>JAEDXY010000050.1:0-1322140 GCA_019395295.1 Osmanthus fragrans
TGCGGGAATTTATAGATTAGGTTTAACGGAGAATGTGTGGCCTTCCAGGCGGACTTTAGTTACGTACTTACGTTGGTTACAATTGCCAATAATTTTGTAGGCCATGTAAGGATTCCTGAGTGTTAAGCATGCTTGTTAAGCTCAAATATATATAACTATATATATATATATATATATTTATTTATTTTTTTTAAATTTTTATTAGTAGAACGCTTCATTTCTATTTCTTCCTTTTCCCTTTTTTTTTGTTTATCTGTCCCAAATTATATCTCATTTTTTCTTATTGAAAGTATATATTATATAATTAGTTTTCTAAGTTTACCCCTATTTAATATACCTTATTATCAACAAAAATATTTAATTTTATTTAAAAATTATTTAATGTAGGATTATATTAAGAAAAATAATAAGATAAAAAAATTATATTTTGAACTATATATAATCACTTAATTTTTTAATCAATAATTGCCACTATGGATAATTAAGTGATTAAATAGATGCCCACGTAAATGATGATTACCTAGTCATATCACTATGAATAATATTACAGTTTTTTTCTTAATTTTGTGTTAAAATAATAAACAAATCATATTTTATGGAACGGGTGAACTAATTATTTATGCCCATCCTACCTACTACTAATCGAAGTTATCTAAGGCATGAAGTGGGGGTTGCTAGAGGAGTTGGGTCTTTATTGGGCCCAAATTTGGGCAAAGGTAGTGAGGCCCACACCTCAAGGCCAAATATTAGAGGAGCCTCGAATTTAGCAAATTCATGAGCTCAAACGAACAATTTGAAAAAGGGAATTCAATTTCTGTGATGGTTCGAATTATTATACACATATTGATATCAATACAGGAAGAAGGTGTTTGGAAAATGTTGAAGAGGAGTAGATGTAGCGCAAGTGGAAACACGAACAAATGATGAAGAACACCAAAAGGTGGCCCAAAACATTTATATATAATATGCTTTCCTAAAAAAAGTTGAGTGTTTTTCTTGAAAAATCGTCAAAAACAAACTAGAAAAATCAGCCTTCAACGACTAATTTTTAACCCCATGCATATGCATGGTAATAATTCACGCTTATGCATGGTAGATGAAATTTCATTTTTTGTCCCTGCAAAGTTTTAGCCATGCGTACGCATGGGCAAAGAATTTAACGATCCACTTGCCTTGTCAATTCATCCCATTTCTTAGCACATACGGAGGCCCAATTTTTTGAAAAATATATATATTTAACAATCTCTCACTTATTCAAAAATTATATTGACCACAATTTAAAATTTGGTGCAACACTTATACATAAGGTTTCGATATTTTTCGATTGGAATTTATTCATAGTGTCATTTTCACAAATTATTATCGAAATTTTAGGTAGTTATAATAGTTTTTGAACCAATTATTTCTTGTAATAATATCGATGAGTACACAGACGCAAGTATTATGTTTTCAAAAGTTCTTCAAACTCGTTTAACGTTATTATAGCTTTGCGCTTATCATATTTGTTTTATTTTTAAGAGAAAAACTCTAACTCTTTATTGAAGCAGCACCACCTCAATTTTCACATAGTTGAAGTTATTCCAGTATCTTTGTTCTTCTTGATTACAATAAAACGAATTTTTTCAAAATCATTTGGGTGGTGTTAAGAATTAAGCTCCTTGTACAGAAAAAATGCACATAAGTTTTTATAGATATATAGTGACAATACTGCATTGGCGGGTTGAACTCTATTTTTTTTTTTTTTTTTTTCTAACATTCAATTAAATCTTGAAATAAAATTTTATAATCTATGTTTATTTGGTACAACAAAGTCAAAATGGTTCAGATTGTTTGGGGTTTTTCTTTTTTTGAGTCTGTGTAGTTTCTGGAGATCTCAGTTAAGAAATGTGCACTTTCTTTTTTTGAGTCTTGGTAGTTTCTGGAGATCTCAGTTAAGAAATGTGCACATCTCATGGAGTTTGTCGAATTTCATGGAAACACTATGGCATTAATGATTTCATGTTGAACCCTGCTTATGAAATATTACTTCTATTGAATATAGAAAAACAAATTTGTGATTTTTGTTTTCTGTTGACATTCAATAACAAAGTGGTACACGAATCTGGAAGCTTAAATTACCAAGTGTGCAATGCAAAAGGTTATCATGATTCCTAGGAGTTGCTTTATTTTGAAGAGTTTCCTTTGTAGAGTTCACCTAAATAGTGTTTGTCATTTACGTGTATTTATAAAAGTACAGCGGAAAGTCACCTATCTTTTCTCCCATATTGTTTGAACTATTGTCGACTTTTGTTATTTAATTATCATATAAGTCTATAATATATTTTACGTATTGTTTTACAGTTAAATTTTAAGTTAACAAGTTAACAATTGATTACATAATACATTTATAGATTATGTATGCATACTAAAATTTTAGAAGGGTCAAATTTATGAAGTTCACTTCAAATTTCGAAAATTACAGGACCGACACGAATTTTGCTATTATTTTTCAATAATGCTATACGTACAGAAAGCATCTCACCGAATCTGTACAGAAATTCGAAAATGCGTGACGGCCAAAGAAAAAAGCGGCTAATGGCTTTTGGAGAGTGTAAATTTATTTCATTAAAATTTGTTGTGTTTTCGTCTTAATTTTTGGGCTCAATTCGAAATATCAAACGAAGTCGAAATATTATATTTTTAATATCGTTTTGAAGTACTCGTGGCCTAGTATTTCATGTCGTTAATGATGCGCGAAACGGTCAATCGTAGAAAATGTTATGACACGTCAAAATAGGCCGTTCAAAATTAATATTTTGAGAATTTCGATAATAAGCTAACTTTAAAAAAATTTCGACGATTGTACATTAATCGAATCCATAAATCTTTTATATTCTCTATAAGCTCATTTCGAGAACTATATCATAGGCATATTGAACAGTCTAAAAGAATATCGAAAAATAGTTAAACGAGACTCAAACGTGTGTCTTAAAAAAGACGTATAACTCGTCTTTTAAAAAAAAAAATCAATTATTTTATTAATGTTGGAGTTGCATGCATTTTCTACGACAATATGAAAAAAAGCAACTATTCATTAGGCTCCTAGGTGCTATATCAATATAAAATTTGAAAGTTTTAAATGTCAAGAAAAAAAAGTTTAAAAACCTCATCTGAAATTTTTCAAATTATTTATAATATAATGCTTTTCTTCGGTAAAAATTTAGAAATCAAATAAAATTTAAAACCTTCGAACTCGAGTTCTAATCAAATACAAATTTAGTTCAAGTTCAATTTCAAGTTAAAGCTAATCACATTGCTCAAATTAATATCTCAACACGTGACCTCGACTTCAACTTGTTCTAAACTCCATTATTAACAGATAAATTAGGCCACTCAATTTTAGTTACTGTTCTCATTCATAAACACTGAAGAATTGGATTGATTTTTGGTAGGGTAAATTAAATAATATTAATATTTAATACATAAAATGAAATTAAAATTTAATCATTTTTATGTACATAGTCTAATCCAACTAAGCAATATATATATTTGTCTTTATCAATTCCATTTTGGTTCCCTTTCTGTTTAAGATGGCACCACACATCGGACGGCTCTTTGGCTAAATGCAGAATACAATTCAACTGTTCGATGCCTTCTATTTTTCTATTACTAAGAAAATAATCACCTCGACAATGTTAACGTATGATTTTTGTTGACAATTTACCTTTAAATTCATGATTTCCTAAAGTGCAATTTTTGTCTCACTTAAGTGAAATGATCTATGCCTTACATGTGGTTAAATTGCGGGCGTTCGATGGAGAGTTTAACCGGTGTCTCTCTTATGAAAAGATTTTAACCCTAGTGTACACACGTGTACGTGAAGCTTCTAATTTTTCCTTTCGTATGCTTCTTCTTATATTTGATTATTCTATGTAAATCTTGAGTGAGTTTGATCTTCACTTATGGTCCGTTTGATAGAAAGATGGAATTTGGGTGAAAATAAAATGAATTACAGGAAATTGAATTGTCTAGAATTTGTTTTACTGAGAATTATAATTGAAAGTGTTTGGTTGATATAATTTTCCACCTGAAAAATATTATATTTTTGGTGTCCATTTGACTTTATTTTTCATGAAAATTGTCAATTAAAGGAATAAATTTTTTTACCATTTGGGACAAAATTTGTTTAGATTGCCAAAAAATTAAAAAAAAAATTAAAAAATTGGAAATTTTTTTGTGTTTGTTTGACTTTGTTTTACATGAAATTTATCAATTAAAGAGATAAATTTTTTTACACTTCATCTTAGAATTTGTTTCTTTTGCTAAATAAAAAAAATATTAATAATTAAAAAAAATGTGGAATTTCAATTCTCACCAAAGTGATGGGAAAATGAATTCCTTGAAATTAAAGAAATTTTCAAAAGTTGAAAAACGTTTTTTATGAAAAATTTGGTCAATCAAGCAAGCCAAAAATGAAAGTTGAAATTCAAATTCCAACTTCCAAAAAAAATAACGCGCAATCAAATAGACCCTTAGTTTAAGTGAGAAGGAATTTTTGTTTACTGTCGCGAACAAATTGTAAATTTGTGAGGCGAGAGTAATTCGAAGAACTTAAAAGTATTTGTATCGAACACTCTTGGTTTGATCTCTTGTATCAAGAGTGTAATTTAACTTGTAGATACTCAAGGATGACTTTCTTAATTTTATTACAAGATTATTTGGTTCATTTAAGCTCGTTGTGGTGGTTAGATGGTAAGCCGTATCACACAAAGTGTTGGGGGGGAGGGGGGGGGGGGGGGGGGTATGTGCAAAATATGTATTTAACGTGGGCAGGCCTACAAACACACTTTATAATCAAACCCTTCTTTGTATGCTAGAAGGCATTTCGACAAAATTAAAGAAAAGACAATATTGTCAAACAATACTTGATCAAATTTGAGACAGCAATTTCAGCATTCCTTGGCGTGGCCTACATTTGGCCAAGAGTGGCTTAGCCTTGGGCATTGTAAGCCCCGGACCTTCACTCATATCCACCAACTCTTCATCTTCTCTAGTCCACTCGAAGCACTGAATCAATGACCCCAACACCAGGCCAACGACGTGCATTGCCAAATTCTCACCAGGACACCCCCTCCTTCCATACCCGAATGGCATCAGCACGAATCCATCACGTTGGCCGGGTAAATTAAGAAACCTTTCGGGTTTAAATTTTCTTGGCTCCTCCCACAAGTTGGGATCATTTTGTATAGCCCATATGTTCAACTAATAGCATTGTTCCCTCGAGGGACTCTAAATCCCCCTACTGTGCACTCCTCGGAAGACTCGTGTGGGACGATCAAGGGGTCCACAGGGTACATACGTAGCGTCTCATTGATAATTCCATGGAGATAAGGAAGTCGCGGGAGGTCAGAATCCTCAATTAGTCTCGAATTCCCTATGTAATTGTCGATTTCATTTTGAGCCTTCATTAGTGCCTCTGGGTTGTTCAGAAGAAGTGACAATGCCCATTCCATTGTTGCTACTGAAGTGTCTGTCCCCAGCAGATAACATCACCTACATATAAACAAATCTTTTAGCAATTTTATTACATAACCAAATTGATAATCTATTAATAGAAATTTTCTGTCACAATCAAACTAAGATGCTGATGTAATTAGTTTCAATAAATAAGTAGGCATATGATTGTCACATTTTTCTCAGAATTCTTGATTATTTTAGCCATAATACAAGGAAAACAAACGATCCATGTCAATTTTTCATTTCTGTTTGCGAAGAAATACAAGAAACACTTAGAGGTGTAAAAATGAGTCGTTTTGTCTGAGCCAGGCCATGCCATGTGCTTGGCATGGGGCTATCCAGAATAGGGACATCTCGACTCAGTTTACACCTCTAGGAAAACTTTCTCCAGACTATAGTGAGTGACAAACAAGGTTTTGATTCCCAAAAATTTACCTGCATCATGCCTCTGATAATTTCATCATTATAACATTCAGGTTCAGTCTTTTGGAGGGACAAGAGAATATCAATCAGAGTCTTCTCCTTCAACTTATAAGTTGTTGTACTCTTGTGTTCATCAATTAAGTCTCTTGCATGAATCTGTCCCTCTTCTCCTTCAATATCTTCAACCTGTTTTCAATTTTATCCATTCCTATCCACCTCAAAAGTGGAATGAAATCTCCAATATTTGTTGCACCACTCAATTGAAAAGTCTCAGTCACAATCTCCTTAAACTTTCTTGCTTCTTTCAAATTCCCAGAATCATCACGATCATCATCATCATAATTGTAATATCGCTTTCCAGCAATCATTCTCATCATGATATTCAGCAACATCACAAAGAATGCCGATTTCATATCCACTGTCTGATATTCTCCCCCTCGGGTACCTCTGATGAGTCTTTTCACCAGTAAATGAACCTCACATCTACGTATACCAGAAAACATTTGAATCCGATACGTAGACAAAATTTCAAGGGAAGCTATCCGTCTTAGGTTGCGCCAATGATCACCATACGAGGCCCAAACAAGGGTGGTGTAGTTGTAACCGAGGTGCTTTCCAGCAAGCAACCTAGGACGGTTAGCAAATATGATGTCGTTTTTGGTGAGGCATTCCTCTGCAGCAGAGGGAGAGGATATGAGGAGGACAGGGCGAGAACCGAATTGAAGGAAGAGGATTGGACCATACTTGTTTGAAATCTTGGCCAAGGTTCTATGGAGTGGTTTCTTGAAGATATACAAATGGCCTATTACTGGCAAGGAGAGAAGAGGACTTGGTGGATAGTTTTGTAACTTTCTGAGAAAATGATTTGTGAGAAAATAGAGGAAAGGGAAGAGGATGAAGAAGAATAAGGTTTCCATTGAGAGATCAATTGAAGAGATAAAAGGGTTAACTGTTGGTCAAGCATTAGGTTTGCATACTAATTCGAGTCTTCTCAGGATCACTGAGATGAGTATCCGACTGTAAACTTTAGGATTCCGTAAAATTAGTCGAGATGCGCGCGTAAGCTAGTGCGAACATCTACGGTTATTAAAAAAAAAAAATCTAAGATTTGTCAAACACAGTCCCACAGCTTTTTAATAACTATGCATGGGTCACATCTTTGATGAAAAAATGAAATCCATTGTGTATGAGACGTGTCAATACTAGCAATTAACACTTCACGAGATGATAACACTTCCTATAGTTCCAATGCTGGCAGTCACTGGCAGAATAATTAAAAGTATACTTATTCATATATGGTCCCCGCTAAATTGATGCTACATTTTTATTTTTTTATTTGACAGTTCACTATCAAAATTGGCAGTTTTGTATATGGACGGACACAAATGAAGATTTCTGATTAGCATCCATGCATAGAAATGATATACACAAAACAAATATTCTTAACCTATGGTATCGTGTAATATTAGTTTGTAGTTTTCAGCAAGTATAAAATGGTATTGGATCCATGACGGCAAGTAGTTTATCAGGTTGTGTTAGTCGTTTAGCAACAAAAAATCTTTTTATTTATAAATATTTGGTAACACTTATTATTATCTAAGTAAGCCGTTTTAAAATGCGATTAGCCAAATATCATCCAGACTACACTTAATTGACTGGGAATGCTACACCAGTCAATCCCTCCTTCGTGTACATCATGTAGACTAGTCCTCAATTGAAATAATAAAAAAAGGTTTAGGGCCTGCTTGGAAGTATCGATTTTGGGCGTTTATGTGTACTTTAGTATTGGGTGGTTTTAATAACGGTTTTTAAATCTGTCCAATTCATACAAGGGAGTCGTTGAATTTTTTTTTTTTTTTTTTTGTACTTCTCTTTCGATCATGGAGGTTTTCACTGATATGTACAAACAGATTACCTGAAAGGGCCAAGGACAGCGATCTCACTACAGATTGGAATGGACATAAAAGTTAACTTTTATCCCAAGAGAGGTAATTAAATTAAATTAGTCAACAATCACATTGGCAATGCCAGATCAAGTCACAATTGATGGAATTGATCACGCAACGAACAGCAACAACACTGTAAAAGCCGAGATGTAAGAATATGAATTTTATTCCTTTTCCTGACCGATTTAAGTTCCTGCTTCTCAATTATATTTTAAGTCCCATATTAAATTATGGAAAAACTTTGCGCTCCTATTTCAGTTCCAACTCAGTTTAATCTGGGAGCATTTTGACAAACACTTGAACTGCACAGAAAACACTTGCAAATTTACCCATAAAGAAACACAAATACGTCCCATATAAATATAGGATTTTACCCATATATATAGACATCCACTCAAGTTTTAAAAAACTTCCAGATTGCTTAATTGAAACAACACAATTCCAATTTACGCATAGAAGGAAAAATTAGGGGAAATAAAGTACTATATTAGCAGAAACTGTACCTTAAATTGATACGAAATTGGAGAAATGTTGAAGACTAGGATAGACGTTTGGAAGGGATGATTTATTAGTGAACACTGCTCCCTATCCAGGCTCCCCTCCAATAGGGGAGCGCCATGTGGTGCCCCGGTTTTTAAGTATAGAAATTTTTTTTTTTCTTTTTTTTTTTCAAGTTGATTTAAATGTTTGATTAGCCATTGAACTCTGGTACATGTCACGATTTATTCATTGTCCTTTAAAACTTGTCATACTGGTCATTCAACTTTACGCCGTCCAACTCCATTGGCCACCGAATGAAAAACGTTAATAAATTTTTTCACGTGACTGATGTTAAGTTGACATGACATGTTAAATAGGAGTAAAATGTCCAACTAAGCATTGCCAAACACGACTTTAGCTTCAAAAGGTAGAAATAATACACTTTTTCTTGGCATTTCATTCCCAATCAACACGTCTTCTTCAACATTTACCTCACCCATCTTTGAGAGGAACCCCATTTGTGGCCCACCCAATATTATTTGAAACCCTAACCACGAATCAATACTACCCCACACTCGAAAGGCCCCGCGAATCAGTTGAAGTGTTGAATCTTTGAAGGCTTGCACATGGAGGGACCACATGAAGGTAATTGAAAAATCAATATTTTCCATTATTTTTCATGAATAAAGACAACGAGAAGATGAATGATGATAGCTGTTGTAGTTCAAATTTCGTGTTGGGCTCTAGAAAATTAGGCAAATGACTAGAAAATGACCCAAACTTTTCAAATTATAAATGCAGAATTATAAACTCCCAATTTTTTTTTCCAGCTTTTCATGATTACAACAATTTGATGCAATTTTTTTAACTGCTCAGGATACTTATGAAGACACACATGAAAATGAATTCATTTGATTGCTTGATATAAGCCTTTGCCTCCATTCCCATGTTCACAATTTTTTTTTTTTTTTTTGCATAGATGTGTAGTTAGAATTTTCTAATTGCTTGTGGTGTAATATTGTGACAGTATCGGAGGATGACTCAGATTTCGTTGATTCTGAGAATGATTTGGAGGATGAAGATGACACATTGTATGAGCAAAATGTGATTGATAGTATCGAAATGGGGTTGGGTGGCCATGCTCAAGTTCAAGATGAACGAGAAGAGGACAACAAAGTAGAAGTAGATGACTTGGAATATTCGTCGGAGGAGTTATTTTCACAATGCTCATCAGATGACAAGGGTGGGTTTCGATTTCCTCAATTTTCTGTCGACACTGATATGAATAATCCACAGTTTGAGGTATGGCAGGTTTTTAGCTTAGCAGTCGAGTTCAGAGAGGCGGTTGGGACTTATGGTGCATTGAATGGGTATAATGTGAAGTTCACGGCGAACCAAGAGAGACGAATACAGAGTGTTTGCAAGCTGGGGTGTAAATGGAGGATATGGGCTTCCTCGATTGATGATACTGACACATTACAGGTGAAATCATACATATCGAACCATAATGTAGTCGGGACAAATATAGTAGACACTGCAACTACAAGTTCTTGACGCATCATGACCTTGATTAGTTCAAAGCAGATCCTCACTGGAAAACGGAGCTCAATTTGGAGATAGTGAAGAAAGACCTACGCACAGACATAAGTAGAAACGTTGCATGGAAGATGAAAAGGTATGCTAGAGAAGTATTGGTCGGGACTATGCAAGACCAGTTTGAACGATTGAGGTCTTATGCAGATGAGGTACTCTTGAC
This sequence comes from Osmanthus fragrans, assembly GCA_019395295.1. Classification (NCBI taxonomy): domain Eukaryota; kingdom Viridiplantae; phylum Streptophyta; class Magnoliopsida; order Lamiales; family Oleaceae; genus Osmanthus; species Osmanthus fragrans. The sequence goes on from JAEDXY010000050.1 coordinate 10,102, forward strand.
AAATGTTGGTTCCACTGTCATCATAGCTTTGCAGCAGCAAGTGTGTCAGGGGATGTATATATGCTTCAATGGTTATAGATGGGCTTTAGAAATGGTTGTGGGAGGGTGATTGGTGTTTATGGTTGTCATTTACGGAGTTTCTTTGGAGGAATTTTGTTGACTACAGTCGGTCTAGATGGTAACGATTGTATTTACGGGGTTGCTTACGCGGTTGTTCAAAAGGAAAACACACCGACTTAGCAATGGTTTATGAATTATCTTGTCGAGGATATTGAAATTGGAAATGGTAGAGGATGGACCTTGATGACAGATAGGCAAAAAGGTCTACAAAATGTGGCGAATGAGTTGTTTCCTCGGGCTGAGCACAAGTTTTGTGTACGACACATGTACACAAATATTTTTAGTGCGGGTTTCAAGGAAAAGACTATAAAAAATTATCTTGGGAGTGCTAGAAAAATAACCACTATCCCTGACTATAAACATTTGATGCAAGAAATTCGTAACATCAGTGAGGATGCATATAAATGGCTAATAGAAAGGCCTCCACAAGAATGGAGTAGATCACACTTCTGTCTTCATACAAAGAACAACATATTATTGAATAACATATGCGAAGTGTTCAACAAGACCTTGAGGAGTGATTGGGAGAAAATGATTCTGACGATGCTCACTTCAATTCAACTTATCTTCATGACAAGAATTAGAAAGCGTCGAGACACGATGATGATGAACAATGGTAGTTTGTATCCAAAAATTAGAAAAAAAAAAACTTAACAAGAACGTTGACCGCTCACGTGAATGCACATTGCACTTATTTGGCGGGCTGAAATGGCAAGTAGAATGTAGCTCCGACACATATGTCGTTGATCTGCTAGAACGGAGTTGTGCGTATAAAGAGTGGGAGCTTACAGGCATACCATGCATGCATGCAAGTGCACTGGGACAATGGAGTTGTACAGTGTAAAGTTGAATGGCCAGTGGTACCAGTTTTAAAATACAATGAGTAAACTATGACATGTATCAAAGTTCAATGGCTAATAAAACATTTAACTCGTCCAAGTTAGGATAGATTTGGAAATAACTCTTTCATAGTGGATAAAATTTGAAAGAAATTGAAGAAGGTAAACTATCAATTTGGTGGGTTGAGATATTCATTCCAAATTACATTACATTTGTTGCTTAGAAAGCTAACAAGTGCCTGTTTTTTCATCCTGTTACAAACGGCGTCACTAAAAAAAAGTCAAAATCCATGCTTGAAAGCAGAGAAAGTCAAGAACCTACTGTTACCGAAATTCATATTTTTATACCATATTGGGATTATTGAAACTTCTTGTCATGGGTGTTCGCTAAAATTATACACCGCAAGTGCACGAGTCACATTCAAGTAATAAAGTAGACATTTTAAGTTCCAGTTGTTGATCCTTCGAGGAATGTAAACTTTCGATTACGCAGCTCTTATTAATTTAATTCTAACAATAAAAACAAACACACACAATAAAATTATGATTTTGAAAAATAAGGAAAAATAACTAAAATTCTACAAACTAAGAAAATAAAAACACTTAGAAATTTTGGAGGAAAACGTAGTTGAGATTCATGGTTTCGCTTAACCGTCGCCTAATTAATTTTTCTACAAGCCAATTAACAAATAAGTCATTTACGATGTTAGACCTGATCGTCCAATTTTAGCTAATTACCTCTTTCGAGCGAAATTAACCCTAATTGATGAGTTTAACCTACTATATCTCTATGTCGATTAAAACAAAACAACAACATTCAATATTTGTGAAAATAGCTCAATGGGTCACCTAAGGTTAGGGGTATATTACACAAACCTAGGGTTTCTACAATTTTGTCAAAAATTCACAATCTTCTCTCGAATAATGTACAAATCACTAGACATATTCATTCATTGACCACATAAATGAAAACTCAATAATAACAGTAGTAGATACACATGGAAACAATCATTTTAATATTAAAAAACAAATATTGAAAATCAATTAAATCTATGTTAAGCTACTACCATAAATCTCAACACAAGAAACTTAGCCCATTTTATATATATGATAACAAAGGAGAATATTCATCCAATACATTACAAGTTTGACAAAATTATTGAGAAAAACCAAAGTTATAGATAAAACCCTATTTTGGAGCTTGACCTTGATTTTCTCAAAATCCTTGCGAAATCATTTGGCACCTCTTTGTGTTCTATAATTTGTTCCCCAAAATTTACAAGTAAATGAAAAGAAAAAAGAAAGGAAATGAAATGAAAAAGAAAAGAAAAGAAAGAAAATGAAAGAGGAAGGAAGAGAAGCAAAAGGAAATCCAACAGAAGATGTAAAATCTGGTTTTTATATTAAAACCTAGAATTTTTTTAGCCTTGGTCGCCAAAGTTTGGAAAATAAACAAACTGGCCCCCAAACTTATGAAGTGACGCTGTAGCGCCCAAGCTTTGTCAACAGGCCAAAAAAAAAGTATTTTTGATCATTTTGTAGCTAAGTCTCATACATAATTGCACGACAGGTCCCTTAACTTTGATATTGTACATTTTGATCCTCAAATTATGATTATCATTTCTATTTTTCCTTCCATAAATTGCATCCCAATGTCCTCAACTTTCGGCACTTGTGCACTTTGGTCTCCAACTTCACAATTTTTGTACGCTTTTAGTCATTTTTCATCCCTTTTGCCTTATTTTCATACATTTTGGGGTTTTGACTTACAAAAACCATAATTACATAATTGTGAGTAGAATTTCGCTCATTTAATCAATATTTAAGCTTATTTAGGTAGTAAATAAGTGCGCAAAAACACACTTATCAAATACTTCCAAACTTAAACTCTTGCTCGTTCCGAGCAAGATTATCTACAACATAATCAAGCATATGTGATAATGATCAACACATTAAATACCCTGCAAAAAATATCGAAGTGTAAAATTGTATAATCAATTCAAAAATATGCTCCAATAAATGCTACCAAAAACAATTTAAGCTTATCCAATATTTGATCAGTGTGTGAGTGCATAGTCACTTTCAATTATCATCTAAATTAGGAAAAAGTTGTCAAGACGGAAAAAATTTCAAATTGGCTCCAACCCGACCCATTGTGGTCAAATATGTCATTTCCCGCTCGTGTGATTCACACTTTTAAATAGATATTTCTTTTATTTCCCAAGGTGTAAATCTAAAGGTTGCTTTTAATTCACTCATTTCTTTTCCTGCTGTAGTTCGGTTGGGTCTAACCGGTAATATCAATCTCTAGTCATACGATAATTTTTCACTAGATGAGTGCTTCCACATTCAAGCTTATACTAAGCAATTCAAACCCACTAGTTATCTAAGTCCAAATATCACATACGCTTGCACCAAAACAACTTTTTTTTTAGTCAAATCTCATGTTTACCTCACTCTCTTAAGCTTTCTTCTTGACCTTTGTAGTGAGCTTTAAGTTGATAACTCCCCAATTGTTTAGACCAAAGGGTACCAAGTTTTGAGATACCCCAACAGACTTAATAACTCGAGTAAAAAATGCTACGAAGTGAGGTCCAAAATTCAACAAGTGCAATATCATTCTTTTAAGCACAACATAACACATGTGACTTAGATCCCTGTCATATGGTCATTACCCCAGTTTATATTTGGCAAAAGGGACTCCACACATTTTTTTTTTCAACACACTTCTATATAATATCCTTCACCGGCTCGACCACCCTCAAACTTATCTCACAAAGTGGTAAAGTGAAAGAGAAGAGAATATATGATTGACAAAAAATTATGCACAACTCACAACCTAGTTTAACCAATTCAAAAATCTTTCCATCAATCAAAAATTTCCACATCAAAATAATAATTAATCATGACTATTGTACTCAATATAACTCAAGATCTTACAATAAATAAGCATTTTTTTTCAAAAAAATATTAGGCACAAATAGCATATTTGGTCATAGCTCATGAATCAATGACAATTTTAAACATCAAACCATCCTAAGCTGGCAAGGCCATCCAACATGTCAACACAAAATCACCAATTTAAGCACAATCATCCCCAAACTTAACCACACATTGTCCTCAATGTGCAAAGAACAAGATAAAAGAGGAGGAATAACGAAACTTCCATTGTTAGACATTTGTGAAGAGGTACTAATGCTCTACTTGGACTTGTAATGCTTTTAATGGATTTGAGCAAGTGACATTGTACACAATTTATCCCTGAACTAGTGAAGAACCATGTATATATGGGACTTCAAAAATTACCTACAAAAAACGATAGCGAATCAAATAAAAACAAGATGCATAAAAGTAAATAAAAAGATTAAGAGTTAGAAAGTTGGGTTGCCTCCCAACAAGTTTTTTTTTATAGTCTTTAGCTCGATTTTGGCAATTAAATCACGGGCACCTAAAGATGGTTTTGGATGCCTTGCCCATTTTTCTTCGTTTGGCTTTGATCCACTTTTCATTTAATCTCCACACCTCTACCTTGCCCTTTTCAACATAATAGGACTTGTCTATTCCATCCAACTCAACTTCAACTATGAAGATTTCTACCTCCTCATCGGGCTTAATCACAAAATCAATTTCTTAGAAATCAACCAAGTCAAAATAATGTAAGTTGATATTCTCCTCATTGATTGCCACATCTTCGTTTAGATCCGTTGTGATTGATTTTTCATTCTCTTCAAACTCTTCCTCAATGGTTGATATTTTATCGGATTGAATGACCGGTCCATTATCAAATTCCATATACAGTGAAAAGTCGGTCTCGTTGACTTCTTCAAGTGAATTTTACCCCATTGTTGAAATCCATCCAAGTACATATAATCTCCCATAAGCGTGTCGCTTCCATCCAATTTGGCAAGTACTTTGAAATACTTTGCAATTACTTTTTTTCATTTAGTAGGGGAAGACCATCTCCTACAAGCGTAATGTCATCATCCTAGTTGTTAGGCACATAATCTCCTACGAGCATGTACTCCTCAATAGAGTTGTCAATTGCTTGTTTTCAACACTACAAATATTTTCAAAATTCAAGAAGTTTTGGCGTGTGCAAATTAGTGTACGAAAACAAGCATTGCTTAGTACAATGTTTCGCATAGCAAATATCATAACTTGGAGGTCCTCCAAGCATATCCTTATAGTCCATGTAGAGATTATTCATTACACAATATAGATTAAAATTGGGGGTTAGCCAAAATATACAAAAATAAAAAGAATTATTGCCCGTGCACTTGCGGTGTATAATTTTAGCGAACAAGTTTTTGGCGTCATTGCCGGTGAATGTTTTTTACTTTGATTACCACTTTAGTTAATTTTAGTTTAACATATTATATCTCCATGTCGAATAAAACAAAATAACCGCATTCAATATTTGTGAAAATAACTCAATGGGTTACTTAGAGTTCGGGGTATATCTCTATCCCCTATACAAAACTAGGATTTCTATAATTTGGTCTAAAATGCACAATCTTCTATCGAACGATGTACAAATACTAAGTATATTTATTTATTGACCACATAAATGAAATTGCAATAATAACAATAGTAGATACACATGAAAACAAGCATTTTAATATTAAAAAGCAAATATAGAAAATAAATTAAATTTAAGTCAAGCTACTACCATAAATCCCAACACAAGAAACTTAGCTCATTTTATATATATGATAACAAATGAGAATATTCATCCATTACATTACAAGTTTGACAAAATAATTGAGAAAAATTAAAGTTGTGGATAAAACCTTGAACTTGATTTTCTCAAAATCCTTGCCAAATCTTTTGGTTCCTCCTTGTGCTCTATGATTTGTTCCCCAAAATTTACAAGTAAATGAAAAGAAAAAGAAAGGAATTGAAAAAGAAAAGAAAAGAAGGAAAATGAAAGAGAAAGGAAGAGAAGCAGAAGGAAACCCAGCCGAAGACGTAAAATCTTTTTTTATATTAAAACCTAGAAAATTTTCAACCTTGGTCCCCAGAGTTTGGAAAATGAACAAACCTGTCCCCCAAACTTATGAAGTGGCATTGCAGCTCCGGAACAGTGGCGTTGCAGCGCCCAATCTTTGCTAACAGGCCAAAAAAAAAAAAGGATTTTTTGCTATTTTGCAACTAAGTGCCTTAGATAATTGCATGCCAAATCCCTTAAGTTTGATATTGTACATTTTGGTCCTCAATTTTTGTCTTTCATTTCAATTTCATCCTCCATAAATTTCATCCCAATGTCCTCAACTTTCGGCACTTGTGCACTTTGGTTTCCAACTTCACAATTTTTGTACGATTTTAGTCCTTTTTCATCCCCTTTGCCTTATTCTCATACTTTTTGGGGTTTTGACTTACAAAAGCCATAATTACATAATTGTGAGTATAAATTCGCTCATTTAATCAATATTTAAGTTTATTTAGATATTAAATAAGTATGCAAAAACACACTTATCAATGGGCTCTCCATGATGAGATATTTTCTAAGGAATAATCAGTTTACTGACCTTTCTAACCAATCTTCTACATATTGGACACAACGGCATTACCATTGCATTGGTCTGTTGGTAAATTATCAATGACAAATGTCCATTAGTAAGTTCATTGGACATCACCAAGGCCTTTATCCATAGAAGGTCCGTTGGAGATCACCAACACTTTTTTTCTATTGAATGTTCGTTGGTGATTACTAACGGTTTTTTTCAATAGTAGTTTTTTGCAAGGTCTTTTTTACATTGCCAATTCCGTTGGTAAGTACGGCTATATCAATATTGTTTTAATGGTTTTAAAAGATAAAATGTAACGTATATCCTAAAAAACTCCAAGTCGATTTCATTAATTGACATAATTGGATGATAAAAAAGTTCCAATATCACCAAATATGTCAAAAGTTCCAATATCACCTAATACTTCCATATAACATTTTTACCCGAACAAACAAACAAAAAGATATTAAACAAAAGATTGTTCGGTTTGCAATGTAATGCACTAGTTCTCACGATGCCATATGACAAAATAAACTTTGGGAGGACCACATCTTTCATTGAGCAAAAGATGTTAAACAAAAGATCATCCTGGTACCTCACATTATACCTTGGAAGGACCACATCTTTCATTGAGCATGCTAATCATCATTTTCTCAAATGCAATACGCTTTGCTTCTTCTTCACACCTACCTGCTTCCATTTGCTTCTCAAACTCTAGTCGTCTTCGTTCCTCTTCCACCCTTACTTCTTCAACTTGTCTTTGCATTTCTTCCTTTTCCCTTGTCAACTCTTCAATCTTTTCACAAGCGTTCTCAAGTTGTTCTTTCAAACGATTGTCTTCATTATCTTGGGTCATTGACTGGGTAGGTTTAGAACTAAAAGAGGCACACGAAGTAGACAATGTAGTTCCAAAACCATACAAGCGGCCTCCTTTACTTGGTACTTGAGTAGCTTCACACCATAGTTCTACATCAATTGGAGGCTGTGATGACAATTCAGGACCATGCTTTGCTTCCATCAATTGCTTATATTTTTCCTAGTAAAGAAAAAAAGTTTATTAATCCAAACTAAATAATTAGAACTAAATGGTGAAAACATGTGAAAATCAAACAAAAATTGAGAAAAGAAAAAAGTCAATGCTTACACACCATGTAGTAAAGAAGGCAGAAGTTAGACCATTATAAACAAAAATTAAACAAACTAGATTTATGCAAAATGCTTAATCTTCGCTATAATCTGTTGACACAAACCTTTAGTTACAATACCATTTTTTTTCCTAATCCCCACATTAACAACTGAATATTGCATTAAAAAATACTTAATCTTCACTATTAGTATAACACATCGTCTACTTACCCAGCAAAGAGAAACTTATTAAATGCTTTCACATTTTGTCTAGAGTGTTTCTGTCATTGGAAACCTAATTGTTTCTTTTGATTCATGTATAAGTTATTTCTCTGTATCATCTATGTATATCTTGTATTAAGAAGTTGAATGCTGGAAAAGAGAGGAATAAATATAAGAAAAGAATTTCCAACCTCTTCCTTCACCAAAGAAGTAAACTTAACTATTTCTGCACTAGTTCTCTTCTTATAACAGAGAAGCAAACATCAGGGGTAGCCCTGACTATAGGCGACTGCCATAATATTAATGATTTATATATCAATGGTCCCCAGGGAAGGCCTGGTAAACATATACTACAGCTATAGAAGTTCTATAATAGAACAAATGACACCAGTGTTTGCAACAGTATCAGAACAACAAAATAGAGGTTAAATAATCTTACATATACTCCTTGCGACTTGTTATCAACGAAATCTCCTAGCCCCTTGTTTCTCATGTGTGTACGTTTACATAAGTCTGAAACATGTGGCGACTTTCCAGTTTTCTCACGCTGTAATATGGAAAAAAAAATTGGAAGAATGATTAAAGTAAAACAAAATGGTCAGTAATGAATAAAGGAACTAGGATCAGAGAAATATTTGACTCCGACCAAGCCAACTACTTCTATAAAGTTTGGACTTACATACCATCCTCTTTGCGTGCAAGGAAATGGTATTGAACCTCATGTATGCTTAGATATGGATCCTGACTTCGCACTACATCGATTTTTCTTACCATTTTCTGATTTCTTTAACCATTTTTCATTGTTCCAATATGTGTCAATGAGCTCATTCCAATGCTTTGGTTTCATCCAATGTAGCCCTTGTCCCTTCAAATCGATTATAGTTCGATTCTCTTCAGGTATACCACATTTCCTTTTTGCCTCTTCTCGAGCTTCATTAAACATGCTCCTGATATTTACTTTTGATGACTCTTCCCAAATCTTTTTCACCTCTGGTGTCCTTTCATTTGGCCAACTATATTTGTCTTAATACAAATAACGGTCAATACATTAGTTAACACACAAACCGAAGGATGCAACACAAAATGAATACCCAAATATACAAATTAAGCGGACAGCAAGTTACCTGAAATTTTTTAAACAACAGGTCTTTAGTTAGTTGTGACACCTTACAAAAAAAGCAGAATGGACTACCAAGATATACCTTCATATTATCAGTAATATCACGTGGTGCGGAGGGAGTCACAAACCTACATATTTAAAACAAAAACATTCACTTATTACACTTAGAGAAAAAAATTCAAATAACGGATCGCAAAGAAAAATCTCAAAATGAAAGAATAACTTAATTACTGTGGACTAACACCAGCAATTTGCTGTTTACTTTTTAGTGAACATTTGAAATGTAGGTAACAACAACCTTCTTTCACTCTAAACAGCTCATCAATAGACTAAAAAACTCATCAATAGACAAACCTCAAACCCAGACAACAGCCTTAGAAAGTAGAACCAAAATTACTATCTAATCTCAACAATAAGTTTGTCAAATGTTTAAGCCATATATGAGTCTATTTTACACAGCAAATGATATTCTCATTAAAAGAATATAGGTGTTAAATATGCGTGTTTCTTCGATTTTCATTTTATTATAATGTTAAACACTATGCAAATCATGATGTCTGATATTCATCTATTTCAAAATTACGATTTTTTTTTAGGTATTTATGTGAAATCCACTTGATGATATACATATCAATACAACTACAAAATCTGTTAACATTCAACACAATCCAGTAGACCTCGTTCAATGACCCAAAAAAATGAGGTAAAGATGAAACAATAAACACCAACAAAATGGGAAAAAATGTTGCTTATATACCTTCATCCTTCTATTTCTAAGATGATACGACCATTCTCATCTACTCGAATCTAGGTGCCTTGGTTGGGACCTGTATTGCTTTCAGTAGATCCATTATTCTCATCCTCTGTAGAACGTGAATGCTCAGATCCAGTTTGTTCCCACGGAAGAAAATATTCTTCTTCATCATCATTTCTTGACACACGATGTAATCTAGTTTCTATGCTTTGGTCAAAATATGACGAGCAAAAAGTTGACGTTTTCTCCACCAAGTATGCCTCCACAATAGATGCCTCAACATGAGCACGATTTTTCACTTTCAGTTTAAGGTAGTGTAAGAACCTATATAATTTTTATAGACATAATCAAAATTTATTCTATATAGAAAATAAGATAAAAATACACAAGGATACCTCTCAAAGGGGTACATCCATCGATATTGCACATGACCTCCAACCTTAGCTTCGTATGGTAAGTGAATTGGAAGATGCTCCATCGAATCAAAGAATGAAGGAGGGAAAAACTTCTCAAGCTTGCATAAGGTTACAAAAATATTCTGTTCAAGTTGCTCCATATCACTCGGCTTCAAGACCATAGAGCATATTTCTCTAAAGAAAAGGCTAATTTCAGTTAAAACTTCCCAAATTCGTTTTGGCAATACATCCTTAAATGCAATTGGTGGCAACCTCTGCATAAAAATATGACAATCATGGCTCTGCAAAGGATAGAACTGACAATCATCCTTAACACACCATGCAATGTTTGATGCATAACCATCTGGCATTCTCAAATTCCTAATCCAACTGCACACTTCTCGTTTTGGTCTTTAGTTAAGCAATAAGAAGCCTTTGGCATGTACGCTTTCCCTCTAGAATCTTCAATTACATGGAGCTCGAAACATTTGCAATAAAGTTCCAAATCCTTCCTAGCCTTGAAATTATCTTTCGTTTTGCCCTTTACATCCATGATGGTGTTGAATATGTTGTCAAAAAAAAATTTCTCAATGTGCATCACATCTAAATTGTGCCGTATAAGATTAGTATGCCAATAAGGTAGCTCCCAAAATATGTTTTTCTTCACCTAATTATGGCTATCTCCAAAACGTTCTATTTTTTTTTCTGTGAAGATTTGTCATTTGCAATGATTGGAAGGCTTTCAACAATGCTTCGCAATTGATCACCAGTTGGCCTTAGATCACAGAGATGACGAATCTTAGAACATTGGAGCTACAACCACCAACCACAGTCATAGCTAAACCACTGTCCAACGATGAAGATAATATCAGACTACGTAGTCCAGGAAAGTGAGCCAAAATTGCGATCGAATATGTTTACAATCGCACCGAGGGCTGAAAATGCTAAAAAATCATAAACAAATTGAAATATCGAAGACTCAATTATGAAATTCAGAGATAGGTTTTGATACCAAAACAAGAATTGACTGAATACTCTCCTTATGAGGAGCTAATTCATTATATAAAAAATAGTATTTAAATCAATACTTGATTCTAGCAATTACAACTATGAATTGATTCTATCTATGGTAAGTATAATTTTACATCTTGTACAGTAATCAGGGAAATATAATATGCATGATTGCTTCCATTGATATATTGTTACATGTTTACTATACTGCAATTATACCGCTAGCGTTTATTGTCAAATCTTGTAATATAACTGCGACGTTAGGATGTGGAACTCACAGGAATTGAAATTTAATTTAACACTAAATACTATAATTTAATAACCTTTATTTTATCTAGACAATCGGAATTAAGTATCAATGTTTTTAATTAAATCTAAGGCAACAACTTATGCAAGTAATAAGGATTAATCGATAGGGAAAATTCACATATAACCAAGCAAATAAAAATAATTCAATAAATACTGCACATTAATTTATTTATTATAAATACTAAACATTAATGTAGATCCAAATTACTCACTCCAAAAATTACTCTTATATTTTGGTAACTAAAACTCAACAATAATAGCCAATAAGACACTCACCATTAATTACAATTCCTTATCATTCACTCATTTGAAAACCCATAGAAAATTCAAAATACAACCCTCATTTAGTTCTTTTCAGTTCAACCGCATTTCTTAATAACAAATATGCATATGATTTTCTCTATTTCAAAGTATTTTTACATTATGTTTTTTGTTGCTGTTCTTGTATGATTAGTTAATAATATAAATATCAATCAAGTTAATATTATGTATGTGTGTGTATGCGTAAGTATCGAAATTTGAAGAATAGATTGCTTAAAGTCAACATAACAAATCATGAATTCAACTAGAACTCCACATACCATATTCATGGAGTTAAATCACTTGTATTGTGACATGGTAAATGGAGAACATTAATCCTATACGATTTTCAATTCTCAAATTAAATTAATATGTTACAATGGCATTAATTCAACAAAATGTATTATAGTCTAGTACATTGCTTGGGTAGATAAGATTTCATTTGAAAACCTGACAAAATGTAATTGGTAGCATGTTTCACTACATCTTCTATTATGAAAACAAGATTCGTTTCTGCAATGTATTCAACACTGTGCAACGTTTTATGATACCTTGCTTGTGTAGCTTTGATATATGTTGTGTATTGTACAAATAATAGTTATAATGCGATTTACGTACATCTATTGCAAATTAAATAATGTATGTGAAATGATTGCATAATGAATTTTGTTATATTATGAATTATGGAGAAGATATATTTCATCATAAATAACGAATTTTGTTATATTATGAATTATGGAGAAGATATATTTAATCATAATTTGTGGTACAATGATGTTCAAAGTTCTCATCCCAAACGAATGTAACTACAGTAAACTTACTGATACGATATAGTCAAAGTTGAGATTGATCCGGGCAGGAATATTGTAATTTGTAACAATACACTATGAAGTGGACAAGGTCATCAGATTGCACGAATCATGCTATTTAGATGGATGTCTATATTGAATATGGTCGTGTGGTTGGGATTAGCCACAAGAGAAGGAGATTAATGAATTACCTATATTTGATCTTTTTGATTATGCCTCACAATGAATTATCATCTATGAATTTTAGTTAATGAATTAGCATTTTATATAGGCAGACAAAAAAAAAAAAAAAATGACGCATGCATCATAGTCTTGATTACAGATGGGAACAAATTGTACATGGGAATTCAAAGGTACATGATATGGAGAATTTACTTAACATGCACAGCGGAATTTAAACAAAGTTTTCAATTTTCACCAAATATCTTCTTTTTGTTTAGAGAGAACTGTGATAGAAAATTATACGTTTGTTGAATTCATTGAAAAAAAACTTTTGATCTGCAACCCATAACTATCCAATCGTCCAACATCTAATGGAGATCTACACGGAGAAGAAAATTGAGAGAACCAATATTTTGTTTTCTTATGCTAGCAGGAATATGAATTGTATTCTCTACAGATTTTTCAAATCCTAGCAACATATTAATATAAGTACAAGTGGATTTGGACCGTCTTATAAACTTAATCCGGTCCAATATTTTTTAATCCAATTAATTAATTTGGGTTTATTAACAAGCAATCCAATTAATTAATTGTCTAACATTTGTCTATTAATTAATTGGTAAATCTTATTCTTCTACTTCTCATTGTGTGTATGACCGATTAAGTTTCCAATCACAACACTTAATGACGTGAATTATTATTTTGATCTTATCAAAATCGATAAATTAAAATCCTTTTTTAATTTATTACTAATTCGCATCCGTTGTCCCAGATTGACATCTAAAAATGTGTCAGGGCAATACATGTGATGAAAAATATCACATGGTTAACAAAACAAAACTTGTTTGTTTATCATGAAACTATAATCCTTTTGTCAATATGATTCAATCAATTACAAGATATGAATGTGTCAATCTTAATTATCAATCATATCTTTCATTCCATTATTAAGTCAATATAAGTCGAAAACTCATTTTCGACTTATGAGTGCACCTTGGTCAATGATTTGATTATCAACTTAACTCAATAAAATGTATATTATAATCTCTTACTATCTAAGCCCATGTTCGATGCACATTATTTTGGAAAGAATGCATTTTTTTGGTTAATGTGATGATGAATATGTGGTTGAAAAAGAAGGAAAAATTATTGATGTGATGGAAAATATTATTTTATTGAAGAATGTGTGGTTGAAAATGAGTAGAATAATGAAAATGAAAATTATAATGTGTATCAAATAGGGGCTAAAAGTGACGAATCTTCTATTGATCATTCATAACTTTCATATGATTCTTGACATACCTGAACAATGTCACATTAGCAATCCTTTGCAGAGGTTGATCCAACATCACCACAGTATAACAGACCTCATATAAGGTACTATGATGACCTCAAGTCGAAGGATCAATTTCACTATCAAACGTTAGAGATTATCCACTAATACTCAAATAGTTATTCATGTGGAATTTTCTTAGTGGGTCTCCAATGTTTTGTTTAGTAACAAAACATCTACGTGTTCATTTAAGTGTCACTACACTTTAGCTTGTAAGATTAGTTACTTACTTCACAAGTAAGAAATGTCGCACATGATGGTCTATCCGTAATAATGATATCGATATTTCGTTACTACTTACAACCATGGATGCTTTAAGATTCAGTCATAGTAATTTGTATCTTACAATCACAACTCTTTGTGATTAACATTTACTAAGATTTGAATCTATGAACCTTAATTTTGTGAGAAAATACATGTTAAATATCATTGTCAATAACTTTATTTCTCTACTTATGAAAATCAAACAAATAATAGCATACTAGATCCTATAGAAGAAGCTCATATTTTTGTATATTATTATTTTCTCCCCCTAAATTTGCGCATATAAATAAATAAAATTTTTTTAAAATTTTGAAACTCATTAATTTTTTCTATTCAATTTTTTTTCTCGTCTTATGTGCAATCTTTTCTCCATTAAACGATTATGATGACCCATGCTACGAGCTTTAGAATAGTTAACTCAAGTCAGATGCCCATAGGCACCATGTTATGAGATGCCCCTAATACTTAATTATTTGAATCAATCAGGCTATGAAGAAAGTATAAGATATTGAACTTTTTTTTAAGTGATTATACTTGAGCTTATGTATGTTAAAATAAAGTCAATTCACGTTCAAAGTTACCTTACCAACATATGACTACTATCCCAAATCTCACACACGCGGTCAAGTTCACTCACAATATCATAGTGTGTGTAGTGCAGATGGTTCATTGAGAAACTATACTAAATACTCCATAAAAACCTAAACAAGTAATAAAAAAATATGTTACAACACATCAATTAAACACATACTTGGTCACAACAAGCATGTTCAGGTATCTCATATCATGTTGTGTAAACAGAATTCTCCATTTTTTTTTTCAATTGATACAACATGAATACACCAAACATACAAAAATAAAAATAAAAAAAATATGCAATACACAAAACAAAAAATGTGCATGTGCCACTACAATCAAAATGAGATGCATGCTACCATGAATAAGCATAGGCATACACAAAAAAATAACAACTCACTGAGGCATAAAATTGCTCTCTCCTTGAAGACAACCAACCAGCATCATGAGTCACAGCATCTCTCCGATCATAGAGAGCACCTAGATGGGTACATATGTGAATTTAAGATCTATCAATTGAATGTAATTAGAAGTAAAGGAATGAAGCATTGAAATATAGTCAAATATTTTCATAAATCCAGATTTTCATCTATAGATTGAGACTTATTTGTCTCATAGTAAATGTTCGAATTGAAAAAATAATATTTCTAAAATAATTGTAACAATTTGAGTTAGCTTTCTAACTCACTTTAAATCGTCTCAATCGACTATCGAAAAAGAAAGATATGATAAAAATACTGACGACTGCACAGAAACATAACAATGCAAGACGCGAAGGCAACTATCCTTATTTAGTTGAAACTCTTTGGAAACCAATTCGGACATGCTTCTTGATCTAATTTATCTTCTATAAATCAAGAACCTGAGCAAACAATCAAGGGACCTCTCATATCATATTAAACATCAATTATTGCAATCAAATAAAGGCAAAATCATCATTCATTTGAGAGATTTAATAGACATTACAAGATGTCAATCCTTTGAATATCAACCTTGATTCCTGGGCAAAGAAGAGAAAGTGCAATTAAAGATCAATCGAGAAACCGTTGAAGAGATTCAAGATTCTTCTTCTTCTTCTTCTTCTTCTTCTCATGTTCTCAATAATTTAGGTGATGTTCTCCAAATTAAATATGATTTCTTTTAATTTTATAATGTCAGGCTAGATTTTCATTACATAGATGAACTATTGATATGAAGTTTTTAATACAAATTCAATATTTTGACGTCCAATATGTGTTTATTCTTAGATGATTTTTATTGGGTTTAGCGTTTTTCAATTACTTGATTACTAATTGGATTGATTTATGAGTTTTATTATTATTATCGAGAGAGAGAATATGATAAATTGCACTTATAGCCACCATTGTGGGGGTAGAGATATATCTCTATATTTTGCATAATTTTAATAGATAATCTAATATTTTTAATGTATGCTTTCATGTTCGTATATTTCATAGAGATATATGAAGGTCATATGAGAGGATAAATTTAATTATACTCAAGAGAGATTATTGAATAATTTAGGAATATTGATCAACATCATGATATTGAATTATATTAAAATAGATTAAGAAGGGGGATTTGAACTCTTAGTAATCATCTTATTTAAATTTACAAATAGATTAAGAAGGGGGATTCATAATTTGATCATTAGAATAATTAGTTTAATTATTTTACAAGTATTAATTCTTCAATCACATATGTGTGTTTCGATTAAGTTAACATTAATTGATCATAGGTTAAGTATATAGTTTTCGTGAGAACGATACTCTACTTACCATTATATTACTTATTCATGATATCGTGCACTTGAGGAATATCGTATGATGGCATGTACCTAATCTAAACACTTATCTAACCTTATTGTATAATTGATAATTCCCTTAAAGGTGATATGTGTATACATTATATGAATCTACAAGTGACATGAATAAACTAGGATACATATACCACAACAATACATAAGTATCTCAAAGGAAATACAATAAACAACTTAAAACATAGAATAACTCAATTATATAACTACAAATTATTTTCCAACATTGCAGAGCTCAAGAACACTTCATTTTCACGTTTTTGAATTTTTTTATTTCTTTTTTTCTGACATTTCAAGATACACTTATTAAACTTATACCGGAACCGATCAATCCCAACGAAAACTAGTTAAGTTTCGGTTAATATACTTGGACCTATAAGCAATAGAACCACTCATTGGTGAGTTTGAACTGGTTGGATTTTATTAAAAATAGGTGAATCGGTTAGAAATGCCCAGATAGTTCTTTGAAAATTAACAAAATGTGAGTGTGCTTTATGCTTCAAACTTAAGACTTCAAACCCGGGTAAGGGGACGCCACCAGGTTGTTTCCATCATATTATATAGTGGAAATTACACCCCAGCAGTACTTTGAAAATGACTTTTCAAAAACCAGGTACAAGGTTTAATTAAGCAAGAATCAGGTACGAATAAAAACACCAAACCCTAGATGAAAATTGAGTACACCCACACCATACATCTAAACACCCAAACCCTACATATCTCAACACCGCCTCTCTCTCTCTCTCTCCAGTCCCTCGACGACGCAACTCTCTCTTTCTTCATCTTCAACGGCGCCTCCTCTTCCATGGCTTCCTCCATCAGCGGTAGTGTCTCATCTTCCATCATAGGCAACGGGTAATCCTCCTTCATGAGCTTCCTTGAAGGTGGCATCTCAGCCTTTCGAATTGGCGGCAGTGCGTGAATCGATCAAGTCCTGCAGCACCGGGATCTGCAGCTAAGGGATCTGATGTGAGGTTTCTGTTGGTGGAGGGGGGTTGTGCCGCTGTGGTTGTGGTGTTTGGGTGGCTTATACGGTGGATTTGATGGTGGAGATAGCGATGGCACCATGGCTGTGGTGGTTAGTCGGGATTTAATAGTGGTTTTGTTAAATCTGTTGGTGGTGGATTTGGGAGTGCGTGGGTGTGGTGGTGTGTGCGGCGACGGTGGCGTGAGGCTGTGGTGGTGTATGCTTGATTTGGTGTTTCTCCGACGATTTGTTGTGCCTCGCCCTCTTCGGTGCTGCGGTTCGATAGGGTTGGGTTTGCAGGTTCTGTTGGGACGGTGTAGTGGTTATGGTGGTGTGGAATGTGGTGCAGGAGGCCGTGGTGGTTCGTTGGTGGTATGGTGGTGGGGGTGCGGTAGCTGTGGTGATTGTGCTAAATTTAGGCCGTGGTGGTGCGTTGATAAAAAATGTGCCAAACCATATCCCAGAAAATCAAGTGGCAGGGGACAGTGGAGGTGGTGATGGCGGTGGTGTGTGTGTTCGATTTTTACGACCGGTCATTCCTTGCCATGGGGAGTGGGGAAGGGATGTGGCGACAGCGATGGATGTGTGACCAACCATTTGGGCGATTTGTGATCAAGTATTGACTGTGACCAATTATTAATTTATCTGTGACCAATCAATCAATTGTGACCTAAAAATTGTGACCAAGTACTCAATTGTAACTTAAAAATTTGATAAT
Source organism: Osmanthus fragrans (assembly GCA_019395295.1). Lineage (NCBI taxonomy): Eukaryota > Viridiplantae > Streptophyta > Magnoliopsida > Lamiales > Oleaceae > Osmanthus > Osmanthus fragrans. Next base: position 28,449 of record JAEDXY010000050.1, read on the forward strand.
GTGTGACTGAAAAACATTCGACAATTTGTGACCATAAAGTTCGACAATCTGTGACCATAAAGGGCAATAATTTGTGATTAAAAATTAGTCCGTGACTAAAAATAATAATCTATAACCAATAAATTTAAAAATTGTGACCGACAAATAAAATGTAACCTATAATTTTTTTGATTTGTGACCAATGAGATAAACTGTGACCTATAAAAATTTTGATTCGTGACCTCGATATAATCTGTGACCTCTCAAAATTTTGATTTACGATATCGAAATAATTTGATACTTATAAATTTTTTGATTTGTGACCTCGAAATAATTTGTGACCAATTAATTTGATAATATTTGACCAGAAAATAAGTTGTGACCTTTAATTGTTTTTTTTTACCTTATTATAATTAATTAGTAAAAGATTTTTAATTAAAAAATAAAAACCTGATTTTTGCATTTGGAAAACTTGAAACATGAAAATTGAAGTGTGCATAGTTAATGCCTTACTTTTGAATTCTTCCCTATTATATAATGACAAATAATAACTTCCATAGCATGCGAGATTATCTTTTAAAAGTAATTTTCTATATATTCATGACTTAGAAACCAAGTAATTAAAATACCAAACATAATTCTTACGTTTTGAAATTTTTTATATATTATGTTTAGATTGAATATAATAGATAATTATTGATATATACTAAAAATAAAACTATAATGTGAAATAAATTCTTTGGTAAATAATATAAATTTAGAGGAAATAAATAGTATAATTGATATTGACAAATTGATTTCGATAAAGAATATAATTCAAGATGGAAAATGGATACAAAGAATAGAGGAATGGGATATTATGAGATAAATGTATAGCATAATAATTATTAAGGGGGATATAATTGTTAGAGTCAAATTTAAAGTATAATGAACAAAATTTAATAAAAATATTAAAAACATAGATATAAATATAAGATTTGATTTTTGGAATAGATAAAATTTGAGAACTTTTACTATCGTAATCACTAAATGAAATTTTTAAATTAGGATCCACTTTAACATTTAAATAAATTTATGGTTATATTTATCATTTATGCCTCAATTTTATTTTGAAAAAAATATTGTTTTCTTGATTTTCGATTTGATGTTGACACGTCACCTAAACTAGTAAGAATCATGCTTGATATACAATATTTTTAACATGTCACATGACACGTTGCCATTGGTAGTGATCGTCTGATGGATCCAGCAACAGACGAGCACCCGCGGCCGTCCGTGTTAAATTCGTTGGGAAGATTTTTTATTTTTTATTTTTTTTGGTTCACAGTAGATAATAATTTTTATGTGTTATATATTTGGTAATTCATTTTATATTCAAACATTTCTTGTAACTCAGTTGGAGGTCTAGGGTTCAAATTTCTTCCAATCCAAATTATTGTACAAATTTTCAAATTCTACAATTTTTGCCATAACTAATGCAATAAGGAAGGGATTCGAACATATGACATCTCTTTAAGATTATTGAAAGCTTGACTATCATGGTACCACTTCAATTTTGACACTAAATGTAACGGAATAATATATATTTCATATTAGAGGTTTTAATGCAACTACACGGATTCAAACCCATGTTCTTCCTTTGAATTGTACAAAACCTAACCACCACGCCATTAGGTTATTGTCAATGTGTATAACAAAATTATATATGTTCAGCTGAGAAAAATAATTATTATATTTAATTTTTAATATTTTATGACGGCCAATGGTCAACGGCCGCTCGTGCTCACCAAAATTCTAGATCCGCCACTGGCCGTTGAACAGTTTAAAAAATAACTTCTCTTCTCATCCAACACTTTTTCTCCACCTACCAACACTATCAACAATGTTGTAAGAAAATATTATACAAAGGGCATTTTCGAACTAGTAATGTGTTTACTGGTGGAATCTAATAACTATATTCAAGAAGCTTCAAATATTAAGACGTATCCAACATGAAACACTGATTTTTGGCAAAGGTTTATGCGATACTTTGTGACATTCTTGCAAGGAAGAAAAAGAAAAAGGATAAGTGACGATTACATACATATGAGGAAAAAAAAATACGAGAAAACCATAGAACAAGGAAAACAATGGGCGCAATAGAGAAATAAGACTGAATGAGGAAGTCACACTTGCAGGGGTTTCGTGGGAGTATGAGCGGAGTTTAAAGTTTTTGAAGAAATCAAGAGAAATTGCGTTGTAGACATGGATTATTCAATTTGTACAGCGGTTAGTCGACAATGTTGGATGACAATGTTGGAGATGACAAAAAATTATTTGTTGAAAAGATAAGGGTGCGTTCTCTTCGTATTTCTGTTTTATGTTTTGAGTTTTGAAATTCATTTTGTGTTTTGTATTTTGTGTTTTCAGTGTCTGTTTTGAAATTACTTAAAATGCATTCTCTTTGTCATTTTGAAAAACAGTTTCTCAAAACACAAAACACAAAACGCGTTCTCTTTGCACTTTTTTAGAATATTATTTGATAATATTTTATTCAAGAAATCTGATTATTCAATTAACTTTAATTGTTTAATGTTAATATATTATTAAATAACACATAAACCTGAAATTTCTTTGAATTTTGAAATATTTTTCCAAATATCTTAATAACATATAAATTTTGAGAATATATTTTGAGAATATTTTATTCAATAAATCTGATTATTCAATTAATTTTAATAGTTTAATGTTAATCGATTGGCGGAAAAAAATTAATGAGATGGCGTTGCTGAAATTCTCTTGTCTAATTCAAATACTTTGTCCTATTTTTATATTCTATCTAAAAAAAAATGTACATGTTGTCATCATCATATTCTTTATACAAAGATAACAAATTTTCCGAGTTATTTGATTTCAAACAAGAAAGCTATTTTTTACTTTCATGTGTAACTTAAACTAAAAAAAAAATAGTAATATTACAAGCAAAACATAGTTTTTTTTTTACAAATAAATAATGATCATTAAAATTAATTATACGAATTAAAAAAAAGGGGTTCCCTCGCCAAATTTTGGTGTGCCTATTACATTAGAAGAGTGATATCTTTGGAACTTATATATATTTCAAACTCTACCATTCTTGAAAAACTTGGAGCAATGATCATTATACATGGATTATGGTCAATTACAAAACAAGAGACTACCAATGATTCATTTTAACTCTAAAATATAGCATAAAACTTTGACCCAATGGACAAAACTGCAAGAGATGGCCTAACAAATGGAATCCTAAATACAAATAAAATATACTTCGCAAGTGAAAGTAAAGGAAAATCTTAGAAGAAAATTTTTGATTTGCTTCGTCACTCTTCCTCCTCAATGTCATTGCTAACAGAAATGGATCGGGAATCAGTATCTTCCCAGGTGCACCAGTGGAATTCGAACTGCATAAGAGAAAAGGACACAAAATAAGAATATTACTAAGGAAAGCATGTTTGACATTAAAGAAAAAAGCAAATAAGTAAACTGGACTTATTGGTCAAAACACCAAAAAAAATCAACATATTTGTTTCTAAATAAAAAATCAACATATTTGTATCAGTAGGCATACCCAATATGTGTCACCTGATCTAAATAAAAGACCACGACAGAAGGCTGCATATAAGAACTGAAAATTTTAAAATCTAATGAAGGGTATGGCTTATATCTTTCCAGAATTTCGTCCAAGTATGGTACAATAGTCATCATTTAACTCATCATAAGTCTGCAAATCTCTGTGATCATGGGGGACTTTTCTACACCCATCTATCATATAGTTTACTCCATTAGCAGAAACCAGATGGTTGATCTAGCAGTGGTTCCCTCTACCCGTTCCAAAAGTATCTAGAGAACAAAGGTTAACATAGACCTAAAATTGAATTCTAAAAGACATTTGATTTAGTTTCCATAGAAAAGAGCAGTTGAACTACCAAGCTTTTGAAACAGAAAATACAACTCAACAAAGCATTCAAAGTGTTCACAAATTCAGAATGTTTCTTAGCATCAAAGACAATAACAACAAAACAGCCTCATATTTGGTGCAAATGGATCAACTTCAACGCCATTTCTCAGTATAGATTTGGAGACAAGAAAGAGCAAGAAAGATTTAAATGTGGATGGAACCAGAACACAATTCAATATATCAATCCAATATACATAAACAGAAAACTGTAAAGTATGTGACCAAAACCAAAAAAACAAAGTCCACTTTGTTTTGATATTTCTTTTCTTATTTCTTTGTTTAAATCTCAACACTTGAACTTTCTTCGGCCAAAATTCTAAAGCATATTATGTATGCCTAATATTTAAGTAGCTTCCTCAATTCTTGATCCTGTATCTCTTTATCACAACATTGAATTAATGATAGTTCAGTTGTATGCATTAAAAAATGTATTTACTAGGAATTAGAATGCTACTAATTTCTCTAGGATAAGTGGGATGCAAAATAAATTTAAATTGAGAAGACATAACAATTTAATGTGTTTTGACATTCGTGTTTATGTCCATAGACCCACACCAATGTCTTTACTATAGCTATGAAAGAAAGAGGAATACAAAAGAAATGCACTCTGTAACTTTTGTGCCTATGCAGAGGCTTCAAACTATTTTATCTTGTTTAACCGTCTTCAGTCTCACTAAAGTTTTCTAACGTTGTGTACTCCACCCTTTTAGAATTTGGCCAAACTTTCATTTTCTAACTCTGTGTAACCCTTGAACGAGATCTTGCAGGGAGGACAGAGCCAAATTCAGAAGGGTGGTGGCTTATGGTCGATGATACTAAACGTAATCAGTTGATTGCCATCAAAAGGGTTACACTCCAGAGGAAGTCCAGAGTCAAAATTTATTTTACTGCTCATGCAGAAGCTGGAAAGAAGACATACACACTATATATATTATGTGTGTGAATCTTATTTGGGATGTGACCAGGAGTATAGCTTCACAGTTTATGTTAAAGAAGCGGCTGATTCCGAAGATGACGGTGGAAGAGAATGATGGAGCAGATTGCATTTAAAATTGTTGTAATGGCTGAGTGTTAATGTCAGTTTGGGTGTTAAACATTCTAGCTAATGTTTGTGTACCTATTTTTGATATTTTTACAGTGTTTATGATCTATAATTGAAAAAATATTTCTACAGGAACCTTTGACAACTCCAAAAATAATAAAGCTACACTAAACATTATCAAGAACACAAAATCATGGCTGAATTGAATTCAACTCAAAACTCAGAATGGATGCAGTGATGAATGAAAAGAAGTCAATTACAATGACCACAAAGCCAGATTCCTAATCCTGTCGTCTACCACATAAATAGCATAGGATCCCTCCGACATTTTACAAAAATTCGATGCTTTTCAAGAGTGGTTATCATTAGCAAACACACGGCACCAAACACATTTCTCTTCCCCAATTGAAAACTAGTCTCCAGCCTTCAATTCCAAACAGAAAACTAGTCTCCATAAATTTCAGCAGAGAAACGGCAACAATTTTAATAAATCTTTCTCCTCGATAGAAAACCTTTATGCATAAATTAACAGCCGACAGAAATGACCAGAAATTCAAGAAGTAGAGAAAAAAGCCTTAAATTTTTTTCTATTAATCTCACCTTTCATTTATGTGTTTGTAATTTCATCAATTGAGCACAGAAGCATCGATTACAAATCTAAGCATATGAAAGACACAACAAGCTAGATGAATAAATAATACCGTAGCCGTTCAATTCAGTAACTTCAGCTACGGCATCTCCGGTCGGATTTTAGCACCCGGCAAGACAGACAGGGAGATCCTTCGACGTTATCAACACGATGAAAACGGCACACAGATTGACACAAACGCGGCTTGTGAAAGACGGCAGAAGAACGGGGGGAGAGAGCGAAGAGAGAGAGAGAGAGAGAGAGAGAGAGAGAGAGATGTGAGGGCGAGTGAGCTGTGAGAGAGGGTTCTTGGGCTAATCGTTTCCTGTGTTTTGTAACTTTAAGCATAAAACGTTCAAAATGGAGAAATGTCGTTTTGGCGTTTTCTTTGTTAAATTTTTTTTATTTTGAAAAATACGTTTTCCAACCCGGAAAGAGAACGTGTTTTCGTCATTTTGAAAAATCGAAAACAGAAAACAGCCCCAAAACGATAAAGAGAACGCAGCCTAAGTTGTTTTTAAGCTGTCTAATTTCACCAATTTTTTTGTTTCACCACACTTGTAAGAACCGATTCACCCCATCCCACCCACAGTGGTGGAGCCAGCTGTTTGGAGTTGGGGAATCCCAGAATTGAAGATATAGAGGTGAAGGGGGTGGGGGGGCCACGGCTGCCCCTGAATTTTTTTTAGATACCTTATTAACAAAAAAATCAATAAATGTATAAAAGAAAATACTTCTTAAGTTTCAATCTTTAATTTAGCACAATCATACTTTATTAGAAGCGTTCCTCTTGAGTTCTCATACTTTGATAACATTATATAACTACATTATCATCAATCATGTCTAATACATCATTCTCAATATACACAATCAAGCTATCATTTAACCATTTATTATTCGAGAGAGAAAAAAGACGGTCGAACTTGGATTTGGAAGGAAAGATTTAAGACTTTAAGTGTTAATTTATATTCAATTTTAGGGCAAAATCATAAATACAAAAAAGAACAAAAAACTAAAATTTTAAGTGTAGACTAATCTAATTTTAAAATGTTTTTAATGGAATTAATTATAACCCCAACATGTTTAACAATAAATTAATCTTTTTCTTAATAAATTTGAAACCAGTAATGTGAATTTCTTTTACACTTTCATTTCATGAGGATTTTGTCGTTTTACCATCCAACCATAAAAAGATAGCAAAATCCTATAGGTTTAACCATCGTTTGATGAAGATTAAAATCAAATTTTTAACAAAATTTTATAAAAGTTGATGAAACATATGATTGAAAAGTTATAAGTTCGATAAAATATATTATTGAAATTAATAGCTGACTTTAACTTTTATATTTATGTTTTAGTTGACTTTTAACATAATAAAAATCTTTCCATTACTCAAAATTCTTACAAAACTTCTCCATTTATTTTGTGATTGGTAACCATTATTTTAGAACTCTTTTTTTATTATACTCATTTTCAATAATATATTTTCACAATAAAATATTCTTCAACTAAACATAAATTTTGTAATATACTCATTTAAAAAAAAAAAAAAAAAAAAAAATCTATCAAATAAGGGATATAGCACTTATTTGGTTCCCATTATTTTCAAAATATATTTTTTTCTCTTATTATTTTCAACAACATATTTTTTAATAAAATAATATTACATGCAAACACAATTTTTTTTTAATTTTTTGACTACACATTTTTCATTAAAATACTATTTCAAAAATAGGATTCTACGAGACTCATAATATGATTGCATATGAAATTAGGATGTCTCTGAGTGCTCGAATTCCCATGAAATTGATTGTTTAAGTGCAGAAACTGAACCTGGTAAATTTTAGGATATGTAAGCAAGCACGAGAATGTTAATACAGCGCCGAATTATTTCTTAGCTACCGTATATGATCAGTCTCTTCAAGTAGTAGCAAACAAAGATACATACACCGCCAGTAATATTTCTCACTCTCTCGTCATCGATGGCCTGACAGTTCCAAAACCCTATTGTCAATCTTCTTCTCCTTCCATGTGATCCCTTCATCCTTTTCTCAATCAGCATCCCTTTATTTTTTTATTCTATCTTCTCCCAGAAACACTAATTTTCTTTTCTTTCTTGTTGATTCTCTGAGAGAATATCAGATTCATCTAATATATAAATAGTCTATATTTAGTATCGTTCCAGAAACATAGTGGGGCTTTCATCTGAATCTGAAAGATACATATATAAGTATATTTGATCGATCGGATATTTATTTCGATATGGGGAGAGTAAAACTTCAGATCAAGAAGATTGAAAATACAACAAACAGGCAGGTCACTTTCTCAAAGAGAAGAAATGGATTAATCAAGAAAGCGTATGAACTTTCTGTACTTTGTGATGTTGACGTTGCTCTGATCATGTTTTCTCCTTCTGGAAGAGTAAGCGTATTCTCAGGAAACAGAAGGTGATAATTTGATACTTTTCTTGTGATTAATCTTCTGTTTTTGTTATTATAATAGGTTAAATCGTTTTCTCTTTTTTCTGTTTGAAGCATGGAAGAAATAGTGACGCGATATGTGAATCTTCCAGAGCAAGAACGAGGAAAGTAAGGATCAACTTCTTAATTTTCTGGTTTAACTTTATCTTCTTTCATGTGTTGATACTGATGATTTTCAGTTTGTGTCTCCATGCAATTACCAAAGGCTACAAAACCAAGAGGTAATATGACGAGATTTTCAGTAATTCAGATTTTCAGTTTGTGTTGATACTTCTCCATTTATGTTTGTGATTGGTAACCATTATTTTAAATCTGTGGATGTTTTGTCTGTTCCATTCTGATCTTGGATATTTCTGGTTTAATAATCTTGAAATGATACTGATTAATTAACTTATTATCAGTATCTGCAAAGGGCTCTTGGCAAGTTCAAATCTGAAGCAGATCGAACCCATCAACCAGCTACCAGGTTTATATACCACACTTCGCCCCACCCCCACCAATGTCTATTTTTCTGATTTTCTGCCTTATGCCAGATTTCTGCAGTTTCTTTCTGTGAAATATATAAATTTGGAAGTTTGTAGATTTCTCATAATTAAGTTATAACTAGTTTTGTTTTATTGATCCTATTATGTGTAGCAGTCCAGCAAGTGTTGATTCTCAAGTTGAGGTATATTTCGTAGTGTTATTAAGAATATATTCCTTCAATATGGTAAGATTGATATCGATTGGCCTCTCAATTGATCAATAATCGTCAAGTTATTACAGGAAATGCAACAAGAAATTTTTAAATGCAGGTGCCAACTTGAGGATATGGAGAAAAGACTCAGGTATATCTTTACTTAGAAACCACTTATTGATCAGAAAACCTTACGAGTCATTCTCTTCGTGTTATAGTTTTGCATTTTGAGTTTTGAATTCATTTTGTATTTTGTGTTTTGAGTGTCTATTTTGAAATTGTTAAAAATACGTTCTTTTTGTCATTTTGGAAAACTGTTTCTCAAAACATAAAACTGAAAAACGTGTTTACTATCATGCCAAACCCCAATCATGTATCTCCACCACAACCGAAGCTAATACCACCACCCAAGACTGCACGTTCCATCATTGTCAAACCACAACCGACGCTAAAACCATTGCCATTATGGATCAAATTTTCGGCGACTTTCGGTACCAAGACACCGTATATTGGTACCATCGGAAGGCCCTTAACCTCCTCTTCAATTATCAACCAACTTCTCTCCATAACTCCATTGGATTTGACCATAATCAATCCACAAAGTAGCCGCTCGAAAATATAAAAATTGTCGACAACTCCACCTCGGGGCTCCGGCCACCAACATGATCGGAGCCCACCACCGGTCGATTGCCCACCACAAACCGATCCCAACCATGGCCCCCAATTTACCACAAACATTTCAAAAATCTCAATTCAACCCTAAATTTTGCAGATTTCGGCGTCGTTCGGTCCACCCATGGTCGCAGACCACATGGGTTGAACTCCTCTTCACCTAGAGCACCTTGTCCAGCCATGGGTCAACCCTAATTTCGCCAAAAACTTGATGAATTTATGGGTGCAAGTTGATGGCTTGTGCGAAAACTTCTTCTTATTTTGGGTGGTCAGTGGACCACCCTTGCCCAAGTGTGGCTCCACCACTAGGGGGAGGTAAGGGGTTCGAGTGGTGGTGGAGTCTGGTGGTCTAGGTGGCAGGTGGTGGTCGGTTTGACGAGGAAAAAGGCCGGTGGAAATTTTTTAAGTTTTGGCTCGTGAAGGAAGAAGCAACATCGTCTTTCCCGTGTTTTGGCTGTTTTGAAAATTTTGGTTTGAAAACGCCCAAAACATGAAGATCACGTTTTGGGTTTCCTTCACAAATATTTTTGTTGTTTTCAAAAATTCGTTTTCGAAAATAAGAAAGAAAACGCGTTTTCACCGCTTTGAAAAATCGAAAACAGAAAACGGCAAAGAGAACGGGGCATTAGTCTTTTCAACATTTAAACGTGGATTGTGGAATTAAGAAAATTAATCGTCATAAATTTATGTTTTTGTAGGATTTATGAAGGTAATTCGTCCAATATCACTACACTGTTTGAGGCTGAGTACTGGGAACAAATTCTTGAGGTAAACTTGAAGCAGGTCAGGATGCAAAAGGCAAGCTTCCTCACCCTAAATTTTTCTAGTTGCGTGTTTGGTTCAGTAGAGTCGGTTAACGAAAAGAAACTAAATTCTAGATCAACAAACAATTCTAGCTAGTAAAGCATATCGAACATGACCTAGTAATTTAGTATACATCTTTTTTTCTTTTGTGAACAAATATTGGATATATAAACCTAATAAATTGCTGAAGCTTGTGAAACTTTTACATGGCAGCAAGTTCTGCAGGACCAATATAATTCCCCTGGTGCACAAACAAATACACAGGCATATTAAATTTTGATTATTTTCTTTGACAAGAATTGAATGACTATAAAATGAGTAATATTATTCGAAGTCGCTTGTTACGGTAGTCGCCCTACGTGGCATACACACAGCAGGTGAGTATTTGATGCATTAATGTAGTAGTTTTTTATTAACTCATGAATCAAATAATCACCTATCATGTGTATGTCACGTATGACGACTACTATAGTGAGGGACTGCGAATAACATTATTTCGATAAAATGGGACTAAGCTAGGAAAGTTTTAACTTACAAGATTGTCTACTATCCCATCTCAGATGAATTTGCCCCCAGAGACCACAAACCTAATTGATTTGGCAACAACAAATGCCAACAATATCATGGATTGGCTTCCACAGAGAGATCAACAAGTCCAAATCCTGAATTTCTTGGATTCAAATGGCCTGCTTCCAGTGAGGTGTTATATATACCATAGTTCATGTTATAATTACATCTCATTTGGCCCTTGTTTGGTCTCCATTAAATCAAAATTTTATTTTTTAAAAAAACTTATTTTCAATGGCACATTCTTTAATAAAATAACCTAAAAACCCAAAAAAATTCCTTACTTTTTAGCTACACATTTTGAAAAAAATTACTGTTCCAAAATCTCATTAAAATGGAGTCCAAACAAGGGCTTGGTGTTATTCACCACAATACAAATGTTAATTTTCTATATATATGTGTATATATTGCAGAGAACAACATCAACGTATGGACAATATCCTGTCGCCATCCTTAACTGACCTTCGTGCTCCAACCGTACATGTCCATAATCATTTGAGTTCAGGCAGGAGGATTGAAGATGACACACAACGACCAGATTTTGGGCAAGTAATTGATGTCAATCTTTCTCCATGGACAGATTTATATCCAACAGGTAATTTATCCGTAATCTTCTAGTTACATGTAATATTGCTGTTCAAAGCTTAGTAAAGGAAAATAAAATCAAAGAAAGTTGAAATGCCAGGCTATGTGCACATCAGAGCCGGTCCTGGCTAGAGGCAAATGAGGCTTGGGCCTTAGGCCCAAAATTGAAGGGGCCTCATTTTATTGGCCCATATTTTTTTATTTTTTTTTTGGGAAGAGTTCAAAAGTCAGGTGTTTAGAATGAGGCAATTCAATATTCAGATTTTAAGTTTCAAAATTCATAAATCAGATATTAATTAATTTATTAAATATATATTTATTAATTAAATATATTAAGATCACGTTTATAGAATTAATGGTCACGGATCATTCGTAAGTCACAGATTTCCAAATTAATTAGTCACTGATTATTTAATGATCACAAATCAAAAAATTTATAGGTCACATTTTATTCATCGGTCACAGATTTGTAAAATAGTTAGTCACAGATAAAAAAATTTATAGTCACTCGGTCACATATTTCCAAACTAGTCGGTCACATATTCTTTCACAGTCACAGGTTATATAATTTTTAGGTCACAATTAAAGATGGTTAGTCACAAATAACAAAATAGTTGGTCACATTATCCAACACCCCACTTTCTCTCCAGAGCCCCGACCAGTATTGACTGAAAAGTCCACCTCTGATCCTGATCCACCACCTTGAACGCACACCGCCACGCCCAAGCCAAGCATTGCACACAACACCACTATGCCCAACCCAACCACCGCGCAAAACTGCCCAACCAAAGCACAACAACCGCACACCCGCAGCACCACGAACGTACCCACAGCACCACACCATCGCTCTCCCGTTCCACAGCACCATTACTGTACCACCGTCACCTACCAAAATCCACACCCTCTCCCAAAACTACCACCCCACAACCACCACCCCACCAACAAATCACCAAGTTCGCCACAACCGTCCACACCTCCCCTCCACCACCAACAAAAAAAAAAAAGGAAAACGCAGCGCTGAGCGACCACCATTGCACCACACCTCCTCCGTTCCACAGCACCACCACCGCACAACAAGACCTCCGCCGCACCACAGCACAACACCGCAGCGTAGCGCCACCACCGTCGCATCACAGCACCACCACCGCAGCGTAGCGCCACCATCGTCACACCATCGCCGCACCACAGTGCCGCCGCCACCGCCACCGCCACTTCATCATTGAGAGGGAGGGGGAGAGAAAGGATGAGAGAGAGGGTTAAATGATTTTAGGGTTTGAATTGAATTTATAATATAATTATTAATATTAAAATATTAAATTGGTACCTGAGTTTTGATTAAAAAACATTTGGGCCTGACTTTTGCACCGAGTAGTTGAAACTCCTGCATTTTTGTAATTTCCACTTTTTTTTTACATGTCATGCCAGTAGCCCGCCCATTATTTCCAAATCCATAGGGGGCTCCATTTCTTACCCATTTAGGTTAGCCATTACCCAATATTCTCAAATACATTCTTCTCAAACGACAGGCGACAACAAACGTAATTGTTTGATTAATATTTTTGCCTCTAAAACAGCAAGACGAATAGTATTTAACTAATTTTTTTGTAACATTGTTGGTTTTGTTGTTTTATAATATAAATCTTTTATATAATATATTTGTCTGTTATTTTAATGTTAAGTTTTAAGTTATTAATATGTTGCATAGTACACAGTTAAATTTTGCATTTACGTTGATTTGGGACTCGTGGACCTAATTTATGGATTTCGCCTCAGGTCACGACAATTACATGACCGGCCCTGGTGCACATTTGATATAATTTAGCTTATAGTAGTTCGATTTTCTTAAAATGTGTCTCCATGCACTCATGCAGGCTTCACAAGAGTATCCAATGACAGCCTCCTTTGGTAAATTTATAAATGTTTAAATATAATTAATAAGAGGAATAATAGTGAGAAAATGTGTGGATAATAATTATTAATTATGAACGTTTGACTGAATAATATATTAAACTTCGACTGAATTTAGAAAATTATTCAATCGGTGGCGTAAGTAGTTGCAAAGAATTCTAGTACAGCCTGTACAAAAACTGAACTGCATTTCATTTAAAATTATTGTGTCTATAAAATATAGCTATGAAATTAGCAATGGATTCATGAAAAAAGATTCATGTAGCGGACTTAAAATTTATTGGGAAGGAGACTTAATTTGTTTTTTTATTGTGTGTTTCAAGGCTTCATTTGAGTAATATGATAATCTTGGAACACATCAATTTTTGCAGGGAATGATCCTTTTCCTGCCACTCAGCCCAGAGAACGAGCGCTTCTTGAACTGTTTCTGTCTCAGCTCACGCCAGTGAATCAAGATTCTATATGAATGTTTATATTATGTTAATTCAGATAACTTTCCAACACAATTTATTACCTGTTACTAGAATTTCTCCCATAAAATCTTTTCTGGACCTATAAAAACTTTGGTTTATCACTTCTATGTCATATTCATATGTTTAAAGTTTTTACTATAATAAGAAAAGGAATAATCGTTAAGAATACATTGATAGAATGGAAACTTTTATTGATTGTGTTTCGCCTCTATTTATACCTTATAAGTCATCTAAACATGGAAATTTGGAAACTAAAGAGAATGAAATATCATGTACAGTGAAGTATATTAAAGAAGGATCCAGAAAATACACAAATTAATCATACATGAAGACATGGAATTATTTGTGATATTGGCGATCGCTTCGATGGGTTCAACTTGTTGAAAGGGAAGAATTCAAATGTCAGGGTTATTCTTTACCCCAAATCACAATCCAGGTGTAATGTTTTTAAGTGCAAAAATCAGGTATCATTTTATTAATTAAAAATATTTTATTAATTAATTATTTTAATATCACAATTATACAATTTTTGGTCACATTTACATAATTAAATATCATAATTAATTTACTAGTCACATATTATCGAATTTTATGATCACATATTATTTCGAGGTCACAAATTCTATATCATAATTTATTTGTTGGTCACAGAAATTTTTCAGTCAGAAATTGTAGGTCATGGATTATTTGTCGGTCACAGATTCTTAAATTAGTTGGTCACATTTTGGTCACATTTTTTTAGTCATATATTATCAAATTTTTAGGTCACAATTCAATTCTTTGTCACAGATAATCAAAATAATTGGTCACAAAAGCCAAACAGTGGTCACAGAAGCCAAACAGTGGTCACGGACTCATAATCCACCCCCACCAACACTGTCACCATTGCCATCGTCGTGACGCTACTTGCTACCACCCTCATCCCGCAACAGCACCACCAACACCATAGACTGCACACCGACAGATTCGTCACCAACATTACTGTCACCGCCACCTCCAGCACACAACCCCCACCACACACTCGCCGTCCACCCCTACCCACCCCCCCCAAACCGAACAGAAACTGCAAATATGGCAACACAAATCACCCCCAAAACTGCTGCGCCACCAGATTGAATCGCCATCACACCATCGTCCCAAAATCATGGTAATCACCACCACCACTGCCTGCACCAAGAGTCACCACCACTGCCTCCATATCCACTACACCACTACCAAAAAAATTTCAAAACTCAACCGTCGTCGCCTTCACACCACCACCAAAAAAAATCCCCAAACTCGAAGTCGCCGCCGCCACACGACCACACCACCACTACCTCAATAATTACCTCAAAACCACCGCAAGAAAAAACACAAAAAAAAGATCTGTAACAACAAAGGAGGTTGATCTCTGGCTACTGGTGCTGGACTCCCTCTGTCGGCATCAATCTGAGAGCGCGCACATCAAACAACACGATGCCCGTGCGCGCTCACATCGCCGGCTGCAGCAACGACGATGAAGAGAAGTGGCTCCGGCGGTGGGCGTTCTCACTGGCGACGGCGACAGGTTGAGAGGGTAGAGAGAGGAGATAATGGAGTGTGAAAGAAATGATTTAGACTTAACGAGGGTGGGTAATTTAATTTCATACCTGAAGTTTAATTAAAAAACTTCCTGACCTGATTTTTGCACTCGGGTATTAGATACCCCTGTCCTATGTAATTTTCCCTTGTTGAAAATATGTACTTCATTTATTTAAGTTCATCATTTATTTAGTCAAGTTCATTCATGTCTTTTGAGATTATTCATGCATACATTATAAATACACTACTTTATTCATGTAAATGAAAAATAAAATAATTACATTAGGGATTAGTTACATTTAATATGTAGTGCATGTATTAGATTAAATTCATATTATGTGAAGCTTATAAAAGGATAATGATTGTACTCATTTTCTAAAACTCATTTTCAAGTGTTATATAGCCCCTGTTTGGTAGTCATTTTTGGAGAAAAAAATGCATTTTTGAATAGTTGATTGATGAAGAATATATGGTTAAAAATTAAGGAAAAATTTTGGATTTGCGTATAATATTATTTTATTGAAGAATGTGTAATTGAAAAGAAGAGAAAGAAAAATACATTTTGGAAAAAATGGCTACCAAATAGGGGCATAAAGTGAGTGTTCTCTTCAATATTATATTCTCCTCATTTAATGTTGTTCTATCTCCAAGTTTTCAAATAAAGTGGTATTAGAGTGAGGTTATAAGAGTATGTGAAGAAGAAGTGACAAACAACAATTCTCTTCCCATTTGTCGACTCATTAATGATAATTATAAGATGTGGTGTAATCGTACGAAAGCATATCTTGGATATCAAGATTTGTGAGACTTGATAGAGAGATTCTGAACCTCGAAATGAAGAAGGCACACAACTAAGAGAAAGGATCAAAAGGCTCTTAGCACGATTCATCAAGCTCTTGATGATACAATTTCTCAAAAAAAATGTCAAATGCTACCACTTCAAAG
This sequence comes from Osmanthus fragrans, assembly GCA_019395295.1. Classification (NCBI taxonomy): domain Eukaryota; kingdom Viridiplantae; phylum Streptophyta; class Magnoliopsida; order Lamiales; family Oleaceae; genus Osmanthus; species Osmanthus fragrans. The sequence goes on from JAEDXY010000050.1 coordinate 44,744, forward strand.
CAAGCATGGGAGATTCTTCAAAATACATATAAAGGTGCAAAAGAGTTAAAAAATTTGTCTTCAATCTTTGAGAGGAGAATATGAAGCCCTATTGATAAAGGGTTCTGAGAAGAAATGGTATGAGTATTGGGATTAATGAGAAGAAAAGGTATCGTGATGATCTTCAAGTGATCAAAAAATTTCTTTCGATCTTTACATGGAAAAATCAATTTTATTGTTGTTTCCATCGAAGAATCAAAAGATTTGGAAGAAATAACTATTGATGAAGTCATCACACTACAAGCTTATGAGGAGAAGTTGTTGAAAAAGAATAAAGAACTGGCGGAACTAGGAACAAAAGAAGTAGATGACGTCGGAGAGGAGACAGAAATTTTCTACATTTATTCAATAATGAAAGGAATTATCAATACTCATACGATTCAAGAGTGCGATGAACACATAAATCTCAAAGAGGAGGAGGAAGAAAATGCAGTGGTGGGAGATATGTTAAATCTCATATTGAATGTTACAATTGTCACAAACTAGGTCATTTTGCATGGGATTGTAGGAGTAATAACACGGAGGAGCAGTCGAACTATGTTGAAAATAAAGACAAAGGAGAAGGAACTTGATGTGATCCAAGAGTCCAACCCAAAGAAGATGAGTCCAGGATGAGACCCGTTGAATGTCGAAGGTAGACCGATGATGCGATCAAGGGCATAGAGTGTAAATCAAGCGATATGGCTACTTTTGCAATAAACGATGGATGACACTATGATCTAAGCAATAAAAGAAGCAAGTTTCATGTTGTGATCGAAGTCCGAAACATTTTGGATCAATGTGATAGAAGCAGCTAAAGAAGGAGACCAACTGCAAAGCCACGCAATCGCATAGAGTAAACTCCATGAGATCGCATGCACACCAACCGAAACCAAGGCAACTTGCATGGCATGAACCATGCGACCACAAGGATTAATACCATGCGGTCACATAGAGCAATTTCGAGGCTAAATTTTTCCTTTTTTGAAAGTTACCTAATTTTACTAGAATTCTTGCTTTTGGTAACTTGCTTATTTCTAGGACTTTAATTCTGTTTTTACCTATAATTCTATTTTTATCTAGGTTATTTGATTTAGTATAAATAATTTTTCTTATTTCATTGTTAAGGACTTTTGGATATTATTGAAATTATTCGAGAGGCTATTATTGTTTTCAATTTTCATTCTTCTTTGAACAAATTCGAAGTTATCAAGAGTGATCTTGTGGCGTTCAACACCGGATGCGATCACTGATTGTGTAATCAAAAGGCAATAAATAATTGTATTGAGTTGGTTGTCGGGTTTCATCGCCAACGTTACTATGTGGTTCTCATCAATTGGTATCAAAGCACATGCTCCAAAATAATCAAGGTTATATCCCTTTATTTTTATAGTTGAGTCTTTGTCTCTCTTTTTTTATTTCTTTTAAATTGTTCTTCGTGTTCTTCAAGTCCTTCATAAATCTTGAATCTTTGATCCAAAAATTCCAAAAAAAGAGTCAAAAGTTCTTTTGGGGCTAATCTAGAATCCAAATCAACTTTAGTCTATTTCGCTGGTATTGTAGTCAAATATTCGAGTAAAAAATCCGAAATTAAAAAAAAATCATTATTATAAATTCCAAAAATTATCAACAGTTTTCCAATTTCAAATTTTGAGTAAAAAAAACATCCAATTCAATTCAATAATTACTTTCTTGAAAATCATTTAGTTCTAATTCATATATTTTTCAATTATTTCTTATTTCTTGAGTTCCTTTGAGTCACATTTCTCGATCACATTCGGTTTGAGATCTACGAGAATACATCCTAGTTGAGTTCATTTTGTTCTTGAAAAACTTGGACGAAAGCACTTAGTGAAAAAAGGCAGAGTGATGAGATAAATAGAGGGCAAAAGCCAAGCAAATTGAGTGATACACGAGTGAAGATTTGTGAGACAGAAATATCTTAGAACTAGGATGTCTGATAGAGATGGATCAAATTTAAGCAGGCAGAACAACCAAGTCAACATGGCTGAAGATGTGCTACGGCGATTTGAAAGGATGCTTGGGGATATGAGCGATAGGCTTGATAGACTCGACACATCGGTTACTAATCTACGCAGGGGGCAACCAAATGCAAAGAAATCTGGTAGGCGGGAGCCTAGGATGGATATGCAAGATGAGTATGAATACGGTAGTGATCTAGATGAGGATGCATTAATGGAGGTGGAAATGCGGAGGATGAGAAATTGAAGAACTAGACTTGAAAAAAGAGGAAGGAATAATGCTGGAGATGAGATAGATAGGAGTATAGGTAATATAAAAATGTCAATTCCACCGTTCAAATGAATGAGCGACCCAAAAGTTTCCTTGAGTGGGAGAAGAAGGTAGAGTTGATCTTTGAATTTCATAACTGCTCGGAGGAGAAGAAGGTAAAGAGTAGTTGTTCTTAAATTCATCGACTTTGCCATAATTTGGTGGGATCAAGTGGTTACATCAAGACTGAGGAATCGGGAACGACCTATCAATACTTGGGATGAGCTAAAAGCTATTATACAGAAGCGGTTCATGCCTAATCACTATTATAGGAAACTACATCAAAAGTTACAAAGTTTATACCAGGGGTCGATGAGTGTGGGTAACTACCACAAGGAGATGGAAATATTAATGATTAGGGAGAATGTAGAGGATGATTGGGAAGCCACCATGGCTCGTTTCTTAAATGGGATGAATATGGACATTTCCTATGTAGTGGAATTGTAGCACTATGTGAAAATAGAAGATATCCTACACATGGCCATGAAGGTGGAGAGACAGTTGAAGAAAATGGGACAGCTAGACAACTATTGGGTACTTCGGGTGCTAATTCATCTTGAAAATCGAAGTAGGACAACAACCGAAGAGATGGAGTTGTTTTAAAGGAATGGCTGAAGTGCTAAGGGGAAAAGATAAAGGTGCTAGCAAGACAACACCCAAAGCAGAACCACAACCATCAATGAATCAGGATATTAAATGTTTTAGGCGTTTGTGGTCGGGGCACATCGTTTCTTAATGCCCAAACAAAAGGACAATGATCTTGCGGGACAATGGAGAGGTGGTGAGTGAAAGTGAAGATGATTAGAAGGCATGCTGGAATTGGAGGAGTTAGTGATAAGGATAAAGTGAAATTTGCTGTTGGAGAGTTGTTGGTCGTAAGGCGTGCTCTCAACATTCAAATCAAGGTAGATGACTTGGAACATCAACGAGAAAATATATTTCCTATACGATGCCACATTAACGATAAGGCATGTAGCATGATCATTGATGGTGGAAGGTGTACAAATGTAGCTAGCACAACTCTTGTAGAGAAATTGAGATTAACTTTATTAAAACATCCTAGACCTTATAGGCTGTAATGACTAAATGAATGTGGGGAAGTTAAGGTGAATAAAAAGGTGTTAGTAAATTTTTCAATTGGTAGCTATCGTGATGAAATAATGTGCGATATAGTACCTGTGCATGCGGGGCTTCTTTTATTGGGGAGACCATGACAATATGATAGGAAAGTCATTCATGATGGGTACAAAAATCGTTATAGTTTTGTTAAGGATGGAAGGTCCATTGCCCTTGTGCATTGACATCGGCACAAGTGTATGAAGACCAAATTAAACTGAAAGAAATGAAGAAGAGAGAATGAGTTAGAAAAAATAAGAGAGGACGGTGAGATGGCAAGTAAGAGAGAAAATTATAAGGTGGCTAATAGAAAGAAAAACAGAGTGGAGCCACATGAGAGAAAAGAAAATGAGTCTTTCGAGATGAGAGAAAAGTTGAAAGTGAATTTCTTTACAAATGGGAGCGAGTTGAAAAGAGAGATAGTTGAGAGGCAACAAGTGCCCAACCCTCCCTAGTTTGGCTATCTCTTTATTGCAGGAATTCAAAGACATATTCCCGGAGGGCATGCTTAGTGGGTTGCCACCCATTCGAAGCATTGAGTACAAAATTGACTTCGTTTCTGGAGCTGTCATTCCAAATCAACCAACTTATCGGAGTAACCCCGAGGAGAAGGGAGCTTCTAAGATAAGTGGAGGAATTAGTCCATGTGCCGTTCTAGTGCTCCTTGTGCCAAAGAAAGATGGGACTTGGAGAATGTGCGTGGATTGCAGAGCCATCAATAAATAACGGTAAAGTATTGCTATCATATTCCTAGGTTAGATAATATGTTGGATGAACTATATGGTACATACATATGTAGTAAGATTGACCTTAAGTGTGGGTACCACCAAATTCGAATGAGGGAAGGTGACGAGTGGAAAGCCGCGTTTAAAACTAAATATGGCATGTATGAATGGTTAGTAATGCCATTTGGACTTACTAATGCACCAAGCACTTTCATGCGATTAATGAATCATGTTTTGTGTGCTTTTATAGGTAAATTTGTTGTGGTTTACTTTGATGACATTCTAGTATATAGTAAGGACCTTAATGGGCATATATAACATCTTAGAAATATGCTTGTGATTTTAAGAAATGAACAAATTTATGCCAATTTTAAGAAATGTAAATTCTGCATGAAAAAATTTGTTTTTCTTAAGTTTGTAGTTGGTGCTAATTGTGAAGTAGATGAAGAGAAAATAGAAGTTATTAAAGATTGGCCTACACCCAAAAGAATAACTGAAGTAAGAAGTTTTCATGGCTTAACTAGTTTTTATAGGCACTTTATAAAGTACTTTAGCACGATCACCACACCGCTCACTGAGATTGTTAAGAAAAGCGTAGGATTTCATTGAGGTGATGAATATGAGCATGCATTCAATATCATTAAAGATAGGTTGTGTAAAGCACCGATTTTAGCACTTCCTAATTTTGACAAAACTTTCGAGACTAAGTGTAATGTATCAGGAATAGGGATCATAGCAGTTTTAATGCAGGATAGGAGGCCGATAACCTATTTTAGTGAGAAGTTGAGTGAAGTACCGCTCAATTATCTCACTTATGACAAAGAGTTATATTCACTTGTACAATCCTAAAAGATATGGCATCACTACCTATGGCCTAAAGAGTTCGTGATTTACACTGATCATGAAGAACCTGTTGAAGCAAGAAAGCTTCGAGTTCGGTCGGCTAGATACACCTTGATGAATGACATTCTCTACAACGAGGGTACTCAACCCCGCTGTTAAGGTGTCTTAATGAAGAAGAGGCACTTTACTTTCTACAAGAAGTGCACAAAGGAATGTGTGGGAACCACTTCGACGGACAAGCTTTGGCCCACAAGATCACAAGCCAAGGATATTTTGGCCCACAATGCGAAGATATGCCCTCGAATTTGTGTAAAGGTGTGAGAAATGTTAACAACTCACCCCCATCATAAGGGCCCCTCCACAAGAGCTTAGCATTGTGATTGCTCCCTCGCCCTTTGCAAAGTGAGAAATCAACCTAATCGGTTCCATGCCTAAGGGGAGAGGAGGAGCTAAGTTCGCTATCATTGCAGTTTCTATTTCACCAAGTGGGTCGAAACAGAACCTCTTATCAAAATTATCGAACATAAGACTACCAATTTCATATGAAAATACATCATATATAAGTTCGGGATACCCCATTCCATTGTAACCGACAATGGGAAGCAGTTTAATAACGCCTGTCTCACCAAATTTTTGTAAAGAAATTGGTATTAGAAAGCATTTCTCTACACTGAATCACCCCAAGCAAATGGCCAGGTCGAAGCCATTAACAAGATCATCAAACACACATTAAAAGCGAAACTGGACCTTCTCAAAGGAGGATGGGTTGATGACTCCCCAGTGTATTGTGGTCCTACCACACCACTGTGAGAACTAGCACAGGAGAAATACCTTTCTCTGTAGCTTTTGGTGTAGAAGAATGATCCCTCTTGAAGTAGGAATTTTGTCATTCCGCATTACTGCTTATAACCCAAAGGGAAATGAAGAGGCCCTTTGTGGACAACCGGAATTATTGGAAGAAATAAGGAATGAGGACGAACTTAGAAATGCCATGTACAAGTAAAGGAATGCCTGGTACTATAATCAGAAGGTACAAAAGCGTGCCTTTAAGATAGAATCCCTGGTTCTACGAAGGGTTTTTCCGGTCACAAGGGAGATTAGACCGGGGACTTTAGGTCTGAACTGGGAAGGGTCTCATGCTAACCAAAATACTGCCTAGAGGGGCTTGCGATTTGAAAGATATGGAAGGAAAACCCCTACTCTATCCCTGGAACACTGAGCATATCCGACAATATTACAAATAGAAAAGGGACCCATTGTGTCATGAAAATCCTAGTATTACAACCACTTCATCAATAAAAGAAGTTTCTTTAACCTTGAATATTTAATGCTAGCCATGCTAAGGTTGCATGTGCTGCAACACTTAGATGAATTTCCTATTACAAGAAACATTGAAGCCTTGCTTCAACAAGCAAGTCGTGCTAAGGTTTCATGTACTGCAACACTTAGACAAATTTCCTATTACAAGAAACATTGAAGCCTTACTTCTACAAGTAAGTCGTACTAAGTTTGCATGTGCTGCAACACTTAAACGAATTTCCTATTACAAGAAACATTGAAACCTTATTTCTACAAGCAAGTCATACTAAGGTTGCATATGTTGCAACACTTAGACGAATTTCCTATTACAGAAAACATTGAAGCCTTGCTTCTACAACCAAGTCGTGCTAAGGTTGCATGTACTGCAACACTTAGATGAATTTCTTATTACAGGAAACATTGAAGCCTTGCTTCTACAAGCAAGCTGTGCTAAGGTTGCATGTGTTGCAACACTTAGACAAATTTCCTATTACGGGGAAACATTGAAGTCTTGCTTATACAAGCAAGTCGTGCTCAGGTTGCATGTGCTGCAACACGTAGACAAATTTCCTATTACAATAAACATTGAAACATTGCTTCTACAAGCAAGCCGTACTAATGTTGCATGTGCTGCAACACTTAGACGAATTTCCTATTACAGGAAACATTGAAGCCTAGCTTCTACAAACAAGCAGTGCTAAGGTTGCATGTGCTACAACACTTAGACAAATTTCCTAGTACAGGAAACATTAAAGCATTGCCTCTATAAGCAAGTCGTGCTAAGGTTGTGTGTGCTGCAACACTTAGACGAATTTCCTATTATAGGAAACATTGAAACCTTACTCCTACAAGAAAACCGTACTAAGGTTGTATGTACTGCAACACTTAGACGAATTTTGTATTACAGGAAACATTTAAGCTCGCTTCTACAAGCAAGTCGTGCTAAGATTGCATGTACTGCAACACTTAGACGAATTCTCTATTACAAGAAACATTAAAGCCTTGCTCGAACTCAGGAGAGGCCCTCCAAAGGTCAACGACCTGACTGGCTCTGGCCTCAGCTTCCTCTACTCTCTTGACCACTTTCTGCATCTTTTTCTCAGCCTCCTCAGCTCGGGCTTACTCCTCTTTGACTTTGGCCTGCAATTCTTAGGTGCATTTCTTTTCATTAGCCGCCCTCTGGTTGGCTTTCTCCACTCAGATCTTTAGTGCCTCGTTATCATCCATTAGCTTGAGCTCTGAGGCTAATTTGCCTCTAGTTCAATTCTCATCTTATTCAGATGGTCCTCATAATTCCTCTCTTTCTCAATAAATTGTGCCATCTCCAGCTCCATACTCTCATATAGACCCATTGCCTGGTCTTTAATCGCTGGCATTTTTTCCAGCTCGGCCTTCACCTGAATCAATAAACGAAGTTAAAGTCAAGATACAGAATAACATGACTCCAAAACTTCTAAGTACTTGAGCTCAAGACGAGTTATCTTATCAGCCATAGACATCATATACAAAATAGATTTGTGGCTGTGGAGCTAAGTTGAGATTATGGCGTCCCCCACTGGCATCTCTGCCACGAAGCTCTACTCCCTCTCAATCCATCTCCTAGTAAGGAGATTAGCTGAGTTTCTAAGGGGAGGGAGGAGTGCAACCGTTGTCTTCCTCGACAGAGAAGGAGCTCTAAGAAAGTCTAGAAGGATTTTTGGACGACGACCTTGCAAACCCTCTGAACTAGGTCTGTGCAGATCAGGACATCTCTCTTGCGATCGAGAAGAACTAATGTCTACAGCAGGGAGAAAAGAGAAAATTGGGTCAACCACTGTGGGGAAAACACCGGTGAAATATGATCAACTGAAATAGCTAGAGTGGGATTCTTAACTGGTGGTGCCTTCGGGCACTTTCTTTTCAAATGTTGAATCTCCTCATCATTCCCGACCTTCTCTTCCATAGGTCGGCAAATGGTCTGAACTGGGGCCTCTCTTTTCTTGCCTTTCTTAGTAGCAGTTTTTTTCATAGCCTTGTATCCTAGAATATCTGGCTGAGGATCTACACGAAAAGAACCTTTTTACACACGGCAAGAAGGAAATATACTTATCCAAAGAAAGAGAATTTTTACTCACTAGAGGTAATGGGAAGAGATGAAGAAGTCCCTACTATTGAGGACGCAGGAAAGGTCGGAATAACCCAGCCTGATAGAGATTAGACTCAAAAATCATAAATTTGCAGGACCTTTGGTTTTTAGGCAAGGCCTCTATAGCTTCTGCTCTCCTTTGATCCTTTGAGGTCAAAGTTACCTTTTTGTAATCTACAAAAATGGAAAAAGGTCACAAATCTATTTTCATTAAGATCGGCGAAAGCAGAAGGCTGGAATAGCAAACTTACACAGTGGGTGGTACGACATCTTCCCTATTTTCTTCGGTAAGGTAGAACTGTCATTCTCCAAAGATAAAAAAGAATTCATCTTTCCATCTCTTTATTGAAGAAGGAGTATCTAAAACTAATGAACCACCCGTCTTCAGCCTAACGATGGTATACCACCAGCCTGAGTTCTTCCCATCCTCTTTAAAAGTGAAGAGGGAATTGAACTGCTCTACACTCATTTCGGGATTCCCCATCTTATCCCACAAAATAAGAGTGGCATCAAAGTTCGCTATCCATTGGGGCATAGTTGAGTGGGAGCTATGCCCTAGAAAGATAGGAACTTTCGGATGACCTTAGGAAAATGTAGCCTACATGCTCTACACTCATCTCACCGTCTTTCTTATCATTTTTTTTAGCTTTAATCTCCATCTTTTTACTTTTGAGAGAGTCAATGACAATTTCAGGTGTCAGAGTTCACTACCATACTTGGTTGCATTTTTAACTTCCTTATAAGTGTTAGGTATAGAATTAAGTAGAATTATAGCTTTATAGGTGTCTGACACAATTTCTTCACAGTTAACTATGTATTGGACAAATTTGTTAAAAATGTCTAAATTGTCAACAAGATCTTTTGAAGGATCCATTTTAAAACTGAAAAAAATACTTGAGAGGTTGTTTGAGCCCCATTTTTTAAAAAAAAAATGAATTTTGAATTAGTGTTATGATGAAGAATGTATGGTTAAAAAATAAGAAAAATATTTGGATTTTCATGTAATATTATTTTATTGAAAAATATTTGGTTGAAATGAAATCAAATTACTGTTGAAAAATGTATTTTGATGAAAAAATGGGACTTAAACAAGGGCTAAGTAAAGCTTGTTCTGAGTAGAATTGAGCAAATACAAGTCCTCTAATTTTTTCAAAAGTTCTTTTGTGATTTTCAAATTACCCATTTTCCTCAAAACAGAGACAGGCACGTGTAAAATAATTGAAGTATAGACAAGCTCATCAGCTTTCTCTTTTTGTTCTTTTGAAAAATACCAGAAAAATTACGTTCAATGCTTTCAAAACTTTTTTTTTGGACAAAAATACCCATCATCTTTTGTTATCATATAGAAAAATCATTTTTTTCGTTAAAGATTCCCAAATCAAAATTGTGAGTTGTCATTTTACAAATCAATCCAAAAAATGCATGGAATCACAATCAAGCCACACAAAGTAGTCCTAGGGTCACAGATGGTATACATTATTCTAGATTCTCAGGGTTTCGTGATATTCACGATTTCAGATCAAGGGAATGTTCGAACATGTAATGTCTATTTATTCTAACATAATCAACTAGGCAACAACGAAGTATGTCAATCAACAAGACGGTCTAAACCAACGCAATTCTAAAATAGAGTATATCACAGAGATAATAAGTGAATTTTGTTAAAGAACAAGATACTACAATCACGTAAGAGCAGATAGTTCCTAATTTTTAGCACAAGCAATTGTTACCCCACATGATAACCACAAACTTATCGTCACCACACTCGGTGATGCGCAGTACAGAAATTTAACTGGGAGAAGCCAATTTACTTAAGTGAACACATATGAAATCCGTAAAATCGAGAGATGCAACTCTGCTACTTTAGGGGCCACCACTATTCGCCCTAAAGTTTAAGCAAATATATATCAATGCAATTGGCCCACGATCGCAAATCGAGTATCCAGCGGCAAAATCGTCCAACTTTTAATGCTTACCCGAAAATCGAAACCAACAATATCAGTACGTTTAGGAAATCAAAATAAGTAAATTGTCTGAAGAGAGCTCGTCGAGATTAGCTGTCACACGCCACCGCCGCCGGTCACCACCTCCACTACGCGCCCACAAGGAAGAGTGCATCTATCTGCTAGTTCCGGGTATGGTCTTAGTTTTCCTGGTAGGTCACTAGTTTGGCTGAAATTTGGATTTTTAGGTTCGACCACTTGAAGCCGAATGATGTAATATTTGGCTTTTTTCGTCGATTTCTGGCCGGAGAAACACCACAAGGCTCTGATACTAGATGTTGTGCAAAATAGAAGCTCACCAAGATTTTTTTTGGGGCTCAGGTTTTTCTTTGAACCGACACCTCAAAAACAAATCAACCCAAACCTCCTTCAATAGTACTTCCACTTCCGATTACTATAAGTCACCCACTTAGAAGACCACACAGGAGGATGGAATCACAAAGAAATTAACCACAAAGGTATTAAAGTGGGCAAACATAGAGTGGGTAGAGAAGACACAAAGAGAGGCTACCATTTTTTCTTCACACACAGAGAGACAAAGGAATGAAGAATGTATAACCAAGTAAAAAGGGGACGGTTAAGGTAAGTAAACTTAGGGTATAATAAGGACCAAAGGCCTAACACATGGTTAAATGAGATATTAAATGGATACCTTTTATTAGCCGTCCAGGTAAGCGAAAGTCGGTCATGAGCAGTACTAATTTAAATTAGGCGTCGATCTAACGTTCAGTTATTTGGTTGATGTCAACTGAAAAAATAAATCGAGTTAACATCATAGCCCGGGGAATCGTTTGATAACAATTTGCCTAACAATGATTTTTAAAATAGAGTAAATATGCACAAAGATATAATTAATTAGAAAAATCCAAAAAATATTTAGATTTGCTGTTTGCGTGAGTTAAATAGCCCTCCTGTCTAATGAGTATGCTATTTGAAACTATAAATGATTCATGAATTGTGACCAAGTGATATTGCTTGTGTTTATTTTATTACTACAATTATCCTCGTGCAATTGTGATAACCTTGAGCATAATAGTAATGATGAACATTGTTTTGGGTTGGTTATTTGATGAAGTTTGGACCTAGGTTGTTAAAACCAATGTTACGAATTGAAAACACAGGTACTCAGTCAATTGAAAACATAGTTTGGCGATGATTGAACCGGCGTTAGGAGCAAGTTGGAAATGTATTGATTCCATGCTTGTTAAATATTTATGTAGAGTGTTTTTTGCTAATATGTAGAACCTAGGTATTAACCATAAGCTAAATGTCTGATCCCATCTACTTGTCCAAACAAAAATGTATTGCACTATCAACGTCTGAGCGAAATAGTTGCTAACAACTGAGAATTTTTTTTTTATCATACGTGAGGATGTAAGTAGTTCTGACAAAGAAAGCATTGTACTTCCTAGTTAATCCTTAGACACTTAATTTGGGAATCTAAAAGCATGTTTGGGTTAGATTAAAATTTAAGTCAAAGTCAAACAATCAATATTAACCATATCTTTCATGGGTCCCATAACTTTTCAACCACACATTTCAAAAACTTCCATCACAATCTACTAAAAAATCTAATTTTAATCCCCACCAAACACCCTCTAAATGTCTAGTGAGGTTGATTTTTCTAGTGAAAGCTTCAAGGTTGGGACACAAATCTAGAGAGAACCATCACAGATCGAGAAATTTGCTTCCATTGTCACTACACCAAAAAAGGCCTTTTGCAGCGGTCAAAAAACGCTGCAAAAGACCTTTTGCAGCGTTTTAGTGTCTGTTGCGGAGGTCGGTGTTGCCGTTGAGGGCAGACTTTTTGCAGCGTTCAAAAAGGTGAGACTTTTTGCAACGTTTTTTGAACGCTGCAAAAGGCTGAATCTTTTGCAACGTTCTTTGAACGCTGCAAAAGGTGTCTTTTTGCAACATCCATTTGCAAAACGTTGCTAAAGCTCAATTTTCCTAACCAATTGCAACACTCACTTATTAAAATGTTGCAATAGACCCCTTTCGCAACACTAAACTACTGAATGTTGCCGTTTATGTGTTGCAAAAGCTCATTTTTGGTGTAGTGTGTGTAAATACAACCAAACTTGAGCGAAAAAAAATGAATGAATGCATTGTGAAAGCCACCATATAATAAATACATTGGGTAAGAGATTGAATATCTAGTTGGGGTTAGCATCTCACGAGACAGAGAAAAATAATTGATCATTGAGAATCGGGATATAACCAACTTAAAGCTTTAAAGTGATTGGACTGACTATACACACACAAAATATCAAACATCGAATAAGTAAAAATTGGTTCCGATAGTATGCCCTAGAAGCTTTTTGTAAAATGTTTAAGCAGATTCAATACCTGAGCCAAATACATCAAGCTATATAATGGATTGATTTTATTTTTATTTATCTATTTGTTTGACTAGATAACTTGCTCATGATGAACAAGACTTTAAGTTGAGGGATATTGTGTTTTACATGTTTATCCATCCTTATAAACTTGGTATATATTTTTAAATTGAGCGAAACTTCTACTTAGTGCAAATATTTTCATTGTAGGTAAAACATCGAATTTAAGGTACTTGTAAGCTTAATTGGAGTTGTTTAAAAATAATTGAAGATTAACTAGATTGCACAAAATTGATAGGAAGTATTAAAAGAGCAATTGGAGGAAAGTCACAAGTTTCGAGAATAAAACTCAACTTATGGAAAGTTTGGGATTGATATGCACACTTTTGAAACTTGAGGAGAAATTTTTTTGATGGTTATGGAGGTTCAGGTACCAACATGGACACTTTCAGAAGTTGATGGACCAGTATGATTTGGATAAAAAAAAAAGGGACCAAAATCATACAAATATTTGAAGTGGGGACAAAAATGCAAAATGCGAAGAGTTATAGAGGAAGATTGCGATCCAAAAAATTTGCTGTTTGCCGCGGTCAAATCACATTTAAAAAAAAAAAAGATTTTTATGTAAGATGGCCGAGGTTCCATTCGAAAAAAGTTCGAGCTTTCTTTTATTTTCAAGGTTATTTGGGTCGCAGTCAAATCACATTTAAAAAAAAACAAAAAGATTTTTATGCAAGATGGCCGAGGTTCCATTTGAAAAAAGTTCGAGCTTTCTTTTATTTTCAAGGATATTTGGGTCCTTTCGATAATAAAAATTTTAAGACGATTCGATTACTATATAAAGACCTAATTTATTTCAATTTAAGTGCCAATTTAAGGGGGACAATTGGGGGGGGGGAATGAAAAGAAAGGAGAGAAAATGTTAGGATTTCAAGAACTTAGTGTGAAGAAAGCGATTTTGTGGTGCAAGAAGATAATATTTTTCTCTTTTCCTTTTAACCCTGTGATGTGCTTCAAAATCCTTTTGTGTTTTTCTTCCATGATAAAGTGTAACTAAATCAATAGTTGTGACGAACTATGTAATCTAGATTTGATCTTTTAATTTCATTTCTCAATATCCTCGTAGATTTTTTATTTTATGTATATATTTTTACTTCTTTGATTAATTCTAACCACTATTTTATTGATTTGAAAATTTGTAACAAATCAATAGATAAGTTATAAATTTAGACTTTGTAGTAAAATTTTACAATTAGATAAAGTATAAAGACACTTTTTTTATTGTTGTGATCTTTCATTAAAATTCTATGTGATTTAATACGTTTAGTTGATGTTTATTCGGATTCACATATAGATGCAGTGTGTTGATTCAACTAGATTGGATTGAATTGAACTTGAGAGAGAAACTAGGAGGGGAACAACAGCTAGAAATGGCTGCTAATACCCCGTAACCTTAGGAGCAAAATGAGGATTTAATCAAAACATTGCCATCAACATTTGCTTTGTTCAAATAAGAGTTAGGAATAATTACATTAAAAAATAAATAGATAGTTCTCATGAGAAAAATAATCCACTCTTTAAGTTCACTTTACTAATTGTTATTGGCATCGTACATTTACCATTATCACATATCAGTGGTTAAAATGTGGATAAGAGTTATAGTAAAATGAAAACGTATGATTAAAAATTAAATTTAACTTGCTCAAAGTTGAGTAAATCAAGGCAACCTCTCCCTCTCTCGTTTAGTGGTCTCAAGGGCACATCTCCAAGTGGTAAAAAGGGAAAGTGGAAATCCAACTTTGCTTGAGGCTGCCGCGTCAAGAGTTTGAATCCTGAAATATAGATTTGACTCTTGGATAAGTGCAAGTGTACAAGCAGCCTTCCACCATATACCTTTGGAGGCATAACCTGCGATTTACCTTCTTCACCAAAATCCAAAGCAGGGCAGGTGGATGCGACAGTAATGAGACGTAATCCAAATTAAGCTGGGGCAGGGGATTCTAATATTAAAATATTTATACTTCCTCATTTTATTTTTTTCTAAATATAATTTAAAATTAATCATAATATAAAATAACATTAGAGTCAAGGTAGAGATCATGTTTTATTTCTCCATTCAGTTTTCCGGCTTATTGAGGAATTTTTGCTGCTTAGTCGAAGCGAAATAATACAGGTTAGGATGAGACATTTAGGCCTTGTTTGATAGTCATTTTTAGAGAGAAAATGAATTTTTTTGATGTGATGGATAGTGAATATGTGGTTGAAAAAGAAGAAAAAATTATTGATGTAATGAAAAATATTATTTTATTGAAGCATGTGTGATTGAAAAGGAGTAGAAGAATAAAAATGAAAATGAAAAAAAAAAGGGTACCAAACAAGGGCTTAGCCATTCCTAAATAAAATGCTAAACAAATTGTAAAATAATTTCCTCAATTAGAAGGGGGAAACCGGGAAACAAAATCGAAACCGAATCAGATTTTGCAGAAATGCAGACCGGGAAACACACTTCACACAAATCTCAAATTCTTGAAATTCAAAAAAATCAAAACTTTTCAACACTCCCCCCAAACCCGCCCCTGAAACTTAGAAAAACGCAGATCAACAAAATTAAAAACAAAATCAAAGTCTCTTCGAGTTTTCATTCAAGTTTTTAACACCTGCCCCGCTCTCTCAAAAATTTTCAAACCTCTCTTTTATGGCGCTATCTATCGTATATAGATACACCCTTAACTCATTTGCATCCACAACTCTCACAAACATTTCACCTTCGCACACCTCGCTCTCTCTCTTTCTGGGTTTCTTGGAATCTGCATTCGTTGTGATATCATACAATGGCGGACCAAGAGAACTGCACGAGGGTGACTCGCTTGGCGACTAAGAAGAGAGCAGCGGCAATGGCTTCTCAGCAACAGCAAAACAAGAAGAAGAGGGTGGTTTTGGGCGAGATTCAGAATTTTGTAGCACCATTGGAGGCGAGTAACAAAAATAGCAGGCAGAATCATGAGAACCAAAAGCAGAAAAAGAAGCCCAATAGGAAGGTTAAGAAGCCGGTGGAGATAACGGATGTCGGCGTGGAGGAGAAGAGTGTGAAGGGTGAAGATGAGGCTGGAATTGATGTCAACGCCAAATCTGATGACCCACAAATGTGTGCAGCCTATGTTTCTGGGATATACGAATACCTTCATATAATGGAGGTGAGTTTAATGGGAAGCTGTAATTTATTTATTCATTGTTTTTAGGGTTTTGCTATTTTATTTGAGGTCAAGAATTGGGGTTAATGCATTTAAGTGTTGAAAGCACCTAATTTTAGTGAGCTATTGCGATTTTGTCCAATATGGAATAAAATGAGTCGATTGGATCTGGAAAAAAAAATGATTTGAGGTTATTCACTGATTTTCATCATTTTGTTTTCCTGAACAGTATTAATTGAGTAATAGAATTGTGGTTTAGTATTTTTTTTTTTTTTTTTGTCCCGTTCTAACAGACCCTAAACCCTAAATCCTTGGTAATTGAATTTAAATATTCAATTTTGATTTGTTATTGTAATTGGGATTCTAGGTTTTAAGGAAAAAAAAATGTATTATGGGTTTTTGATGAATCTGAGTTTATGATCCAGATGGAAGCTAAGAGAAGACCAATGTCAGATTACTTAGAAAAGGTTCAGAAGGATGTGACTGCAAACATGAGAGGCATTTTGGTGGATTGGTTGGTCGAGGTTGCTGAGGAATACAAGCTTCTTTCAGATACACTTTACTTAACAGTGTCATATGTCGATAGATTCTTGTCATTGAACGCTCTTAACCGACAAAGGCTCCAGCTTCTTGGAGTCACTTCGATGCTCATTGCCTCGTAAGCACCAAATCATGTTATCAAATCTATTCATTGTGCTATGCTCGTGTTTTTCGATATTTCTTACACGTTTATATTGGGGTGGCCATGTGTAGGAAATATGAGGAGATTAGTCCCCCACATTTGGAAGATTTTGTTTACATTACGGATAACACATATACAAAGGAAGAGATGGTGAAGATGGAGTCCGATGTACTAAATTCATTAAAGTTTGAAATGGGCAATCCTACCGTTAAAACATTTCTTAGGTAGTGTATTTTTTGAAAGAATATCTTTTCATTGCTAATCATGGAGCCATTTGGCAATTGTAAATTAAAGGTAATGGTTCATTTTGCTAATGGAGCACTCTGTTTCCTGTTGCGATTGCAGAAGGTTCACCAGAATTGCTCAAGAAGATCACATGGTAAGCTTTTTCTTTCATGCTGTTGCGTTTAATTGGGTTGATTTTAATGATATATTCTGTGTGACGATTCTCATTTAATCTTGTTGCCATCTACAGAATCCCGATTTGCAATTGGAGTTCTTGGGTTATTATCTAGCAGAATTAAGTTTGTTGGATTATGGATGTTTGAAATTCTTGCCTTCTTTGGTGGCTGCTTCAGTTGTGTTCGTTGCGAGATTTACACTTCAGCCTAATTTACATCCTTGGGTAAGTACATTTATAGACTCATCTCAAAAGGAGTATTGTGTCATTTGATTTTGCACTAAATAAAATTTTCAATCCTTTACAGAGTTCGGTACTTCAATGTCAATCCGGATATAAAGCAGCTGATCTTAAAGAATGTGTAGGTATCCTACATGACTTGCTACTGAGTAGAAAAGGAAGTTCTTTAGTGGCAGTGAGGGAAAAATACAATCAACACAAGGTAAATATATTTGCTTTTATTGACATGTTTTTGTGCTACTTTGCTCACAGATAGTAAACTTGCTCATAGGGTGTACTCATTTTGAATATTCTTGATCTCTTGCAACAGTTTAAATGTGTATCCGCAATATCCTGGCCAGCAGAAGTGCCGGAATCATTTTTTGAAGATATTAAGGATGACTGATAGATACCTTAAAGAATGGAAGACTGGTTGTACAAGAAGCTTTCAAGTATCAAAACTTGTCCTACTAAGGAATGCTGTTTGGGAAGGGATTGATTGCTGAACAGATTATCGTGTCTGCTATGCTGGATCTTACAGTTTGGATGTGCATTTGACAGGAATTAAAGGCACTACTCTGTTGACATACTTATTGGCCAACGTTTTTTAAGATTGTTTCTTGGTAGAAAGCTTCACTTACTGTAGAAATGTAGGTCAACAGTTTGATATCAGTAATTCCAAGTCATGTAAACCAATATTCTTGTGACTGAGACTTACCGAAACTATTCATACTTTTTCTTTACTTTATGAAACTGTGTTGTCTGGCTTGAATCCTATATACAGATTGACTCGAGTTAGTGGTATCCGAGCTTTTCATCAAGTAAAAAAGGCCCGTTGGAGGAATTGAATTGCTCAAACTCATCGTCATGGTGTTTTGTGGTATCTGAGGGTTGCAAAGGATAGACATTTGTCATACTTGGTTAGGTTTACCATTTCTATTGACATATTGCAAATTTTTTAACAATTGTTATTTAAAACTTGGTAGAACTCTGTAAACCAATAGTATAACCATATGCAAAAAACATTGCACATGTGTTCTGGGTTAAGAACACCCTCGGTTTGTCGACTTATTCGTGTGCTCAAATTTGTAACCGAACTCAATTTTATTCCATATTAGTCATTCAACTTCAATTTATATTTCAAAGTGGTTCTTCCTTTTTAGGGTTATAGACAAATAGTTCATGAGCTTAACATTGAGACAACTTTTATAAAGCCTTTTCTAAAGATGATATGCAGGACAATTATCGTTATAAGTTGTCTAAGTTGCCAAGAAATATATAGTTCCTTAGCATGAGTAAAAAATTGGTGTATTTTCACCGGTATAGAGAACTTATCTTTACCCATTCATAAGGACTCGGTTCTATGCATCACATGCTTATAGTGTGGTCATCATCATTGGTACTCAAGATATTATGTTTGAAGAGGTGGATAAATAGGACTACTAGTTGCTCGATCAGGACCCTAGTAGCTTCCAATTTTTATTTATTTATTTTAAACTTTTTATGTTGAAAAAAAAATTGAAATTTATATTAAAAAAGGAGAAAAGCTCAAGGATGGCTAGCGAACAACTCAACTTGCCCCCATTACTAGCCGAGCCCAATCTGTATTTTCGGTCAACAAACCGACGAGCTTGGCTTGTTGACCCAAGAACCAAGACCAGTCAAGCCGCTTGGCCTCTTACTATGGGTAGATGAAGATTGAGATTGATTTATTTTCATGTTCATGCTCGCTAGTGAGTATTATGCCCTTGATTGAGCCCCATTTTTTCAAAATTTATTTATGCAATGTATAGTTTTTGTATTTTCTTTTCTTGATAAATTTTGATTGTTATCATGATTTGGGGCATTATAAAACTTCTGATTTATTATAACTATTACTTTTTTTTTTTTAATGATGTTTGGAAGTGAAAAATATATTGGTTTTTTAAATTGATATGATTGAATATGAAGATAATTCATTTGTCAGCACAAATAAGAATATAACTATTTTTGAATATTATTTGCCACAAATATCCGACATGTTAAAGCCAAGTCATTTCAAGGGATAATGATAATCGACCCTGGTGAAGACAACAAAGTAAGGTAACTAGTGGTTATGGGTCCAATGCTGTCGATGTGATTAGGGGTAGAGTAGAAATGTCAACGAGTCGAGCTGGCTCGCTAGTCGAAACTCAAGGTTAGAGCTCGCCTCGAATATAGTGGTGCGAGCTTTTTTCCGAGCCATGCTTTTGCTTGGCCAAAATATCAAGGATCGACCCGAGTTTTTGGCTCGAGACTTTTAGAGTAGAACCTAGCCGAGCTAAGTTATCTCTATTTTTTTTTTTTTTGGCCCTCCTTAAGAGGTAGAAAAATGCTGCCTTTTGCTGTCGGCTCGTGCTCGGCCTGCACCCCCAAAATGGAGCTGGGTAGAATCGAGCCTCAAGCAGAGCCAGTTCAGGCTTTTTCCGGGCCGAGCCATGAACGGTCCGAACCGACTAGCCAAATTGTCATCTCCAGGTTAGAACCATAAATCTTGTCTGGTGGGAGCAAGATATATTTCTTCAATAAAATAATTTCGCATCTATACGTATAATTTTTTTTTTCTATTTTTAATCACATATTTCTAAAAAAATTAATTTTTACAAAATTTATTCTTAAAAATAAAAATCAAACATCCTCACTTTAATTTAAGTTAATTATGATAATCGTAGGTGAAATTTGAATTGGACAATTTTGGATAAAATTGGATTAAAGATGTACAAAATTGAGGAATCAAGTCTTGAAGACAAGGACTTCGAATTTAAATAAAAAGGATCTGGGATGAACAAGAAATAACGTGGAGGAACAAAGTGCACTAAACTAACAGAAAATTCAGCTTTTATTAGTTTACTATTTAGAATCAAATTCTACATTAGCCATATTTTAGGAGTCCATTTTAGAGTTATTCTATTGTATACTTTTATATATAGTTGTAATCATTCTCTTCTAGAGAGAAAAAAATGTAGAATTTCAAGATCAAAGAGAGAAAAAGTTGGGGGCTCTTTTCGCGTTTCAATTTTTTGTTTTGAGTTTTGAATTCGTTTTGTGTTATGTGTTTTGGGTGTCCATTTTGATATTGTTGAAAACTCATTCTTTTTATCGTTTTGAAAAAATATTTATCAATCCGTATTTTTTGAGTTTTAGCAGATTTGTGAAGAAAACAGCCAAAACGTAAAAAAGTTATTTTCTATTTTCTTCACAAAATTTTCAGCCGTTTTCAAAAATTCGTTTTCCAAAATGGGAAAGAGAACGCGTTTTCAATATTTTGAAAAATCAAAAACAGAAAACGACCCGAAAAAAGCAAAGAGAACGCTCCTTAAGGTTTTAAAAATTTTTGGGATTCAAAAATATTTAGTGTAAGATTGAATTCCTTCATTCATCAAGATTTCAAAACTTAATTATGAACTCTATGCCTTTTTATTGTTTTTTTCTTCCATGAAGTATGAGTAGCTAAATTCTTAGTTATGACCAACAATATAATCTACTTGTTATCCTTTTATTTAATTTTTATATCTCTAGTAGTTTAATTTTTATGTGTTGATTATATTTATGAATTTTAATGATTTGAATTACTTGGCCAATAATTCAATGCTATGTAAATTGTAATGAAGCGAGAAGTGAATTATAGATTTAGACTACATAATAAAATTCCATAATTTGGATAAAAGTGTAGAGATACATTTTATGGTTATTACAATCATTACACGGGTTCTTTGAGATTTAATGCATTTAGTTAAGATTTATCCTTATTCACATAAAGATATAGAGTTTATTTAGTTAAATACCATCAATTTGAACTCCAATGAGATAAATTAAATACATCAAAAATTTTTGGATCAAACATTACAATAGTTATAAATCTTGATTAGCGAATTAAACGAACTCTATAAATGAAATTATAAGTCATAACATCTACATTCATACTTTAAAAATCCAAATTTGATTTGATTGTGTGCATTAGATGAATTAGTTTAATTAGAATAATTAAGATAATAATCACAAACTACTTTTTTTTTTCGTCATTTAAGAGTTAGAAATAATAAATTTGAAATTAAATAATAGTTCTGGTGGAAATAACATTTAGAGGGTGTTTGGTAAGGATTAAAATTAGATTTTTTTAGAAGATTGTGATAGAAATGTTTGAAATGTGTGGTTGAAAAGTTGTGGGACCCATAAAAGATGTGGTTAATATTGATTGTTTGACTTTGATTTAAATAAAAATCATATTTTAATCCAATCCAAACATACCCTTAAACTCACTGGTCCACTATACTACTTTATTGTTGTGGAAATGATAATTTAAACTCATTTAATAATTTTTCGATTTTGCAAATTGAAAGGTATGTTATGAAGCACACCGTGAGTACTTCAAAATTGTATCCATGAACATTTCCTAATGTTTGAGAATTGTAATCCAAAATTTACCTACAAAATGGCCAGCCGAAAAAAATTAGGGAAAATACATATATCAGGCCTTAAATATACTCCATTTCAATTTTAAGAAAGAAGGTTTAATATTTCAAAAGTTATGCGATATTATAAATAAATAAATATATATATATATATATATAAATTAGAATCTATTAAACATCCTAAAATCAAGCATTCAGCTATCATTTCATACAGGACTCTTCAAAAATGAAAAAGAAATTTCCACAAAATACAGTTTGGCATAGTAAAAACAGCACACAAGTAAACGACAACATTGAACCCTGCTACAGAAACAAGGTGAACAATAGAATTTTTTACAGATGTTTACCTGTCAAAAATTTATTGGCAGTTATTTAAAAAAAAAACTGTCAATCAAAATCTGCCATTACAACACCAGGAAAATGACAATGTCATTGAGCTTGTTAAACCAGTTTAATCCTTATTGTTGTTAGAGTTGAGAGAGACACAAAATACTCATTGAATATATGAGAAAGGAAAATGCCATGAGAATATTTATGATGACAGTCTTATATATGACCAAATTGTACAAATATGAATCCAAAACCCATAAGAGGGACAATTCAATGGGAATATCTACTAATATTAGATTCCAATCTTCAAAATGAATTGACCACTCGGATCATGTAGGAATTTAAATTAACTAATATATAGAAAATTTATGAAAGTTTAAATAATTTCAACAAATTTCAAAAGATAATCATCGAATAAATATTAGTTTGTGTTCGTGAACAATAATGAAAAGGACAGTCTTATATTATAGTTTTATTTGCAAAGTATTAGTTCCTGTTTGATTCTCATTCTTCTCAAAATTCATTTTTTTCTCCTTTTTACAAACAAACATTTTTCAATAAAATAATATTACATGCAAATCTAAAATTTTCTCTTAATTTTTAACCACACATTCTCCATCAATCAACTATTTAAAATGCATTCTTTCCATCCAAATTGAAAATCAAACAGTAAAAACAAAAACACAAAGGACTTGTACGCTATTGTTTGGCTCCTTATCATATCATATATATATTTTTTTCTTACTTTCAACCACACAATCTTCCATAAAATAATACTACACGTAAATTGAAAATTTTCATTCTTTTTCAACAACACATTCTCTCATAAAACACTATTCCAAATACTATATCTTGAAAAAAAAAAGGGGCCAAACACAAGCGTAGAGAAGTAAATATGTGTAGAGTTCTTCGGGTAGTTTAGAGTTTTTCTTCTTCTATTTTATTATTATTATTATCTTCTTTTAGCATTTGCTTTCAAAATTTTAGATAAATTTTCTTCTTTTTTGCTACATAAATAAAAGAGTGAGTTTCAAGTTACTATTCATAAGTCGAACCGTCTTCGAGCTAGTTGGTTAGCCAAGCCGTAGCGGTGGCAATGGGTCGAGTCAAGTCAACTCGGCTCGTGGCTCGTTATAAAACCAACCGAGCTTCTGCTCGGCCCGTTCTCGTGGCTAGCTCGGCCCGGCACACGAGCTCGTGAGTTCACGAGCCGAGCCGAGCCAAGCCCACGAATCCACAAACTTTTTTTTTGCAACTTTTCAGGCTTTCAGCCTTTCTGTGTTTAGTTGAGCCGGCTCGGCCCACGAGCACGTGAATTCATGAGTCAAGCCGAACCGAGCCCACGAGCTTTATTTTTTACAACTTTTCAGGCTTTCAGCCTTTTTGTGTCGAGCTGAGCTGAGCCGGCTTGACTTGTGGCTCGTTATAAAAACAAGTCGAGCTTCTGCTTGGCTCGTCCTTGTGGGCGAGCTCGGGTCTGCCCACGAGTTTTTTTTTTTTCAAGCTTTCAACCTTCTTGTTAAAAAAAAAATAATTTTTGATGAGCCCACGAGCCTCACGAGCTCGACACGTCGAGCCGAGCTCTGCTAGTTGGGCACAACCTGTGCTCGACTCGTACTCGGGCTCGTCTTTTTTACGAGCTCGAGCCGCTCATGGCTCATTTTTGCGAGCAGAGGGATTGAGCCGACGAGCCATTCGGCTCATTTGCCACCACTACCGAACCGTATTATTTTCTTTTCTTCCCTCTTTTTTTTTTCTTCTTTGTGTATTGTTATTTATTTAACTTATTTGCACATGTCATTATTAAATTATATTATATTATTGTTTACTGACATTCCCCTTCTTTTCTTTGCGTGTGAGAATTGAGAAGGAAGATGAGTGTCATAAATTATTCAATTTTCTTCACTGTCATTTCTTTTCTTTGCATGTGAGAAGGGAAATGCGTGTTAGTAATTTAAATTATTAAATTTTCTTCATAGTCATACGTTTGTCTTCGTTTTCGATTTGGCAAGCAATGTATTGTCTTCCATTTACCAATAACTCTCGCTTTTTTCATTCTTGTTACGGAGTTTCGTCTTCTATTTGGCATTTCATTCTCATTCATTTCGCTGTATTACTTAAATATTTTGGCACTTCTCCTCCGACGCACATCTCATTCATGATTTATGTTGTACAGATGCTATAATTAATTGGGTGAACAAGATGATAGGCTCTACTTTGTATAATATCACCACGACAGAGAAGGTTGAACGCATCTTGACCGTAGAAGAAAAAATAGTATTTGGTTATGTAGAGAACCTGATGGTATGACTTCTATTGTTATTGAAATTATTGTAGTATTTTAGAAAGTGTATTTACTATTCATTTGCCCAAAATATTAGATGAACTTGCAAATGCTTCAAAACTGAAAGATGATGATAGCTTCTACCAAATGACAAGTCCCGATGTGTCAAAACTCTTCCATAATGATCCCAAAGACAAACGCCTGATTTTGGTATTATTAAGAAGGAAGCCGAAAAAGTTAACTACTTTGATTAATTACCTTGGTCTTTATTCATTTTGACAGTCAAAATTTCTTTAACATTACTTTTAATAATAATCTCTTATTTATACATATAGTTAGGTCATTAAATCAGCAATTGCTGAATTCATGTTTAAGAAAAAATATTATCTTGTCACAAACTTTACTCAAGAAAGTAAGAAATTTATGCACGCCTTAAACCTATAATAAAATGAGCATTTGTTTCTATTGTCATGATGTAGATGGTGGAAATAATGATGTGCATTTCTATTTATTGCAAAAAATATTCATCTAGATGTCATTCTTGTTGACTTAGATTTACTATACGATTCTCTATATATTTGATACATTTACTTCTTTTGATATGAACTTGTGAGATTTAACTTAGAAAGCTCTACTTCCTAAATATACAAAATATCTTGATGCATAGAGATGCTGCGTAAATGGATGCTCATGAAAACAATGCAAGAGGCTTCTATTGCAAAAAACTTTATTTCAATGTTTAAGGTATTATTTTCAAAGTGAAATCTTGAAAAGTTGTCAATTTTCTTTAATCGAAATAATTTTAGGGTATACCTACCACTTAGCAATTGATATTGAGATCTTGACAGATTTTCGTAGGATAAAGAACTCAAATGAAAAATGCATATTCCATTTCTCATATAACCTCCACTCTTTGTCGTTTGCTATCATATGAGAAATAATATCCATTTTGAGATTTAAATTTCTTAGAACATTTTTCCTTCTATTCTTCCATATCACTTCATCCAATCAAGCATTTTCTATACTCCAGTTTAGTTGGAGGCGACATGTTTTGAACTTCAACTGCAACTTGAAAGATACCATCTGTTTTCCTAACATTATAGTTAAGTTTATTCATTAGTAATTAATGACTTTTGTTGATTTTTCAGGATATGTGCCAGCAAATATTTAACACAAATAATATTTTTATGTCTACACTATTATATAGCCAATTACACTATGACATGTGCCTTGCACGTGCATGTCACTAGTATATATAAAAAAGTTAGTTTTGTAAAACATTTTTGACTTGCGGGGAGAGAAGAAATTAGCCTTCTTTAACTATATCCTATTTGATTCTCATTTTGGAGGAAAAAATGCATTTTGAATAGTTGATTGACGTAGAATGAGTGGTTAAAAATTAAGAAATTTTTTTGAATTTATGTGTAATATTATTTTATTGAAGAATGTGTAGTTAAAAAGAAAAGAGAAAAATAAATTTTGAAAAAAATGAGACTTAAACGGGGCAATAAATTAGACTGGAAGAACAACAGAAAAAGCCTCAAGAAAATTAAGGAAGAAATGAAAATGAAAAGATAATTTCGAATGACATAATAAACTTTCATATAAACAGCAAGGACAAAAAGAACTGTAAAGCCACTGTTTGATGACAGACATGTCCCAATCTTGCATTTATTGAAATTCAAGATCTCAATATTTCAAGTTAAGTAGAAACTTGATTTCTAGTGTATAGATTCCATCCATGTTTTTATCAAAGACGAGATGATAAAGAGAGAACTTCGATGAACGCACATCTCTCCACGAATCTCTCTGTCTTGCTATTGACACTACCCTACAAGTAAACAAGCCTGCTTGATAAGGGAAAGAGAAGACATGCCTCATCTATCCTTGTCTGTGAACACCTTATTAGACATACTTAGAACCTATTTCTTGCAATACCTATAAAATTGAGGACCCACTTCAATTTTCTCATAAGAGATGACTTGTGCAGTGTCACTGAAGATTTCAGTCATCAAAAGACTAGTTTTAGATCAAATTTTAGCTGTGTACGTACGTTTATTTTTAATGGCAGAAGTAGCATGTTTGAATCTATGCAAATTTGACTAATTTCCAAGGAATAAAAAGTAGTAAGTCCAAAGAAAATATCATCCGTATAAACCAAAATTTGGAGTGGCCTTATTTTAAGGACTGAAAGTAGTACAAAAGCTCAAATTGAAGAAAAGTTCTCGTCATAAGCACAAAGAATACATAAAAGTAAAGCAAAAGGCCCATCGTTTATTGTGTCACTTGTTTGCAGGGCTTTACTCTGAATCACTCTCCTGTCCTCTCCTTGTCTCCATTTTTCTTCTATATTTTGCAACCCACTCTATAGAGCTTTTAGGCTCTCAAAATCTGCACTAGAAAGTTGTTTGTCTTTCCTTTATACTTTGATTTCTTTTTGTAGAGAAAAAAGACATGCAAATTCATCAGCAGCATTTGAAAGTTGTTGGGCTGTCTAAGAAATTACTGGTTTTGTTCTTCCTGTTAATGTTAGTTTCTGGAGAGGAGAATAATAATACTGTGGTCATTTCAAGGTCAAAATCAGCATCAGTAATGCAAGAAAAGCAGCAAAAGGAAGATGGACAAAGTACAAAACGCTCTCAGGATGTATTCTTCTCAAGCAAAAGGAGGGTGCCAAATGAATCAGACCCTCTTCACAACCGGTGAAGTAGTTCTATATATCTTAGTTAAGTTGTACGAAACTTCTAAAATGCTAGAATTCTAGTTTTGTATACGTTTTGAAAGTCGAAATTCTAAGAAAACTCGAGAAAAATGTGAAGTGTACGTAAGTATTGTCTCGGGTTCCGGTTTCCATTTTTGTGCGAGCTCATTGTTCAACGTTTCTTCTCCATGAGGAATAGCAGAAAGAATTAAGCTGAAACTGATAAAAAAACAACTGCAAAAGAAAGTGAATTTTGTCAATGAAGGTGGGGGCAATGATATAGAACCTCGTAAATTGCAACGTACTTTTGGATACCTAATGAAATGGCTCCACTGAAATTAGAAAAAAATTATATTTTTTTTATTATTATTATTGATATTATTAAAATTTTGTTGAAAAAATTTCCTATAATTAAATTTGGCCCACTGATGAAATGCTATGAAAACATTGGCAATATTATTAATGAGAAAATGATTTCTTGGTTTCTACATGACATGGCTAATCGGCTGCTCATTTTTTCTTTTGTCCGGCTCCACATGTTTGTCTTGTATTTTTTTTTTCCCCTTCTTCGCCTTTTACTTTTCCACATTTGTTTCATTGCTGTTCGAAAATTAACTTTATATGATTATGAGTTCTCAATTGTTACACATTTTCTATCACAATTATACCATGTCGTAATAAAAAATAAAATGAACTTAGAGTTCGTTTGATAGCAAATGTGGAATGACAAATATTTTTCATGAAAATAAAAAATCATCTAAATCATTGAAAAATACTTTTCACCTTATTTGTTGAAAACAAATTTAAAGTAGTTGTACTTTAGAAAATATTTTTTATTGTCAACATGGAAAATATTTTTCACGAGTGTAACATTTTTCATGATAAATGTGTCAATCAAACAGGGCCTTAAGTTTGAATATCATTCTCACAAGAACTATTTTTTAATTTCTAATTAACTAATTTTAACTTGATGAAAAGTAAAGAATAGTTTGTTATTTATTATCTAAATTATTCGAATTAAACTAAACTAATCTAAACTATCAATTAACTAGAGTTTGGGCTTTAAAGTATGATTGTGATTCTTAGTAAAATGGTTGTTAAACAAACCTCCGTGTCCTCCAGATAGCGCAATGTGGTTCTGCTACTTCGATGGGCAAATGTTACCTGCAAAATGAGGTTGGGGCACCTCCAGCGTGAGAATTAGTATGAGATTTAGGAATGTTGACTTGGGAGGAAAATGCGCAGCATGTGTGTTTAGATAGTCAAAATTTCGAAAGACCTAATAATACATGTTTCGCCTTAGAAGTATTTATAGGTGATTGGGGCTAGGTAACTGCTGAGCAGTTATAGTATCACTTGTCCCACGTAGCCCCTTCCACTGCCTCACATTCTGAGTGGAGGGCCTCCACCTATCCAGCGGTTGGTTGCGTCAATGATAACAATTAGACAACCCCCATCCAATTCAATGGTGGTTTTATGGTTAAGTGTAGTGTCGACCACGTAGTGGTAGAAGGCCTTATAGTGGTCGACAATCCAGCATGGATATAGAGTGCTTATAGTAGTCGATGGTCTGGCATGGACGTAGAGGGCCTTATAGCGTACCAGCATGGATGTAGAGTACTTATAGTGGTCGACGGCCCGGGATGGACGCATAGGGCCTCACAACGATCGTCGGCCCAGAATATATGTAGAGTGCTTATTGAGTAGTATTCACCTTGTTGGTCATGGTAGACAATTATTAGTGTGATCCAATATCATTAGCCTCTCTACCTCCAACGTTGACGTAGAATGCTCCTAGGGAGTTGACGGCACATCATAGGTTTAGAGCGCTCATGGAGCTTGACACCCTAGTATAGGCGTAAAGTAGTACTCCCAGGGGTCAACCGCCCAACATAGGAGTAACGCTGATGGGGGGTCGACGACTCAACCTAGGCGTAGAGTGCCTCACATTGTCGGTTATCATAGACGATTATTAATGTCATCTAATATCACTAGCCCATCTACCTCTTGTTGATGTTTATCGGTGAGGGGTAGCATCTTCACCTTCCTGCAAATTTTTTATTTAGTGTGACGAATTTGTCGCATGTATGCAGAAATAGACTTTGATTTGGACGAGGTGTTGAAAGAAACTCATCACCTCAAGAAGAAGGTTTCTTCTTTGAAGAAATCTCTTGAAGCTTTAGATGCACGAGCCCGCGAGCAAGAGACTGAGATTGATAACCCGCTGTCCGTTTTTGCCTGTGTGCCAGAGGAGGTTGTGGAGCGGTACAAGGCCTTTGCGGAACATGTTGAGAACCTGGAGGCGTCCGTTGAGCAGTATAAGTCATCATCAGATTACGCCAAGGCCTTATATTCGTACGGGGGAAGGCGGTGGCGGCATCCATCAAATTGGCTAAGGAGTGGATATCCGTCGAGCGTTCTTCTATCAATCCCTCAGGTTTTGACAGGTTTCTAGCGCAACACGAAAGTAGAGAGCCGAGCCCATCAGTTCAAGGCTTTCAGGCGCACATCGCGAGGCGGGAGTGAAAGGACTTCCCTTATTTTGTGTATGGATGTTTCTTTATCGAACATCATTGTTGCTTAGTTCTTTTCCATCTATCTTGATACATGGGTACTATTTGTTACTGTGTAAAAGTTAGTTCCACTATTTTCGCACAACTTTATTTATTTGGTCGCATAGTTGCTAGCGGACGGGGCAACGTTGAGTTGCAAAGCCCCTTGGGCTATGTTGAGTTATAGAGCACAAGAACTAGCAGTTTAGTGCTTTAACCAATTTTTTGTTTTGAAGGCTTCTCGTCTAGCCCCTTGGGATGAGTTAATTTGTAGAACGCAATGTCTAGCAATTTAGGGCCTTGGCCAAATTTTGATTCTGAAGTCTCTCTGTCGACCTCTTAGGCTATGATGATCGTAGAGCGCAAAGTTTAGCGGTTTATGGTCGTAACCAATTTTTGGTTTTAAAGGCTCTCCGCCTAGCCCCTTAGGATGTGTCGAGTGTAGAGTGCGAGGTCTTAGCGATTTAGGGCCTTAACCAATTTTTGGTTTTGAAGGCACTTCACCCCCCTTAAGCTTTGATGATTGTAGAACACAAGGCCTAGTGGTTTATGACCTTAACCAATTTTTGGTTTTGAAGGTTCTCAGCCTAGCCCCTTGAGGTATATCAATCGTAGAGCACGAGGTTTTAGCGGTTCAGGGTCTTAACCAATTTTTTATTTTGAAGACTCTCCACCTAGCCACTTGGGCTATGTCGACCACAGAGTACGAAGTCTTAGCGGTTTAGGACCTTAACCAAATTTTGATTTTGAAAGCTCTCGGCCTAGTCCCTTATGCTATGATGATCAAAGAGCGCAAGGCCTGGCGGTTTAGGGCTTTAACCAATTTTTGGTTTTGAAGGCTCTTCGCTTAGTCCCTTGAGATTTGTCGATCGTAGAGCGCGAGGTTTTTTCGGTTTAGGGTCTTAACCAATTTTTTTGGTTTTGAAGGCTCTCTGCCTAGCCACTTGGGCTATGTCGACCTAGAGCATTGTTGAGTTGATGAGAGGAGTTTAAAAGTTGTACACTGACATAAGTTGCCTTGATTCGAGAATTCAAGAGGCGCACTGGGATGTCCCAGCTAGATCGACCCTGTCCTCATCATCTGCCGTCATCAAGACTTTTTATTCAAGCAGGCCACGTGGTTGTCAGCATTGACAGTTTTGACACACTGTCATCGACATAGGCCTTTATAATATTCCCAATAAGCTCACAGAAGACCTTATTCACCATTCTCTGATAAGTTGTCCCGACATTCTTCAGTCTGAAAGGTATGGCCGTGTAGCAATATGTCCCAAAATATGTAATAAATGACGCTTCTCATGATCGGATTTGGCTATAGAAATTTGGTGATACCCGAAAAATGCATCTAGAAAACTGTCTCTCGTGGCCCGATATAGCATCCACCAGGTGGTCTATCCGTGGAAGCGGGTATGAGTATTTTGGGCATGCCTTGTTCAAATTGGTGTAGTCCACACACATACGCTACTTTCCGTTTGACTTTTTCACAAACACTATATTTTCCAACCATTCGAAGTATTGAACTTCCCGAATAAAATCCCGTTCAAGCAAAATCTCGACTTCCTTTTTTGTTGTAGCTTGCCTCTCCGAGACAAGGTTTCTTTATCCTGTTTCACTGGCTTGGACCCAGATAGGACCCCAAGGCGGTGTTGGGCCATTGTCGAGCTGATCCCGGGGATATCGCTTGGACTCCAAGCGAAAACATCTAGGATGCTAGCCAAACATCTTACCAATTCTTTCCTTTCGGTAAACTTCAGACCTGCTTCGAAACTGAACTCCCGTCCTTCAGCCACCAATTTTTTCTCAGTCATGTCGAGTGGCTCGATCCATCCTCTTAGGAGCTCTGCATCCAGCATCATTACTAGTGGTAAACCCTTGGCTTGTATATTGTCTACATAACATTTTCTTGAGGTCTGTTGGTTCCCTCGTAAGCACCCGACCCCTCTGCTAGTTGGAACTTCATAACTTGATGGTAAGTTGAAGGGATGGAGTCAGCTATGTTTAGCAATTGTCCGTTGTAGATGACATTGTAGGCTATAGGGGTCTTGACAACTAAGAAGTTTGTCATGATCACTACGATCGTGGGTGCTTATCGTGACCGGGAGCTCCACCGCTCCCTCTGGTATTACTATCGTCCCTCCAAAACCTTGTAGTGGGGTGGTCATCGTCTTCAGTTTCTAGGGGGAAATCTTCAAACCCAGAAAGCGTCCTATGTGAGAACATTAGCTGTAATTCCATCGTCGACCAATACCCTTTCACTTCAAAATTTGCTATGTCACCTAGCAGCACCAGGCATCACCGTGGGACATACTACACCAATCAAGTCTTCATCGCCAAAAGTAATACTCTAATTGAACCTATCTTTTTCTGGATAGAGTAGACCCCAATAGAACGTATATAGTTCTTCCTAGGTGAATTTGAGCCGCCGCCCGATGCTATCCCACCGATGATTAAGTTTGTCACTGCGGCTCTGGGTGGTGATCTATCCTCTAATTTTTGTTTGCCTTTATCATTTTTTTGCATACTTGGTTAAGAGTCGCCGCTTTAGAAAGCACTCGATCTCCTCCTTTAACTGCAGGAACTCCTCTATATCGTATTCATGATCCTTATGGAAATGAAAGTACTTACTTTGATTTCTTTTGCTAGAAGGCGTCAACATCGGCTTTGGCTATTTGAGCTCTTTCATGTGTTGTATTTCCATCAACAACTTTGCTCGTAGGATGTTCAAAGGGGTGGAGGCCTTGACCTCTTCTTGCCTCTGTCTGATCGACCGAACCTATCTGTAACCCTTACTCGGACGCTCATTCTTAGGCTTGTTTTTGTCGGTAAGTTTTCACTTATCACTTACCTTTCGCTTGTGACTCTCTGTCTCCCACCCTCTCAGAGATTTTTTGTAACATTCTCTACTTCCTCAGCATCGATATACTTGTCTCCCTTCTTCAATAGATCATGTATCGACTCGGTGGAGGGTTCATGGAGAGTGACATCTTGACGACCCGATTTAACATCCCATTCATAAACACGGTTACCATTGCGGACATTTGAAGGTCTTTTATACTAAGTATTCCTACAAAGATTTGTCTTTCTCCTGCACGACCTACATCAACCCTAGGCCATTCTCCTCTTCTTCTTGTTGCTCAAGAAGTAAGCTACAAAGCTCCTAGAGAGCTCATCACACAATAGACCGTGGGGCAAAAGTTACTACCCAGTCTCTGGCTTCATTCTTGAGTGTCGGGGGAAAAGACCGGCACATGACCGCGTCAGGTGCGAATAGTTTTTCCTCCAAAACCATTTGCCTACGTCTATCCTTTCTCCTAGATAGTGCATTGTCTATCTTCGGGGCCATCATCTCCTCCATCATTCATTCAAAGTCTACCATGGGTCATGGAGGCTGTGGAACATTGATTGCTCGAGCTCCTAAATCCCTTGTTGCTAGCTGTATAACGGGTGGAACAACCGCGGGTGGCTGTTCGTACGTGATTTTTTTCTGGTCCGGGTAGTAGCCCTCTGTGACTGACTTTGTAGAAGAGCCATCATTGCTACCAACTGACTCTCAAGAGCGCTGATATCGTGACCCTGCGCCACTGACTTCGTCTTCACCGTTTTCCCGACCAAATGCGTATCACTCATTGTTCTTTTTCTTGACATAACTTTTTAGTTCAATGATTTCCCACAGATGGCGCCAATGAAATGGTTGAGAAACAAACCTCCATGCCCTCCAGGTGGAGCAAGGTGGTTCCGCTACTCCGATGAGCAAAGGTTACCTACAAAATGAGGTTGTGGCTTCCTCCCCCGTTGTACTTCCGGCATGAGAATTAGTACGGGATTTAGTTTAGAGGAAAATGCTATGCATGTGTGCTTAGATAGTCAAAATTTCACCTTAGAAGTATTTATAGGTGATTGAGGTTGGGTAACTGTTGGACGGTTATAGTGCCATGTGTCCTATATAGACCTCTCCACTACCCCACGTTCTGAGTGGATAAATTCCACCTATCCAGCGATTGGTTGTGTCTAGGATAACCATTAGACGACCCTCATCAATTCAATGGTTGTTTTATGGTTAAGTATAGTGTCGACTGCGTAGTGATAGAGGGCATCATAGTGATCGACGGTCCAGCATGGATGTATGGTGCTTATAGTGGTCGACGGTCCAACATTGACGTAGAGGGCCTCATAGTGGCCCAACATGGATGTAGAGTGTTTATAGTGGTCGACGGCCCGACATGGACGTAGAGGACCTCATCGTGGTCGTCGACCCAGAATAGATGTAGAGTACTTATTGAGTAGCCTTCATTTTGTGGGTCATGGTATACAATTATTAGTGACATCCATTATCATTAGCATCTTTACCTCCAACGTTGACGTAGAATGCTCTTAGGGGGTCGACAACATAGGAGTAGAGCACTTATGGGGGTCGACGACTGTAGAGCGCTCATAGGGGGTCGACGGTTTAGCTTAGACGTAGACCGCCTCACTTTGTCGATTATTATAGACGATTATTAATATCATCTAATATCAGTTAGGACTTACATTTCATCTATAAATTTACTTTAATTCGCTAATCAAGATTCATAACAATTGTAATATTAGGTCAAATTCTTCTTAAGTATTCAGTTTACCTTTCTCGAGATTAAATTGATTTTATTTAATTAAGTCAATTTTCTATCTTTATGTGAATCCGAATAAACCTCGATTAAATGCCATAAATCTCTAAGAATCTATCATAAAATGTATCTCTACACTTAATCCACATTATCAAAATTTATTATGTGGTTTAAATTTATAATTCACCTCTCGATTCATTATAGATTCACAAATCATCGAATTATTTGCCAAGTAATTCAAAACACTATACTCCATAAATAAAATCAACACATGAAAATTATACTACTAGAATATTGAAAAGTAAATTAAAAGGTCACACATAAATCACATTGTTTGCCGTAACTAATGATCTAGATACTTATACTAATGAGAGAAAGGCAATAAACGGGAATATAGTTCATAATCGGATTTTGAAATCTCGATGATGGAAAAATTGGATATTGCACTAAAAGTTTTCTACACCAATCACAAAGTCCTGTAAACCTTAGTTTTTTTTCGCTATTTGATCAAAATTTTCTATGTTTTTTTTTTTAAAATTGTGCGTTCCATAAAAATAAAAATTAATAATGAAAATTATATATAGAATCTAGGAGTCCTACAATATGTCTAAATAGAATCTGAGTCTACATGGGATACCAATAACACTAAAATTTCTATTACTTTAGTGCACTTTGGTTCTCCATAATAATTATTTTTCCCATCCTATATCCTTTTTATTTGCATGGAAGGTCCTCAACTTTAAGACTTGATTATTTTGGTTCTCATTTCCTCAATTTTGTACAGATTCAATCCAATTTCATTCAAACTTGTTCAATCCAAATTTTACCTACAACTAATATAATTAATCTTAATTAAGTAGATGTCCTCTCAATATAGTAATAAATAAATAGGAATCAAATCATGAATAAATGTATAAAATGTACTTATCATTAACTTTCAAAACTTATTGAGAACTAGCTTCTTTAATTAGTATAATTTGAGTTTGCAATTTTCAAAAGTGATGTTCGAATTTTACTTACTTAACTTTGTAAGAATACATTCATGCAATCAATATAGATATTAAAATCACATGTAAGGATAACACTATTAAATCACCGAACGTCCAAATTTAAGTCGGATACAATTTTTAACGTCTACATTGATGATTTCTATTATATAAGGATCTATATTCACATATTTCATATACGATTGGATCTTGAACATCACTTTTAAAGGTTAGGGACACAAACCACGATACATGGAGGCTGAGGAACCTAATAGTAATTTCAACCTTATTTTGGCCAAGCCTAAAAAATATTAAATTGATTTTAAATGACTTGTTATCCATAAATATATTTAGGACTGGATAACATTTTGTTTTCCTTTTTCAAAAATTGCATTTTGTTATAATGTGGTTAAAAAATAAGAAAAAGTTCAAGTTTGTGTGTAATACTATTTTATTGAAAAATGTGATTGAAATGTGGTCAAATTACTGTTTAATAAATATAGTTTGATAGAAAAATGTGGCTCAAACAAGGGCTTATATAATTTATATTTATCTTAAATAAATTAAAAGTAACTTAATTTCATTGTCTAAATAAATAATTTACTTATTGTCATACCAATAAAAAAAAATATTGATTTTAGCATTTATTTTCTACACAAATAATTTACTTAACAGTGAACTCTTTTAGCCAATCCAAGCATTTAGCTCATGTTTGATGATCATTATTGGGGAAAACAATATTTTGAATAGTAACTTTTAGGAGAATGATTGGTTAAAAAGTAGGGAAAAACAATTGAGTTTACATACATAATATTTTATCATTTGAATGTGTAACTGAAAATAAGTATATAAAAAAAGTTTTTAAATAATGATTGTCAAACAAGTGATTAATTGATCATTGTAGTTATAGTATTTGTCAAAATGGCTGGAAGGCTGAGGTCTGGGACAACTTGTCCCATTATAAAATCGAAAGGAAATCAGCCCAACTCGATTTGTGAAGGTTCATGACTTAACCAATGAATTAAGTCGAATTTGATTGTGTAACTTGAAAATCCATGAGAACTGTTTTAATTGCCCAATTCATTAAAAATATTAAAAATATAAAATACAACTAAAAGAATTATCGTGTTTTTTTTTTTTTTTTTTTGGATTACTCTTCATTATTGGCGCCCCCACCTGTCCTGCCCTGAGCCTTGGTGAAAGAGGTAAATCGCAAGTTATGCCTCCAAGGGTACATGGTGGAAGACTGCTTATACACTTGCACTTACTCAAGAGCCAAATCCATATTTCAGGATTCGAACTCTTGACGCGACAGCCGCAAATAAAGTTGGATTTCTTCATCTTCCTCTTTTATCACTTGAAGATGTGTCCTGAGGGCTAAATAATTATCGTGTTTGTATCACCAGTGTTAAGTCATGAGGCTCGGTCTTGTTGCCTTGTCCCACCTTGCCCCGCGTACACCTTCTGGAACTCATTACTCTTTTATTTTATTTTTTCACACAATCTCTCCACAAACTCATTACTATAATAATGCATCTGTTATTACAAGTAAACTCCAGTTGTAATTCTTTTATATTTCACGAACAATTTAATATTGTAATCAACAAAAACACATCAGTGAAAAATTAATTTTTTATAAATCACGACTTAATATTTAATCATAATAAAGTTATAAATCAAGAAAAACGAAAGACCACAAGTTGGATAGGCCAAGGGATTAGTCTCTACACGTACATAATCCCTTACACAATCCCTTACACCCCTCTCACATGGAGAGGGGCCCACGAATATTAAAATATTAGTGGGCCCCTCTCCATGTGAGATGGGTGTAAACTATTTGGTACACCAAAAGGTGTACAAATAGCTTTATCCATTTAGATATGATGCAACTTTATTCTTTTCGAGAGATGCTTCCTATCCCCAAGTTGGGACATGAAATTTTATTCTTTCAATTATTCTATTTGTACAAAGAAATTGTATACAAATGGTTGATAAAAGTCAAGTGACGGCTCCATATTGGAGACAAAGGTCAAGTGACGGCCTCCTATTGGATCCAATAGAAGACCGTCACTTGACCTTTGTCAGGCCGTCACTTGACTTTTGTCAATTATTTGTATACAATTTCTTTGTACACATAACATCTCTCTTATTTTTTTTTTAGAGTGAAAGTTTGGACGTTAGATTTTCAGCTCTTTTTCCTTTTTGCATGTTTTTAGGGACATTTTAGTCCTTTTACGTGAGTTATTTCATTGTTATAATGAATGTCATGATTAAGTCCTGTTTCCAATATTTTACTTAGGTTTGTGCCTTTTGACATTTGTCCAACAATTCGAAAGGCGTGGTCAATGACCAAAAGACGAATATTCATATACCACCCCTTGTTGTCTCGAGAAACAAAAGAGGTTAGGTTAGTCAAAAGCTAGTTGTTGGTTCAAGGATGTAAGTTGCCCAAATAATTTTAATAAACTCCTTACAGTAGTTCATCAGGGATAATATCTAGAATTGTTCTCAACAGTTTGTGTAGCCATACGTCTTATAGTATTTATTGAAAGAATTAAGCTACTCAAACACTTTAAATAACCACTTGGTTGACATTCCTCTCACATAAGTGTGTGGGTCCCGCATGAATAAAATAATATTTTCCCTCCAATGTGTGTGGGAGTGTCAACCAAGTGGTCAACTAAATGGGCTATGTAGCATGGTTGGTTGTTAAAATGGCTGGAGTGCCTCAGGCTTGGGAGAACCTGCTCCATTATAAAAGGAGAAGGAAATCAGCCCAACTTGGTTTGTAGTTGTTCATGAGTTAACCTACGGCCATGTTGGGCTTGATTGGCTACTCCGACAATTCATGAGAGTTGTTTCAATTGCCCAGTTTATTAAAAATACTAAAATGTAAAATAAAAAAAATAAATTATCGTGTTTATAAATACAAGTGTTCTATTAGATGAAAAAAGCAAGGCCTAGGTGGGAGGCATGAAGAAGGCGGCCCTACTTCTCAGGCTTGATTTCGTGACGAGACTAGTTAGGCCTACACCTCAAGTCCAAAATCGGAGGGGGCCTCATTTTTGGCCCTTTTTTTTTTTTTTTTTACTAAATGAAGTAAAAGGAAAATCTATTTTTCTTTTTCCCTCCGTTTCTACAGTTTGCTCGAAGCCACCTGTGACTGTTCCCTGCCTCCGGCCTCCAGGCCTCCAACTCCAACCGGACTGACAACTAGGCGATAGCCTCATTTCCTTAGGCGGCTCCTTCTCTTCTTCTTCCGTTCCCTCACTCTACCACAAATTACAAGAGAACAAACCACAAAACAACTAAACAAGTCGACCATTTTTTCAACCCTAACCGCTCGAGTTGCCACCTCTAGGCTCTAGCCAACAATGGATGAAGCCATGACCACCAAGAAGGGGCCAAATCGGACACCAAAGGCCCTGCAGTGCTGACTGTGCAGTCTATGCACTGTGCTGTGCGTGCGGATGCGGTGCGGACCGACTTGTGCAAAATTGCAAATTATATTTGTGAAATTGTTAGTTGTGCAATTTGCAAATTGTGGTTTAGTTTCTACTCTCTGATTTTTGAAAATAGTTAAATATGATTCTTGATTCATAATTTTGTAGGATTCATGATGAAATTGCAATTTGCAATAGGATTCTAAATTTATGATAAATAGATTGATGCAATAGAATTGTTTATTTGTATTGGTATTTGAAGTTAAATTTTTTATTTCGGGCTTGTGAGTTGTGACAGTGAAATTCTCAAAGGGCGTGATTCTATAATTTTTGTCGAAATTCTACTTCTCAGGTAAGCAATGACTTCCCTAACTTATTATTGAATATATTGGAAATGTTTGAAACCTTGTCAGCTTATAAATTACGGCCTGGTCGGCTTATATGATTGATTATTGTAGGATCAACAATTATACAGGCGCACGTAGTAACTATATTGAAAACTCTAATTGTGAGATGATTGAGATATTTTGTAATTGCCTTTTAGGTTAATCATTAGGATTGGGCATTAGATATAGACCCATATACCATACCTCCTAAATATGAGTCTAGTGCTCAAAAGAAAAATAGGAAACGAAATGACATTGCATTAACTCAAAGTCAAGCATGAGATATATGATAAGTACTTTAAAAGAGACAATGTGAAAGTGTTGAATGAGGATGAAATTGAAATTAAACCTGCTCGTGTTAATGAAGTAGATGATAAGGATGAAGAAGTGAGTCAACCTACCTGTGTTAATGAAGTATATGATAATGAAGAAGAAGTGATGAAACCTGCCCATGTTAATGAAATAGATGACAAAAAAGAATATTTTTTCTTTTCTCTAAATTTGGATGATCCTGAGAATTGAAAAATCGTTGATCAAAGAACGAGGAATTATTTAGTTGAAATGGGTCCAAAAAGTGTTGATGACATCTCGTTTCCCAAAGATTGTACAAATAGACATTTTTTATTCTTCGCAATATAGGAGATTGCTACAAAATGGAAAACAATTGATAGAAGATGGCTAGTATATTCTGTATATATGGACTGGATCTTCTACTTTTTGCTACAAGTTGTTTAAAACACCAAAACATGTTACCAAAGTTGGCCAACTGGTAACGATGGATTCAAAGATTGGCATAATTTGCATCGGTCTATTAAAAATCATAAAGGAAATGAGGAGCATTTATGTTGCATGATTAGTTGGATTGAATTGGAAAATAGGATTTGAACAAAAACTACAATTGATAAAAACGTTCAATTGGTGATCGATGCAGAAATAGAACATTGGAGACATGTATTAACGAGGATAATCACTATTGTAAAACGACTCGTCAAAAATACCTTACCATTTTCGAGGAAATAATGAGAGGCTACATGTTGAGAACAATGACTTGCTTTTACAAATGGTGGAAATGGTTAGTGAGTTTGATCCAACAATTTAAGAGCACATTCGGTGGGCCAAAGCACACGAGATTCAATATATGTATCTTGGCAAACAAATTCAAAATAAGTTGATACAATTGTTGGCTAATGAGGTGAGAAGTTTAATTGTCAAGAAAGTTAAACATGCAAAATATTTCACAGTTATACTTGATTGTAATCCAGATGAAAATCATGAGAAGAAAATGTCTTTAATTGTATGATGTGTAGATGATTCAGCAAACTTACCTACAATTGAAGAATATTGGCTTGAGTTTTTGAAGGTAGATGACACAACAGAACTTGAACATACAACCAAGCTTCAAAAGGTTTCGATCAAATTTGTCTTGATATTGATGATATTAGAGAGCAAGAGTATGACAACGGATCTAACATGAGAGAGAAGCAAAAATGTGTGCAAAGAAGAGTACTTGACATGAATTTCCGAGATTTCTATACTCCATGTGGTGCTCATAGTCTGAATCTAGCATTATATGACATGGTGAATTGTTGTTCTAAAGCTATATGCTTCTTTGGAGTGATACAATGCATGTACACTTTGTTCTTCTCTTCTACCAAGCGATGAAATTTTTTCAAAGATAATATACAAGGTTTAACAGTGAAACCATCGTCACAAATACTTTGAGAAAGTCATGTTGAGAGTGTGAAACCTATAATGGAGCAAACTACATAAATAAGAGATGTTTTACTTGATTTGACAGAAAGTAACGAAAATCTTAAAGTAAAGAGTGAAACCGAGTCATTAGCAACATATGAACTTCAGAATTTTGAGTTATTGCTTGCCATAATAATCTGGTACAGGTTGCTGCATACAATCAATATTGTGAGTAAATTTCTTCAAATCGAAACCATAGATATTGATCACGTTATCGACCTCTTGTAAGAACTTGTTTCATTTTTTGAAGATTATAGAGAAATTAGATTTGTTATTTCCATGGATGAAGTGACAAAAAAGGCAAGCGAAATGAGAATTGAAGTTGTATTTACAGAAAAAAAATGTATAATTCGAAGAAAAAAAACAATTTGATGAAAATGAGAGTGATGAGGTAATGCAATCAACAGAAGAATCTTTTAGAGTTGAATACTTTATTTTTATAATTGATCAAGTTCTATCTTCTTTAAGGACTCAATTTGAATAATTCAAATAATATGATAACACATTTGGATTTTTGTTTAATTTGAAGAGGTTAATGGGTGCAATATATTCAAGTTTGTTGAACTCTTGTATGAATCTTGAGAAATATCTAGAACATAATGAGCATTCGGACATTAGTGGAGATGATTTATGTTCGGAGTTACAAGTCTTGAGATGCTATATAACAAGTAAAGCAACAAGAGCAATTTAAGTACTATAATATTTGTAGACATTGAATGCTT
Source organism: Osmanthus fragrans (assembly GCA_019395295.1). Lineage (NCBI taxonomy): Eukaryota > Viridiplantae > Streptophyta > Magnoliopsida > Lamiales > Oleaceae > Osmanthus > Osmanthus fragrans. The sequence continues at coordinate 86,183 of JAEDXY010000050.1, forward strand.
GTTTCTCAAATGCTTATATTGCTTACGAAATTTTTACAGTTGTATTTGCAAAAAGAATTTTCTCGAAATTGAAGTTGATCAAAACTTACTCTGATCAACTATATCACAAGAAAGATTGAATGTATTAGCCTTTTTTTTTTAAAAAAAAAATTTTAGTTGAAGAAGGGTGGTACCTCTGAGAGTTTATTTATTTGCCCTTACTTGTGGCGAAGGAATACCGTGGTTACATATGTGGAAAATAAAAAGCAGTAAATGAGGAAAACTACTTCCTTTACAGTGAAAGCGTATGCTTTTACCAGTAAAAACCAAATAAAAAACCGCTGTTAGGATTGCATCCAACCTATGTTACTTCAAATGTCTAAGATAAGGAATTTTCCTTCGGTCTGTATACAATATTCCACTTAGGAGGTTTAGGTCTTTTTCGCCATAAGTAAAAGTAGTTGATGAGCCTTCACTTGCAATTTTTGCCAGAAAATCGACCGCCATATTCACCTCTCTAAACACATGTTGCACCTGAGCATTGAGGATTCTAATCAATTCCATAATATCCTCCCAAAAGTCCCAAAGTCACCATAAGGAACAAGTGCCTTTGTTAGCCCAATCAGCGAGCACCTTAGAGTCTATTTCGACCATAATATTCACTATTTCTAAGTCCTTGCACATACGTAGTCCATCGAGGAGAGCGCGAGTTTCGGCCACCATATTTGTGCATGCTCCATAGTGGTGAGCAAAACCCGCCCAGTAAGTTCCAAGTGAGTCCCATAGCAACCCTCCTCCTCCAGCCGACCCTGGGTTGCCTTTAGGCCCCCAAAATCAAATGTAAAACTAAATTAATAACAAAAAAAATTACTGCATAAACAAAAAAATAATCCTTACCAATGATTAATTAACAATGGACAATTTAAAAAAAAGCATTTTCGAAAAAATCACTTAGGAAAAGGAAAATATGAGATACTAGTATACGAGCACAAAAGTGAAAGAAACAAGAAAAATAAAATTTAAGCACACAAAACAATATGGAAATAGAAAAAGGAGTGAAGAAATTGAGAGGTGGATTTCGCTTCTGACCCTGACAATCACAGGATCGACCCTACTCTATATATATGGAAATGTCGTGAGAAAGATGGTCAAACTTGACTGTGTATATTGCGGGCCTAGACAATAAAAGTCGTTACTAATGCGAACCTAGGTGCAAATAATGAGTCTAGATACCAAAAGGGGCGCGCCTTATATTTTTCAAAGCTTAATAAACTAATTACTTAAAGGGAATTATCATTAATAATCTTTGAATTATAGTAATAAAAAAATAAGGAAACACTTTATTACACATAACTCCTAAGCACATAAGTCATAAGGCTTGGTCTTGCTACCTTGTGAATTCACTTTCTTTTTTTACATTTTTCAGACAATCTCGCTCCAAACTTTTAGTTAGAATATATTTAAACTATAATAATTCATCTATTATTACAAGTAAATTCTACTTGTAATCTTTTTATATTTCACAAAAAAGTAATGTTCTAATCCGCAAAACACATCAATGAAATATTAGTTTTTTAAACCATGACTTATTCTTAAATCGTATCAAAATTTATAAATTGGAAAAAAAAAAAAAATCAAAGACGACAAGTTGAACCTGCCAGGCCCACAATATTGGTTGGTTCATGGATTGATTTGATCCATAAATTTTGAAAGACGATCCATGTTAAATTTTGACCATATTTTTAGACATGCCGATCCACGATGATAAGAGATCTAAATCGAGTATGAATTCATATGGGTCGGTAGGGTCGGTTTGTACCGACCCACCTATTTTAACAATCTAGGTTTTAGTAAGGACTATGCTACTTTGCCATGGAGGTTGACTACCCCCATGGCAAATCAGTTTAATCCTCTTAGTGAACTATTATTGATATGATTCTGGATAAGCCTCAGGTGATCGAAAGTGTAATGTTCATTGAGAAAAAGTTGAAGGCTCGTTCGAAGGTGTTTAGGCCCGGTAATGTGATTAATGACGTCGCACAAAGCCATACAAATGCATGCTCAGAAAACGGGGCACATCGGGTTGAAAAATGATGTCAACAAACAAGTTTTATGTTGGGGTCGAGGTCGAGGTCGAAAACAATTTGGATCAATACAAAATTGAAGGCCGAAGACGGAGGCAAAATAAAGCACTATGTAGCCTCAAAGTGCTGGAGGCATGCAATCGCAACCAGCTTTATAGGGACACACAGGCAGTGAAACAACTTGTCTATGCGGCCGCATGTGGAACTACTAGGCGGTTGCATAGTAGCTTTCCAAGACAAGATTTTTATTTTTTCGCGAATTTTCTTATTGCACTAAAATTCTTAATTTAGGAAACTTTTCTTATTTTTGGACTCTAGATTTCCGTTATTTCCATATTTTTTAGGTTTAGTATAACTATGAATTTTATTCTCATTGTATGAACAAGCTTTTAATTATGAATATAAATTGAGAATTTTCTTTCCAATGATTTTTGATGAACTTTCGAACTTATCAAATATATTGTTATATTTGTGGCATTCAACACTTAGAACTTATCAAAGGATTATGCACTATTTGTGGCGTTCGAAAATCGAGGTTCGTTGATTTTGTAATCATGGGGTCAAGATATTCATGTAATTGTGTTGGTTACTTTGTTCAATAATTCGCGGGTCGAGATCTTATCGTCTACAATCTGAATTTGGGCTTTCCTGACGGTTTCAAAATCATTCCGTGAGTTCCATGAGATTCCCTTACCGGAATCTCATCAATTATCTTGCTATTCTTGCCATCCATTTTGACAGGTGGACTTTTCTTGATAGAATATGGAGATTGCTATGATACAACAATAATAAAATAGGATAAACAGATGATAAAGAATAATGTTATTCACAGTGAAAACTATACTCGTCCTATGTGATATACACGTGTCAGCTTATTATTTGATAAATGAGGCAATAAAAAACTACAATATTAATAATTAAATAACAAACCATTATGTATATGCTATGTAGGATAACTATATGTAATCTTCACTATGAATAATATTACTCGACGATAAATGTTGGAATTGTTTTCACCGACCTAAAAATATGAAAACTTTATTTAAAAGCCAATGGTGGTTTTTCCAAAACTTTCGGCAGGCTTTTCTTCTTTTGTGGATTTTGGTGTGTCAGAAGAAAAATTCTTCACGTACAGGAGAATTTTATCAAAAGATGAACATATTTTAAATTTCCACTCATATGGGTGTGGGACCCGTGCATAAAATATTGCAAGGAAAAAAAAAAATCTTCCCATCATTGATGTGTGTATTCTGTAGATACAAAAATTTGAATTTCTGTACCAATATTAGAGTTCATTTTTGTAGGGATAATGCCCTTTGTACAAGGCACTATTCCTATAGGTCCTTCGGTGTGGACAGACCCCACATGTATATATAAAAAAATTGCATGGGGCTCGCCATGTGTGTTTTGATCCTTTTTGTAGTAATTAAAAAGGACAGTCCAGCGTGATTTTGGCCGAAAAGTGTTTCTCGATCGGAAGTTTGGATATCAAAATTTTTAACCCTTTTCCCTATGGTCAACCAATAACATTATTTATAGGCATTTTAGCCATTTTGTGAATTGACATTCTATCATCATTATTCTGGACGTTATTATTAAGTTCCATTTTCAATATTTGTGGAGATTTGTCCTTTGTAACATTTGTTCAATAATCCACAGTGTGCACACATGGATTTTATGCACTAAAGTTCAAAATTTGCTCTAAGGTTCTGATATATGGTCGACGCCAATGGAGATCTTTTCCTTTTTTTGATTGTTGAGGCCCCCAAACATGTTTATAGCCAAGTGTTTTATGCTCCGTTGATTAGGAGAGCCTCGACGATCGATGAGCAAATATTCAAGACACATAGGGCATGAGATGAGGCTCTCTTATCACTAATGTGGAGTCATACATGGACAATAATTATTTCTTTCTTTTTTTCCTTTCCTTTTTTTCTTCTCCCTTCTCCCACTTCTCGACCAATTATATATGCTACAATGATATAATCTTTGACATAATGGTTGACATAATATCTTTGACATAATGGTTGACATAATATCACATGACACTTTATCACTGGATTATTTTAAACACAGTCAGTTTTTTTATCCAATCAAATATTTCCAACATCCATTATGTCACTCTATCTGTCAACCATTTTCTAGCAAAATGGTGTAATTCTTTCTCGACAGTTTGAAGAATGACAATGTACAAAACACAGTTACTAGGTCTAACAAAAGTCATGTTTGCAAGAAGAAGAGGATTTATAATCTGTCAACCAATATCTCCATTATGCGTTTCCCCTATGTTTGCTAGGTTGCCTCAACAAATAATTCCCAGTCTTAAATTATGGAGTATTTCAATGTTAAACATGGGTGTTGGATGAGATCATACTGCAAAAGATGATGACAGGATTTTGTAAATGAGCCCAATTGATTTGTTCTTTTCTTTTTTTATTCTTTTGTCATTGCATCAGCTTTTTGAAAAGATCCAAATATGGATGAACTGTGGCAGGTAAGACTAGGCCTTAAAAGGATCTTTACGTGATCCTTTAAATGTTTCCAAACTCAGTTTCACGACAACATTATCGACTAGTACGATATTATATAATACTATGTACCAATCACACATTTATAGTCATTTTCTCAATTTGCCCTCAACCCGCCTATTACGGGCAAGACACACAGCTGGCACGTGCTTGTGCAAAAATAAAGAACATGACAAAAAAGATACCTACTTGCTTGATCACACCAATCCATTTAATGTAACAGCATAACGGCATCATTTCTTTACTTTAATTTATTCTCTACTTCTCACTAATAGTGATTAATTGACAGAAGAAATGATATAGTTTGAGTGTGACTTGAATTCTATTGGAAATTTTATTGGGAGTTGGTAGTTTGCCTTGAATAAGCCTTGAAAGAGCCAAAAACGGATAATGAGAAAAAAATATCACATGAAGACTGCACGGCAACCGCGCAGGTGGGACTTGAGCGGAAATTGAAGTAACTCCACCGCTCGCTAACCGTGTGCCAGATGTCTAGAGGTGGATAGACTGCTCGGCAGCTATCCGATGCAAACCCTAGTTTCGATTTTGACATATTTTACACTCCTAAACAACTGGAACAATCCATTATTTATTAGGCTTGTTATATTAGGATTCCACCATTTATTAGGCTCTTATTTGTACTGTGTATATTATGAGTAATTACATCTCTGAAGATCATCCAATAATCTTTATAATCATCCTTCAATTTGTTATAGTGAATTTCTCCTTCTCCGTCCGTAGTTTTTTTCTCGTCTTAGGTTTCCAAATAAATCTCGTGTTATCATTATTACTTTTCATATTGCCAATCACTGGCGGACCCAGGGGGGTCTCGCAGGGTCCTGGGACCCTCCAGTTTTTCAATTTTTTTTTTTTTTTTTCAATGGATTTTTTCTTTCTTTTCTCATATTTTCACTTCTGATCTACTGTTAAATGCAGACAAATCTTACTTAGTGGTCTGGAGCAAGCCTACCTCTACAGGTTTGTAAATCTTTTACTCCTCACTAATACGTCTTTTCATAGTGGTATTTAATTATTATCCATTAATAAGTTTATATTGTTAACTGAGACAGCAGTGTAGATTATAGTTGTTTTGGAACAGTTCACCAGATGTATATATAAGACCTCATGCTGCTCTCTTTTCTATTCTTGTTTCATTCCCTTTTGTTTTGTACCACTTGTGATTCTGGAAGTTCTTCTGTTTGGTTCATTTTACATGATGCTATATGATTTGTGTAGATGCATTAACATATAATGAAGTATTTATGACCATCAAAATAAGAAAAAGATCTCCACTAATCACACATGAAATTTTTTCCCGTTTCACATGGTATCCATTTGTTGGCTATTTTGTAAGAATTTACAGATTAAATACATTAAATATGTGACTAATATAATAACTGCTTTTCTTCCTACAGCATGGGAGGCCTGGTTGTCAAGCAGATGCTGTATCAAGCAAAAGCAGAGAACAAGAATAACTTTATTAGCAATATTGTAGGAGTTGTATGTTTCATTCTTCCAAATAAAAGACACATGCATGTTTAAAATTACAATGCATATTAAAATTTGTGTTAATAAGGTATCTAAAAAAAAAAAAAAAATTCCTCCACTGCTGCCAATTCTTGTTTTTTGTAACAAGAAAATATGGAATAAACTTATTGTGTTCTTATTGCTATGTTAAACAAAAGACACACATATTCCTGCAGCAACTTTACATCTCCAATTAATCTAATTGATGCAAACTAGATAAATGTATAATGATTATTTATGTTGAACACAACACAATCAAGTAATATGAAGATAGCTTCGATTATTATACAAATTCTTACAACGAGAATCACTCCTACGAAGACAACAAATGCTCTTAGTATTTGATTGTTCAACTTCGGTGGAAATGGTTGGAGAGGAGTTATTTATAGCAATAATAATGATACCAACATTTAACAACTTCAGAGTTGGGAGAGGAGATCAAAAGCATGTTGCCGGGGAATGCACATGGCCTCCAGAGGTGTAGCCTTCTGCATAGTAACTTTGGAATTATAGTTCATTTTCATGTTGTCACTTTCTACTTTTTCCCACTCAAAACACTGAACAAAGGCACCTAATGCCAACGAAACTGTTCGCAAACCCATACCGGCTCCAGGGCAGGTTCTCCTCCCTGTTCCAAAAGGCACAAATTTGAAGCCTTCTCTTTCGACTTCTATTTCCTCAAATCTCTCTGGCTTGAATCGTTTGGGCTCCTCCCACACCTTCGGATCCCTGTGCATGGCCCAAGCATTCACCAGCAAGATTGTGTCTTTAGGAATTCTGTACCCCCCTAAACTGCAATCTTCCGATGAACAGTGAGGTAAAAGCAGTGGCACTGGAGAGTACAGTCTTAGCGTTTCGTTTACAACACAACGCAGAAATGGAAGTTTAGCAAGATCAGAGTCATTTAACAAGTGCCCATGTCCAACGTTAGTGTCAATCTCTTTTCTTAGCCTATGTAATGCCTCTGGGTGATCTAAGAGTAGTGACATAGCCCATTCTATAGCAGCTGCTGAGGTTTCTGTTCCTGCTACAAACAGAACCTAGACAATAGGAGGTACTTCTTTTAGAAGAAATGTCACCTAACTTGAAACAGGAATTACTGTGTGGACATCAATCCTAAATGGAGGTCTAGGTTGTTAAATGACTCTAATCGAGTCTCATGTCGAGTTGAAGCTTAACTTGTGGGATTATAAGCACTTGAATTCTCTTCCTTGACAAGTTAATTTTAAGAGGTTGTAAAATATTATCTTTTCATAAAACATTTGTACATAATGATATGCTGATACCCAAAAATATCCAAGTTTGCTTGTGAAAAGTATGCTGATGGGACCACGGACTTAATGGAAGATATCTGATAAAAGCCTAGGTAACAAAAAACACAAGTTATAACATTAATTACTTACCAATATAATGCTTTTGATAACATCATCGGAGTATAAATCAGGTTCCGATTCTTGAACAGACAGCAGTGTTTCAATCAAAGTGTTCTTCTCCTTTGTGGAATCAGAAGACGTAATACCATTCTCTTTAACCTCATCTATCAAAATCTTGATATAATCATCTCTCTTTCTGTGAAGTGATATCAAATTTTTCTCCAGGCCTTTGTAACCAACCAACCTCAATACAGGAAAAAAATCGCACACACTAAGTGACAGACTTGAAAATAAAATCCCTCTGATTTCTTTGACTATCTGCTTTCCCACTTCAGTTCCAACTTCTTCTTCTTCAACACACCATTTTCCAGCAATAAGTCTCATCATAACATTGAAACCGAAGGTAGAAACCAAATAATTCAAATCAACTCTTTGAATTCCATTATTTGAGCTTTTAAATAATACTCGAAGAAGGGATTGTATTCCTTCTTCACGTATTTTTGCAGACTTTTGGAGGCTGTGTGAAGAGAAAAGTTCAACAACAGTTAGTCGGCGGAGGATCCTCCAGAAATGGCCATAAGGTGACCATGCTAAGGTGACATAGTTGTATGTCAGCAGGTCACCGGCCATGCACCGAGGCCGATTGGCAAATACTATGTCGTTCTTTGTGAAGCATTCTTCTATAGCAGATGGAGAAGAAACCACAACAAACGATCTGCACCCTAACCTGATAGAAAAAATGGGACCATATCGGGATGATAGTGCAGCAAGTGATTGGTAGAGGGAATTCCTGATAAGGTGAAGGTGGCCGATTATTGGAAGTGCTAGCGGACTTGGTGGTGACTTTTGGTGGGGATTGATTATTAAGCATTTCAATATCATGTAGAAAACTAAAGGTAAGACAAGAAGATAATAGTTTAGGTTCTCCATCGCTAAACAGAAGAATTGCTAGTGATTCAGCTGAGATTTTTATGACTACATACAAGTTCACATTGACAACGACTTTATATAAAGGGGAATTTTAAAAAATATCATTGTTTTTGAAAAGGATTATGCTATTTGTACAACTTTTTTGTACAACTTTCTCTTACAATCACTCACATGGGGAAGGGTCCCACAGTGAATAAAAAAATCCACTGTGAGTGGTTGTAAGAAAAAGTTGTAAGATAAAGTTGTACAAGTAGCATAACCCTTTTGAAAATACACAAAAAAAAATTTATTGACACTAGATTTATTCAAAAATGTCACTTTTTGATGTAAAATGTCCAAATTACCCTTAGGCTCACATTTATAGGAGCATTTAATGCCTATTAATGCTATGATGTGATAATTTAATTTTTAAATATCTTACATGTCATTCATTAAATGTGATTTGACTAGATAAAAAATTGCACAAAAATTGATAAATTTAAATACCCTACATGTCATTCATTAAATGTGATTTGACTAGATAAAAAATTGCATAAAATATTGAGAGATTAGTTATTATAAATTGTTTATATTTTATCTAATAACTTACTCTTTTTTAAATGTTAAATACAATATGATCATATTTATTTGCAATTTTTTAAACTACTACTACTAATGATGATGATGATGATGTGTTTGATTTTAGAAATACTTTTTCAAGAGAAAAGATACGAATATTGTGAAAATTTTCATATTTAATGAAATATTAAGTTATTTATTTTTGGGAAGATGTTGTGATGTTGTAATTGAGAATTAATTATGATCATTAATGTTTCCAACAATTTCTTCCAAGGTATCAAATACATGTTTACAAACTTTTCGGCAGTTTCAACAGTTCAACTGTCGAACTTGACATTTCAAAACTGTCGGGTTAGACATCTGAACTGTCGAACTCAACATTTTGAAACTTTCGGGATAGACAATTTAACTGTTGACACCCTTAATTTCACATTTTGCTATTGTATGAATTTAAATATTCGAAAGTGCCAATTCTATTCTATTACATATCGACATATTGATTGTGTAGAATTCTTATCGTTGCAATCTCAACATTTCAAGTATGAACAATTATTTGAGATCTTTCTACTTTTGTTTTCATTATCATTTTCAGATATTAGTGCTTCTGACGTTCGCAAGCAAAGTACAAATCATTATGTCCAAGTATTGCATAACAACTCGACAGTTCAACTATCGATTTTGAGAGATGGTTTGTGTCATTCTCGATAGATGGTTGCAAAGTAAAGAATTTCACTTCTTCAAAAATACAATACATTATTATTTTCAGGTATAAAATATCGTTATCATTCCATTATAATTTTCAGACAGGAGAAAACGTGTTTAAGTTCACAAGTAAAATACAGATCGATAGACAAAATATTGCATAACATCCCAATAGTTCATCCGTCGTTTTCAACAGATAGTTTCTGTTATTCTAGATAGTTGATCCGGGGTACCATGACATTTCACAATTTTTATATAATTTTTTATCTAATCAAAATCACATTTAATGAAGGACATGTAAGGTATTTAAATTTATCAATTTTTGTGCAATTTTTTATCTAGTCAAATCACATTAATGAAGGACATGTAAGGTATTTAAATTTATAAACATGGGTAAATATGTAAAAAATATACCAAAATGTCATTCTTGTAAACACTACAAAAAAGTGACATTTTTGTTAATGCAAATGAAAAATGTGACACCCAATATAATTTCCTCTTATTATATAAATTTGAATAAGATAGAATAGGAATAGGTCCTAAAATTTGTGCAATTTTTTTTAAAAGGCCCCTTGTTTTATAGTCAAAGTAACCAGTTTATACCTAAGAAGCACAAATTTGAATATGTAATTCGAACAGGATACGATATAGATGTGTCGATACAACCTTTTTAAAAAATTTAGGATATGTGAATATATAAAATTAAAAATTAAAAAGAAGTATAATAAAAAAAAAATTAAAATAAAATATTAAAACATTTTGTTTCAATCTTTAATTGTCCCAACTTAATGTTCTTCAACATCACCAATGTCAGTTTCTTAAATATCATTGAAAATAACACTCTTCAACTTTAATTTGTCTAATGATAGATTACCAATATCAACCAGCTTAACAGTACCAAGAGTATCAAATGAATCTCCAACAATGTTGAATTCTCCTTTTAAATATAGATTTAATAGTATAATCTATTTTCAATATAAAATACATATTTGTTAACTATTAACACCGTTTTATATGTATTAAAAATTTAATATTATTAAATATTTTCAATAAAAAAACTCTAGTTGTCAGTTAAAATAAAACTCTACTTGTGTATTTCCAATAAATATTATATATTTCCAATAAGTTATTGATAATAACAATAGTTATATTAAGTAAATTTTTTTTTCTCAATTTTAGCCAATAATGATGAGTTTTAAAAAAGTTTAAAACCAATAAAACTCTTATTCACGTGTTCTAGCATAAAACACGTATCCTGTACGTATTGGAGAATATTCAAACTAAAATACGTATGGATAATAAGTTTATGAGTATCCGAGCTTCTTACGTCAATACATAAAATTTTCCATCTAAGAAACCTCCTTTTCACTGCAAATCTGTATTTTATTCTCATACGGATTCTTCCCACAGCCTCGTCTTCTTCTTCAATCCCCAACTCCCACCTGCACCACCCACCCTTGCCCATTCCAACTTTTCCCTTTCACCCTCTCTATCTATTAGCTTTTTTTAGGAATGGCAATGTGATGGGTCGGCCTTTTCCCACTCCGACCAGTTGGGTAATTTCCCACCCCATTACCCGTTTAGGGTGGGGCGGGATCCATACTCCATTTATTACCCTTTTTTTATTAATATAATAAGAGTGTTTGAAAAACAAAAACTCTTTTTGTACAATCAAAAGTTTAAAAAAAAAAACGATATTATCTTTGTCGAATGTGAAAAAGAACAAAAAAAGAAATGACAGAGGAAAAAAAGAAGATCAGATAGACGTGAGAATTAAATAAAGAGTAATAAAATGTTTACTAAAAAAGTTTAATAGATCTTTAAATACAAATAAATGACCAAGAATATAAGACGAAAATTTAAGGAAGAAGTAATTTTTATAATTAGCTTGGATTGTAGACTGAAATGGTATTCTTGAGAGAGAGAGAGAAAAACAGATGAAATCCTAAAACATTCACACAGTAAATTAAATAATAAAATACTAAAATAAAAGTTAAAAATGTAAATTTTTGAGAGGCGAGGTGGGTCGGGTTGGGGACCTTAATACCCCTCCCCATCCCGTATCCGCTTTGGGTCGACGTTTTCTAACCCGCCCGCGGTCCGAATACCCGATTAAGCGGGTAGTGCCCCCGTGGGTATCAGGTTTGATGGGGTTTTTTTGTTAGCCTTTTTTGAAGTAGTTAATGAAATTATCAAATTTTAGTTCATTAATGCATTTCTGTATGAACAACTGCCCAAAACAAGAAGGAAATTTTATTACAGATTACATAAAGGAAGAAATAATAATAAAATCACTCAATTCACAAGATGCAAGCTCTAGGGTTTCTTAAGCTTACAAAGTAAACATTGTAATGAAATGCTCCCACCTGAGGCACATGCATCAGATTTGCATTCGATTTTCCCAATTTCCAAAAATAATACAAATCCAACCCTACACGGAAAATGAAAAAATTTAAAAAGAAGACAATCATGCAATTAAAATTAAATTTGATATAATTGAATTACAACAAACGTAAATAAAAACCCTGAAAAATACAGTACTTGCGTCCAAATTTTAGGGATCCCATTATCCGATTATAGAGCTGCACTACACGTACAGAAGAAAAACTTACAGAATCTCTACAGAACTCTCACATAGGTGGGGTGGGTGATTTTTTCATTTCAATATTTTTTTAACTGGGATCGAGTATCTGTAATCTTTCCGTAGGGTTTCTTCCTGTACATGCAGCATTAATCCCGATTATATGCTTAAGAAAGCTTGTTTGAGGAGCAAATTAAGGTCTATAGTAACTCATAATATACTCATATCCTCCATGTAATCTTTTAATTCGTGAAAACGACAAAAGCCTACGAAGTACAAGTTAAACATGGACAACAACAAGCAGGTGAAAGCATCTACTAAACTCTAAAATAAACAAGATATGTAACGTGCTAAATCTTCTATTTTTGGTATTTGAAGTTATAGTTATGTTCTATTTTGGTCCTCGAATTTAATTTCCTTACAAATTCATAGTAGAACATACGATTTCTTACCTTTTTAGTCAATCAAAAGAACATGAAATCACAAGATGAAAAGTCGTCCTTAAAATAAAATTTGATGTAACTGAAAAATGATAAATATATAGAAAAAGAAAAGATATAATTGTATTACTTACCTCTATATGTTAAGGGTCTCATTATACCAATGAAATATGTGTTCATCTTAAAGAGTCGACTTTAAAAAAAGCTAGTTTAAATAATTTTCAAAGTGAGATTCTTTTGTTTTTCGTTGACCAATTCCGCCTTAGACAATTGTCAAACAATTGATAGATGTGATCCATCCGACCATCAAAAGTGAATATTGGTCGCCAATTTGATTAAATTAGTAGTTAATTTGATTAAAAATTGACTATTGTCGGATAAACTTGCATTTGGATGGCCCTTGGTGTAAAGAGGTTAAAATCGGTCAAAGAATGACGAAAAAGGAAGTTAAAAAGTTCGCGGATTAATTTGCAAATATTCAAAAGTTAATTCGGATTGAGGAATGATGATTGAAGATTACATGGACTCAATTGGACGAAGTTAAAGAAAAAAAAAACCGAAATTGCATATGAAAGAACTCAAATTGTAAGAAGGAATGATTTGTGAATAAATTTCACAAAGCAGAAAAATAGGTACAAGGTGCGATTGCATGGCTTCCTTGAAGCTGCGATCACATGATATTCCAACTGCAAGAATATGTGCATTCCTTATTCTTATCAAACTCTTTATGGAAACCGTTTTGAAAACGAATTTTGTCCCCCGAATACATATATCTTCGGCCACCAATTCAAACACATCTCATATAATAGATACATTTTTTTTTGCAATCAAGAGATGCAAACACCATAGTTTTAAGGGGAATTAATTAACTAGTTATAAGAGATTCATTCTTAAAGCATATATCTTGGTTTTTTTGGGAAAGAAAGACGAAAGCGCAATTAAAGATTGACCAAGGAGGCTTGAAAATATACAAGAATTCGTGGCTTCTTTTCTTTTCTTTTTCACATTTCTCAAATTGGATGATGTTTCATTATTCCTGCATAATTTCTTGAAATTTTGTGATGCCAGTTTAACTTTTTGTCACCAAAACATATATTAAACCTTTGTTATTATATTTTGATATTAATTTCGCGACTTTGACGTTATATGCTTGTTAAATGTGTTTTATTGGTATAATTTTTTAACTGGAAAATATAATACTTTTGGTGTCCGTTTGACTTTATTTTTCATTAAAATTGTCAATTAAAGGAATAAATTTTCTTACCATTAGGGACAAAATTTGTAGGGACAAAATTTGTTTAGATTGCCAAAAAAACTAAAAAAATTTGGAAAATTTTTAATGTTCGTTTGACTTTGTTTTACATGGAATTTGTCAATTAAAGGGATATATTTTTTTTACACTTCATGTTAGAATTTGTTTCTATTGCTAAAAATAAAAATAAAAAAGGCAATTTCAATTCTCACCAAAGTGGTGGGAAAATGAATTCCTTGAAATCAATGAAATTTTCAAAAGTTGGAAAGTATTTTCCATAAAAATTTTGATCAATCAAACAAGTCAAAAGTGAAAGTTAAAATTCCAATTCCAATTTTAATGAAAGGAAAAAGAAGTTGAAATTAATTTTTTTTTTCTTAGCTGACTGGTTATTTTGTTTCTGCAATTTGTCTTTCTAAATATCAGAAAAACAATACCTTTTGGTCTTGGAGTTGTTTAAGAAATTAAATTTTGAAGTTTCTGTTGAGAAATTGGTTGTTCAAAACCAACAAAAGGAGAAGTGGAAAATTGCTGACAATTTCGGTCGACCGAACTGGACTGCGGTCGACCGAAACTCTGCAGGATTTCAACCAAGAAGTTGCAGGAAGTTTCGGTTGACCTTTCGGTCGACCGAAATGGAGGTTCGGTCGACCGGAAAAAGTTCGGTTGACCAACCGGTCGACCGAAAACTGTGACCGTTGGACGGTTTTTAACCGTTGGAAAGTCATTTTTGGAGGCTTTTCACTTGGTTTTTGGCACCACTTCGTGAATATGAACTAGGCCTATATATAGTGGGGTTTTGTTCAATGAAAAAACACTTGGAAATCATTACAATCTCCATATAGAAGATCAAACTATTTTCTTACTCATATTCTTCCATTTTTTATTGTGTTTCTCAAGTTTTTGGTAGAAATTATTTGTGCTTTATATTTCTACTACAAGGCTTGATCAATCCTTCAAACCATTTGCCGGAAAACCTTGAAGCATCTCAAATTTACCGGAGAAGGGGCAAATATTGTTTGAGGACAGCGATCACGCGTTTGAGCCTTTGCATCGAAGTTCTTGTTCTTGATTTCTTGTTGCTATTTCGGTTTGTTCATTCTCCTACTCGAAGGTGTTATTTCCAACAATCTCAAACAATATTCCTGCAATGGAGAGTGAAACAACAATGGCTACCATAAAATTGATGAATCAAGACTTGGTTCGTTTGGATCGCTTTGATGGCACAAACTTCACAAAGTGGCAAGATAAGTTGAAATTCCTTCTTACGACGTTGAAGATTTTTTATGTGCTTGATCCGAATTTGGAAGATCTACCCGAACCATCCGACAAAGACACCGATGAATCAAGGGTGAATAGAAAGAAGCGTGAAGAGGATGAATTGATTTGCCGCGGTCATATTCTCAACTCGTTGTCGGATCGGTTGTATGATCTATACACCAATACAACGTCACCAAAAGAAATATGGGATGCATTGGAAAGTAAGTACAAAGCCGAGGAAGAAGGTACCAATAAATTTTTAATTTCTAAGTACTTCGATTTTAAATTTCTTGAAAATATCCCATTGCTTCCCCAAATTCATGAATTGCAAGTGCTAGTCAACAAATTGAAGGCGGTGAAGATTGAAATCCCAGAGACCTTTCAAGTGGGGGCAATTATTGCTAAACTCCCCGGTACTTGGAAAGGATATCGGAAGAAAATTATGCATAGTTCCGAGGATCACTCCTTGGAACAATTGCAAAAACATTTGCGAATTGAAGGAGAGTCAAGAATGCGTGATAAGAGTGAAAACTCTTTTGAAGGCACTTCTAAGGCAAATGCAATTGAGAAAACGGAACCGCCAACAAAATCCAACAAGAGAAAGCCTTCAACGAACTTCAACAAGTTCAAGAAGAAGACAAAAGGAGGTTGTTTTGTGTGTGGGAAATCTGGACATTATGCAAAAGATTGTAGACACCGAAAACAAAACAACTTCGAGGGCAAAGTGAACTCCATCAAAGAAGATAGAATTGTAGCCACCATTTGTGAAATCAATACAATCAAGGGAAAAGTTCCCGGATGGTGGTATGATACTTGTGCTACAATACATGTATCATATGATAAATCTTCTTTCAAGACTTATCATGAAGTTGATGGAGACCAAGAGATTCAAATGGGTAATAAGGTTCGATCTAAAGTGATTGGAAAGGGAAGTGTGGATATCATCTTCACTTCCGGCAAGACCATTACCTTGACCAATGTACTACATGTTCCCGACATGACTAGAAACTTGGTTAGTGGAAATCTCTTAGGAAAACCGGGTATCAAAAGTGTATTTGAATCCGGAAAACTTGTATTATCCCTAAATGGGAAATTTGTTGGAAAAGGCTATTCTAGTGAAGGAATGGTCAAATTATGTACTGTTGACAATTTGAATGAAAATAAAAATAACTTTGCTTATGTTGTTGATTTATTTTCATTATGGCATGCTAGATTAGGACATATTGGAAAAAGTACTATGAAACGTATGATGAAATGTGACTTAATTTTATATGATGAAAATGATGTCTTTAAATGCAAAACTTGTGTAGAAGCAAAAATGGTTAAAAAAGCCTTATCAAAGTGTAAAAAAGAACATCTAGTATCTTAGAGTTAATTCATAAGGATATTTGTGAATTAAATGACATGTTAACTAGAGGTGGAAATAGGTATTTTATTACCTTTATTGATGATTGCACTAGATACACATATGTTTACTTAATGAAACATAAAAGTGAAGCATTTGATATGTTTAAAATTTATAAAAGTGAGGTTGAAAATCACTTAAATAAGAAAATAAAAACCTTAAGAAGTGATAGAGGTGGTGAATACTTTTCTAGTGATTTCAACATATTTTGTGAACAACATGGCATAATTCACCAATGTTCGGCACCTAGAACACCGGAACAAAATGGTTTAGCTGAAAGAAAAAATAGAACTTTAGTTGAAATGATAAATGCAATGCTTACCTATGCTAAGTTGCCATTAAATTTATGGGGTGAGGCCTTGTTAAGTGCATGTAGGATATTAAATAGAATTCCTTCTAAACAAACTAAGATTTCTCCTTATGAATCTTGGAAAGGAAGAAAACCTAACATTGGATACTTCAAAGTGTGGGGGTGTCTTGCTTATTGTAAGAACACAAATCCTAATAGGACCAAGTTGGGTCCAAGAGGCATTAAATGTGCCTTTGTTGGATATGCTAGCAATAGCAAATCATATAGATTATTAAACTTGGAGACCAATGTGATTATTGAATCAAGTGATGTAGAGTTCTTTGAGGATTCGTTATCTTCGGATAATGAATTGAGGGAAAATCTCTTAGATATCCCTAGCTCAAGTGGAACACAAGATGAAACATCTTCTAAAGGTGTTGATAAGTCAAGTGAGCCACGAAGAAGCAAAAGAACTCGAATTGAGAAGTCTTTAGGACCGGATGAAATTGATTCTCAACGCATTTCCTTTTACTTAGTAGAAGGAAATGAATTGAATGTCGTAAGAACAATTCCATTTGTTCTACATGTGGAAACCGATCCTAAAACTTATAGAGAAGCTATGACTTCTCGTGATAGCATGTTTTGGAAAGATGCAATCAAAGATGAAATGGATTCAATAATGTCAAATAATACTTGGGAGCTTGTCGATTTACCACCAGGATCCAAACCTATTGGATGTAAATGGGTATTCAGGAGAAAATACAATGTTGATGGTTCTCTAAATACCTTTAAAGCTAGATTAGTAGCTAAAGGATATCGACAAAGAGAAGGAATATATTATTTTGATACATATGCACCGGTAGCTAGAATAACATCGATAAGGATATTATTCGCACTAGCTTCAATACATGACTTGCATGTTCACCAAATGGATGTCAAGACGGCATTCTTAAATGGGGATCTCGATGAGGAGGTTCATATGGAGCAACCTGAAGGTTTGCTCTACCCGGAAATGAACATAAAGTGTGCAAGTTAGTAAAATCGTTATACGGTTTAAAACAGGCACCTAAAAAGTGGCATGAGAAATTTGACTTAGCTATAATTTCGTTCGGTATTAAACATAACAGTGTAGATAAATGTTTATATTCAAAAGTATGTGATGATTATGTGATATTTATATGTTTATATGTTGATGACATGTTGATTATGAGTGATCACATGGATGGAATAAAAGAAACAAAGAGGTTTCTATCTTCCACATTTAAGATGAAGGATCTTGGACAAGTGGATACCATTTTGGGTATCAAAGTCACAAAGACTAGTGGGGGTTACCATTTAAGTCAATCACATTATGTTGAGAATGTGATAAATAAGTTCAAACACTTGAACATAAAGGAAGCAAGTACCCCAATTGATCCAAGTTCAAAACTTATAAAGAATGATGGAAGGGCAATTGCTCAATTAGAATATGCAAGTGTCATTGGGAGTCTTATGTATACAGTTCAATGCACAAGACCAGACATAGCATATGCAATTAGTAAACTTAGTATGTTTACTAGCAATCCAGGCAATGACCATTGGAAGGCAATTGGAAGGGTTCTTGGGTATTTAAAGAAAACCAAGAACTTAGGTTTACAATATACTAAGTTCCCGGCTATATTGGAAGGATTTACCGATGCTAGTTGGATATCTAGCACGGGTGAGAATAAATCCACTTCCGGTTGGGTGTTCACTCTTGGAGGAGGAGCTGTTTCTTGGAAATCAAAGAAACAAACATGTATAACGCACTCGACCATGGAATCCGAATTCGTAGCATTATCGGATACCGGGAAAAAGAAGCTGAGTGGCTTAAGGATCTCTTTTATGAGATACCTTTGGGACCGAAGAATACATCTTCAATATCTATCTTGTGTGATAGTCAAGCCACGTTAGCAAAAGCATACAATGAGGTATACAACGGAAAGTCTAGACATATGAGTCTAAGACATGACTACATAAGGAAATTAATCAAAGATGGAATAATTTCCCTAAATTATGTTAAGTCTATCGAGAATCTAGCGGATCCTCTAACTAAACCTCTAAATCGAGATTTAGTAACATCTACATCGAGTAGGATGGGGTTGAAACTCTTAAAATAGAAAGATTCACCAATGATAGCAACCCTACCTGTCATTACTCAAAAGGTAATTCACGGGTTCAAAGGGTAAACAACAAGTCATTCGATATGTGGATAGGTTCAGCATTATTCAAATCCGCGATAACCCTATCCTAGTTAAATAATGCTGGTTGTTACTGAAGTGAGGGTTGAGCTTCAAGCTCTTAATGAAGTTCAGTACTAAGAGCACAAGCATCTCTAAAAGTAACAAAGATGCTGGAAGAATTTCACCTAGATGAACTTCGAGGTGGTGCCGCCTCAATAGAGAGCTAGAGTTACTCTCTTAAAAGTTTGTCGAAAAGGATGAGCGCAAGGCCATAAAAGCGCTAAGCGAGTTTGAGGAACTTGAGAACACGTGGTGCTCGTGTGTGTGTTCTTACCGGTATCGTCATATGGAATAACTGGTTCAAAGCTTCAAGCTACCTTTGATTCCGACTTTACTTTGTTAGAATTACACTATGATTAGATTCAAATCGAAAGATATCTAATCCTTAGGCATGAGTATCGTTCATGTTGAATATGAAACTTGTTAATTTTGAACAAGTGGGGGATTGTTGAGAAATTGGTTGTTCAAAACCAACAAAAGGAGAAGTGGAAAATTGCTGACAATTTCGGTCGACCGAACTGGACTGCGGTCGACCGAAACTCTGCAGGATTTCAACCAAGAAGTTGCAGGAAGTTTCGGTTGACCTTTCGGTCGACCGAAATGGAGGTTCGGTCGACCGACCGGTCGACCGAAAAAAAAAGTTCGGTTGACCAACCGGTCGACCGAAAACTGTGACCGTTGGACGGTTTTTAGCCGTTGGAAAGTCATTTTTGGAGGCTTTTCACTTGGTTTTTGGCACCACTTCGTGAATATGAACTAGGCCTATATATAGTGGGGTTTTGTTCAATGAAAAAACACTTGGAAATCATTACAATCTCCATATAGAAGATCAAACTATTTTCTTACTCATATTCTTCCATTTTTTATTGTGTTTCTCAAGTTTTTGGTAGAAATTATTTGTGCTTTATATTTCTACTACAAGGCTTGATCAATCCTTCAAACCATTTGCCGGAAAACCTTGAAGCATCTCAAATTTACCGGAGAAGGGGCAAATATTGTTTGAGGACAGCGATCACGCGTTTGAGCCTTTGCATCGAAGTTCTTGTTCTTGATTTCTTGTTGCTATTTCGGTTTGTTCATTCTCCTACTCGAAGGTGTTATTTCCAACAGTTTCTTTAGTGAGAATGTGCTTTTGGCGTTGTTTCACATGTAGGCACCAGCAAAGGAAATATATGACAAGATGTAGCAGAGAAAAGAACTGCTCCTCCGAATGCTTGGTTCTGGTCACTCGTAGAAAAATGATAATAAGCTTCTGTTTGATATTGTGCAAAGACTTCGTTTACTTGTTAGTTGTCACATTTTTTATGCTTTATAGCAGCTGGCTTACTTTTATTATCCGACTATATGTAGATGATTATTTTTACACGAAATTTTTTAACAGTACCCTTTGCAGGGAATTTACAAAGGGATGTTTACGTGTAGGAACTATGGATTTTGGCGAGAATAAATATCACACTGACCCTTCTTGTCTGCCGTAGTAGATTTGTTCTGGATACATGAATGTGGATGTATGAATTGTTAACATATAATCCATAATGTAAATCAAACAAATGAGAAGAATAACTAAAAAGAGGAACAAGAAGGAAACCGAGAAGAAACAGATTTTGGAGGCTAGGGTTCTACATTGTGTTCAATAGTTAGGTTATACAAGAAAACAAGGAGCTTAAATAGTCTAACAAGCAAATGACTAAAAAGACTTAACTACCCTAACACAATATAAAATATTCTAACATCAACCCTCAAACTCACGATGCTACAGTAAGAAGCAGCGAGAGTTTGCCAAGAAGGAAACAATTGTTGAAAATATATTGATTGGCAAATAGATTTTCACTTGTGTATGTGAAATTAATCCCACATTGAGTAAAAGTTGGGTTTTGAAGAGGAGCCTTTAAAAGGGATTACAATCTCATATTGGTTAGGAATGGAAAAGTGGGAATATATGGGGACTATAAATAGTGTCATCCCACATTGAAAAATGTGGCAAAATGGGGAAAACTTAAATAGTTATCCCACATCGGATAAAAATGAGTTTGTGGACCAATTTATATATGGTTAACAATTTGTAAGGTGTAACCATGTGTTGCATAGAGACTCCTCTGTGGTCTACGCGCCCGCAGGGGGGGTGCAAATCTTGGACCGACTTGGCCTTCGAGCCTTGAACTTGTATGGACTCGACCTGCGTACACGAATGTCGGACCGAGTGAGTTGAAAATTGGCCACGAAGTGCAAGCCACATTTTGGAATTTTACTTTTACGTTTTTCATTCAAAGTGGCCATTTATTTTGTAACTCCAAAACTAAGAGGTAAAGGCTCGTCCTTGCCTATATATATGGAACAATCTCCTCATTTCAGACACACAACAAATACACGAAATCTATCTACTTCCTGTCTTCGAATTCCTGCTTCATTCCAGTCGCTTGGTGATTTCCGTTCCGGCACTCTGTCAGTTCGACTGCTCAGCTGCAGTTCACGCCGCTGTATCCTGGGAAGCAAGCGCTCAACACTTCGGTGAGGGGGCGAATATTGCTTTAAGGACACTGTGTTGAACACAGGCCTCGGCTCCTCCAAGACATCCATCTTTATTTTCTGTCAGCTGCAATATTGTTTCTACCGTATCATTTTCTGTATCAAGTTTATCAGTTTATCCGTATAACGTATATCTACAATCTTAAAGCAATATTTATTTGGTACTGATATTCTGATTGTGTTTCAGAAATATAGAATACACCCACCAATAACGTTGTGGCTGTGCCAAGTTCTGGAAATGAAACTGTGACTCAGGCAGTGGCTATGCCAAGTTCTGATGTAGCTCTAGTAACACAGACTGTGGCTAGTATGCCAAGTCTAGCTGCTGGCCCGAGTGGAACTAGGACTGTGGCTCCCATGCCAAGTCTGGCTCCTGGTCCAACAGTGACAGTCCCGGTTAATCACGGGGAAAAGCCGGAGAAGTTCAATGGTTCGAACTTCAAGAGATGGCAACAAAAAAAATGCTATTTTACCTGACGACCTTGAATCTGGCGAGGTTCTTGACTGAAAATGCCCTGGTGCTCCAAGAGGGTCAAGGAGACATTCAAGCAATCAGTGCATTGGATGCGTGAAAGCATTCTGATTTCCTGTGTCGGAATTATTTGATGAACGGTTTAGCTGATTCATTGTACAATGCGTACTGCTCAATGAAAACGGTTAGGGAATTATGGAAGTCTTTGGGCAAAAAGTACAAAACCGAGGATGCCGGAGCCAAGAGGTTTCTTCTTGGCCGATTTTTGGAATACAAAATGGTGGATTCCAAATCTGTAATCAGCCAAGTACAAGAATTACAAGTGATCTTGCATGAAATTCATTCCGAAGGAATGGTTGTGAGTGAATCCTTCCAAGTGGCTTGCATAATTGAAAAGTTACCTCCTGTATGGAAGGATTTCAAAAACTACTTAAAGCACAAGCGAAAGGAAATGAACGTTGAGGAACTAATTGTTAGACTTCGAATTGAAGAAGACAACAAAAGCTCTGAAAGAGGGTTCAATCCGATTGTGGCTAAAGCCAATGTTGTGGAGCATGGCCAAAGTTTCAAGACCAATAAGAACAAGTATGGGCCATCTGGTGGCAAAGGGCCCAAGTTGGGGCCAAAATGGAGAATTTCCAAGAACAAGTTTCAAGGGAAATGCTTCAATTGTGACAAGATTGGTCACAAAACTACAGAGTGCCGATTGCCGAAGAAGAAAAAAGAAGCAAATGTGGTTGAAGGTGTATATGACATCAACCTTGCAGCTGTCATTTCTGAAGTGAACCTGGTGGGTTCAAATCCGAGAGAATGGTGGATTGACACCGGCGCCACCCGACATGTTTGCTCCGATAAGGAGATGTTTAGTGGGTTTGAAGCAGCGGATGGGGAGAAGTTGTATATGGGAAATTCAGTGACCTCCGAAATAAAGGGTCATGGAAAGGTGGTTCTAAAGATGACTTCAGGGGAAGAGCCGACTCTAAACAACGTGCTTTATGTGCCGGAGATTCGCAAGAATTTGGTTTCCGATTCGCTGTTAAACAAGCATGGTTTCCGTATGGTGTTTGAGTCGGACAAAGTTATTTTGTCTAAGTCTGGAATGTTTGTAGGAAAGGGTTATGTTAGTGATGGGCTTTTTAAGCCAAAAATCAATAAAATGAATAACTCTTCCGTTTACTTGCTTGAGTTGTCCAATTTGTGGCGTTGTCGACTAGGACATGTTAATTACGACACGTTGCGTAGACTAATTAACTTAAATTGCATACCTACATTCCAAATTGATAATAAACATAAGTGTGAAACTTGTGTTGAGGCAAAATTGACAAGGTTATCATTTCAATCCGTTGAAAGAAGAACTGAACCTCTCGATTTAATTCACACCGATGTGTGTGATTTAAAATTTGTACAAACAAGAGGAGGCAACAAATATTTTATTACTTTTATTGACGACAGCACAAAATATTGCCTTGTGTATTTGCTTAAAAGTAAAGACGAAGCTATAGAGAAATTTGTTCTCTATAAAACTGAAATTAAAAATCAACTCAACAAGAAGATCAAAGTGTTGAGGAGTGATAGAGGTGGCGAATATGAATCACCATTTGCTGAATTCTGTGCACAACACGGAATTAAATATGAAACAACAGCACCTCATTCACCACAACAAAATGGTGTTGCTGAACGGAAAAACAAAACATTGAAAGAAATGATGAACGCAATGTTATTAAGTTCTGGGTTACCTCAGAACATGTGGGGGGAAGCTGTGTTATTAGCTAATTACCTTCTAAACAAGGTACCCCGAAAGAAAGAAGAAAAGAGCCCTTACGAACTATTGAAAGGAAGGAAGTCTTCCTACAAATACTTACGAGTGTGGGGGTGTCTTGCAAAAATGGTTGTACCTACACCAAAGAAGGTGAAAATAGGACCAAAAACTGTTGATTGCATATTTATCGGATATGCACATAACAGTAGTGCTTATCGGTTTCTTGTGTTTGATTCTAAAATTTCGGATATACACAAAAACACGATAATGGAATCAAGAAATGCTTCATTCTTTGAACATGTATTTTCATGTAAGTCCAAAGAAGAAGCAAGTTCTTCTAAACGGACATATGAGACTATGATTGAGAATAGTCAAGACAAAGAAGTAGAAGGGAAAGTTGAGGTTGAACCAAGACGTAGCAAAAGAGAAAGGACAGAAAAATCTTATGGTCCCGATTTTCTGACCTATATGCTAGAAACTGAACCTCAAAGCTTCAAAGAAGTCATAAACTCCTCAGAAGGACCTCAATGGAAAGAGGCCATTAAAAGTGAAATAGATTTCATACTACAAAACCACACATGGGAGTTGGTTGATCTTCCCCCGGGAAGCAAACCACTAGGCTACAAATGGATTTTCAAAAGGAAAATGAAAGCAGATGGAACTATTGATAAGTACAATGCCAGACTTGTAATTAAAGGTTATAGGCAACGAGAAGTCCTTGATTACTTTGATACGTACTCTCCAGTGACGAGAATAACATCTATTAGGATGATACTTGCGATAACTGCTTTGCAAAATCTTGAAGTACATCAAATGGATGTTAAGACTGCATTCTTGAATGGAGATTTAGATGAAGAAATCTATATGAAACAATTCGAGGGATTTTCATCTCCAGGGCAGGAAAAGAAAGTCTGCAAATTGGTGAAATCGTTATATGGTTTGAAACAAGCACCAAAACAATGGCACGAAAAATTTGACAGTGTCATGATGGAGAGTGGATTTAAAATCAACGAGTGTGACAAATGTGTCTACGTTAAAGATACTGAAAATGGTTATGTCATTTTATGTCTTTATGTTGACGATATGCTTATTGTTGGTAACAATAATAAGATGATTAAATCCACCAAAGATATGTTAAATTCGAGATTTGACATGAAGGATATGGGCTTAGCTGATGTGATTCTTGGAGTTAAAATTTCAAGAACATTAGATAGACTCGTTCTAAGTCAGTCGCATTATGTGGACAAAATTTTGGAAAAATTCAATAATGGTGATACTTGCGTGGCTAGAACACCGATAGATACAAGTCAACATCTATCGAAAAATAGAGACGATGGTATTTCTCAAGTAGAATATTCTAGAATAATCGGAAGTCTTATGTACCTAATGAGTTGTACAAGACCAGATATAGCTTACGCAGTTAGTAAGCTAAGTAGATATACTAGTAATCCAGGGTCTGACCACTGGAAAGGACTAGTAAGAGTACTGAGATACTTGAGATATACTCGTAATTATGGACTGCACTATACCAGATACCCTGCAGTTATTAAAGGATATACTGATGCGAATTGGATATCTGATATCAAAGACTCAAAGTCTACTAGTGGATTTGTGTTCACATTGGGAGGTACAACCATATCATGGAAATCCTCTAAACAAACAGTTATTGCGAGATCTACCATGGAATCTGAGTTTATAGCTCTAGATAAATGTGGTGAAGAGGCTGAATGGCTACGCAATTTCTTAGAAGATATTCCAAGATGGTCAAAACCTATGCCAGCAATTTGCATACATTGTGATAGTCAATCTGCGATTGGAAGGGCACAAAGCAACATGTACAATGGTAAGTCTAGACACATACGTCGTAGACATAATACCATAAGACAGTTACTCTCAACTGGAGTTATCTCAATTGACTATGTAAAGTCTAAAGATAACATTGTGGATCCACTAACCAAAAGGTTAAATAGAGAGTTAGTTGCTAAATCATCAAGAGGAATGGGACTAAAGCCTCTAGAAGAATAAGTTATTGTAATGGAAACTCAACCTAGCTGACTGGAGATCCCAAGATCTAGGTTCAATGAGAAAACCTAATTGCAAATACTTAATTGTATCACTATGGGGGTTATCTCCTGTCCATTCCTGTAATAATAGTGATGCCAGTGGGAAAAGGATAAGAAATAGGCTTTTAATGATTCTTATGCGTCAGAAACCCGAGCGGAGTAATGCGGGTTACTCTTAATTAAGAAATCACCTAAGTGAGAGAGAAGTGGGGCCGCTTCGAAGGGAATTGTGAGGCTCAATTCTTAATAACTCTCACTGAACTAGGCATATGTTCATGGCCACAAAAAAGAACATAACCATGAGAACTGAATTGTGTTAGGAAGAATCCTGTGTGAGGTACATCATCGTTTACACAAAAGGCAGAACAGTTCAAAGACATCACGTCTACTGATCAACTAGTAAAGCAAATGTATTTTCATAAGGGAAGGTTCAAAGGGTAACACCTACCTATCCTATGCAGGTTTCAACTGTGGAACTTTGTCACCAAGTATTCCGTGTCTTTATTAATTTTCATTTATGTGGGGGATTGTTGGAAATATATTGATTGGCAAATAGATTTTCACTTGTGTATGTGAAATTAATCCCACATTGAGTAAAAGTTGGGTTTTGAAGAGAAGCCTTTAAAAGGGATTACAATCCCACATTGGTTAGGAATGGAAAAGTTGGAATATATGGGGACTATAAATAGTGTCATCCCACATTGAAAAATGTAGCAAAATGGGGAAAACTTAAATAATTATCCCACATCGGATAAAAATGAGTTTGTGGACCAATTTATATATGGTTAACAATTTGTAAGGTGTAACCATTTGTTGCATAAAGACTCCTCCGTGGTCTACGCGCCCGCAGGGGGGTGCAAATCTTGGACCGACTTGACCTCAAGCCTTGAACTTGTGTGGACGCGACCTGCGTACACGAATATCGGACCGAGTGAGTTGAAAATTGGCCACGAAGTGCAAGCCACATTTTGGAATTTTACTTTTACGTTTTTCATTCAAAGTGGCCATTTATTTTGTAACTCCAAAACTAAGAGGTAAAGGCTCGTCCTTGCCTATATATATGGAACAATCTCCTCATTTCAGACACACAACAAATACACGAAATCTATCTGCTTCCTGTCTTCGAATTCTTGCCTCATTCCAGTCGCTTGGTGATTTTCGTTTCGGCACTCTGTCAGTTCGACTGCTCAGCTGCAGTTCATGCCGCTGTATCCTAGGAAGCAAGCGCTTAACACTTCGTTGAGGGGGCGAATATTGCTTTAAGGACACTGTGTTGAACACAGGCTTCGGCTCCTCCAAGACATCCATCTTTATTTTCTGTCAGCTGCAATATTGTTTCTACCGTATCATTTTCTGTATCAAGTTTATCAGTTTATCTGTATCACGTATATCTACAACAAAAACAATGAACCAAATGTGACTTCGTGAAGGAGTCGGCAAGCTGCAGATGATGACGATCACAAACTGACGACGCTGACAAATTGTTCCCAAAGCACCGAATGCTCGCACCACACTTGATGCACCAAAAAAAGTCATACTTTGACCTCCAGAAAAAAAAAAAAAAACCCGAAAGGCTGAGTTATCACCAAAGAGAATCGAAGATTCAACCAATCCAAAAAGAATACTCCAAATACCAACTAAACCAAACAAATGCAAATTTGTATCTGGATGCAAATTTCAAATTCCAGATACACCGAACCAATACCAAACAAATTTCCCAATCCATTATTGCAAATTACTTCAACTCCCAAGCGACGTGGGACTTCGCTTCACACCCTCCCTTACGCCTAGCGTGCTCACTCAGCAGCACCTGTCACGTGGAGGCAAGGGACATGCACCCTACCCATCCTTGGGAGTCTCTGCTCTGATAATTTCCAATCCCATCAACTAGGCAAATTTCAGATTACCTACTATAACCAAGTCCACTTCTCCACCAAAACCATATCCATAGCATCAATACAAAAATATGGCCCAACACTAAACAAACAAAATCAGCCCAATATTCATCTCATATCTCAGCCTAACATAGCCCAATTAGTCCTTTTCTTTCAACACATCCTACAGTACCTGCCGACAACATCACAGTAATCGACACCCTTCAATAACCCACAACCACACCAATCAAACAGCCCAGATATTGCACAATGAAATACCGATCTGGACGAAGAACACGAAATCCCACTTCTAACACCAATCGACAACAAATACTACCAACCACAACACCACCACACTGCCCACCAACGAAACCACCAGTACCACCACATTACCAAGACCTGCAACAACCCTTCACGTCGATAACCAACAAAACCACAGACTTACACCACCACTACCACTGCACTCCGCACCCAAGCTTCATCTCTACACAAAAACAACAATCATACTTTTCGCCATCCATACTCTACAGCTGTGTCCCGCTACCAGTGACCAACAATTGGTCGAGCACCAAAGTTACAAACGCAGCAACCCCCATAAATCCACCGCCATCTACTCCGATTTCAAGCCGAACACAATAGAAAACATCAACAAACTGAACCGAAAACTGAAGCCCACCGAACTGAGATCTTCAGGCATGAAATGGCCGAACCAAACTCCAAGCTCTGCTAAGTCTAGCAGCAGCTCCAGCAACCACCACCCAGTTCAATGCACCCAAAACCGAACCAAGCTCTGATACCATGTTAACATATAATCCATAATGCAAATCAAACAAAGGAGAAGAATAACTAAAAAGAAGAACAAGAAGGAAACCGAGAAGAAACCGATTTTGGAGGTTAGGGTTCTACATTGTATTCAATAGTTAGGTTATACAAGAAAACAAGGAGCTTAAATAGTCTAACAAGCAAATGACTAAAAAGACTAAACTACCCTAACAAAATATAAAATATTCTAACATGAATAAACAATGGAAGTTCTATGATTGGTGCACGATGAAACTCAGCATGTTAACTTTGTACCAAACTATATTTCACTTGCTTTTTTCTCAAGCGGACATAGCAGTTAGATACAACTACCCGTGTAATCATACTATCTATAGGAATAGGATCGGATCATGCATCTCTTTGTTGTGGCATGTGCGATCATATTTGATAATCGTGTAGTTGAATGCATCTCTTTGCATACAAATTCGAATTAGGAATAGGATAGAATATTCGTGCTTAGAATATGTTTTATCTTTAAAAAAAAAAAGATTAGACCATAAGATTATCAATTGTCATGAACAGTTAAACGACACTAAACTACATAATTCAAGAATTAGAAATGGATGCCAATAGGTGGATTCTGAAATTCAATACATTCACTTCATAACTTGATAGAAACATCACCTTTTCACATTCCGTAGTTTAATTTAGTATAATTATAAAAATAATCAACGTCTCTTGTGTCATTGCATCAAATTTGACAACCTACGTGTTCTAAATGTAGCGAGGGCGAAAAAGCTATGTGCATCAATTCTTTCTAAGGCAAGTAGGTCCCACAAATCACGAACCAAGGCAAGACTCCTAGTCCTTAGTCCCATGGTAACGTAAAGTCGAGGCGTGGCAAGAGAGCCTCCAAGGTGAATGGAGGCATAAACAACAAAAAAATATCATAAAACTTGGTTAAAGCGCAACAAAAGTTTTAAGCACTAAAATTGTGTCATTGCACAATTACAAGCACACGGAATAGGGTACTTAACTCACGCAATCAATGTTTTGAAGAAATTACGAGTGCCCGACCAAAAAAAAAAAAATCTAGGAAAAGAGGTGGTCCGATTTTATTCTAATTTGTATCCACATGAGTCATGACCATCATTAGCAATTTGCTAAACTACATTTGATTTGTATTTTCACTCTTATTTACTCGTAATTTTTTTTTTTCAGTTTACTGTATTCCCCAAGTGTTGTTGGAGATTTATTCCAACAATTATTGCGTCTCTACCAGACAAATTCAAACCTAAAAATGACCAACAAAATAATTAAAAGCTAGCAAGAAATATAAAACTTAAAGGCTTGTGCCGCATTGTATAATTTCTAGAAATCTTAAGTTGGTGCCTAATAACTTCGTTTTTATGTCAAAGAAGTTGTGTCTTAGCTTATCTGTGGTGCTCACTCTTCTGGCTGCTACAACCTTCCTCCAATCTGCAATCTTACCAGGAAGGCATACCTCAGACATCTTTCCCACAAGTAGCAACAACTGAACATAAGAAAACCCTTGATCATCAGCTTACCTCTCCATGCTACGGGCAGAGGTACTAACTTCTACCAACTATTCAAGTCCCAGAATATTTGCAGAGGTTATAACACTAAATAAAACAACACAGGCCACAAGGGTATACAAGAATTGTTTGTTCTCTGAGATGCTCTGATTGAAAGGATGGCCCACGTAGTTGACAGTGTATGTGGATACCACCAGGAACAACATGCTCCACATGCAGGAAACTGTACTCACGAGGTCAGGATGAAAATCTGAGTTTCGGTGTTCAATACCCTTCATGCGGCATGTATGTTTCAGCCTCTCTAACAGAAGAAATCAAGAACAAAAGCTGAACTCCAAATTGGCCTATGAGCGAGAGGAAGAAACAAGTGCTCATGTTGGGATGAGGCCGCTCAGCTGAGAGCTTACGAAGGGGCCAAGTACGCATGCTAAACTGATATAAAGCAGAGGCAGAAACTCTATAAATTGTAGCATGAATAATATTCATTTTCACAACAACTACGCACACCATACTCAATAAGTAAGCACCTCAAAGGAAAATAATCTTCCACATCTGGCAATTAATGACTAGGATACTCCGACTGTAACAACCCATTTTTTTTAGTCAAAGTCAAAAGTAGAATTGTCAAAGTCATAGTAAAAATGTGACTTAAATGAAACAAATTATTTTCTTGGGGTCTAATTGGTAATTGTTAATACTTGAAGGACTAGAAATGATATGATAAGTGAATCCAAGGATTTAGTTTCTATTATGGGAAAATAAAATGACTAAATATGACATTGTATGAAGATTGGAGGACTTACTGTTAGACTTATTAAATTAAATCATCCATGTTGAATCATTAAGAATTTTTAACCGAATGCGGAAGCGTACCTGAATCAGACATGATTATTGTATTGAATAATTCCTGCGGCTTTAGTCTTTCAGATCAACACGTTGTTCTTTTGTTTCTCTCTGGTGATGGGATCCAGAATGAATGAATACAAAACGTGTGATCCGGGGACCATAACCCTATATATATAGATTGCCTAATTAACCTAATTAGGCCCATCATGAATTAGGAACAGGCCCGGTCTCTACACATAAAAGCCCATACTTTAATTAGATGCATTAAAGCCCAGACGGCTTAACCAAAATTGATAGCCTTTAATCCAATACACAATATTTCACATATAAGCCCACATAATCGATTAAAACATTACAATCTTCCACTTGGGCTGTATGTGTTACCTTATGATTATGCATTAAATATAACCTTATGAGTACTCAGAATTTTGCTATCATTACCGAATGCATCCCTAAACAATCCGGTCCATCAATCATATCAACATAGGATCAAAGCGGCTTTCGCTACCTTCTATTGTAGCTAAACCCATCAATGGTCACATATATCAATACAACTGAATAACATGGATCAAGCATGGATGTGTAGCATGGAAATTGCATGTAATGTGGTCTTATCATGCCTATTTCCAACTGGTCCACCTTAATACCTTAGTGAGATCATTTTCAAACAAGTTTAAAGATAATAAACCAAAAACTTTATAACTGGAAATAACCTTAACCATAAACCATATCCAAAATGACAGTACATGTGTCTAATATGAAAAGCAAAAATATACAAACTCCCACTGAAACTAGATATCCTCAAGAGATACTACACCCATATGAGTAGTGTGCTCATGAAAGACCTTGGGTATTAATCCCTTAGTAAGCGGATCCGCAATCATGGAGTTTGTCCCAATATGCTCTATAGACACCTGTCCACTTTGAACTCTTTCTTTAACAGCCAGGAATTTGATCTCTATATGCTTTGACTTCGTCGAGCTCCTGTTGTTATTTGAATACAGTACTGCTGATTTATTATCACAAAATAACCTGAGTGGTTTTTCTACATTGTCCACAATGCGCAGCCCTGTGACAAAATTTCGTAGCCATATTCCTTGGTTTGATGCTTCATAACATGCTATAAACTCCGCTGCTATGGTGGAAGTAGCTATGAGTGTCTGCTTAGCACTCTTCCAGGAAATAGCACCTCCAGCAAGTAGGTAAATATAGCCTGAAGTGGATCTCTTACTATTTTGGCATCCCGCGAAATCGGAATCAGAATAACCAATGATCTCCAACTGATCCGATCTCCTGTATGTGAGCATGTAGTCTTTTGTTCTCTGTAAATACCGCATGACCCGTTTGGCTGCTTTCTAATGATCCATTCCCGAGTTACTTAAATATCTCCCTAGCATCCCAATAATGTACGCTATATCCGGACGCGTACAAACCTGAGCATACATCAGTCTCCCTACAGTTGAGGAATAAGGAATTTTCTGCATTTCTTTAATTTCCAAGTCATTCTTGGGGCATTGACCTAAACTGAACTTATCTCCTTTAGCCACAGGGGTGTCACCTGGTTTACAATCTTGCATGCCATATCTTTTAAGCACCTTTTCGATATAACCCTTTAGCGATAATCCAAGGATACCCCGAGAACGATCTCGGTGTATCTGAATTCCTAATACAAAGGAGGCGTCACCAAGATCTTTCATCTCAAAGTTCTTTGCTAGAAATCTCTTGGTTTCGTGCAATACGCCTATATCGTTGCTGGCAAGCAAAATATCATCGACATATAAAACCAGGAAAATATACTTACTCCCACTGAACTTGTGGTATATACAATCATCGACCAAATTCATCTCAAAGCTGAATGAGATGATTACTTGATGAAACTTGTAATACCATTGACGAGACGCTTGTTTGAGTCCATAGATGGATTTCATTAATTTGCAAACCATTTGCTTTGCATCATTTTCTGGTTGCACCATATAAATTGTTTCATCAATCTTACCATTGAGAAACGCTGTCTTAACATCCATCTAATGTAACTCAAGGTCGAAATGCGCTACCAATGCCATTATAGCCTTGAAAGAGTCTTTTGAAGAAACTGGAGAGAAAGTCTCTTTATAATCAATGCCTTCTATCTGTGTAAAACCCTTTGCGACAAGACGAGCCTTATACCTCTCTACATCACCTTTCGAATCCCTCTTGGTTTTAAATATCCATTTGCAACCAATGGGTTTCGCACCTTTAGGCAATGGAACGAGGTCCCATACGTCATTGTCCTTCATAGATTTTATCTCTTCATTCATGGCATTGAGCCACTTTTGAGAGTTAGAACTTGCATGGCTTGACGGAAGTTGATAGGATCATCTTCCACTACACCAATGTCAACTTCATGTTCTTGGAGAAATACGATGTAATCATTTGAAACCGCACTTCTCCTCTCTCTAGTGGATCTTCTTAATGGCATTGGTTCTTGAGGCTGTAGAGTTTGTTCCTCTGGAACAATTTGTTGACCTTCAGAGGGAGATACAATGACATTGTCTTGATCCGGAGTTGCTTCTTGAACAATGTCAGGGATAAAAGACTGATCATTGTCAATGGCAATTGGAAGGATTTCAACATATTCCTCTTCAAAGACAAAGTTTGTAACCCTTTCTCCCCCCGCAAACTCAACATCCTCAAAGAACCGAGCATTTCCTATCTCGAAAATTGCCTTAGTTGTGGGATCATAAAACTTGTAACCCTTGGACCTTTCAGAATATCCAATAAAATAGCAACTGATAGTTCTTGCGTCCAGTTTCTTTTCATTTGGCCTATAAGGCCTTACCTCAGCTGGACATCCCCAAATTCGTAGATGTTTCAAAATAGGCATTTTGCCCGTCCAAAGCTCATAAGGGGTTTTATCAGTGGCCTTAGTTGGAACTCTGTTGAGTATATATGTTGCGGTCTTTAATGCTTCACCCCAGAGTGATTCTGGCAAGGTAGCATGAGCAATCATACTCCTTACTATGTCCTTAAGCGTTTTGTTTCGTCTCTTAGCAACACCATTCATAGTGGGCGAACCCGGCATAGTGTACTGTGGGACAATACCTCATTCCTCTAGGAATTTAGCAAATGGTCCTGGACGTTGTTCACCTGAACCGTCATATCTGCCATAGTATTCACTACCACGGTCAGATCTGACACTTTTAATCCTTTTGCCAAGTTGGTTCTCAACTTCAGCTTTATAGTTTTTGAACACATCCAGTGATTGTGATTTTTCATGAATGAGATATATATAGCCATGTCTTGAAAAGTCGTCTGTGAACGTTATAAAATATTGTTGACCATTCCAAGAAGCCGTAGGGAATGGTCCACAAATGTCCGTATGTATAAGTTCTAAAACGTCCAAAGTCCTGTTGGCTTGAAATCTCCTTTTATTGGTTTGTTTTCCCTTTATACAGTTAACACATAAGTCATAATCTGTAAAGTCAAGGGGATCGAGAATCCCATTGGACACAAGTCTCTCAATTCTCCTTTTGGAGATGAGAGGCAGAATTCTCGCCGGTTAATTTACGCTTTACACCTCTAGTACTTACATGCAAGGATTCATTAAAAGAAGCAATTGTGTCAATTAAATAAAGATTATCGTAACCTGATAAAGAACCGGAACCAACCAATTTTGAATCATGAAACAAACTAAATTTTCCATTCCCAAATGAACAAGAATAACCAGATTTGTCCAAAGCAGAAATAGAAATCAAATTCCGTCTAAAGGACGGTACAATAAATGTCTCATTAAGATCCAAATAACATCCGATTTTTAACAATAATCTAAATTTTCCTATTGCCTCTACTTCCACCGTCTTGCCATCGCCAACATAGACGTGTCTTTCACCATCACTTGATTTTCGGCAACTCAGACAACCCTGCATAGACATACTGATGTGAGTTGTTGCACCAGAATCAATCCACCATGTATGTCTAGGTACAGAACTTAAATTAATCTCAGAACAAACCAAATGAAGAAGAATACTTTTCTCAAGGTCCTTAAGGAAACCCTTAGCCGTAGTCACCTTATCGGACATAGTGCCCCGGAATGCTTCTGGAATGGCACGCTTTATGACCATTAAGCTTACGCGATTTGATCGTTCCCACTTTTCCATCTTCCTCTTATCATCAGAGGTACTCTTATCTGATGTGATCCGGGATGCGCAACGAATCCACGAGAACGGGGCGAACATTGGAAAGAGAGCTAAGCTGGGATCGAGTCTTCTAATCATCAATAAAAGGCATACAAGCACTTGTTCGAGAAGCGGAGTACGACATGTTGGAGTCAACACATCAAAGACCAGCTTTCATGTTGGGGGTAGAAACCACAAAGCGACGGAAGGCATTGAAAACGAGCCAAACGAGCAATGAGGGAAAAGGGGGCCAAACAGCCAACTATGCAGCCGCATAGTTGGGGACGCATGCAGCCGCATGCAATGGTCAGAGAGCGGCTGGAGTTCAACCAAATGAACTATGCGGTCGCATGAAAATGTACTATGCGACCGCATAGTACTTTTCCGAGGAAAAATCGCTAATTTTCGCAAGTTTCCTTATTTGGTTAAAACTCTATTTTTATTTCCATATTTTGCATATTTTGGGCCCTAAATTCGTGGATTTTAGGGTTTTATCATGTTTAGTATAAATAGGAGTTCTTTTTCATTGTTAAGGACCTTTTAACATTTTGAGATTTAATATAAATTTGTGAGTTTTTTTCTCCTCCAATTTTTTGGTGGTTTAAAGACTTTATTTTGAACTTATCAAAAGGAGATTGCAGTCCTTTTGTGGTATTCCCACTGCACGGTTCTAGTTCCGGGTAATCAACGGGTCAGATTCCTCGCGTGAAATCTTGGTTCTTGGTACGGGTCGAACGAAGGGTCGGGTTGAAGCTTTGCTCGGCGTGATTTCTAGCTTTCTTGGGTTTGTTCTTCTTGTTCGTGGGTTCCCAAGCCTGTTCTTGGTCGGGTTCACATCATTATCAGTGAGTGCAGCAGGTTGATCAACCCGTAAAGCAAGATCCAGGTCCATGACTCCGAGAACAATCATCACGTTCTCTTGCCATGCCTTGAAATTTGTGCCATTAAGCATTGAAATTGAATTGATGCTAGCAGAGATATTAGCAGCAGAACCTGAAACTGAATTGGAGAACAATTAATTTGAATAGCTCACATGAATATCCTTAATATGCAAATAATAATAATAATCTCAAATAATGGTAGGGCCCATCACAAGATACCTAGCACAACATCAATATTTAGTCTGTGGACAGAAATATTGACTTATAAGTGGTACTCTTGGTGTAGTGATCAAACATTGACAATAAAACAATATGTCAACCAATAAACCTTTCTTTGGACCGATTTATTGATCACACATTAAACCAAATAATTGTCACATGTTTATCACCACAGGTGCACGTATAATTCGGCAGAATATTATTCTTCCTTTGGGCCGATCAAGTATTCTCATGAATAACATATACACAAACACCTTTTAATATTCTAAGTTAGTTGATTTCTGCAAGAGAGGTTGCTTTGGCAACATGTTGCTTCAATCAATTTACTTTTGAATATTATATCTCTTAAAAAATAGTCTTTCGTACCAAAATTTGAGAAGAGAAATCGCCAATTTTGCATATTTGATTTTGTTTTATACTATAGGGACCTTAAGGTTAATAATTCAGAATTTTGGGGACTGAAAATTAATTATCCAAAACTTTAGGGGTTAATAATTAATTATTGAAAACTTTGAGTCAAAAATTGATTATTAGAAACTTAAGGGATCCAATAATTAATTATTAGAAATTTTAGGGGCCAATTTAAACCAATTATGAACTTTCAGGGGCTTAGTTGTAAATTTCAGAACTTTAATGGCCCAAATTAATTAATTTTTAAACTTTAGGGACTGAATTATTAAACCCGAAACCTTAAGAGGCCCAATTGGATAAATGAATACCTAAGGGGGCTGTATAACCAAAGTTTTAAAACTTAAGGGACTCAATCTTCAAATATTTAAAACTTAACCCTAATTTTAAATTGCAACCAAATCCCTCAAAACTTCTAATTTTCAGAAGAGGCCCCCGCTCCCAAAATTCATCCAAAACGACTGAAACTAGTTCTGAGCCGATTTGCCAATGAATAAAAGCCAAGTTCCATGCTCTCTCCCTAAGTTTTCGAATACCACAGGTAAATGGAAAAAGCCAACTTCAATTCGCCGTACATTGGCCACCAAGAGACAAAAATATCACCAATTCTCTCAAGAATTGTGAGCAGTGCAACAATAATCCAGTATAGACTTGACCTAATTAAAAAATTCACATGGCAACCATCAATTAGCAAAAAACAAAACAAATGTTACCGTAATGATAATTGAACAGCCGTCATATTGGACTTTGATCCAATTTTTAATTATTATTCATATGGAAGTATAAATAAAATAAAAAAACTGAACGCAATTTTTTTCTACGAAGCCGTAAATTTTGACCGTGTTCATTACAATAATCATAAATTTGCATAAACCAGATTTACTGAATCATACGAAGGAAGATCAATAACCCAAATTTCAGAATTTTAAACCTCAATTTCTCAAAAATTCAACAGTGGATTGGCTTTGATACCACTTGTTAGATTTATTAGATTAAATCATCCATGTTGAATCATTAAGAATATTTAACCGAATACGGAAGCGTACCTGAATCAGACATGATTATTGTAATGAATAATTCATGCGGCTTTAGTCTTCCAGATCAACACGTTGTTCTTTTGTTTTTCTCTGGTGATGGGATCTAGAATGAATAAATACAAAACGTGTGATCCGGGGACTATAACCCTATATATATAGATTGCCTAGTTAACCTAATTCGACCCATCATGAATTAGGAACAGGCCCGGTCTCTACACATAAAAGCCCATACTTTAATTAGATGCATTAAAGCCCAGACGGGCTTAACCAAAATTGATAGCCTTTAATCCAATACACAATATTTCATATATAAGCCCACATAATCGATTAAAATATTACACTTACTTGTAAATTCTCAATAGCTATCCATTAAATTATACATTATATACATTTTCTCATTATTTTGGGGAAAAAGAAAGAGAAAGATCGAGAGAGGAGCGAAAATGAGAAGGGAAGGGAAGAAGAAATGAAAGAAGAAGAAGAAGAAGAAGAAGAAGAAGAAGAAGAAGAAGAAGTGAGTTTTCAACCTTGGGTTCTTCATTTCTTCAATCTCCATTCAATCTAGAGAGGTAAGTGTTTAAGTATGTTGAATTATTATTTTTAGGGTTTATGAACAACTTGCTTAAATTCGAATTATAGCATGAATTAGAGGTTATTGACATGTATTTGAGGTATTAAACATGAATATGTTAAAGAAATGTAAATATGGAAAAATGGGTATTGAAGGAAATGAACTTTGGAAATGGGTTTATGAAATAAATGCTTATTCTTTGATTTTTTTGGGATTACATGATGTTAAACACTTTAATTAAGGGATTAAGGTTGATTTCTCCATTTTTAAGAAATTATTGTAGGTAATTTTCGGACCAAATGTGCACATGTGCTATTTTCGAAATTCTGCCCATAATTGTGCTATTTCTGTCAATTGCAGAATGGTGCTATTTCTGTTCATAGTTTTAGTGCCAGATTTCAATACTTAGAAATAGTGACAAAATTCAGAAATATGAGATTTGAGTGCTGTTTTTGTCAAACCTTTGATTTTCTGATTTTAGAAGTTGAAATGAAGTTATATGACAAATATTAAGGTCTATGTATTGGATTAATTATGTATAGGGGTTGTATATGTATAAGGTAGTGATTTTAAGGAAGGGTAAGTTGATAATTAATTAAAGATAGGAAAGATTAGAAAATGGGATGTATGGGTAAATATAGAAATTAAGGAGTTAAGTGGTGGATATGTATTAGTGACTCTAATTGAGATTATGGAAATAAATGATT
This sequence comes from Osmanthus fragrans, assembly GCA_019395295.1. Classification (NCBI taxonomy): domain Eukaryota; kingdom Viridiplantae; phylum Streptophyta; class Magnoliopsida; order Lamiales; family Oleaceae; genus Osmanthus; species Osmanthus fragrans. The sequence goes on from JAEDXY010000050.1 coordinate 125,187, forward strand.
CCAAGTTCTTATTGGTAAATTATTATTATATCTATTGGTAGGAAAATCTTCAAGCACTTTTATGAAGAGATTTGATTTATTGGAGCAAGTTTATGATATCATACTTGGCACTTGAATGTGAGGGGTGACGAGAATGTGGAAACAATGATCAATCCATAACTCGGTGAGTGGAAAAGCTTATTTTTCAAAAAATAGTATTTATTAAATTTTTATTAGATTCAAAAGTTAATTATTTCATACAGTTGATTTTATAGCATGAATTTCAGAATAAAGTGATTCTTATAGCAAGTTATTTTTAAAGTTAAATTTCAGTTAAATTAAATCATTTCACGACATGTTGTATCAGTATTAAATATTTCAGCAAATCTATAGTTATTTTTAAAACCATCAGAAAGTGCCCAGGTGATTTACCCGCTCTGCACTTGTGTAAATGTGTTTCCACGGTGTATGACCAGTTATGGTGATTTTACCCGCTCTGCACTGATGTGAATGTGTTTCCACAGTGTATGACCAGATTATCAGAGGTCTTTGGGACCCACTCTTGTACACACATAGGCTTTGGGTCGTGTACTGGGGTACTTAGCCTTTGGGGCAGCTCTGCGTACGTATGACCAGTTATCAGATTATCAAATTTGAATAACTTTGCCTTGTACATCGAGATTACTCTGTACATGTGTAAGGCTATTCAGTGGGTACTTATTGGTGTGACTTTTTAGTATATAATATGATGTTTATTCAGCTTATTAGATTTCAGACTTCAGAATTCAGTTTATAGAATAATGATTTTAGCTTACAGTAATGTGAAACCATATTTTCACTTATAGTTACCGAAATCAGATTATTTATATTCAATTGTTTATTTAGAACAAAGAGCAAGGAATCTCATGATGCAATCATGCTTAGTTTTAAAATTATTCTCAGATATCAGAATTTCTCAAAGTTTTTAACAGCGCAAGACTTTTCAGAAAAGTATACTTATTTTCAAACTATCCACTCACTGAGTTACTAGCTCATATTTTAAAATCTTTTTCTGAGCAGATAGTAGCAGAGTTGTGCAGCTTTGGAGCCTGTCGATCTATGGCGTTGAGACACACACATTGTATTAGATGTATGGTTTATTTCGTCAGATTGTTTAGTTCATATTCTTTTTGGGTATTTTGATTTTTAAAGTTTATTAAATATTGTTTTACCAGTATTTTATTTTGATAAGTTTGTATTCTGAGGGACTAGTGCGCCCCATTTTAAATTATATGAGTATGTTTGAGAAAATTGATTTTTATCCAGGGGGTTTTAGTCCATTTTTCAAAGGAAACTCTGCCAAAATTCTTTTAAAAATATTTCATAGTCAAAGAATGTTCAGTTGTCTTGGTGGTAGGTCCAGTATTTATCTGAATCTACCACCGGCGCATGACACGTGTCGGGTCCATTAGGTTGACTCGAGGCGGGGCCGTGATAGGTTCAACAGAAGCAAACTTTACTGGAAATGGTGATGTCCCATATGCATCCCCATAAACAACATTCCTTCAAGAAATCGGAGCTTGGTTACTCAGTTTTGATACCAACATTGAAGTAGCTATGATGTTTTTAGAGCCATATCCATTTTGAACTGTTACCGCGGAATTTACAATAGGGAGGCCTACTCCTATATGTGCCTGTAAAACATAAATATTAAGTCAACAAAAGCATAAGAAAACAAATACAAAATAAACTATTTATCAAAAAACATTCTACCCACGAAAACACTTATGTTGATACATCCAAAATTAAAAGGACCTAATATTTGCTTTATTAGCATTGTTGCACATTTCTAGAATTCTCTAGAATAATTTAGGAAACTAGAAATGTAAGAATTATCTAGAATTCACTAGGAAAACTTGGGCACCAAGAAAGCTTTATATAGTTTTTTTTTATAGATTTGTCTAAGAAATCATATTAGCCACAAATTGATGTAAGCCATGAACTATAAATAGGCATGAGTCTCGCATTTGTAAGTAAGCCAAAACCAAAGGCATTATCACTCTAATAAAATTCTTTTCTCCTATCCACTTTGTTCATTAAATTACTTTCTATCAAAATCATCCATTCTACTAACTTCCAACAAAAAACCAACTATTTTCTATCTCCAAAATTATCCCATACAAAACCTATTAAATTCATCTAATCTATTCACTACAGAAAACCATCATGCTTAAAGTCCGTAACAAGGAAATTAGGAAGGCTTGCAAGCAGGCAACATGTTTCTTTAGGTTTCGCCCCACTGTCGCTCGAGCGACATACCCTTCGCTCGAGCGAAAATGCTCCTCGCTCAAGCGACCATGTTATATGGTCGACTTAATTCTCGACCCGCGAGATTTTTGTCGGGTCTTATTTCCATAATTGTCCAACATATAAATCGAGGCACTGTATTCTCGAAAACCTAAGGATTGAACCCTATTCATTCAAGAGAACAACATAATTCTCTTTAGAGCAAAACATACTACAAGATTCAATCTCTTCATCTTTTATTGTGCCTGTCATTGTGAAAACATCAAATCATTCAATCAGAACACTTAGAGATATTCTTCACTTGGATTCGTCAGGAGATTGTGTCGTCAATTTGGCTGACTGCAAGGATCAAGGAAGAAACGAAGAACGAGGAGTTCTTGGAGGATCTACAGGAGATAAACTGCAAGAAGAGCTAGGATTGAAGTTTGTGTGCTTAATCCAGGAGAGCTGCTTCAAAACTTCAGACAGGAGATCAGAAAGATTGTGTCGCCAACTTTACTGGTGGTCTGTAAGTTTATTTAACAGTTTATAGTGGATCTTTGACTGGCAAAGTGCCCGAAATTTTTCCCACGTTGGATTTCCCGTGAACACACCTTGTGTTAATTATTGCTTTGATAAACTGTGGTAATTTAATATATGATTAACTGACTTGATTTTTTAATCACCTAGACATAATTAATTTTTGACTTGTTGCTTGTTAGTTAAAGTTTTAATTCCGCATTTACACCTAATCACCCCCCTCTAGGTATAGTTGGGTCGAATCTCCGATTTTTCAAATTTGTTTTTAAAATGTTATCAGATTGATGCAAGATGATAGAACTATATGCCATTTCATTCATATTTAGAATTTCGTCAGATTTAGCTTTCAATTCAACATAAAATGTTTCGGGATCATCAAGGGCTTTAGCAACCCTTTGTTGGACCAATATGACCCTCATTTTTTACTTCCACATGGAGTAATCCCCCTTTCTATCGAATTGTGATAATTCGACCTTCGAATTCATTGCAAGTTCTGTAAAAGGATGACTATTACTCGTGGACATAAGATATTCTTATTATGTGAAATCACTTATGTTGCAGAAAAAAGTTTTGTAAAAACCAAGTTTTGCAATTAACGAAAAGCAGGCACACACAGATTAAAAAAAAAAACAACAGTTACATTATGCATCGACTGAAAAATAGTAACATGATCACTTTTAAATTTCTAACACGTGGCACCAAAAAATCAGAATGCAGAAAACTGAATTGTCCTAAACGTGCTCCTATCATAGTTAAACAGATTATTTAATACCGACAAACAATCTGAAAATCGGCAACTATAAACGGTCATCGATCCAACATGGATCTCCCAATATACTACACAAATATACACAAGACTAAGACCAAATATACAGAATCTGTTCAAGCGAAATCGAGCCAAGAAACAGCCTCAAGTCACGACTGAAAATACACTAAAAAACCAGCCAACAACAGATCCAATATAGCACACCGACCGGCTGTTAGAATCCAAGTCTAACACGAGTGGAACAAGCCTTGAAGAAGAGACGGAAAATGTCTAGGGTTAGAAGAGTCAAGAAAAATGAGAGAAAAATCTCTCAATTAGGGCACCACACTAGGTATTTATACCAAAGCCCACAACAATTGATCTTTCATCAACAGCCAAGATTAATCAAGAGAAAGCTCAGCTCGAGTGAAGGCTAACAAGCCAAGCAACGGGTGCCATGTGGACAACCACACAAAAGAGAAACCGGGTCTCACTTAGAGAAGGGCCAAAAGGGGAAAACACGTTTTTTACAAAGTTTAATGCAAAAATTAAGATAGAAGTTAGAAGAGGAAATTACATCTAGGAAGGTATTTAAAGATCCAAAATCAAAATTAGGATATATAGTTTATTTATACAAAAATCAAGTTTTAATTATAATATTATAAAATATTTTAATATTAAAAAATCAAATAAATTATATTTATATTCTAACCCTAATGTAAAATATCACTTCCCCCCCCGACCCCTGTCTTTCTCTCGCTCTCGCTCACGCTCACCCCGCCGCCACCACCCCAATCTCCTTTCTCTATACCTCGTCTCTCTCTCTCTCTCTCTCTCTCCACCCCAAGATGAAGGAACTGCGCTGGCACACTCTCTCTCTCGCGACCAAGGCAGCGTCGATGAACTGGGCGACGTTTCACAGCGACGATGCTGGCGGCCATTCTTCTTCTTCTTCTTTTTAAATTTTTTGGTGCTATTCTGTGTAGTGGTAGTTCGATGGAGCTATGCGCGATGGTGAGTGCGGTTTGTGGTTGGGCGTGGTGCTTTGCGCGGTGGTTGGTTTGGATGCGGTCGTGATGTGAGGTGGTTAGGTGCGGGTTGTTTAGTGGTACAAGTTGCTTGGTGCCGGTAGTTGGGGGATTACAAAATAGTGTGGGTGGTGGTGTTTTTGCGGTTGGCGGTGGTGCGATGTTGGTGTGTGCGGCGGGGTGGCGATTTATGTTGATTACCAATGTGTGTGTGCATTTTTTTTTTTGTTGGCGGTGGTGTGCAGTGCAGGCGATGGCGTGGTAGTTGATGAAGGTATGATGTGGTGGTGCACTGTTGGGGGGTAGTGGTGATGCTTGTGGTGGCGTCAGTGGCGAGATGGTGGTTGGCGGTTTGTGTGGTGCAGTCGGTTGTGTTGTGACTTGTGGTAGTCTTTTTTTTTACCCCCGCGATGGTTGTAGGGGTATTGTGGCGGATTGTGACCAACTATTTGGCTGTGGTGGTGGTTGAATTTGGCGGTGGTTAGGGGATGTTTTTGGTGGTTTTGTTGGTGGTGTGGTGCATGTGGCGGTGATGGTGCAGTGTTGGTGAGGTTGTGGGTTGGGTTATTGGAGGTGGTGGTAGGTGGCGGTGGCAATCGTGGTGGCATCTGGCGGGGGTGTGGTGATGGTGGTAATCTGTGACCAAGTATTGGTGGTTGGTGGTGGATTTTGATCGGGATCGATTTGTGACCATAAAATTCAATAAATTGTGACTAATAAATTAGTATGTGACTTATTAAAATTCTGATTTGTGACCTCGAAGAGAAATTGTGACTTATTAAAATTCATATTTGTAACCTCAAAATTAATTGTGACCTATTAAAATTTTGATTTGTGACCTCGGAAATAAATTGTGACCTATTAAAATTTCAATCCGTGATCTCGGAAATAATTTGTGACTAATAAAATTTTTGATTTGTGATCTCGTAATAATTTGTAATTAATTAATTTGATAATATGTGATCAATAAATGTATTTGTGATCAATTTATACAAATTTGTGACTTTTATATATTTAATTAATTAATTAATTAATTAATTAAATCATAAATAAAATTTAATAAAAACCTTATTTTTGAATTTTGAAACTTATTACTTTATTATTGAATTGAAAATAGTAAAAAATCTTAGTTATGTATTGTTCCCAAGTTAGAAATATAAGTATCAGGGTTATCTGAAGCAGAAAATTCTATCGGGCTGAATTGGATAAGCAAATCAAAATGACAACAAACCTGAAGTACAAAAAATGGTTGCACGCATTGCTTTTTCAATAATTTTGAGAATGTAGGCCCACGATATTCAATTCTACATAATCAAAATCAACACTAGGAGCAGAATATAAGCTTAAGAAAAGCCGAACACACAAAATATTTGACAAGAACATTTTATGTAAACAAAAACGTGTAAGAAACATTTATTTTATTTATTCTGCCAAATTAACTATGAAATTATCATAATGATGAATATATTCACAAGTAGAACTAATTTTGACACAGATTTGGATGGACGCTACCACAATCTCATCATCAGTTAGAGGAGCCATGTGTATGGATAAACTGGGGATCCCTAGTTTACGAGGTTTTTCTCCTCACAATTCGCCTACAGATATTCCAATGTTGTTTTAGACTACAAGGAGTCTTCCACGTTTTCTACTTTTTGTACACTTGGATGATAATCAGGATTCTTCCTCCGTCATCAGGGAGGGTTGTCGTTTAACTAAGTCGAAATTTTTTTTTAGTGGAAAAAAGCATTAACTTTTATTGTAAGGGAAGTAGTCTTTCTCATTTATCGCTTTTTGTTATTTCCATACATGTAACCATGGTATTCCTCCGCTACATGTGAGGGCAATTTAATAAACTCGTGGAGGTCCGCCCTCCTTCAAAAAAAAAAAAAAAAAAAAAGATTTTGACATTCTTTGTTTGCTACATTCCTGGACAATAATTTGAGTTATCAAAGGACATGTACAATAAGACAGCACCAGTAACTAAAATACATGACTTCACAACTAATTCCAGTCAATTGAAGCTAATAAATAATCTGTAACAAGGTGCATTCCAATTTGAAAATAAAAAAATATTGAATAAATCCTAATCAAAGCGCATCTTGTTTTCATTCCCTGTTGATTGTATAACAAAAAAGTTGACCATTGGAGATCCTTGGAAATCAAGAAACCACAAAAAAATTGAGTTACCTTTAACTAGGGACATCTAACATCAGGAACGAGATAAATGCTTATTTGTTTTCTAGGAGGGGGAAGGGGAAACTGGGTGGAATTGACTAAAAAAAGATAAGTGACACTTACAGATTCAATCCCCATATCTCCGCAGCAGCCACCACTTCAGCTCCAGTACCATAGCCACTGGTTTTGAGATAATAGTCCATTGTTTCCTTTGTAGGAAAAGAAAGTTTCCGAAATGTATTTCTCTCTTAAATAGAAGAACCTTTGCTTCCTTAATCAAAATAAAAAATCCTTTCTCCACATGTTGAATTGTTTGGAGCTGCCAACTGAGGAAACAGAAATAAGATAAGATGGATTTAAAATCCGTGCGAAAATTATCACATTTGTATTCATATGATATGATCACTAATTTAGGATACTAATTTTATACCAAAAAAAAATAAAAGGCAAAAATCTCTAGGAGATATTAGACCTTATAGCCAGATTTTTAGCAATTAAATTAGGAAAGAAATGGGCCAGTCAAATGGCTTAGATTCCTTTTCCCTTTAATATCTGTTCCAACCACTTGAGACTAGATTAGGTAATTTTTTCCATTCAGACGACTCAAGGTCCTTGAGTGATGCTTGGGTAGACTAATTATCTGGGTTTGATTTGAGGTTTCAGAGGTAATAAACATTCTGATTTTTCTGGGTAAAGAGAGGGACAGTCTAGGCAGAAAAAAAATGGCAATGAAGGCCAGGTACTGCTCAGAAGAAGAAAAAAAAATACAGGATTGTTTTAGGAGAAATTACTAAGCCAATACCATATTGATCAATATGAATAGAATTACTTACACAATTATAATTTACAGAATACAATGGCCACTAATTTAACGAAACTAATTTTTTTTACAAAAGAAATAGGCAAAAATCTCTCAGATGAGATATTAGGGCCTAATGGGTAAACTTTTAACAATTAAATTAGAAAAGAAATCAATCTTGGAATCAATCATGATTTAATTCCTTTTTTTTTTTTTTTTTTCGTGTTAGCAATAACTCAAGAGTTCTAGATACTCGTGATGTAAAGATGAGAAATATATTTGTCCCGAACATGAAGAAAAAGAACGTAAAAAAAATCTACATCAGAGATATTTGATATGTAAAATTGTATAACCCAAATCTTTTGTAGGCTTATTTCATGTATTGACTTTTTATTTATCATTAAAATCTTCCCAACTATGTTTAAAAATGTTCTCCAAGCCCCATAGAACAGACGCATGATGTAGTTGTTGTTAACAACGTGCAGCCCTTAATTGCGCTCGCACGAATGAATGTTAAGTGTCTCAAAAGGAGACAATATGTTCCACATTACCCATCGACTATCATACAAATAGGAGACAAAAAACATGGCTTGTTACTACGTGAAACCAATATGACAGAATTACAGCTTGTCTATTTGATAAGCTTCTGTTCAACTATAGCAATATAGCATGTCACATAATTAGACAAGAAAAACATGAATGCTGTTTAGTATAAACTAATGTGGAAAATACGCACAAGCGCACATGCAAGGAGGGAGAGATGGCTATCATCTGAAGAGGCACGACTTCTTTAGAGCCAGAAAATTTAGCTGGTGTAACTTTGCATGTATCTGCATGGTCTATGTCATTAACCTGCCGAATAAAACATTCAAAATAGATTTTAAAATATTTTTCATAATAAATTTAACGCAGATGTCAAAGAGTAACAAGACAATCACGTGAGCCTCACACAATCAGAAAAAGAGCATCAAATCGTTAACACGATAGATTGCTGCATTTATAATTTATGAGCATTGTTTAAATTATCACCTTTAACATAAAAGGGACCCTGAGGGGTTTCAAAATACAGCAGAAGCTCATTAGATTGGGCAGTCCCAAATTATTTATCAAACAACTTCCTGTTGCATGTAAGATCATGTTCAGGTAGCACTACGGATTAATCGGGTGGTTTGAGAGGCTAAGATACGTGCTTGATTAAAAAGAAAATTATGATACTAAGCTCACTGTTTTACTGTGATTGATTGCACCACGGTGATCGTAAAGCCATAAGAGATACTATATTTTGAAACAATGTTAATATTTATACCAAGTAAAAAATTAATAATTGATAATAAATCCAGCAGAAAATAAATAATAAAAGAGATATAATACTCATCACCAAGTGAGGGGAAAAGATTTAAGTGAAAGAAGGTAATTGAACGTTGGAACTATACCTAATAAGTCGAATGTTCAATATACTAACACACGATTTCATTTTTTCGAATTGTAACCAAGGATTTTTCTGTGATTCTCTTGTAATTTCACAGGTAATATATTTTATTTGTGAAAATACTTAGAGTGGGGTTAAAGACTTTAATTGAGCAGAATGTACCCAACTTAATTCTTGTATAAAGTATAAGATATGAAATCTGTGAGAATATATGGTTCTCTTAACTCTTGTTTTGTTGTGAGCCCTTGATTGAGATGGATGGTTGAGATTAGTTGTGAGATATTTTTGTAGCTTGTTGGAGAAGCTTTGACCCCTTTTCTATTCTTTAAGGGCCTCACATGCTATTATTTTGGCACTAGACTTTTCTCTCTTAAAAGGGCTCCCTCTCTCACTCAAAAACCTAAGTCTCTCTCAATGAAAAAACGGCAGCCCCGTTTTTTCCCTTATGTGAGCTTCATCTTCTTGCCTTCTCTTGTGAGTTCCTTGGTGATTACTTAGGCCTGAAATAGTGGCTAAGTATAGGAGCTATTATCTCATAGCTAGGTGGTAGAGAAGGGTGGCGTTGGAGGCGGTTTTGGTTGAGGTTCTTTGCCGGTATCTCATTCTCTCTCTTGGTGTGGTGATTTGCTTCGATTGGAAGGGTGTTCCTGAGTCTAGGAACCCAACAAAATCGAAATTTATTTACCACACATTGGTCATTCTGAGATGAATTGACACGACCCATCCCGAATCACCCTAGTGAACTCGATACGTGTTGTGCGCTGATGGTAGATATCAACTAAATGTCGGACCCACCACAAAGGCAATCCTGACTTGTTTTGACTGTTATATATTTTTATAAAAATTTTGATAGAGTTTCCCCTATGAGTTAGACAAAACCAACCTAAAAATCAACAAAACCTCATATAGACATCTATACCAATTTTTTTGGGAACCACCAGTTCCACCAATACCACCACAACTAAAACAAATAAAACTAAACTAGATTGAGTACTTCTATTACAAAAGATCATGTCTACATGCAAGCATTACATCAATTGTTACACCCATCGACGAAGTGCAAATCAAACAAAATATTAGACTAAGTGTTTAATAAACATGAGTCCCTAACTATACATTACATGCTATGATATAGTTAAAATCATGCAACTAATTAACAGGTAACCAAGCTCTTGACTTCAGCAGGCTTTCCAGGTATCTCAAATTTAGCGGCCTCCTGATAGGAAAAACATGACAAAATATATGAGTTTGTAACTTAGTGAATTGATAGTTCGCAAATACAAATACATTTTCCATTTATACATATATACTGAAAAATCTGATTTATTTTCTTACAATTTTAAGAAATTCTAAATTTTGATCATTTCTTTTAGTACTGAAACATGCTGAAATTATAAAATTCTAACTCTTTATTCTGAAATGAACTATTATTTGATATTTGAAAATCTGTGAATCTACAACTGAATAACATAATATGATATACTGAAGAGTCACGCCAATAAGTACTTAATGAATAACATTACTCATGTACAAAGTAATCTCGATATACAAGGCAAAGTCATTCAAATTTGATAATCTGGTCATGCGTACATAAAGTTTCCCCAAAAGCTAATCACCTTAGTACACGGCCCAAAGCCTATATGTGTACGAGAGTGGGTCCCAAAGACCTCTGATAATCTGGTCATACACTGTAGAAACACATTCACATCAGTGCAAAGTGGGTAAAATAATCATAACTGATCATACACTGTGGAAACACATTCACACCAGTGCAGAGTGGATAAAATAATTATATGTGGTCATATACTGTGGAAACAGATTCACATCAGTGCAGACTAGAGTAAAATCACCTGGGTACCTTCTGGTGGTTTTTAAAAATAACTTTAAATATGGTGAAATATATAATACTCATATATCATGTCAATGAAATGATTTAATTGAACTGAATTTAACTTTAAAAAGAACTTCCTATAAAATTCACTTTATTCTGAAAATCATGCTGTCAAATAAATCGTATGAAATAATTAATTTTCTAATCTAATATAAATTTAATAAATACTAATTTCTTACAAATAAGTTTTTTCACTCATAAAGTATGAGCTACAAACTAGACTGGTTGATAAATGTTTCCAATTTTTTTGTCACCACCTGAAATACGATATGAATAAACAATTTAACCACTATGAAATCAAGAAAGTTTTAATAGCTAATGCTATAGTCTTTAAACTAAATTTCTCAATACTTGAAGAAATTCCCCAAATTTTTCTTTAATCAATTGGAGATAATTCCACTTTCTAGTCCCTTCACAAATATATACTATATCCAAATTTTCATTCATCCCAATCATACAAATATATATCCCTTTCAATCTAATGAAAATTAGAAATCACACTAGAACAAATTTAATATATATCTTGTTCCCCAAAATTATTCTTCCAAGTGAATATTTCCATCAACATAATCATTTTCACAAATAATTCTTACTCAAGTGTCCAATTGAAAATCTAGGGTTTGCCAAAAATAGTATTTCTTACCTTAATGAAATTGAAAATTAAAGAACCAAGAAACTTGAGCTCCAATTTGCAATCTTATCCCATAAATTTGAAAATTTTAACCACAAGTTAAAACCCTAAAAATTTAACATAAAATTATTCATTTACCTCTTGAAGAAAATAAAGAGAAAGGAGAATGAAAACAAGCTTGAACTACCTATTTCCCTTCTTCTCCTCCCCTTTTTCCTTTTCTTCTTCCCTTTCTTCTTTCCTCTTTTTCTTTCTCTTTTTTCTTCTCCACCGCTTCTTTCTTCTCTCTGTCGTACTCTACTTCTTTCTTGTGTGTATGTATAATTCATATGAAAAATGTAGGGGTGAACACGGTTCGGTTTGGACGGTTTATGCTATATTTTCAACTCAAACCATTTCAAGCGGTTTGAAATTTTTCCAAACCAAACCAAACCATTTTATTTTTCAAACCAAACCATTATTTGCAGTTTGGTTCAGTTTTAATCCGCGGTTTACCTATCGACATTATAATAATATATTTAAAACAATTAACATATAAATTTAAACGAACACTAATAATGTTAAATGTTAAATTACAATCATATTTGTCTGAATTTCGATATATAAAAAAAAAGGTAAAAAAGATAGTATTAAGCTAGCATAACTTAAACTTTTATAAGCAACAATATCAGAATAAGTATAAAAGTATTAACCTCTCAGGTACCGGGCATCACTAGATGAGTACAATAAATCATAATTCATTAAACAGATGAAAATTACGAGATTCATTGTTTGAGGTTCACACGATGATTGATTGAAACAAAGACAACTAAGACACAAAATAAATCAACAATCACTTTCGAAACATGCATAGTAAAAGCAGCATCAAACATTTACTCAGACAATATTTGACCCATTAAATAGAGAAAGTTCAACATCCCTTGACATGATGACTATTGGACAAAAAGATGGCTGTCCACTTGGATTTCTTATTGGTTTAAAGTAAGAAAATTCAAATTCGAGATGACAAATTTTCATCATATCCCTGTTTGGTTTAGAGAAAAATCAGGTTTTAGTAGATTTTGATATAAGTTTATGATACATATGATTGAAAAGTTATTTGTCGACTTCTTAGATTTTAGTTCGCATTTATACCTAACCTAAACAGAGACATAGAATTCTCCTTCCTAGAGGAACTTCTCATGTCAAATATATTCCTATATGAAATTATTTTCAAACTTATCTTGTTGCTATAGATTTTCCCTAAATCAACGAACTTAAAAGAGAGTCGATGATTGATTACTATGGAACAAACTCACAAAGCTTAATATTTTGTCTCAAATTGTATTCCCAAGACTTGTGATTTCTCGTAAAGAAGCTTATAATTTTACAGCATAAGATACACAAGTATTCATACCTTGGTCATTGCGAGTAGTAGTACCAGTCTCATCGCCAACAAGGCACTCAGTAAATTCGAAAATTGAGTTCTTCCCCATTTTTTTTGGCTTGGACTTGAATATAAATTCGAAAATTGAATTTCTGGGTCTATTTTGGAGGTATCATTTCTAATTGGTTTAAATTCTTAAAATTATATATGGAAATTTATAATTACATAAAAAAAAATTAATTAAAAAGTGCGGTTCGGTTTGGTTTTTTACGGTTTTTGAAAATCAAAACATAAACCAAACCATTTTGAAACGGTTTGGTTCGGTTTGAGGAAAAAAACCGTGGGTCCACGTGGACCCGAACCAACGGTTACGGTTCGATTTGCGGTTTCGCGATTTTTTTGTACAGTCCTAGAAAAATGGAAATGGGTTAATCATTTGCCATGTGTGACTCACTTAACCAAAATTGCAAAAGTAGTCCTCCAACATTTCTATAATAAAACATTTGGTCCTTTTAACTTTCCTTAATAGAAAATTAAATCCCCAACTTTAAATTGTATCCAACTTAACCTCATATATTGCCAATTTATAAAATAAACTTCAATAAATTAATTAGGTTGTAACATGACTAGTCCTTATTTTAGTCCTTATTTGACTTTGACTAGTCAACTTTTGACTTTTGACTAAAAAAATGGATTGTAACATGAATGCCTTCTGCATCTAGTTTTTTGGGTTAAAATATGAAAAATTTCCAAGATCATTTGATATGGGCGTTTTACTGAAAACAGTGAGGTAATGCACAGAAAATTCAGATTGACCCTTCGACATTTAAAAATTTATATCTCAGGCCACGGATATCCAAATTGAGTGATTCTTGCGCCCATGTTAAGAAAACTCAAAGAGGAACTCAGAAATATTTTTAGAGTCCCAAATAGACGTTTATGGAGTTAGAACTAACGTTTTGAAATTGACCCAAAAATGTCTCGTTTCTGCCTTTTTACCACTTGCAAGAAAAAGTCTAATAAAAATGTCTTTTAACGTAACATGGAAGATATAATTACATAATTTACTTCTGGTACCATATTATATCATGTCTTATACATGTTTTTATACAATACCATAAGAAAAACCTATGGAAAGCAATCGAACAAAACATACAAAGGAAACTTTGATGCAAAAATAACTTTTGTCCTTAACCCATCATCGATTATGCCAACTGACTTTTATCAACTCAACGATCATGGATCTAAAAATTTAGTATAAAATACTATAAGTATAAAGAATACTCAGTAAGATACCAAACTTGGATTAACATGTTAATACTACACAAAAGAATGCAATCAAACACATAATTGCACATTCCGGCTTGCCGGTGTTCTTCGGATTTGTCCTAAGGCATAAATAGAAATCTAACTTTGTGGACTTGTCCACATCTTTCATATTATGATTTTTTATGCATAGCTTAAGTATAAATATTACCATGAAATCCTACCACTTAAGCATAGAAAGTATCTTACAGTTAAACTTGAAGAAATTTCGGTTGAAAGATGAATTGAGAGTGCTAGACTTTGCTTCTTCTTCTTTTTTTTTTTCTTTTCCTTTACGTATTTGCTACCTTTCCTTCTTCTTTTACATGAAAGTTTGCTGACTTTTGGAAGGAATAATATGTAGGGAAACATCACTATATAAAGGCAAGAAATTAAGGGATAAACCAAAAGATGACTAATCAAAAATTGTGTCTCCACGTGTGCTGAATTGAACCCCATTCATGCATTCATTTCAACACCAAAAACCAGATTGTGCCACCATTTAACACCTCCTACTTCCTCAACACACCTCATGCATGCATTAGTTAATTGCTTCTTGCATTAATCCCCAACAAAGGTGATACTTTCCCCCCATTTTCGGCCAAGTGAATAATAAGAAGAAAAATAAGTGTAAAATTTTATAACCACTAATAATTTGGCCATATAAAAATATTGAAAGGTTAAATTGCTATCCTAAAAATTAAATGAGCAAATTAAACGAGCATAGAATTTTGGAGTATTACAAATCAGATATCAGTTTTTCCCAAAGAACATGGAATATGAGGCACGTCGAGCGTTGCGAGAACTGAAACATACAGGCTCCATTAGGAAGTACGTGAAAGCCTTCTCAGGACATATGCTGAATAATCGAGATACGTCGGAGAAGGATAAGATATTTACCTTCATGGAAGGGTTGAAACCGTGGACACGTACGGAACTTCAGAGACAGAAGGTCAATAATCTAAGCGTGGCTATGGGAGCTGCCGAATGCTTAAGTGACTATCAACCGGAATTGAGAAATGATCGATCTTCGGGAAATAGTCTATCTGTCGAAGGTGAAAATAGACCTTACAAACCTAGCTCGAAGGTGTCATAGCGAGATTGACTCCGAGGAGGATGAGGATGTAATTGGTGCATTCTCATATCGGTGCAATACACTATTGCACCGAGTTACTATAAGGGAAGCTAGTCCCTCGAGAAAGTCGAAAATTAAAGAATCAAATGCTCACAATTGTAAGGTGAAAGGCCTAATGTACATTGATGTGAGGATCAATGGAAAGTCAATCAGGGCTATGATAGATACTGGTGCTACCCATAATTACCTTGCAAGTGCCTAAGTAAGACGACTCGAACTTGCTCTGGAAAGAGGTAAGGGGAAATTTAAAACTATCAACTCCGCTGCTCAACCAATAGCAGGAGTGGCGAAATCTATGTCAATCAAAATAGGTCCCTTCGAAGGAAGGACGAATTTGTCGGCAGTTCAGATGAACGACTTCAAGCTCATTCTGGGATTGGAGTTTTTTCGGGATACAAAGATAGCAGTGCTGCTGTATTCCAACTCTTTGATAATGATGGGTAGAAAACCATTCATTATCCCCATGCAGGTTGGGAAAATAGGCGAGAAGGACATTTCGACCATATAGCTCAGCAAGGGTTTCAAGAGGAATGAACCCTCATTTTTGTGCACTCTTCGATTGGAGGAAATCGAAGAGGCAACTGGTCTTATTCCAAAGCCTGTCACAAGGTTTAAGGAAGTTGAGGACATCCTGTCGGAGGAGTTATCAAAGAAATTGCCGAGGGTAATTGATCGTGAGGTTGAATTCATTCCGGGTGCCAAACCTTCAACCAGGGCACCATACTGTATAGCTCAGCTGGAGCTTGAAGAACTTCAGAAAAGAGCGGGAGAAGTACTGAGAAGTGAGAATTTTGTGGAGCGCACTTCTGCACTACTTCAACATGCAACTTTCGTCACAGTGTCCAAGTATATTAAACCAACGACCACTTGATCACAAAGCCTCGAAATCTCACCCGGATAGTTTTGGATTTTGAACCCAACAAGATGAAACTAGTAACCCAAAGATAACGATGATGCAATGAACCCCTTGCTCACAAATTGAAGAACTCACAACCCGATGTTTTGAACGTCACAAATATTACATAATATTTGATAAGTTCGGTAAATTTATGGAGAAACCATGGAGAGAAAATTCTCAAATCAATTCATCAAAAGTCTTTATTATAATGAAAATAAAGATCCTATTTATACTAAACTAAGGAAATTTAGAAAAATAAGAAATTTAGACTCCTAGAATATAGAAACTATCAAAAATAACAAACTATTGTCAAAATAATGAAAAAACGCAGAAACAGGAAAATTTCTCTGTCAATACGGACGAAAATCCGGACGTTCAGATTTACGTGTCCGGTTGGATAGATCCACCAGACAGCTTTCAGTATTTTGGTCATAACTTTCTCTACCGACGTCCGATTGAAGCGATTCAAAGTGTGTTGGAAAGATTACTTAAAGGGCTACAACTTTGATTCCGACATAATCCTCCAATTCGATCATTTACTAGGTCAAAAATAGGTTTTATTATGAGACTAAAAATAATTGCATAACTGTCGTGTTGATCCAATTGATCTCCGACCTCGACCCCAACATGAATGTTGTTCCTTGGCATGTGGTCTTCAATATTATGGACTTCATTGTTTGAACATGTAAATGTATAGCTTTTATCAACTCTTTGAAGTCTCGGACTTGGCTCAAATCTTTCTCCAACATGCTTCGGATTCTTGATGGTTTATAGCGGAGCCCAGATCATATCAAGTAATCTTGGAACTGTAACCTGATATATATCTTTATGACCTGTCATCAATGCAGAATGTGAATTGTTACTATTAACATATGATCAGTGACCAATTATATGTGACTTGTGACATATAACCTATGGCCTGGGAGTAGTCATATGGGACCTATCACCAATTACATGTGATCTATAACCTATGATCAATTACACGAGATTTGTGAAATATGACTTGAGATCAATTATACTTAACCTGTGACTTGTATCTAGTGATATGTGACATGTGACCGATAACATTTTTTAACAACATGAAGAAACTAAATGACCTGTTTAAATAACAGAAATAAATCTCATATGACCTACTTAATGACAAGAACTTCACACGTCCAAAATTTCACGAGCAACATGAACGAACTGAATGAACTGTATTAATCAAAACAAAACAAATTCATATTTGAACACATTGAATGTTTCGTCCACATAGAGTTCATCAACTATCTATGCGTCAAGCTAATAAATTTTGAAAAAAATTGAATACGTCAATCATTCAGCCTTTTTTTTTATATGTATACAACCTCAATGATTGTAAGTAATAAATCAGCATAAATTAACGTATAGTTAATTCTTGTAGATATATAATAGTCTTAATAATTGTAATTCTTTAATCACTATAAATAGGTGATCGAAACATTATGTTGAGCTTAGGGAAAGTGCAACGACTCCCTTCTCTCTAGAATGGGAGAAAAAGTTCAAATCTTCAATAACCTTGATCCCCCACCAGATATACCACTCTCAACACTCCCCAAACATCAAATTTATCAAGATCCAACAGATTTTGAAGCTATTGAAATAGATTCAAGTTAGAATAATGTGGGCACGTTTCTCAATGTTATTAAAACTCCATCCTATGCATCAAATCAAGGTCTGGGACCCTCACCAATGATTCCAGAAGGGCCGAAACCCCTGAGAGTGGTGGCAGCGCCGTCCGAATCGGTCGAAATTGACAGATCAACAACCGAGCAGCCGGATTCTGATTTTGCAATTAAATCTTCTACAGAGCTTCAAATACAACACGCGCATTACCATGAGATTACCCATGATGAGATGAGTCCTTGACAGAAAAATCAGCCTATTCCGTCGCTGGACGCACCGAAAATGGCGCCTGGAAGTTACGCCTAGTCGGCCGGTAATTTGCATATTTTGGTCGATCCCGAACTCATTTCGAGAAACGTGAAACACCGCCATGATCAGCATGAAATTCTACATCTTCCTGTCTAAAATCATAATTTTTCGACACCGTTTGAAAATTGACGCAGTCGTCCGGCGACTCATCGATCGGCGCGTGGTGGTCACGCGCCGGTACATTCTGACCAGAATGTAGAAAATTTTGTCTTGGACCCAGTTCCATCATCGGATTTGTCACGGGAGGTCCCTACAGTAAGTAATCAAACTAGAAAGTCGTATGGGGCGGCACTTTCCGGTAAATCTGTTATCTCTCAAGCCAAGCGCAGCCAACGGAAGTCATTTGCACACATTCTGCAGGTTACACAGGGCTCCAATGACCAGAGGTTCGCACCTTTCATGCATACAGGAAAGCCAGTAGTTGCATTTACCGAGGAAGAGGAGGATCTTCTTTCTGAGCCATACAAGTTTACACTTGTTGGCAAATTTTCACATCGTAAGCCCTCCATGATTAAGGCGCGTGACAATTTTCAAAAATTTGGATTTTGTGGTGATTATATGATAGGGCTCATTGATGCTAGTCATATTGTGATACACTTAGCTCATGAGGACGATTACTCACGCTTATTTCTTAAGCCCTCTTGGTATATTGATGGGTGTCCCCATGAGAGTTTTTAAGTGGACACCGAATTTTAATCCTAAGCATGAGACCCCTATTGTCCCCGTATGGGTTTCATTTCCATTATTGTCCATTCACTTTCGAGCAAAAAGTAGTTTGTTTGCCTTAACTAAGGCCATTGGAGTACCACTTCGTATTGATGAGGCGACCTTAGTTTTACAGCGACCTAGTGAGGCACGGGTATGCATTGAGGTTAATTTGGAATATAAGCTCCCAGATAGGATTTGGATTGAGCGTGAGAAGCACAGAGGATATTGGCAGACCGTCTTATACGATAAGAAGCCAGACTATTGTTTTCAGTGCAAACATTTTGGACATACTGATGAGCACTGTTTAGTTGGATCACGCTTTTGCACCACCAGCCCCACCTCCTCCTCCAGTTGTTGTGCCTTCCCTATTTCAGCCCACTCCTCCTACTGTGACAACTACTAATGGAGCTGAAAATGGCAAAGGCAATGTTACTTTCGTTGAGCCAAGGAAGCAGTGGGTACCAGTTTCGATAGTACCTCATATGCTTCACACTATCCCTATTGTAGCTGTGACAGAGTCAGCTTCTCCATCGACAGATCATATAGGGGTACCACCGGTTGTTCTCCTAGGGGCAGAGTATACACCAGAGGTCCCTTCCATCGTCCATGAGAACACTCCAGGGTTCTTATTCAGACTCAGACAGTTGATCACTTAATGGTTGAGGACACAACAGAGATAGCACCCATTGATCAGCAACTTGTTGAACCTACTCCAGAGGCTTCTGTTGAGGTATCATCTCCCCCCCCCAATATTACCACTGATATTCCAGTTGCTGCAATACCCTCTGAGCCTACATAGACCAATTCCCAATATTCAAAAACACATTCAGATGTCTCTCATTCATCACAGATGTCAGGTACTTGCGATACATTGAGCGGCCTGAAGGCTAGGCCTCAGGCAAAGCAAATGTTGATTAATCACTTTAAAAAGACCCATGGCATCAAGATGGGAGCCTCCATGAGGGATGCCATTGACGACCTGGTTGGCAAGCTCTTCAACGACATATCATCACCTAGTCCTACCATCATGCCTAGACAGGATAAGGTGGATATTCAAATTCAAAGGGAAATGGATAGCATGGGACTAGAAGACTTCACGAATCCTCTCCATGATACGATGAATGCAATTATGCAAAGTGACATGGATGGCATGAGTCTCAGAGATTGCTTGGAGAATATTAAGGCAGACATACCTTCAATCGGCAAGTCACTATCACATGCTTCAGATATTGCAGTACAGAACATCAGACGCACATGCTCTTTAGACACACATGCAAAGAGCATCATGAGATCAAATGCACCTGCTTTTTGCTCGACATTCACTACAGTAAGCGAGCCCGATTACACAGACTACTACGACCCAGAAATGTTTCAAACCAAACGCATGACCCGATCGATGTCTATGTACTACCACCCAAAGATTAACCCTCGGGAGTACCCTTGAGCAATCTTCATTAGTTTTTTGGTCAAGCTTCATTTACTTCTACTTGCATTTTCATTTGAGACACTTGAAGCTTTTTTTCAATTACTGGAGGTTAGGTATATGCCCCCCTCCATTATCTGTATTCTCGTTTTTTATGATATAAAAGAAACCACAATGTAGTATTTGCTTTAAAAAAAATAAAAAAAATCGGTGACCGTCAGTCAAGTATAAAATGTCAACTTTACTGTTATTAATTATTATTATTTAAATGGACATTTTTTTTTTTGTCAAAATTTTGAGTCTTAAGGAAAAAAATTCGACATGGGTTGATAACTCGATGGACCCATTGTCGAGCAGCTTCAATTGGGTTTTATCATTTATGCGTGAAGTACAATGTTGATGACTCAATAAACAATACAAAAGTCGTATAATGACTTGAGGGTTTCTTCAATGACCTAATCTTGATTATCATGACATTCACTCCAACAATCAAACGAACCACCTCTCATATTGTTTTAGGACTCACACTGTCTTATGCTACACACTTTGCCAATTGTATGTAAACGTATTCATGGTACAACCACTGAGGTTCATCAATATACGGCTTCACACTATACAATCTCAAATAGGCACCCTGTGCTTAGTAGTATGAATTAAGGGATTTTTTTAAAAAACAAATCAATGTCCTTTGTTGATTCTCACTCCAATAACTCAATATTTAAACCTTATTAGATGGTCATTATTTGGCAAAAACAAAGTTTTGAATATTAAGTTTTTGAAGAATTTGTGGCTAAAAAGTATGGAAAAACTTTGAAACCTATTCTTTGAAAAAATCTAGCTTTAGGCATGTCATAATCCCATAAAAAAATCTTCTTTTTCTGGTAAATCCAAAAACAAGGCCAGTTCTGTGAATTTTGAGATTCTAAACGACTAATTATTATGAGGCCCTATAATTTCATTTTTTTAAACATGTATATCAATATTTAAATTTAAAAAATACCAATATTTAAATGAAATTTTTTACAATCTAAAAGATAGAATTGCAAAAGAAAACCTCACTCACAACCCCGATTGAGTAGGCTAGCATCATATTTATTCGTTATCCAAATAGGATGGTTATAAGTTGATGGGAACAATCAATTGTTCATCATCTTAACAATACAAATAAGAACAATAATTCAAGTTAAATCTTTATTTGATATGCAAGCAAAGGACATTTTGAAAAAAAAATTAAAACCAGACATACACATACACATACACATACATATACAAATATATATTGGATTCAAGAAACCGCTTCAATTTTTTGTTCTGCACGCTGTTTGTGTAAAACCATTGTTAGAAATTCAACTTTTTTTTCTGGAGCCATTAGAATTTTGAGGCCCTGGGCCCAGGCTACATTTTTAAAAAAATAATTGGGCAGTTTCCTGTGCTATGATTTGCCTCACATTCTTCACAACTTTCCCGTTTGGCATGTACTACATTGGATGACTGTGACATGCACTCAGCCTTATGAAAGAGTCCATTTTTGTAAATAATGTTGTATAAGAGTCCACCTCGTATACTCCTAGTATCTTCTTGTGAACAACCCGCTCAGAGGCCCACATGACTACGGTAGTAGCCACACTCTCAAACAATTTTAATGCTTCATCAATTGTCTTCATGGATAAAGAGTCATTGGATGAAGAGTTCGCCATGCTCTTATAAGATGGAAGTGGACATGCATGCAAATATTGGACTTAGAGCCCTTTATTGATGTCATGATAATGACACTTCCGAAACATATTCTTGAATTTGTTTCGAGCTTCATCAAATGATTAGATTTTTCCCTGTCGAAATATGGATATGTCATGATTCAACTTGCCAGTCTTCGCTGGTGGGAAGAATTTGGTATAGAATCTTTGAGCCAAGTTATTCCAAAGTAGTGATACTGGCAATAAGCTCTGAGTTTAACCATTCAAGCGCTTTATCCCGTAGAGTGTGTAGGAATAATCTCAATCTGATATCATCATCAGAAATCCCTTGATATTTAAAGCATTGACACATCTCCAAAAATCGATAGACATGTGTGCGTGAATTTCATCAGCCCTGCCATAGAATTGATGTTCATTCCAAAATAAATGGATAACATTGGTCTTCAACTGAAAGTTCAATTATCCAAAGAAAGTATAGACGATGCTAGATTAGCTTTGAATAATTTATGGAGTCATGAAGTCTCCAACTAGAATATTTCCTTCATCGATCAATACCCATTCATTCACTTGAATAATCGAATTATTTTGTGCATTGGTCATGTCTTATTATTGTACTTCTCTTTAGCTACGGTGAAAAATACGTTCCATTTTTTGATTAGCTGGTATCAGTTCACTGTCCCTCGAATTTCGCATAAAATGCATGAAAGGAAAAATATAAGGACTAAAATAAATTGCTAAAGAAAAATTAAAAAAAAAATCAAAAAGTTCGAATTAATGACAATATAAATGAAATTAAGCTCAAATGCACTCACCGGTAACGATGTCATAAACTTGTCTACGAAAATGTCTTTCAATTTAGAACCACCGCAAGTGCATTATTCATTAACTAGTAATAAAGTGGATTTGAGTTCAAGTATCGTGCTACAGAGATTGATTTAGTTTGATTTTAAAAATCGTGACTTTAACTGAAACAATTGAAATTTGTAATTTTTCCTATAAATGAAATAATCTACTTATGAATGCAAGACCTAGATTAATTAAAATCAATGCAAGATTATAATTAAATACAAGTTTTATGAAAAATATGATGATAAAAAACGTACTAAGATCACGAGTCCCCTTATATCACTCCCCTTTAACCCCGAAATTTATAAATTTTACAACACGAGTCAATTATGAATATCAACATTCCTAATTTGTTTAACAATCTCTCTCGAGTAGAATTAAACCTATTTTTACATGTAACTTGACTATATTTCTATGACAGATGCAAACATAAAAGTGCAAAAATTTATGAATACTTAAAGATCACGTAAAATATAGCAGTAAATTTCTATGTCCTATCGAATTCTACAACAATTGACACTATGTATTTTCAATCTTTTGAAGGTAAAACAAGCCACAAAACTCATATAACTATTGCAACCAATGTCATTTTTTTATTTAATTCAAGTCGTTCGATTTTCAAAGTGTAAAATTTGATCTCCAAGCTTTTCATCCAATGGTCGATTTATCCTTCTTTCTTTTCCAATTGCTTAGAAATAAGTCCAACACCGAAAGAAACGAAAATTAACTCAAGTAAAATTCATTACTTTGACGACATAAAAGCTTAGTAATATGCCTCGAATAAGTGCACAAAATGCACTTATCACTATACATTATTAATTATTACACGACCAAGATTTATTTTTCTTTTGATGAGACTCGAGAGTTTTGGTGTTAATTCAATACAATATTATTGATCAATTGATCACAATTTTTTAATTTCCTCAATTCATGAAAACCAAAAGATATGTATATGCATAATTATTTGTTGATTTTGATTGTCTTAAATTTAAAGCATCTAACAAAGATTTACAAAACTTTCGATCTTTTTGCTCGCTTGTATGCAGAGATGACAAGATTATTTTGGATCAAGAATTCAACCCGTTTTCTTAAGATCGTGGACACATGCGTAACACTTTGATACAAAATCTTTTCTAATTATGAAACTTTCCTTAACAAACACTACAACAAAAATGTCTTTTGCAACATGTAAAAGACAACATTCATTAATCAAATGTTATTATAAATGTCTATTACAGCATTTTAATAAGTGAATGTTGCAATTGGTGTTAATAATTGAGATTTGGCAACAATTTTTAAGTGAACGTTGCTACTGTCATCTTTTTGCAACGTTTATCAAACGTTGCGAAAGAGAACCTTTTTGCAATATTTGATAAACTTTACGAAAGGTAAACCTTTTCGCAACTTCTAGCAATGTTTGATAAATGTTGCAAAAGGTAAACATTTTCGAAACATTTATCAAACGTTGCAAAAAAAGAAAAAATCTTGAAAAAAATTTGGGCAAAATTCGAAATTTAGTATGAGAGCAGCTGACCTCACCACCCTCACACTAAATATGTCCCTACCGCTTACGTTGGGGACATATAATAGTGTTTCTGCTTAGAGTAGGAGACGGTGCAGAGGATATCGATATGATTGAGGGCGCGGGTTTTACTGTGCCAAAGGCAAAGAAATTGGAGGCCTTGTGCAAACCTCGGGAATGCAAGATTGATGTACTACTGACATTGGAAAGATGATGAATAAGTTGTTTATGTTAGTGCCATGTTTGGTGAGCCAAATTAGACAGTATAAAGATAGATTAGTAATTTAACATTAAAATAGGTGTGTGCACAAATATAGAAAGCGGTATTCTTTATTATACTTAAGTGTGATAGTACGTAATACAATTTGCTACCTTACAAAATTACTGACTTTTCCTAAGCCCAAATAATATAATGACTAATGAGCAGAAAAGATGATAGTAGAGTTACAAAACCAACCATGAATCAAATTCACACAGGGAAAAGAGAGAGAGAGGTCCTATCTAGATTCTAACAGGCCATTATTATCTATTAATCATGCCTCATCTCCGTTCCCCTGTATCTATTTTCGATTACCTTAAACTAGTTTATTCATAGATAGCTTGGATGCACAAAGTGGTTTACAGAGCCATTAGATACCTGTGCCGCAAACTCGAACTCGTTGAAGATCTTCATATTATCGCTTTTAAGACTCGAGATTTTTGAACTCGTGGAAATCTTCATAAGGTGAAGATCCACTTGAAGAATCACTTTCATCTAGCGTGCTTTCCCTAGGAGAGCCAGGAAGTGACTCTTTTGACTGCGAAGTTAAACCTGACGTAGAAACAAAAATTAGTCCGACAGTCGTGTCTTTCTGTTTGAAGCTGAGACAGTGCAACTATTGGTTGATAGGCACTACGCAGAGATAAATATTCTTATCAGGATAAGCTGCGAATCGTTTGAAATTAGGAAAAATAAAACATCAACCATAAATGTAAAAGATAAAAAGGGAAACTGAAAGGTAAAGAGAAACACTAACAACAAATGATTGGTAGAAAAGGGATGAGCTCTACCAACCTTTCTGCCCTCTTGGGCGAAACTTTTTAGTATGCCGTCTAATTAATCGCTTGGCTTTTGTTATGGTCAGCTGCCTAGCGAATGGTGAGAATTCTGCATCACTTTCACTCCAATCACCAGAAAGTTCATTTTCTGCTTCGCCCCTCATTGTCCGCAGGACAAAAGCTTTGGCCTTACGACGCTGAGAATTGAAAAGGCCTCTTACGGATGTCACAAAGCCATCACCTGCACCATCATGCTTAGGCCAGGCTATTGGGTTCTGATCAGATTTTGCTGCTGGCCCAATATCACCATCACTGAGATTGAGATCAGTGTTGGGAAAATTAACACCACTGGAATGAGCTTTATCTTTAAACTTCTTTCCCTGTACACAAAACAAGTAGACAATTCGAATGAAGGGGAAAGGGTAGTATATATCACAAATACTGACTTGATGAAAGTCTTCTAGATGGGGAAATGATCGCTTTTATCTTGTGTTCTATATGGGCATAACATTCATCCATTTACTACAATCTTTCTTGTACCAGCCTTGTGCGTGCTGAGCAAAGGCAGGCTCGTGTGTGTGTGTGTGTGTGTGAGAGAGAGAGAGAGAGAGAGTGTGTGTGCAAATGCAGAGCATGTTCCAATATATGGAAAAATATCCCTTAAGTTGGAACTCAAACATGTAGTGTGAACAATAAAATATTTTTAGATAATTTGCATGCAAGATTACCTGCATTCCCGTGACTGATTTTAGGACTCCCCAAATTATGTGCTTTTTAACCCGTGAAAATAGCCTTCTCCAAGTTCCAGTGAATTCAACACGATGGAATGTATCCATCAGCAACCTCAAATCACCTACTGCAAATCTGGATCCTTCATAGGTAACTAGCAGCTCAACCTGCTCCATTGTGACACCAAATTGCATCAATTCCAAGGCAAAATTAACATGACAATGAATAAGGAATCATTCTTTCACAAAAGAAGCTACCTGACTAATCTTGATATTGTGAAATTCCCTCATTTTCCGAGGTCTAGATCTTTTCTCATCTGGAACCTTTCCCATTTTTTTCTCCTCATGCGAGGATCGACCAGGTTTGACAAGTTTAGATTCTCTTGATTTTTGTCTAATGGGTTCATCTAGTTGTTCAGGACAGGCAAGGGGCCCACTTTTTGATGAAGAAACACTCGAAGAGTGAACTTGTAATACAAGTTCATTTGCTACAGATTCTGCCACATTTTCTTCCCATGTTCTGTCAAAGGAAGATGTTCTTCTCAGCTCTGGGGTCGACCCACTAACATTATTTGTTTTAATGTTTTGCAGCTTTGATGCCTGCACAAAAAATAATGTATTTCAAAAACAATCAGCAAAATATAAGTTGTACCATCTGATCTAAAAACTCAAGTTGTTAGTGAAGAATAATTTTGACTTCAACATGACCTTTCACGTGCAAGGCCCGGTTAACTTTTTTATCTAAGACATAACATGTGCACAATGTTCAAAAATGGGGGCAAGACTTGAACTCGGGACATTCGTCATACCGCGTTAATTAACCTTGTCTAAAAGCTTAAGCTATTAGATATGATAAATTTATTTATTTAAATTTTGTCTTCAACAAAATAATTATTTCAAAATTATTTAACGGAAGATCAAAAGACTGATCCGTATGAAAAGTGATTTTTCACAAACACCAGTTTACCTTGAGCAACAAGGAATCTACAATTTAAGTTATCATCTTCGAGAAACTCACATGGGAGGAATCAGCAGCAATAATGGACTGATTAGTTGCAGATGTAGCTGCTAAGGCAGAGGTGCTTGATTTGGAAATATCATCTTTGGTTGAGTGACTGCTAGTTACAGGTGCATCTTGAAATATTGTCCCTTTCTTTACACGCCTTGAACCAGCAGTAGTTGAAACCTTCCATACTTCCTATACGTCACAGAAAAAAATTCGTTTAAATTTTATATGATGATCTCATTGACACAATAAAGCAGCAAACTTAAATAAACCTGCCGCCGTTGAGAGTCTTGTTCTTCTTCTGGGAAGAAATATTCCCACATCATTTTGTACATTGTCTCTGTCAAATGTATCTTTAAAGGGTAGATCTCAACCTGCACAATGGGACAGCAACTTGTTTTAAGAAAATTTGAATGTAATTTCCTAGGAAAAATTGGACCCCTTAGGGTTTGGAACAAAAGGTGCTCAACATCCAATCAAATATGTTGTGCAATTCATCTTCAAAACTTCAAACTGGTGAAATAACAAAAATAATGTCCATATTCTCAAGCATATTATAAATTTATTTTGCAGCTTAAAAAAATTCAAATGTAACATGCAATATGCACCTATTCTCAATCATATTACAAATTTATTTTGCAGCTTAAAACAAATAGAAATTTAACATTCAATACATGCACCTAACTGAATGAAGAATCATAATGAAAGTTTTAAGAAAAAGTTCTGCCTATTATCTGCTCCATAGTTTATCACATGAAACGCTGATAAGTACAATTGCATTTTTTTCATTTTCACTTTCGCGTGTTTCTTCTTTTAGTTTGGTTTTCTTTTTTGGTTGGACAACTAGTTGGCATAGGAGGCTACTTTATTGGATTAAGTTCCCAAGATGTCTTGCAGTTCCTAACGAAAACATTGGTGCTATCCTCATAGATAAAGGTCATAGCAGGTGTATCTCAAATGTAAAAACTCTAGACCACAGGCTTAACTCCCTATCTCAACGAGACAGTCTTCTTTTGTAAACTCATCAAGCAGCATTTGGGCATGGGTTTGCAGGACTTCAAACTACTCATAAGCTCAGTTTACTGATGCCTACACTGCCACGAAAGACACTAATAACTACTTCGCATGTGCAGGTTTATTACTTAGAAAAAAAAAATGAAGAAAAAGAGAAAAATCTAATCCTGATCACCAAAAAGAGCTTATGAAGCAACACCAAGTTGAGCAGCACATAACAACTAACTCCAGGTCCATATACACCAGCTCAGATACTGGAGCGACTATTTTATTTTCCTTTCTTTTTTTCTTTCAACCAATTTTTTGTTGATGCGTGTGCCAGAGAAAGAAGGAACTTTTAGTGATGAACATGTTTTGTGATGTAAACTGTAACCAGCTAAAAATGCCTCGCATTCTTTGGACTTCAACAGGGAAATAAAGACTATGGGATTAAAAAATAGGATAATCTCGTAGACTGTAAATTTTAAAAATCAGATGAAATTTTAGTAGAAAGCTGGATTCAGAACTAATTTGCTGAAAATTAGAGAAGGATAAAAATTTGCACTAAGTACCTCAAGTGGGTATTGAAAGTACTATAAACTCAGCCTAAAATGCAAAATCAACACTTTTAATTCAGAGTCATGAGACATGATTATTGGCCATGTAGCGCAAAATGTAAAATCAACACTCATAATTTCTAAAACAAAAGAATGAAGATATGATTATGGAAAAACATTATTTTAAGCTTTCGTCACAGTGCCTTCCTCAAAAGTGCTTTATGTTTCAAATTTTCTGTTGTTCTTTTAGATCAAATGAGACGAGCTAATATATAGTATTTCGGCCTCAAAACGTTTAAAAACATATGTAGAGATAAAAAAGGATTATAAGAAAAAAACTTCTTCATTTCCATTTTCTTTATTTGCAAAGACATTTTAAATCGACATGACCAGTGTCAATTGATTATGAGCTATTACCATATACACGCTTAAATAAAGAATCAAATATATCCATTGGAAAAACACGGGGAAAAAAAAAATTCTCCCGTTTAGAAACTTGAGTAAATTAGGAAATCTTATAATTACAATTTTAGAATTTTCAGAATCATAATAAAGTAATAATAGAAAACATAGTTTAAGGGTCACGAAGCATAAGTATTGCATTGTAACACCAAACTCAAAATCAACAATATGAACTCCAAAATTTTGAGATAAAAAATAAATATAATATCCCAGAAACACATTTGTCTAACAGTTAGTCAAAATGTTTTCCTCCGCAATGCTTATTAAGGTGTTTCAAATTTCCTGTTGTTCAGCTAGAGACTAAGGTGACAACCTAAGATTTAGTAATTCAGCCTCAATGCATCTGAAAACAAATGAAGGGAATAAAAAAGAACAAAAGCAACTAATACTTCATTTCAATTTTTTTTATTATAAATTTCTACTTACATCAATATGATCAGTGTCAGTTGGTATTTGTATGTGTTCCTCTCTGGTATTGCATACCACTTCAAGAAAAGAATCAAATTATCCATTGGGAAAACACAACATACTCTCTTTCTCCCCCATACGTTTGTTTTGATCAAGGCTAATTGAAAAGTAGAAAGGGAATGAAACTCGTGTAACAGAATCATAATCACTCCATGAAGAAAGTATCCACCCAAATCCATAAATCCCCCTTTTCCATTAATTATGACCATGATTGTCAAGCCTTTTTGAGTCCCATTAAATTTAAGGGATTATGAATGTGATAGGCCCCCGATTCTAGAAGAGCCCGGAAGACTTGAAAAGGAGGGGCACCTAACTAAATTCTGTTATGGAAGTATGTGGGAGGGGAATAAATCTGTTAGGGGATGGGCTATAAATAGGGGTGGAATATAGGAATAGAGGGGCGATGATTGAGAAGTAGAATGGAGACCTTTTAGGAGAGTTCTAGCCCTCTCGAATGGCTATTGTTTCTTTTTCAATTCTGTAATTTTCTGCATTTCGTTTCAATACAAGTTCTATTAATTCCTTTTTCCTGATTTCCATTTAGAGTCCTATCAAATTGATATCAGAGCACTCGATTCTAGGGAGGATGGAAACAAATTTCAGCAAGGAATTGAAGGAGGAATGGAGCTCCATATTCAACCGATTCGAACAACTAATGATACTGTAGGAAATCGGGAATTATGGAAAAATATCAAAACTTTCCATCCTTAGTTCAAATTGATAGGCTGTAATTATATTCCTTAATTAGATGATTGTTTTCCTTTTTATCTTATCATTGTATTATAAAAGGATGTAAAATAGAGAGATGATTTATCAAGAAATAAACAGAAAAGTTCTTGGTCCCGTTTGTTCATGGTATCAGAGCCAAGGAGTGTCTAGTCTTGACAACCTATGGCCGAATTTCCAGTCAACAGCTCGGGGTCTGTCACCTCCGGCAAACCCCAATCCGAAACAGAGAGTAACCCAGCAATTGGCACTCACGGGTTCGAAAATTCAACCTTCCAGCTCACAGTCGAAAGATTAAACGGCAAAAATTACCGTGAATGGGCACAATCAATTAGATTGGTGATTGATGGTAAAGGAAAACTAGGGTTCCTTACCGGTGAAACGAAGAAGCCAACCGACCCTACGCTCTTGCAGAGGTGGAAATCTGAAAATTCCATGGTCACCGCCTGGTTAGTGAATTCCATGAAGCCAGCCATTGGGAAGACCTATCTTTTCCTCCCTACTGCAAAAGAGGTGTGGGAGGCGGTGAAAGAAACTTATTCGGACTCAGAAGACGCGTCACACATCTTCGACATCAAGACCCGATTGTGGCAAATGAAGCAGGGAACTAGAGATGTCACCGACTATTTCACGGAGATGAGTTCACTTTGGCAAGAACTTGACCTCAGCAGCGACGAGGAATGGAAGTGCGCAGAGGACAGTGTGCTCTATAAGAAGAAGATCGAGAACGAAAGAGTGTATGAGTTCTTGGCGGGGTTAAATCGGGAACTCGACGACGTCAGAGGTCGAGTTCTTGGCCGGCGACCGCTGTCGTCGCTTCGCGAGGTCTTCTCGGAGGTGCGACGGGAAGAGGCGAGACGCGGGGTGATGTTGGTTGAAGGATCGATTGGGCCACTGGAAAGCTCGGGCCTTATGTTAAAAGGGAAATGGGCTGATGGTGGTGGTGGATTTGGGCCTACTACCGGCCCATTAAAGAATATAGTTACTGGACCAAGTAAGGGTATTGGGCTTGAAAATAATGGGCCTGAAGTTATGGGTATGTCAATTAAAGGAACTGTAAATGGGTCGGGCCAAAAACAACAACGTGGCCGTCCTTGGTGCGAACATTGTCGTAAGCCCGGACACAGAAGATACATGTTGGGACTTACACGGGAAACCCGTTGATTGGAAGCCCAGACAAAGCACTAGGAGTCGGGGATATCAAGCCGAGGCTAAAAGCAATCCAATTCAAAATGGTGCATTCAATCCCGACCAATTAGAACAACTCTATCAAATTTTCTCCAGTCTCCAAACTTCGGGTCAGTCTCTTCCTAATGGTCCTTCAAGCTCCTTAGCTCATAAAGGTAATTTCTTAGGAGCCTTATGTAACACTTCAAAATCTATAAACCCTTGGATTATCGATTCAGGAGCATCCGATCATATGACAGATGCATATCATCTTTTTTCCTCGTATTCAACTTGTGCTGGTAATATTAAGGTAAAAATCGCAGATGGTTCTCTATCACCCGTTGCAGGAAAAGGGAGTATAAAACTCTCTAATTCTATAACACTCAAATCTGTCTTACATGTTCCCAATTTATCTTGTAATCTATTGTCAATTAGCAAGTTAACTAGAGATTCCACTTGCTCTGCTAAATTCCTTTCATCTCGTTGTATTTTTCAGGACCTTTCATCGGGGAAGACGATTGGCAGTGCTAAAGAGTGCGAGGGGCTGTACTACTTTGAGGAGGCTGATATGAGTAAACAACGTCAAATTGCAACTTGTGAGTCTGCATCTGTTTCTAGGAATAATGAAATTCTGTTATGGCATTATAGACTTGGTCACCCGAATTTGCAGTATTTGAAACGTGTAATTCCCTCAATTTTTTCGAATAATATTCAAATTGATTTTCAGTGTGAAAATTGTGAACTTGCGAAACATCAGCGTACCTCGTATCCAAACTCTATATACAAACCATCTAAACCCTTCACTCTGATTCACAGTGACTTATGGGGACCATCTAGAACACCTAATCGAACACACACAAGATGGTTTATCACATTTATAGATGACCATACTCGAGTATGTTGGGTCTACCTATTAAAAGAAAAATCCGAAGTCCGCTCCGTGTTTATCAATTTTCATTCAATGATACAAACACAATTCCATACGCAAATCCAAATACTCCGCACAGATAATGGCACGGAATATTTCAATACTACATTGCGTGACTATTTACAGAAACATGGGATCATCCATCAAACCTCATGTGTGAATACCCCTCAACAAAATGGGATTGCAGAACGCAAAAATAGACATCTTCTCGAAGTTGCCCGTGCCTTAATGTTTACTACAAATATGCCAAAACTATTCTGGGGCGACGCCATTCTAACAGCAACTTATCTAATCAATAGAATGCCCAGTCGTACCCTATCATTCGACTCACCACTTCAGAAATTTCAAACACATTTCCCTACCTCTCGCCTTTATTCTAACCTACCCCTGAAAATATTTGGGTGCATAGCCTTTACTCATATTCACTCTCATCTTCGAAACAAACTTGAACCCCGTGCATTTAAATGTGTGTTCATCGGATACTCACCCACTCAAAAGGGATATAAATGCTATGATCCATCAACAAAAAAAATCTTTGTTAGTCTAGATGTCACATTCTTTGAAAAAACACCCTACTTCAAAAAACCCTCTCTTCAGGGGGAGAATCTGAGTGAAGAACGGCTCTTTGAAGAATTTTTCAACTTTGATCTCTCCCTTCCTGAACCGACCTATACTGAACAGATCATGTCAAACATGCCATCTCCAGAAGGGAACTTGAATACAGGGGGAGATGCAGACAAACAAAACGCCAAGGAGATACTAGTTTACTCAAGGAGGCCAAATTCAAAGTATAAAGGAAACCTCGCACCTGAAGCACCAAAAGAGTCAGAACCGGTGATGGGATCCAATGAAATCCTACCTGATAAATCTGGATCTCCAAGTGACAATTTACCTTTTGCTCTCAGAAAACACACTCGATCATGTACTCTCCACCCTATATCTAAATTTGTGTCTTATAAAACTCTATCTACACAATTTCGTATGTTTTCTGCTAACCTTGACAATACAGAAATTCCAAAAAATATTCAGGAAGCCTTGGAAATCCCCGAATGGAGAGAGGCAGTAATGGAAGAAATGCGGGCCTTAGAAAAAAATGGAACTTGGGATATAATGAAGTTACCAAAGGGTAAGAAACCAGTTGGCTGTAAATGGGTCTTCAATGTGAAGTATAAAGCTGATGGGATGATAGAACGCTATAAAGCACGACTGGTAGCTAAAGGATATACACAGACGTATGGTATTGACTACCTGGAGACATTTGCACCAGTGGCAAAATTAAATACTATTCGAGTTCTCCTATCTCTAGTAGTCAATTTGGATTGGCCACTCCGGCAACTGGATATTAAAAATGCTTTCTTGAACGGAAAATTGGAAGAGGAAATCTTCATGACAGTACCACCAGGATTCAACAATGGGGATGGAGAAGACTGGGTATGCAAACTCAAGAAATCATTATATGGGCTTAAACAATCACCAAGGGCCTGGTTTGACAGATTTGCAAAGGTGTTGAGGAGTCAAGGGTATCAACAAGGACAGTCAGATCATACCATGTTTTTCCAACAATCTGAAGAAGGAAAAATATCAATTCTAATCGTTTATGTGGACGATATAATCCTCACTGGAGACAATATAGCTGAGATGGACAGACTAATGAAAAGCCTAGCTAGCGAATTTGAAATAAAAGACCTAGGACAGATGCGGTACTTCTTGGGTATGGAAGTAGCAAGATCGAAGAGAGGTATCAGTGTATCACAACGCAAATACATCCTTGACCTGCTGACTGAAACTGGCATGCTTGGCTGCAGGCCAAGCAACACACCTATAGAATGTGGAAGAATGACAGATGAGACAGGGAGACCAGTTGAAAAGGATAGATACCAACGCCTGGTTGGTAAATTGATCTACCTATCACACACTAGACCAGACATTGCCTTTGCGGTCAGTGTTGTAAGTCAACACATGCATTCACCAAAGGAAGCTCACCTAGAGGCAGTATACAAAATTCTCAGGTATCTCAAAGGTTCATCTGGAAAAGGATTATTTTTCAAGAAGGGTGAAAAGAAAGAAGTAGAAATATTTACAGATGCTGATTGGGCAGGATCAATAGAAGACAGGAGATCAACATCAGGTTACTGTACCTTCGTATGGGGAAACTTGGTAACTTGGAGAAGTAAAAAACAGAATGTAGTAGCAAGGAGCAGTGCCGAAGCAGAATTCAGAGCAGTTGCACAAGGGATATGCGAAGGACTATGGTTAAAGAAACTCTTAGAGGAATTGAAGATTGGAATAAAATTACCAATGAAACTCTACTGTGATAATAAAGCAGCAATCAGTATCTCACTCAACCCTGTCCAGCATGACAGAACGAAACATGTGGAGATCGATAGACATTTCATCAAAGAAAATGTTGAAAACGGAGTCATTTGTATGGTGTATGTCCCTACTAAGGAACAAAGGGCAGATATACTAACCAAAGGATTGTCGCAACAGAATTTTAACGATTTCGTCTACAAGTTGGATATGATCAATATCTACGATCCAACTTGAGGGGGAGTGTAGGAAATCGGGAATTATGGAAAAATATCAAAACTTTCCATCCTTAGTTCAAATTGATAGGCTGTAATTATATTCCTTAATTAGATGATTGTTTTCCTTTTTATCTTATCATTGTATTATAAAAGGATGTAAAATAGAGAGATGATTTATCAAGAAATAAACAGAAAAGTTTTTGGTCCCGTTTGTTCAGATACGACGGACTGGAGACCAAACACTTGATTCTGGATTGGATCCGCTTGGCCGTCTAGAAATATCGATATTCTATGATGGCTGTCCAGATTGGTGGATAGGGAAAGCTGAGGAAATTTTCAAAAGAAATCGATTGTCGGAGAGGAAAAAGGTGGAAGCCGCTACGGCATGTTGGGATGGTGAAGCTTGGGAGTGGTTCCAATGGCTAGAACGTAGGTGACCCGTGCAAACTTGGGGAGAACTAAAAATATTGATGTTGGCTCGATTTAGCACGAGTAAGGTCTCGATGGGTGATGAATTTTCAGCCTGGAAGCAGTGTGATGGGTTGAACAGGAAGACAGAGAACGGAAAGCACGAGAAAGAACAGTCGGCACCGGAGGAGGAGCATGAAAGGAAGGGGAATGGACAGGCCGCTACGCCGGAAACCCACGCATTTGAATTTCCGGCTCAATCTAATGAAATCTGGGTAAATAGAGGCGAGCAGGATCGATCCGAGGTAACCATCGAAGATTGGAGATCAATTGAAATCTTACCTTTACCACCACCGAAGGAGAAGGAATCTGTGAATCCGGAGGATGGAAAAATAATAGATTTCTTAGGGTTGGACCGTGACAGGAAACCGGGCCATATTCAACCACAGAGAGCTGGGCCATATTAGGGAGCAAGCCCAAAGGGAGGAGGACATCACTGACTTCGTGAAACTAGCCCAGCACATCCCTTCAAATCAAATGGCCCATAAGCAGACTCCTTGCCATTTCAATCCTTCGCAAAACTCCCAAATGATATCATTTTCACCAAACTTCCTCCAGAACGATGCGCAGGCAACGGGGGCAGCTGGGTCAGGACTACTGGCCATCAGAAAAACCAATGATCCAGTTTTCAAAAGGAGAACTGAAGTTGGATTGCAGATCACAGAAACTACCACCTTGTTTCATTTTTTTAGAAAGCCCGCAAAGGGATGCGACCAGATATGGGATTTGTATGGAAAACATTCTAAGTGCAGGTAATCGAAGCCAAAACTTCTTAACTGTTTTGCTCAACCCAAAACCATGACACTTGCAGATCGAGTCGGGAAATTGGAGCAGAAGTTAGACCTCCATTATCAGGAGATGCTAACCGGTTTTGAGACACTACGGTCGGAATTCAAGGAGATGCATACCGGGATGATGGAGAAGTTCGAATTACTGTTGAGCAACAGTAATACTCAGGAGCCGAAACAGAAGGACAGCCTCTGAGAAATCCACGTCGACATCTACAGATTTAGGGTTAACTCAAATTAGGCCAAAACTTAGCTCGCCAAAATTGGAGAAAGATGGAGTAAGTCGCACCATCACGTACCGCTGGAAGGAGCCGGACATGAAGCACAAGGAGACCACAGTCACTTCGCTGGATTTAATGATGAAGATAGGGGATGGACAAGAACGAGACCGAGAAGAGAAAGGGATAATAGAGAACTCGCTCGAACCTACTTTAAACTCCGAAATCCCTCTAATGTCTGACGAGGCAGGGGCTAGTACTGGGTATCCGAAAATTTCTCTCGTCATCAATGAAGAAGGTGAACGAACAGTCGGGAGGGTCTTTAACCTGAATTAGATCTCAAATTGGGGAGAAATTGAAGCCACTACAATTTGTTTTAAACTGGAGGCAGTGGCTTGGTATCATGGGGAAGGAAGTCGGCAGCCATTGAAGTGGGAGAATGTGGAAGCTCCATTGCAGGCGACACCAGAGGACTTACGGGATAGAGATTTAGAATGGGCTGAAGCAGTTGGGTGGATTTGAAGTTAAAAGGCTTAAATCACTTAGTTTGGGCCAATTTATAAATTTAGCCCAAATGGTTGAAGACAAACGAGTCTTTAAAATGGGCTGAGCTTAATTCTAGCCCACATGGCATTAAGAAGGAACAACCCTTTAAGATGTTTTCTGGTGCAATGACGTAGATGCTGCAACAAAAACGACTGTACCACAAGTGGCGGGAGAAGAATCCAAGCTTCGAAGCCTTCCGGAATCTGTAACAGCTCTTAAGCATCAATTCATTGTTTTCAACCTTAAGGACAAGGTTTATTTGGAACCCGGGGGTAATGATAGGCCCTCGATTCTAGAAGAGCCCGGAAGACTTGAGAAGGAGGGGCACCTAACTAAATTCTGTTATGGGAGCATGTGGGAGGGGAATAAATCTGTTAGGGGATGGGTTATAAATAGGGGTGGAACATAGGAATAGAGGGGCGATGATTGAGAAGTAGAAGGAAGACATTTTAGGAGAGTTTTAGCCCTCTCAAATGGCTATTGTTTCTTTTTCAATTCTGTAATTTTATGCATTTCGTTCCAATACAAGTTCTATAGTTCCTTTTTCCTGATTTCCATTTAGAGTCCTATCAAAATGCAGCAAGGCCAAACTCACATCTAAAGAAAGTACAATATTTCATGCAAGGAGGACCCTTCTAAAGCAACTTAATTTCACCAAAATCCCCTTTCTCGAAATATCTCATGTGGGCCAATCCTTCAACTTCTTTACCTCCTAACATCCGCACCTTCCTTTTTTGAAAAACTCACAGTCCACATGTTCTCGAGTATGGAATTCAGCCACATAGTGCTGAAACTATGCACTGTCTCCATCTACTCGCAAACATCTTGCTCATTTCCCTTTCACTCTTATTACTCCACGAGGGATTTATTAGATGCATCCTAAATATTTTATGAACTCTAGCCTAATCCCCTCACAGTTCCTTTACGTCTCTTACGACCAGTTTTCCATCTATAAAAATATGAAAGAACTCCTTTAGTCATACAAAGGCCACAACTATATTTCCAGAGATCTGGTTGGATCACCAAATCCCTCCGCACCTGAACTCTCCTCTCCTTCATTTGTTGTGCATATCCTCTATCATATTTGATTACTTTGTGTATTCAAATGACGTCATCCATCCTTCATTGTCCCCCGTCGAAGCCTTTCACCACTGCAGCTGAAGTGGACGTGATTCTCCTCATGAACTTGTAATAAAAAGTAAGCCGGTGGTTAAACCGTATTTGCATCCTTTGTTTATTTATGCAATTCCATTCCTTGATTATCTACATGACAATTAAATTTTATGATATTTGGAAAAGACGAGGCAAGCTAATTTATACAAGGA
The DNA here is from genome assembly GCA_019395295.1 of Osmanthus fragrans. Taxonomy (NCBI): domain Eukaryota; kingdom Viridiplantae; phylum Streptophyta; class Magnoliopsida; order Lamiales; family Oleaceae; genus Osmanthus; species Osmanthus fragrans. The sequence goes on from JAEDXY010000050.1 coordinate 163,468, forward strand.
TGTGATAACGGACCTTAAAAGACATAAGACTAGGAAACTATCCTTCAATTAGAAAACGGTAGATTATGCAAATCCCATATAAAACTCAAAAATTAATGACCTTCCTTGAAACTCTTGGGCTATAAACCCAAGCTCCAGCAGAAATTATATCATATTTCTCTTGTAAGAGATAGCTAGCCTAAGGTCAGGGAAACGAGATGAGTTAATTACTTTAGCCAGAAATTAATATTGCTGATCCCAAGTCCACCCCAGGATAAATTTCAAAATTGTCAGATGAAGGAGATAGAGAGAGAGGCGAGAGGCGAGAGTCGGGAGAGAAAGGAGGATTTATTTCATTCAACTTAAAATAATTTGTATTACACCCTTTTGTTTAAATAATAGAAAAAAAAGAAAAAAAAAGGAAAAGATAAAACTAAAAAGGAAAAATACTAAAATACTAATTTTTTTGATTCTATTGGATTTTCTAACTTTCCTACACTCCCCCTCAAGTTGGTGCATAGATATCAATCATGCCCAACTTGCTTATCAGATGTTCAAAGTTAGGTCTTGATAGCCCCTTAGTGAAGATGTCGGTTGTTTGCTGACTCGAAGGCACAAACGGTAAGCAAATAGTCCCAGCTTCAAATTTTTCCTTAATGAAGTGTCGATCAATCTCAATGTGTTTCGTCCTATCATGCTGGACAGGATTGTGAGCAATACTTATTGCAGCCTTGTTGTCGCAGTACAATTTTAGGGGAAGTTCCACTGTCTTCTTAAGTTCTTCGAGGACCCTGTATATCCACAATACTTCACAGATTCCTTGAGCCATTGCTCTAAACTCAGCTTCTGCGCTACTTCTGGCAACTACACTTTGCTTCTTGCTTCGCCAGGTAACTAGGTTTCCCCACACAAATGTGCAATACCCAGAAGTGGATCTCCTGTCAGTTATCGAGCCAGCCCAATCTGCATCAGTAAATACCTCAACAATCCTTTGATTAGATTTTTTGAAGAACAGACCTTTTCCAGGAGTAGCCTTCAAATATCTCAAGATTCGGTAGACTGCCTCAAGATGTTCCTCATAAGGTGCATGCATGAATTGACTAACACTTACCGAGAAAGCAATATCCGGCCGCGTATGGGATAGATAAATTAGTTTTCCAACCAATCTCTAGTACCTACCAGTATCAACTGGAACACTTCCCTTTTCCCACAGCTTCACATTGGGTTCCATAGGGGTCTCAGCCGGTTTGCACCCACTCATGCCGGTTTCCTTCAGGAGGTCAAGAATATATTTTCGTTGAGAGACAACAATCCCTTTCCTTGAACGAGCAACTTCCATGCCAAGGAAATATCTTATCGCCCCCAATTCCTTGATCTCGAATTCTAATGCCAGGCCCTTCTTCAGTCTTTCCATCTCAATCACATCGTCCCCTGTGAGAATAATGTCATCAACATAAACTATTAGCACAGCGACCTTTCGTTCAGACGAAAACTTAAAAAACAAGGTATGGTCAGTTTGTCCCTGAGAATATCCCTGTTTTTTGACAGAGTGTGAACTTTTCAAACCAAGCCCTTGGAGACTGTTTGAGACCATATAAGAATTTTTTTAGCTTGCACACTCTAGAGCAAAAATTTTCTTCAAATCCCGGTGGACTATCCATGTACACCTCTTCCTCCAAGTCACCATTAAGAAATGCATTCTTCACGTCTAGTTGTTGCAAAGGCCAATCCAGAGTTGCAGCAATAGATAAGAGTACTCTCACCGTATTCATTTTTGCAACAGGAGCAAAGGTCTCAGAGTAATCAATGCCATATGTCTGGGTGAATCCCTTTGCCAGCAACCTTGCTTTGTATCTTTCCACGGAACCATCAGAGTTGTACTTCACAGTGAAAACCCATTTACAGCCCACAGTCGTCTTCCCAGCTGGTAATGTTTCAACACTCCAAGTATTGTTCTTCTCAAGAGCTCTCATCTCTTCGAGTACAGCTTCCTTCCACTTTGGAGCTTTTAGAGCCTCCTGTACATTGTTAGGAATTTCTACACTAGACAATTGAGAGGTAAAAGCAGCAAAAGATGAAGACAAGTTTGAGTATGACACAAATTTAGATAGTGGGTGACTAGTACAATATCTAACCCCTTTACGAAGAGCTATAGGAATGTCAGAATCAGAAGGCTCATATTGTTGATTTGTCCTTAGTTCGGAATCATGGCCGTGCTGTAGAGTCAATTCCTCTTTCCTTTTCTTAGGATGCTTCTTCAAGTAAACAATCTCTTTCCAAGTTCGGTTACCTTTATTGAATCTATTACCTGTTGTTTTGGCAGAATTATCGTGTTGTGGCATTATAGTAGGTTGTGTTTTAGAATTTTGACTTTCAGATTGAATATCAAATGTAGGCCTAGGCTCAGAAGAAACATCGCTCATAGTGAGAGGAGTTTCAAGGATTGAGTCGGCCATTTTCTATAGGAGCAGAGGACTAAGCTCAGAATCTTGTGAGAGAAACACATCATCTGAGATAAAGACATCGCCAGAGTTAACAAATGAATCTTCCTTAAAATTCTCCCCCTGAAGATGAGTATTCGTAAAGAATGGTTGTTTTTCGAAAAAAGTGACATCCATTGTGACAGAATTTTTTGGATATCGGGTCAAAACATTTATAGCCTTTCTGAGTTGGGGAGTAACCAATGAAGACACATTTTATAGCTCTGGGCTCAAGTTTTCCAATTTTCCTATGTTCATGAACAAAAGCTGTACAACAAAATATTTTTAGAGGTAGATCAGCAAAGAGTCTGGTAGTGGAAAAACAATTTTTGAAAACTTGGGAAGGAGTTTGAAATTGTAAAATTTTGGAGGGCATTCTGTTTATTAAATAAGCTGCAGTTAAAACGGCTTCTCCCCATAGATACTTAGGAACTTTGGTTGCAAAAAGTAATGCACGGGCCACCTCCAACAGATGTCTATTTTTTCGTTCAGCAACACCATTCTGTTCGGGTGTGTCAATGTAAGAACTATGATGAATTATTCCTTTTTCAAGGAAAAAGTTTCCCAAGATCATGTTAAAATACTATTTCCCATTATCACTTATGAAGACTTGTATGCTAGTTTGAAATTGAGTCTGCACCATATTGTAAAAAATTTTAAAAACTTGTTCAGCTTCTGATTTTTCTTTCAATAAATACACCCAACAAAGTCGAGTATGATCATCCGTGAAAGTGATGAACCATCTCTTATTAGAAGGTGTACTTATCTTATTAGGACCCCACACATCACTGTGAATAATAGTGAAAGGTTGTGATGGTTTATATGGTTGTGAAGGAAAAGATGTGCGGTGGTGTTTTGCATATTCACAAGTTTCACAATGAAACAAATATGTATCTTTATTGCCAAACAATCTAGGAAACAAAAGTTTTAAATATTTGAAACTTGGGTGGCCTAACCTTAAATGCCATAACATAATAGTATTGTTATCAAAAATAGAAATAGATTCAAAGCAAGAACTTATTTGTTGAGATTGTCGCCTTGATTCAGATCCATCACCAAGGAAGTAGAGTCCTCCACGCTGTTCAGCACTGCCAATCATCCTCCCCGAGATCAAATCCTAAAATACGCAATGAGTTGGGAAGAAGTTAGTTTGACAATTTTGATCGCGAGCTAACTTACTGATAGACAAAAGATTACAAGACAATTTGGGAACGTGAAGCACATCATGAAGAGTGAGGGATGGAGACACTACAACATAACCTTTTCCTGCAATGGCTGAAAGAGAGCCATCTGCAATCTTAATTTTCTGATTACCTGCACAAGGACTATATGAAGAAAACAAGTTTGACAACCCTGTCATATGATCGGTTGCACCTGAATCGATGATCCAAGTGCGATTGGAATTTACACTAATGAGAGCTGCTTTCAAGTAATTACCTTTCTGTGCTAATGAACAGGAAGGAATTTTTTGAATTTTCTGAGACTCGAGAAGTTTGTACAGTTGATCTATCTGTTCATTGGTGAAAGGAAACGGACTTGAAGAAGACTGTTGTTCTTGATCCAAAACATTTGCCTGAAATGCACGCCCCTCTCCACCAGGCTTCTTCTTCAAGTTTTGAGGCTTGCCATTGAGTTTCCAGCATGTGTCCCGAGTGTGCCACAGGCGTTTGCAGTGGTCACACCACGGTCGTTCCGAACGCTTACTGTCTTTCTTCACTTCCTCCTGAAATCCTCGAGTTACCAGGGCTGAACTCTCTACCTCTGAGTTGGCAGAAATCGGAGCAGGTTTAAGCATCACGCTCTGCCTTGCTTCTTCTCTCCGAACTTCTGAAAAAACCTCACGAATTGTTGGCAGAGGATTTTTTCCTAAAATTCGCCCCCCCATCTCATCTAATTCTTTATTAAGTCCTGCCAAGAACATGAAGACCCGATCATTCTCCTGTCGTTTCATAAATTGCACACTATCCTTCACACATTCCCAGTTATCATCATAACATAGATCGAGCTCCTGCCACAGAGTCATCAATTCATTGTAGTAGGTAGTAACATCACGATTACCCTGTTTAGCATGCCATAGTTTGGATTTCAAACCAAAAATCTGTGAAGAATTCTCCAAATCAGAGGAAGTATCCTTGGTTGCTTCCCAGACGTCTCTGGCAGTTGGCAGGTACATAAAGGGCTTGCCAATAGCGGGTTCCATCGAATTCACCAACCACGCAATAATAAGAGAATTCTCTGACTTCCAGGCTTTGAGAGCCGCATCTCCAACTGCCGGTTTTACCACTTCTCCGGTCAAATACCCGATTTTGCCCTTCCCGTCCAACACCAACCGAACACTTTGTGACCACTCCATGTAGTTTTTTTCCATTTAGGCGGTGAATACTAACCTGGAGTGAATTGGTGGAACCCTCCAGACCGTTGAACGAGACAAAGGAGCTCAGGTTCGGAGTCGCGCCGCTTTCTCCTGTCGACGCGGAGTTCCTGTTGGTCGTGTCGCTGTCGCCGGTGGCTGCGGTGTTCCTGTTGGTCGCGCCAGTTAGGGCCGTCTTCCACGGGTTCTGGCTCGCCATCGATGGAGTCCTAGAATCGGACATGGTGCTCTGATACCATGAAAAAGATAGAGAGAGAGACGAGAGGCTCTCAGACGAGAGTCGGGAGAGAAAGGAGGATTTATTTCATTCTACTTAAAATAATTTGTATTACACCCTTTTGTTTAAATAATAGAAAAAAAAGAAAAAAAAAAGGAAAAGATAAAACTAAAAAGGAAAAATACTAAAATACTAATTTTCTTGATTCTATTGGATTTCCTAACTTTCCTACATCAGATATGATCTTACACCCGAAACTCAATTAGAGCTATATCAGCTGCAGTTGAGCAGCATAAATATTTTTTTTCATAGATGATGGGAAACGCTCCCAACTCTCAACAAGGGACACATCGACCATGGTCAAATCAGAAAATATTAGCAATTTCTATAGTACAAAACAAGACCTCCCTCCCATTTTTATGGCTGAATTGCTTCATAAAATACTGAACCACATGCTATTCTGTAGTATGATCTATGACAGCTATTAACAAAAACAGAAAATTCAAGCTTAAGTTGAAAGAAATAATTTAGCATCACAGTGCTTGAAGCAAAAGGGCCCAATTCTCAGATATTTTAATGACATCTGAAAAAGATTGCTACTTCAAATGTATGCATGAATTTATAAAGCACTGCTGACCTGAAACAGTTCAAGAGGAGAATTCCCATCCTTCGGAGCTCCCTGTTTTGCATCTACACGAAGCATCACTTTCCTGTGTTCAATAAAGTTAACAAATGAGAGAATGCTAGGAGGGTTTGCTGCATTTCATGATTTTGATTTCTCAGAGAAGAATAACAATTTTATATATTTAATTCCTTTTCTTAGTGTGCCAAGTGTTTAATTTGGAGTTAGCATGCCGAATGTTGCCACCAGGTACAAAAATTTAATGGAAGTTAGATTTAATAATACAATTAAGTCTACTAGGTAACCAAGAAGTGGGTAAGTTTTGCTTAATTCTGCACTGAACATTGGTCAAGATATGAGCAAATCGAGAGAAATTGCATTGTGTAACCTGAAGTGTAACCTGAAATTCTTCATTATGTTCTTTTTCAGGTAATGGAGAGGGAAGTTTGTGGGATGTTCTCATATTTGAGTAACAGCAGGTCAAAAATATAGTAATCTATTTCAAAAGATTGGAAGCACTTTCACTAACATGCTAAGAAACAATAGTTTTGAATAATCAAATATTTATTTTTGTAATCAATGGGCAGATCTGCACATACTTGACCAACGACATTCTTATCTGCACAAATACATGATCTTAGTACTACAAAGGTAGGAGATAGATGTATAGACAAAACAGACACCATTCATCAGCTACGGCCAAGAAAGGCTCAATATTAAGTAACTACAGTGGCCATTAAAACTTAAATAAGGTAACGTAACGACTCCTCGTTGAGAAATATGGAAGCTCCATAAAAGTGGCTGTGTTGTATGCTTTTAATGAAGCACAGACCCATATGGCTGTTTTCAGATATTAGTTCATTAAGATGCACGTTTAGCTGCTTGTATATTTCAGAGTTCAAGATAAGATACTCGGGTTTGTAACAATAGGCTGTGCAGAATCCACCATTAACTCAAATTATTATTCCATTTGTTCACATTTACTAATTTTTTTTTTTTTTTTTTTTCCCAGAAAGGCTTCATTCCTCATTGACATTAAAAACGACAACCTATATTTTTAAGAGAATGTTATAATGGATGAATGATCATAAAAAGTAGATAAAATAAGAAATGAGGCTACATGTCAAGTTGTAGAGGTGGTACCAATTAAAGATGAATAAAGAAAGAATGATGTGGTTAGAACAACATATTCACAAGAGTGATGCTATCTCCTGTAAAACAATCAAAGAAGAGGAAAACTTAATCTGAATATAAAGTCCAATAATATGGTTGCAAAAGATTTAGCTTAATCAGAACTTTTAGTAAATGTAGCGTAGATTGGACACAATGACAAAAAAAAAAAAAAGGATTTTATAATTGACTCCAAGTTTATTGACAATCAGATTTAGCTGGTTCTCTTAATTGGTTAAGGGAGGACAAAGAATCATATATGTCTCACTCATGACAGACAAGGTTTCACCAATTTGATATCACCCGTTAGTCGAAGGATAAAGTATTTCTTACGACTTCGTCAGTTGTATAATTGTGCTCAAACTCCAATTCAACCATCTAAATGATGTAAGGTCATTAATTTTTCCACTCAAGAAACCATGTAACTGATGTAAATAAGGTCATCAATTTTGAGTGGATGTGTGGGTGTGGGTGTAAGAGAGCATTGATAGTGACAGGAGTAGACAAATATCGGGTATTCTGGATTCACATGGAACTTTTGCCTCTTAGTACCATAATGGTATGAGAATAATTAATTCCTAAATACTTTCATCTTTGTTGAAGACAAAATTTAGATGAAGACTTGTGACCCTATATAATATCTTAAGCTCTTGGATGAGTTGATTAATATTCTATGTGCTTGTTTTGAAAAAATTATAAGCTCATTATAATTTCAAGTCAGAGTCGAATATTAATTTTAACCACAATTCACGATTATTTTCCACCAATTATCTACACATTTCATGGGACCACCAATCATCTTCATTATAATTTTATCCAAACAAGCCAATAGTATTAGCCAGGCAGAATACCCAAGTTAAAGTCTTGTAGCCACCCATTCAATAAAAATTGTACGTATCGAGCATTTATGGAAAAATATTGAACCCAGCCTACATGGGAGGGGACATGTTTAACAATCTTCTATTTTATATAGGGCATTGATGAATGATTGAAGAACTTCTGAAGTTGAGATATAAGATAATTGATCCTTTAACAAGCAAGAAAACCTTTTGGTCAAAAAGAAAATGTACTCTGCAATTTAGTCTTTCGCATGGTTCCTTTGAGTTTACTGGTTGACGGCCAGTTTTTGTAGTTCTTCAAAAGTTTTAATAGTAAAAGGAATTTTAATATTCTTGTCGGTTTTCCGTAATTTTGGTCCATGAATTTAAATTGTTATTTTATTTGGTGTCTTTAGTGATCTAGTATTGATTTATAATTAAATACCACAAAGCTTCCTACCTTACAGACCTATTCCTGGTTCTAGACTTTGCAGAGATCTCCTTATTTCAACAGAGTGGACAACTTTTGAGAATCGTATGGTGTGTATAAATATGGTTAATGCCTTGCAAGGATAAAGAATCTTTTCTTCTTCCTTACCACTCCATAAATCATCTTCATGAATTCAACACTTAACTCCTCCATCTCCATGTACCATAAAATAAGCATATTAAAGGAACTATTCATCAGCATCCCGCTCAGCGACCAAAAATGTCCTTTCTTTTCAGAATATGAAACCTTGAACTTCAAACCGTTACCTATGTTCAACTTACATAAACTTTCTGTTTTCTCAACCTTTCAGACCCTAAACAAGCACTAACAGCCACTGAAAGACTATTTTTTGACGATTAGGTTGATCCATAATTGTAAAATGATCCCACAGACTTTCCCTACATTAGTTTGAAAGTGAAATTTCTAATGAACATCAAAATTCATGATATTTGCTAACAATTAAAAATCTGGAATAACACATTGTTCCACATTAATGAACTATATAAGAAGGGCTATGAAGAACCGAAATTCACACAACTTAAAGTTATACATGTTGCAAACATACAATGTCAGCTATCCATGCGTTTATAACAATTATTTGCATTTGCAAAATACGTATTTTATTTGCAAATGGTGTTTTATATTAAGAAAAGAGTCAATACATAGAGATGCGTCTGTAATGCTATATAGGTTTACAAGGTCACATCCATGCTTCACATAAGTACGAAACACAAGTGCAATGTCTAGAGTTGCAGATAGAAAAACTGTGTGCTCATATATATATACACTAAGGTGATATTATTTGGGCAAAGGAAGAAAAAAAATTAGGAATTACTACCTTCCAGAAAACATTTCGGTCTTTATTTTCATGATGAAAATCAAGCAACACTTTGATTTCCATTTAACTACGTTTTTTTTTTTTTTTATAGTTACCCTCCCATTTTATTAATCAAATGATAATACACAAGGTGTGCACAATCAATTTAAACAAGATAAAAACACAATAAAATTAGTCAGCCCCTCTATCGAGTTAGGAGTCGCCACCTTAAACCAATTATACAATGTCAGATAAAATAAATCCCTAAACTGCTCTATTGACCGTGCTTGATCTTCAAAACAGCAGTTGTCTTCCTCTCCACACACATCATACAATGTATCCTAAAATGAGATCCCAAACAAGTTTATTATTCTTGTCTCTAAGTTTTCTCCTCCATGCTTGTACTGCGTCCTCTAAACGCCTTGACAACACCCAATTCATCTGTTGAGCAGCCAGAATATCGTTCCACAGCCAACGCACACCATCACATTGAAGAAACAGGTGGCCAATTGTCTCCCCATCCCTCTTACACATATAACACCACTCTGTAACATAACAACCTTTTCTTCGAAGATTATTCACCGTTAACATCTGCCCCCTCACAACTGTCCATGGTAAAAATGCCACCCATGGAGGCAATTTGCATTGTCATACCCTATTCCAAGGGAATGAACTCTTCACAGGTTCCAACAAAGATCTGAAGTATGTGCGAACACAGAAAATACCATTGCTGCCACCCTCCACCTGCTACAATCGTCATCTCCTGCCCGGATGTGCACTTCATGCAATGAGGTCAAAAACAGCTCATAAGCATCTAATTCTCAATCTTGTAAGCCCCTTCCGAAGACGATGTTCCAGTTAGAACTCTCATTCTATATAGTTAATACATCATTCACCATAGCAGAGGGTTCCAACGCAATGCGGTGCAGAGAAGGAAACCTCATCTTTAGTGGTTGATCTCCATGCCAACAATCATCCCAAAATCTGACATTGTCACCATTCCCCACTACAAAAGGCAATCTATTCTGAAAATTGTTCCATCATTTTCTCATATATCTCCACAAGCTTACCTCATATGAGCCACGACCCTCAACTGAGCGCCAACTCCCTTCCATAACACCATACTCACCCCTATAATTTCTCTCCAAAAACTCTCCCCCTCCACTCCAAATCTCCACAACCACTTGCCCAATAGAGCCTTATTGAACAGTACAAGGCTCATCAATCCAAGATCCCCCAACATAATAGGGGAGCAAACGTCGCCCTATTTGACCAAATGAAATTTCCTCTCCTCCCCAACCCTGCCCAAAGAAACTCCCTTTGGATCCTCTCTAATTTGTTTGCCACTGCAACAGGAATAAGAAACAATGACAAAAAATAAGTAAGGAGATTAGAGATGGTGGACTTAATGAGAGTAAGACGACCTCCTTTAGAAAGGTACATACGCTTCCACCCCGCTAACCTCTTCTCCACCCTTTCTATGATACCATTCCAAATATGTGTACTTTTAAATCGCGCACCTAGAGGAAGCCCAAGATATGAGATAGGCAGCCGCGCAACCCTACAGTCCAATATAGCAGCCAGCTCATCCACATTAGCGACCTCTCCCACTGGAATAGCCTCAGATTTTCCCAAACTTATCTTTAATCCAGATAATGCTTCGAAACACAGAAGCAACCGACGCAAGTTTCTAATTTGCTCATCATCTGCATCACAGAAAATCAATGTATCATCTGCAAATAGCAAATGGAAAACCTGTAGATGACCAACCATAAAACCTCTTAAGAGACCCTCCCTCTCTGCTTTCTCAATCATCCTACTGAATGCCTCCATTACAATAACAAACAGCAATGGAGACAACGGATCCCCTTGCCTCAAACCTCTTCTACTCCGGAAATAACCCTCGGATGTGCCGTTGTCCAAAACTGAGAACGACACCGTCGAAATACAAAACTGAATCCACTTACACCACTTATCTCCAAAGCCGCAACGCCTGAGCATATACATAAGAAACCCCCAGTTCACATGATCATACGCCTTTAGGATATCAAGCTTACATAATATTCCTGGAACCCCCAAACGTATTCTGGAGTCAATACATTCGTTCGCTATAAGAACAGAATCCATAATCTGACGCCCTTTTACAAAAGTATTCTGAAACTTAGACACCACTTTTCTCAATACCTCCTTTAATCTATTCGCCTGAACTTTAGCAATGATCTTATACATCCCGCTGACTAAGCTTATAGGACGGAAATCCTTGATATCAGACACTCCCGATTTCTTAGAGATTAGCACAATGAATGTGGCATTAGCACTTCTCAAGAACCTGCCGCACTCTAAAAAATAAGTAAACACGTCCATAATATCCGATCGCACCACCTCCCAACAAACTTTATAGAATGAGAACAAGAGACCATCCGATCCAAGAATCTTGTCATCATTCATACTAAACACCACCTCCCTAATTTCGTCTTCAAATGGTCTTTCTATCCGATGGGCATCCTCCTCGGTTGTAGTGAAAAAATTCAACCCCTCCAACTGTGGCCTCCACTTAGATTGCTCCCGGTAGAGATTCTTATAGAAACCCACCAGTTGAGTCACAATATCCTGTGGGTCCTCATAAGTAACCCCATCTACTTCCAACAGTGTGATCAAATTATTGCGTCGATTGGAATTAGCGATCCTATGAAAGAACTTTGTGCATTTATCACCCTCTTTCAACCATGTGACCCTAGATTTCTAGCGTCGAGCAATTTCCTCCATCTCCAACAATTTCTCCACCTCTCCCCTTACCACTCCACGTCTCCCTCTCCTCCCCCTCCAACCTTCGATTCTCTTCCTGTCTATCCAACTCTTCAATTTCTAAGAGGCACTGATTTTTACGACAATTTATATCTCCCGCCACCTCTTCATTCCACCTCTTTAAATCTCATTTTAAGGCCTTCAATTTTTGATCCAACACAAAACTTAGGGACCCCCTGAAATCATAAGAGGCCCACCAATTCCCTACACGCTCCACAAAACCTTCTATTTTCAACTACATATTCTCAAACCTAAAAGGTCTTCTTTCACCACCCTTTGTGTTCCCAGATAGTGCAATAGAGAAATAATCTGAGTACACCCTCCTCAATCTCCTCCGAATGACATCTGAGTACTTAGCCTCCCACTCACCACTAACCAAGAACCGATCTATTGGAGATTGAGCTGGCTTATCCCAATTAGATGACCAAGTAAAGTCTCCTCCAATCAAAGGTAGATCCACCAACATATTGTCCCTGATGAAATTTGAGAGGTCCTCCATTGCCCCTGTCAATCTCCCACCACTCGACCTCTTAGTAAGAAATCGCACCACATTGAAATCACTGCCAATGTACAATGGGAGGTTCCACCAGACCATCATACCAGCCATCTCGTCCCACATATCCCATCTATTCTCATCAGCGTTAGGCCCATAGGCTCCTATAAACATCCACTGGATTCTATCGCCAATATTTCTAAACGATAGCGACAAGCGTGAATAACCCTCACTAACCCCCTCCATCTCAAAAACTCTCGTGTCCCACATTACTAGCACACCTCTTAAAACCCCTGATGATCCCAAAAACTGATAACCAACATGATGTCCCCCCTTCCCACAAACTACTAACAATACCCCTCGAAACGACCTCCAACTTTGTTTCTTGTAAGCAAATAATGTCAGCCCTCCAACCCTTTTTCAAATTTTGAATTCCTAACATTTTTCCTACTTCATTAAGCCCCCTCGCATTCCAACTAATGATTTTGGGGATCGTCTTAACTCTCCCTCATCCCTCACTGTCAATCCTCTTCTCGACTTGCCTTCTTTTACGTCATAATTTACCTTACATTCAAGCTGCTTAAGCTCACGGTCGCCCTTTCTTCTTGTCTTATCTCCTGGCGTACCCATCTCGTGTCCTCTACTAGCCTCCAATTCCTCAAATATTTGCAAAAACCTATTTGCATACCCATCACAAGACACCCCTTCCATCTTGCTGAATTCAATAATTTTTTGGAAAACCCAATTCGACTGTCCCTCATTACTCCCTACCTCTACCGCATCACTGTTAGCATCTCATTTCTTGGTGCCATCTACCCACACCATCAAAGCTCTATCATTCCTTTGATCCCCTCACTCGTACCCTTCGGATATCTTCTCGTGTATGTGTTCACTGCCATATTTGCACAACTTATCGCTCTTTGTTGTTTTTCAATAATCGAGGCTAGGTCATCTGCCAATGCAATTCCGTTATCTTGCTCTGTTGCCACAGCTAACCCCTCTACTGGAATCATGTCCACTACGCCTTCAACCGTGTAGCAGATATCTTTAGTTGCATCAGTAATCTCTAACTCCAAATTCAAAATACTTGGCCCCCCTTCCTTATCCCAAGGTTCCCCCTCCACACCAATATTCGGTACCTGAGACTCACTACTTGGCTTCGGTAGCTCCTCCTTGCTATAAGTTTGGTCCAATGTCATCTCCTTGGATTCCATGCTAGCTACATTTGTTCCCTTGACCAGACCATTGGATTCACCCCACACTTATTACAATAGGACTTCCTAGCGCCCACTACAGCCCCATCATCCACTAACCTAATTAATTCATCCAATTCTCTTCTCAATGTCTTGATGCGGTCCCGTACTGCCCTACTGATCAAAAAGTTATCAGGTGCTTCCTTAGACTTGTGTCTCTCTTCTCAATAACCTCAATTTCCTTCTACCCTATTCCCCGCTGTTTGGCGTTGTGGGGCTTGTATGTTTGCCGTAACTCCCACATAAGTTATCCCTTGTTGACTCCCTAACTCATTTGTTCACCATTTGGCCTTCTCCTGCAACAAAGAAATCCACGACTCTCTGAAACACATGCGAAATCGATGCCCAGCTCCCTCCATTCGCCCCTTCTGGTACCATCACCACTCTTCTCCGACGTCTCTCACCATACTGTGCTATCGTCAGATATCTACCACGACTATTGACGCATTGTTGTACCAAAAAAGCTCGCGAGGACTCACTAAACTTTGCAATGAAGTCCTTTGTCTTATCCGCTGCCCTCAACTTGTTCACCATATTCACCATCCAAAGTGCACTAAACCTCCATACAGATTGCAGTTGATATCTTCGAACCCCATTCTGTCATCCTAGCGGTGCCGGACTCGTTAACGGACACCACGAACTCCTTCGCCTCTACTCTAAAACGGCTATTGAAAACCATCATTTTGTGAGCATCCTCCTGCTTTTTACCCAGATTGTGTGTATCCGAGGCTTCTAACAATAAAACAGGTGGGTGGGATGATCTGGAATCACAGAGTGGAGTTTCCCCTACTGACCGGCCCTTCGGGGTCGGAATCGCCTGCACGACACGTCGATGGGGCACGTCTGCCAAGTTGGTGGCCGGAACTAGTGGCCTTGAAGTCCCAAATCCGTCAGTCGCCACCCCAATTCCTCCATTTCCGGCGCCTAAACCCTCCTCCCCTACCCAGGGAGGCGCTCCTCTGATTGTTGATTCAATACGACCGGCGGAGCTAGGGTTTTCCCTATGGTCGTTGAAGGTGGTTAGAAGATAGACTAGATCTATGTGGCGTGAGGCCAGATTTCAGTAGGTTACCGGGCGGGGCCTTATGCCCGTCGCCGGCGTCGACTAGTGGTTGGGTGGGGGTTGGATAGTTGGGTGATGGTGGTTGGGTGGGTTTGGATCTAACGAGAATTTCCATTGATTTCACCGGCTATAGGTCACCTAAAACTTACAGAATACCTTAATCCTTATGCTCTTCAGAAGTTTTCCCACTGCCCTATTAAAGGGCACATAAAAATTTTCTCAGTAATCAAAGGCCACTTGATTACTGTATCAATTATGCCTTATTTATATACGTAAAAGTATAGTTTGAAATGGTGTGATAAGGAAGATTTCAGCAGACTGAGTTCAGGCACTAGCTATAAGGTTACCAGAAAAATAAGGTGATAGTGCATGGTAGCGGACCTGGCGACAAGAGATTGCAAGGTAAGGAATTTATTTGGTGGGTAGAGACGGGGAATGAACCAGAATGCACCTGTTGGTTAAGCTGAAAGTGGGAAATTACTTTGCTACACATGATAGCAAATGATTCAACAGCTGAAACTCACAAAACTGCTTACAAAATGTGTAATTTGACAAATTTCTATTAAGCATTAAAAAAAATGTTCAATCCGCTGTCATTTTCAGAATCGTGCCATGTTATCAAAAGCAACTGCTTTACGCTGAAGCAGTTGAGAAAGAATCTGTTACTTGTGGGGTGACACTAAGGCAACCTGTGTAACATTTCTTTTGCATGGTCAGGGTATACAACGTAATTCCAATATTCTATAACAGCCATAAAAATATATGATATAATGTTGGAGGTGGATGCATCTCCATCACAGATGCATGATACCACAACAAAAAGAAAAGAAGGTAAATAGATGTATAAGATTAACAACAATGAACATTAATGAAGAAAAAATTCATACTTTCCCCATTCAGACGGAGGATTCCATGCTGACAAAAGCATATCAGACTTGACTTTGGGCAGGCAATTTCTCACAACAAAGTACTTGGTTGTGAACTTAGCAACACCAACATCCTTGTAATCCCTGTCAAAATCATATATCTGCAGCAATAAATTGCAAAATAAGTACTTCATAGAGACTGAGAGAACAAATAAAAATCATGTGTCATCATTAGTTACCAAAGAAAGTTAACAGTACCAAGTTTTTGGGTACAAACATGACATCTGTCTAACACCAATATTGACAAGCCGAATCATAAAAAAATGAAAGTCGAACAGAAAATGAAGGGTTATCACTTATCTCCGAAATTAGCGCAAATAGAACAAGGCATGGCATTGGAAATAAAGGAAGAAGAAATCCTAGTTAAGGTACTTCGCATTGCAAACTGTCTAAATATAACTGATAACCATGTGATGCATATTGACCAAAAAACAATAAATGCAACCATCCTTGTTGGCAAGGGTGTAACGACCCGAGCCTCATGCCTAAATCGTTATATCATATATACTGTCCGTTTTGAGAGGACCTCTTCCCTCTTACTCCTTACGGATGTTTATCGCATATTCCAGGATTTGAAGCCAAGATAGCATTATGAGATATTTAAATTGAATCCTGATATTAACTAGGCTTTTGTAACAATCCGACCTCTATATCAAAGTCGTTAACTTACGTATAGTCCGCTTTGGGAGAGTCTAAACTCATCTTACCCTTCACGGATTTCTATCACGTCCCCAGGATTCAAACTAAAAACCTCTATATATGAGAGACTTAAGGTTTTTTTGTAATGACTCGACCTCTATGCCCAAATTGTTAATTTACTTATTGTCCGCTTTGGGAGAGTCAAAACCCATCTTACCCCTCATGGAGAGGTCTTGGATTCGAATTATTTTGGTATCAAGATTCAATTTAAGTTTCTCATATGAACGCGATAGAAATTCGTGAGGGATAAGATTGGCTCAAACTCTTCCAGAGCGAACTATACGTATGTTAACGGTTTGAGCATAAAGGCTAGGTCGTTACTAAAAAAACATATGCCTAATTGTTCTCTTACGTACTATCAACTTTGGGAGGCATCTGCCCTCTTATCCCTCACGGATTTCTATCACTTTCCCATAATTCAAACCCAAAACCTCTATCTTACGAGAAACTTAAGTTCAATCCTGGTAACAATTGGGATAAGAGAGCAAATATCTTCCCAAAGCGAACAGTACGTATAATATAACGAATAGGGAACGAGGTTCGAGTCGTTACAAAAATGCGCATTTTTTTGTAACAATTGACCTCTATGCCCAAATCGTTAACTTATTGTCCACTTTGGGAGAACATCTACCCTCTTACCCCTCATGGCTTTTTCGCACGTCCTCAGGATTCGAATTCAAGACCTCTACATATGAGAGATTTTAAATTGAGCCCTGATACTAATTTGGCAACTAACCTCTACAAATGAGATCTTACCCGATTGATACCAATATTCAACTTAAATCTCTCACATGTAAAGGTCTTGGGATCGAATCCTAGATGACAAAACAGAAATTCGTGAGGTAAGAAGGCAGATGCCCTCTCAAATTGGACAGTATGTAAGTTAATGACTTAAGCATAGAGGTCAGGGTGTTACAAAGGAAATCAAAAGAATTTCACTGATAGATCAACATTAAACTTAAGCATAGAGCAAAACAAGTTCTAAGCAAGTTGAAAGTAGACAAAACAGCTTATACAAAAAGAAATTTATTGAAACTAGATATTACAGACGTTTAACCAAGATGTTGCGAAAGCTCAAGTATAACTTAATCTACATCAACTCATAACTTATATTTCCACAAGAAACATTGCAGTCATTCATTAGAGATTAACGAAACAAAAACAAACAATCCTATAATATGTCATGAGACTTACCATGTCATTTATCTCAGCTTCAGCAAACAATTTTCCATCAACAAGCATGCCCCAGACCACCTTATTAATTTGGAGAGATATACGCATAGCATAAGAAGGACTTTTATTTTTCTCTTTTTCCATTAGCCGTAGCTGTGCAGCTTTCTGCAGAGCCATCCTCAGAGAAGCAGATGCAGACTTTCTAGACTTTTGTGCAACAGTGAGCTCTTTCCTTAGTTTTTGTACCTGAGAAATGAACTCCTTTATGTAATTTATTCTATTGCATTTAATAACTGAGAACAGGCAAGTACAAGCATACAGAAAAGCATTTGGTGCTTTCTGAATTCTAATCAAGGACGTATGGGCAATGCAGGTATTTATGACTGAAATTTTTATTTAATGAAATTCCTAGTGTGAAAATGTTGCCACTTGAATTGTAAAAGAGTATAATGGGACATATCTATTAGAACATAGGAGATATTCAAGATTGTATGAATTATAACAGTATTGAACCCATTGTCTCAATTTTATTTTTTTTAAGAACATTTGCAACATCATTAGTAATCTCTAATATTATGATATTTTGATCTGCTAAGATTCCTGCTTGTGAAATGAACCATCCTACAAATCTGATGTAATTTTTCTTTTTTTTTCCCGAGTGAAATATAGACATGAAGATGCAACACATATGCATGAAATGAAAATAACAACGAACCTGCAGATAAGACACTAAATGCCAAGTTTTATGAAAATAATCAGCAAACAAGATACCAAAGATAATACATCAGGTAGAGAAGGGCTTCAAGTGCAAGTGGCATGGGAAAGCTTTTGATGGAACCGAGAACCCATAGGGAATTAGGATAGATTTATTGCGGTTCTCTTATTCTTCATCATTCTTGTTCAGACATCCACGTGTACATGAATGAATTTTTCTGATAAACAGGGGTTGTCTACAAATTGTAATGTTTGTGGCTTCGATAGAGGGTCGTATCAATCCAATTACAGATATTAACATAGTTCTGATTTCGCATTCTGATACATTAACCCATAAAAATAGACAACAAAATTTCATAGTTATGAAGAAAGAAAAGATAGCACAACTCAAGCCTTGAAAAGAATGAATAATTGTTACACTAGCACATACCGGCAATCAAAGATACAAATTAGAAATCCGGATAGATTTATTTGAGAAAGCTTGCAAACGTAAAAGCATTTGGACAGATGTTTTGAATTTACCATTGTGGACCTTCCACCAGTTATCATCCATAGATCCATATCCTTTTCTGAATATGCATCAACAGAAATATCACCATGAAGCGACAATTTACGTATGTCACCAAGGATCAACTTCTGTACCCTTTCTTTCTGTTCAAGATTAATTCTTGCCAGTTCTACCTCTTCAACGCCATCAGGAACCACTTCATCTGCCTCCTCTTCAACATCTTCATCATCTTCAGCTGAATATGACAGACTACTTTTTCGAGGCCTGAATCAACAATTTAATCACTTGAGACCGTGAAGTATTCAATAAATGGAATTGTAGGTAATTTAATATCAGTCATATCTTGATAAACTGTACACTCAAGAGAGTATGAATACCAATCTAGAAGAAATAATTATTTTTCCATGTTCTTGACAGTAGAATTGGGATGAACAATTTATGCAAATGACTCGGTTAACAAAATAATAATTGGCTTCGATTATATGACAGTACTCAAAAATAATACGTAAGATCTGCAATAAAACTTGCTCATGAACTTCAATATTAAGCAACTGTTAACATGTATAGTAAGGTGTACTCCCATTCCTTAAAAAGAACAAGTATTTCTGATAGACGTAAAGTAATAAGGACTTTCATGTATAATTAACCTGTAGATCATGACGTACTAAAATTCACGAATTCATCAAACAAATGATGCTACTATCTGTAGGTCTTTGAATCCAACTGAAATTGTCATCAGGCAAAATTCTTCAATTGCTAGAAGTTTTCACAACTTATGTTAGCTGACCTGCTGTTACTGTTCAGGCTACCAAACCACCCATAGTCTTTCCAAGTCTCCAATCTTGACAGAAAGAAATAACATTTAAGTCTCACTCTAGTAAAATACATCATTTTGAATAGCTTGATGTTTGCTTTGCTGCTAGGTCCACTTCTTACTGTAATGTAACTTGTCACTAATGAGCATCGAGTGATAACATGGGCAACTCATTTATTATGAAACCATGGTGAGTATATAGCATTATACATAGATCAGTTTGTTATGGGGCAAGACATTTCAACAATTTAGAGTGTTTGATGTTGATTTTAATGAGAATAGAATTTTTGGAATAGTGATTGATGGAAGAATATGTGGTGAAAAAATGATGAAAAGTTTTTGATTTGTGTGTAATATTATTTTATTTGAAAAATGTGTGGTTGAAATGAAAGAAAAAAAAAATGAGAATGAGAATGGAATGGGAGCCAAACGGGCCCTTAAGGAACATTTCTAACTGGATATGGCTACAAAAAAATTCTACCCATTTCCCATCATTTCGCTGTCCGTATCGAAATATGGAAGAATATTTGGAATTTTGTAGTGCCAAGAGGAGGTGCAATTGCACTCTGTTAGTGGAATATAAGGAAAGCTGTCATATTTAATAGGTTACCATTATTGAATATTATAATTGATAACTACCATATTTAGTTGTGATTTGTTCTATATAATGAGAGAACCTCTCACATTTAGAGGCATCGAGTTTTATTGAGTATCATTGAATATATTTGACATGATATCAGAAATTCCATAGAATTTTCTCTCATTTTCTTGGTTGGGTTTTCTCACGACGGGAGGAGTGTCTAGTCATCTTGGTATTACAATAACTTTCTTTGATTCTCAAAAGAGGATCATCTTTGAGTTTTTTTGGTGTAGGCTCTTCGATGGGATTTCTTCCAACTGCAGCATCTTGGCAGCGATATATTGCTAGATCTTTGGCCAGTGAACACGAATTATGTGTTCGACTGAGTTCTCCCAACTGATAAAGCTCATTGTGTGACCGCACACTTCATGAATTTCTTTTTGAAAAAATTTCTTGGGATGTGAGCTCTCTGGAATAGCTTTGGAATGGTTTTGAAGTGGTTCTTGGCTGTTTTTGCACTATTTGTTGTTCTTGGATCTCTTGTCGTCATTATTGTTCGTAGAAGGTTGCTTTAATTTAGGTCTCTTCTTTGCGGGCACAAACATTGTCACTGCCACTAATTCATGATTGCAAATTGATGTTTTTACCATCATCAATTTGAGGAGGGATGTGAGTGGGATATAAGGAAAGCTCAAAAATGAGGAAAGCTACCATATTTAATAGATTACCATTACTGAATATTATAATTGATAACTACCATATTTAGTTGTGATTTTGGTTCTATATAATGAGAGAACCTCTCACGTTTGAGAGGCATCGAGTCTTATTGAGTATATTTGACACACTCTTTTCTATTATGACATTTTCGTCTCACTTATTTGGTGCATAATTATTTGATAAATCAATGAATTTGATAGAGAAAACCCCAATCTTTGATAGTGGTAACCAGTGTATCAATCAAATCGTAACTTAACGAGATGGCTATTAAGGTACTGCAATGAAAACCACATAAACATTACAAATTTTGCAAATAGCAATGCAGTTATTCGAAGTAGAAAAACAAATACTGTAGTTATATTCTTACTTGGGAAGCCGAGCAAAGAGAAGATTGGTCAAGACATCAAGCATGACTTGAAACTGTCTAGAAGTCATTGATGCTGTTATATTACGAGAATTGAAAGCAAGCTCTTTCAAGGGTTTCACCTGGAGCATAATGAATATATGATAAGCTATGATAATAAAGTAAGAGAAAAAGCCTTCACCATTCACATTAAGTACCAATTTAGTTGGTAGTTGGCAACTGTGACCTGTCAGGATGTTTTACATACCTTCAAATCAGAGGTTCCACCTTTGTGCCTTGTATAGCGGAAATACATGTCACAGGGCATAAACACCCGTTCCAGTAAAGCTCCAGTACGCTTCACTTTGGGTGAGCTCTGAATTTTTGGAAGCCACTGCAATCCAGCCCCAGGGTCAACATCAGTTGGAGCTACATGAGCCTGCACATGCTCCAACATCACAGAGAACTCCATGCGGTTCCATGTCATTTCAGGTTGAGATTCAGGAACTGGAATATTTCCTCCACCTAGTGCTTGTTCAATCATCTCAAGGCCAACATGAAGGACTGAATGGAATGAACGAGCTAAAACACGACCACTAACAGCAGCAAGTAAAAATCTACCCTGTCAATAAAGGGCCTTACCACATTACTCTATGAATAAGCATCCTAAGATTATCACAAGTAGTGAGAATTATTCCAGAATTATCTTTCTAAATGGCCTGTGGCTCTTCTAATTTGATTGATGATGTGAAAAATCATTTGTGTTGCTCCGCTAGTACAGGAAGATGCTAGAGCTCTTAAGCCCAACTTATTATTGATGGAAACCAATCTCTCTCTCTCTCTCTCTGTGTGTGTGTGTGTGTGGGGGGGGGGGGGGGGGGGGGGGGGGGGGGGGGGGGGGGACAGACTAACATATTTGATTGCACCACCACGAGGGTAGCTTTGAATCACTTCGGAATCAAATCACTAGCCTAACAACTAGTTAAAGCTTGAACCTTGGCTCAAAATGCTCAAGTTCAAGTTACCAATTATGTCACCATCTGAACAAAATACATGTACCACTCTAAAACTACAAAAAAAATTATGTCCGACATCGCATGTAGTGATGCTGAACATATTTACAAATGAAGAGGAAAGCTACAATTCTATGTCTAGTTGGATAAGGAACGAGTTTTAGCACTTTCTAAAATTAAATATGTATTTTAGTTTATTAAGAAGCTGTTGTAATATTTTACTTAAGAATTCTTACTTTTCTAGAGTCGAAGGTAGTTTGGTTTTCTAATATATGCTAAAATTGTCCATGGCTTAACTAGTTATTTAAGGCAATCCTACTTTTTATCATGATTTTTTTGTAGTCTTGCTTTAATCTCAGATTTCATTAGTCAGGGGTTTCCTGTTTAAGGGTATTAGTCCATGTGCAGAAGAGAAAATCTTTTAGAGGTTCATAAATATTTAAGAAATTTCTTTATTCTATAGACCATAAAAAACAAAAATTTGGTATTGTGTTGCATGAATTTGTCTAATTCTGAGTTGCTGAAGCTCTCTTATGTTCTCTCTCTTGATTTCTTCTCCCCCGACTTTTAAGCACTGTTATTGGGTACTGCTCTTCAGAATCCAAAAGATCCCCAAAGACCTCCTAAGACCACTTCTCTAATTCAGAAAAGCATCTCTCACCCGTGATCAAACTTATACGCAATGCAATGCAAGTCAAACCCCACAATGAAACTCATCATCACAAGTTTTATTATAGTTTAATTAAAGTTGCCTACATCATATGTGTTCTTTTTGGTTTGCCATGAAGTTCTAAATATATTAAGTTCTAATGCTGATAATTACTTACATTGGCTTCTTCTGAGTGAAGATTGAATTGCGGCTCAATAACATTCACCATGAAATGGCGTGTGCCCTCCTTCTCGGAGTCATCATAGGTTCCAGGCTTTGCTGTATTAGAAACAAAGATTGCATATCAACTTAAAGAAGATGCTATTCAATTTTGCAAAGTTAAAGGATTTCAACAAACAATATGTAGCATAGCTAGCGAATATGTTGGTGCTGATCTGTATTACAAATTCTCAGCATGGAAGCCTAGATAATGCAAGAGAACAAACATTTTGGCTGGCAAAACCTAATATGTGGAAGACAGGATGGGATCTAAAAGTGGTGAACTGGCTCATAACCGAATGTCTGAAGTGGTTCTTTAATTGACGTAGCTCTCTTTGTATTCACATCTGAATCATTTTAGCTAAGAGCCAAATTTCTGCTCTTAAATTTCACATGCACATTAACGGAAGATATATATAAAGTTCAGAACTTACCATTTGCACTAGATGAAGGGTTCTCATTTGAGACCTGATTTGATGATGAAGATTGAGATCTTGAAGGATCCATGTGTTGGTTATCATCTTTCACCATTTCAGGTGTATCAAGAACCTTGTTTTCCTCAAGCAACTTCCTCTGTGCATATTGCCGAGAAGGAGAAGGCTTTGGAGGTTCAAATGCCTTCGATAGCCCACCTACCCAGGACCAAACAGCATCTCTATTTTCAAGAGTCCATAGAAGCTTCAGACCATACACAAAAATTCGTTGACAATTGTCAGCAATAACTACATTATATCCATCATCATCACTTTGGTCAGATCTTGTGTGCCCATCACTTTCACTCCCATTTTCAAACTCAGATCTGACATATGTCGTCTCAAGATTTCTTCTACCAGATTCCTGCCAAGCTAATAACCTTGTGGGATCAGCCTTTGGGGCTTGCCTTCGGATGGTAAAGTAATCAGATGATAATAAAAATCCATCATCAAGGTGCTTTTCAGTGTTGTTGCTTGTAGGCATGTTTTTATCGTTTGTGACCTTGTCCATTGATGCAGACTGGGAATGTTTCCTAGCCATTTGAAGTACTTTTGAAACAGTTGGGCAATCAACCCTATTTAGAAATACTTTGGGCAAGTGAAGGTCAAGACCCTGATAGACAAGATCAAGAGGATCGCGAATGCTTTCAAATGTATATTTTTGCTTACCGCGACCATAATAAAGTTCATATTTCAGCTTTGTCATCTTAAACGTCAGTCCCTTAGCTGGGTCATCATCATGTAAAGGCACATGTCGAATACATGTTGGGGTTCCATCAACCCGGAACATGAATTCTGTCATTACCTTGTCTAGGGACAGATTGCCTGATCTGGGAACCCTAGGGATCCCAAATCGGGGCACCTGGAAAAGGTCCGCAATTTATGAGGAGGAATGTAGTTCAAATACCAGAATTTAATAATCCATGCTAAATCATGATGACCAACATTCATAGTTGGTCCATTCATAGATGCATTTCCTGATTTCAATGGACTATAGGCAACTCCATCCACAGCAGTATGACTATCAATGGAAGAGGATTGTGACTGAATACCACTAGAAATCAAATGGGGCCTAAGGGACAAATTCCATTGCAGGGAAAGAAAAGTGGATCTGAAGGGATCATAAACCTTTTCACGAGGAACCCCTTCATTGGGAAGTGAAAATAAATAATGATTTAGAGGATTGCGAGACTGACAATCCCATTCCATTGTAACTTCAACAGTGAAAATTGGGGCCTCAATGAAAGCTCCAGAAAAGCCAGTAGAATGTTTCGAGCTGCAATTATCCATTAACCTCTCTAAACTGCTCAGTAAAATCTTAAATTTTTTAGCAGAAACATAAACACGACCGTCTGATTGCTGGATTTCCATATCACCCGAAACAATACAAAGTTTATCAGAGTTTTCATATGGATCCGTGGTAGCAAGAACATTCCATCTGGTCTCAGAAAAATATAAAGTGGTGTTCCCATGAATATAATTTCTCATTTCATCCCACCAAGGTAAGCTCTTTTCCTTTTTAGGTAGCTGAACGTCAGGATTTGGATTCCTAATGCTCAAATTTGCCCTACGAAGGGCAACAGTAAAAGCATAACTAATATCAGCGAATGATGGTTCAAAACCAACGCCAAAGGAAACTTCTCCTCTCTGAAAATGTATGGGCAAATCACAATATGTTTTTACTGGAGGAGTAGTGCCACTAGCTGAGCGAAGCATGCAAACTTTCCTCCAATTCCCGATGAAGACATTTTGTTGAATTTGAGGCTGAAAACAGGTCGCCTGCAAATAGAGAAAAGAAAAAGGCAAAAGAAGTCTCAAATAAGATCATAATCATGACTCGAAAAGAAACTTAAGAATAAATCAAGAGAATGCAAAAGTAAAAACATCATATGCTAAGCTATAAGATTAACTATTAAAGCTTTTTGACCAAATCAACAGGTTCTTGCACCGCTCCATAATGTAATCATTTGTTTCTTTTCAGGGACGATGCTACACTTAATTTTTTTACAAACACCCTTACTTACTACTCACAATAGGGGGTGGGGACCACATTATTGGATTATTTTATTCCCGCGGGGCCCGCTTGCCATGTGAGTGAGTAATCCATTTTGTACATGAGTTAGTACATATAGAATAATCCTTCTTTTCAGATATAAATTCTGAAGGTAACATAGGCATGTTAATTCAGGGATACCTATCATGCTTACAAAGAAGTAATGTCTTTTCTCTTTCCGTTGAGAATAAAATTACATTACAACATCGTACGTTAGGACATCCTAGTTTTCCAAATTTAAAGTACTTATTTCCTTTGTTACCCAAAAGTAAAAAATTTATCCATGTTTCAACATGAAAATTGTCGGTTTGCCAAGAACCATCGTACTTTTTTACCTTCAAACTTATGTATGCCATCTAAGTCGTTCTTACTTATTCAGAGCAATATTCTAAGTCGTTCTTACTCATTCATAGCGATATTTGGAGAGTCTCTCGTGTAACTGCTCTTTCTGGAGAAAAATAGTTTATAACCTTCATTGATGATTCATCGAATTTGTTAGGTTGATTAAAAGAAAAATATGAAGTTGGAAAAACATTTAAAGACTTCTATGCAATGATAAAAAGCAATTCCAAGCCAAGTTTAAATTCTTGGAACAGTAGTGGAAAAAAATACTTTAATTCAAATCTTTGAAATTATCTTGTTGAGATTAACATTATCCACAAATCTTTATAGGTAAATTCTCCTCAATAGAACAGGACTAGGTATTACAGAGAGGAAAATAAATACATATTAGAAGCAACATGGTCTCTTATATTTACAACAGGGTTCCTATAACATTTTTTGGGATTTGTACTCACTATTACATACTTGATCAATAGGATGCTTACTTGGATACTAAATTTTCAACTTTGTTAACACAATTTTGAAATGTTACCCTCTAACCAAAACATTTATTTCAATGCCTCCTAAAGTGGTTGGTTGTGTTGCATTTGTCCATGTCCATCAAACTGACAAGAATAAACTTTCTTAAAGTCATTAAATGTGTTTTTCTCGGATATTCCCTCACCCAAAAGGGTTACAAATGTAATGGTCCACATTTTCGAAACTTCTATGTTATCACTGTAAGTGGAATATAAGGAAAGTTCGAATACAAGGAAAGTTACCATATTTAATACATTACCATTAATAAATACTATAATTGATAGCTATCATATTTAGTTCTGATTTTGGTTCTATATAATGAGAGAACATCTCACATTAAGGGAAATCGAATCTTATTGAGTATCATCGGGTATTTAACATCATATTGGAGCCAGTTTCTTAAAATTTTCTCTCCGGTCTTCTTGGTATTCCGATCATTTTCTTGGATTCTCAAGTAGGATCATCTTTAAGTTTTTGGTACAAACTCTTCAATGGGATTTCTTCTAACTGCAGCATCTTGACCAACGATATATAGCTGGACTTTTGGCCTGTGCATTGGCCGTTATAGCTTTTGTTAGAACACGAATTATGTGTTCGACTAAGTTCTTTCGATTGATAGAGCTCATTGTGTGTAGTCGGCACACTTCGTCCTAAATTTCTTTTAGAAATTCTTCTTGGGTGTGAACTCTCTGGAATGGCTTTGGAATGTTCTTGGAGTGGTTCTTGATTGTTTTTGAACTATTTATTGTTCTTGACTGTTTGTGCACTATTTGTTCTTGTCTTGGGTCTCTAGTCGTCACTATTTTTCATAGATGATTGTTGTGATTTGGGTCTCTTCTTCATAGGCACGAGCACTGTCACTGCAACCATTTCATGATTGCAAATTGACACTTTTACCAACATCAATTTGAGGGAATGTAAGTAAAACATAAGGAAAGCTACCATATTTAATAGATTATCATTAATGAATATTATAATTGATAGCTACCGTATTTAGTTGTGATTTGGATTCTATATAATGAGAGAATCTCTCACATTGAGAAGAATCGAGTCTTATTGAGTATCACTGAGTATATTTGGCAATCATAGTTGACAACTTTTTTAATTCAAGCCCTTCTTTCCTAAAAAATCTTTTCAAGGGATAGTTGTGACCCGGAAGAAGAGGCTAGAGCATGCTAAAAGCACTAATAAAAAGCCCAAACAAGAGAAAGATTTGATCACAAACCTCAACTGCTCAGAAGCTTATGCTTTGGGATGTAGCAAATGGCACTCAAGGCGTAACATTCTAGGTGCTTAATGAAGGCCTCATGTAAGTCTCGGGTGCTTTTAAAATAACGGTTTTAGAAAGCTAGGGCATGCTTGCTTCACTTGCTCTCTTCTCTACAGTACATAAAAAATTCGCTTGAGGTGCACGCCTCGGAGTGAGGCAGTAGGAAAATGCCTCGAGACACTTTGAAAGATCTTTTCATGGCGTAAGCCTCATGATTGAGGCTTACGCCTCATAGCGCATGCCTCAGAAACCTCGAGGCATGTGCTCATTAATTTGTTTCAATTTTTATTATAAAAGTTATTTTTCTTGGTCTGACACTAATACAATTTTAAAAAACACAGTAATGGCCACTTTTCCATTGTTGGTTTCAATTTTTCATCATGCTTGACCCCAACACAGTTTTAAAAGTCAGTCTTCTTTGTTTAACACTATCTAATATTATAACAAATGAAGCTAGCTAATAATTAGCATTCGACTAAAGCAGCTCACACTTAACAGCAAAAACAAAAAATAGCCACACACCAAACATAACGACTCCTGGAAAAATGTGCTTGGCAGAAGCAGTTATTCAACATTTCTCTTTTCTTTTAGCTTTTGCAAGTTTCTATATTTCCCGTCATCCTCTTTCTCCTATCATCTGTCTAGTCTCTTTGTCTGGTTTGGTTTCTATTTTCTTCTATTTTTTCTGTTTCTGTTGTATAACTTGTTCTGGATTTATTCTCATCTCTTTTATTTCCAGTTCACTGTTGTGTTTCATAACTGTAGCCTTCTAGATTCTAAAAAAGAAATAGTTATTTTTTTCTATTGTATGATAGTACTTATTATGTAATTTTACTTTTGTGTTTTTTTCCTTTTTTGCTTATTTTTGTGTTTTTCTAGTTTTTTTTACCTTTTCTGGTTCGTTGTGAGGCTTACCCAATTTAGCCTTTTTTTACATTGCTTCTCTATTATCCAAATCTTTTTTTTTCTAGTTTTTAGATTTGCATTGTCTAAAATTGCCCAGAAAGTCTATAAAACATTCTAGGCTAAAAAGGCAACCTTAAAGCGAAGCGAAGTAGTAAAAAGCCTAGAGATAGCAAGTTAACTGAACACACACCTCAGTTGTCCCAAGTCTTACGTCTACAGGCATGAGCCTAGTAAGTCAGGCCGCAAGTCTTGACAAATAGCACTCAAGATGTAAAAAAAGGCGATTAATGAAGGCCTCAAGAGTGGAGAGAGTTCAGGTAACAATTTATATTAGGTACTATCAGTTAGAAAAGCATGTATCATTAGCATGAAAGTACATACAAGTGGGAGAGAGTAACGAATGAAATATACATACCTGCTGAGCCAGCACAAGACGACCTTCGCAACGACCTGAAGTTGCAGCAAATAAAGGACATGTGTAGTTTCTTATCCGAGCGACAAGGGAACCAGTATGCAAAGTAATGTTTCCACCATAAAGTTTTGAAAATGGAATGCTATGTGCACGACATATGGGATCAAGCTTCTGCAACACTTCAATCATCCCAGCATCACCCCCTTCGATTTTCGACAAGCTAAAATCTACCTCGGTAGCAGAAATGGAAAAAAGAGAAGATCTTTCCTTACTAGGTTTGAAACCAGATTGGAAACCATCTTTACAAGCTCCTGATCCTTGTGATGGCACAAGTTTCTGACATGCTCGGAAATATGACCGGAATGACTGTTCATATATCTCATCTCGCAATTTTTTGATAGCTGTATAATCTTGTAAATCAATCTCCTCGCCCTTATAATTAAATTTTCCTTCATGGGTAGAATCGTGTCTTTCAGAGGCTTCCTGACACTTGCCACCCTTGGAAATAAGTTCATCTAGAAAAGTTAACCTAACTGCTAATTCACGTGCCTCATTTTTCAAAAGCTGATAATGTTCATCAAGCCAACCTTGTATTGGCTCTTCTTCAATGTCAGCAGTTAGTTTACGTATGGAAAATTTTACACATCCAGTTCTTGTTGAACTAGCCTTTTTGGGTTTTGCACTCTCTTTTCTAGATGGAAATATTAGTTGACTTTTAGCAGCAGTAATAAGCTTCAAAGCTCGCAGCATTTCCTCCACGGAATCATCAATTGCACGCAACTGCAACCTAAATGGCATGCATATATATACATCAAGGGCTTGAATTACCCAGTCCCATGTAGTTAGTCTCTCAGATTTTGCATCTGAAGCACTCCCTGATGCATTGGGGATTCGAGATATTTGCATCCTGCTGCTTCTGAAAACTCTAGCTTCACTCAAATTGAGCACAAGTCCTTCAAGAAGCACACCTATTCGAGCATTCTCAGAAAAGATGGATTGAACCTGGATCAAGGTTTCAACTCCATCTCCAACCTCAGCTGATATACTGAGTATTTCCACATCAACAGCAAAAATTGATTCTCTTTTATTCTTTTGTTTGTCAAGCTGCACTGATTCGAAAGATGCATCTTTCTTTGGGTCATTATCTTTCACAGTTGAATTTTTTTCCCTATCATCTTGTTCCTGAAGCTTCTGATTGTGTAGTAGTAACTTCAAGTGTAACCCAAGTTCAAATAATGCAATATGTGCATCAGGTTCCCACCTAACAGATATATCTGTGGCACTGAAGAGAGAGCAGACAGCAATTTCCTTCAGACCACCTGAACGCCTTAACAAACTTTGAGTTCTGCATGTCAAGCAGGACAACCTTTGTTCCAGGATTGCTCTCTTCTGGAAATTCTTGATAGATAGATCTAGCTCTTTCAAGCTCCATCTGCGTTGATTGTTTCTCCTTGTTCATGCAAAAACTCAGGTGGAAAATGTCGAGTGATACAGAGTACTTTAACTTTTTGAATTCGTCAGAGATTGTAGACATTATATTTGCAGTGCGAGGTGTCCCATCTGCTGATGTGCTAATTAAAACACGACCACCTTGAGATCCATAATTAACACGTTTGGGGTCTGGAACAACTGTATTATCCAACCCCACCTCTGCACAAATATTTACTGAGCATCTTTCAAGATTCAGTTTCAATAATTGCATCCCTTTCCCCGGTGACCTGGATGATCTCACTCCTGAGCTATGCGTTGGTTTCTTGCTTGAAGCAGATAATTTTTTCAGCAAGGCCTTAATAGAAAGAGCAGTCAATAACAGTGACTCGAGACGCTTGAAGGTCAAGTAGACACCCATGCCAGTTACATCTATGGTAAGAACTGTTTTACGCTTGGAACCATCTTCAAGTAAATCCATATCTTTTTCGCCCAAGTCCATGCTGATCTTAGCAATGTGCATTAAAGAACCAATATTTGTTTCCACGCCAAATAGGCTTTCTTTCAAGCATTCTTGATATTCATCAGACGTGTGTAAATTTAGTTCACCAAGTTCCATATGTATGGTGGCCCGTGAACTAGATATGTTGTTAGCAAAGACGTGTGATGATTGCGAGCAACCCTGCATTTTGGAATTGATAATTACGGTTCCATCACAATTTAAAATCAAAGATGAAATTAAGCATAAGCAACGATACGTAGGGGTTATGAAACAGACAAATAGCAGCCCGTTAATATCATTTATATGGATTGTCAAGAATTTATTGATATTTTTCCTCTTTTACTTATTTTCAAGATAATAGCAACTTTCTTGGTTTAGTACATCCTTCGCAAATAAAAATTGAAAGTTTCTGAGAACAGACACTCTCCCTTCTTCTTTAATAAGAATATCATTACAATTCAGAAGGGATAAGAAAAAGAAAGAAACAAAGAATGACAGAAACCTTCTAAACTCATAACTACATATTCATGACTTACTGGACTACTCACCAAAGATCCGAACTATAGAGAACTCCGGTTCTACCTATTTGCATTAATCCAATGTCTTACAAATTAATCTTCATTATTCTGTATCTTATTGCACAAAATTTGTAAATTTGTTTGTGTAACTTTGAGGACAACAAAAGGGTCTTCCATTGTAATTTCAATACATTTATCAACATGTACTGAAAGTGGAGAATTAAAAAGTTTGCTATAAGTGAGATTCATATTAGTCCATGTATTCAAAACACAAGCTTTAAAAGAAGAGAGCATTCAAACCGAGATTGAAAAGATGCAAGTAGCTTTCCAAACTATTGGAGTGTGCACCACTCATTTTTTTAATATAAAATGTATAATAACACAAAAGATGAATTGTATGAATTGTTTAACAGTTAGATTTGATGATGCCAAGATGCAAGTTCGTGAGTTAGCTGCACTGGCACCACTAAAGATGAATTGTATGAAAGAAACTGACCGCATGGTTTGGGAACATTCAACAAACCCACAGGATGGAAAAGCAATGGGACCAGTATTACTGAACTTGAAGAAATAGGACAACCTAAAAGCAAACGGAATCAAATGACTAGAATGGATATGAACCTTTCTTATTAACTTCGAAGATGGCCGATAAAAGAGTAGAGCGGAAAGACAGAATAGGATCCATGTTAGCCAAAACCAGATTAGCATTGACATACGGCTTTCTAAAGTTTTTGCAGCAGCAAGCTATTGCTAAAATTTACATAATTTTATTGTGCCAATAAATCTACTTCAAACACCAACTGCGTCATTTGAAGTTCGCTCAACATATCCCACCTATGCAAAGAAAATTCAAAACAAGAATGGTTTATTCCAGGTGCCAGAAGAAGTGATGTATGAAAATTGATACCACCACACTAGGAACTTCGAAAGTGTGAATCAGCAAAATCAACATGTTAGGTATATCAGATCCAGCATTGTAGTAAGATTGGTCATCACATACTGTATTGGTCAAAACTAGCATTTAGCAGTGACATGTGACAAAAAATATATTGGAGCTCAGATCTCCCCTGAGCAACCTGATTCCACAGTAGTTCAATAGATGCAACATATAAAAATAAAATTAAGAAGTTTCAAAGGCCAAAGTCATCATCTGAAAAAAGAAAAAGAACAGAAGAGGTTTAAGGACCCAGGAAGCTGTACTCAAGAACTGGAGGATGAGAAAATGGTTAGAAGTGACACAGAGCAAAGTAACTCGAACTGAGATAATCTCTTACGTGGTATAGTGGAATTCCATTCATGTTATAAAGCACAAGAGTCATCTCCGGGGCTGAAACAGTGCATGTCCACAAGATTGGTTTGTGTTCAGATGACTGTGGCTTTTCTTCAGCATGACTTTCTACTGAAACCTCCTTTTTTTTCTTTTTTGGAAGAACGCGCATCCATGGCTCTAGTCTATTCAAAACCAAGTTCCACTGAGTACCTCCGAGCTTAACATCAATTTCAGATCTGACAGGGGAGGCTGGCTGTAAATCAAAGCATCCTAAATAAGTAAATGAAATGACAAAAAAGGAAAAAAAAATAAAAGGCTAAATCAGAGACTAATGTAACATGTTAACATCAAGCTGATTTCTTGAACCAACAAAAAAAAAGAAAGGGAACAAAGTGCGTGTGCCCCCATCCAAGTATGATCCATTAAGCATATGGAACAAATCTCTAATATTAAAAAATTTAACAGTTCTCCACAAACCTTACACGCCATAAAGACAAATTTAAGCACCAAGAAAACAAGTGCATGAAAATGAATGGTTTGGAAATGGCCATTTTCTGACTAAGGGTGTGTTTGAGCCACATTCCTTTTTAAGAATGTATTTTGGAATAGTAGATTGATGAAGAATGTGTGGTTAAAAAAAAAAAAAAATTGATTTGCATAATATTATTTTAATAAAGAATAAGTGGTTGAAAAGAAGAGAGAAAACTGTATTTTAGGAAAAATGGGAATCAAACATCCCCTAAGATGCCACAGAAACTTGAGCAGGGTTTGCTAGCTTCAGTTCATTCTTCACTTCCATAAGGACAAAAACCCTCGTCTTTTTGTATCTTCTTCTTTGGGAAGGAGGGCAGCAGGTCAGAGCCAGGGAAGGTTAATCTCCATTGAAAATAGACTTT
Organism: Osmanthus fragrans; assembly: GCA_019395295.1. Lineage (NCBI taxonomy): Eukaryota > Viridiplantae > Streptophyta > Magnoliopsida > Lamiales > Oleaceae > Osmanthus > Osmanthus fragrans. Next base: position 196,990 of record JAEDXY010000050.1, read on the forward strand.
AGTTAATGTGGTGCCAGTTACATTGTCAAAGAAAGATGAACTTCAATATATTGGATGCTTCAAAAAAGTCCAAAACAATATGCCCACAACAGATAAAAAGCTAAAAGGATATATGTTTCTTGGTCTTGCAGACTTCCGTATACAACAACAAAGTAGGTATTTCCACAATAAATTGGAGGTCTCTACATGAATCTTTGTATGCCATACCTTTCGTATATATTATTACATCTATTGGAAGGTCCAATGCAACTAGATCCTTCATAACTACGGAAGGTCATGTTAATTTTGATCTACCTCATACCCTGTTCAAAGATGCATCATCTTTCGGTCTACCCAACTACCTCTTTCGTCCTTCCCTTAATTTATTCTCCATTGTTGCGAGCTGGATTGTTGACAGTCTCATTTCTTACCTTATCAAGTCTAGTATGGCCTTATTAGACTTCTGTATATTGAACAGAAATCACAGACTGGACACTTGAACGATAATGGAGATTATGGCAGACGGAAAGCGCAGTGTCAAAAGATGCTATAGAAAGTGGTAGAGTTATGATTTAGAGAGATGAAAACATATGATCAGGAAGGACCAAGCAGTGCAAGCCCTAATTTTCAGCCCCTGCCACCATATGAGACAGAGAGAGAATCAGCAAGCTCAGTGCATGCTTTCAATCACACCATTCCTCATCTCCAAAACCAGATGAGAAAAAAAAATTAAATTCACCCCTTGGTTTCCCTCGAAGAAACTCTGCTCGTTCTTGTGGTGTTAATCAAGTATTAGTAGGCAAACTATCAAAATATAGAGGTATCTTTTTTTACAAAAGGTAATCAAATACTTTATTAATCAATGAAAATACACAGGAAGTATATTATCAATTTAAACCAGAAAGGAACAACATGAAATCAAAATATAGAGATATGTCGTTTTGCAAAAGATAATGCCATTAAATGTAATTAGTGAAAATCATACCTGTAGTGGTATGTAAACCGAGGAAACAAAATCAAGTTTCTGTATTTCCACAATAGAAATGCTAGCTTCTCTAAGCAACTGAATATGATAGATTACATCAGTAAAAGGGGAGAAAGTTATAAACCTGGTAAACACTAGAGCTTCAAATTTGTGGACTTACGTGAATCTGACTAAATTCCATCTGAATATCAAGCCTTGTACTTTCTCCCACATCTTCAACAGATCGAGATTTTAAGCTTGTTAGTTGGATACCCATAATGGTATTCTCAACCACAAGACCCTGATGCACCAACTTCACATCCAGTTTAGGCAAAGTGAAGTCAACCTATCAAATAAGCATTGGGAAACGAATCACTGAACTCTCTAAAGGACAGCTAGAGAATGTCTACATTTAATAAAACAACAGTATTATCACGTCAACCAAAAAGCAGGAAGAACAAGGTATGCATATCACTTAAACTAAAAGCAGCAAGAACATTGTAGACAGTCAATTTCACTAAATCACTAGATCTGAAAGCCTAAGCTCTTAGATAAGACACTTGTATACATTTTAAATATTATCTTTAACATGCCCCCTTCAATGAAGATAGAGTTCATCTTTACCCCCATCAAAACATGACACATGTAAAATTTCATTTATGAATGGAGGCGGGACCTGAACTCAGGATTTTTGCTAGGACCACGTGTATCATTCAAATATCATATCCAACACGTTTTTATATGTCATCCAGGAAAAAAAAAAAAAAAAAAAAAAAAAAAAACTTGAGCCAATCCGAAAATGCACAGAGGTGCATTAAAGGAACTTTCTACTGGAGCCTTCTAAAATAATTTCGGAATTCATTAGCTGAAATTTAGTTTCTTGGAAACCATGTAATTGAAAAATTTACGAAATATTAAAAATACAAACAGAGTAATAAGTTTAAATATTCTTTTATCAATCCACCTCACCCATTTCTCTCATCAGCAGTTTTGAATTTTTTTTTATTATAGAGGGCAGAAATTTACTTATCATAAGCAATAAATTACAATCAATGAGTCCTCTTTAGACATAATCTGAAACATGATCAAGAATATAACACATTTTCCAGCCAAGAAAAATTACAGGTTAAGGAAAGTCCTAAAACTCCACAGATATTAAAGCCCGTGAAGAAGCCAAAATTCAACTCTACTACGGCATGCGTCCTTTTCACTCAAAAACTTTGGAACTCTTATCTGTCCAAACCACCCACAAATAGCCAAAATCATCTTTCCACATAACTTCTCCCAACCTTCCTGAATCAAAACCACTAGATTTTTCAATGAATTAACTCCTGCACCTTTCAAGAAAAACTCATTCGAAACCCACTCTTCTTAGCAAACTGCACCATAGAAGTGAAAGATCACGACCTAAGCACAAATAATCAACATGTTCGAATTCCTCCGATACATCACATACCAAGAGAGAGATAGAAATAAACGAGAACATTTTCTCGGCACTAAATCTCAAGTATTAATCACCCTATAAGAAATCAGCCAAGCAAATACCTTAATCAGGAAACGGAGACAATTTCCTATAAAAGTGAGAGATTCAAATATAGGGAAACTTGGCAACAACCCCCAGAAGATCAAGCTCCAATGAACTTCGATTATAACGACATGACTTAAAAGAAAAATTCTCAATAATGGTTAACAGAGGGGCAAATATTAAACCCTAGTATCCCTTAGATTAAAAATGAAATTAAACATTTCAATTGATGGAGTTATTTCCAGAAATTAAACAAACAGAATTGATGGGACCATTTTCATTGTTGAGACTTTATATGGTCTAAGAAAATCTGAGGCAAAAGAAGCATAGTCCATCCATTCGTCATCCCCGAGCTGATTTCATTTCCACACCTGCCATGCCTTTCTTGCTCTCCAAGAAGAGGGGAATCAAAGTCCACCAACCTTGGATTAATTCAGGCAGGCCATTTGAGGCTATCAAGAGTGCTTACTTCTAATGTCAAATCAGGCTCCCCACATCCTATTTGGTGAACTGTACGAAACAAGAGGAACCTTCAAATATAAACTCCCACGGATTCCAAAATGAGCCTTTGCAGTCCTTTAGAATCCCAGCATTTGGGTCCAACCTTAATTTGCGCTTCACAACCCTCACCCATAAAGAGACTACTAAATCTTCTATACTTTTACTTCCAATGTCCAAGGTTCGAACTACCAAATGATTTGTTTTACCTTCCGTACAACCTTCCCACAAAAATTCTCATCATGCATTCTAAGAAACAGCCACCTTCCCAGACATCCTAAGAATTAATGTATAATATATAGGGACAAAACTTGCTGGATGTGAGGTGAGGGTGAGTAAGAGACATCACGTACTGCGCCCCAACCAAAGTTCGTACAGCCACCCACAGAAGTTCTCTAAGCAACTGAATACCGACAATTTGAATAAAAAGTGAGAAAAATACAAAGAAACTAACCTGCTAATGAATCACAAAGACAAGCTCGGGTGGTGATGTCGGAAGATTTATACATGCTATAAGAGGAATGGCACTAAGTTTGGGAGAGAGTGACGCGCTAGCCTTAGGAAAAAGAGAAGATGGCAGTGGAATATAAGGAATGCTCGAATATAAGAAAAGTTCGAATATAGAGAGCTACCATATTTACTAGATTACCATTAATGAATATTGTAATTGATATCTATCATATTTAGTTGTAATTTAGGTTCCATATAATGAGAGAACCTCTCACATTGAAAGGCATCGAGTCTTATTGAGTATCATTGAGTTTATTTAACACTCAAGGCATTTCTAAAATGGAAAAACGTTTTAACTATTCCAAAGGCATAAAAGACCCATCAGTTACCATTTAAAAAATGTAGGATGTGTTCTATTTGCACACTGCCCTTCATTAAATTCCTAACGTGTAGCACAACCTCAAGAAACATTGTCAAGCTGCACTCTAAAAGACCCAAAAATTGTTCATCTTCCTTAAAGAATTCAAAGCACTATTCTATTATCTCTACACTAAAAAATAAAAAATATAATTTAACGTTATATTAATCAACGTGTCCGTCCCCTAATTTCTGAAAAATCATGGGTTGGAGTGGCCATGTAGTGTCACGTCCTTGTCGTTTTACAGGCCAGAGCCTCTTAAGCTGTCAACCTCTCTTTCAGAACATGAAATATAGATTTTTCCTGCTCTATCCAATTTTCGCATCGCATCTAATTCATGTTTTAATCTGATGCCTTGGACCCCTAACCGGTGGATAAACAAAATATCAAGTCCCAGTATTTCTTCCCACCATATTATTTTCTAGATCATTTCTCGAAAACCAGCATCTTATTCACAAACCACCCCCCCCCCCCCCCCCCCCCCCCCCCCCCCAAAAAAAAATCCTGCACACCACTTGATATTTTTAGCATACAACTCCACCTTCTATTTCTCTTCCTTAAAGTGGATGTGCCCCCACTTCTCCAATGTCACCACTCCATACATCAATAACCAATATCCTCCCACAGTCAATAGATAAAAGGAAAAATAGAAGAAAGGAATAAATGATTAGCAGCTTTTCCTAATAAAACAGATGGTCCAATAAATAGACCAAGAAATTATGTATAACAAGCATCAATGACAACAATAAGCAAGGTGATAAAAATGAATAGTAAACCCAAAGAAAATCGAAGTAAACCAACCTTTTCTGGGAACACAGAGGTGTACTTAGCTAGAGCAGAAAAAGCTTGCTTTTTCTGTGGATTTTTAATAGATGCAGATTCGCTGTTTGTGGGTAGAACTTCAAAGGGTGGCAGAGAAGAGGTGTCTGGTGGACCCTTTTCTTTATAAAGTAGTTCCTCATCTAGATTTACACAGACTTCACCACTTGTAACATCCAGCTTTTTAATGACTACGCCTGCTTCCCTGCGTCAACAGAAAGAAGGTGAAAAGAAATTGAAAGGATCACCAGCAAAAGTCCTTTCCCTTTTCTATATATAGTTAGGCTATACAACTTTCAAGATGCTGAGATAGAAAAGCTGAAATTAAACAGATCAGGAACCACAATCTGATCGACAAAAGTGAGCCCAATAAGATCAAGGAACATATGCTGAAACACTTCCCTATTCTAATGCACTTTCCATCATGAATTATGGAACTCTCCAATCGCTTTGGGCTATATTTATTTCATAGAAGAGAAGACAAGTGGGGAACAGGACAAAAGAATAGAATGAACACATTTCTACGAACTAAAATTTATTGCTCTATAAATTTGGTACAACATTGGAATGCAGAAGGTGGGAAGAAGAGATGACACATAAACAAGCAGAAAGAAACATATAGCCTATAATTTTTTGTATTTGTTCTTTTTCCATATGTTCATATATTATAATTCTTGAAAGTTAATAGAGGTTAATTTAGTTTTGCAAGCCATTTGCCTCCACAATTTCATCACCGTGTGTTGCTAGAGTTACCAAGATTCTCAATTTTGTGTGCAACTCTGCAAACCCAATATGGACATCTTATTATATGGCCATCAGCCCACCACCCATTTTTTAGTAATCAACCTTACATCAAAGTTCAGGTTAAATAAAATCCATGTCATATTTAGTATAAGGAGACGCACAGAAAGAATAAGTCAGCCATCGCCCAAAGGAAGTCAAGTTAACACCATGTTGAAGTCTTGAGAAAATCAATACAGTAGCAAAGAGGTAAACACATTTGGGCTCAGCCCCACAGAGTACTTTTTGAGTCCTCCAAACAGGGTGTGCCAATTAAGCTGGTAATTCTAGCCAAAGACTCATTTCCCCATCCCCAACAACAAGTCTTCATCTGATAATTCTATAGAACAGCTTTGAGCCGTCGACAGACAGATATGGTTTTTGAACTAAACCTGTTCCCACTCGTATACCAGCCAAAGTTAGGTCCGTCCGTCCAGATTAAAGTGTGTCTAGTGTATGCCTCCTTCGTGAATGTAATTTTGGCAGGAACTGAAGCGTGTCTAATTAGCATGTGTAAATTCAATACTGGTATTCACTGAGCTCTAAAAATATAAAAAGATAAACAACTGAAACACATAACTGCCAGAGTTGCTGATCTATACCCCAAAATCCCTCCGTGCTTCCCCTGCAGATAGAGAGACCATTATTTACTTCTCAATTCTATTTCTTGAGAATTTCTGAAACCCAGCTTGTTGGTTAGTGACTAGTTTCAAAATTCATCATGAGCACCTATAAAATATTTTCCATGTTTCCGTCAGTCCCCACTGTAAAAATTAATTATGTCCAAATTTGAATATAGTTATTGTTAGTAACTACTATCATAGAGAAGGAAATCCCCAAAGTCCCAGACATAGGACAGTATCTTTCTTTATCAATCATGAAAAATTCAAAAACTCAGTTCCCACTGGCTTTTATGAAATAGTCTAAAATGCATACAGTATACTTTTAAGACCTGTAAAGTTAATAGGCTAGTTTTACAGAACAGTGATTAGACCTGCACACTTCATGGCACTAAGTGTTGAGCTATTAAAAGACGGAATACAAAAAGATAAAGGTCCTTATAGACATTCATATTCTAGTGTTCGCTATACAGTGCTACATCAACAGGATTTGGCTCAGAGAGCCCATTTTTATTAATTCTGGATTTCTCGGAATTTGATGTCTATACGATGAAGGTAGCAGATGTGAGCTATGAGGATGCTAAGATATATGTCTAGACATACTAAAATGGAGAAGAAAGAAATGAGAATATAGACCAACAAATGGAGGTGTTGCCAACTGATGATAATTCAAGGCAGGGCGACTTGAATGCTGTACATGTTTTGCATGTATCTAAAGAGATTTATGTTCAAAAGAGTGTCGTGATTACCATAGAACATGTCCAGAGAAAGAGAACAAAACCAACATGGCATGTGGACTAGATAAAGGTGTATATGCTTTAGACCTTCTAGAAAATCTCTAGCAATGAATTGAACCAAGAGACGGAAATGATTTATGTGCTGACCCCAAGTTTATTGGGAAAAGGGCTTACTTCATTGTTGTTATTGCCTGTTGATATCTCATTTGTTCAAATGAGTTACAAAATATTCATGGAAACGAGTGTAACACAAAACCTACCTATCATGACCAAGCTCGCACAAGACACAGAATTCTTCGCAGCTGACAGGAGCACACACCCTTTCTTTCATATGGTTAGAAGAGAAACATCCACCAGAGGTTACTGATTGATCATAGGTCACTCGTGATTCACCCAAGAAAACAATAATTGGAACAAGCTGCAGCTTTACAGACAATCCCACCTCAGATCCAGCATCTTTAGATATATCTACACTCAGCTCTTTGACATCCAAAGTGGCTTTTGGTGTCTGCAGTGTTAAAGTGAACCATCCAGTATTAGCTGACAGAGTATCAAACAAATGATAACTCATGAGCAATTGAAATCACAGATACTTATACGTATAGTGCAACTCATTAAGGAGCACACTTTATGATTTTGTCATTTAAAAGAAGAAAATAAATGGATTAAAATGGTATAGTAATATATTCTCACTTTTCATTACAACAGTTTTTAATCTGAGCCGATAAGGAAATCAGTGCTATATATGCAGTTACACAAATACTTGAATAACAAAATATATGGCTTATACAAGGCTTTTTTTTCCTTTTCTTCCAGCACTGCAAGTGTTTCAGAGAATAATATTTCATATATTTTATATTTTCTCTCTTCTGCTCTCTCTACTGTCTTACTTTTATTTAGATTAGTGCTATAGCAAGTACTGGGATTAACCCTGTAGCACGTAATGTTCAAGGGAGAAAAGTTGACCTCTATTTCTTTTTTCCTTTTCGTTAAGAAAGACAATTCAACTATCGTGCCATGAAAATATTTTCATCAAGAGGACAAGGAACACAAGGAAAAAAGAAATGCAAAAAGATAATCATATACACATAATATTTACAGAAACAAACAACTAATGATAAAGGAATCTCAGATGTAGAAACATGTGAAGACAAATACTTTGCTCTCTCAAACAACTACTTCGTTATTCAAGTTGGGCATATGTGATTTCGATGCACCAACTTGAGGAACAGATTTTTGGAATAGAAATCTAATTATACGATAGAAAATTTATTTCAACTTATTTTCCAACTATTTTTATATTCTTAATTTAACTAGGAATTGATATAGTGGTAGGATTAAGTTTACTTTTTCTTTTCCTTCTACGGTTAGGGATAGTTTTTTTTTCATCTCATTGGTTGGATTGTACTATTATAAATAGATTCGATTGTTTATGAATAAAATCATTCAGCCTAAATTTCAAGTAGTATTTCTCTTCCTATAAATTCTCAAGGTCTTCTACACCAACAGCATGCACTCTCACAGTTCAATTAGTCACATAATCCCATCATAATCATACATAAATGACAGAGGAAGTGCACTCGTCAATTACCAGAGGAATAAATGCAACCATTGCACTAATAGTATCAACAAAAATAGAAATCCAAAGAAAGATCTACATGCTTGTTGTGACTATATCTAAACTATTTATCAAATATTCAAGAAAAAATACCTGTTTTTTCCCTTTTAATGACCATGCATTATCTTAAGTATGATTATAAGTTTCAGAATGAAATCCTATGCTCATCATCTTCATTTATAACACACATATAAGATTAATGCGAAAATAAACGATTAAGTAATTGTAACGACCCGTGTCCCACTTAACGGGTTGTCCCGACCGTTAAATCGACGACGTACTGTCCTCACTGTACCAACATAAAATTGCTCCAAACCAAGCACGCTTAACTGTGGAGTTTCTAACGATGGACTTCCGAAAAAGAAGGTGCACCTTATTGGTATGAGTAGTACCTATCAATTCTTTTAAGCTTTCCTGGTCTGGGTATTACAGTAATCCTTTACTCATAAAAAAAGCATTGAACAGTTCAAGATGTAGCAGCAGAACCAACTAAATGACCAAAAGAATGTACAAATAATAGCTCAAGTAGACTCCTCTCACCTTCAAAACCAAGTCAGTCACAGAAACTGATAAAAATCTTGCCATGTTAGCCACAACCATCCACTTTCCTCTACCTGAAGTGCGGCGTTTATTTGATTTGGTTTTCTGAGTGCTTTTCTTTGAAACCCTCATTACAACTTCTAAATCACATATTAACACCTGCAACTTTGGATCCCTGGAAATGAAGCCAACCCCAAGTTTAACCAAGGACTGCCGTAAGCTTAGTCTAATTTCACCAACTGATATGGATTCAACAGCACCCTGTAATTTATCGGACCCATCAGAACATGCAAAGCACAATTTAAGTGGACAAGTACTGTAATATAAACCTGAGAAAATGTATTCCAAAAATCATTGAACAAATCTATAACACTGCAATGCATATGAAATTATGGGATTTGAAGTCTGATGTCATACTTATTCTTTTTATTTTTCTTTGTTTTCTGGAGGGGTAAGAAAGAGGATAAGACCATTTTGTACATCAACCAAACAGATCGCTCTGAACAAATTAGTCAAACGGTGATCCAATTAATAGTGGCATGGCCCACTCTCAATTTTTTTACACAAAATCTGTGATCTAAATTGATAAGGATCTTCTTACATCCCTCACTAGGATGCACGATAGAATATTTCTCAAGCACAAGGGATTGCTTTTAATTCAATGAGAACCAACAGATGAAAACGGGTGATCGTAAGAATAGAGCAGAAAGTCATATGATTACATCTGCTAGTGTTTCAGTGTCTGCATAAATGGAAGTCACTGCAGTTAATTACACACTAACCCGACAGAAATTACATTATCTCAACACTAGGAAGACCATTTGCAGAGCCTACAGAAAGACTTCATCAAAAAGCACCATGCACCATGATAAAAAGGGAGGCCAGGGAGGAAATAAAGCAATGAATACAATATTTTATCTAGAATTGACTGAATTTGCAAAAAAAGAATAAAGAGAATCTCAAAAGTAGAGATGATTTAAGTAACAATAATTTCTAGGAAGGCCTTAAAAGTTTCTACCATATTGAATAAATTGTTTCCATTCTAAAGAAATGCTGTGAAGGATCATTCCATCAACCATGACTCGTGCGAGCCTCGGCTTTTTATTTCTTTTTATACAAAAGCAGAAGAATCTATTAAAGAGGAAGGAAAAAAGCACAGCAAGGAGGAGGAGATGTCCTTTATTGAATAGCTTAACAAGTAATGGAATTCGCTAAACATGGCAATTTAGTTATCAACTATTATGAAGGGCTCTAAATCGGTAAGTTTAGTAAGATTCACCTCTAACTGCCAAGAGAGTTGCTCCAAAGACTTTACCAGAAGAAAGCAATGACATAGAGGCCATGATTTACAAGATGGAAATTGGATTCATTACTTTTGACTTTTAAAGGAGAACAGATCTATATGTTTACCAAGCTCTGCTAGACTTCATAGGTTCAATTTCCCATCAAACCTGCTTTCTCGAGTGGAGATAATGCATTTTCAACAATATATTTTACTGCTCATAGGATATTATACAGATCAAATCAAATGAGAATAACCTTTTTGAACTTCACAACAACATCTCTCAAACATTTCCATCCACCAACACGAAATCCAACTGATGCTCCCAAAACACGGCTGAGGATCCAAGCCAACAGCCTGGAAGCAAACCTGAAACAAGATAATACACCATGAGCAAATAGTAACTATAAGAATCCATTGCTTATGTATTGAGATCATAGTTATGGGTTTCTACTAAAATTGAGAATTGAGATCATAGTTATGGGTAGAGAGATCAGTACTAAATTTTCTACTCATTCACTCTTTGGTGCTGTCACCAGGCATCCTCCAAACCTCATTCATAAGTCATTACTCATTAACGAACTCTACTAGCTACAAAAGTTAGGATCAATTGAGTTGAATTTAGATTGTGCCAAGTGGTGTGTTCTTGAGCAATAGTTGAAATTGGACCATTGGGATCCAGACTAGCTCTTTTTAGGTATACATTTGTCATTATTTCATATTATTTTAGTTACTAGTTGCCCATTTTTCCAACCACTAAGGGGTACCATGGTACTAGCCAGGGATTCTGTGAACACTGGAGGCCTTTTTCATCCATTTAAAGGCACTAGTAACAGGAAGCACAATTTTCACTATTTGGACATAAGTCGAAGTGAGAAAAGCATGTATTTCTTTAATTCCAACGAGTGAGGAGCTGATGCCTAAAGAACTTCTATGATCAAAAGATATTAAAAATGAAATCCCACATTATGAGCCCGTTTGATTTCCATTTTTATGAAAAAATGCATTTTAGAATAGTAGATTGATGGAGAATTTGTGGTTGAAAAATAAGAAAAAGTTTTTTATTTACGTGAAATATTATTTTAATAAAGAATGTGTGGTTGAAAAGAAGAGAGAGAAAAATGCATTTTTATAAAAATGGGGATTAAACGGGCTCTATAAGTTACTTCAAGGAAAATTTCATTGTTGGGCAATCAAATTTCGCTAACCTTTGAAGGAAAGGAAAGGAAAGGAAAGGAAAGGGAGATAATTGAGTCTGTAACAGTAGTAATACAGTAAAAGCGAAGTACAGGAAGCTTGCAAATGCAAGGAGAAACCTATTGCACCATTCACTTCACTGTAAAATAGTCCATTACGTAATTGAGACTTGAGAGTGGCTGAGATGTCAAATAAATAAACTAATGAACCTGATGATGACAACATACAAGTAAAAAATATAGACAGAGATTACTGAAGGTATGTGTTAACCAACTAATAGGTATGTAAACTGAGCTGAAGGAGTAAAGATTTCCATTTGTCGACTTCCATTTGGGGTTCAACATTGTTATAGAGTTTTGTGAATTTTTCTTCATTTATTTTATAAATGAGTAGAGCAAGTATCGACTACTGAAACTTGATGTTCATATCTAAGGGATAGCACAATATGGCTCAAAGGCCGTAACTTGCTCTTGTGGAATGAGATTGGTCTGGCATTATCAATTTTTACTTACTTCCCTAACTAATATATGTACAATGATAATTATCTTACATTAGCGAGCTCAATTTTAACTCTAACTACACATCACGTCAGTTTACCAAAACAAGAAATCAACAAAATAACACATTCCCACTGAAATTCACATGATCGGCACACATATACAAGTACAAAAGTCAAAACTGAATTCTCAACAACTTACATGAAAATAAGCCATAGCAAGATGGATACAAACAAGAATCCAAACAAGAAGTTGGCCGGAGAGGCACCCATTTTGAATTGAAGAAAGGTCAATCTTCCCGAATTCACCTGTACAACCCCAAATCCTTGCACATCTTCATATTATCAGAACAGCATAAAAAAACCCATAAAAAATTCGAAATTATATCTAAGAATTCGAGATGCTATCAAAGTAGCTGAACGATCAAGCATTCAGTTATTTGGAGCAGAAATACAGAGAAGGAGAAGGAAATGATCAGAGAGATGTGGAGAGGGAGTGATTGTAGGAGAAAAATAGAGAGAATTAATAAATTAAGAGTAAAATAATAAAGAATTAGAACAAGGGGTCGATCCGGGATATATGCTCGAGGGAATAATCAAAGAGAAATTGCATTGTAATGGTAAATCTGAAGAAGCACAGAGGACTAAAATCTGGTGTGCCTCGGTGCACGGGAACCTTTTGTGTGTTTCATTTTATATTTTTTTTAAATTCGTTTTTTGGATTAATAGCGACCGCTTGGTTTTCTAGGGAAAGCTCATGAAACGTCGTTGTTTAAACTTTAAAGTTGAATGAAACTGACCCGTCCCTTGTTCTCTTTGGGGATTTGAGCTCCTTATTTTATTTATATAATTTTCATCGAGAAAATGTCAAGAGATTTTTGTAAAAGTAATCAAGATTATATGGTTAATAAAAATTAAACGAGGATTAATAAAGTTCTGTTTTACTCGAAATCTTGTATTTGTTCCAAATTTTATGGAAAATTTACTTTAGAGGTTTCAAATGTTTCAAAATACATTCAAGTTTTAAATATTCTAATATTGGCACATACAACTCAAACCTTTTAATGAATGTGAAATTCAAGAATCTCCGGATGATTTCTATCCAATTGACCATTAGTTGACCTAGAGTCAAGCATTTGGCCCATTTTAAAAAGGGTTAAAGAGTATTTTAATATTTTTCACTTAAAGTAATTAAAATGAGAAAAGAATTAATAATTGACACACAAAATAAAAATAAAAAATTACAAAAAAAAAATATGGATCTTCATCGTCCTCCAAGATCCAACAAAAATTGCCATAGCCTCCACTTCAAAAACTAATGCATAGTTGAATTCATCTATTTTGTAGCTTCACTCAATTGTCGATGGGCTTCACCATTCCCCACTATTCGTGTTGAGCTTAGTTTTAACGGCGTCACGCATTGTTCCTATTGGGTCTCCACTTTTCTCATTGTTCCTTTTGTTTGACAAGTTGAAGATGGGTGAAAAAATATAGAGTTACTATTTTGTCTTTTTGTAAAAAATGGTCAAACGCTTAACTTTAGGCCAACGAACAATCATTTGAACAGAAACCATCCAAAGGTCCTCTAGACGCACATTTTTAAAAGGTGTTAAATGTAGGTGCTATGATCACAAGGTTTGAGACCTGAATGCACTCTGTTGCAAATTTTCCTAAATTTGTTTTGGAATAGAAGTTGAGTTTGATTAAAAGATAATTTTATCATGGTATGAAATCTCGTCTTTGCTCATAGTTTAACTTCAAAATAGAATTATGTTTAACCAAGAGACAATTTTACCACTAAGTTTGAATCACAATACGTACATATAAAGAAAATTGAAAAAATCAAAAATAAAAAGAAAGGGAAATTTGCGATCACCATCTTCAACATTTGCACGTTTTTACACTTTTACTTTAAGTATTTATTTCTTGCCAACAATATCTCCAATCTTTCTTTAATGGCCACCATTGTTTTCCAATAAAATTTTCATTAAAAATATCGTTAAACTTGGCACTGCATATGACTGATAAACCAATGAGTATTGGGTCTAATCTATATGTAATCGTTAAAATAAATTAAAGTAACATATAATTGGAGAATAAAGGAAAAAATGAAAAGCATTAGACCATTTATCTTTATTGTAATCTGACAAGGACTCTACCAAGGTGATTTGACAAAAGGAAATGTGTGGAACACAATCTAAATTAAGCTCTTGTTCGGTAAAAATTAAAATTCAAGCTCTTGTTTGATCCTTATTTTTTTTTAAATATATTTTTCATTATCTTCTTTTCAATCATACATTTTTCGAATAATATTACATTTAAACCAAAAAAAATTTCTTATTATTTAACCACACATTTTTCATTAATCTACAATTCAAAAATACATTCTATAAAAAAATAAAAATAAAAATAAAAAGGTCTAAAATAAGCTCCAAATTTTAATATAAGTCAAAGTCAATAATTAATTTTAATCACACATTTTATTAAATTCACAACTTTTGGACTACATATTTCATCAACTTCTATCAAAACTTACTAAAAATGGATTTCAATCCCCGTTAAACATGGGCTAAAAAACTCAATTAGATATGCTTGTCAAATTTTCTATTTGCTATGCAGATTTATGTTTCATATGCATACTTTTATATGCGATTTTTTTTTTTTAAATAAAATAAAATTGTTGGAAAATGAAAGTGTTGGGTGAAGAAATTATAATCATTTTGAAATGAAGAAATTTATAAATAACTGTTTAATGATTCTGTATTTTAAATTAAAAGTTTTTTATCTAAGAGTTGTCTTTCGTTCTAAAGTTGCTTTCTCTCTTGTTACACCTTTTCATAAAACAAAAAGGCCAAGCCACATAAAGATGTTATATTTATGGCATTCCATGAAGTGGTTTTACACAATAAAATTTATTTTACTCCCTCTATTTTCTCTAAAATAAATCTCTAATTTGTGTGAAAATTCCGTTCTGCCAATATTTAGTTATGAAAGCAAAAATTATATTTGTCGGTTCCTATGTGATTGGAGTGCTGTTTCTTGGAATGAATTTCGTTATTATCTTAGAAGACAATTGCTTGTAACTTTGAGCACGGGGAGAACAAAATTATTTTAATGAGAGATCGTGAATTCAATCGACTAGAATTATTTTCAGATTACTTTTCAGACAGCTATAGGTTCGTATTTAATATTATGTTTGCATGTTTAATTTCGTAGTAGATATATTGTGGTATACGTATGAATTATAATATGTACCTAATAATATTATTGGATTGCGGAGACCAATTTCATGTTTGAATATATATTTATTAGATATTAATGTCGTGTAAATCGAAAAAATTTCAACTTACATGCCACCTAGATTCTAATTGTTATAAATTGTTCAAAATTAACAATGGACAAAATGAAACGGATGAAATGGCCTAAATTGATTGAATTGAATTGGGAAGTGTTCGTTAAGAAAGTGCAAACCACAAGTGCACAAATCACGTTCAAGTAATAAAGTTAATTTTTTTAGTTAACAATAAAAACAAACACACAATGGAGATTTAGTTTTGAAAAATAAGAAAAATTAGCTAAAACTCTACAAAATAAGAAAATATAAAAATCTTGAGAATTTTCGAGGAAAACATGGTTGGGATTCATGGTTTCGCTTAAGAGTCGTCTAATTAATTTCTTCACAAGTCAATTAACAAATTATTCATTTACAATGTTAGATCCTATTTTCTAATTTTAGTTAATTACCTCACTCGAGCGAAATTAACCATAGTTGATTGGGGACTTCATAAATTATTCAGAGCCAATCTAGTATCATATATCTTCCCCTTGGGCAGCTAAACTTTCAGCAGAACACAAATGTCATTCATTTATTTCATAATGGACATCAATTCTACGGCAATGCCGATGAAAATTCACACGCACACGTCTCTCGATTTTGGAGATGTGTCAATACTTTAAATATCAAGTGGTTTCAAATGACACTATCAGATTGAGATTATTTCCACATACTCTACGTGATAGAGCCCTTGAATGATCATATTAACAGCTTATAGACAGTATCACTATTTGAAATGACTTGATTCAAAAAAAATTAAACCAAATTCTTCCCACCGATGAAGATTGCGAAGTTGAAGTATGAAGTATCCATATTTTAGCAAGGGGGACCAAATCCTTTGATGAGGTTTGGAACAGATTCAAGAACATACTTTGAAAGTGTCCTTATCACAACATCAGTCAACGACTCTAGGTCAAATATTTTTATACAGGTATACTTCCATCTTATAAGAGTATGGTGGATTCTTCATCCAATGACTCTTTAACAATGAAAAAAAATGATAAAGCCTTGAAATTGCTGGAGAGAGTGGTTACCACCACAACCATGTAGGCTTCTGAGCAGGTTGCTCGTAAGAAGGTAATAGAAGTATATGAGATGGGACACTTATGTAGCGTTATCAACAAAAATTGACTCTTTAGCTCATAAGATTGAGAGCATGTCATGGTCAACCAATGCAGCACGGGCTATGATGGCAAGTTGGGAAGAATGTGAGGCAGATCATAGTACAGTAAATTGTCCAATTCTTGCACAAAACAAAGAACAAGTTGACTATGCGAGTAAGCGCCAACAAAATAATCTATATTCTGACACCTACAACCCTAGTTGGAGAAAACATCTAAATTTTTCTTGGAGTAATCACAATCCTGATAGGACACAGGGTTCTCAATTTCAACAAACAAAGAAGAGAACTTCATTGGAAGAGATGTTTGGTAAATTCATGGAAAAGATAAATCAGTATATGGAGGCAAATAATTTATTCATGCGAAAGAATGAGACAATTCTTCATAATGAAAGTGTTACAATTAAACACTTGGAGACTTGGATGGGACAGTTGTCACACACTATATAAGGTAGAGCACAATGTACATTGCCAAGTAATACACAGGTTAACTCCAAGGAACATGTTAAAGCAATTACTACTAGGAGTGAAATCTAGTTACCTGAGATTCTTGTTAAGATGTCAATTACAAATAAAGAAAAAGTACCTTATATTGATGAGGAGAATATAGAATAGACTAAATAGACACCAGATACACCATGGGTTAAGACAACTGCTCTTATCAAACCATACGAGCCTCCGATTCTATTTCCTCAGAGACTGCAAAAACACAAGTTAGACAAGTCGTATACAAAATTCCTTAAGGTCTTCAAGAACCTTCATATCAACATCTCCTTTCTGATGCTCTCATTTAGATGCCTAGGTATGCCAAATTTTTTAAGGATATTTTATCTAACAAACGCAAGTTGGACGAACATGAGGCAGTGATATTGACCGAGGAGTGTAGTGCTAGAATACAAAATAAGCTACCTCCCAAATTAAAAGATCGAGGGAGTTCTACTGTACCCTGCACTATAGGTGATTATTATTTTGATAAAACTTTATGCGATGACATTGTTTGTTTTTAGGAAACTAGGCTAGGGGGGAGGCTAAAGGAACTTCAGTGACTTTACAACTAGCTGGGCGGTCTATCACCACCCAAGAGGAATCATTAAAGATATCTTGGTGAAAGTGGACAAATCCATCTTCCCAGCTGACTTTCTGATTTTTGACACAAAGGAAGATAGGGACATTCCACTTATTTTGGGTTGACCATTTTTAGCTACCGATAGAGTTTTTTATGATGTGCAAAAATGTTAACTAATTTTGGGGTTTGGTGAAGAGCAGGTCACATTTAATTGTTCAAGGCAATAAAATGTCCAACTGAGTCAGATATTTGCTTTTAGATCGATGTGATTGACAATGCGGTTCATGACACCTTCCAGTTGCATAATCCATCGAATCCATATGAGGCGTGCATTGTACACTCTCAATACACTCATTCTAATTCTAATGGAATTGAGATATGTGCAAGAAATCTTGAAACTATTCCTCCATATAGGTGCAGACCACACTTTGAAGAGTTAGGCACATGTCATCCAAAGCCTTTGCCATTAATTCATCAACCTCCTAAGTTAGAGCTCAAACAGTTGCCACCTCATCTTTGTTATGCCTACTTGGGAGAACCATCCACATTATCTGTCAAGCTTGAAAAAGAGAGATTGCTAAGGGTACTCAAAGAAAAAAAGACAGATATTGGGTAGTCTATTCTTACATCAGGGGCATTAGCCTTACTCTTCGCATACATAAAATCTCATAGGGGATAATTTTCGACCAAGTACAGACAGCTAGAGGAGACTTAATCCGAATATGAAAAAAGTATAACAGTGGTACAAAATGAGAAGAATCAATTATTTCCCACTAGAACTGTTACAGGATGGGAGGTTTGCATTGATTATCGTAAACTTAACACTACTACTCAGAATGATCATTTTTCTCTTCCATTTATTGATCATATGTTAGAGAGGTGAGCATGTCACTCCTATTAGTGCTTTCTTGATGGATACTTTGGTTATAATCATATTCCGATAGCATATGAGGATCAAGAGAAGCATGCCTTTACTTATCCCTACAACATATTTGCTTATGATAGGATGCCATTTGGTATATGTAATGCTCCCGCTACATTTCAACATTGTACTATGGTCATCTTCTCTGATATGGTAGAGAAATTCATAGAAGTTTCCACGGATGACTTCTTAATTTTCGACTTTTTCAACTAAATGGATTGAGATTGACAGGACAAAAATTCAAGTTATTGAAAAATTACCACCACCAACATCAGTCAAGAGTGTTCACAGTTTCTTTGGTCATGCCGGGTTTTATCACCGCTTTATCAAGGATTTTTCTAAAATCACTTAATCGTTGTGCAATCTGCTAATCAAAGATGTTTGTCTGCTAAAGTGCAAACTGCAAGTACACAGATCGCGTTCAAGTAATAAAGTGAACTTTTTTAGTTCAAATTGTCGATCTCTCGAGGAATGATTACTTTCGATTACATAACTTTAATTAATCTAATTATAACAATGAAAAAAATACACAATAAAGATTTGATTTGAAAAATAAGGAAAATTAACTAAAACCCTACAAAATAAGAAAACATAAATCTTAGAAGAAAACGTGGTTAAGATTCATAGTCTCATTTAATCGTCGCCTAATTAATTTCTCTACAGGCTAATTAATAAATTACTTATTTACGATGTTAAACCCAATTTTTCAATTTTAGTAAATTACCATTCTCGAGGAAAATTAACCCTAGTTAATTGGTTTAACCCACTATATCTTCATGTCAATTAAAACCAAACAACCGCATTAATTTTTTGTGAAAATACAAACCTAGGGTTAGGGGTATATCTCCATCCCCTACACAAACCTAGGGTTTTCACTATTTGATCTAAAATACACAATCTTTTCTCCAACGATGTACAATTCACTAAACTTAATCATTCATTGACCATATAAATGAAAATGCAATAATAACAATAGTAAATACCCAAGAAAATAAATATTTTAACATTAAAAGAAAAATATTAAAATTAATTAAAGTTATGTTAATTTCAACCATAAATCCCAATAATAGAACATAGCCCATGTTATATAAATGATAAAGATGAGAACATTTATAACAATGCATTACAAATATGATAAAATAATTAAGAAAATATAAAGTTATAGATAAAACCCTTCTTTTAAGCTTGATCTTGAATTTCCCAAATATTTTTATGCTTAGATATATTCTTCTTGTGCTCTTGATTTTGCCTCCGAAATTACAAGTAAATCAAAAGAAAAATGAAAGAAAAAAGAAATGAAAAGAGAAAGAAGAAAATGAAAAGAAAAGAAAAAGAAGGAAGCAGAATATAGAATACTCACCCAGCTGTCGGTTTTCACACTTAAAGACCAAAAAAAAAGCTATCCAAAAATTACAACTCAAGTCCCTGAAATTTCGGATAGCAGCAAAACAGTCCCCACATTTTGCGCCTAGGTGCCCAATTCTCTGCTATAAAATGAATTTGATTTCATTTTGCAGCCAAATTCCCTCGATAATTGCACGGCAGGTCCCTCAACTGTTCTTGTACAATTTAGTCCTCAAATTTTGACTTTCATATCAAGTATGTTATCCAAAAATTGCAACTATAGGTCCTTAAACGTTTTGACTTATGCACTTTGGTCCTCAACTTCATAATTTTGTACGCTTTTGGTCCATTTTTACTTTTTTTGCCTTGTTTTCTTTCCATTTTGGGTTATGACCTACGAAAGCCGAAATTACCCAATTGTGAGTCAATATTTGCTCTTTTCATCAATGATAAGCACATTTATGTATTAAATAAATGTGCAAAAACACGCTTATCAATGTTCATTTTGACTTCTCTAAAGAGTGTCTATTGGCTTTCGACACTCTAAAAAAGAAGTTAACTTCTGTACCAATAATAATTGCACCAGATTGGAGTTTACCTTTTGAATTGATGTGTGATTCAAGTAATTACGTAGTGTGAGTTGTATTAGGACAACAGAGAGATAAAAAATTTCATGTGATACACTATGCGAGCAAGACATTGAATGATGCACAACTAAACTACGCCACCAACAAGGAAAAGTGACGGTTTTCATGAAGTCTACCAGCTGATCTTTCGACTCATCCACATCTACCTTCCGATAGTTTTTGATCATTATTTCTTTACTTTGATTATTTTTTTCTTTTACGTTGGGGACAATGTACTACTTTTGTTTTGGGGTGGGTAAGTATTAGGATACTTGGAATACATATTTATTTTTCGACTGTTGATCGGGTCTGTATAACTGTTAAAAAAAAATTCATGTCTAATTAGCATTGAATGACTTGCACTATATGATAATGTTTATATGTTTGAATTGAGTACAGATTTATCTAGATATGGAAAACACCATAACTTGTGTTTTTACTTGAGTACTTATCCGTGTTAGACTTGATTATTTGAGCACATAGCCATCATTGACCTTTTACTTATGTTGGGACATGGCTTGATTATGTGAATTTAATTGCTGATTTTGTTGACCTAGGTTTAAGTTGAATTACTAAATCCTTAATATAGATATCAAACTGCTAAAAAATCAGTTTGGGGATGAGAATGTTAGTGCTTGTTTTCATAGAAGTTTGATGGTTTGGAGTTCTCATATCCTAGCGTTAGTTGAAGGAGTTTGAATTAAGGAGTTTAAAATGGGCACTGGTCATTTTTAAAATTCAAATTTCATACATCTTTTACTTCTTTTCGTAGTATTTATGACTTGAGTGACTAAGCCCGATAGAATCTTTAAAACTTGGTGTCCTATAGTCATCGGCCTAAAGTTCGTTAAAATGGTCATTTAGAAAACTTAATGGAAAGAAGTTTTGCACACAAGATGTTAAAAAAATGAAAAGTTAGATTCTCATATCAAAAGAAAAAGTAATACATCTTCTACCTCTCTTCGTAACATTTTTTGTTCGAGTTATTAAGTTTGCAATGATATCTAAAAATCTAGTGTCCTATAGTCATCTAATTTTAAAGTCATCGACCTAAAACTTACTACATGGCTCATTTAGAAAGCTTAATGGAGAGAAGTCTTGCAGATGAGATGTCAAGAAAGAAAAAGAGAAGAAAAAAGATATCTAAATTGTCAAAAGTGAGACTCAGAGCCGGTTCTGTGTTTTATGGGGCCTGAGGCGAAGTCCAGAAATTAGGCCCCAAATCAACGTAAATGCAAATTTTAATGATGTATTATGCAACATATTGTTAACTTAAAACTTAACATTACAACAATAAACAAATATATTATATAATACCCAATGATTAACCTAAAAAAAATTACAAAATATCTCAATCATCTCACAATTAGAGTTTTCAACATAGTTACTTCGTGCGTCTGTGCAATTGTTGATCCTACAATAATCAATCATATAAGCCGACAAGGCTTAAAATATTTCAAGTATAACTCTTAAATAACAAGTTAAGGCAAACCACTGCTTACTTGAGAAGTAGAATTTCAACGAAAACTATGGAATCACACCCTTGAAAATTCCACTGTCACAACTCACGAGCCTGAATAAAAAATTTAACATCAAACACCAATACAAATATTACCTATTATCATACAAAAGTAGACTTAGAACCCCCAATTTAAATAACCAAAAGCTAGGAATCAAGTCTTTGCAGAAGTTAGAAGAGTTTGCCAAAAAAGAACTTCAAATCCTTAGACAGAAATTTGCTGTAAGGAGTGCCGCAAGACTCGAAAATGGAACAATAATATAATTACTATAGGGAATTTTACGAAAAAACTCTGCTTTACAAGCTTTTTCCAAACACTCCCTGGAATAAAGTTTATTAATTATATTCATTTCATTTACAAAATAGATTGTGGTTAATTTTATGCTGCAAGAATGATACCCCATGAAGTACAGTACCTTATCATGGATTCCCTTGGACAATGTATGAAGTGATTCACCAACTGTCTTATCTTCTTCTTTCACCTCCATCAAAACCACCTGTTCCAATGGCAATTATAGGATAAGGAACAATATTAATCAGCAAAATAACACTGTTCCACATGAATATAACACTCACCCCATCACCACCAGTCATTTTGCCAATGGAGGAACTGTAATACACTCCATCAAGACCTCCATATGCTACTCTCTGATAACTAAAGCTTTGGGCACCTATTGAGTAAACACCAACAACATAAAAAAACAAAGATAAAAAGGCAAAAAATAATAATAATAACATTCAAATTGTAGAATTTTTTTAGGAATATCCTAAACATCCTCTGTCCCAAAATGAATTTACAACTCAAATTAACCTTTCTAAACCTCCCAATTTATTCACTCATATCATCGAACCATCTCAACTAAAGATTTCAGCTTTATTAATTTAAATTTTACCTTGTTTGCGTTCTAATCCACAAACAAAGCCTTAAGTTACTGAACTGAAATACAATTAAGGTCATTACATTCTGCACCTCTTTTCAGATTGACATCCACAATGACTTATATTCCCAACTAAGTGACTTCTCAAGATCAGTCTTCTACAGGAAGTAGCCCTTCCCAATGTCGTCACATTCACAACTAGGCTCATCCCAGGAAGGGTGTCAGCTCTAATACCAATCGTAACCACCTTAATGGATAGAACTCACCTTTGACATAAACTAAGATTTAGCCTAGCAATGTGAATAGAGTTAAGGTCATTGCTCCAACAATCAAGCATGAAACAATTACCAAAAGATTGGTGGAACTACCATATATTTCCTATACATTAGGAGAATGATTCAACAAGACTTCCAGGGTACTTAATAAAGGGAATAATAGGGAAATAGGATTGTACTTTTCATGGCTATCAAAAAGAAAAGAGTTATCAGCCATATGATCATCTTGTTTGATGTATATCAGATGCATCGAACAGATTCTTCCCATCAAACAAACCGCCAAATGGCTGAGTGAAGAATGGGTGGTCAAATATGGATGGCCTCAATTCAGTTTAACATGAAGGATTTTATATTACTCGGTTGCACCAGGCACCAGCGGTCCAGCACCATCACTCCATCAGATAATAGCAGAAAGCCAGAAATCAATTCCAATATCCCCAGTCCAGCAGTCCCCTCGGCCCCTCCCTCAACAGAGTTAGAGAATATAGTGGAAATTTTGATTCTTTGAATACTTGTTAAATCGACATAAACAAACGGACCCAATTCCATTTTAAAATCAAGGCTTCATTTTTCCATTTTAAACTTAAATAAACCCAAAATCAACAAAGAACCTATTGACATACAAATTACAAAACCAACATGACCAAGAAAAAGAAGAAAAACAATCTTGAACAAAACCAAATGGTTCCTAAAAGGGTTTTACCTCGAAGACATTTTTAAGCAACAAATCATCTTCTGGAATCCAATTCTGAAGAGGTGCCAACTGCCAACATCGCCACTCGCCAACGGGAGGAACGGGGAACTGATGTGGTTGCGTACTTGCGGTTGCAGGTTGCGGCGAGCAGCGAAATCGGATTGGGAAACAGAGAAATCGGATTTGGCTTTGGAAATTTGGGAAATGGGTAGGAATGGATCTCTGGGGACTGGGATTTTGGTTTTGAAACTGAGCATGCTGCCTGCCCTTCGAAGGCTTCGATAGTTCGATATTTAAAAAAAAAAAAAAAAAAAAAAAATTTGGGCAAAAAATGAGGCCCCCTTCAATGTTGGGCCTGAGTCTTGGGCCTCACTCGCCTCGGCCCAAAACCGGCTCTGGTGAGACTATGAGACTTGAACTCTAGAGATTAACGGTGTGACTTTGAGAAATACTTATCATCTTCCATCTAGGATACAAGTATTTAATTATGATCATTTTGTGTGGAAAAATACATTATAATGATTATTAGGAATCTATATGTGATAGAATTACCTCAGGATTGGAGAGAAAAGCATAAGGGATGATTTTGCATGAAAGGCATGAAGAAAAATTTACAACAAGAGGATTGAGATTATGAGTGAATCAACCACACTTAATTGGTTGTGCTCTAGTATAGGTATGAGTTTAATGTTAGCTGTAGCGACCCGAATTTTCAAAATACAATTTCATAATTTAAATTGTGTCGCTACGACAATCCCGTCAAAGTTTAGAATTTATTTTACGTTCGTCGAATTGTCTAGCAAAACAATTAATTTAGGATTTCGAAACGATTTTAAATCTTAAAATTTCAATATCTATTTATCGATTTCAATCTCAAACAATTTTAAAAGTACCAAATTCTTATCGATTTAAATCCAATTTTAAGGTTCGATATTCTATTTAAAATCCAATTTCATTAAACCCAAATTTTATATCTTAATCCAATTTTATTAAATCCTATTACCCAAAGAATTACTTTCCAGCACAAACTCTAGACCCAATTTACTGCCTCGATTTGCATGCCCTACATTCACTATTCTTCATCCCGTTTCTTCGACCTTACCAACTCCCCCTCATCCACACACAGCAGGCACCTCCACAGCAATTTCAGCAAGGTAAGAAGATCATCATCTCTATCAATTCTACCTCAGCCCAAAGTAGTTCTCACACACACGCACCAGGTTGAACTGCACACCAATCCACAGGCAAACTCCAACCAAACCGTCGCCTTCATTCACCCACAATTCAACCACCAATCCAGTCGAGCCACCTTTACCACACAAACCTTCCCACAGTCGACCCGCCACATCCCGCACGGACCACCAACGAGCCGCCGCCAAACCGCCGCCTGCAACACCATCGACCGCCCTCCATCTCACCCAAATTCAACCCCAAACAACCACAAAACCAAGAAATCACAATACCCATACACTTACCTCAACTTCACCCACGATTTGGCCGGACTTCTCGCCGGAAAACCCAAGAAATCTCCGCCTCCTAGCCTCGGTTCTTGACCCCAATCGACGCCCAATCAACCCCTCATCCGTCGGCGCCCTCGCGACGGCAACATCTTCGATTTTGGCTGGAGCCCACACCTTCGCCGTCGCCATTTCGCCTCCCCCATCACCGTTTCCTCGCCGGTTCCCTCTCCTCTCGATCTCTCTGCCTTCGTGAATGAGAGAGAGAGAGTTAGATATACAATATTTGTATAAATTGATTTTTGAGAAATTTATCCTTTAAGCCCACCTTTTAAAAAGTCATCCATTTTAGCCCCCCAAAGGTTTAAATGTTTGTTATTCCAATTTCAAAGGTTTTATAAATTGTTTAATTCAGCCCCTATATTTTAATAACTTTTAAATTAGCCCATAGAATTCCAAAAGTTCATATTCAGCCCTTCAAACTTTTAAGTTCAGTTTTAATACTCTTTCAATTTAGTCCCTAAAAGTTTTAAAGTTTTAATTAAACTTAGTATCTTAAATTAAATTAATTTTGTTCTTGCTAGACGAGATCGCGGACAAAGTGTGAAGCACGATAACATTACAATTGTTCAATTTCCAAGAAAACTTTTAAGACTTCGAGGTGGGGTTTACATTTAAGCAATTGTGGTTATTTGTCCATGTTAATTCTTGATGTGTGATTTTGATTGTGATATAATGTTTATACATATGAAAAGGTTGCCAGGGACCGTAAATAGGTCCGGGGTCGAAATCGGGTCCTTGGGAATGCCCACAGTGCAAAAATTTGCTAAGCTTGTTACATGTTGTCAGGGATCGTAAATAGGTCCGGGATCGAAATTGGGTCCTTGGGAATGCCCACAGTACATAATTCTATAGTATGTTGTATTGATATTATTTTCACCACTTGATTGCATATTTGGACTTAATTTGGACTGATTGCTGTAACTCCACTGAGTATAATTCGTTATGCTTACCCCACTATTTTTCCACTCTTTCAGGTTAAGGAGTTTGGCAGGGCAAGGCAACGAGCGGGGCAAATTCTAATTTAATAATAGAACTTTTAAATTTCAAGTTTTGAAACAAGAAGTTTTAAATAGTTGATTTTCATTTTGACACTTAAGTATTGAATTTTGGTATCTTTGCAAATGTCGGTTTTTGCTTATTACATTTGGTATTAACTCTTGAATGTGAGAAAAATTATTTTAGAAGTGATGTTCCACGTTTTGTGTTAAATTGCTATGGATTTTTAAAGTATATGTTTGCCTTCGTATTGTGGCGACTTTTGAAAATATTTATTTACAGGTTACTTTGACTTAAGTAACGCCTCGAGTTATTAGTGAAATTGGGGCGTTACATTAGCTTATCTCTCTCTCTCTCACACACACACACACACATTAAGTCAAATATCAGATGAGTAAAAAATATTTTTGGATGTTGTTTGGATCTTTCTGAAATATTGCTTAAATTCAAACCTGAGACATATGGTAAGCAGTTCAACGTTGAGTCTTTTATTTTTGATCTGCTAGGGGTAGTAATATATTTAGACCTAAGTTCTATTTAGTTTTGCTCAAGGATGAACAAAAGTTTTAGTTTGGAGTGTTTCACAATTGCATTTTGTGCACTTATTTGGGTCGTGTTACTAAAATTTTATGTCGTCAAATTATTGAATTTTACTTAACTTGGATTAATTTTTGTTTATTTTAGTGTTTGACTTGTTTTGAAACAATTGGAAAAGAAAGAATGATCAATCGGCTATTGGATGCAATGTTGTGGATCAAACTCTACACTTTGGAAATTGAAAAGAATTTGTGGTCTACTTTGACTCTAATTGGCACAAAAATGTTGGCAGGAAGAGGTTTGAATTGGAGTCAAATTGAAACTTTGACTATTGAAATTGGAATGGAAATTAAAAAATTAAATGGGCCTCATGGACTTGCTTTTGGTATGGAATTATATAATGACTTGGACTCCAATTGTCAGCTGAAAAGGGAGAAAAAAATGAAGGTCCGTTTAGTACTTATTTTTTCTTCATGAAAATGAAAAATATGATCATTATTAATTATATTCAGTCACAATTTTTTACTTTCTATTTCTTGTGTGAGGCCCATAACGACTATATTTTTCATTCTCATTTTACAAAGAATGAGAATCAAACGGGGTCGAAGTACTAATTAGACTTCTAATTGGACAAAAAGAAAATTGGAGGTAAAAATAGAGAGAGAGAGAGAGAGAGAGAGAGAGAGAGAGAGAGAGAGGCTACTGTGGGTTGCTTGAATTAAAAAAAAAAAAAAATTAATTAAAAAAATACATGCACGCTTAATGATATACACACAGAAAAATAGTCCGCAATTGAGAGGAAAAAAGACGACAGCTTCAATTTGGAAACTTAATCACGTTTTGTCAGATTTTCGATGATGTTGTTCCACTTTATTTGTTAAATTCCGGCATTATACTATGCTAGATTATTTTAGTATTAGGATTACGATGAACTTTGTATCATGAACTTTTAACTTCTTGATTTTATTTATTTTTGACATTCAAAACACATTTTTAATTATTGAATTATTGACATATATTTAATTTTCCCTACAATTAATCTGATAGAGGATAAAAATATACAACTATAATTTACATGATCTTTAAGCATTCACATATCATTAATGCATTTTTATATATTCACATCTAATCATAGAAACATAGTCGGATCACATGTAAGAATATATTTAATTCTATATATTGGTAGGCAAATTAGGAATATTGATCTTTATAATTGAATCGTGTTGTCAAATTCATAAAGTTTGGGGTTAAAGGGGATTCAGGATCCTAATATGTTTTTCATCATCATATTTTTATAAAATTTGCATTTAATTATAGTCTTCATTTATTTTAGTTAAATTGCATTCATAAGTAGATTATTTAATTCATAGAAAAAATCACAAATTTCATTTGTTTCAATCAAGGCTAAGTTAATTCGAATTTGAACTAGTATAATTTTTGTGGAAATGATACTTGAACTCAAAATTCATTTTAATACTTGTTAACGAACCATGTGCTTGCGGTATTTTAAGCAAAACAAATATTTTCATGACACTACTTCCCAAATACATGAATTACAAGTAATTATCAACAAGTTGGAAGGCGGTTGAAATAGAACTTCCGTAATCCTTCCAAGTGGGAGCAATCATTATAACACACCCAAGGATTTGGAAAGGATATCAAAGGAAAATTCTTTATAATTTCGAAAATTATTCTCTGGAACAAATTTAGAAACATCTCTGAATTGAGAAAGAATCAAGGCAAAAGGTAAAAATGAAAACTCTTGTAAAAACACTTCAAAGGTTGATGTCGTGAAAAAAACTGAATCATCCAACAAATCAAAAAAGTGAAAATCTCCGAATAAGGACTACAAAGAGTCCAAGAAGAAGTCCTCGGTAGACTATTTTGTGCATGTGATAAGTATGTTTTTACATACTTATTGAGACCGAAACAAGCTTATTATTGATGAAAGGAGTGGATTTCAACTCCTAATTATGTAATTTTTGTTTTGTAGGAAAAAAATCCAATTAAAGAAGAATAGAGCAAAAATGAAGAGAAAAAAGATTAATAGTGCACAAAAATATGAAGTTGGGGACTAAGGTGTAAAGATTTGAAAGTTGAAGGGTTTTGAATGCAACTTATTCAGGTTATAAAAACTAACGTACGTGTAGCACGATTGTTCAAAACTACTATAAAAACCTAACGAAGAAAATTCACTTTTTTTTTTCGCATTGTTGTGTGTTATGAACTAAATCTTGATAGGGTTTTTAATCTGCAGATTAGCTTCGAAAGATTAAACAAGTAAACCTTATTTAATCTTTCTTCATTAGGTTTCTTCGGAGGGGGGCCCATAAAGAAAAAAAGAAGAAGAATTCGCTTTCTATTTTTCACAGCTGAGAACACATATTTTTTACTCACTCTTAATTTTTTTGTTGTAACTCTACTTCTCGCAAGCAAATTGCAACCATGAAGAGGTCAATAATTCTCTTTATGCCACTCTTCTACTTTCAAAATAAGCTGTTGACTCCCAAGTTTTAGAAAATTGAGCAAAATCAAACAGAATGAAACTACTTTACTATTGCAGTCTGATCCCATACTTTACTGTTTTCATAATTTAAAAATTCTCAACTTAATTCTGGCACTACTTCCATTCACTAGATAAATCATGAACTAATTGAATTGAATCCATTTTAAAAGATAATGTTCCAAAGCTAAGCTTTGAGAAAATAGCTTGCATTTATACATACATAAAGTTTCATTGACCTTATGAATAGGTTCTATAGGGAATCAGGGACAGATTCAGGAATAAATTTAGCGCGGACTAATATGAAAAAAAAAAATTATACATAAAAAAAATTCTAATTTAATTTTTTTTTTAATGAGTTGTTGGGCTGGAGGGCCGGGCCAACCTGACCCTAAATCCGCCTCTGGAATAAGTAACATCTTAGTTGTAAGACCTTATGAATAGTTCTCGAGCTATCGAAATCTTATAAGCGACTTAAAATGGATGAAGTTAATACATTTTTTACCGTCCAGTTATGCATTTTAAAGTTTTCTTTAATGATTGTATTATAGTTATCTCCGATTGTAAGCTGCCTTCTATAGTGAACTAAGAGCATATTTGGCTAAGGCTATTAAAAATGGTGAAACTACCTTTTTGGAAAGTTGGTAAAGATGTACACTTAAAAGTAAGGTTCCAACTAAAAATCTCAAAAAACGTATCTGTAAAAAAAAAAAAAAAAAAAAAAAAATAACGAAAAGGTAAGTTTGAGCCTCATTTTTTCTATCAAAATACATTCTTTAACAGTGATTTGACATCACTTTAATTACACATTCTTCAATAAAATAATATTACATGCAAACCCAAAACTTTTCTCTATTTTTTTAACCACGCATTTTTCATCAATATACTATTCAAAAATTCTCTTTTTTTTTGGCAAGAATGGGGCTCAACTCAAACAATGGTAAGTCAAGGGAAAGGACTTGTTAGACACTCTTTACTTTAGTGATAAATGATATAAAAATGAAGGAAAAAATTAAAAAGAAACTCGGTGATTGTAATTTTGTAAACTCCTATTTTAGACAGTTTTGCATCTTTTCCAGATTGGCTCAGGCAATGATTTACCAAGAGTCAAGAAAAATATGGCTTCGCCAAATTTAATTCAGTTTGTAATTTATGTGACAAAGTCTAAGCTTAAGTTAAGGAATGAAGCTCCTCATCTGTTGTGTTATTGGTCACAGAAGAATCGTTCTTTTGTCATGCTCCAATTCTACTGAAAATGTTTGTTCCACCTTAATTTTAAATATTTTTATTGTTTACTAAATTGGACCTAAATCACAACTTGAGTTATCCTCTTTAATTTTTACGTCCACCACGTCTCCCATAATTAATTATCTTCATTTTTTTTTATTGTCTCTCTTTCTGTCTTTACTTATTTTTTGTTGCGTGTGTATAAAGTGGTGGGAAAATTCCCCAAGTAGAGGGATTCTTTCACAGAATCCCTACAGGTGCTACTATGGCAGACTTAATTTGCAGATAATTTTTTATTTTTTTTTGTCATCTATCAATGGAATTGTGCTATGTGGAATTCTATAAAATTCCTGTAAAAATTTCCATGTACCTATAACATTACTCAAAGTGGTGAGAAAAATAAAATTGCAGTATCAATATATTTATCATTAAATATTTTTTATTTTTGTTTTTGTTTTTTTTTGTCAGTCTTGTACAAAATGTCGATAATTCATGTCTTTTTGCAGAGGAAGCATCGAGTGATAGGCAAACTAGAGGACATCGCGGTTTCCATGTCTATTCTAGCGATCACGTAGAATACATATTCATCGAAGATTCGTGCTTTTTGGGCATTGGAATGAAAGCTTTCTAACCCTTTCTTGTTGTGCCTTCATATTTTGAACTTTGCGGGTTGTTTAGTTAAAATTCGATACTTGAACGATACTAGCACTACTGCTTAAAAACTCCCGGGGAGGCTCACACTTTGATTATATGGCGTGAATTTTTTTGTTATAATAAGTAGACAATTTATAAATTTCATTACATAATTGTGGTTTGACCCACTGAAATCCATCAAAATTACTGTCTTTTTCAACAGACGAATGGATTGCACTCAACTATCATATAGACCACAAAAGGGGTAGTGAATACCTTAAAACTGCAAAACCGAACAAGCAATATAGGTGGAACTCTGTGTGGAGTCTGAAAGGACACAGTTTCTTCTAATGAAAATCATTTTTTGCAGTAAGACAATTGTAGCCTCATTCTGGAACTGCACAATGCATCGGGTATAAGTGCTGGGGGTTCAACATAACCATTGAATCTAACGTGGAACAATTCGCAATCAGAAAACACATTAAACTTCACAAGAAAGCACTCACAACAGAATAAAGAATGACCCGGAGAGTCCATTTGACCTCGAGTACGGCAAGTTCTTGTTACAAAATCTTGTCTTGCTTGAGAGGCCAGGATATGTTGTAAAGGACGAGCCCAACCATAAGAATCACACTGCCCAAGATGAAATAGGGGCTCAAGCTTGAACCTTCCGGCAGATATGGCAATGGAAGGGAAAGGATATAAATTGAAATAGGCACTACAAGAGAGAGTGATCATCGTTAGAAGGGCTTCACGATAAGGTACATATATTTCTCAAACCAAACATTTGTATAAGGATGACGAGTACCTGATGACATCACAACAAGAGAAGAAACGACCGCAGAAGAATATTTTAAAAGATTGAGTTGGGATATGTTGAAAACTATGTTGACAATTATGTAAAGGAGGGTTAGTACTGAGGCTCCATCACTGCCTGAAAAAACAGAAACAAATTACCAAAGCAGAAAGCCGGTGATAAAAACAGAAAAACTGATATATATCCTTTTCAAATATAAGATTATACATTTCATCTAATAGATAAGCAAGTAAATCTGAAATAAAAATGATAAGCGATCATATCTTTCGTGTGAGAAAGGTACATGAAAATCAGATGAATTTTATTTATTTCGCTTCAGCAGAAAATTAACTATGTTGGAATATTGTTCCTTACTCTTTGAAGTACACGTTAAACTTCAATGCTGCAATTGATGCCAAAGTGTTCTGTAGTAGTTTCTGTCTTATTATTACTGTTAAGTGTTTTAGTTTCTGTCTATTTTTACAAGCAACACAGCAGTTTCTCAGTCTCAACACATTTCTCATAATTTCTCCTGCATCAGTTCCAATATCTCCCATCAACTCCAAACTCCTATTGCTTCATGTAAGTTAATTTTTCACCCCACACTAGATGTACGTATATACTCAAATTGATCACCTTTATGAAACCTCTAAATGCAAAAACTACCTATCTATAAAATGCCCACAAAATGAAAAAAATGGCAAGGTAAACATTTTTCTTCAAAGCATAGAGGATATAATTATAGCAACTCTCACTTTTATTGGCAAACAATATAGGCATTGAAGGTCAGAAAAAGGTTGCATACATTGAGGGGTCCGTCCAGGGCAAGGTATTACCTGTAGTGTTAGTTTCAACATTGAAGAAGCAAGCAGCTCCGCTTTTCAAGTATGAGGGAACTGGGAAGTTCAGTTAATGGTATGCCTTTCAGATTTGACAACAATGGCAGAAAGAGGAGTACAAAAAGAGTCTGAAAGTGAAAAAGCACGTGATGTAGTGAAATTAGAAGTATGGTTTAATGTACACAAGTCAATAGACCAACTTAATAATTGACATAAAAACTATTGTCTATTTAATTTGCTATAAATAACCAAAATGAGAAAGGAAAAAAAAAAAAAAAAAGGAGATTACTAGAAGTATGAAAAACTTAATAAATAATCCATTGATCAAATTTATAGTAGCATAGTACTCAAATAACCACCCCCACCCCCCAAAAAAAAATAAAAATAAAAATTAGTTATATCATAATCAGACAGAATTATTCCTAATCTGTGTCAGCACCTGTCTGAAATCTTCTTGTTGCCATTTGAAAAATGGCTTCAGTGCCTTCTGCTTCATTGGTGTCTGTTGATACAACTGCGGAGTAACTAGAGGTGCCTTGAAGGTGCATAAAGCATCACGAAGCACAAAACTTTCAAGATTTCCCTTCTTCATGTAATGTTAAGGTCAAAGTCCTTGCCTCTTTGGATCCATGCACTGCTATGCTTTTTCATATAAAGCTCTTTTTGAGATGATAACAGGGTGACTAGGTTGTTTCTAATTAGGGAAATATTATGTCATCTTTCACATTTTAATTTGTTCCTCCAAGTAAAGTAAGGCTTAACAAGAAAAATTTATTTAGTATCCTCCTAAGAAGAATCTTCCATCCAGTTCCATTGGACTCTAATGCAATAAAATACTATGACCCAATTCAATCAACAGTCAAACCAGCACAATTTCATTACGTAAATTATGTACTTGTTTATTTTTAGTTATTTATTTAAGGTTAATGATATCTTAGGTTAAGTGTTAATTTAGGACTTTTAATTGATTCAGAGGGTGTTTGGTGGGGATTAAAATCAGATTTTTAGTAGATTGTGATAGAAGTTTTTGAAATGTGTGGTTAAAAAGTTGTGGGACCCAAAAAAAATGTGATTGATATTGATTGTTTGACTTTGACTTAGACTTAGACTTAGACTTAGACTTAGATTAAAATCAAATTTTAATCTAAAACAAATAGACTTTTATTTGTTTAAATTAGTTTTGTACAGTTTTTGTAGGTTTAGAAGATTTAGGATGTCTCGTTTTGTTCTAAACGCTAGAATTAGGGATAATTGTTATTTGGTTGATACTGAATTAGAAAAGTGAGACATTTATGAACATTGTCAAAATTTTGAAATTCTTAGATAATCAAGGAATCTTTAATCACCCAGTTCTCGAGTACTTCAGAATCAACTAGTTTTTGGATCTTTACGGTACTTTTTTAGCTATGCTGCATCAAGTATGATGAACTACAATGACAGTATTCTATTGAAGAAGTCATTAAAGCAGATCAAGGAATCTTTAATCACCCAGTTCTTGAGTACTTCAGAATCAACTAGTTTTTGGATCTCTACCGTGCTTTTTTAGCTATGCTGCATCAAGTATGATGAACTATAATGACAAGTATTCTATTGAAGAAGTCATTAAAGCAGATCATATATTTAGTCTGGACAAACCTATCTTTGCGAAAGATCACAAATCAATACTCCATGAATGACGGGGAAAACTCCAATGAAAAAGGTCAAAAGGTACGGATTACTTCGAAATATGTAAGCATTTGAGATCTACCAAAATGAAAGCTAGGGGCCAAGAAAAATAAACATAATTATGCGTGGATATACGTGGCCATCTACAAATGCTTTTGTGATGTAAATGATCATCACCTGAAATCCAGACCCAAAGTAATTGACAACAAAGATGTCTAGTAATTTTCCCTGCAAGAATCGTAAAAATTTACAAACATGAAATTATACATTTGGAACAAATTAAGTGAACGAGCAAGCTTGAAGAAATAATGAGAAACAACATAGATATTTATCAACGCACCTTCAGGCGGGATGTAGCATCAAGGAAAACAGATTCCTACCCATGTCAACAGAATTCAATTATTAATTTTGCTTTAAGAATTTGTTAGCACTCTGACATCAATTGGTGCAACTGCTTGAAAGGCACTTGAAGCTACCATCGTTGCAAGCCATAAAATCCCAACTCCAGAGAGTAGTTGATCACTATCTGACCCACTGCAGTCCACAAACAAAAAATAAAAACATTCAGATACCAAAATGTTTAAGCATCAAACAAGGAGCGATCATTGGGTAATCATTTTCTTGGGAAAATTACACTCCATTGCCAAAGCTATAATTTTAGTTAAACATAAAGAAAGTAAGCAAAATTGCAAATTAACAGGAAAATTATAGGAAAGTATATGAAAAAATTGCATATTTCATTGAGTCACTACTTTCTTCAACAAATTGAAAAATTGTGAAATACCCTTAAACAGTAGGTGTCATCTCACTCACATTAGATGAGCCATTTGTCATAATTTTGCAGCATGCCAAATAGAGTCGATTTAATACAATTTTATGGAAGGAATCAATTTATCTTTAAAGGAGAAGCAGGACCTTGCAACTGCCAATACCACACCAGCAGCTACAAGAAAGCATCCAGCAATTCGGTTCATAGAGTAGCTCCTCCCCAAGAGGAGAATAGAAAAAACCAGCTGCCATACCTTGAGTGAACTATGATTTATTATTTGCCTTGTTTCAATGCACCAATAACTAGTTGAAGTTTGTTTCTATAAACACTGAATCAAGTATTATAGATAAAATTCTCAAAGGAAATCCACAAAGTTTTGCCAAACGGAGGCTAAATAATTCACATTTCTTTCATTTCTAATTAAAATTCGAAATAGAAGAAAACAGTATGCTGCAAGAGGTATGGATATCCGAAAGGATAAAAAATATCACTCTATGGGTATAGCTGGTCCAGGAAGCATGGCTGTAGAAGAACCACAACAGTCAGTACTGAGGTCATTGGGAAAAATGAAAAACAGACCTACACAATTGATTATTCATTCACTTCATTCAATTTCAAATGTTGCAGCACACCTGCTGTGCCATCTATTTGATTTGAAGAATACCATAATACAGAAAGCGATGGAATAACAAAGGGTAAAATATCTAAACTAACAAACATGGCAAACAACAAATTACATCTAGTCACACTGATGAAGGATCGTGTTTGCCTTGCTTATGAAAGTAGAGGAAAAAAAAACAACGAGTAAATGGTACAACATCTAAACAAAGGAAACATAGAAGATACCTCCAGAATATATCCCGGAAACTACTCCAAGAGCTACTAAGAACCCAATGATTATAAATGGTGATTTGGGGAGGGCCAGCATCTCATCAGTTGCGATGCCAAACCGTTATGTCCTCCGATAAGTTAGATATTTATACAATAAATATAATATGTGAAACAAATAACTAATTAACATGAATTGTCGAAAGTGTGATATTTGTGTGGGAGGTTCGGAGTTCGAATTACGTCCCACGCGATAATATAAATGTCTTTGATAAGTCTCTTGGGCTTCCTTGATTAAAATAATAATTATTTATTATTTATTTTAATCATTTTTGGAATTATTTAATTGGTCAAACTAGGTAGTATTTTGTGACTTTTTTTAACCATCTATTATCCTCATTCCTTTAATAATGCAAATAACTATGGATCATGAGAGAAATAGTTACTTTATTCCGCCTATATAAACCTGCATCTAGTTTTGAAAAATTACATCAGAAAAATCAAATCATAATTTTCATATTATGGAATACTTGAGTTTTTCATTTCTATATTTTAGAGTACACTTGAGAGTTCTGAAATCATTTGTGATTGCTGTACAATTGGTTTATTTGATCATTATATCCTGTGAGTGATTGTCCACAGAGGTCGCATCAGTTATCGATGGACAATTTCACTTTAAGACATCGTGCTGTCACGAGACTCGATCGACCGATAAATTTTATTTCTATACTTTACTATTCTGCAAGTTACTGCGACTAATCATTTTCTCTACAATAAGCATTTTTGATATATGTTTAATGTATTTATTTTGACAACATCTATTATGATATTAAATAATAGAGTGCGTGGATTCAAGTCTCGATAATTTGTTAATCACAAAGAGTTGTGATTGTGAGATACAAATTACATATGATTGAATCTTAAATCATTCGTGGTTGTAAGTAATAATGAGATACGAATATCGTTATTACAAATTGACCATCACGTGTGACATTCCTTACTTGTGAAGTAAGTAGCTCATCAAGCTAGCTTAAGTTTTCTCAATCATTCCAGCATCAAAGAACCTAGCCATTTTATATGAATTATAAAAATGCGAAGATTTATAGAAATACATTACAAATTGGAGAAAAATAATGGATGAAATACAAGATTAAAGATAAAATTCCCTTTTTGGTTGGATTCTTGAAAGTTGTAATGGTTTGATCTTGATTTTTCCTAAAAATTTCTCCAATGTCTTTGATTTCTTCTCTTTTTTGTACCCTAATTGTGTCCCCCTCTCTAGCCAAATTTCCAATTAAGCACCCCAAAATTCTCGATTTTTTTTTTTTACAAAAGAGGGCAGAAATCTGCCCTCACAAGTGGCCAGGCCGTGCCAGTGTAGCATTTGGGTCTGCCCAAATACTCAAGCAAGCAACAAGCGCACCGGCTAAGGTGCGTACTCGAGGCTTGTCCTTTTCTCCAATTTTGTGCTCAAGTAATCGTCTATTTGCACACCAAGTCTCCCAACTTTGATTTTGTACATTTTGGTCCTAAATTTTTGACCTTCTTTTTTTTTTTTTTTTTTTTTTCAATTTTACCATCTATAAATTGTATCCAAAGTTCTTCGAATTTCATGTCTTCTACACTTTTGGCCATCACTTCATAATTTTGTATGCTTTTGGTCTCTTTTTACTTCCTTTTGCTTTATTGTCTTTCAATTTGGGATTTTTCACCTATAAAAGTAAATATTACCCAACTGCGAGTAGAATTTTATTCATTTAATCAATAATAGCTTGAATTAAGCACCTAAAAAGTGTATAAAAATACACTTCTAAGAGACCTTAGGAATAAAAGACCTTCACATGTCTAAATTCATCAATGGTCTTGTCAATTATCTCAGAAACAATGATTTTTTTAAGATCTATGTTGACGCGACTTCAAAGTCAATGCTCAAGTTACTAAGGTGAATTGAGAAATACATAGACCAGAGGAAGTGATAATTGTAACCAGAGAATTGCATGAGGAAGGAGAAGTAATAAGCATGAAGAGAAAAAAAATAAAAATAAAAAGACTCCCTCCCTCGGTGGCCACAAAAAGGCATCCCTTATATAACTACTTGAATTACCTAAATGATACACTAATTAATGCTACATCACAATTTGGATTAAAATCACAGGCCTGGGTTTATATAGAAACCTACAACTTCTACCCCCTTTTTAACTACTTATTCTTTCTACAGATGATGTTTCACTTAAAAAATCTTTGCCAAACAAGCTTTCTATATAGATCGAGGAAGTCATATGCACACGAAAGAACAGTTAATTGATGTTGAAAAAAAATAAAATTCGTACGACTATACAACAAACAAGTTACTTTCAACATTTTTTTAGCAATTACACTATCTTTTTAAAAAATATATCCGCATATCAACAATTATTTTTAATCAAATATTTTAAGAAATACTCTTTAATCACTCATTCAAAGAGTTTATAAACTTTGCCAAGTATATTAAATTACTATTTTAAGGACTTTGAACAAAAGAGGAGCGTGGAGGGTGTGGGAAAGGATCTGAACGTCAAATATCTAAAATTGTGGGGCTTCTTTGCAAGAATCCAAAGTTTGTGGGTCCAAATGAGCAATTCTTTAGCCGATCTTGGTCACCAAGTTAAACCGACCTCACGCTACGTATAAATATGATCGCCTCTGCTCCTACAATTCAACTATTTCTCCTCAGTTACATTGATTTTATATCACGCAATCTCAATTTTCATCTCTCACGAACAAATCATGCCTCGCCGAAGCAGTGGCCGTAGCATTGGAGGTATGTATCCTCTTCGCGATTTCTCTGTCTCAACTTTCACGGCTATTTAATTATTTATGTTGTGTCGTGTGTGACAGTGTTTGTATGTAGTCTGTAGATCATTTTTTTGTTATTCCTTATGACGTATATTGGTAGATCGTGGGTGTATGGTTGAATTTAAGGACGCTATGTGTCGAATTACGTGTTTTAAAAAAAAATGAGGAAATTTAATTATCGAGTTTTTATTCGATTGTTGAGAACGTGATTTTTTTTTTAACGAAGATGAATGTTTCGGACCTTTCGGTGGTTATAAGGGGAAATCACAATTAAGACTTGGTTACTGGGTAAGTTATCTTCAATCATTGCGTTTAATTGCATCCATACTGACAGGATGAATTCGAATATAAGTTATTATGAACTCATTTCATGTTAATAAATTTTAACATTGATGATGTATGTAAAAACTAGAAAACAGACAATTTGACAATTGACTATATGAAATATTCGGACTCCTCATTCAAACACACAAAACTGAAATAGTTTAATGCATGCTGATTGATGGATTTTCAATTTTGACCAAAGTCTCTATTGCACTAGAAGTTAGCTTGATGGTTATATGTATGTTTTTGGTATGAAAAGAAAGCTTACCATAATCTATTTATCTCGTTCTTCAGCATACGCTCATAATTGTGCTTTTTGTGTCTTCATGCACATAGAATTGTGTTCGGATTTTTCATGTTTGGCTTTTGGTTATTTCTGATTATGCGATTTTGCAGGTAGGTCATCAAGGTCATCCCCTCGCCCTGCTGCTAGCACTCCTAGGCCTGGTAAAATTTGAGCACCTCTGTTTTGTGGTCATATTCAATCGATTAATTGTGAAGTGAATATTCCTTTTCTGGTTCACTTAGTTGTTGTTTATCTCCTTTTAAAATAAAACTCTTTAATTCTTATACTCATTTTCAACCACACGTTCATACAATAAAATATTTTATACGTAAACCCAAACATTCTGTAAAAAAATCACTATTCAAAAATACATTTTAACCACACATTCGGTAAAAAAATAACTATTCAAAAAACCATTTTTTTTTCTCTATAATGGCCATCAAACAGGGGCTTAGATGTCTAGTCTGTAGCAATAAACCTGAGTTGGCTGACGGCTGTAAACTGGCAAACTACAGATCAGTCCGATTGGTGATATGATGGACCATATAAAGAAAAAACCACTCCAAAATATGGTTTAACCAGACAGCTCATAAACCAGCAGAGTTTTTACTAATGATCTGTTTTTTAATAAAAAAAATATAGTTGAACTGTACAAGTGGTCTTACGATCTAGAGAATTGTAATAGATACGAGGCATTTTCCACTACGCCAATGGGAGATCACTTGCTAAATTCTATATAACTGAAATTCCTTCCGGTATTTTATCTTCAATTGATATCAGCTCTCGAACTAATAAACTGATCACCCAGTACTAAAGCTCAATCATTAATCAAGTCAGGTCTTCTTATAACTTTGGTTTTTTAGATGCTTTAGCATGAATGAGGAAAGTGCATGACGAGTTACCTGACTCAGCATTGTTAAGCTTTTGAACTATAATGTCGTATCAATAATTCACATTTCTGATTTCCCTGCGCTGCTCTTATGATCTCGGGATTGAGGATCTCTGAAATTCCCTGCGCTGCTCTTATGTTAAGGGATCGACTCTATGATTTTATCTTATCTTATCATATGTACCTGATATTGCAGCTCCAGTTCAAGCTACAGCTCCTCCCCCTGCACCACTTAAGAGCGCACCTGTGGGTGGAGGACTCGGTTCAGTAGTTGCTGAAGGTTAGTTCAAGTTGTTTTGATTGCACCAATTATAAATTATTCTTGTAAAAGTCGAGACATCCAAAATCTAAAGGTTTACATTCATCAATTTTTCATGTTGTTAATGGATAGGTGTGGCTTTTGGTGGTGGAAGCGCAATTGCCCGTCGGGCAGTAGATTCTATCTTGGGTCCTCAGACCATATTACATGAGTCTGTGGCTTCCTCTTCTCCTGCTCCTGGTGCAGAAGCCGCAACAATGAATACTCTTGGAGGATCTGATGCATGTGGTGTTCAATCTAAGGCCTTTCAAGATGTAAGTTTCGTTCTTAATTAAATTGATAATGCACACATTTGTGTATTATCATTTGATTAATAAAATGAGTTGATTACTTATAAAAAAAAAAAAAAAATGTTCATCATATCCCTAGATTTCATTTACAATGATGAGAAATCGCACGATAGACTAAGATGGTTTTTTATTTTCAAATTTTACTTTGTTAAATATTTTTATGATTATTTTTATGGTTTTTTTTTGGTAGTAATCAATTGAGTCATTTCCTTGTTAGCTAATGTTTCTTAAGTTCTGTAACGCTTATTCTTTAAGTGATAATCAAATTCTTATATTTTTCTCTCGTTAACAAATGTTTTTAATTGACAGTTGCTGTTAATCTTATGAACCAAACTTTACTAATCAACTGCTTGTTATGCTGCAGTGCCTAAACTATCATGGAACTGATATCAGCATGTGTCAATTCTATCTGGACAAGCTATCTGAATGCCGCAAAGGCTTGAGTGTTTAGACTTTAATTAGGTCTTTTGATGCTTCCTTTAAATAATGATCGCTAGTTCGTTTCTAGAAATTGTTCTTAAAGAGTTCTTTATTTGGTTTATGATATATGGAACTTTATCTTGGTCTCCCAGTGATTGGTTGCTCGTATTTTATCCCATGATTGCTAATGTCTTTCCTATCAAAGAGACACAGACATACTGTGTACCAATTTTCAATTCTGCAAAATGCAGTCTATCTAAACAGATTCATTCTAATGGCTTGTTATTGAAAATTGGTAAAACTATTCGGACTGTTGCACTCTGCATTGAACAATATTTTAGTCTTTATATTGTTCAAATAATGAAAGACCAACTAGGGTATTGAGAACCACCAGAAACAACTACGAATAAACATTATGTCAAATTATGAATGTCCAAAGCAAAAGAAACAATACAATGAAAAATTCAAAAAAATGCATCCTTGTTGTAAAATAATGAGATATCATTGGTGATTATTTAGTGTTTCATAATACATTGATAAGTTTTATCTAGTCTAGAAGATTTATTTTATTCCAATTGTAACTCTTATTTTGGACCCTATAAATATGAGTTTTGATTCCCAATAAAATACACATTTGAGTTTTGATCTTATATTCTCTCCTCTTTTTCTCTCTTTTCATAACAATTTGTGACATTTTTCAACTTTGTAATTTCTAAAAATTGGGGTTCTTCAATTTGATGGATTTGGAGAATTTTCGAAATGAAATTTCAACTCATCCCCATGATAAATCGGACAACAATTCTACACTTCTCTCATAGCTTGAAGATATTGTTCTTCGAATGGGTTATCATAAGATGATTGTATTGGTACGGTCGGGATGCTCAAGTAGAGGTTGAAGTATGCTGAGTAATCATGGTGGGATTTGGTCGCGACGATGTGACTGTGTTTGGCAGAGGGAGAATGTTTGAGTTCCATTTTTCAAAAAATTATCTTTCCTCAAACTCATTTTTGATCACGCATTTTTCCAATAAAATAATTTTGTAAATAATCCTAATTTTTTTTTTCGTTTATGGATATCAAAGACAAAAAATGGGCTTCCTGTGAAAAAGGACTCATCGGGATTCGAGATAAAGAACCTTTGTAGGCATGCAGTTTATTTAAGAAATAACTATATAGATGCTAGTTATTTTAAGAACCTTTGTGTACTAATATCGGACGGACCATCAGCACCCTATCATCGATTATCTTTAATGACCACCGGGAGCTTCAAGCAGGTACATATATCCGAACACAAAGAATAGTACGGTACACCCGTAGGATGATTCCACTATCGTCAATGTGGCCATCTCTCTTTATTCTTGTTGTCTCTCTATTTACAAGTTATGAAGGACTTCTTCAAAGTCCATAGTATATCTGGTGCACTAGTTAATGTCAAAATCACGTATGACAACATTTCAATAAAATTCATGTACATAAGTAACAACTTCATACAATCAAATCATATTTCCCATGCTCCACCGCATACAAATATTCAGTACAACATCATTTTTCAAATAGATTGCACCAATAATATATATCATATAAATTATATAATCACGTAAGAGCACATTAAAATTAGATACTATTATTTTTCCTTTGTAGTTAAACCGTTAATTATCTCTCTCCATGTCTATCCTATCAATTACAACAAGCCGAACACGTGGAGAAACTAAGTTCCTAAGACTGATATAAAGGACTCCACGAGGCATATAATATATCATTGCAATTTGCAAAGGTTATCGAGTCACAGAAGCCCACCACCTTTTATGGATCTCAATTCCAAGTTCTATACAAAATGTTATGCATGTTTCCATTCGAATCGTGCCACCTAACCTAGAACTGGTTCGAACCCCAGATCCTAAGGGTAACCCGCAATCACTAAACCGTTCCAAATTACTCATTTAGTTCTTCAAGAATATGAGTTAAATGTTCCATTAGCCACTAAACTTTGATAAATGTCACAGATTATTCACTCAATTCTCAAACTTGTTTCACTGGCCATTGAACTTCAATCCATCCAACTCCATTCGCCATCGGATGAAAAACGTTAGTGAACTTACTCACATGACCGACGAAAAGGTGACATGCCACGTTAAATTCAATACAAGATGTCACGTAAAGACGAGTTAAATGTTTCATTAGCCACTGAATTTTGATACATGTCACGGATTACTCACTCAACTTCGGGTTAAATGTTTCATTAGCCACTGAACTTTCATACATGTCATGAACTACTCACTCAACTTTCAAACTTGTCCTACTGGCCGTTGAACTTCAATCCGTCACTATGCATTACTCACCGGCTGAAATCTGTTAAGTGTCGTGCCTACGTGGCGACAGAATGTTTAGCTATTCTGTTAAATGTGCCCAAGTGTTTAGTGTTTTCCTAAGTCAACGACCACATCAGCCCATAAAACACGTCTTTAAACATTTAATTCATCATTCACGCATTTCTCCACCCCAATTTCATTTCATACACACACTCGATTAAGTCCGAAACCCTAAATCCCTCAAATCGAAACCATGCCAACAATCGAAAATGGAATCCCTAAATCTAAATCTCCTAAGCTGAAAATTAAGAATTTTACTGCCTCGTATACTTCTCGTGCTATTTGGGAAATGAAATCCTAAATCTATTAAGGTTTGATAGATCTTAGAGAAGATGGTTAATAATTTCAATCCTTCTTCACGATCGGTAGGTGTCTTTCAACTGTCAACAAAGGGGGAAATGACGTTGGTTGAGTAAAGTTCTTGATTTCCAAGCTTAGGAGATTTTAGATTTAGGAATTCTAGTTTCAATTGTTGGCATCGTTTCGATTTGAGAGATTTAGAGTTTCGGACTTGGTTGATTGTGTGTATGAAATGAAATGAAATTGGGGGTGGAGAAAAGCGTGAATGATGAGTTAAATGTTCTAAAGCATGTTTTATGGATTGACGTGGTCGGTGATTTGGAAAAACACTAAACACTTGGGTACATTTAACGAGATAGCTAGACATTTCGTTGCCACGTAGGCATGTCACTTAACATATTTCAGCCGGTGAGTAATGCGTAGTGACGAATTAAAGTTCAATGGTCAGTGGGACAAGTTTGAAAGTTAAGTGAGTAGTCAATGACATGTATCAAAGTTCGGTGGCTAATGGAACATTTAACTCAAAGTTGAGTAAGTAGTACGTAACATGTATCAAAGTTCAGTGGCTAATGAAACATTTAACTCGTATTTACGTGACATCTTGAATTGAATTTAACGTGCTATATCACCTTTCCGTCAGCCACGTGAGTAAGTTCACTA
This sequence comes from Osmanthus fragrans, assembly GCA_019395295.1. Lineage (NCBI taxonomy): Eukaryota > Viridiplantae > Streptophyta > Magnoliopsida > Lamiales > Oleaceae > Osmanthus > Osmanthus fragrans. Next base: position 241,696 of record JAEDXY010000050.1, read on the forward strand.
ACGTTTTTCATCTGATGGCCAATCGAGTTGGACGGATTGAAGTTTAATGGCCAATAAAACAAGTTTGAAAGTTGAGTGAGTGGTCCATGACATCTATCTGCTAATGAAACATTTAACTCTCAAGAATATAAAATTTTGCTTTTTGACACCAAAGTTCTTAAAAACTCATAGATCTACAGTAGATTTCTAAAAATTCCTTAAATTATAAGAAAATTCTGGAATGTTACATATGTAATCATTGATAAGGCTTATCCATTTTATTTTTTTTTTGAGAAACCCATTTTCCGATCATTGTAGTCTGAAAAATCCGAGCCTAGCAAATCATAAGCATTGTTCATCCAATTTCAATACAAAAAGTCTCTCTCTCTCTCTCTCTCTCTCTATATATATATATATATATATATATTTTTTTTTTTTTCTTTTTTGCCATAAGACTGTAAAGTTTCAAAAGCCATTGCCATAGATTGCCTATCATTAATCTACTTGTAAGAAATCACTCTACTTCTCCTAAATAAGGTTTGGAAGAATTAATTTTGAAACGATTGACAACAGTCTTGGTCAAAAATTTATAAAGTACATTGCCCAAACTAATGGATCGAAAATCAAATGCATGTTCAACTAGAGATTTCTCAGAGATGAGCACTAAATTAATAAAGTTAATAGTCGCCACAGACTTACCCACGAGGAAGTTGATATGACACAATATGAAGTTTTGATCGTACAAGTTAGAACAAGATTTTAGTAAAGAAGAAATTGGCTAAGGAACCAAGTAATTTTATTAACAACCAATGTAGAGAATAATACAAATACAACAATAATACTCCTACTAAATTGAATGAAGAACCACATATTTATAGGGGACATTTCAAACCTTAGAAATAACTTAATAAGATGGAAACTAGGTTAAAATACACGTAAAATCGATATAAAGCGAAAAACCCGAAATAGCACAGTCGTTCAAGCGACACAAGGGCAAAAATCGGGCAACAATGATTCTGTTCCAAAACTGCTCTTGCTGTTCGAGCGACTAGTTACCGGTAGGCTAAAGAAAATTCAACGACTTTTCTCCTTGGTCCATAATTTTGATCTCTTCAAGACTACTTTAACTAGGATTTCAAAACACGCAAGACTTAAATCGAATTTGGGTCACCAAAACCTAACACTAAATTTATAAAATTAGTGGGTTTGGGGAGAGAGAGAGAGAGAGTTTCCTCATGCTCGTAATTAGGGGTGAGCTGCTCTTCGGCTCAACTTGTCCCACAACCTAAGCAACAAATCATTCATGCAAGTCAGCTCGCTTAAGGCTTACGATCGGTTTGCATGTTGGTCCCAAGTCGAGCTCAACAAGTCTATGGGCTCGCCTTCAGACATGCAGATTGATCTAGCTATTGCTGTATCACATCTGTAACACTACATCATTTTTGTTATTTTGAATTTAAAATATAAAATATCTTTTTAAAGGTACAATTTTAAGTTTAGGGATGGGACAAACCAAATTCATCACATTTGAACATACTCTACAATCTCCTACTATTCTCATCATCTCTTTAGCAGTATAATCAGGGGCGGAGGGGGGTGGGGGTGGGGGTGGGAGTGGGGGTGGGGGTTCCGGAGGAGGACCTGGATCCCCCAATTTTTTGAGGGGTTTTTTTTTTTTTTTTTTAAATTTACGGTTTGCCCTAAATTTAACAATTCTCAATCCCTACCTTACCAGTCCACTCTTTCGAATAAAGTATGATTGTGCTAAATAAAATATTGATACTCAAGAAGTACTTTATTTTATACGTTTATTGATTTTTTTTGTTAATAAAATGTATCAAAAAAAAATTTTCTTTCTCAAATAAAGTATGATTGTGCTAAATAAAATATTGGTACTTAAAAAATACTTTATTTTATACATTTATTATTATTTTTTTTAATAAAAGGTATCAAAATTTTTTTTTCATTCTCGAATAAAGTATGATTGTGCTAAATAAAACATTGGTACTCAAGAAGTACTTTATTGTATACGTTTATTGATTTTTTTTGTTAATAAAAGGTATCAAAAAAAATTTTCTTTCTCGAATAAAGTATGATTGTGCTAAATAAAATATTGGTATTCAAGAAATACTTTCTTTTATACATTTATTGGTTTTTTTCCTTAATAAAAGGTATCAAAAAAAATTCAGGGCCGAACCCCCGTAGCCCCCCACCCTTTCACTTCTATTTTCAAATCTGGACCCCCCAACTCTAATAAGCTGACTCCGCCACTGAGTATAATGTTGCTACTATTACACAGTTCTTCCTTTGTTTCTAAACATGTCTTCAATATTATACGATTTTTCATTTGCTTCCACATATTTATTCAACTCTAAGTTTCTATAAGAATAAATTTAACGCAAAAATTTGTTGTATATTACACTGGTTTCATGAACTCTAATAATAATTTTAACTAATTTTTTTGATAGTTCCAAACTATTGTACTGATTTTCCTCAAGCATACGATCCTCCAACTAAAGAAAAATGTCGGTACTATGAAACCAACAATTGATATACCTGATGAAGAGTTGAAGCAGCAATCTCTAACAGGAGATGAAAGACACAAAAAAATTCCTGAGCCAACTTCTCAATGTTGGAAGAATTTCGAGAAAAAGAAAAAGGTTGAGAACCGGGAGCATATTTGAAAAAAATTCCTGCAATTTTTTTTGTGGAAAGGACTTCACTTGCAAACTAAAATTTTGCACTACCTAATACAACATGCATTATGAAAAATATTTTTCTTGTGTTGGAATTGTTCGCTCAAATTAGGTATCGCATGTGCACGATTCGCATTCGGATAATAAAATGGACAATGAGTCCGAATCGATCCGTCAAAGATTGCTTATTTTAATTACACCACTCTAGTCAATTTAATTCTAACAAAGGGACACAATAAAATCTGCTCTTAAAAATAATAAAAATAGTAACAAAAAGAACAAATCATAAAATTAATAAACATTGGGTGGATAAAGTATTTGGGATTCATGATTTCGTTTACCGTCGCGTAATTAATTTCTTCACAATCAAATTAAAAAATTACTTATTAATTATGTTAGACCTGATTTTTCAAATTTTGATAATTACCTCTTTCAAGTGAAATTAACCCTAATTGATTGGTTTAACCTACTATATTTCTATGTCGGGGTCTCTTACATAAACTTAGAGTATTTACTAATTGGTTTAAATTCACAATCTTCTCTTGAACAATGTACAAGTCACTAAATTAATCATTTAATGGCCAAATAAATGGAAGACGTGCAATATAATAATGAATACACTTAAAAATAAGCACTGAAATATTAAAAAGCAAGTATTGAAATCAATAAAAATTGGTTAAGCTACATCATAAATCCTAACATCAAGAACTAGCTCATATCATATAAATGATTAAAATGAAAAGATTTATAGCAATATATTACAAATAGGAGAAAATAATGGATGGAATACAAGATTAAATGGTTGGATTCTTGAAGCAATGGTATGGATTGATCTTGATTTTCCCAAAATTTCTCACTTTTCTTGATTTTATCAACACTTTATGCCCTTGTTCGTTGCTCTCTTTTCCTTCCCAAAATGTAAGTAAAAGTGAAGAGAAAATTAAGAATGAAAAATGGGGCAATCAAAATGAGAGGTGGGGTATTTAAATGTCCTAAAGACTAGCCCTAAAAGATATCCAAAATGCCACAAACTTGCCCCTGAATTACAAAAATGGGCAGAAAAATCTACCCCGAAACAACCCTGGCGTAGTCGTTCAGGCAATGCATTTGGACTCTGCCCAAACGTGTGCCAAGATGCACAGGAGCACCGACTGGTAATGCGCTGCCTCAACACCTTGCCGTCGTTTTTTTTTTTTTTGTGCGAAGGAAAGGATTCTGCCAATGATGATAAACAACACGAAAAAGAGAATTTTCAACAAGAGACCCCTCAGATTTTGAGGCCTCAGGCCATTGGCTAGGTGACTTTGACGCATGGCCGAGCTTGTTTTAACTATTAAACTATAGAGATATAATGCAAAATACATTATAATAATAGCATATAATGTACATCTAAGAACATGTCAAACGTGGATTTCCAGTTCACCCCTCTAACTTGTGGAACAAAAAATAATTTACATATTCTCAGACCCAAATTCTCTGGACCAAAAAGAAGAAATAAATAATTAACAAAGGAAAAAAAGAAGAGAAAATTACTAAGTCGATTATCTTGATCCTCGAATCACCAGCTTCTTCGATGGACATGCAGTCTAGGAGATTTATGATCTGTTGGTCCATCGAAGACACTTCTTGCAGAAGACAATCTTTCATTATTCACAATGTATTTTTTTCACTCAATTTTCTTACATATTCCTTCTTCCTCTTTGGTTTTCTTGAACTTGAACTCTCTCCTCCTTTTATTGTAGGTATCAAATACCACCCAATAGACGTGCAAAATATGGCGAAAGATCGTCCATAAACAGCTAGCAGAATCAGAATCAAAATGATAATCATCGGAATATAGTAATAGGGTTGCCTTAATTTTTGCCACTTGAAGTTTCTACATACCAAGTACTTATGCCTTCTCTTTGGATTAGGTTCCAAAACCTGATCGGCACTTGCATTTGCAGCCTTTAAGGTTTCGACTGTCAGCTTGTCTGATGGAGCTTCTGATGTATTCTGTTGGACTTTGACATCAGGAATATTGGGTTTTTCTTGCTTTTTCTCCTTCACTTTAACCACAATAGGCTTGACATCATTCGAATTTGAGTACACAAACCGAACAAAAGAAATATCTTCTGAGCCATTTTGTGTATAAATCTTCTGTCTCTTTTCATCAAGATCAGCCAAAAGTGCATGAAATTTGTCCAAGCCAAGATCTGCATAAGGGTTCTTGCTTTTGTTTCTAAAAAAACTTGTGCCCTTTTTAGATCTCTTTGGTGTAGAACAAGGGCTCCATGTTTCAGGGTCATCTTCTACTTGATGATCGAAACTTCCACTGCCACAAATGAGCATTTGAAATAAGGGTTCTGATTTATTTTGATTTTGATTTTTTGGGAGTAATTTGTATTGATGAAACGAGGAATAAAGTGGAGAGGTTCATAGTATTTATGCAAGGTCATTGGAAGACTTGATCAATAGGTGCGTACAAGTCAAACAAAATATATAATTCCAGGAATCTTCTATTGGTTGTAGATTTTAAATTTGGGTGTTTGACTTCTTGCAGAGGGGGTTAATGAATTATTAAGGAAATAGTGGGAGACATCTCATCAAAATGGCCTTTGACTGAAAAAAATATATATATTAGAAAAATCATAAAAGAAACAATGAAAATGCAAATATCCCCTTACAATGTGGACCACTGACTTGAAGAGAGAAAAGAGGAAAATACTGTAGCAAAACCCATGACCCTTAATAGCGAGGAAACTGACTATCTAGGCTAGAAACCGCCATTTTTTCTGAAGAATGTGAGCTTTTATCTACCATTAATCTTTGAAATGGTCTATGTTGGATGTTTATTTGTTGAAAAATCATTGTAAAAATGGTTGTAGAACATAAATTATGGATGAAACTATGAATTTTTGCTTTGTTTGGGGGCGGAAATCGTCATTTCCATTTTTTAGCTGCCTGCGATGACGCAAGCAGCGTTGCTGGACGCCGTCTAGAATCTAGACGTCCTAGTCCACAGTTGTCTAGGCAGTCTCTAATCCAGACAGCCCAGACAACTAGAGCACCAGTTGACTGTGCCGTCCGTTTTTATTATTATTTTATTTTATTTTTAATATAAGTAATTAAAATAAATATTAAATAAACAACTAAACAATTAAAATAAATAATTTAAATAAACATATAAATAAAAAATAAAAAATTTAAATAAATAAATAAATATTAAATAAAAAATTTAAATAAAAAATTAAATATTCAAAAAAAAATTAAAATAATAATCTAGAAACAACTTAACAATTAAAATAAATAATTTAAATAAAAATTTAAATATTGAATAAATAAGTTAAATAACCAATAAATTTAAATAATTTAAATAAGTAATTAAATATTAAATAAAAAAATAAAGGGGGTGCACTGTTCCAATTCCAATTTCATCTCTATCGAATTTTAATATCAGAATAGTGGATATAATCATAATTCAATATTTAAATAAACAATTGAAATAAATAATAAAAAACTAAATATTCAATAAAAAAATTTAAATAATAATCTAGAAACAACTAAAAAATTAAAATAAATAATTAAATATTGAATAAATAATTTAAATAAGTAAATAAACAATTAAATATTCAATATGCAATTAAAATAAATATTAAATAAACAACTAAAAAATTAAAATAAATATTTAAATAACCAATAAATATAAATATAAATCAGTAAATAAACAATTGGAATAAATAATTAACAATTAAAATAAATATTGAATTAACAACTAAATATTAAAATAAATATTGAATAAACAACTAAAAAATTAAAATAAATATTAAATAAAAAATTTACATAATTGTTAAATATTAAATATTTGTTGGTTAGTTAAATTATTATGTAATAATTAAATGCTTATTTAAATAATTTATTTTAATTGTTTAGTAGTTTATTTTATATTTATGTTAATTGTTTATTGGGTATTTAATTAATTAATTAATTATTTAAATTTATTTAATATTTAATTAATTGTTTTAATTATTTAATTATACTTTTATTATTTAAATTTTATTTACGTTCATTTCCTTTATTTCATTATTTGTTAATTTTTGCGTATAGTAGTTACAGTTTGGTTATTCCTTTATTTTAATATTACGTTTTATCCGTTATCTCTTACACAAGGTCCAAACATTTGAAATTTGGCAGGATGAAATACCATTTGGATTCTCAGCAAAGTTATGTCAAACTGTAATTTTACTAGCTTTACATCGTAGATTTGCTACATGAGGAGCACACAGACATATTACGTCGATCCTACTTATGGCCCTTGTATTCGTTGCGCGACATACAGTTTTCTGGGCAGTTACTAGATGCATTACTATATCGACTACTTAAACCAGTTGAAGTAGACGCCCTCCATTTTGATCTTGGGAGCAATGTTGCTACATTCTCTATATTTGAGTTTGCCCTCATTACCGGATTGAAATGTATAGATGAAGAAGCAACAATGACGTGTATTTCGAGTAACATGAGGCTACTAAATGAGTACTTTCATGTGCAGACGACAATGACTCTGGCGCAGTTAGGAGATGCATTCAGGGAATGCGAACAAATATCTAACCAAAAGCTAGGGTTGGTGCTTATCCTCGAAAGCGTACTCAGGTGTCATCATAAGATGTAGATTGACATTTTTCATTTGGAAGTTGTTGATAAAATCGATACATTCAACAACTATCCATGAGACAGAGATGTTTTACAGATACTTTACGTGTCTTTAGGAGGGGGCATTTGATACCTAATGCGGATAGGCACGAGCGTAAATATGATGCATATGGTTTGTCGTTGGCTTTACAGGTAAATGTTTAACATAATGAATTATCTATTTTTTTTACTTAAATTCTACATATAATAATTGTAATTATTGTAAATATGGATGTATGAGACGTCCCCATCTTGGCTAGTTGGTATGCGAGGAGATGTGAGACATGTTTTCCTCGGATGCATCGCTGGCTAGCACAAGACAAACCACTTGCTAAACAATTATCAGCTTTGTTTGACGATCCTGATGTACGTATTATACATTTACGATTTATGTTGTATGTCCTTTCAAAATCTCGATACATGGTCGTTGACTTGGTGAACTGTCAATATGTCAGCTTGAAGTCCTCATTGAGTTGACACCGTCGAGTGGGGAGAAATGTCAGAGTTACCTCTATGAACTTTCTGTTCCTACTACTCCAAACGATTGGATGCCCGAGTTCATCGTGCCTCGAGATAAGGTATATTAATTGAATATAAGGATATCTGGCACGAGTCATAGTACTTCTGACTACGTTCATGAGGGAGATGAGAGGCGAAGTAGTGGAGTTATGACGTGATGTCACGATGCTACAAGCCTATTTTGGAGACCTTCATGCTAAGGTCATAGCGATATGAGGTGACATAGCAGGCCTACCTGGGACTGGCAGCTATCGAGATGGATGGGACGACGGAGAGATCGACGGTTACTAGTATGGGAGGGGTGACGAAGGAACCGGCGGTTCTCAGGAGCGAGGTGGTCACAGAGAAAAGGGTCTGATGGGGTATGATGATTCGTCGTGGCCATTAGATGCTGTGTTCGTGTCATTTTTTGTAAACACGATGGATGGTCAGGCCCCGATGGATCTGGAGGTGGTAATAGAGAGGGTATCGGAGGTGGATGGACTACCCGAGGGATGGCGGTCGGGGATATAATGGAAAAGATACGGGAGGAGGATGTGGCGGAGGACGACAGGACGCCAGACATGACGGAGGATGTAATTTTCGTGTCGGAGGGGGTTACGGGTGAGGAAAGGTAAGAAGCATGCTGTTGACCTGCCAGAGCTGGTGGTCGGTAAGAAATAGAGGTTGCCGTTACAATATATCGTTTCTCCTTTCACGATCGAGGTAAAGAAAAGAACGTTCGTGAACGGGACGTTTCTCAATCTCTTCCGCGAGGTCGACCCGGTTAGGCACAAAACGTTTAATGAATGGTTCAAATCTCTTAAGCTCAAGTAAGTATTTTATGATTTTATTAAACTACATATGAGATTGTCTATGATTTTTGTGACATTTCATTTTTTCATTTTTCCAGAGATAGCTACAAAATAGGGGAGATGACGATTTTGAACGCAAAAAAGTGGTTAGAAGATGTACTAACATCGTCAGCTTAGTTTGCTGACAATGTAAGTGTACGCTCGTTATTATTGATTTCCTTTACTTAATTTGTTTTTTTATTTAATTAAACATTCTCACCTTTTTGTTGGCGTTTTTACTTTAGCATATCAATATAACAACGAAAATGTTGCGCGATCGGACTCAGTGACACCCGAGATCTTTTTACATTCCTAGCCGAGTCATCCTGAGCTCATGGTTTGCACGTGTCATTGATATTGAACATAACACGCTCCTATTCCAAGGAAATAGATATGTGGTGCCTGAATATATGCTCGAGTGGGTCATTGGGATGGAGCCTATATGTGGAAAATCATAGATGAATTGTAAATATATATACGTGTCTATGATCGCGAACTCACACTGCTTTGTAGTTGAGATCGCATTCGTTGATTCCATTATCTATGTGTATGATTCTGATCATACCTGTCTGACACAAGATCACCTGCAGCAAATATTGGTGCCGATGAGTGTGATTGTTTCCATGATAGTTAGACATGCGATGATTCGAGTAAATAACAAATTAGCCATTATATGGGACATGACGATGACGAGACAAGGATTATCATAAGTATTTACACGTTTTTAATTTGAAAACTTAGTTTTTAACTATATGTTATCGAGTTAATATATTATTATTTATTTGCAGGGGAGATTGTGCCATATTCGCAATAAAATATATAGAACTTTTTAGTATTGATCGCAAAATTGATACAACAACCTAATCTTGGATAGATATGTAGAGGTTGAAGATAACCTGCGATTTGTATGAATATATAATTGTGATCCTTAGTATATTGTGTATTATTTTATTTTAAAAATGTAAATATTGTTTACTTGATTGTGACTGATGTTCTAATACAACAATTGTATGTTTAATTTTGAGCATATTTGAATAAATAATTTAAATAAGTAAATAAACAATTTAAATAAACATTTGAAATATATAATAACAATTAAAACAAACAATTAAAATAACCAATTAAATAAAAACTAAATAATTAAAATAAATAATAAACAATTTAAATAATAAATAAATTTAGATAATTAAATTAAAAACTAAACAATTTAAATGTATATTTAAATATTGAATATATAATTTAAATGATGAATAAATATTAATAATTTAAATAAGTAAATAAAATAAATAAATAATTAATAATTATTTAAAACAAACAATTAAATATTGAATATACAATTAAAATAAATATTAAATAAACAACTAAACAATTAAATGAAAAACTTAACAATTTAAATAAATATTTAAATATTGATAAATATAATTTAAATAAACATTTAAATAAGAATTGAAATAAATAATAAATTAAAATAAATAATTAACAGTTAAAATTATTTATTTATTTTAATAATTTATTTAATAATTATGTTAATTTCTTATTTAATTATTTAATAATTTAAATAATCAATAAATATACATAATTTAAATAAGTAGATAAACAATTTAAATAAACATTTGGAATAAATAATTGACAATTAAAATAAACAACTAAACAATTAAAATAACCAATAAATATAAATAACATTCAATAAATAATATAAAATAATGGAGCACAAACTGTAATAAATATTGAAAAATTTTAGTTCTCATTTGTCATCCTTCGTGTTACATTCTTTCTCATTAATAGAAGAATTTGTTCAAATTTTTTAATTGTTAAGTATTTATTTTAATTCGATAAAAATAAACTAATAGTTTGAGTAAAATTTTTTATGTTAAATAAAAATCTGAAATACTAAGATTTCAAACAATCAATTTATATTTAAACATCGAATATCAAATGCAATGACTTGTACAAAATAGTAAATATTAAATAACAGATAAAATGTTAAAATAGTAAATACAAATTAAATTTTATTACACATTCATTGCATTTTTATGTAGATGAATCTGACTTGTACAAAATCTTCTAGTATACCATGTTTCACCGTATCTATTGCACTTATGAGGTTGGAAAAATTCTCCGGTAGATGGTACTTTAGATGTACGTCTACGTCCTGGAGTACGTCGTCTGACTTTGGGTGATAACAAATTATTCAGTCGGAGAATGTGATCGAAAACTTCCCTCTCGACTTCGTTTGGTACAGGAAATATTGTTTCGACATACGTTGCTCTCCACTAATTAGTCATGTAATAAACATTGCATAAGGTGTGTGGTGGAAATCCTTTATGCATAATCATTGCCACTGCATGTGTAGCGATCGAGAATTTTAATTATGTTTCTTGAAAAACGTGTCGCTAACTCTTAAACCCGAGTTTTAAAAATAAAAACGCGTTCGTCTAGCCGTTAGTAAATTAATTTAAATCAAATCCAATTTTAAATATTTTAATTTAATTAATTCCTTATCGTTTAAATTCGAAATTAATACGATAGATTATTATTTCGGCCCAATAATCCATTAGTCCAATTAGGGTTATTTTAAGCCCAATTCCTTAAGTCCAATTAGAAAATCCTTCCGGCCCGAATTTCTGGTCCGTTTACTATCCTAGGGATTCGTGCCCTAGTTTCCTACTGTATATATACCCCAACCTCTCCCCCCTCAACCTCACTCCCGCAGCCAATAGCCAAAAGGTAAGAAACTTCAAAATTTTCTCTCCTCCCTGCATTCAATTCCCAGCCTCATTCACGTGTGATGCTAGAAAACCAATTTCTAGCATCCACACCATCACCTCCAGCCTGCAGACCATAGCACACGGCCACACACGGCCACTGTCCAACCCACAGAGCCACCACACGCCACAGTCAGAACCAACACCACCAATGTCCTACAGCTGAAAACTCAGAACCATCTCCAACCCCCAAGCTCCACGCTGCTGCCACCACCCAACCCACAGTCAAAAGCCCAGAACCACCTATGCAGCCACCACCCATCGACAGCCCCTTCAACCTAAGAATCGAGCCCCAAAAATTAACCCCAAATCAAAATCAAAACCCAGAATTAAGAAAACCCATAAACATACCTTGATTTCGACCCATTCTCCAGCCAGTGACGCCAGAAAAATCCAAGGAAACCGAACCTCCAAGTCTCGGTTCCTTTTAGCCCGTACGCCGAAACCGTACTCCAGTCGTCCCCACACCACCGGCACAACTGGGCGACGCCGGCGCTGGCGTCGCCGGCCGGAAATTGGAGGAAGGGGCTTCGCCCCCCTTCCCCGTCGCCTCTCCTCTCCCAACTCTCGTTTAAACGCGAGAAGGAGAGAGAGACGTTTTTGTTAATTTTGATTTTTGAAAATTATTTTTAAGCCCCAAAGTTTAGGCGTTAGTTCATTTTAGTCCCCCATGTTTTAAAATTATTTGTTTCAGTCCCAAGTTCGATTTTTAATGAAAACAACCCCAGAATTTATGTTTTAAAACGAATCGGCCCAAAGATTTTGGAAAAGTCAATTTCAGTCCCCGAATTCTTAATTTCAGTTTTAACCAATTCCCAATTTAGTCCCTATTTTCGAAAAGTTCAATTCTAGCCCTCAAACTTTTATTTTCAATTTTAATAAATTCCAATTAAGTTCCTAAACCTTATTTTTTATCGTTTTTAATCGTTAAAAATTTCAAAACACTAATTCAAGGTTTATTTTCTATTTTTGGCTAGACGAAACGTGCGAACGATTGAAGAACTGAGATTTTCTTCCCGCTCCAATTTTTACGACTCGAGATAGATTGAGGTAGACTCGCCCCCATTAATTAGTTTAAATTATAATTGCATGTATTATGTGATTTTATGTGATTTATATGCTTGATGCATAAGATGAGAATCCCTTATGGGATAGATTATGTTGTTATGCTTGTCGTAACTTATATGCTTAATTGCATGAGAAGAAAGAGAATCTCTTATGAGATAAGATGACGTTATGCATAACTTACTTGCTTAAATGCATGAGACAGACTACCCACACCCTATGATTTTAAAGAGCCTATGATTTTTCAAAGAAAATAAGCTCATGAGAATATCACTGTATGAAATTGCATAATTATGTGTTCAATTATTCTGTAAATTAATTACTGGCGATGAGTCTACTGAGTATTTCTCCGAAATGCTCATGCTACTATTTTAACAATATTTGCAGATTTTGGAGACGGCCGAATTTGATGGGCAGTGGTGGCATGAACGAATAATAGTAGTTAATTATTTTTAATTTACTTTTAAATTTCACTCATTTGAACGTTGTGACCTTACCTTGTCGTTTCCGCTATTTCAAACTCGAGTTTTAAAGTTTAATAAATTTCCTTTAAATTAATTCCAATGAGATTTATTGCCGTTAGCGTTCACAAATTTTAAATGTGATTTTTTTAAAAATTAGTTATTCCGCCAAACTTTTCAGTTAAATTAGGGCAAAGAGAAGATGACGTAGCGTTCCGGGTCCGCGGAACTCGGGGCGTTACAGCATGTGTATATGAAAAACTTTCCAACTGAAACTGTCTACATGTGTATGTATTATCATTCAAGTCCACGATGTATATGACATTACGTACACATCTCATGGAGAAGTGAAATTGATCTAGTGGTTTCACACATACATTTCTCACCACCTTTAGAGTCATGAAGAGTTTATCTTCTTGAGCTAGGGTTAGCACACTTGTGCAACTCTGTGATTCTTCACGTTGATCATGAAACCACTGTTGTAGTTTGTTACGAATGTACTCAATCATTGCCAGAATTGGTAATTGTCGATCCTTCTTGAATAAGGCATTGAACGACTTTGCATTATTCGACGTCATCATGTTGTATCGAAGTCGTGAAAAATGTGATCTTGCCCAATGTTCGATCTCCATCTCTGTTAGATACTCCCATGCAGCATGCAATTTACTTTCTATTTTCGATCATGAACTTATCAAACTCCTTAAAACTGTCAGCCTTTTCAACTCTCTTAAACAATGCAACGATGTTATTGCCCCGATACTTAGTTTTTAGGTTGCCATGTATATGCTATATACAATAACTATGGTGTGCATCAGGAAAGACTTCAACGAGACCATTTATTATTGACTGTCCTCGATCAGTTACGAATGCAAGGTTTTCGACGTCCACAATTACTTAGCTCAAATTCGGGAAGAACTAACGCACCATAGATCATTTTCTCCATCGACTATGCTGAATGTAAGAGGGTAAATTTAGATGTTGACATCTAAACATGTTGCAATAATCAACTTGCCTTCGTATCTAGTCTTAAGGATTGTACTGTTGACTAGAATTAGGGGTCGCATCGCGTTTTGAAATCCTCGACTGCATTGTCCAAGGGCCTTGAAGAAATACTTGAAACGATTCTCGTCATCTGTCTAAATAAAAAATGCTGATCCAGTTTTAGTTTTCTCCATGTTATAGCAATACCTGGCCAATTTTGCGTAACTCTCCTCGATCGAAGCCATTAAGTTCTCCAATGCGCATTCTTTGACCTTCCAAGCCTTCTGATGCTCCTGACCACCTCGTACTCTTGACGGATGTCATTAATGATGTTCGAAGATCCGTAGGTTGCTCGTGGGTCCTAAAACGTGTACATTATTTCTTGACCAATGAACTATATTTGGGCTTGCCTATTATCATTTCGACGAATACCCACTTCGTAAGTATATTTCCATGCATACTTACGAATTACAAAGAGCTCATTCGTGTCCATTTTCGTCGCTCGCAAACACCAATGACAACTGTCGTCAATGCAGATAATTGTGTACCGACACTTATTTGATTTCTTCACTTTAAACTCAAAGTTGTGTTTCAAAGAAATCTGATGCACAAACTTCCTGCAAATCTTTCTTTGTTTCAAACAATTGCTCGACATATAAATCTTCATCATCGAGAACTACACGCAAACAATTAGAGGACCGTGTACTCGTTCCAGCATGTGAGCTCCCCAGACTCATGTCTTTGATGGAATAAAGCAATCAAATCCTCATTTTTAAATGCATTTTCATTCTTGTTGTCTTCAACTGTCGAGGAAATCTTGTTAGTAACAGTGAGATCATGGCGAAGAATAACTGTATCGGGAATAACCACATTATTCTCACGAGTTATCTCCACTGTGTTTCAAAAATCATTCACATTACGATCTTCTCCATCGGAATCTTCATGTTCACTCTCGGGAACATTTTTCTTCACTAAAGTTATGTAAATAGGAGTCGTGCAATTCCGTTTCATTTCAGTTTTAGAATTAACCATTATAGGTGGAATTGAAATGGATGTATGCTCGTTGAATAGAAATCTCAATTTCATGTTGTACTGAGATAGATCGACTTTGAGTATGTT
Organism: Osmanthus fragrans; assembly: GCA_019395295.1. NCBI lineage: Eukaryota > Viridiplantae > Streptophyta > Magnoliopsida > Lamiales > Oleaceae > Osmanthus > Osmanthus fragrans. The sequence continues at coordinate 256,782 of JAEDXY010000050.1, forward strand.
CTATAAATCATGGTACATTTTCTGCATATGGTGTACTCGATTTTATTACAATTGTAGCAGCATCACGTCTTTCACTCGTCCATGCCTGCACTCATCGACCATTTTCATTCATTTCAAATTCAACAAAGTAACAATTGAGATTGCAGTCGATCCCATATCTGCATTTGGAAACATAATTTGTTAAAAAATTATAATTATGAAATAAATGAAAAAAAAAAAATGATGCACCGGCTGTTAACAGCCCGCTTCGTGCCCAGATTGCTTGGGTTGGTAATTTTACAGACGACAATGAATTTTTTCTGAAATAATATGCATGCAGATGATTTTTTTTCTCGTTTTTGCTTCAAAAAATTATAGATCTGTTTAAGATTGTAAAAAAGTTATCTGCATACATCGAAATAAGATTTAAATATTCAAACAATATACTCATTTAACTAAAACAAAATTAAAAATACATAAATATGCTTACCGATTCCGAGTGATAGCTATAATTAATATTTTCTTGTTGAATCTTTGATAATTTTATGATATTTCAAGGTTAAAGCAAATGAAAAATGAAATGATTTTTATCTATGTTGGAGTAAACAGATAAATAAAGTGATTTGATTTTTAAATTTTAAGTGAGAAGTGCTTGAATTTCTTTATAACTTAAAAAATGTATTATTGTCTTTTAAACAATAACATATTTTTGTAATTACATAACATACATAAGGGTGATAACATCATTTATGCATAAAGGGGTCATTGTGGTTTATGGCAGAAAAAGTTTGGTCAAGTTGAAAAATAGTTTTGTTGACTTGGCCCTTTTAAAAAGTACCCCATAAATTATTCGCTGCTTTTTCAAGGGCTTTTAAGTACTTTTACATTGTTAATTATATACTTTTACTATTATATCCAGAATTTTTCTAGATTTTGTGTGGTTTGTATATCTTTTTATGTCATTGTCTAATAGAAAATCGTAAGTGTGTTCTACAGCAATTCTGATAGCACTTTTCTGTAAACATATCAGAACTGTGTACCTAATGTCATTTTGACATCAGATTAATGAGATTTAACCCTAGATTTGAATTTTTTTGAGGTCTAAGACATTCATGTTCAAACTATGCTTAAAAAGAAAGTTTAATTTGCTTTTACATAAATTTTTGTTTTTCACACATTTTTTTGGTCTTAAAATTATTTTGAGTAGAGGCATAGATTACTTTTGAAATGACTTTCAAAATTTGAACTTTCAACCAAAAAAAAAAAAAAGGAATTATTTATTTTAGAAAAATTCGCGTTGCTGGTTTTAACCTATTGTTAGAACAATAAGTTAGTCTAAAATCTTTTTAAAATGAGCAAGTGGGCTCTCAACTTTCATTATTATAAATTATATAATAAGTTGTCAACCACAAAAATCGTTCAAACTTTGTATGGCTAAATATTGTTTCTAACTTGAGTCAGCAGCCTAGAATTAAAATTTAGCTTCTTTTAATAAGGTAACGTAATAATTTAACAGTGGTCCTTCAATTGAAAATTATTTTGTAATTGTAATAAAACTCTAGTGCTTTTATATAAAGAATGAATCTTATTCAAAGGTGGAAACCAATTTGCTACTCAAGCAATAACTTCATGGCCTAGGATATAGCTTTCTCTATATTTTAAAACGAGAACAATTAGCACAAAACATCCATACATTTCAATATTATTGTGCAAAACGTTTATACTTTTTTTTTTTTTTTTTTTTTTTTTTGGCATTTTCACCATTATATTCATTTTTCATTGCGAAAATTATTATTTTCATCCATTTTGTCAATTTAAAGCTATGAAATGACAATTTACCCTTATAGTTAAATAAAAAAAAAAATCACTTTCACAAAAATAAAGAACAAACTACAACTACACTCCCAAATTTATAAAAAAAAAAAAATACAAAAAAAATAATTAAAAAATAAAATTTTAAAAACAAAAAATCACTCCCTCATTCTTTCTTTTCCACCACCACCATTCACTATCGTCGTCGACACCTAACAAACGTTAGTCAACCACCAGCTAAGCCGCTGGACCTCCATACCTCCGGACATCCCCCACTTCCTTTTACACATGCCACCCAACATTCCACCACCAAACGTCAACAAATTTGACAGAAATCAACAAGTCGAAAATACAAAAAAGTGGCGATACCTCCTCTTTCGACGACACCCACCATCACGAACCACCACCGGTCGGGTCGACACCCCGGGCGCACAACTCCATGGAGAGAATTCATCAAGCAAAGAGTAAACAATAGATCAATTTTCTGGGTTTTCTCCCACAGATCGCTCGTGGACATTGGTGATTTTCTTCAATTCAATTGATGGCTTTCACATAGCCCAATCTATAAATTCTTTTGGGGAAAATCAAAATAACATTTAGACGACAATGGGTAACCATTTAATTGATCCAATTTTTGATCAATTGCCTCCAAAGTTAGTCTCAATAGTAGCGATAGAGACGGTGAAGCTAATTGATTGGATGTTATTTTGTTTGATGTTTGACCATGGTTTAGGTCACCTTGATGAGGGGAACCTATTGGTGGCAAGTCGTGACCGTGAAAGTCACTGGAACCTATTGCCGCCGGGTTTAGTGTTTGCGAGTTGGTGGTTTCGGCCTCCAATTGCAATCAGATTAGTGGGGTTTAGGCGAGAAGGTTGGTGCGTTGTGACGGTGAGATGTAGAGCTATATGGTGGTGGTGTCCGATGGTTAAGGTGGAAGTTGGGTGGTGTTTTCTGCGAGGGAAAGTGGGAAGTCATGGTGGTATTGGGTTTAGTGTTTGGGAGTTTGAGGTTTTGGCCGCGAATTACAGTCAAATCTGGTGGGGGCATGGGCGAGCAGATTGGTGTACTGTGGCGTCGGCATGGAAGGTTGTATGGTGGTGGTGGTGTCCGGTGGATGGGTAGGAAAGAAAATGATTTTTGTTTTTTTTAATTTTAATTTTTTAATTTTTTATTTGATATTTATTTGTACTTTTTGAAAATTTTAACGTAATAATTTTGTGTGCAATTTATTCTTCATTTTGTAAAAGCAGATTTTGTTTTATTTAAATAAGATGGTAAATTCGTCATTTCATAGCTTTTAATTGTTAAAATGAATGAAAATGATGATTTCCACAATGGAAGATGAAAATAGGGGTGAAAATGTCAAAAAATGAAAGGTAAGGACGTTTTGCACAATAATATTGAAAGGTATGGACGTTTTGTACTAATTTTCCTTAAAACTTCTTATTATTATACTTTAATTATGTTTGGCTGTCAATATATAAATGGTTTATAAATTCAGCCAAAATCAAATATTAAATTCATTACATTTATAACTATTACGCGTTTATTATTCACATATTTTACGAAACTAATTACTATTCCCCTTTATAAATAATTGTAAATTAAGCTTACTCAACACTACATTTTTTTAATCATATTCGAACATGGTCATAGTTTGACAAGAAAATTTGGTTTGTGCATCCATATCCCTCTTACCAGCTTTCATGAACTAGATTTGTATAACTTACCTAAGGGCATATTTGTCACCCAAAGCGAATCCAGCGTCGAAGTTCAGTTAGGGCGGAGGTTGATCGTTGACCGTCGACAATCCACGATCGTAATAGCCCGGCCATTTATTAGATTTTGATTAAATAATATTAAAAGTTATTCAATATATATGTAAATGAACTAAAACATAAAAATTATATAGATATGAAAATGTAATTCAATACAACCGAAAGGACTAAAAAAATATGCAATATAATCTTAATCTGTAATTGTAAATTTAGACAACCGCATTCTACGAGACTTTATATTTTGAAAACGTTGCAATATCGCCTCATTCTCAAGTTTTTCAAAAAAAATATATATTTCTCCACGTAAACCACCAAATTGTCATTTAACTAGTAATATCTCATTTTTTTGCGCAAGTCACTCTCGATAAGATTCATAGCAGAAAATATCATTTCAACATTTGCAGTTGTCATCGGTAATATCAAAACCAAAGTGATCAGGACATGAACCAATGAAAAATAATAGGAATTTCTAGTTTCAACCAATTTCTGAGCTACACAAGATATGCTATTGAGATTAAAGAAAGTTTCGTCCCATTCTCACAAACATAAGAAACTTGTCTAGTTGAGATATAAGTAATAAAAAATTTCACTTTTGAAGTCCAAAGGATAGAACTGAGCAAGACACAACAATTTAACATTATCAAAAGCTGCAAATGAATCTCTTGGACTTAAACGAAATGCAAGTAAGGAACTCAGTAGTTGTTTCTGGAAAACGATCATTCAATTCTTGTAAAATTGAGTCTATTACATGACAGTACAAATCAACATAAAAGCAATGATAATAAGTCACCCATTGAGCTGCACGCATAGTTAGACCTTTCATTACTACAATATCCTCCATATTGGGCACTACAATATGTCTATCAACACAAAACTCAATCACCATACTCAACAAAGTATCCCAACCATTGTCTCGCAGGTTCTGCAATGCACATTTACACAAATTCAATAACTTCATAGCATTCTGAATATCTTGATCCTTTTTCTATAAGGCATGTGAAAGATCTTCTGTAATTGCAAGAATTTCAAACATAAAGTGGAGACTGAACATAAACTCAAAATCTTGCATAATGTCCATTTGTTTTACGACCGTTGATTTTTTATTTGAATTTACACTATCTTCTGGTATGTTCTCAAGAACATCTATGATAGCATTAAACATATTAATGAAACGAGTAATCATCAGTAGATGTGAGCCCCATCTAGTATCACCCGGACGTGCCAAACCCATTTCTTGAAACTTACCCGTTCCACCATAAAGTTTCCCACTATTAAACTTCTCCAGAATATTAGAATGATAATTGACTCGAAGCGTATCTACATGCTTACATAATGCACCAACCAAATTCACAACAGCAGCAAACATGTTGAAAAAAAATCACCAAACATACAATTCCTACATACCACAGAAACAACTATCAACTGAAACTGGTGAGCAAAAAAATGAACATACATAGCATATGGATTCTCTCTTAAAATTAAAGCTTTCAAGTCATTGAACTCACTTGACATATTTCTTGCTCCATCGTAACCTTGACCTCTTAAGCTAGATATGCTCAACCCATGTGTAGAAAATGTTGCATCAATGACATCCTTCAGTAATTGAGTGCAAGTATTAGTGACATGGAAAATGCCCAAGAAACGCTCATTCACTTTGATAAGTGTGGGTTTTCGCACTTATTTGGGCCGTTAAATTTAGATATTTGTGAGTTTTCATTAAGATTTTGCTACCTAATATAGTTTATTCTATTTTGTAGGTATTTCAATGCTAAATCCCAATTTGGAGAAGAAAACGGAAGAAGAAATGAAGAAAAGTTCAAAAGTACAAAAAAGAGGAATTGGGTTTCGATTCTTAAAAAAAAAAATTTATTGTAGCGCCGCGGCGCCCAAGCTTCAGCATAGGCGCCGCAGCGCCACTTACGCGGCGCCCGGTAGCGAGAAACCCGATTTTTGACCCTTTGTGGCTTATTTTTGACCCAACTTATCTCATTTTCTTCCTACAATATAAATACTACTTGAAGACCACTTCCAGGGCAAGAAATCAAGGGAGGAGCTGCCCCAAAACAAGAGCAAAAATCTGGGGAACTCCATTGCCAAACCTTGAAGAAAATGGGGAAGATGAAGAAGAAGCTCCAATGCCATTGATCTCAACCTTCTATACCTTCATCCATAAGCTTTTCTCTTCTCTTTAATCTCATTTTCTATCAATGGGTTGTATTATTTTGTTAGCTATTATTGAATATCTTATGCATAGCTAAAACTATTGTGATTTGGGGGTATTTTCTAACCCTAGAATGATTTTAAATCAATTTGTGCTTCAGAGTTCTTGAGATTGATGTGTTTAATTCATTGTGCTCATTGTTTTTATTGTTCTTCTCGGTTATTTAGCGGGCCAACTAGATGATTGAGTTGTTTACAATATTTGCTATTTTGGGAATTTTAGTACGTAATCGCTAATTTAACCAAAACCTAGTAGCAACTACACTTTGATGGATTATGAGGAATTTTCTATTAAATGTAGGTGGATTATCACTTAAGTTAACAAACCGAGCTTGTGTGTTTGTGCTTAATTCAATTCGACTATCTCATGTGAATGCTTTTGTTAAATTAAATCTATGGAGCTTATCCTAGGTTATTTAATGAATAGGGTTGAGTAAAGAGCTTGTTTTATTCAACTAAAATGTAAGGAGAGTTTGAGGTAATCGAGCTTGTGATTATTCTCGAATTGTTGTTGATCTTTTGAACGAAAATCTTTTGCGAATATCGATTAGAAATTCATTCTAGCGGTGAAGAAATATCCCTCGATCACATTTTCGTTTCCTTGTATTTTTTTGTCATTTTCATCTTTTATATTTTTATTTTATCGCTTTCTTTAGTTTAATCCAACCAAACCTCCCCCCATTTACTCATTTGCACATTTTTACTTTTTTATTGCAATTGGCGTAATTGAAAACAATTCTCTGCGGGAATGACCCTTACTTCCAATTACTACTTGAACGACACATTTTAGAAAAGTAAGGAATATTATTTTGACCTCCTTTTGGGTGTGTCAATTTTGGCGCCGTGTCGTCGGGGATTGTTCTTTCAATTTGTCAATTGTATTATTTTTTTTTTCAAGAATCGAAACTCAATTCCTCTTTTTTATACTTTTGAACTTTTCTTCATTTCTTCTTCCGTTTTCTTCTCCAAATTGGGATTTAGCATTGAAATACCTACAAAATAGAATAAACTATATTAGGTAGCAAAATCTTAATGAAAACTCACAAATATCTAAATTTAACGGCCCAAATAAGTGCGAAAACCCACACTTATCACACTTGCCCACTTTTGTCTACAAACCTCACAAGTCACAACAACTGTTATTTGTTCTTTTATAAAATTATCACGAGTCTCATCAACCAAAATTGAAAAGGATGCAGCGTATTGTTTGCATTGCTACTTGTTCAAATCTGATAGATGGGTCAAGGGGGTGGACATATATTCACTAAAATCGGCTTTAGGGATTGGAAGCACAAAAAGACATTGAAAGATCATGTAGGTCTCTTTGATAGTGCTCATAATCAAGCTTTTGCGAAGTGTACTAACTTGATGAATAAAAAACGGAGTATCTCCTATGTTATTTCTAGTAAAAAATAGAGAACATTCTTTCCGAAAATACCTATTATCATTCCCTATTGGTCTTCTTGGAAAGTTGTGTCCGTATGGTAGACAAAGACCTTTCTCCAAGTATGTCATCCTAACATCATCTCTAATATTAGGATCATATGACTCAATAGGTGAGCGTTTCCCTGGATCAAATACAAGATCATCCACACTGAATTGAGCTCGAAACTTTTTGTGTTATTTAATAACTCTTGTGCTTGACTAGAATCAGTGACGGGACTAGATGCACAACAAGAAGTAGAAGAATTAGGTTATAGACTTTCGTTTCGGTTGAAAAAATCGTTCCATAATTTGCAAAATGTCCCAATTTATTTTTCAATTAACATTGATTAAAAAAGAGTGTATACATGGTTCAATTGAGTCAAACATCTTTATTAAAAATTCTCATTTCCCTAATTTCCTAATTTCCCAAAATCCCAATTTCCAAATCAAAAATGAAAAATCATGAATTATAAAACATGAATCATAATTCATAAATTAATAAATAAAACTCTAATTAATAAAACCCTAATTCATAAACCATAATTCATAAAACCCTAATTCATAAATCATAAACCATAATTCAGTTTTCCACTAATTAAAAAAAAATAAAAAATCAGAGGGCAGAGGAGATAATATTACCGACAGCAGTAACAGACTCGTTGTGGCTGAGCCTCCAAGTCTAATGAAGTCTCCAACGAAGCCATCATCTCCTCTACAGGCTGAGCCTGTCGTGCAAATTAACCAAATTGTTTGGATAGAAGTCGAAGTCTCCTCTCCAATCGCTGCGTCGACTAGTCTCTGGTCTCCTCCCCACTCCCAGTCTCCACTCTCCACGATCTCACTCTCTAGTTTGTATGCTTTGGTCCTTTGGATAATTGGACCAATTAATTGGTTCAATTAATTTATTCATCTAGACTCCAGCTCATTGGGCCATAGCCCGTTGCAATTGGACCATTTTTTATTTTATTTTATAAGCCCAAGACACATTAAACAAAAAGAAAAAAGAAAAAAAAAGAAAAAAGGATTGGACCAATTGATGAATCCATATCCAATACCACTGTCTTCATCTTCCTTCCTCCTGTCTTGGTTCCCTCTCTTCCAGTTCCCGACGGACAACTAGTTGACAGAAGACTCCGACGGAGCCAGAACGTGCGACCGCGCGAGCTCGCTAGATGCTAGCTCTGCCCTTGTTGCCACCCTCCTAACTATCTTTTTAATAGGGGCTCTCTATTTTTTTAGTGTTTTTTCCCCGCTCTTCTGTGTATATATATTCATTTACTAAAAATTTCATTTTGAAAACACAATATTATTCATAGGATAGGCATGGGTTCAATTTGATTTTAGTTCAACGAGAATCGAACCAAGAACCCTTGAATTTTTTTTTAAAAATTTTTCTTTTAATTTTTTGGGTAATAGAATCATTAGTTCCATCTTTTATAATGGAACCGAACAACAACCAAACCACTCAATTATGGTTTGATTTGGTTCTGGTTCTATAACCAAAAATTTTAGTTCATCCATTCATAAATTAAAGTTCAATAATTCATAAACGGATTGGGGATAAGATGAATGCCGTTTTCCCTTTAAGACTTAAGTTATATTAGACTTTTTTAGTCTGATTTATTTATCAGAAAAAGAAATGGGCTCATACACCAAAAAAAGAAAATTGAGTAAGGTTCGTTTCTTAGTTCTCAAACCGAAACCAAAACTAAAATCAAAATCAAAACCAAAACCAAGCAAAATTATTAAAAATATTATCAAAATTGAACCATTCGATTGGTTCAAGTTCTTTTGTCCACCCCTAATAATTTCACGTCACTTGAAAATGTTTTCGGCCATATAATCAAGTTTCTTGAATTTTAAAATGGTGAGTAATGGATGTGATAATATTTTGCCACTGTTTGATGTCCATTATTTCAAAAAAATGATGTTTTGAATAGTAATTTTTTAAAGAATGTATAATTAAAAAGTAGAAAAAAATTCAAGAGACTTTATAAGTTGAGTAGCAACTCGAAAGCTTTTAAAATTTCATGACAAAAAGAAAAAAACAAAATTGACAAATTTCAGTAGTGTCCGATATATTTAACTCCATTTGCGGCACTCCCCAATTTTTCTACATGGCAAGATTAACATCGAAAGTATGCCATGTGCAAAATTTCATCTGTTATGTAAGTTCGTTAACTTTTGAAACGAAGAATGACGGATGAAATAATATATTGATAACTTCAATGACTACTTAAATAACTTTTAAAATTTAATAATAACTCAAAAACATTCGAAAATTTTCAAGGAAAACTGAAACATTTAACCCATTTATCTTTCCTATATGGCATAGCGCCACCCTTTCTCCCAAACCCTCAACAATATCTTCTCATTAGAGCTCTCAAGTTTTCCCCTCTCCAAAACCGGGAAAATAAAAATAAAAATTTGTCTTACATGTCTATTCGCATCTGTCTATTAAAAACCTGATGCATGTTGTACTCATCGTGATTATAAGATTCTAAGAGCAAACACATGTCTACGGATGATTGTCACATTCATCTCATATTGCTTGAAATATATATATATTTGTTTGGTGGGAATTAAAATTTAATTTTAGTAGATTTTGATAAAAAAAAAAAATAATAATGAAATGTATTATTGAAAATTTGTGAATCCCATAAAATATATGATTAAAATTAATTGTTGATTTTTGACTTAAATTAAAAACTAAGCTTTAATTCCTATCAATCAAGGTATAATCAAATCTTGTGTAAAATAGTTATTGCACATTAGTTGTCAAACCTATGGCTCGGGGGTGCACATTTTCATGTATAACATTATAAGTAAATGAGGCCTTGTTTGACAGTTATTTTTTAATTTGAGAAGACTGAATTTTTGAATAAATTTTTTTTCAAGAACGTGAAAAAGTAAGATTTTTTTTTTTTTTTTTTTTGGATTTATGTAAAAAATACTTTATTGTGAGAATGTGTGATTGAAAATGTGTATGAGAAAAAAATTTCTAAAGAATAATCGTCAAAGTGGAGCTGAATAATATGATCGATTCAACCTTTATTGGTGTCAATCATTTTTGTATAAAAGATCTATAGATTAAATTACATAAATGACAGGTGACAGGATAAAAAAATAAATCTTATTTTAATTATCTTTAGGGTATTAATCTTCGCTTTATGCTCATTTGCTCTATTACAATTTTGTGTAATAGAAAATAAAAGTATTCTAAAAAGCGATATCTAGACACGTCTAGCCTCGCGCTTTTTTATTTTATTTTTATTATTTTGCGCTTAGGCTTTTTTTACGCTTTGTTTTCTTTAATTATTAAATAATTTTTAAATTTATTTATAAAATTAAAATAATATTAGAATAAAAAAACATTTTTTTATGTCTAGGTAGAAACTTGGCCTCCATGCTTTTTGGAACATTGAAAATTAATACATTCTAGTTAAATTTTGAAACACAATATTTTTTTATTTTTAAGTTTACTCCTCCATGTTATAATATATTTTTAAAAATCTTCAACACCAAGCAGTATTTCACAATGTCTCCAAAATGCTTACATGATAATGAAAAAAGTGAAGGTCCTGGAGGATATCTGGCACACCATCATCAACATGTGGAAAGTGTCCTAGACATCTTACTTAATTTTTTATAATTTATTTTTATTAGAGAATATTGTGTCCATTTAATTTTTTTTAATAATTTGTTTTCACTCTTTTCCTATGTCCTATCTTTTGTACATGCGATACCAATTAGTGCAATCCACATTCTCATTGAAGATGCTCTTCTTGATTTTGCTTGTCACATGTACAACTATTTGCATTAGAGATGTCTTGCTATTGTGCGTGTGTGAAAGTGATTTTTTTAAGAATCAATTTGTTTTCACAGTCATTTTTAAACGCATTCTCTAAACAGAATAGTTTTCACGTTTTTCAATAATAATTTTCCTACCTTTTTACCATATTTTAATAAATAAAAAAATTTAAAATTTTATCTTCACACATGCACATCATTAATATCAAGAAAATTTTAGTGCAGGGCCTATGGAATGACGTTTGCTTGTTTGGATTATCTAAAATAATTAATTGATGTGAAAAGTATATATAAAGAAGACTTCCCCAACACATCAAAGATTAATTAGTGAGAGGGTTCATTTAGTGTATTTTATTTGATGTGAAAAATGATACTTAATAAAAAATTAATTAGTGAGAGGGTTCAGTTAGTGTATTTTATATTCTATTTTTATGGGATAATTACAACATGAAATCTTCGACATTTTCCAAAAAACATTCTCTAGCCTTTAAATTTTTTATAGGTAGCCTATGGTAACCATCAAAAAATTCGTTAGTTCAATTTGTGAATTGCAGCTAACTTTTTAGATGGGCAAAAATGTCTATTCACATTTTCTAACTCAAAAGAAATTTTAAAAAAATTAAGAAAGAGAGACAAAAATAAATGTATTTAGAAAAAAAAAAAATTCTACTTCCCCACACTCCCAAAGACCAAGTTAATTGTTTCAACAATCCCTAAACTTTGCAACGTGTCATGTTTCACTAACCGAACTTTCAGTTGCACCCAATAACTCATTGGACTTTGGTGGAACTGCACTCCATCACTCACCGTCTTCATTTCATCCACACCATTTTTTAACAGAAACCACGCCTAACAACTGGCTGAAAGAATAAAAAAATAGCCAAATTTTGAATAACTTATTTTAGTTATAATTTTAATTAAAAAATGTGTTAAGTAATAAATTCCATAGTTTGAAAACAACTAAAGTCTCATTAAGAAATGTGTTATATAAATCCAAACGCAGGCCTCGAGTCAGCCGCCAAAAGGGAAACTATGACTTGTTCTTGATCCTTTCTCAAATCATCCAAATCACACTTTGGTAAGAAGCAAAATAATAAATTAATAACAAGTTGGTGCACAATATTTATCTAGAAGAAGATACTATTTGTCACCTTTAAAGACCGGGTTGGCGAAAGATTAGATTATTTTGCCTAGCAATTCGAATTATAAAGTAAAAAAAATAAAAAAGAACTTATGAACACGATAATTTTCACCTTAAGGTAAGATATTCAGAAAAAAGTTTTTAATTCTATTGAGTTTTTGTCACCAGAAGAAATCACTGCATTAGAATGAAACCAAATTGTCTAGGTTACAGCTTTTAAAAATCAAAATCCTAAAAATAACTTAAATTACAGATTCCTCTCTATTTGTGTTAATGTTCACTTAAGAACATAATCACACTTAATCTCCCTTATATTTACACGCTCATTCGCTAAATAATCAAATCTAGAAGAAGATTGAAGATGAAGAATCTTCAAGTCTCAGGAAACACGAAACATAGAGACATTTCAGAACCCCAGAAATCAAATGAAATGAATGGTCAAAGTGAGTATATGAAAGATATAGAATCATGCTATGATAACCTAATGGATGACCTAGAGGATGACATTCCTCTCACACATGAGGGAGGAAAATGTTATTTTATTCAAATGGGCCCCTCATCCCATGTGAGGGGGATGTCAACCCTTAGGTCATCCCTTAGGTTTCTTTAGCATTATTCTTATATAGGTAGCAAATAGTCATCCGTACAGGGTCGTCTACAGGCGCGTCAATAGAAGCCATCAAAAAGTCATCACATCTAACGATGTAGAAGGTGACATATGACATCTCACGCATATCCTCTCCACTTGTAAAAACGTGTTTCCAAAATATGATTTTAACAATGAATAGCAACTTCATAAGTACAACACGTACAACGCGTTTTAACCAATTCCAGTCGGTCAACATTTCAGCGAGTCAACGTTGTAACATGCACAATAGTCTTGTACGATTCTTCACCACTTTCACATGTTCAACAAACTCCTAACTTTGGAGCAATTATTGAAAATGAGGTAGAGGGTTGAACAAAAAAAATTCTGTTATACATGACTATTTATCCAATGTTTTATAGATTGATGAAGCATCGGAAAGAAAGTGATTTTTTTTTTTAATGAGATTTTGACCCAATCAAATTTCATCATATCATCTTCTGATAAATAAATCTGTAAATACATTTTTATGTACATATAGCACACTCGTTGAACAAATGCAATCGGAAATCTAATGCAAGAAAAAGATGTTGGAAATTGGTTTGACAATTCGAGAATATTGGTTAAGTGTTAAAAATCAAATATTGAAAAATGTGACTTAATGTCAACTTTGACCAAATATGCAGACCTGATTTGTTTATGCAAATGATTTTGCTTCGCCACTCCGGAACGGGGATCGACTTGCCCTGTCAAGTCACAGGGTTCAAAACCAATTTGGCACGTCGAAACCAATTTCGGGTGAATGAGAAATTGCGGTCCAAGTTTGGAAGGAAATTTAGAGGAAACTAGATAACACTATCGCTCGAGCGACGTTGAGTGAAGAGCGAGCGACAAAATCTCTGCAACTCCCGCTCGAGCGAGATGTTGGCGAAAAGCGAGCGACAGAACATTGTTGCTTTCTTTTAAAGTGTTGTACGATTTGGATCCACACCACTTTGTTCTAAACTCTCTATCCTCTATAAAAAGAACCATATAGACGTCCTATTTGTTATACTAATGATATGCAAACATAAATATCATTCTCTCTTCTTCTCTTGAACCAAGTTCTTTCATTCTTGTTGCATAAATTCTTATTTTCATATTCATTTCATTTTGGAGTACAAAAACCATTATTCTGGTTCGTTGTGCTTGTGTTTGAAGTGTTACAAACACAAGTGGTAGTCATTGTATCTTGAGAATTGATTGCCATAAAATCGGTGGCACCGTTGTGGGGCAAATTCGATTTAAGTACAAAGTGTTCAATACTTGCCTCGACTTTGCGCTTTCAGGGGTTTTATTACATATTGATCATTTCCATCTCATTTTTCTTGCCGTTACTCTGTCCAATTGTAAGCAAGGATTCTCACAAATATATTATGATCTTTTGACGTCACTATACACAAAATTATCCAACAAAAGATTGTCCATATTGAAAATGAAATATAACACACACAAAAGATTGTCCGTATTGCAAAGGTGTATTTTCAAGATAGTAACACCATTTTAAATAGAGGAATTTCAGAGTTATTTTTGTACGAAAATGTTTCGTTGAATGAAGAAAATTTCTTCATTTTTTTTTGAAAGGACAAGGGTGAAATTTAAATTTCATAAGTTGTCTCTTTTGATTTCAAAGTCATTTTGTCCAAGCGTTGTCTTGTATCCCTTCTTTCAAATGATGCAACCTTTCTTTATTGTACATTTTCATGGAATACCCTACCATTTTATTCTGAAGTCAGTCCTTTTATAAGGTCGTGGTTTTTGGATGAATGACCACATCGTCGTTGATTGTAGTAGAAATTTGAACAACAATTTTTAGCTGTGTAACATGGACAACACAATATTACAGTGCACTTAAAAATATTCTCTCTCGTATATGATAAGTTGAACTTAATTATATAAAATTTTACTATAAAAATCTAAAATTCATTTATTTTTGTTGCTTCGAATCTTGCACAAACCGGACTCGATTTCAACTATAAACTGAATATCAAACACCAACAAAATCAAATGCTCGAACCCACACCTCATTCACTTCGGTTGCCTACTTTCTTGCACCCACAAAGGACACGAGTTTGGTGATTAATTGCAGTCACAAAGGAGGAGAAAGGTGAAGGTAGAAAAGGTTAAAACTCAAACACAGAGAGAGTAAGAACAAGTCGGCTGCCTCTGTTTTCTTTCTCTGCAATTAACATACGGCACATACAAGGGAAAGGGCCACATGTATAGGTCAGGCATGAAGACCAAAGTTGGACCGAGACTTTAAATGGGCTACAAACAAATTAGACCAAGACGAAGCATGAGATGGGCCAACACAAATGGGTCAATCACAAGTGAATTGGGCCATGAGCAACCGTAATTAATTGAGCTGCTTCCAATTGTCCAAATTGTTTCCAAGTCGAGCCAATCAATATGGTGTTGATATATTTACTCCAACTTGTTTTAACATCATCATCCAGGATTTATTGGATATTAAAATTCAACAAATCTTCATCTCGATATCCGATGAACCGGCAAACAAGCAATACCAAGTTTGTATTTTCCTAATAAAAGTCAGCAAATAAAATTTGAATCACAACCTGTCTCGGACCCGAAATACATACCATACATGCTACGTGTACTCACCAAAGGCTAAGGTCAAAAAAACTAAGTAGAAATAAATATTCATGATAATCAATCAAGAACATATAAAATATGCGATAAAAATCTAATATTGGATAATACAAAGATCTTTTCAACACGTTCAACATATAAAGAACATCATGATAATAGCAATTCAATCAAGTAAAATTGCCACAAATACAACTAATGCATAAATGACCCCACAAAAAGATCTCTCCTCAATTATTCTACCCTCATTTCTTGTAGTTTATACCCCGAGAACACATATCTCCTCTCATTGCCAATCATGTTTACTAGATTGATCACTTCTCATGCCTAAGTGGTAAACCATATTAGATCCTAAGTCCATGAGATATTACTCTATCACTACCTCATATATCTCAATCTACGTGAATAATGAGTCTCCACCTAATAGAAAGGATAAAAGTATCACTTTCTCACTCCACCTGATCAAGATTCGTACAAATAGAGGATTCCAATTATTTAATCATCAATGCACCCTCAAACATCTATACACCACATTACCAAAAGACATACTTACTGCTAATGCACCTACTAAAGTAAGAAAACACCCAGCATCACCCACAATAGTAATCTTAATCATTGTGCATGCAACACATTTCTCATAGTAGTATGTTCACTTTTAAAATTCATGCAAATGCACATATCAATCATAATAAAATGTAACATAAAACAATGCGCCGAATCAAGCAATCACTCGTGCAAATGAGTTTTCACAACAAGACTCATTGTCAACATTCGTCTCACTTCTTACCTTATCTTTCTGCTTATTTTCTTAAATTTTTCATCTATAACTTTTGAAATCTATTGTAGAACCAAAATTTCTCTCATTTTCTGTTGTCAAATAGAAAAATCAAATTTTTCCATTTAAATTTTTTAAATCAAAATGTGTAGTCTTGAACACAGAACAACCAAAGTAGCACTAAGGTCACACAATTAGCCATAAGGTCACAATATACATCATTCTAGATTTTTAGGGTTTCGCGAGATTCGTAATCTCAAATAAAATGAATGGTGAAACAAATAAAGTTCAGATGTTCTAACGAAATAATCAATGCAATAAAGAGGTATGTTAACAAAACCAATTCTCACTCAATGCAAGTCTAACACATTGACTTAATTAGCAATTATATCAAAGAGTCAATAGGCAACTTTTACTAGTTAAACTTAACACTTTAAACATGACATATAATTCCTAAATTTTTGGATTAGGCAATGGTTACCCCAAACGGTAACCACAATCCTAATGGCTAACCTACATGATGGCCTGCACTAAATCTATGAGTCTGTAATTAAGGAGAGATGTGATTTTACTTCTTTATGGCCACCAATATTCGCCCTTAAACTTTCAGCAACTACAGCAATCACAAAACGACACTCGACACCCGAACACTAAAGGGCAAAATCGTCCTATTTCATCATCTCCCTCAAAATAGAAAATGGACACCACCGCAGAGTCCGTCGTGTCACCAGAAATAACCTGTCTTCATACAACTTCGCGTGGAGGACGCTCCACATGTCGATGAAACGATCTACACATGGTTTCACACATCGTCGTGCCTTGTTGCGCATGCCTCTCCATTTGGTCTGCACAGTTTTGGTTTGATCGAAATTTCAATTACAAATTCAGACTGAAAAAATTCAACTATTTCTGTAGATTTTTTGATATGTTTTCTACCTACTGTCGATTTTTGTACAAAATTCACACGCCAAGACCACTAAAGCCAAGCTTTGATACCATTGGGCGCGGAATTATTCAACTTTAAAATGAATAACAAACACCAACTAAATCAAAGGCTCGATCCCACAAGTCATTCACTTCGATTGCCTACTTTCTTGCACCCACAAAGGACACAGGTTTTGTGATTAATTGCAACCACAATGGAGGAGAAAGTAGCAAAGGTCAAAACTCAGGCACATAGAATGAGTAACAAGTCAGCTGCCTCTGTTTTCTCTCTGCAATTAACACATGGCACATACAAAGGAAAGGCCACATATATAGATTACGTATGAAGCCCAGAGTTGAGCCAAGACTTTAAATGGGCTACAAACAAATTAGACCAAGACAAAGCATGGGATGAACCAACACAAATGGGCCATCCATAAGTGGATTGGGCCATGAGCAATCGTAATTAATTAAGCTGCTTCCTAAATTCCAAGTTGTTTTCAAGTCGAGCCAATCAATATGGTGTTGATCCATTTAATTTTACTTGTATTAATATCATCATTCGAAATTTATTGGATATCAAAATTCAATAATTTTATTTAATATTACATATCAGATATGAATTTCTTATAAAGAAGAAATTTAAAGTTTTCGATACTCGAGGAGTGTTCAATCAAAAGGACTCTTCAATTATTGTGGCCAATTTATGCCATGGCACTAAATTCAACTTTTTGTGACAATCAGTTAAATGTCTTTCCTTATCCTTAAGAAAAGAAAGAAAAAGGTGAAAACCACTCATGATATGAATTATTGTGTACGCAGGAAAATGACCGGCGACTTTGACAAAGACAACTAATAGAATAATGAGTAATTTTTATAAGTAAAGAGTATAATTTTGATCCATTTTAATAATAAGAAAATAAGTTTTAACTTTTAAAAATTAAATTTTTATTATTTATTATTTATAATTTAATTAATTAAATATATTAAGGTCACAGATCTATATAATTTGGTCACAGATTCACAATTTAACTAGTCACATATTATTTTCGGTCACAAATCAGAATTTTCAAATGTCAAAAATAATTTTACGTCACAATTCAAAAATTTTATAGGTCACAATTTGTTCATCGGTCACAGATTCACAATTTAATTAGTCACATATTATTTTCGATCACAAATCAAAATTTTTAAATATCACAGATTTTTTTTATGGTCACATATTCAAAAATTTTAAAAGTCACAATTTTTTCCTTGGTCACAGATGAAAATTTTATAAGTCACAAATCATTTCCAATGTCACGAATCGAACTTGCAAATCATTTCTGAAGTCACAATTCAAAAATTTTACAGGTCACAATTTGTTCCATTGGTCACATATCAAAATTTTATCATCACAACAAATCACGAATTAATTTTTAGTTACAACTTATCAAATTTTTGGTCACAATTAAAAGTCACGATCACAATATTCAGGTCACATATCCAATTTCGAGTCACAAGTGGAAGTCACAATCACATATTTCCTCACAGCCAACGTCACAGCAGTTAGCACCATCTCCTCTACCACCACCGCAACCACAAGATTTGAACCTTGCTTTCGACCTGAACGGCGTGACTCACCATTCCCCATCCACAACCAAAACCACCACAACAATAGCACTGTCGCACCGCACTTCCAGATCCACCACCATCAACAGCACCGCAACCCACCACCACACCGCACCGCCCCGCCAGATCCACCACCATCAACAACACCGCCGCCCCGCCACTGCACCACACCGCCATCAACAACACCATAACCCACCACAACACCTCACCACAGTATCCACTACCATCACCACAACCGCCAGATTCGCCACCGCCAGCCACCAATAAATCAGATGCAAAACAGTCAACACCCCGCAAACATCATCACCCAAACAACCGCCGCCAGATCTGCTACCATCACCCAACCAACCAGCCGCCAGATTCACCACAATCACCAAATTCGCCATCAACAGCACCATAACCCACCACAACACCTCACCGCAATATTCACTACCATCACCACAACTGCCAGATTCGCCACCGCTAGCCACCAATAAATCAGATGCAAAACAGTCAACACCCCACAAACATCATCACCCAAACAACCGCCACCAAATCTGCTACCATCACCCAACCAACCAGCCGCCTGATTCACCACAATCACCCAACCAACCACCGCACAGCGTTCCCACCATCACCCGATCGACGCTCGTCTTCCTTGTCACTACGCGAACCGACGACGTCGCATCGAATCTCGTCACTGCGCCTGAGAGAAATTAGATTCGGAATTGTTATTGGCGGTGTTGGTGAGGTGTGGTGATTTTGGTGTTGGTAGGTGCGATGGTGAAAGTCGCGACGGTCGTGGTGGTGGCGACAGTCGCGAGGATCCTGCCGGCAACGCGAGAGAGGAGGGCAACGAGAGAGAGAGAGAGGCGAGTTTTTTATATAGATAGTGAGAGAAGAAGGGGGCGGGGGGAGAGGGGGAGTGAGGGAGATATAATTTAGGGTTTGATTTGTGGAAGTTAAATTAATTAATTTTAAAATATATTAATTAGGAAAAAAAATCTGATTTTTGTATAGTTAAACCTTCCACCTTATTTTAGAATGATCAATTTTTAAACTAGGGTTTTGTGTAATTTCCATTAAAATAATTAAAACAAAATATCTCGACTTTGTATTGTCTTAGCCTGTTAAGTAAATAAGTCGATAAATAAAAAAATAATCTCAGTCTTGAATTTTATTTTATTTATTTTTAAAATTTTATCTCATTTAACAAAGTAAAAATTATATTAAAAGTATATATATAAGTCAATAAGTCGATAAATAAAAATATTTTAATCATCATTTTTGCATCTTGAAAATTTCGATGGGGACGAGAAGGATTGTCCCGCCGTTGCCATCCTCCAACCCTCCAACGAGGAAAAGATTTGATACGTCACAAAATTATTTTGACAATTCCATCTCACTAATTAAAGAACAACATGATGCAACTAAATTTTGATGAAATATTCGTTCATTGAGTACCATTTTTTTTAAGTGATGAATCTAACTTACAAGATGTATTTGGCAAAGCTTATAATCACTTTTAAAAAAAATTATTCACACATCAAACATCATTTTTAGTCAAACATTTAGTAAAACACATAATTTTACTTAATTTTCCACACATTTACAGTTTATAAATTTTTAGAAGTTCTCGTAAGCTTTGCCAAATATATACACAATTAAATCCCCAATTTACTTTTGACAGGTCTATTGTGTTTTAAGAAAAATACACAATGAACCGTCAACTCGGAATTCGCCTTCCTTCCTATCAAATTCTGAAGCCAGTCACTCTTATTATCTGTATACTTATCGAGGAGATGCTAGGGTTGCTTTTGCACACATTTGAAGTCTCCCATGAATGTTCACAAGCCAAAAAAATCTTGTGGCCTCAATAATAGACCTCATCAAAAAATAAATAAATAAATAAAAACTAAATCCAACATAGTTTTAAGGATAAATTCTATCTCGAATAAACATGCAATAAAAAATATTATATATAAGGGTTTTGACTGCTTCTCTTAATTAAGTTGACAGAACCCTAAGTTTTTATACCTACGATTCAACTGGAAAAAAATGACATTATAATAAGAGGAAAACTACAAAAAGACGAAGAGCCATCCATTTGATTTATCATAATTCTAAATGTCCATTTCTCGATTCAAACAATACAGTATAGAGGTATTTGATACAATCAAATACATATAATTCAGTTTTGGTACATGAGGAATGTATGACAAAGAAGGCAAAATTATTTTATAGAAGCTATAACCTTTTTTATTTTTTTATTTTTTTATTGAGAGCATGAGCACTAGGTAATACAAGAGACTCATATTTATATAAAAAGAAAAGTAATAGATAGATATAAAATCTGTATTAAGACATGAGGTTTTATCTTGAAACGTCAATTTTATTAAGAGGAATAGTTCAAATCCTTATATGTTGGTGCATATTTTAATTTTTATTCGATATAAAATTTATCCCTTAAAATTACCCCAAAAATGGTAGTTTATTTGAGCAGACCAATGTTAAAATTTGCGTGCTCATTTTGTGAGTTTTAATTGGATCGAAATGCTAATTAGAGCCTAATCAGCTCTGATACTTAAAGTTCCATATTAAAATGTCAATTTTATTAAGAGGAGTAATTCAAACATTTAAATATTGATTTATATTTTTATCTTCATTCGACATAGGATTTATCCCTTAACAATCTGTAAGTCGATATACTCTTTATATTCTCGATTGATTTTGTTTTAATATACCTAGACTTGAAATATCTTCTATGCATTTAACCAAAATTTATTTACTCTTATCTGAATCCAATAATCATGAGCTACTCCCATCTTGGTTTAAATTTGTTGAGATTTGAACTTTTTTATCCTCCAATGTCTATCCATTATTATGGGCATTGTTGTGTGAGTTTGCAACCTTATCACTCCGATAATCTTGGGTCATCTTATCACTCTCTATTGACTCACATAGTAATTGATGTTGCCGAGCTGTAGTGGACTAATATTGTAAAGTCTCGAAATTTTTTATAGAATAGAATAGAATAGAATATATATATATATATATATATATATATATATATTTATTTATTTATGCTATATTTTTAATATTTTAAAAAGTTAGAGACGAACATTATATATATAGTAAATTTCAATTTTATTTCAAATATTTAAATATTGACAAAGCAGTGATAAGTATATGAATATTGAACTCGTTGGATAGATCATAATTAATCATACATATTAGATTCGAGAAAAAAAATTAATTTGAATAAGCGAAGCTAAAGTTATCGAGATCAAAAGATATTGTCGTGAATTATATTTTAATTGAGTTATTTAATGAATTTAGAATTTAATGGGTGACGTGTATAAAGAAAGTTTTGGCAAGTTAGTAATTGATTTTTTTTTTTAAATAAAGATTTTATAGAGAGAGATAGAGGGAGAGAGAGTTATGGAGAGCCACATGCATAGAAGTTATTGAAGAATGTGTCAATTAATTTTATTTTATTATTATTATATTTTGGAGTAAAATTTTATAGCATGCCACGTGTCTCATAAAGTTGTTGGTTGAGATATCTCATTTACATGATAGAGACATGTGCTTGAAACATGCCATTTTCTACGCGAAGTCCAATATCCTTATCTCACTTTCAATAAAGTTTTATGATATAATATATCTTGTGAAGGCAATAACTTTATTACACTGTATGTATATGTAAAAACAAGGTAAAGAAAAAAAGAATTAAGTGAACGTGATTCTTTTAGTTTGGTCTTCCAAAAGTTAAAGCGATCTAACAAGGTAGAACAATGAAGTGCAGTTGATTTTATCCAGTTCAAATTTTTTTTTTTTTTTTTTCATATTGAGGAAATATTATAATATTATATTTATGAAAGTTAAAGATATGATATGATATGTATGATATGGTCAACTGGTACAAAAAATATGATATGTTTTGAACTCTTATTGGTTTCTAAAGATATGATGACGCTATGTTATTTTTTACACATGTTCTAAATATTTTTATTTGAGATTGTATCATTATTTTATGTCTTATTTAGTATTCTCATATACTCACCATTTTTTCCTATTCCTTACAGGTTAGAAGGGGTTGTGTTGGAGCGTGGCAGTTCGATTGAGTGGTTGTACCTGGTTTTGCTGAATGAAAATCTGAACATTTAGCACGTAACTTTTTTTTAAGTTTATTTGCAATAGACATTTCCTCATAATTAAATTCTTGTACATGTTTATTTGCATATGGATATATTTAGATTGCACTTTTAATTAAAAGTTTGAATTAAATTATTTGATGTAGTGGTGTAATTGTCTTTTGTCCATTTTCATTTCTTTTAAATTAATTGTTAATTGGCTGTTGAACACGTTAAAATACAATTATTTACTCCTAGTAAATTGGATTTCAAAGAATGTGCATGATAGTAGTTAAAAATTGGTGAATCATATAAAATATATGGATGAAAATAAAATTTGGTAGCGATTTCATTTTTTTTTTATAATTTGGGTCGTTACAAATATTCTCCTACAAAGTCCCAACGAGGGGTGTTTTATTTATGAAGATTACAATTCACAAGAAGAGAAATGTATTCAAGGGGCAAAAACAAACAAAGTAATTGAAAGTTGACAAGAAGAATAAAAAAAAAACTTAAATTACATAATTCTCTGTTTGAGAGTGATTGATTCCGTCCTTCCTTATGTGCTCTCTTGGCTCTTTTATACTCCTTTGACGATTTTCTTGTAGAACTGCTTGAAGACTACTCATCGCTCTATAACCACCCACTTCTTCCATAATGGATGATTTGTTAAGAAACTACCACCTTTAACTGTTGCCCCTACTTCCTTCAACCGCTTGTAACCGAGATTCTTGAATCGTGGAATGTGATAAGATTGTCAATTTAACTGCTTCAATAACCATTGCTTTGGATAACCACAAGATGCTATTCTCGCCCAAATTTCGGGCGTATCGCTCCAGCCTGAACGATTCTAATAGCCTTTGCTTTAAATAACTATGAAATATTATCTTCGCCCAGATCTTGGGCGTTCTACAAGCTTGAGCGATGATGGCCCCCCCTCCTCTACACAACTTCGTTTTGAGTCTTGCATATGGTCTCATTTTGGCTTATCTTTAGAACTTTGGACCATTTAATTGGGCCTTATTTTTGTGCGTCAACAATTACCCCCACAATATGGTAAAATTAATAACAATTATTAATCTTATGCCATATTCACCTTTTATGTTTTCTACGACACTCGAAACCCCAAAAGGGCGGAACTTACAATCATCATTTGTTTGGCGGCGACTTTCTGCATCTCGAAAAGTGTAATATCACGCAATTCCTATAAACCCAAAAACACGTCACTCCAATGCACCATTATACCCACGTTCTGTATTGCCGCATTCTGTTTCTCTATAAAGATTACTGTTCATCTCCTCGCTTATTTTGCTTGAAATGCTTATACTTTTCAAAACCCTTGAAAAGATTGTAGAAAAAATGGCAACTTCAGCCGCAAGCTCTTCAGACAACTCTCTTTGTTTCGAAGATTTCCAAGAGCTTCTTACCATGCCGTATATAAATTCAGCTTTCCTCTCATCGGCCAACCTTGAGTTGCATGAATTTTTCTTGGGTCCATCTTTCACTGATGTTTATTCTGTGGGGTGAGCCACCGTGGGCCAACTGTTTCCTTGCCAAAGAGGCCCGCTGCAGTAGGAGATGCTCCATTTCTTAATTAGACTTGAAGGGAAGCCAATTGTGGTTGAGGACCTATTTCTCACGACTTGGCGCTCCACCGGCTCCTCCCAGGTCGGTCAGTTGCTTTGTGCTATTCATCAACCAACTGAGCCCTGTTACATTGCCTGTTAGGGATATTTTTTCATTCTTTTATACTTTAAATTTTATCCCTTCCTTTTTTCCTTTCTCTGTTAATCAAATCCCAATTTTTGTGCAACCTCCACCTACTATGAACGATGTGAGCGTCGTGGTTCCTATTTGGGCCCAATTTTTGATTGGCAAAGAGTTATTCAATGACATTTTGACTGGAACAAATGCCAAGGCGGGGGTTGAGATATATGCTCCCTAATTATTTGCTCGTCAGCTGGATTTCGGCCAAACATGGCCCGTTCCTCCCTGTTTTTCCAAAAGTTTGATTGAGCGTTTTCATACCATTAATAAGCCAGAGGCGTTTGCTATTGAGGCTTGCAACGCCCTTTTGACAACCAGCTTTTCTTTAACCCCTTTTCATCCCACGTCTGTTACTCAACCTCTTTTTGAGCAGCTATGGCCATCTGTGACGCGCAGGTTATTTGCAACTGATGTTAACCGCTTTTCACTTTTTGGAGAGCCCAGGGACTTCTTCTACTCTTCCTATCCTTGCTGTTCCTACATCTGCCAGGGGTCCTACTTCCCCACCTGCTCAAGCCAAACTTCTTACTTCATCCAGCCCCTCATTTGCTCAAGTGGGAACAACTAAAGTTGCCTCCAACCGAAAATGGCCAGCTCCAGTTCAACCAATTTTGCCCGATAAAGGTGATGATGATGACAATGATGCACATCTTATCATCAGGAGGAAGGTATTTGAATTTGAGAGAAGTATTTATTTTTGTCTACTCATGAGAAATCATTTATACGCTAATATGTTACCTGAATTACTCAGAGAGGCTCCGATTCCCTTTTAAAGACTCCGTCTTCACAGGCTCTTGTGCCATCGTCTTCTATCAAAGCTTCTTCGACCAAAATAATCTGATGAGGAGACCTTCCCTGAGGAGAAGCCTATAGGCCAAGAGTACGTGATCGCGCAGCCAATTGGAGAACTTCCATCTCATCAGGGCGTCGATCCCCCAAGTGTTGAACTAGAAGGTAACACCTATTTTATGGCTTTTCCTCTTATCTAGATTGTTGGCCTTTGACTCATTGTTGCTTGGCTTTTGCAGAGATGCCTACGGATTTTCCTTTTGTGGAGGAGCTTGCACATCTAGACAATGGGAAATCTCCATAGGTGATGGACTCAACCAGTGATGTGCTCCAACTTTCCAATGCCGCCAATGAGGTAACCCTTGTTTCATCTTTCATTTTCATTTCGTCCACTGTAATGAAAATGCTAAATGCTTGCATTTTTCCTTACAGGATGCTGACGCCGCCTTGCGCTCTATTCAGAATAAGTTCACTTCTTGAGAGCAAGCAAAGACTATCGTTGCTTCCCGTTCCTCTTCAGCCAGCTGTCCTTCTGCTCCATCCATTGGATTTTTGAAAGAAAACATGAACATCCTCAAGCAGTTAGTGTTGGAGTTTGTTACCTTCATGGATATGGGCATTGCTAAAGCCAGCGCTTCCAGCCAGAAAGATAAGATTGAACTTTTGGGTGCAAAGATGGCTCAAGCACTTGATCTCCCTTCGCTTGAAATTTCATCTGACTTCAAGACATCATTGAAGATCATCCATTCAGAGATAAGTTCTTTGCTAGCCAAGAATGTGGAATTAAAGGCTAAAAGGACCTAGTATATTCAAGTTGTAGCTGAAAGAGAGTCTTTGTTTGGTGAAATTGGGAAGTCTAAGGGCACTCTAAACGAAATCTCTTCTGAGGTCATGGTTGAAGACTTTTTGATGATGACACTGACTGCGGAGATGAAGGAACTTCAAGCGAGGATGGATGACTGCAAGGCTAGGTTAGTTTCCAAGAATCGTGTCGTTTCCTAGGAAGTTGAATGATGCAAATCCCTGGTTGAGCGTTATTTGAAGCTGGAGGTTGATGAGGGACTTGCAATCGAGCTGCCTGCTGCTTCTAAAAAACAACGCGAAGAATGGGAAAAGCTTAGAGAGCAAATGCGCTCTTTCTCGGGCAAGTTGTATTTAAGATACTAGTGTCTTATCTGTAGGCCGACTTCATTTTGCATTTTATGATAATCATGTAATTTGCAGTCAATTAATGAAATGATTATTTTGTTCACTCGTGTGATGAAATATCTTAATCGATGTTTTCCTTAATCGTTGATATTTCCCAACATTTATTCACTAACCGTGTACTATATTCATTGCACAGTCCCCTTTTACATGGAATGAAACCCTTGGTACTCCGACTCCTCTTTCCAAAGTTTGGTCTTTCGATTTTGGTCATCATGCGTGCACATGACCATTCACATTCCGTCTTTTCGCCTTTAGGCCTCTATAAAATCACGTATTTGTTACACATTCACCATCTTCATCCTCATTTCTTATAGAGTCCATCTGTTGCCATTGCCTGGCATTCAAATGATCGACCTTCATCAATTTCACCATCTGTGTTGATGCTTTCCTCGATATGGGAGATATAGGAAATACTTCTTTGGTCAATAAAGGTCTTCTCAGCACCCCTTCTATTTATGATCTACAGAGAGATTTCTGGATGTGCACCAATTGTTTGTTGAGAGTGCTTTTTCAACCATTTGCCTACCATTGCAGCGATGCATTTAGGAAGGCGACGAAGGCTATAAGAATAACAATAGCCTGTTTCAAACTGCGGCTTATAGAACCTTTGTATTTTCTATCTCTCGGTTTGTAAAAAAATATGTAGTGATGAACGATTTTATTTGGACGTATTTCGTTCTTATTTTATTTGAACGTGGCCGTTTAACTCACTTTTCTTGTTTAAATGGCATGGTTATTCTATCTGTTCACTTTTCCATATGGAAGGAACATATTTCTTTAAATATTTACCATTAATAAACCTCATATGCTTCGCGTCATCTAAATCTTCTAGATGGTAAGCTTCATTAGGCAGTATGCTTTTCACTTTAAATGGCCCTTCCCAATTGGGTGACCATTTACCATACTTCGGATCTTTGCTATCTAAATGGAGTATTGTCTTCCAAACTAAATCGCCCAAGCTAAAAGACTTAGCTATAGAACTTAGCCATTTTTCATTTTTGAACCTGCAATCTATCTAGGACGTCCAACTTTATCTCGTCCAATTCTAATGAACTTTGGGCTAATGATTCTGCATATTCGCCGTCACTCAAATTATTCTGCATGCCTTCTCTAATTGACTGCACGTTGATCTCCGTAGGCAACACAGCCTCTTGTCCATAGGTAAGTTGAAAAGGAGTTACTTTGGTACTCGAACGTTGTGACGTCCTGTAAGCCCATAAAGCCTTATTTAAACATTCATGCCAATTTCTAGCATTTTCACTTATCATTTTCCTTATGATATTCTTTAGAATCTTATTAGAAGATTCTGCCTGTCCATTAGATTGAGCGTAATAAGATGTGAAATTTACTAACTTAACTCCAAACTCGCCCAAGAATTCCTTCACTTGATCTCCATTCAAAAAAGTTATGTGATCCATCATTAGAGTTTGTGGTATCCCAAATCTATAAGTAATGTGATCACAAATAAAGTCTATAATATTTTTTTGAGAAATCTCCTTTAAAGGTACTGCTTCTACCCATTTAGTGAAGAAATCCGTCGCAACTATTATAAACGAATGTTGCTTGGACGACGGAGGATAAATCTTTCCTATCAGATCTATCGCCCAACCTTTAAACGACCAAGGTTTAATAATGAGTGTCATTTCTCTTGCTGACGCTCTTTATATTGGACCATGCTTTTGACATGCCAAACAACTTTTCGCGTACTAAACGCACGATTCTCCCATTTTGGGCCAAAAGTATCCACTTCTAACAATTAACCATCTCATTCTCTGGCCAGCCTGGTGGGCTCCACATATTCCTTCATGTACTTCAGCCATGATCGTTTTGGCCTCTTGCGAACTCACACATTTTAATAACACACCATCTGAGCGTTTCTTGAATAGCTCCTCATCGATTAGTATGTAATTCAATGAGATCAACTTCATTTTCCTATTATCCCATTTGTCTAGTTCTTTTAAGAATCTTTTAATTTCTACCCTCCTAAAGGATTTATTAAAACTATTCCTACCCCTGCGTCTTAAGAAGTTTTTGATCCGTTAAAGTATAAAACCCAAGGTTTTAATTCAAACGAATCAACTTCCAATTCAATTTCTTTAGGTATGTCAAGACATGGATGATTGGCCAAAAAATTAGCCAATACTTAATTTTTAATTGCCTTTTGGGGTATATATTGTATTTCAAACTCCGATAATGCCAAAATCTACAGGCCTATCCTTTGGTGTAAAATAGGGCGAGAAAATATATACTTAACTAAATTTACTTTAGAAATTAAATAGACAGTTGCAGACCGTAAATAAGCCTTAGTTTTGTACATGTGAAATATAAAGCGAGTCACAACTTTTCAATAGCAGAGTAATTACATTCACATTTCGTTAACCGTATACTCAAATAGTAAATTGCCCTTTATTCACCAAATTGGTCTTCTTGCGCGACCATTCCGGCTATCGATTCCTGTTCAGCCGATATGTATACTTTCATTGGTCGTCCTTAGACAGGTGACACTAACACTGGTGGGCTTGACAAATATGTCTTCAGGCTATCAAAAGTCTTTTGATGTTCTTCATTCCAGATGAATTCGTCCTTATTTTTCAGTTTTAAGAAAGGCGAAAAAGCTTTCGTTCGCCCTGCATAATCAGAAATAAAACATCTCAAAAAGTTTACTTGACCTAGAAATGTTTGCAATTCTTTCTTGTTATCAGGTGGTTTGGCCTCTAAAATGACCTTTTCTTTATTTTTATCGAGTTCAATTCCTCTTTTTTGCACTAAAAAATCAAGGACATTCCCTGCATTAACATTAAACATACATTTCAAAGGATTCAATTTTAGTTTGTATTGCCTCATCCGCTCAAATGAGCGTTTTAATTGTTCAAAACGGTCTTCCTCTTTAATAGATTTGACCACTACATCGTGTAAATATACTTTAACAAATTCGTCTATCATGTCGTCAAAAATTAAGTTCATGGCCCTTTGATAAGTTACCCCTGCATTTTTCAGGTCGAAAGACTTAACTACCTATTCAAAGCACCCTAAAGCCTCAACTATATAAATTTGGTTATATCCCGAATATCCATCCATAAAAGAATACATTACATGTTCGGTAGTTTAATCTACTAAGAAATCCACCGTAGGAATTGGATATTCATCTTTGGGCATTGCTAAGTTTAAATTTCTAAAATCTATGCACACCCTAATACTACCATTTTTTTAATACCGGCACGATATTAGATAACCACTCAACATATCTAGCTGGTCTAATAAAACCCACCTTTAACAATCGCTCTATTTCTTTCTTTACTTCAGGTAACACATTAGGAGCAAAACGCCTAGGAGGTTATTTATTAGGTTTAAAATTTGGTTTAGTTGGTAATCTATACTCTACCAAACTTTTATATAACCCAGGCATGTGTTTATATTCCCAAGCAAAACAATCCTTGTATTCTTTTAATAAAATGATTAATTTGTTACTTACCTCTTGACTAAGCATCTGGCTGACAAATGTTGGGCGATCTTCCTCTTCGTAGCCAATATTCACATTTATCAACGGGTCTTGTGCTTGAGCATGCTCAGGCTTTGTGATCCTTGTTACTTTATCGTCTAGGTATCTTGTAGACGCTTCCTCTTTCAAGCAATCCAGTTTGTTGACTTCTCGACTAATATTCTGCTCAAATTCGAACACTACTAATTTGTTCCTCAACGTCTTTAATGCTACTTCTTCTTTTGTCTTTTCTTCACATTCCTTATTGAAAGCCATTAATTTAGCTTTGAAGGCCTGAATATCGGTCACGTTTTCTTGTCGCTGACAACTCATTAGAGTTCTTTAATTATCTTCTTGCCAATTACTGGCTCTTCAAGGGCCACTATGCTTGGCCTCATTTGATTGAACATTTCAGTAAATGCCTCTACTGAAAATGGCTCTTCGCTTTGTGCGACAACCTAAGCCTCTTCCCCGTCTTGGATTACCCTGACAGGTCCATAATTTTCTTCATACATGAACCTTTCTACTGAGTTTGCTTCTGCGACAAAGAGACTATGGTCTGCTTACACCACCATTGGTGGAGCGATGAGGGTATGCAACGACTCCCATGAATCTAATCCCTTCCTAATAGCATATTGTAACTAGTAGGACCATCTATCACAAAGAAGACTGTGGTCCTAGTAGTTCTTCCCACCGTTATGTCCAGTGGCATCACCCATTTAGCTGAGGTTGCTTCCCCTTTGAAACTTGTGAGAATAATCATATCACTTTCCGCCTTTGAAAATTTTCTCATCATTCTGGATGGGATAGTATTTATGGCTGCTCCATTTTCGATGAGTACTTTAACCACTTGTATACCATTAACTAAAGCTTTCACTTACTACGGCCTTGAGTGTTTGGTCAACTTCATATTTGGTCTCTTAAAGATTATTTTTTCAGCCGCATCTATTTCCACTTCTTGTTTTATCCTTCGTTGAATTATTTCCTTGTGACAAGTCCACGTGCAATATTTCGCATTGAGCCATTGATTCTTGGACTTTCTCCATACTTTCTCCTAATACTTCCTCTTTGGCTGTCCAACCTGTAGGAGGAGGTAATATTCTCGGAGGTGACCCATACTTCTCAGAGCGAGGTACTCTTACCTTTCTTTTGGGCGTTCCATACGGTATATAGTAATCAAATGAACGCCCAGATGGTTCACCCAACAAATCGACCTCGCGGACACCTTCCTGATAGAGTTGCTTCAATAAATTACTGCGTGACACTCCTCTTATCTTTCTCTCTGCTTCTAAGTCAATTTCTTCTTCAATGTCAGTCATGTCATCGCTCTCTTCTTCATTATATACCTCCTGAGATGTCTGACCTTCTTCACATTCCAGCACACACGCTTCTTCCTCATTATCTTCACCTTCATCCTCTTCATTTTCCTTACCTTTGAATTTGTTGGCTAGTATATAATTGTTAGCCATAACAGGAGGCAGTGTACCAAACTAAAAAGTGAGGGGTTGCCCTGGATCCTCTCCATCTTCATCTTTCTTTCCACGCTTAAATTTTGATCTACCAGAAGAACTTTCTGGTAACTCCTCCATTGATTCACCCGTACCAGCTTCTTTATCATCTTTAAAGACGTTGAGAACATTCTTGTTAGACACATCAAGCAATTTAGATGCTTTGGGACGTGACGTCCCTGCTGTTGCCTCATCATTCGTCCATAATTCCGTTGAAAATGCCTTTGTTGAGTTCTGGTCATTTCATCAAAGGGTACAACTCTTCCTGCATTATATTGGAATGAATGCCATACATTTGGTTGACGAGGTTGTGGCCTGAATGTTCTCCCACTGTTTATCGGCCTGAACTGTCTCTCAAAATGCGGTTTCCCATAGAATGACATGCCTCGTCCTCTACCAGGCTGGAAATTTGGAATAATATTAGGACGATGGTGATATCGCCATGTCTCTGGTCCTTTCACATCTTCATTCACTTCTCCCTTACATCTGGCACACACGATACCTTCGTCTTTTCTAGGTTCCTCTCATTTGATCCGTTAAAAAACATTGATATGTGACTCAGAATCTTCTTCTCCGTCATCTACGACCAACTTGAATTTTGGCAACTTATTTGTGAAACCAGCTGTCACCATATTCACCCCAAGTGGCTGTGGGAAACGATTTTCATCCACTGTCATTTTCTTTTTATCTTCAAACGTGATTCGCCCTGACTCAATGGCATCCTGTAACACATGACGAAAAACCAAGCAATTATTAGTCATATGTGACCATGCATTATGCCATTTACAATATCTTTTACCCCTAATTTGTTCAGGGTCTGGCAACTTATGCTTGTCACTCAATTTTATCTGCTTATCCTTATACAGTTTATCGAATATAAGATCAGCTTTGGTCACATCAAATGAGAATATCCTAGCCTTTTTATTTTCACCTTTTATAGGCTCATTCTTGCCCGATGCTCTAAATTTGGCCATTACAGGGCAAGCATATGCATTTCCCTTAATCAATTCGGCCAAGCATATTTCTGCATGATCGTAATACTCACCATCAACAACATGAACATCAAAGTTTGGGTCTCTATAATAAGTCCCTTTGCTAGACTTTTCATTTATTCTTTTTCTCTTATTAAACGTTCATACTTAATCACATTGACACTCAATTGAAAAAGGTCAGGAAACTCCCTGACCTGGAATTTCTTTTTTAAATCAAAACTTAAACAACTTTGAGCAATTTTAACAAATTCTTTCTCAGGCAGCGTACAAAACATTTGCTTTTAGCTGTCTTAAACCTCTTAAGGAAACCTTTTGCCCACTCGTTTGGCATTTAACGTAAATTCGCAAAGTTGGCCAAAGTAACCTCAGATTCAGTTTTGTAAAACTGAGTGTGGAACAATTGTTCTAGTTGTTGCCATGTTTGGACAGAATATGATGGCAAATTAATGAACCATGAGAAAGCTACTCCTGTTAAAGAATTATGGAATAGTCTCATCTTGTGATAATTAGTTACTTCACCACTTTGCAGTGTGAATCGCCCTATATGTTCCAGAGTAGAAACCTCTCACAGACCGGTAAATAATGGTAACTCTGGTGTTTTGTACTCTCTAGGCCATGGATATGATTGGTCTATCCAATCGGGATATGGCTTTGTGTAAGTCGGCCTAATAAAAGGACGCACCCCAAAAGCCATTTAATCCCGTACTATCTTCATAATTTGATTCATCAACACAACATTGAGATCATACGGAACTCCTAAGGGTTGTGTTGGTGGAATGGCTTGAGGCCTAATGTTTGGTCATTGGTTTGTGGCAAAAGCGTCGTTATTTAAACCATTACTACAGTTAGCCTGAGTATTTCCGCCCTCATTAACACATTGGGCGTTCTGCCCATTGGTTGCATTTGGATTACCTCCCCAGGTTACTTTCCAGGTTTGGTACTCCATTACCACTATTCAAGTTTGTTATTCCACTACCCCATTGGTTGGAAGTAGATGGTCCAAAAGGTAGTTCTATTCCTGGATTTGGACTCAGGACTGGGGAATTATGTCCCACAATCGTCCTGGCTTGAAAGTGATTCCCTATATTTGGCATAACTGGTTGACAAATTTGGCCTACTAACTTATTCATGATTTCATTTAAAGTATTTAGTTGTTTGGCCATGTTGTCATAGTGTACATTTCCATTTTAAGTAAACTTTTCCATATTATGAACGTTTTGCAAGTTTACTTATTCAACGACGTCTTGTGTGAGTTCACCAAGCAATGCACGCATGGTTCAAGGACTCAATTCCGTCACTGACTCGTAACGACTTTGATTCTGTCCCTCTATTCCTGGAGTACTTTGTTGCTCCTCATATTGTTCGATCACAGACTGGACTAGCTGTTGGCTTGCTGGCTCTTTATCAGAATTTTTATGAGGCATATTGCTTCGCTTTTCGTATCTTCAAACACCAAACGGGTCCCACTGGGCGTGCCAAATTGTTTCGCATGGAAATCGCTAACAATTAAAAGAAAGTTCAGACGATTGTGTAAGGAATAACGATCACTCGAGACAAAGTCCCAACGAAGGGTGTTTTATTTATGAAGATTACAATTTACAAGAAGTGAAATGCCTCCAAGGGGTATAAGCACACAAAGTAATTGAAAGTTGACAAGAAAAATAAAAAGAAACGTAAATTACATGATTCTCTCTTTGAAAGTGATTGATTTCGTCCTTCCTTCTGTGCTCTCTTGGCTCTTTTATACACATTTGACGATTTTCTTGTAGAATTGCTTGAAGACTACTCATCACCCTATAACCACCCACTTCTTCCATAATGGATGATTTGTCAAGAAACTACCACCTTTAACTCCTGTCCCTACTTCCTTCAACTGCTTGTAACCGAGATTTTTAGATCGTGGAATGTGATAAGATTGCCAATTTAACTGCTTCAATAATCATTGCTTTGGATAACCACAAGATGCTATCCTCCTCCAAATTTTGGGCGTATCGCTTCAGCCTAAATGATTCTAATAACCTTTACTTTAAATAACTATGAGATATTATCTTCGCTAAGATCTTGGGCGTTCTGCAAGCTTGAGCGATGATGGGCCCCCCGCTGCACAACTTCGTCTTGGGTCTTGCATATGGTCTCATTTGGACTTATCTTTAGAACTTTGGACCATTTTATTGGGCCTTATTTTTGTGCGTCAACACAAAATTTATTGAACTCATTTGTTAATTTTACCATTAAATTTTCTATTCATGTGGTCTTCTTTGAATTTGATGTGATGTATTTGATGGGGTAGGGTCTTCATTGGTGAGATGACCAACTAGTTCTTGAACCACCTGTTAATTTTGGTTAGAATTTTCTGTTACTACGATGTTCTTTAGATTTGGTGTGATCTATTTGGTGGGACCAAGGTCTTCATTGTCGAGATAACCAAGCAGTTATTGGCTTTCTACAAAAGCTAAGGCTTGTTCATGCATAGGGGAGTTAATTGGTAGGTAGGTCTAAGTATACTGAAATTGCCAACATTTAGGGATAGTGAGGTCATGGTAGAATAAAAGACTTGTAATGTGCCAATAGCTTACAATGACTTTGATGCAAAGAGGAAAATATAAAAAATAAAAGAAGCTGTAAATTTTTAGTTTATTGAGAGCATAAACACTATGCAATACAAGAGACTCCTATTTATACACAAAGAAAAGTAATAGATATACTCAAAAATTTTAAATCGATATACTCTTTATATCCTTGATTGATTTGATTATATTGTACCTAGACTTGAAATAATTTCTATGTATTTCACGAGAATTAATTTGCTCTTATGTGAATCCGATAATCATAAGCTATATGGATAGAGTTCCACATCTGTTACACTTGTTTCCAGGTTTGAATTTGTTTATATTTGGACTTCTTTATCTCCCAACATCTATCCACTTATATTGACACTTTAGGGCTGAACAACGAAATTATCAAATTGCAAAAATGAGCCACAACTGTTTTTCTTAATCATTGGTTTGGGTCCAAATGATCCATCATCAATTTGATTTTGAACATAATCAAATCGTTTTTAAATGATTTGGCTTAGGTTTCAAACTATTTCAAACTGTCAAACCGTTTACAAAAAAAATCTGAAAATAAATTAATTTAAATTTTATCAAACCCGATTAAAATTAAACACATCCCGGTTAAAAGATACATCCACATTAGATATAACCAATTAAACTCAATACCTAAATAAACAATTATCCATCCTAATTAATTAATTAAATCGTACTCAAATATCTATTAGTTATCACAACTGTGAATGTAAAACTCTTAAATTAGGTGAAGTGTTGAACAATTGCTTTTGAATCATATTCATCGACTGTCCATTATAATTAAGTAGACAATTACATTTTCCCTTCTAATAATTTTCTTAAATTTCGGTTAAATTTTAAAGTTATTTTATCCAAATTTTCTTATTTTTTGGTAACTGTTTACTATTTGTGTTTTTATTTTTTCCTAATTTGTGCCAGGCTCCATTAAATTTTTAACAGACAACATTTTTTGTTGTTTATTTGCATCTTAAATTACTCGCACTCAGTTAATTACTTATATTTTAACTTAGTTTATAGGTTTTACTGTGAATTGCGAATGATTTGATGAATTACTTAAATGGTCATTTTGATGATTTGACGAATGAGCTTTTTGACATATTACTTCGATGGAAATTGAATGCAAATAAATACAAGATCGGTGTCGAAATTACTAATAATGTGTTAGCTATTCAACATCCACAATTGTTCCTGACCTTGCATTCCCTACTAGTAGTCGAATTCTTGATTCTTTTAGGAGTTCATGAGTGCAAATATGCCTAAGGCAGTGATTTGCCCTAAAATTTGGTTGCATAGTAATAAGAACTTATAATAATTCGTTAATATTTGGATGAGGTAGAAGCATTAGATGATTCACAAAAAATTATAGAAGGTATTTTTGTATTTGATCTTTCAATTCATTTTCTTTTATTAGTTATTTTATATCACTTAACTGTAATCAATGAATTCATTTACTATATTATTATCTTTATGAAAAGAATGAATCATGTGTTACAATTATAAATATTGCACCAATTAGTATCGACTAAAATGTTTCTATCACGTTATTACATTATAATGATTAAAATTATAGAACTTTGGTTTATAACATTTTTAAAGATACTATTTATATTTTAACATGAAATTTTAAATTAATATTTATGATTTAACTTATTCGATATTTTTTTTTCCTTTTAAACCGTGGTTTTAAATGAAACCAAATCGAAAAAGTTGTTTGGATTGGTTTGGTTTACAAATTGAAGTGGTTGTGTTTGGTTTGAAAATTTTCAAATTGTTTTAAGTTGTTTGGTTTGAAAATTTGTCGAAAATCGTTCAAACTGAACTTTGTTCATCCCTAGACACTATTGTGTGAGTTTGCATCCTTATCACTCCGATAATCTTGGGTCACCTTATAACTCTGTTGACTCACACAATAGTTATTGTTGTTGAGTTATGTATGCCAATACATGTTGCCTGCCTAGTATACAATATACACTACATTCTTTTTTATTTTATTTTATCAATGCAATCTCTCTCATGTTCAACTTCACATTGCCACGGCGAATGATAGCTAGCAATTACTTGATGTATGATTGTAAACTGCAAATTAAAGCTAGAACAAAAAGATAATTTGACAAAAACAAAATATACTGTAGCTAATGATTGATCACACCAAAGATGTTTTCCCGGCTCAGTTTAAATTCAACCGAATTAAAACCCCAATTAACAACCCAAATCTCTATTATCCCTACACTTCGATCGCTTTGGTTGTACCAACGAAGGGCACAAGGATGAAGATATTACTGCAACCACAAAGGCAGCTGCAAAGGCATATGAGAAAGAGAAAGATGATAGGACACGAAACAAAGGAAGAGGTAGCCTTTTTTTTTAACCAAGAGAAGCCACATAAACAATACATGTACATTACCAAGCAAAGAGGGCAACATATATAGATACTACTAGGTATAGTGAGGGGCTAACTCCAAAACTATTATGTAAGCCAAGTAAACCAATAAATGGGTCAACGCTAATAAGCCTTCCAAGAAGTGAACGGGACGGGCCATAAGCAGCTCTAATTAAATTGGGTTGCTTCCAATGGCCCCAAATAGTTTTAGGGTCGGGTCATCTCATTAAGGTGTCAATATTTTAATTCAGCCATTTGGTCGAT
This sequence comes from Osmanthus fragrans, assembly GCA_019395295.1. NCBI lineage: Eukaryota > Viridiplantae > Streptophyta > Magnoliopsida > Lamiales > Oleaceae > Osmanthus > Osmanthus fragrans. Next base: position 294,582 of record JAEDXY010000050.1, read on the forward strand.
GATTTAACATCATCGTTCGAGAGGTCGTTTGACAACAATTTGCCCAACAAACCTCCACCTTGGTAACAGAGGACCTGCAAGAAAATATTATCACTCATTAGTGACAACTCCAAAAGTAGAACCAATAAAATTGGAAATTATTTACCTCCATTGATGTTTAGAAATCCTTGCAATTTCTAAACTTTGCCAATGGCAACACCTTAGTGCCTATGTCTGATAGGTTATACTGTGTATGTATCTTTTCAAGTTTTATCACCTCTTATGATACAATATCTTTAATGAAATGTAGTCAACACCAATGTGCTTGATGCATTCATGAAAAATAATATTTTGCGTAGATGTATAGAAGGTTAACTATTCAAATATATTACCACATAATCATTCAAAACGCAAAGCAAACCCTTTAACCACAAATCCTCTTTAATTGCTTCAGTGGTAGCAATATATTCTGATTTTGATGTGAATAGTGCAACTACGTGTTGTAATTGTGATTTCCAATTAATGCAAAAGTTAGATAAAGTAAACACATAGGAGTAAGTCAATTTCCTATTATCCCTATCCCCTGCATCGTCTGCATCTGCAAAACCTCTCACTCATTCTTTGCTGACACCAAACTTTAGACCTATATCACTAGTCCTCTTCAAATTCATTAACCACTTTAAGGCTTCCTAATGCTCAGAACCCGGATTAGACATGTACTCACTAAGAGTACTAACAGTAAAAGCTAAATTCGATCTAGTGCAAACCGTCAAGTACATAATAGATCCAATCACATTAGAATATGTAATCTTACTCGTGTATTCTCTCTCATTTTCTTTATATGGAGCTTGATATTTAAATAACACAAAATGATTAACTAAATGTACTGTAATATGTATGGAATCATGCGTGCCAAATCTTTTCAAATCCTTTGAAACATAAGGAGACTGATGCAAAAACAATTCAAAATTTGACCTCTCTATTTTAATTTCCATACATTTTACTTAGATCGTTCATGTCAAATTTGCTATTCAACTTTATTTTTATCTTACTTATCTACTTAGTTGATGAACCAACTAAGAGCATATTGTCAATTTAAAATAGTAAAAACACATAGTCATTATTAGTATCGTCATGTTGAAGATATAGGCAATGATCAAACTTACTTCATTGAAACCCTGTAGTGAGTACAAAAGAATCGAATATTTTATACCACTGACTAGATGACTGATTTAAACCATACAAAGACCTTTTAAGAAAACACACATGATCAGGTTTTAGTTTGTCTTTAAAACATCTAAGTTGATTCATAAAGATTTGCTCATCAAGTTCATCATGTAAAATTTTTTTTACATCAAGTTGTTCAAGTTTTCAGTCAAAATATGTAACCAAAGCAAGCATGACTCTAATTGTGACGTACTTAACAATTGGTGAAAAAAAAATCCCATTATGATTAATACCTCATTGTATGTATCCTTTAGCCACTAACCTAGACTTAGATGCACTAGTACCATCCTTAACCTTAAAAACCCACTTACAGTCAATGGTAGATTCATTCTCAGGTATAGGTACTAGTTCTCAAGTTTGATTCTTTTCTAAAGAACTCATTTTCTCTCTCATTGCTTTAAACCACTCTTTTGATTGTCCATTTTTCATCGATCAAGGTTTTTGGCTCTCTATTAGCTTGCTCCTTATAGTTAACGTGAGCAAAAGCTAACTCGGATTCATATTCAAATCTTCTAAGCTTCCTTATTTATCTTCTCTCTCTCTCTATCCTTAACTAAATTATAATCTACTAAGAGATTTTTCTCCTCATGATGCTCTTTTATCACTACTTCCTCTTAATTCTCCACCTCAGGTTGTTGAACTCAAGTCTCCACCTCATTTCGGTAGCATGGATAGATGTGCTAAATTTTTCTAACTCCATCTTCAACTAATCTCTCTCTTCACATTGCTCTTCTTCACTCACAGATTCAAATTCAGTTTTAAGACAAAGCATCTCAACTTCGTTAAGCATGACATCTCTACTTACAATGATCTTAATCCCCTTTTAGCTTTTGTCGAATAACCTATACCCCTTGAAACCCTCGTGATAACCTAAAAAAACACATTTTCTAGCTCTAGTTTCAAACTTTCCCTCACTCTGATGAGAAAATATAGCACGGCTAAAAGTTCTAAGTATAGAATAATCACTTAACTTATTAGATCATTTTTCATGAGCAATATCACCATTCAATGCAGCAGATGAATTCAAATTAATCAAATAATAAGCAGTCATAACAACTTCACCCCAAAATGATTTTGGGATACTAGAACTTAATATCATGCATCGCACTTTATCAAGTATAATTCTATTCATCATTTCCATTTGCTGGGGAGTGTAACGAACAGTCTTATGCATTGCTATTCCATTCTCTTTGCACATATTGACAAATTCAGTGCTACAAAACTCTAGGTCATTATCAGTTCTCAAGAACTTAATCATTTTTCCAGTTTGATTATTAACTTGTCTTTTCCAATTATTAAAATTATGGAAAGTGTTAGACTTATCTTTTAAAAAATAAACACACACCTTTCTCTTGTAATCACCAATGATTGACAAGAAGTACATATTTTCACTAGAGGTGTGATTACTGGCAGAAAACCCACAAGTCTGAATGCACATATCAAGCATGTCTTTAGTTTTGTGAACACCAATGGAGAAAAAAGTCATATTATGCTAACCAAGCATATGGTGATCACAAAATGATAATCAGACACACAATCATTGTCATATACACATTTTTCATCAAGAAGCTTAAGTCCTTTAACACCTTGTGCAAGTCTATTGTGTCTCTATCATACTTAATTGCATATTTAACTTCCTTTTAAGTAACAGACATGAAATTAAGCAAAATTAAAGTTTTGTAGATTTCAGACACTATCTCTTCACAGTTAACAATAACTTGAACAAATTTATTAAACAAGTCTAAATTGTCATCAATATCCTTTGAAGTATTCATTTTAACCTTAAAAAAAGTTCAAATAAGTAAAGCTTATTCAGAGTAGATTTGAGCAAATACAAATCATCCAATTTTTTCAAATTTTTTTTAGTAGTTTTTAGTTTACCCACTTTTCTCAAAACAACGTCAAACAAGTGTGAAATGATTTAAGTGTAAGCAAGCTCATCAACTTCTTGTTTTTGTCCTTTTGATAAATAAGCAAAAAAAATTACCTTCAATGGCTTATGAAACATTTTGTTGAACCAAAATACTTATCACTTTTTGTTATCATATTGAAACATCACATTTTCCGTTAAAAATTCCTAAATCAAAATTGTGGGTTGTCATTTTTTTACGAATAAAAAAAACGCACAAAATCAATATTAAGCCACACAAAGTAGTCCTAAAGTCGCATGCAATATACACTATTCTAAATTCCCAGGGTTTCATGATATTCGCAATCTTAATATCAGGGTAATGTTTGAACAGGTAAGGTCAAAGCATTCTAATGAAATTAACGATGCAATGAACCAATATGCCAACCAAATAGTTTCACACACAATGTAAGTATAGCACTATGATACAAACAACAATTATATCACAAAGATTATAAGTTGATTATATCAAATGAGTTATATACTTCAAACACGCAACAATTTAGAGCAAGTAATTTAAAAATTCTAGCACAGGTAATGGTTACTCTACACGGTAACCTCCATCCTATTGTCACCCGCACAAAGACTTGTTAATGTTGAAATTATATGAGATAAGTCAGTTTACTAGAGCGGACCAAATCTAAGGGTCCATAATTTCGGAGAGATGTGAATCTGCTGCTTTAGGGTCACCAATATTTGCCCTAAAGTTTCAACAAATACATCAACACGATCAATCGATAATCGCAAGTCGAACATCCAAGGGTCAAATTGTCTAGATCCGTCGTATAACTTGAAACAAAAAATTAACACAATCAAAATATTCAAAATGATAAAGTGAACAATCTGTTAGAAGAAAATCTCTCCAAAAAGTCACCACGAGCCACTGCCGGAGAGTGCACGTGTCGTCACTGTCGTCGTTGCTTTAACGTGCCACACATAGAGGAGCACCTTAGTCTGTAGAGTTTGGGGTTGGCCTTTGTTCATTCAACCAATGAGTGCTTTAGCTTGAATCAAGATTTACAGGTTCGGTCAGTTTTGGGTTTCTTCAATCCAGTTGGTTTTGATCCGTTTTGGCCAGGAAACTCGTACCTATGACTCTAATAGCAAATGTAGCGGAAGATTGATCACACCAAAGATGTTTTTCGGGTTCAGTTTAAATCTAACCGAATCAACACCCCAGTTAACGACCCAAAACTCTAACTATTTCTACACCTCGATTGCTTTGGTTGTACCTACAAAGGACACAAAGATGAAGGTATTATTTCAGCCATGAAGGCAAAGGCGAAGGAGAAAAATGGTAGGGCACAAAGCAAGAGAAGAGGAAGCCATTTTTCACCAAGAGAAGCCATATCAATAATACACTTACATTACCAAGCAAAGAGGGCAACATATATAGATACTGTTAGGTATAGTGATGGGCCAAGTCCAAAACCAATAGGTGGGCCAAGTAAACCAATAAATATGTTAACACTAATAAGTCTTCCAAGAAGTGAACGGGATAGCCATGAACAACTCTAATTAAATTAGATTGCTTCTAATGACCCCAAATAGTTTTAGGGTTAGGTCGTTTAATTAAAGTGTCGATATTTTAATTCAATCATTTGATCGATGCAGACTGAGAAATTCGAACAATTTAACATCATCACCCTGAAGGTCATTTGACAATAATTTGCCCAACATATACAACTGGACTTCGATAAAAATTTAAAAATTAATAAAGACTTGTATAATCAAAGGCAAGCCCACTGTCTCTATAGAAATACTAATCTTACTTATCAATTGATGATGCATCTCTCCTTATCAAAACTCTCCATTGGCATCCTTCATGTACTTCTCCTACATTGCTTCAATGGTGAATCATTGCGTCAAGGAAAGATAATCAACTTAAAGTAGGAACAGTTCTAGAGAAAAAAATCCAAAATATATATCAATTAGTTGAGAATTATTTGGATGTTTTTCATGTGGATCTCTTTAATCAATTCTAAATTGAGGATGAAAATACAGTATCTAAGTCTATTTGGTGTAATCTAAACTTAAATACACTATCATGGCTAGCATCGGAGTATAGAATTGAATCTCACTACTAAGAAAAAAGGTTTGTCTAACTCATTATACTTATATTGAGTATAACATTTTCTCCCAAAAAATGAGATTTATCTATCATAAACTCGTTAGTTTTCCACTTAGTTTTTAAGAATCTGAATATTCTCAATAAATATAATGTCCAATTAGAACTTTCACCACATTTCAAATTAGATTGGAATTCTGTAATCCATATATACTTCCATCACTTTTCTTAGATTTCTCCACTGATTTTCTGAACCAAGAATCCTTGAAATTAAATAACTCTTAGCTCCCAGTCGAACCAAGAATCATTAAAATTAGATCGTTCTTAGATAGATCCTACTCAGATAGACAACTCCAACTCTGAAACAGATTACTCCCACTTGAATTGAAAGTTTAAACCAACTATTATGTATTCAAAACTAATTCATCAATATACATAATATCAATTTCAATAATAATCTCCAAATTTTCTTCCTTACTAGAAAAAAATGTCAAATATCACATCTTGTGACCCAATATCCATCCAAAATCTCATTTAAGTACCTTTTGGACTATCATGTATATCTCAGAGATACATCTCGCTCTTAATAGACTCACATTTCCAAAGATCATTATAGAGAACATAGATAGTCTAGTATGAGTCTAAGATGACTCATATTTAGTTATCTACGTGTCCAAAATTTACATATTCTGAAGGTACCAACATTGAGAGAACTCCGTTAAGTGACGGGTTGCAGTTAATCAAACACGTAAATTAGACTGTATTATATCAAGTCTCGTCACATTCAGTAATATTCCATTCCTTCTGCCCATTAGACCATATAATTATTGGTGATTAAGAAATAGTTAATCTAATAAGAATTTTTCTTCCATTCCCTGGATCACTGAACTCTTGTGATAGAGATTCACGCTCTCAAACAGTTCTCAAAGTCTTTACTTCCATAATCTGATTTTCTACTCCGCTTTAGAAAAGTATAAATCAATACAATATATTTAACTTAAGAAAATCAGTGGCACAACTGAAAAACATGAATCCATCTATAAATGTAATAAATAAATGAAGTTCCATCTCTATCTCTCTTAATCATAGCCCGCAAAGAAATTCAGATAGATTTACTCTATGGAAGTTTAACTCTTATAGTTTTGAATGATTTTCTCAACTTAAAACCTCAAACTATTGCACAAATATTCAGAACCATAATAAACATCACCAGTGTGAGTACGAACAGAACGACCACATATAAGTTCAAATAAGAGACCACTCTTTGAATAACAACAACTGAGTTCAAGTTTAGTGGAGTCTTAGATATTATCTTAATATCAAATAGGAGGTCAGTTTCTCCACTTTGCAACACTAAGTTGCAATATTAGTCATATAAACCTCCACTCCATCTTCGATATTCGTATATATCTATTTTATACTAAGTCAAAGACTCGACAATAGACTAAAAACACTTCTTGATCTCATATAAAGTGAGTTTCTAACTCTTGAATCCACTATCCATGTTCGCTGAAAAATGTACCGCAAGCGCACGGATCGTGAACAAGTAATATAGTGGACTTTTTGAGTCCGAATATCGATCCCTCGAGGAATGTTACTTTGAATTTACGTACTCTAATCGATTTTAGTTCTAACAACGACTGACACACACACAATTAATATTCAAATTAAATTATAAACTAATAACTATAAAACTAAACTAACAAACTAAAAAGACGTAGTTGCATCTTTGATTTGAAAAGCGGTTGGAATTTATGATTTCACTTAACCTTTATTTCATTAACATCAATTCAATAAGGTACATGCAAATTACCAAAATAAATTATTAGACCCGATTCTCCAATTTTAAATTAATACCCTCTTTCGAGCGATATTAACCCTAATTGACTAAATTATACCACATATTTCTATGTCGATACAAAATTAACCAATTGCATTAACTTGCTGTGAAAATACTCAAACGGGTCACATAGGGTAGATGTCTATTTCTAGATCATCTAAACGCGTATAGTCGGAACCATACAAACCTATGGTATCAATTATTTCGGTCTAGCAAGTGCAACTATTTTTCAATAATTGCCCAAACCACCTAACCACAACATCTAATGATCAAGTAAATGAAGTGATTTTAAACTAATAATCAATACACCATTATTTTGATAACAAATGCATTTCTAACAATATATATCGATATTAATGAAATTAAAGTTAAGATTTAACATAAATTCCAACACAAAATCTTTAACTCATCATATATAAATAATAACAAAGAGATTCTTTTATACAATACATATCATTCTTGGCAAAATAAATAAGAGAAAATAAAGATAAAGATTAAACCCTTGTAGTATGGCTTGAGTTCTCCAATTTTTCCACCAAGTTCTTTGTAGTAATCTCCTTGCTATTCAATTTCCTTCCAACCATGAGCCAAAACAACCAAAGAAACACTAACTAAAAGAAGAAAAGAAAACAAAAGAAAGAAAAGAGAAAGAAATCTAGAGAGAAAACCTAAGCTAAACTAAACTAATCTAATTCCTAATACATTGAAAATGGGAGAGATATGGGATATATGCAATGCATTGTGAGACAACCCAAAATATCTCTATTAAACAAGTCCAAAATATTGCCAAAGTTGACGAAAAACGCGTGGAAAGAAAAATAGACCGCCTTAGTATTTTATCTCTATGCGGCCGCATGGTGTAATTCCATGCGGTCGCATGGAAGAAACAAAATATGCATTTCACGTCCATGCGGTCGCATGGTTATAATCCATGCGGTCGCATGGACTTTTCCATATTTGCAGCTGAGGTCCTTGAACGTTCCGTCCTTGCGCGTTTTCATCCCCCATCTTTGATTTAGTACAATTTGGTCCTCATACTTTGAACTTTCTTTCATTTAAGCCCCTACCAAATTGCAGTCAAATCCCTCCATCTTTTGGTCAAGTGCAAGTTAGTCCCCAACTTCACATTTTTGTGCAATTGAAGTCATTTTTCGCTCGTTTTGCCTCCGTTTCATTCCAATTCAGGGTTTTGACCTATAAATACAAAAAGTACACAATTATGGGTAGAAATATACTCAAATTTATCACAGTTAAATCCCAAAAAGTGTCTAATAAGTGTGCAAAAGCGCACTTATCAATCCACACAAGAGAAGATTCAATATGTATAATGTTGACACGTAAACAATACTAAGAGGAAAATATTCAAGTGTAATATACTTTAACTCAACTACTTTCGAGCTAAAAGATTTAAACCGTATGATTGAAACACTTGAACCTTTATAACATTGGTCATCTACCGAAACCACTTTCACATACTTCTACCTGATATGTTCTTCTTGGTCCCTTTACAAGTCTCATCATCTATCCTGCATTTATTTTAGCTCATTTAATACTTAAGATCCGAAGTCTTATGCAAACAAATCCCAACTTTTTAGATTCTTTTAAGTATTTATGTAACCATTTTTTAAAGCTTTCCAATGTTATTCACAGTTCCCCATAAATATGCTAGTTACACTAATGCTATGAGCTAAATCAGTTCTAGTACAAATCATCAAATACTTCACAGAATTAATAGCATTTGCATAAGGTGCATCTGACATTCTTATCATTTTCATCTTTTATTTTTGGACAAAAAGCATACGATAGTTTCAAATGGTATACAAGAGGTAAAGTAATAGATCTACTTAAGCATTTATTCACATAACTTTGTCAATTCAAGCATAACAAGTCATTATCTTTATCTCTATAAATCTGCATTTTTAATCATTTATTGGCAAATCTAAGATCCTTCATTTCAAATTAAGATTTTAACTTGTATTTTATATCTTGAATTTCGTCTTTGTTATTACTAGCTAACATCATATCATCAACATATAACAATAAATAATGTGAATTAATACCACCATAACCTTTATAGTAAAGACAAGTATGAACTTGCTTATTTGAAAATCAAACATAAGAGTTAAATCTTTTACACCGTTGCCTTCGTGTCTGTTTTAAACCATATAAAGACTTCTTTAACAAACAAACAAACAAGATTATCTTGATTACCTTTTATAAAACCTGAAAGTTGTTTTATATAAATCTGCTCATCTAACTCAGCATTGAGAAAATAAGTTTTTATATCCAACTAGTCAAGTTCCCTGCTGAATTGAGTAACAAGAGCTAAAATAGCTCAGATAGTAGTATATTTTACTAGAGAAAAGATTTTATTATAGTCAATACCCTCATTTAGCTACCAATTTAGCTTTCTATCTTACTTTATCTAAACCTCGTTCTCCTTCCTTTATTTTAAAAGATCCATTTACGGTGTACAAGTTTATCTTTAAGCTTATTATCCAATACCAAAGTATTATTTTTAAGAAGCGAACTCACTTCATCTTCCATAAAATTTAACCATTTAGCTTAATATTTATCATTAATAGTCTTTTCATATGAGTTTGGTTCATTTTTAGTTACATCTGAGTATGAAACAAAAGCATTACTTTCGAACTTGGCTGGTAAATTTGATCTTCCTTCTCTAACTAACTCTTGTAAGTTGATACTCAGCAAGGGGCAAAGTTGCAGGATCATTAGAATTTTCATATGTTCGACCTTACTACCTATTAAAGGAACAATATCCATTTGATTTGTTTCATCTCTGCTTGCCAGCAAATCATTATCTTCCACATGAAGTATCTGTATCGTTTTATTAAACTTTCAATAATATTTCAATTAGATCGCTAAACTATAGTTATGTCAATGAATATCCATTGCTTGTCACTTTCATCTTCCAAACTAACCGGAATTGCTTAGTCCATACTCATATTATAAATGGTATACCACATAATTGCTACGTGGTACCTTAAAATAAAAAATGGTAAAACTATGTCTATGATAATTTTTTTAAAGTAAAAGGTGGAAAGATGTCTTATAACACTTTTATAACATGACAATTATGTAATTTTTGTTGGTTGGGGAAATTTTAAAATTAAAATGACAAATTTATCATTCCTTTTAAATAAACAAAATAAAAGACGAAGCGTGAAATTTGGGAATGTAATTTTCATTTCAGTTAAGTATTTGTGGAAGAGCAATTTTCTACTATTTATACTTCAAATTTTATGGATTTAGTAGTATTTGCCATTTTTCTTCCCCGTAGTGGTATTGGCCTCATTATTTAGCCATGATTTGACAATCGTTATTTGAAAACTTTTTTTTCTATATACTTATTTTCAATCACACATCACCTAATAAAATAATATGAATGTAAATTCAAATTTTTTTCCCTACTTTTAACCATACATTTCCTAAAAATCACTATTCAAAACAATGTTTTGGCCAAATAATAACCATCAAACATGGGCTTAATAATCTGCTACAAAGTGACGAGAAAATGAGGTAGTATTTTTTTGTTTAAGGTTTGTAGGTAGATGCCAACTTATTCATTTTGCTATGTAATGTTCTCATGTACAAAAACTTTATCTAGATGATAAATGACAATTGGTATACAGATTGAGAATGACTTTTCTTTTATAACTTTATATGGAGTCTTTGGCTAAGAGTATCTCAAATAGTCTCTTTAAATGTGAGATGCTCTCTATTTTAAAAAGTTAATTCTTAAAATCATGTTACACGAGACTTTTTAAATTAACATTTTTAAATTTAGAGTGTGTGTTTGACTCTCCAAATTTGAAATTTGAATAGTCAAACTCACCCTCTATAATTAAATGCATTCAAAGTGTTTCAATTTTCAATATAGGAAAATAATACAGTAATTTAGAGAAAATCTAATTAAAATAAAATATAGAGAAAAATAATAAATATTTTTTGGAAGCAATAAAATTAAGTGTTAAATCTAAAGAGTTTATTGGAGTACTTCAAAGTTTTAACTCTCTAAATTTATAAATGCTCTCCAAATAATCAAATATGTTTTTTTTTTTTAAATAGAGTCTCTTGAAGATACTTTTAGTGAACTCTCTCTCTCTCTCTCTCTCTCTCTCTCTCTCTCTCTCTCTCACTCAGCACAATTGATAATCATCATTTTTGTTGCTTCTACACTAATCATGGAGTGATAAATTGGGGAAATATTTGTTGGCCTACAGTTTTTGGGTACATAATTTATTTTTTGAATCATTTGTATAATTGTATCATTGATTGAAACTTACCTTTGGTACTAGAATATGTTAGCTGGAAAAATTTGTATTTACATCATTATAAAATAAGATTCCAAAATATACTGTCATGTTGAATATTTAAAAATACTGTGCAGTCTTGTAAATATATTAAGCAATACTATTGATATGATCCAAGATAGGCCTCAGGCGATCAAAAGTACAATGTTCATTGAGAAGATGTTGAGGGCTTGTTCGAAGGTGTTTTAGGGCTGATAACGTGGTTAATGACGTCGCACAAAGTCATACAAATGCATGCTCGAGAAAGGGGGTACATGAGGTTGAAGACAACATGTCAATGAGCAAGTTTCATGTTGGGATCGAAGATCGAAAAGACTTGGATCAACATGATAAAGTTGGCCGAAGAATTTTCTGCCCTACCAGACAAGAAATGGCCTACCAGACATCCAGTAGAATTCTCTGTGCATCCGGATGCATCATACCGGACATCCGAAAGGGTCGTCCGGTAGAACTGTTTTTCACGCGATTTATTTCCTTTTTTTTTAGATTTCCTATTTTTGGCAAGTTTGTTATTTTAGGACTCTTTGATTTCGTATTTTTTTCATATTTCTTAGGGTTTATTATTTTAGTATAAATATAGATTTTATTTCATTGTAAACAAAAAAAACTTTGATATGAATTAAATTGAGATTTTCTCTCAAATGTTCTTGAATGAACAAAAATCGAACTTATCAAATATTTAATTATATTTGTTGCGTTCAAACATTGGATCGTGGGGTTCTTCATTGTGTAATCAAGGGGTTCAACGCATCTTCGTTATCGTTGGGTTGTTTGGTTCAAGTCCAAAATCTAGAACTTATCAAAGGATTAGACAACTTTTGTAGTGTTTGCAAATCGAGTTTCGTTGGTTTTGTGATCAAGAGGTTTTTCAAACTCCGTTCTTACTTGGTTGCTTGGTTCAATAAACTCCGGGTCGAGATCTTATCGTCTACAACCTAAATTTGGACTTTCCCGGCGTTTTCGAAATCATTCTGTGAGTTCCACGATATCCACTCAACCGGGATCTCATCAAGTGGTATCAGAGCCCGGGTAGGGGAATCGCATGGAACGATTTGAAAACGTCAAGAAAGCCCAAATTCAGGTTGTAGACGATAGATCTCGACCAGCAAATTATAGAACCAAACAACCAAACAAGAACGAAACTTAAAAGACCTCTTGATTACAAAATCAACGAACCTCGATTTGCGAATGCCACAAAGAGTGTCTAATCCTTTGATAAGTTCTAAGGGTTGAATGTCACAAATATAATAATATATTTGATAAGTTCGAAAAGTTCATCAAGAACTATTGGAAAAAAATCTCAATTTTTATTCATAATAAAAGTCTTAAAGTTTACAATGAAAAATAAACATATTTATTCTAAAGCAATAAATCATAAGAGAAACAGAATTAAAAGAGTCCTAAAATAACATAACTTGTCGAAATTAAGAATTATAGTGAAATATGGAAACTTGCGCAAAAAAAGAAATATTCTCTTAGAATTAGTCTATTTCGGATCATATCAACTATATTCCAAATACAGACCCCAAACAAGTTTATGTAACTGGTTTTTTAAATTCACCTTAAATTAAGCTTTTCATTTATTGTCGCTTAAAAATCAATACAAAATTTGAAAATCAGAATGGACAAACATACCCAAGCTTATCTCTGGAGAAAATCATCCTTTGTTTGCTTTGATCGACATCTATCAATCAAAAATCAACTTCTGTGGCCATTGCTAATCGTGTAATCTTGGCTTCATTCATCCGGTTTCAAGGTAATGTTGTGAAACTTATTATGTGCTGCAGTTGGATATATTTAATCACACATTGATGTATACCAGATTCATGTGTATCATCTGAAATTTCCATTGCATAAATATGTTGCCATAGAGATATTTGATATTTCGATGAAAATGGAATTTGTAGTGTTCCTGACTATTCGTGTAATTTCAATTTCAACTCTTGGAAAAAATTAGGACATAAATCCTATGATTTTAGGTTTGAAATGAGTCATCCTAATTCAAAATTACTGCAACATTGGTTCTGTGATGTGTCTATATTTGCAATATATATAGGGTAATTAGTAGAAATGGTCCCTAACATTTACACTCATTGCTAAAATGGTATCTATCGTTTTAATTTTGGCATTTACATCCTTATTTCAAACGTTTGTTGCGGGATTAGTCCTTCCATCCAATTCCGTTAAATCAACCGTTAACAATTTAATGAAATTTGCAGAAATGGTCCCTAACATTTACACTCATTTGCTACAATGGTCTCTATCTTGTTTGAGTCTAATTAAATTTTATTCTATTACATTTTATTTTTCTCTCTCCTATTTTCAACCACACAATCTTTCATAAAATAATATTATACGTAAATCGAAAATTTTTCCTTCTTTTTCAATCGTTCATTTTTCAAAATATAAAGTTTTGAGTTGGGGTATAAAGTTGTAAATTATATCAAACCATAGGAATTATATTCACCGAAAATTTTAAGAGGAGAAAAATATGGGAAGTAGACTAATTTTCCCGTTTGGCCCACATTTTTTGTGAATGAAAATATGTGGAATATTATTATTAATTTTAAATGAATGATTGAAAAAGAAGGAAAAAATTTCGATTTACATATAATATTATTTTATAAAAAGTTATGTGGTTGAAAATAGGAAAGAAAGAAAAATAAAATGTAATAGAATAAAATTTAATTAACCTCAAATAAGATAGAGACCATTTTAGCAAATGAGTGTAAATGTTATGGACCATTTCTGCAAATTTCATTAAATTGTTAACGGTTGATTTAACGGAATTAGATGGAAAGATCAATCCCGCAACAAACGTTTGAAATGAGGGTATAAATGCCAAAATTAAAATGATAGGGACCATTTTAGCAATGAGTATAAACGTTAGGGGTCATTTCTGCTAATTACCCATATATATATGTTATATGAAAATTAAAATTTGGTTGAGCAGTTAGTGTCTCAAGGACCTGGTCACAAAAAAATTGATGATACCAAAAATAGTACCTGATGATTTCCGAACCGGATTGCTATGATCGAACGCGAACAGGGTCTCTGATTACCTGAAACAAAGGCGTCGAGGTTTGTCCTCGTCGCCCCTCCGATGCTTAAGTTAGAGAGGAAAAATATGCGTAAGGCTATAAAGCAGTAAAGTAATAATAATTCTTGTAACCTGAAAAAGGAGCTTGGATCACCTATTTATATATGCGAGTAGTTGCGTTGTAGAATGAGTCTAACGCTTGTGATCCTTATCTCGTAAAGAGTTTGTGTTTCGCTCAAACTGTTCTACCGGTGTTTGAGTAAGATTAGGAAAGGTGTTTGGACAAGGAGAATGCTGGAACGAACCATAGGACTAGTGCGTAGGACCTGGATCGAGCTGGAGGCCCTAGTTCGTGACATGTGCCCCGATCTTAAGACCCCGAGCTCACTGGGGAGATTTTCCATGAGGCGCAAGGTCGGGCCTATTAGGTCGGGACTCGTCGATGGATTGTTTCGTGCTCGGGGTCGCCATTTGTCGCCCCATCATAGGCCCCCGTGCATCAACATCGCAGCTGCGCAAGCGTCGAGGTTGGATGCAGAGAATGGTCTTCCGCACGACGTGCACTTGGGGCGTTGGTGAAGTTGAAGACCCGAGCTTGGTTGATAGGCGTGAGTTAAGAAGTAAAAATAATATGCGCGAGGTAGCAGATGGAACGCCAAAAGTTAACTTGTGGAGGACACGTGTCACATGCCCGTTGGAGTTGTCAGGACCCGACCCTTGATAGTCGACAACTGTCCAGATTCAATGGCCCAGATGGAGTGACTGTTGCACTCCCAGGGACCACTATAAATAGTCTCCATTTTCACTCTCATTTTTCACTTTTTCACTCTCAACTCACTGTGCAAGAAGCTCGAGCTCGGGGATTATAGGTTTGTGAGCGAGCGACCATATTAAGAGGTAAGTGTTCGAGCCCCTCAGTTTATTATTCGACTAGCATAATGTCAAGTTCTAGCAGTAGCTCGGGGTCGAGTAGTAGCAGTAGTAGTGAGACATCTAGGGACACGAATCCTAGGCTCGAGGACACAGGGACTTCCATAGTACCAATGGCCGTACCTATTAGTTCCCACCACGGGGAAAAAGTCGAACTCACTTACCCAAAAAACCCGAGTAAATACAAAGAGCATGTAGTTATCAAGGTTGCGAGAGAGTTCGGGGTCATGCCTGTTTGTGATGTGAGGGCCCCCGAGCGTAATGAGTCAGTGTTGGGAGCTCGGGAAGGGGAGATCACAATTTTTAGGGACGCCCTTAAGGCCGGGCTTAGGTGGCCTCTACACCATTTCTTTATCGACTTTCTAACCTCTTTCTTGATATGCCCGGGCCAATTGGCCCCGAACGGGTGGAGGCTCCTTGTATATTTTTTTATTTTGTGTAGATGTCTCGGGGTAGAGCCTAGGGTCGACCTTCTCAAGATGGTATACGACCTTAAATTTTCCCCGGGGTACAATTGTTTTGTCTACCTGTCCACGAAGGGGGGTTTTAGGGTACCACAGACCCCTAGCTCGCTTCGAGGCTGGAAGGAGCGTTTTTCTTCTTTGTCAAACCTCAGGACCCCGACCACCCTTTTAGCCCGAAATGGGAGATACCTCTTAAGGACGTGTTTAATGAGGGTCAGGCTTACTTCGAGGTTTTGGAGAGGGATAGGTTGAGGCTAGTGAACCGTGATCCCCTTGCTGAGAAGATCGATTACCTACTCGAGGATGACACCCTCGACCTTGCAAATGTGAGAGGCCTCGAGGGTACGGTTTCTTGTCATTATACTTATTTGTATCCGTTTGTATCCAAGGTCGAGCTAATGCCTTTGTGTTTTTTGGCAGATTTAGAAATGTCTTTTGATCCGTCGAAGCTCTTGTCGAAGGTCCAACATAAGGCTAAGGGCCCGAAGTCCAAGGCTCCTGTGCAGCCCAAGGGGAAGAAGAGGGCCCGGGTTGAAACCCCGAAGAGCGTTCCAAGTGGGTCGGGACAGACGTCCAAAAGCCCGACCTCTCCACAAGGGTCCGTGCCTCCGACCGAAGCTCGGGCTTCTGCTGGTCGTCCTCCACGTTTCTCCTTCCCCCGAACTCGACGACGAGGATGATGCCCTCATGACCGACGAGAACGTAAAGGATTACGCGCAATGTTCCTTGATCAAGGACATTGTTGAGAAGTACGAGAGGGTAGTGAACCTTCACGACGGGGTTGGAGTCCTCGAGATGCTGACGCTAAAGGTATGGTCGCATGCCCGAGTTGTTTTTTGTTTCTAATTTTTTTGTGATCGAACTGACCTCGCACTTTTCCCATTTTGACCCAGACGTTGAGCGTTGCCCGAGGACTGTCCCTCAATGGAATGGACCTGGCGAACAGTGTTCGCGAGCTCGAGGTCCAAAATGAACATCACCGGGTGCGTATCCGCCAGCTCGAGGAACAGCGGAATGCTGCCAAGCTTGAGGCGAAACAAGCTCGGGAAGAGGCTGAAGCGGCCAACAAGCAGGCTGAGGGTGCAAGGGAGGATGTCGAGCAGACATTGCTGCACCTCGAGGAGGCCAAGAAGGGCTTCGAGGAGGAGCTAAACCAGGCGAGGGCCCAGGCTGTTGAAGACTTCAAGAAGTCTGAGGAGTTCGGGTCAATGCTTGGGGAGTATGGTTCGGGGTCTTACGCCTACGGCTTGAGGCTTGCTCGATCCTATTTGCGGACCCAGCTCCCCGAAGACCAAAAGCACGTCGTCGAGGGTTTGAAGACCGTGGCTGATCTTGCGAATGACCTCGAGCTTTCTGTATCAGAGGTCGAGGATGAAGAGGATGACGACGGTGCTGGCGACGACGGAGGGGACGATGAGGGGGACGATGGAGGGGACGTGGTTGGAAACCCCGAGGACATGAGCCACAGTCCAATTGACATAGATTAGGCCCCGACCATGAACTTGTTTTTTGCTTTTAACTACATGTAATTTGTCCGAGCATTGCCTCGAGGATTTTGTAATGCACATAGCCCGATTTGGGTGTTTTAATGGAATTTTCTTTTTTCTAAAGATCGTTTGCCTTCCAGTCGTGTGTGTTAGTCTTGAGTCGTTTTGTATCGAATCAAGGTCGTGGCTTTGTAACGCACGTAGCCCGATCTCAACAAGGCACGGGCCTTGGCCGTTTGACTATTTGCGTGTCGAAGTCGAGCACGACCTGAAGCTAGGTTTAGACTAGCTGCGTGCTCGAGGTCGAGCACGGCCTTAAGCTAGGTTTTCGACTAGCTGCGTGCTCGAGGCACGTCCATATGCTAGGTTTGGACTAGCTGCGTGCTCGAGGCACGGCCTTATGCTAGGATTGACTAGCTGCGTGCTCGGGGCACGGCCTTAAGCTAGGTTTAGACCAGCTGCGTGCTCGAGGCACGGCCTTACGCTAGGTTTTTGACTAGCTGCGTGCTCGAGGCACGTCCTTATGCTAGGTTTGGACTAGCTGCGTGCTCGAGGCACGGCCTCATGCTAGGTTTGCGTGACCAGCTGCGCTGCTCGAGGCATGGCCTTACGCTAAGTTTGACCAGCTGCGTGCTCGAGGCACGGCACGGCCTTACGCTAGGTTTTTTGACTAGCTGCGTGCTCGAGGCACGTCATTATGCTAGGTTTGGACTAGCTGCGTGCTCGAGGCATGGCCTTACGCTAAGTTGACCAGCTGCGTGCTCGAGGCACGTCCTTATGCTAAGTTTGACCAGCTGCGTGCTCGAGGCACGGCCTTACGCTAGGTTTTTTTGACTAGCTGCGTGCTCGAGGCACGTCATTATGCTAGGTTTGGACTAGCTGCGTGCTCGAGGCACGGCCTTATGCTAGGTTTGACCAGCTGCGTGCTCGAGGCACGGCCTTACGCTAAGTTTGACCAGCTGCGTGCTCGAGGCACGGCCTTACGCTAAGTTTTTGACTAGCTGCGTGCTCGAGGCACGTCCTTATGCTAGGTTTGGACTAGCTGCGTGCTCGGGGAACGGCGTTATGCTAGGTTTGGACTAGCTGCGTGCTCGAGGCACGGCCTTACGCTAAGTTGACCAGCTGCGTGCTCGAGGCACGTCCTTATGCTAAGTTTGACCAGCTGCGTGCTCGAGGCACGGCCTTACGCTAGGTTTTTGACTAGCTGCGTGCTCGAGGCACGTCATTATGCTAGGTTTGGACTAGCTGCGTGCTCGAGGCACGGCCTTATGCTAGGTTTGACCAGCTGCGTGCTCGAGGCACGGCCTTACGCTAAGTTTGACCAGCTGCGTGCTCGAGGCACGGCCTTACGCTAGGTTTTTGACTAGCTGCGTGCTCGAGGCACGTCCTTATGCTAGGTTTGGACTAGCTGCGTGCTCGGGGCACGGCGTTATGCTAGGTTTGGACTAGCTGCGTGCTCGAGATCGAGCACGGCCTTAAGCTAGGTTTGACCAGCTGCGTGCTCGAGGCACGGCCTTACGCTAAGTTTGACCAGCTGCGTGCTCGAGGCACGGCCTGACGCTAGGTTTTTGACTAGCTGCGTGCTCGAGGGCACGTCCTTATGCTAGGTTTGAACTAGCTGCGTGCTCGGGGCACGGCGTTATGCTAGGTTTTGACTAGCTGACTAGCTGCGTGCTCGAGATCGAGCACGGCCTTAAGCTAAGTTTAGAACCTCGACCTTAACATTCCATCCTGATTTGACGATTCAAGAACGGGCCTTTAAGGTCGGGACTTGGATTTATTAATCTTTCGAACTGGACTTGGATTTATATTCCATCCAAGCTGCCTACGTACCCAATCGGGATCAAGCCGAACGTAGTTCATTACAATGGAAAATAACTGACGCAACTCTAGGTGGGCGTGCAAGCCCTATACTGGAAAGGTAAACAACGGTGGGAACGCAGGCCCGACAAGAAAATAAGACAATAAAATAAATTGGAAGACATGGAGCTAAGGCTTACTACTTGTAATAAATTTTTAGATTGTCGGCGTTCCACGGTCTTGGCAGTGGTTTTCCCGAACTGTCCTTGAGGCTGTATGCCCCGCCCTTTATCCTTCGTATAACTTCAAAGGGTCCTTCCCATTTTGGCCCGAGCTTTCCTGGAGGATGACCTGCGGCTTCGGATCTCCTGAGAACCAAATCTCCCATCCTGAACCTCCTTGTTTTGACCTTCCTATTGAAGTATCTAGCTGTCCGGCTCTGATAGCCTGCGGCCTTTAGTGAAGCCTGCTCTCTAACTTCTTCAAGTAAGTCCAGATGTTCGGTTGTCTGCCCATCCGAGATATGCTCAAGATTTCTCCAAGTGGGAAGACTGACCTCGATCGGTATAGTGGCCTCTATGCCAAAGGCCAGCATAAAAGGAGTTTCGCCAGTTGACGTCCTATGTGAGGTCCTGTAAGACCAGAGAATGGCGGGCAGTTCTTCGGGCCAACATCCTTTTGCTTCTCCAATCCTTGTTCGAAGGTCCTGCAATATAATTCGGTTGGTCACTTCTGCGAGGCCGTTACTCTGGGGATGTGAGACAGATGTCAGGTGGTACTCGAAACTGAGTGGTACTGCCTGGCATATTGCTTACGGCCACTGCTCGTATCTCCCCCCGAGGCTGTTCCTCCGACGATGACATTTATAGTACCGGCCGTAGGTTGTTTACTTCCCGCATCCTCTGATGCTTTCTCCCGATCCCGAGGGCAAAACAAGTCTCGGTGGTATGTCCATGGTCTCGGTGAAAATCGCAGTACTTGCTTTTATCCCGTGCCTCAGGTGGGGCCTGCATTCTAGGAGGCCACTTCAACTCCCTGTGGTCTTTGATTTCCATCAGGATATTAGACCTTGAAGTGTTCAAACGAGTGAAAGATGAGGGGGACTGGTCTTGTCTCGGCTTGTTTCTGGGAAGGTCTGGCCTTGTACTTTATTCGTGTGATCTTTTATGTTCGGGCTTGCTCGACGATGGTGCCTCTTTCTTCGGGAACATAGTTTCCTCCATATTAATGTACTTTTCAGCCCGAGTGAGAAGTTCCGTTACCGAATTCGGCGGGGTCTTTGAAAGAGACATCTTGAAAGCTTCACACTTGACGGCGTAGGTTAGGGCTGAAACCGCTGCTGTTATGTGAAGATCGGGGATCTGAAGTCTTTCCTTATTGAATTTAGTCATGAAGTTACGCAGGGTTTCGTTGGGCCCCTGGCGCATCTGCATGAGTGATGCGGCTGTCTTTCTGATACGTTTGCTACTGGCAAAGAATGTAGAGAATTTGTCTGCCAAATCTGAAAACGAGGCGATGGAGTTCGGTTCGAGTGTGGAGAACCAATCTCTGGCCGCACTGGTGAGTGTCTGAGGAAAGGCCTTACACATGACGGCATCTGGGGCTACTTGCAAATTCATGACGTCGGTATAAATGTTGAGGTGGTTGATGGGGTCGGTAGTTCCATCGTACTCTTTCACCCGGGGATACTTGAATCTATCCGGCAGGGGATGTGACAAGACCTCAGCAGTGAAAGGTGTGTTCGGGATGAATCGTGTTGCTATCTGAGTGTTCTTTATCCCAGCTGCGATTCCATCTTCAATGATCTTTGTAAGTTCAGCTGAGTCCAGGGTTACCAGCCTCGTGGCTGAGGCCGTGTGAGGTACGGGGGGTGTTCCGGCGCTACCATGCCCGGTTCTAGAGGGCCCAGCTCGAGCTTCGGCCATAAATTCTCCCTGTGGCCGCAGTGTAGGAGGTTCCCGCTGGCTTAACAGTTGTGTCAACGTAGCAACCTGTTGACGGAGCTCCTCAAATGCCTCAGGGGCTACGGAAGCTGGCAAAGGCACGGGCTCTCTCGATGTTTCTTCCTGCAGAACTGGAGGGTCTCCGATGGGCGGTTGCTCGGGTGCGGACGAGCTCGCTGGAAGGTGTCCTGATCGCGTATTAACCATGACTTTTTGTAGGGGTTCCCACAGACGGCGCCAATGATGATACCAAAAATAGTACCTGATGATTTTCGAACCGGATTGCTATGATCGAACGCGAGCAGGGTCTCTGATTACCTGAAACAAAGGCGTCGAGGTTTGTCCTCGTCGCCCCTCCGATGCTTAAGTTAGAGAGGAAAAATATGCGTAAGGCTATAAAGCAGTAAAGTAATAATAATTCTTGTAACCTGAAAAAGGAGCTTGGATCACCTATTTATATATGCGAGTAGTTGCGTTGTAGAAGGAGTCTATCGCTTGTGATCCTTATCTCGTAAAGAGTTTGTGTTTCGCTCAAACTGTTCTACCGGTGTTTGAGTAAGATTAGGAAAGGTGTTTGGACAAGGAGAATGCTGGAATGAACCATAGGACTAGTGCGTAGGACCTGGATCGAGCTGGAGGCCCTAGTTCGTGACATGTGCCCCGATCTTAAGACCCCGAGCTCACTGGGGAGATTTTCCATGAGGCGCAAGGTCGGGCCTATTAGGTCGGGACTCGTCGATGGATTGTTTCGTGCTCGGGGTCGCCATTTGTCGCCCCATCAGAAATTAAATTTGAGTTTCTAGGCAATGCATCTGAACAACCATCATACCAATGTGTATTCTCATGGAAAATGGAACAAGGAACGACAATTCCATCTCCGGTTTGATCCAATGGTAACCTTCCACACTTTCTCAATCGTCTGGAACTCTCAACGAATCATATAAGTCAGTATACAAAGCCCTTAAGTCTCATTTTCATTAATCCTAAAACTATGAGCAAATTAATAATAATTCTCTTGGTTATGAATTTCAGCTTCTTGGTGGACAATATTTGTATCAGGGTATTCAAAAACCACAAAGCAATTGGCATTCCATTCACAACAAACCAGCCCATGAGAGTATACTGCAACCTATGGAATGCAGAAGATTGGGCAACACAAGGTGGGAGAATCAAGACTGATTGGACAAAAGCTCCATTTGTTGTCTCTTACATGAATTTCAATATCAATGGCAATCTATGTGCATCTGGATCTAACGTTGGATCTTGTGCTACCAAGTCCATTGATTCCTATAATTTCAGGACATGGCAAACTCAAGAATTGGATACAAATGGGAGAAATATACTTCATTGGGTACAACATAATCGCATGATTTATAATTATTGTGCTGACGTTCCAAGGTTTCCTCAAGGCTTTTCTGCTTAATGCAAGCATTCAAGATTCTGAAAAATATTGTGCACTGTTTCGTATTTCACTTCTTCTATCATTACAGTGTCTATAGAAATTAGATCTTTTATTCTTATATATTCGTGTATTCAAATGTAAAACTGTTTTAACTATTGATTTTAATAATGGGAAACAAATTTGATGCATTTGTTGTAGAGAGATTACCAATCTTGCTTTTCACAGGTATACTCTTTATTGAGTGATAATTTTGCTATATCATTCTAGCGTTTGTTAATCATTAATTTAATTGTATCTAACAATTATCACTCAAATTTTATTTTCTATATTTTAGGATTCAACTGATTCGATTATCATCGAGGACAAGAGTCACAAGTGTAGTTTAATTTGGAGAAGTCTTGTATTAATATTTACTTGGAGATTAGCCATAACATTTTTTTTCTTATGTTATCTTTTGTTTGTCGTGTTGTTTGACTTTACCCTAAGTTAAGGACAAACATGTCTAATATATATATGTACTTGTTTGGTGAAGATTTAAATTAGATTTTAATTGAAAAACTAGCAGTTAGTGGGTCTCATGCGTGAGATAAAAGTCAAACATAACGGTTATATTTTCAATTAAAATTGAATTTAAATTTTTATCGAACAAGCCCTATAATTCGTCAGGTTCTAACAAACTTAAGGGAAGAAAAAGGAGAATAGACAATTTAATTCAACGTAGAAAAGAAGCTTTTGAAATTTTTTTGACAAATAACAAGACGATACAAATAACTCAAATGAAGAAATATTTAAAGAAAAACTCTAAATAAATCGTATAAAAAAAACTCACGAGCCATGTTTCTATCAAAATATATGATTCAGGAAGGAAAATTATAGATAGTAAGTTAAGTTACTAGTTAGCAGAAAGAGGTCCAACCAGAGAGGGTGATGTAGATTTTTTTATAAGATGAAAATCGTAGTATTTTTCTATTTCTTAATGCATGACGAATCTGTCAAATGGATAGAAATATGATATAGAGACATGGTGCTTGAAATATTTAAAAGATATTACAAAGTATGTTGTTTTTGATGCAAACAGTAGTACAGAAAATAGTGCAGATCATTATCAGTAATTAATGAAATATCAACGTATCAATAATATATCTTGCCTTGCATATTAGTATATCAATGTGTACAATAACATAACACCTTGTTCTAAATTGAATTTATTTATTTCATAATAAATAAATAAATCTTGAGGGGACATTTGTAGACATAAAATTCTAAAAATAATAATAATAAAATGGATTTGGTCGATCTAAATAATTATCCCAATTAAATTTATTAAATTGAAGTCTACTAAGGCCCGCTAAAAAATTAAAAGGCCCATCATATTCTTTCAAAATTCACAATTATTCAATTTTTTTTAAAAAAATTAAAGTTAATTGGATGGTTATCAAAATTGGTCAAGAATTTTTCCTATAAATAGGATCAATGGTTCATAAAATTTCACAAATGAAAGTGCGGAAGAAAATCACGAAGTGATGAAGAAATTCCAAAATCGGAGGAAGTGAATAAATCTTCTCAAATCTAAGTCCGATGAATACGGAAAAAATCAAAATTTTCTTCAAATCAAGCAAACCCAAGAAGATCGTAGTCTTCTTCAAATCAAATCAAGTTCAAGTTCAAGTTCAAGTCCAAGCTTCGAAGTGCAAATCCAAGCTCCAAAATTCCAGTGTCAAACAAATCAAATTCTCGACAAATCAAATTCTCAACAAATCTCAATATCTAGAATTCAAGTCACGTGACCCTCGTCTTCAAATATTCAGATTATTAATCAAAGGATTTTGCAATTTTTGTAGTTATAAGAAGATTAATTTTCACTTGTATTTCTTAAAAATACAATTTGTAACGATTTTTATATTTTAATACCCAAAATTCGTTGTACATATATATAAAAAAGAAGGTCCCAATTTGTCATTTTAAGCAGATTTTAATTAAAAATTGACGTAGTTACAAAGATTGAGGGCAGAGAGTTAAATTTCAAATAAAAGTGGTTCAATTTTCATTTGCATTGACTGTCGGTTAGTCTTCCTCGACTTTTGAAGTCTCCTCGTTTTCTTAGCTCTGAAGCTTTTCTCTCCTCTCCTCTCCTCTCCTGCCTCTGCTTTGCCTCACAGTGGATGCGTGAAATTCCTTCCGTACTCAAATATTTACAGAATTTAAGAAAATATCCTTAGCACCATCATGGGCTCGATCAATTTTGTCATTAGCTTTTCTCAATTCTTCCATGTCCTTGCTTGGCAAGTTGCACTACTTCCATCTTTTGCTCCTCAAATTATGTTCTTGATCATAATAAAAGGTTTTCACTGTATCTGTTTTTCACTTTTTTTTTTTTTTTTTTTTTTTTTTTAAATTTTGCAGGCCATCAATTCCTCTGATGTATCCCCTGTAAGTACACCATTGGAATTCTACATTTGTTTGGTTTGTAAGATGGTTGCTATTCATTTTGGCTGTTAAAATTGAAACATGTTTAAACAGGTATGCTTCGATTCGAGCAATAAAATGTGATCAAGAGTCATTCTATCAGCAATGCCTCAAATATTGGGTATTGTTTTCCATGGCCACAATCTTGGAATGCACACTTTCAAAGCTTCTTGTATGGTATAATTCTTTTTTACACTAAATATATTTTTTTATTATTTGGTAACTTTTGATTAAAAATCCGAGAAGATTTTTCAGATGCTTTTCTTTAATGATGAACCTGCAAGATTTAGAAAAAGATAAAAAGGAATTAATATAAAAATAATGCATAAATGTTGAGGTGATAAATTTCTACCTCTTCAAAGCCTAAGGGTGTGTTTGATAGAAAGGTGGAAAATGGGTGGCAAATAAAATGTTTGGCAGGGAAGTGATTTGCCTAGAAATTGTTTTAGAGTGAATTGTAATTAATGGTGTTTGATTGGTATAATTTTCCACCTAATCCGTTTGGCTTTGTTTTTCATGCAAATGGTTTCTTTTTGGGATAATTTTTTTACAATATGTATTAAAATTTGTTTGGATTGCCAAAAAGTAAAAAAAAAAATAAAAAAAAATATTTTCATAAAATTTTTATGTTCGTTTGACTTCATTTTTCATGCAAATTGTCAATTAAATGGATAAAAATTCTTACCATTGAATTTAGAATATGTTTCCATTGCCAAAAAGTTAAAAAAAAAAAAAAAAAAAAAAAAAAAAAAAAAAACACCCAACAAGGTGGAAAATAATTTCTCACTAAAATCATAAGAAAATATTTTCCTGCTTTTGTGCTTCAAGGGATTGTACATTAGAAATTGGTGGCAAATATTTTCCAGGGCAAATTTGGCTAATCAAACAGCCAAAAGTAGGAACTAGGAAAATATTTTCCTAGTTCCAGGGCAAATTATGCATATCAAACGCGCCCTAATAGTATTAAATTAAACACTATCCTTGACTGGTGCTATTAGAGGACTCGTATTGTTGTGTCTGCACACCCGAATTTCAGCAGAGATTCAATTTTTTTTTTTTTTTTTTTTTTTTTTTTTTTTCAAGGGGAGTGTAGTTTTTGATTGTTTATAATCACAATGTCTTTCTTTACATCTAACTTGATCTTTTCAGCAGATATTCCATTTTTTTTTCCTTTTCTTTTCAAGGGGAGTGTAGTTTTTGATTGTTTATAATCACAATGTCTTTCTTTACATCTAACTTGATCCAAGTATTTTTACATGAATTTTGAATTAACTATATTTCACACTCATCAACTGTGCCAAATAACTTACATCTAACTTGATCTAAGTATTTTTACATGAATTTTGAATTAACTATATTTCACACTCATCAACTGTGCCAAATAACTAGTGTTGCTCTTCTCTCTTAGAAAACTGGACTGCTATAGTTTTTCAGTTCATGTAGTACCTGGCTTCTGAACAGTAAAGTAGAATCAAGAGGTAATAGTGCCTTTAACATGGAACATTCCTGTGATTATTCTTGGAATACATTGAAACTTTAAGTTTTCCAATTAAGCTGACTCCAGTTTATTGTAAATAAGACTCAGTTTGTTGGTGTGTGTTCTCTAATTGAGATTTTCAGTCTAATGTTTCTCTTTCTGTCATTTATACAAATATGGACACGATAAGATAGCATGGAAATCTTTAAGTTCCATGATCTTCGTACATTATCGAAGTGTTTTCTGATGTTCGTGAATCTTGAACTTCGTTAGTTCTACTAGTTTTCAGGTGGTTGATAAGTGGAACAAAAAATTTGTCACACGAAGAAAAATTGAAAACTCGAAGGTTTGTAAAAAATTAGCGTGATTGCCTTGAAATTGATTGGTTGAAAAAGTATACAAAAGCCTTTATTTATGTAGGGAAATAATTCCTAATCCTCATAGCTTATGAGAGTTAAGTAATTAAAACCTAAAAGAATAAAAACTCCTAATAAAATAAAATCCTACTACAACAATAAATAATTCATATCATATTTGTAATAGGATTATCCTGCATCTCAATCAACCATTTATTTCATTAAGATTAAGAGGTACATATGATTCGCCATTAGTCCACTATTGAGTCCTATACATTGAGTTTCTTTTACATTTCAGCCTCTCTGTTTGGCCCTATATAAAAGGAGTAGCCACTGTCTTGCTCACAGTACCTTCATTTGCTGGTGCGTCTTATGTCTACACACGCTTTGTTCATATAGCTGAGGATTCATGCTTCCGGGATATGCTGCTCATTCCAGAATCAATCACAATTGGGCTTAATGAATTTTCTGATCAAGCAAGTAATCATACAAGTGAGAATGGAGAAGAAGAATCAGAAAACTTTGTGTCTTATGAGGTAAAATTTAATCTGAGAATGTTTTGATGTGTCATGATGAGCTCATTTCAGAAAATTTTCAGAGAAAATGAATCCACCAGGAGTATTCATTTAGGTCATGCAGTATTGCAGTTGGCTAATAGCTTAACTTCTGTAACTTCTATTTGATGTGTCACGATGAGCTCATTTCAGAAAAATTTCAGAAAATGAATCCACCAGGAGTATTCATTTAGGTCATGCAGTATTGCAGTTGGCTAATATCTTAACTTCTGTAACTTCTATTTTGTGCTTTTAGCTATCTGGGATGGCAGCAAAATTAAGAAACGAACCTGGGACGGTAAGTAATGAAGTATCACATATATGATCACCATTTGGTAATTTCAGCATTCATGAGCGGTTGTGAGAATATTCTTACATTTTTTTCAGGTTGAAACAAGAGCTACCGACCATACAATGGTAGGTGTTTTGTTGCAACCGGGATGTCTGAAGAAAGTCCAGAGGGAGTGGAGCTGTCCCCTTTGTCTGATAATCACTACCAGCGCAAAAGATTTGAGGATGCACATTCGGGGAAAGAAGCACAAGTCGAAGGAAATGGAAGATAAACAGAAAAATGTGGCTGCAACTAAAGAAACAAATATTTCTTTAACTAAGAAGAAAGCCAATATTCTAAACCAAATCACGCGCTTAGATATTCATAATATGATTGGTTTAAAAACCCTGGTTAAACGATCAAACAGATGCTCAATGTGGATAAAGCCCGACTTTGGATGGACCAAGTTGAATACAGATGGATCTATTGACAAAGAAAATGCTGGTTTTGGTGGTTTGTTCCGTGACTATCAGGGTGACCCAGTATGTGCATATGTCTCAAAATATCCAGGAGATGATATTTTCTTGGCTGAACTACGGGCTATCTGGAGAGGCCTTATAGTTGCATTGGGTCTGGGAATCAAGTTTATATGGGTTGAATCTGATTCAATGAGTGTTGTCAAAACTATCAACAAGGAACAGCCATATGGTCCAAAGGCTAATAGCTGCTTGAAGCACACTTGGAAACTTTTGAAGAAGTTTGACAAATATCGCGTTTCTCATTCCTGGCGTGAAACAAATAGAGCAGCTGATTATCTAGCTAAGATGGATCTTTCGGGAAGTGACGTTGTTCTATGCCCTGGTGATTTTCCCTGTGGACTTTCCAGAATTATCGAGGAAGATGCTCTAGGGACGATGTACTACAGAAGATAACTTCAAACTAACCCTAACCTTGATAACTATGTATATATGAAAGGTTAATTAGCTATATGACTATGAATGAGATACAAGCCAGGCATCAACTTATTCAAATGTGCATGAGGGGCCTTATTGGAACTGGCTGAGTACCACAAATCACATGAACGTGTTTTAGAGTTCCCTTTTTTTAGCAGCCTCTTGCCTTGTTGGTTAGATTTTCGCTCTGTTTTATAATTTCTTGACCTATTTTGAAAACTTGTCGTCGTATCCACAATCTAGCAGAAAGGCATCTTTTATGAATTGTGTCCTAGCTTCAAACAAGAAGTCATTTTTCTGTGTATTGTGTAATTAAACTAACGGGTCTGAAACACTTTTTTGTTTATGAAGGATTAAATTCTAGTGAAGTCTGAATCCTAACACTCGTCGAATTTATTTCGGCAAAAAGCAGTTTGATTTCTTCCATTTCTAGCTCACTGCAATCTTCTCAGCCCCTGTTCTCATTTTAATGGAGCCCAAACGGAGGCTTCATTTTCTGTATTTGTACATGCTGTCGTTTCGTTCCTTTTTCCATAGTACAGCAGTGACCATTACTACACCAAGAAAAGATGAGATTTCTCTTATTTTCTTCTTTCCTCGTCTGGCAATGGATGAAGATCACCAAATTGATAGTTCCCTCAAGCTTAATTCCAGATGACCGCTGCTAAAGCTTCTTTTGACACCCCCCAGAACTTTTGATCTCCAAGGCTTTATATTATTCTGTTCTTTGCTTTCTTCAAGATGATCACATTTTATAACATAATCTTGACCAAGAATATCTAGTACTGCCTGTATCCTGGTTTTCTAGAGAATAAAGTCATTCTTGCCATTGAAGTTTTCTGTGTCTAAGACACTGCCATCATGAATTTGATCCTAACCTGTAAGAATCCTCTACAAGGTTTCATACAATCAAAGGCATAGGCTAATTGTACTACATGCATTAAGAAATTAATCTCAACACATTTATTCTTACTTTGTAAATGTGATAAATTTGAATATCCGTGAAATCAAATTATACATAATAGCCACTTTACTTTCTGGTCAAAAATAATTTGGGCAACTGAAATTCAGAAAGCCCAACATTTGTGCACCTAAAAACCACCACTGGATCGGCAGCATGCAAATTCGGCAAAATTAAACCAAAGAGAAACTTGGACACAGAGATGGATGGACTAGAAAAAAATCTGCCAGAAAATTCAACAGCAAATATTGGACTGTACAGTTTATCAACATTCAGATACTTAAACAACGTTAAGAATTCTCTTATAAATACTACTGTTACTTTCCTGACAAGATTTTATCTATACAAACTAGTTCTCATCTCAACCGAATCCAAATCCTTCGTTGCCTTCATGAATAGCAACAAGCAGCCTCTCCTCAAGATGGTGTTCAGAAGGATATTCTGGAAGATCCAACTGATTGAAACTGCAAGCAGCAAGTTAAAATCTGTTAGGTTTTGCCCAATAGCACTCGCAAACTAACAGAAACAACCAATGCGATCTCAGCTTAAGAACTTGTTCACTAAGCTTAACTTGTAAGTAAATAGAATGGGTAGGTACATAAAACATTTTGCAGAGGTCAGGACTTGAAAATAAGTTAAAACTTTTTGATCGTAAAGTTGGATTTTACATATTTTTTTTTTAGCCAACCATGCTCTCAACTAATAAGAGAGGGAAGATTACCATGTATGAGCTGAAGGCAAGTGATCAGCACCGACGTATGCCTTGTGAATCTGAAATTTTTGACATCCTGAAATGCCTTGAAGAGCACTAAATCCTTCTAAAGGCACCTGGAGGATTACAAGAATATTTTTCTCAATATCATCACACGACAAACTAAAGCTCATTGAAAATGGAAGTGGCACTTTTCTCAATATCATAAAAAATGTACCAAGTGTGAAACGCCTGTACTAAGCCACCATCGTGTGTTGTGAACCAGAAAATAATTTCGGGCAGTAAATCAGGTATAAAAAAAAATAATAATAACAAGGCATCACAAGAAATTTTTATCCAACTCCAACATGAAAAAATCAACAGAGTTTTTGCAATCGGTATTGGGCCACATGAAGTCACCAATTGTATTTTCGAGTGAAGGAACAATCTTATAGGTAGAGCCTAGTGTACCCAATTTGACATGGAGGAGGACAATCTCATTGTGTACTACCTAAAACAAAGACTAAATGTTCCAAACCACACTAAATTATCGATTCTCATGACGGGGGATTTTGGGACGGGGAAGGTGACCTAACATTATGAGAACATATGTGAGTTTTTGGCACTGAAAAAAGGGCAAATGACAACAGAGAGGTTAATATACCTTTGAGGTGCCAGTCACAAATTGTAAGAGGCGAGCCTTGTCTTCTTTGCTGAATCCTTGAACAACCTCCCAGAACCACTGAATGACCGGAGCAGCAGCAGTATACCCAGAGTACTCCGTATTCGCCCTCAGGTCATCCACTGAACATTTTTTATTCTATTAGTTGTTAACTCTAAAAAGCACAAAAAGATTTGGAGGCAGAAGACAAATAGAAAGATCAAATAATTCGCGGATTGACAAGTTAATAACGAAGCAAAATCGGTAGAAAACTCACAATCAATATCTGGCAGCCCACTTATGAGGAGTTCCAGTTCCTTGTCATTGAAAATAGATATCAAATCGCGAGCAATTAATTCGTTGAAACCTTCCAAAAATGCATTTATCTGAGGACGAATAGCAGTTGTCAACCGATGCTCAGCAACTAAATCAACATACTGATGCTTGTTTTCCTCAGTTACTCGGATATTTCGACCACCAGGGATCAGTTCATAGTCAGTCACCTACATAACGCAACACACCAATTTGTCAAACGATTATAGAAAAAACACCAAGGTATACGGTAATGCAAAAAATACGTACTTCAGTTCGTTCATAGAGTATCAGCTTTTCCTCATCAGCATCAATGCTGAATGTTAGGTCTAAAATGTCACTTATATCATTCTGCAATAAGTATTTAAAAAAAGGATTAACGATTAATAAGATGAAGATTTGCATGTAGCATAAGAGAACCGGGGGTGGGATTTCAAATATAACCAACCTCAAGCATCCATTTCAAATTTTTAAAGTAATCAGGATCAATAGCTTCAATATCATGATATGTCACTTTAACCCCAAGAATATGCTTGTAAAAAGACCGAGTGAAATGAACATCAAGAAGTTGTCCATCAAGGAGTGCCTTTCCAACCTGTGAAATATTCGTATACATTAAGACAAATAATCATACACAGTTCAATAGAACAACCAGATAATGGAAATTACTCACAACTCGGCCAATAAATTTGAAGTATGAGAGATGCTCAGTTTGATAAACGGAGTTGGGGTTTGGCTGAAATGTTGATTCATTCCCAACTGTCGTGAATAGTAGCGCCCCCCTTGTCAAAAATTACCCTGGACAGCAGCTGATACCATTCCCTGGTAAGTCCACCAGCATCAATTCCTTCCTCCCCTTGGAAATGAACAGTCAACCTTCCCTTCAAATCCTGTGCTGACCTCATGCGAAGTTGATTATACGAATCTTCAAGAATGTAAGCTCTTCTCACAGATATTCTTAGAGGGCTGTGATGATGATCGTACTGATGCTTGATCTTGGATCTAAAGTGAGCCCTTTTGTTGTCGAAATCAATGAAGCGAGGAACTTTCAGCATGAGTGAAAAAGATTTCTCAAGTAACCCTGGGTTTTGACGGATAAAAGCATTAAGAAGCTTCCTGTGCTTCTCTGAGAACCTTATGAAAGCAGCATTTTTCTCTTCAACTTTCATAACAGGACCTAAAATCTTCTGTGGACTAGCAGATGCTGCAGCCTCTTCAACATCAGAAACTGCAGCTATACCTAAATCGTGTCCTGACCCTGACTTACCAGGATGCAACTTCTCACATGTTATGAAGAAGGACTCAATGTATGGTAAGATATTCTGAGTACCCACAGGAAGTGGAGGCATCACTCCAGGCGGTTTAAAAGGAACTGTAACAGATGTTGAAGGTGACTGATCAGAAAATGTATCTGAATGGCTCTCTATTTTGCTTATGCAGTTGCTCAGCTCTTGCCACAATGGTTCTAGAGTCATATTAATGTCCCACACCACAGAGACAGCAGCAGGTTGCTCCTTCTCAGGGAGAATCTGGTGATTTTTATCTCCGTCATTGAGTACAACGACAAGAGAGCTCAAGGCTTGCAACACCCTGAACACTGGAGGTCCATGAGAAGTAGTATTAGTCAGGAGAGCTTTATCTACTTCCCTAAATATCTGCAACTCTTCAGTCGCAGACCTGGTGAGGCTCTGAACTGAACCAGAAAGCTCAGTTATGAATAGATGACAATGAACAGGTGCAATAGACACCAGTTTTCTTAGTACCTCCGCCACAAGAGTATAAGCATTATCTGATAGGCTGGAGAAACAGGGAAATTACAGAAATCAATACCAATACAAAAGAGCATGAGAAATAATCATAACAATCCCACACAATCACCAAGGAAAATGATAAATGCAATGGTAAGATATTCATCACTCTACCATGAGCACTCCTGTTTCCTAGTCAAAATTCAGTAAGTACTAAGGATGCGTTTGATTGCAGGGGTAGAATTTGGGTGGAAAGAAAACGAATTGCAGAAAATTGAATTGCCTAATTTGTTTTACAGGGAATTGTAATTAAAAGTGTTTGATTGGTATAATTTTCCACCTAAACCGTTTGGCTTTGTTTTTCATGCAAATTATTACTTTTTGGAATAAATTTTTTTACAATCTGTATTAAAATTTGTTTGGATTGCCAAAAACTAAAAATAAAAATAAAATATTTTCATAAATTTTTGGTATTCGTTTGACTTTGTTTTTCATGCAAATTGTCGATTAAATGGATAAAATTTTTTACTATTGGATTTAGAAAATGTTTTATTACCAAAAAGTAAAAAAAAAAAAAAAAAAAAACACCCAATAAGGTGGAAAATAAATTTCCACCAAAATCATAAGAAAATAAATTCATACTTTCGTGCTTCAAGAGGTTGTACCTAAAAGTTGGTAGCAAACATTTTTCATGGCAAAAAATGCCAATCAAACACCACAAAAGGGAATTTTTTTCCACCCAACTTTCCACCCTATCAAACAGGGCCTAATAGTATTTAGGCGAACACAGGCCAGCAGTGTACAACTAGAACAATCACTTAAAATGGACCAAGGCACAAAACTATAAATGCCTATTACAATTCCTTTCAAAAGAACCATCCATGCTCATTTTATTGCCTCTATACATATATAACCCCCCACAAAACCCTACACAGATAAAAACACACAAAATTGAGAACGTAACATCCAGAAATTGTAGCAAATCCCAATCTACAAAGTTCATAGTAGCATTTCAATATATATCATATTACAACCCAATGAATAACAGCAAGTCATGTACGAACACAACCAGCCATTAAAAATATTTTCCCGCATTACCATCCAATGTAATGGAATAAAAGGAAAGCATAGATGTTACAACTTACCCTTCATGTGCAAGAAGAGAGCATAGAAGTCGAAGTTCTGCTAGCGGCAGATGAAGCAAAACACTTTGAGTATCATGCTCTCTATCTGCACCAGATACCAACGCTTTATTGGTAACATCACCCTCCGCCAAAGTAGCTCCAGAACCAATATTTGCCACAGCATCTGGTGTGGAAGTCACAGGACCTGACATCTGTTCTGTTGCAGATGCCCCAGGGTTATTAGATGAATTTAATTTGCTTTCAACACCGTCAATGATGACATCTAATAAATTTAGCAGCTGAAACATAGATAAAGCACAATTACAAACAGTCCCAGCAGACAATTCAATATTTTGTAGCAAATATAAAATTTGTTTGAACCATCACCTGTTCCAAATGTGCTATACTTCTTAAATAAAGCGATTGACTCAATAGGCTTAAAAGCAATGCAAGTGACGCCTGTCCCTCGTGTTCCTCATCAACCACCATAACACCTTTGCCCCGATCAGAGCTTGGTGACTCCGTAGGAGATGGTTTTGGCAATCGGAGCTCAACCAATAACTTTGCAACCAAAGGATGATTACGAGCCAAATAGGTGAGAGTCTCCAGAACACGGCGAGAGACCAAAGGTGGAACACCTATTACGAGAAACAGGGTAATTGAAAGTACATATCTATTTTTCTTCAGAATAAGATATAAAAGTTCAGGA
This sequence comes from Osmanthus fragrans, assembly GCA_019395295.1. NCBI lineage: Eukaryota > Viridiplantae > Streptophyta > Magnoliopsida > Lamiales > Oleaceae > Osmanthus > Osmanthus fragrans. The sequence continues at coordinate 329,288 of JAEDXY010000050.1, forward strand.
CATCGAAGAAAAAAGTGTATAGATGCTTGAAATCGTGTATGTAGCTGAAAACATTTATATTCCACTTTCTTCCTTCTACTAGACCCTCCACTGAAACTTGATAAAGCTTCAGAAATCTTAATACGAAAGTAATGTTCAACATAGCATAACAAAAAAGTATCTGCATTCTTAAAAATTCTTCCATAAGGACACTGTTGAGCCTTACATTCAATATAAAACTGGTTTTTTATATTCACAGAAGTATCATCTTTAAGAATGTGCCACATGGCACAATACTCCAAACACCAAAATCTGTACTAAAATAAAACGTTTAGCAATTTATTAAATTTTTTAAACTCCAGCTTTCACCTTCACCTTCACCTTCACTTGACCTTAATCTATCACTTGCAAAAGTAACCAAACATTTGCACAAAAATGATTAAAAATCAGAAAAGAATCTCACCATCAACGTACTGAGGACGAGAATACATCACATGACTCTGGCAAGCATACAATCTATGAGGGGCCTCTGCAGCATTTAGATAATTGGATGATTTTCTTTTATCAATCATCAATAAGTCCATCAGGATTCTGACCAAATCAGTTCTGGTTTCAACATGAGCACATAGGTTCAAGAGAAGTCTCTGTTGGCTTTTATAAAGTGGCTGCATGAAATTAAAACAATTAATACTTTTAAATTTACAAGGAACATCATTGAAGAATTCAAACATGCCGTACAGATACCTGAACTACACGAAGCAGCCGAATCAATGATTTCAAACCTTCTGTGTCAACTAATGGTGACCCATCCGCCTCAACTAGCTTACTTCCCATTGATCGACGGGAAATGATTCCCCCAGCTCTATCCAAACCATCACCTCGTCTAGAAGAATTACCTCTGCGGTTTCTAGGATACATACCAAAGAGAGTTTGGTTATATCTGCGTGCAAACCTTTCGCGTAACATGTTGGCTTCCGCAACAAGGGAAGGAGTCAGATTTGCAAGAATAGCATCGGAAGAAGTTAAAAGAACCTGAGAGAGAGGAATACAATCATCAGGCACTAAAACCATATCCAATAACTCCGGCAAGTTGGAAGAATAAAAGAAATAGAGCGGTCACAAGTCACAAATGATAATATACCTCTTCTCGAATGTCGGTAGGAAAAGTTGCAATTATTGAGACTGTGTCCATCTCAACAGGTTGACCCTCCAATTCTTGTGACTGGAGCAGTCTTTGAGCCCGTTGTTGTGCCAGAACTTCTTCCCGGATGTCAGGGGGAAGCGCTGCAAGAAATTCTGGATCAATATCACCAGTATTTGGTGGCTCAGCATTTTGAGGTTGTGATTCTTGATTCTGTTGAGCAGAAAGAACTTCAGCCCGCAACTCCTCAGGAAGCGCATCTAGAAATGCAGCATCAATTGATCCAGACTCAGCATCACCGTTATGATGTTCCTCAGATGCACCACCTTGATCTGCTTCTTGGATTGGATCTTCTGAGACTTCAGTGACACTACGAAGTGATGCATCTCTTCCACCCATTGGTGTGTTATTTCCAAATGATACGCTCGTTCTCCTCATTCGAGTATCACCACCACCTTGTCTTTCTACACCCTCGTCATGACCGTCAGCACTTCCAATTTCAACATCAAGACTTCGAAGACTCTCCCCTAAAGTTGCCCCACTTCCGCTACTCTCTTGGCTCACTGCTTCAACATCCCGCACAACATCGCTATGGTCATATTGCATTTCAACGGATTGAGGTTGTTGGCTTGATGTTTCTGCACCCTGGATGGATTCATTTGCAACAGGCATGGTATTGTCACTCCTAGAGTTGTCCAATACTGCCGAAGGGGGAGCAGGTGGGTAACTGCTTTCAGCATTGCCAAGGTTTTCAACTGCAGTTTCAGATATCATTACAGCTGAATCAGGATCAACTTCACCTTTATTTTGGGATTCAACCACCAGGTCATCATTGGAAGATTTCTCTGGGATTGAGCGAGTCAAGCTGGATACAAGAAAATCCTCAAGACCTTGAGGAATTGCAGACAAATTCGATCCACCACTTAGCTGGTTTTCATTGGCCCACAAATTAAATCTGTGCCCTTGACGTCCATTTCGCAGAGTCCGAAAAAATGAATCCAACCGAGATGAGGGACCCTCCAAGTTTCTATCCAAGACACTATTGCGGACATTCTCTGTAAACAGGTAGAAAAAGGAAAAACAGATGCCATGTGTAAAAATTGGCTGTTACTATAGACTGGACGCATCTTTCATAAATTGTAACAGCGCACAAACATTTATACAAATTCATAAAAGAAAATACTAAGGAAAGAGGACACTTATTAGGGAGCAAAACCTGTTTGTCTTGGAGGGCCTGCATACACTGACGGCGGTTCCACCAAAAGCGGATGCTGGGAAGGCACGGTGCTATCAACATTTCTGCCCAATAGATTGTAGATGGATGTAGTACGACCCTGGCGTCGGGATCCAAAAATTTCAACGGGCATTACGTGGAGTGTTTCACTGTTAAAACTATCTCTGTCAAAAACCTCTATATGGTCAAACACATTTATCCCATTCATTTCCTCCCCCAGCCTGAGTATAACACCATCCTCATCATCCTCGTCATCTTCATCTGCTTCCTCCATTACCTCCTCATCAAACTCATCTTCATCATTTTCATGGTCATCTTGATCTGTATCGGCATGTCTCAAATGATGTGATTCATCATCTTCCAGGTCATTGTGTTGTTCATCACCATCTTCATCTTCATCATCTTGATCACCTTCATCCCCCGACATCTCATCGTCATCATCGTCGTCAAGATCCCCTTCTACATTAGGTCGAATTTCAAATCTTATGCCTACAGTATCAAGGCCATTTTCAAGATTTCTGATGTTCTCTGAATTTTCATGCACGTAATCATTTTCAGCAGTGGCAAAGCCACCATCAATATCCTGGTCGTGCTCCATATCATCTGTGACAGCCTCAGACCCAACATAATTCTGGTTTGTGCTAAAACACTCTCTGTGGTCAGTTGGCCCTGAATTTTCATTAGCTTGGGTTGTGGTTTCCATGGACTGTGACATGCTACCAACACCATTATCTTCCCTAGGCTGACTGTCATCAGTATGCTTTGTCACACGATCCCCTCTTCCAGAGTTCGAGTCAAATGCATGGATATGTTCCTTAGTCACGGACTCCAGAACTTTAATAAGACTTGTCACAACCTTGGGTGAATCAGCATGATCCAGGTCTAACACACGAAGTGTTCGAGTGGATGATTGAACCAGACCAGCCTCTATGAAAGTAACAGAAGCTTCTGCAGATATGGATGAACCTGTTGGCAATCGAGCAGCTAGTACATCATTGAGCAGGCCAGCAAGAGCTTGAATATCAACTCCTGGTGCCCTAAAACCATTAGAAGAATCAACAAAATCATTGAAAGCATTGTTGATCTCTGTGAAGATTCTTTTCCTTGCCTCGGTGGAGCGAACACATGATGCTACAAGGAACTGGTTGGCTCTGCTAGCCAGTTTATGCCGCCAGTCCACACCTGTTTTCCTCTCCTTTTTGGAATTTTCAGAATATGGTAAGAATTTATAAAGAACATGTTGAAAAATTCCACCACTACAGTAAGCTATGGCACCACGTTGAGGTAGACCCCGGTCAGCATCCTTCCGGATAATAATATGAATAGACGATGCATACATCAAAAGAATCTCCGTCAGGAGCTTCAATATAAATACTATCTTAGCCATGGATGCAGAAGAATCTTGATTGCTGGCTTCATTCTCTTCAGATACAGAAACAATAGCTTTCCCTTTCCCCTTACTAGTAGAAACATCAATATCCATATCGGTTGATGAGCTAATTTTGGTCACAGATTCATCTTTCAAAGGAGGTACAAAAGATATTACTGAATCCAACAAAAGATCGATCACACTTGCAAAACTCTGAGGAGGTCTACGATGGATCTTGAAATTCTTAAAATTTGTATCAGTGTGCTTCCCATGCCCACAGCCAACACCACCCTTCCCATCATTAGTGTGTTGTTTATCTTTCTCCTCTGTTTTCTCTTTCTCCTTTTCTCTCTCTTTGCATTTATCCTTGTCACGGTCTTTCAGTAAGACAATATACGGCCTATCACCCACCATCTCAACTTGGCACACAGACTTAGCAGCTTGCATGAAAATCACTGGATCCCGTTTAATGACTGAACTTAAATTTGACAGAAAATTGCGCGGTGTAAGCCTTCCAGTGGACTGTCTGTTATTAGCAGTTGCAACACTATGCCGTATCTCAGACTCCATAGCTTGCTGGAGGGTTTGGGAATCTTCAAGGATGTGTCGTATTATAATAGCAGCAACATTGTCAAAGCCAACAAACAAGCTAGTTGTTGGCAAGGAAAGAAGTAAGTGCAAACCCTGGGCTTCCAGAAAACTAACAGCAACCGAGTGAGTTCTCGTAAGAGTAGAACAGAGCTGCAATGCAGCATGCATTGTTTCCGAAGGTAGTTGTTTCCTCATGCAACCACAAATTATTTCAATAAGCCGATTTTGCTCCTGTATATCCAAATGCTTTGGCAATATCCCCAAAGTTGTCTGCAGTTCGTTCTGCTTGTGGTCATCAATGACAAGAGATGGTTGGCTACCAAAATCATTCTTATTCAACAGTTCTAATGTATCAGCATTTAACTTTATATCCACTTGAGAAAGACAATCAATGGCAATAAGAGCTGAAGTCACCCATTTTGGAACTTGCAATGTTTCTCCGTCATGGGAACTAGAATTCCATAGTGAGAGCAGATCTGATGCAACTTTAACCAAACCACTCTTAGAGGCTAATTCTCGTGCAGCTGCATCTTCATTAAGAATTAGAGCAAGAACGTGGAAAAAAGAAGAGAGCATGTCTCTATTTCCACTGTTGGATATGCTACCACAAAGCTTCACTTGCTCGATGATGAATGAAATGACTCTTGGTCTTTGCTGACCTTCATTTTGTGAGCAAATCATCACAAGAAGGTCTCTAACAGGGAAAGCCAAAGAATTTTTCATTTGTAGAAGTTTACTACATGTAGACAATAGCTCATCGACCGGAGGGAGTTGCACCAATTCGTCTTCAATGGTCTGACTGTTTTCATTTGTAGCATCTTCCTTTGAGTTCGATCCAGAGTTCCCAAGGGACATAGCAAGCGCACGTGCAAGTTCATCATCTTCTGGGGTTTCCTCAGGATGTGAGAACAACCATTCCATTGCAAGCTCCACAGTATTTGAACCAACCTGCCTTAGAGCCTCTTCAGCTCGAGACCTGGAAAATCCCATCTCTACAATCATTGAAATCACTGACTCATTCGGAGGAGGCCCAACCACACGGCCTGCATTATTATTAACATTTTTCACTTCTACACCAGAGAAGATGTGCCTCACAATGTTAACGACTCTCGCAATGAACTCATAACTGCATTCTGGGAACTGTGGGTGGGTCCAAACAGGAAGCACAGCTTTCATAACCATAGAGTGAAGAATCTTCACAAACGTTTCTGCATCCTGAGGAAATGGAGAACCCCCACTAACTAGAGGCTGGGTCAGCAAATGCTTTGTGAAGGGGGATAATATAAAAGATGAAGTCACCAAATGGTCCATAACTTTACCATAGCTAGCCAAGGGTCCATATATCCACGAGCTATCTGCTTCATCTATTTGGTCTTGCCTCCCCTCGTCAGTCTCCATGGGAGAAGCAGGAGTTCTGTTGATGGTAAAAAGCAACTGACTGGTAGCTTCAAATGTTGTCAAGACTGATTGAATGACCCCTCGTCCATACAAACAATTTAATAGAACAGGATTACAAGAGTCAGGTTTTTCCAGAAGCACGCCGTCAATGAAATCAATAACCTTGCCGAAGTAGCGACACTTGGTTGAAACAGATGCCTCTGATCCAGAAGGGTGACCCTCAAAATTCATGTGGTCTAAAGCAATCAAAGCAAAGGTAGAAGCCACTGATTTTGAAGGAGCAGACACATTTAGCATATCATCCCGGCGACGAGATGGAAGTAGCATCACCTTTCCCAACTCTTGAAACAAGTGGGTGATGTGAATGGATAATGATCTTACCATATCACAAGAAGAATGATAATAAGATTTCTGCTTGTCATTTTCCTTTCTATCAAATATTTCAGTCCCACCAGATGAACTGGACTGATGTGCTTCTTGGCTGGCTCCCAGCCACGAACTTGAAGGTCCATCTATACTCTGTTGCTGAGAGAGATCACGATAAAGATTTATAAGGTCAAAAAACTGGGACTCAAAGCTCCATCCAGATGTTCGCCTTCTAAGTGAAGGATCAAGAAACTGACTGACAGTATTCAATCTCTGGTCTTCAGTATCATTTGCACTCAATTCTGGTAATCGTGACTCATCACCAGAGCCAGTAAAGTCTTCCTCTGTATCAACCTTAGCATCTTCAAGTTGAGCAATCTGCCATAGAATTTCTCGCTGAAAAATACCCATATCTTCCAGAACATCCTTACTGCCATTACTAAATTCTGTGAGCAATGCAGTTACCCAGCGATTGTCCTTTGATACAGCCAAAAATAGGAGGAATTCAACAAGGGAGAGGGACAAAAATACACTGCTGTCTGGAGTGCTCTTAGGGTCCAGCAGAAAGGAACCAGAGACAATACTAAACAGAGTCAATGTTTTCTTCAGATGATCTCTGAGTGCAGAACAGAAGGCACGAGCCAAAGGGACAGAATGATGCTGAGTGAAACTCTTAAATACCAAGGTGCTATGCAATGCTATGGACATTCCCTCGGTTGATTGAGTAATACTAGGGCGTAACAGAAGTTTGAATAAAGCTTCAATACCAGACTTCTCCACAAATAACCGACATGTCTCAGAATTTATTATCGTCCGGTGAACAAGAACCATCACATGAAAGATACAAAGCTGGATATACTGCTCGTCACTGATTCCTTCTACCGAAGGATCTTTCGCACCAAGGGAGAGGGAGCAAGAGCCTAAATTTTCCGTGTCCTCAGAATCCATGGAATCCATTGTGCTGTTTCCCTTATCTTCCGTTGATGACCCAGAACCTGTTGTGTCTCCACGCAATGCAATCTTATTAACAATTTCAATGATAAGATCAACACCAGTACCTCTCAGTGAAGATACGTGCCGTAATAGCTCTTCCAGAGCATTCGCCAAAGGAACAATACCCTCATTCATTGCCATCACATACTTTTTGTCGGTGAATATATCAATGAGAAAGCGTAAAGCCGAAGTTTCTCTCACTGCCTCTAAGCCCTTGGCATTGAGGCAAATTGCACCGAGGCCATTCAAAATGCATGTAATGGCTTTTGAAGAAGGAAGTATACCAGCTGACACTGATGATAGAAATGCAGCAGGTAGACCCAGTTCATGCAAGACATTAAAACAGGTTGGGTCTTTGTGAATCATTTCGCTCATAAGAGTTACAGCTGAGGAATAAATCTCACCTCCAAATTTTTCCATGTTACTGAAAATCATTGACAAAGTGGGAGTCAAAGAAACATCATAATAATTCTGTGATCTTGTAGAATTTGCTGCAGCATAAGTCGCAGAACCAAGTGCCTTCAACAAAACCCTGATGAGTCTCTTCTGTGCATAAAACTGATCATCACTGTATTTATTATGTTCACTATTGATAATAGTCTTGGTTACTGCCTCGGCCAAGTCAATCATTCTATGCACTTCAATCTGCAATCTGTAAACCAAAAGCTCTACTCCACCCAAATCTTTGAAAAGAGTCACTGCTGTATTGCTGTAATCCATGAGCTTCTGCAGAGTCTTCACAGATAAATAGACAAGATGCACATGTTTAGGATCTGAATCTTCCAAAAGAGGTAAAAAGGTAGGTACCATTCCTGACCCCCGAATAATGCTCCCAGTACTTGAAGAAGATATTACATGTAGCATGTAAAACTGTAGAAGCGCTTCAACAAAGGCAACAGATGACAGATCACTGGAGTCTTTCAATGACAAGATTGCTCTTTGAAGTACATTTAAGAGGATCGTGCGATTACCACCTGCAAAACTCATGCTTGATCCACTTAATATCCGTGCACGTTCATGAGATGCTGAATATGCAGCTAACAATGCTCCCAAAGCCGTCATCGCAAGTGTTCTTATGCTTACAGATATGATTTCTTCGGACCTCACAATTCTAATTAATTCATTTGTATATTCTGGCTCATTAGCAAAAAAGGAAACAAGTTCATCGTGTGAATCACTAGACTGTACAAGCACAATGAAAGCAAGAAGACAAATCTTGCTGTAAATCCTGCATATTCTGCGAGAACGGAAGGCATGGGCATATCTGATTCTGGTCAACAATGAGAACCTATGCTCTGCAGGTACATTATACTGATCAATGCACAACTTCATAAGCGATAGATCATCCTCTACGCGTAAATGAAGATCGGGAAGATTAATCACACTCATATCAGAAGGAACTGTGTCATCATTAGGTTCTGAAGTGCTGTGAGAATTGGCACCATGCAATTCAAAATAAAGTGTTGACCCTATGCGACACTGCAACTTTTCCTGATCACTTTGCACATCAAATGAAAAGAGGTTTAGCCCTTCCTCTGAGATCCTCTCATGTAGTGTGACACATGAATACAAACCCAAGCCTTCTTCTATTGTACCCCATCCCTGTGCAAGGGAAAGGAGACAGCTGTTCACGGACCCACACCCAACCAGCTTTCCATGTGCATGTAGTTTGGACGGAATTATCTTCACTAGGGCAGATAGTGTCTCCAAAGCTGCAATGACAATTTCAGGATCTGTTGATGCAAGCAAGAGCCTGAAATGCTGGAGAGAGACAAGAAGTTTAGGACAGGGAGAACTTATGCAGGATTGAATTTCTTGTCACGCTCCAGGATTAAAAAAAGCAGAGTGAACTTTGTCTTTTTTCCTTTCTTTTCCCTTTTTTTAATTAATTCAGAAGGCGGAGCAGTGTTAGGTAGCCTATTAAAGATGCATAATAAAATCTTTATCCAACTACAATAAAACTTAATCGTATTTTCAGTCTTCGGCTTACCTCTAAGCCAGTAAAAGAACTCTTATTGTGGCAATTATCTAGAATAAATTGCATCACTCGCAGAATTTGCAGAACTGCTTGTTTTGGAAATGGGCAGACATCACCTAAAATATTATCCGACAAGAGGAGATCGTTTCTATTGGATAAATATGTCTTGAAATATGTATCAAAATGCAGAAATAATGGTCTCCAGTGATGGAAATTCCCCTGTAACAAAGCAAAATATAAGTGGGAAACCAATTAAACACAAGAAAAGAATAACTATAAATAGGAGTAATCACCACCTTGCCAAACTCCCAACGAAAACCAGATAGAGGAATTGCTATGTCTTGTAATGGACATTGAATCACCTTGTCAATAAATGCCTTTATCCTTGGAGGCTGAGAAAGAAAAATAAAGAGTCAGTGTTCATTATCCAGGTAAGAAAAGGACAGATTAAATAAAAATCGTAAAAGGTTATCTTATCTCCATCTCAGAGTATTAAAAAAATATATATATACAGCTTAATATTTTAACAATTACAGGAGTTCGATATCACTGCTTAAACCAGATCGATTAATTTCAGCAAGTTCACCCATAATGTCCCACTAGTAAAGTACAAAAGTTTACTCCAAAGTATTGAAAACATGATCATTAAGATCGTGATGGTGACATAAAGTAAAGCTAATGAATTGATAATACATTCTTCCAATGGATGGAGAAGAATTACTCTGAATTCAAATACGAAGAACGTAAAATCAAAAGAATTGGCAGCCAATTGCAATGTTAGAACTTAGAATTAAAGAGCAAAGTCAATTAAATATAACCAATCTAACCTACAAAACACAATAAAATAAAATACACAAATGAAGAAGCAGCACTGTCTCGCCAGTTCAATAAAGATGACATACATCTATTCTAACGCCTTATACGTATATTTGGACATCAATAACGTAAAATCATCGGGTCAATGATTCTATATTAGTACATTGAATTATCCAAGAAGCTGAATAGATCACAAACTCATCAATTGCTATATAAGAAATTTGTATATTACTATAAACTGGTATTTTTTCAGTCAATCCCCCAAATGTCCCACCACCACAAATAACATGAATATATCAATCAGGTGTTTCGTCTTAATTTTTATTTGAAGTTTTCTGAAGTATTTTAGACATATATATAAAAAAGGAAAAAGAACGCCTAAAACAGACATTTGGTAGACAAAGCCCCTGATTGGCCCCCATTAAATTAATTTTTATTTCTCTCTCCCATTTTCAACTACACATTCTTCCATAAAATAATATTACACATAAATCGAAAACTTTTCTTCTTTTTCAACCACCCATTCTTCTAAAAAATACTATTCCACCCATTAAAATTTCAAATAATGGGGGCCAAACAGGAGCAAATTCCTATTTGGATTTTTTTTCAAAATGTCCTTTAAAATTTGAACATTCTGGAAGCAAAGTTTTATGTTTTAATTCTTTTGAATGGCCACCAAGCAGAGAAAATTTAAACATGGTTTTGTCCTCCATATTCACCCCCACCTAATCACTCCTTGTTCTCCTCCTGATTGTCCTCCCCATGATTCCATGAGGAGATATTTGAACTTTCATATCCATATTGAGTTTCATTGCTAAAGCAGCACCATATAATTAGTGTTCACATTTTTATTCAACTTTTAAAATTGGCAAGAGAATGTTTTCAAGCGGCTTCTTGCCTTCATATCATGGTAGTTACTCTATAGATGAAACAGGAAGCTAGATGTAATTAGAGTTTCAAAAAGAACATCGCTAAGATATCAATGAACTGCTCCATCATATATAAACTGCTCCCCTATGATGGACGGACACGTGATGGACACGCCGACACGCAATTTTCAAAATTGTATTAACATGACACATTGATTAATTTTTTAAAAATTCTTCATTTATATAATATAAATTTAGTTTTATATTTATTAATTTTCTTGTTAAAATCTAAGTACGTATTTGTTATTTAATAATAAATTTGAATTAAAAATATATAATATGTCTAATAAAGAAATAAAAATGATCATGGTAGAGTGTTCAAGAAGTGTCGATATCGAACACCCATTGAACACACGAACCACCTCCCTACTAGAATTGTTCATGCAACAAAGCTGCTCTTAGTAGAGTTTAAAATCAAAATAGAACTAAATACAACCTCATTCAAATAAAATACATTAACTATTATAAAGTAGAAAGAGGGTTCAAAATGCCTCCACTCAGTACCCAATTGGCCTAAATATGTCTCACGACATGTGAAACGTTAATTTGACTACATACCAAGTAATAATAGGGGAGTGATTTAAAAATTCCATTTACATGACCAGAGGACTTACGGAATGTAGAATAAAGGAACATCTATCAAAATTTTATTTATTTCCAACATAAAACAGAATAAATTATTAAACATTACATATAATTCAGTAGTAATCAGAATATCACAATTGGTATGTGTTTAAATTTTTTATCCAATCCTATCCAAAGGCAGCCTTTGGATAACATCGTGACATTTTGGTAACAAAGGTCATCAGGTCTAGGTTTATGGATGGATTCAGTCAGCAAAAATCCCTCCAACTCAATCGACCGATTCCCCCTTCCCACCAACCCCAATCACTCATAAATTTAAAAAATAAAAAATAAAATAAAATAAAATAAAGAGGATCGAGTGAATAGAAAAAAAAATCATTGATCTCAGATTAACTGCCATTCTATAAAACATATTTCTGATATTAATTTAATTATTAAACCCCAACAATTAAGTAAATAGTATGGGCCGATTCACCCATCTAATAGTTAGTACAGAACACCTCCCTGAACGTCAATTGGAAAATACGCATACACACACGTAATCATAAAGCTAGAGAGAGAAACTAAGAGAAGTAATACAGGCTCAGAGTCGAGTTTAACAGAGGGACCGATAGGTCCTTCACTAGATAGCAGTTGGCGTAGCCTGGATGGCAAGCTTGATCTTGAACTAGCCATTTTAACATCCGCTACTCTATTTACTGCAAAAAAAACAAAAGCGAAAAAAGCCCACCACGAATCAGTATCAGAATATCATCTTCATAAACACACAACAAAAAAATCATTAACTACCGATGAACCCGTAAATCAAAATTGAAATCCCATCAATTAATACATATACAAAGAGAAAGTATGCGTGTACAAAACGGGGAGCTGACCTTGTGGAGAGAAAGGGGCGGTGGATGCAGGCACATCGAAAGGGTTCGGACTGTACAGAGAGGAACGAAAGATTGTATCTACGAATGTATAGGGTTTATTTTGGGTGTAGAATTGATTGAAATTGAAACCCTTGCAGAAAGAAGGGGCTGAGTTTTCTGACACAATATGACTTCTTTTCCACCTTAGTTTCTTCTCCGAAATTTATAGGGTTATAAGGCGGTTTTGCTCTTTGGTCCCTCGTCTTCTTGAATATTCATTTTCTCCTCTAAATGGGTTCATTTTCCTTTGTTTGATCTCTTTTATTTTCTTTTGGACTTCTTGATTTTTCTTTGGCTATTTTCATTTAGAGTGGACTCAATTAAGAAAGGCAACAAACAAAAAATTTCTTTAAAGCTCAAAATGAACTTATAAAGACGAAAAAATGATAAATTATTAAACACGACATAAACGATAAAATCTTGATCGAAAATTAATTTTTCAGAAAATTCATACAACAATATATATTAAAATTACATGTAATATTTATAATCTGATTATATTTACAAAATCCTTAATGATCTTGATTCTTGACTGATGTCCACTTTCGAAACGAAAATTTTGATTATTTATGAAATATTGAATTAAAAATATATTTTTTTCTATTGAATTGCATTAAAGCTATGAATTTTTAAAATATTCATAAAATTATTTCAATTTTAATTTAATTATGCATTAAGTTTTGCTGCAAAAGAAAGAAGAAAAAATGTATAAAATATGAAATTTTGACGAAAATAATTCGGAGCATTTTGGTGCAATGAACTGGCAAAAAGAGAAAATCGGGATAATCGAATTCATTATTTGCTCTCAAGGCACTACCGCGTGCATGGTCCCAAATCGACCAATTTTGTAGAGGAATGAGAGCTGAACCGAATCAAACCGAATTGAACCGACCAAATGGTATGATATTTCATAATTTTATGCGAATAGAATAGACAATGTATCACTATTATGTTTCTTTCAAGTCCATGTTAATCATGCATTAATATTATGGGCTTGTTTGCGAAAGCTTTAAAAGTTGATATCAAAGTCAATAATTAATTTTAATTACATTTTTAACCGTGTTTGGTAGATAATAAATTTTAATTTTAATCCAAGTTAATGTCAACAATTAATTTTGACCACATATTTTATGAAATTCACAAATTTTCAACCACATATTTCATCAGCTTTTATCAAAATTTACTAAATTCTAATTTTAATTCCAAGGGCTTAATGGGATATACAACTTGTATTAATTTTTTTAATCTCAAGTTTCATTAAATTTTATCAAAAGTTATTGAAACTTTTATCAAAAATTTTGTCAAATAACCCATGTATCTAAATTTATTTTCTTTTTCTTTTGAGACCTTGTTCAAACTCATTTTTGGAATAGATTTTGAAAATGTTATTTGTTCGGAGATAGTAGGTTAAAAAGTTTAAAAATTTTGAATTTATGTGCAAAATTACTTTTTTAGAGAATGTCTGATTGAAAATTATTTTTAAAGAATTGAGATCAAATATGTGTTAATTTTCTTTTGTTTAAATGAACTTTAATTTATATTTTATGATTTTTTTTGTTGTGTCCACATTGTATAAGCCAAATAGAATCTTGCCATGATTAATTATTTACAATTAGGGTGTGTTTGGTTGAAAGAATTTTCATGGAAACTGGCATTATTTATCTGAACTCCAACTTTTGAAGTGTTTGATTGCCTTTTTTATGAAAAAATATATTTTTTGAGGAAAATATTTTGTTTGGGGGAAGTAGGTTTTTGTTTTCATCAAAATAAGGAAAATATTTTTTCATACCAATCAAACACACCTTTAATAGGGGGAAAAAAACAAAAAACAATGTGAAATAGTTCAATACATCAAGGAAAAACTATAGCGAAGGTCCCCAATCTATTCTCTTCCTCGCAAGTTGATCCCCAACTTCTAATTTTGACATTTAAATATTTATCCGTTAATTTTTTTTTTTTAACTTGAGTAGTCTCAATAGACAATTTAAGGCCTTCTTTAGTTTTGCTAAAAATAAATTTTTTTTATATATAAATTTTGATAAAAATTGATGAAATATATTATTAAAAAATTGATAAAAATTACAAGTCATGTGAAATGTGTGATTGAAAATAAGTTTGAAAAATGAATTTTAAGAAATAAGGATCAATAAGAGACTAAATCTAAAACATAGTCAACATAATGCAAGACTCGCATGTGTCAACTATAGAGACAATATGTAGTACTAGTGTCAATAGTACATCACATAAGAAATGACTCACAAAACCGAGATCACCTATGAAAAAAGATTATTCTCATGCAAAATTGCCAATGTGGACCTTTCCGAGAACAATATGAAAAAATTTAATAGAACAAATGATTAATGACAGAAATTTCGCCGATGATCGGCAATAGTATGTTGTCGATGATGTCAAAATCATCACATTGCTTCAACCATTCGATGAGAAGCTATTTGTAATCATCGATGGTATAAATGTTTTGTGATTTTAATTGAAATCAATACATGTGATTCAGTTAGAATAGCTGACAACGATACCATGGCTGATCACCAACACATATTCGTTAGTGATTACCAACGAAAATATCGCCAATGTTGTTGGGAATTACTAACGTTGCTTCAGTAACCAATGGAAATTCGTCAATGTCAATTGTTCACTAAAATTGTAAATCACAAGTGCACGGACGAGTTCAAGTAATAAAGCGGACGTGTGAGTTCGAGTTATTGATCTCTCAATGAATGTTTCGTTTAATTATATAATGGTAGACTCGGTTTTAACAATTAAATACACGCCATTTGATTTTAGATGTGAGAAAATGATTTTAGAGTTTAATTAATATAGCAATTGTGATTGTGATGGATATTTTAGGTTATAAATAAGTTGAGATTCATGATTTCACTTAACCGTTATTTTATTAATTTCTCAAAAAGCCTAATCGCAAATTTCTCAAGTACAAAGTTAGGCATGATTTTCTTATTTTAGTTAATTACCTCTCATGAACAAAACTAACTATAATTAATTGGTTTAACCTACTATGTTTTTATGTCAATTAAACTCAAACAACCACATTAATTTTTCAAAAAAATAGTTCAATGAGTCACCTAGAATTAAGAATATATCTCTATCTCCTATAAGAACCTAGGCTATTTACTATTTTGATCTAAAATATACAATAATCTCAAAATAATTGCATAGATTATCTAACCCCAATCATTTATTGACCACATACATGATAGAAATTGAAAACACAACAATAAATGCAGAAGAACTGTAGTAATTTAAAACATTAAATAGTAAATTTTAGCATTAATGAAATTTAGGTCAAGCTATATCATAAATTTCAACCTCAAAAACTTAATTCATATTAAAACAAAGGCACAAAATAGAAATGGTGTAGAAATCCATAACAAAATCAAGAAAATAAAGGTTAAATACAAGAAAGTAGGCAGAATCCGTCCTTGGAGGGATTCCATAAGCAATAAGATAGTATAATCTTGATTTTTCCTTCAAAATCTTGCACTTTGCTTGGTATTTCTTACTTTGTGTTTGCCTCTTTTCTCCCTTGAATGAACAATAAATGTGCGTAATGAGTGGTGTCCCAAAAATGGCTGAAAAGTGGTATATATTTGCCCTAAAATTCGTCATAGAAAATTGCACAAAACCTCTCAAAAGAAACCGAAAAAATTACCCCAGTTGGAAAGGTCGGTGCGAGGGCGTTGGCATTCCCGACGTACCCATGTCGGGAGTGTCTTTTGCTTTCTGTTTTATGTTGGCTACTCCCCGCCTGCGTGCCAACTTATCTGTGCGCGAGCGACTTTCCTCTGTTTTCCTTTTTTGTAGCTAAGCTCCGGTAACTGCAGCAAGTCCCTCAACTTCAATTTTCTTTATTTTGGTCCTTGAATTTTTTATTTCCTTCAAATATGCATTCATAAATTGCATTCAAGGTCCTTTAACTTTCAATACTTTTCAATTTGGTCCCCAAATTTATGTTTTTGTTCACTTTTGGTTATTTTCTCCCCCTTATCTTATTCTCTTTCAATTGGAAATTTTCAACCTATAAAAAGCAAGTTTACCAGATTATGAGTAGAATTTCATCGATTTAAAACTTATTCAGATGTCTAATAAGTGTATGAAAAGACACTTATCATTAGTCAAAAATAATATTTTTTTCTATGCTTTTTTTTATTTGTATGACACAAACAAATAAATTAAAATATCTTTTTATTCTTTCTCAATCGTGCTAATTAGTAACACGTGTTTTGCATGTGGTTTTATAATAACATGGAATCTATTATTAATCAAGCAACAAGAAGTTGGACTTTGGTGCTTAACTTTTCTTGAAAATTCAATCTAAGTCCAATTTATTTATGTCATGCAACAACCAAAAAAATGCATATAAATTATTTTATCACATAATATATTTAAAAAATGGGGTATTAAATTCACTTTCCTTAAAAAAAAATAAAAATAAAAACTTGACCTTGAAATTATCTTTTGTCAAGGAGTTTTGGACATTTAGCTTTAATATCCTCTTCTTCTTCTTCTTCTTCTTCTTTTTTTTTTTTCTTTCCAAGTTGGATAATTCAATTCATGATCACATCATTGTACCTTTATTAGATGAATCTATTTATTCCTCAACACATGAACCTTCCTATTGAGTATATTTCTTGGGGTTTCTTCACTTGTTAGATCTTTATGTACTTCCAATGACTACAAATCTACCACATGACTGAGATCGTGCATATATTTTCTAAGTATAGAGATATGAAACGCATTATGCACAGTTGAAAAGTTCAGGTGACAATGCAATTCGATATGCCACACTTTCAACTTCTCTTGAATTTAAAATGATCCAATAAATTGAGGTCTTAATTTTCATTTCTTGCCAAAATGGAGCACGCCTTTCATCGGTGCTACTTTCAAAAATATTTTATCCTCCACTTGAAATTCTCTGTCTTTCCTTCTCTTATCAGCATAACTTTTTCGCTGATCTTGAGTTCCATTTATTCGTGCTCGAATCTTATTGACAACTTGAATGATCCGTTCAACAATCTCAAGACCTAAGACCCTCTTTCCACCCATTTCATTCTAGTGAATGGGTGATTGGCATTTTCTACCATAAAAAGCCTCATATGGAGCCATGTCTATAATGGTATGAAAATTGTTATCGTAGGCAAACTCTACCAATGATAAAGTACTTCCCAACTGCCGTCAAAATCCAACATGCATGCCTTAACATGTCTTCTAGAATTTTGATGGTTCTTTCAGACTGATAAACTGTTTGTAGATGATATGCTATTTTGAAATTCAAATTAGACTTTATAGCATCTTGTAAACTCTTCCAAAATTTGGACATAAATTCGGGATCTCTATCAGATACAATTGATATTGAAACTCCATGCAACCAAATAATCTCTTTTATATATAATATGTCAACTATTCCATGCTAAAATTCATTCTCACTGATAGAAAATTAGATGACTTAGTCGATTAATCAATTACTTTTCATTTCCACTTAGAAATATCCAATGAGTTCAAAAACCCTTATGGCCTTTTATGTTTAGCCTTGACTTCCCAATAGACCATGCATCGTTCTACAAACATTCATGTCACTGTTTTCATATTTCTCTATTAAAATTTATGTCGAAGATCTCGTTACATTTTCCTACCTTTGGGATGAGAATGTAAGGAGTAGAATGAATCTATTTAATAATCTCCTTTTTTAGAACTTCATTCTTCGATAAACATAGCCTTCCTCTAAACGTATGTACTCCGAATATAAATGAAAGTCCTTTCATTTTCCCATACCATCATGTGATTTTCTTCTTTGTATAAAAACATTTTACTCTAAGTTTCTTTATTATGATCCTTAAGAGTAAGTTGAACATTCAAAATTGCTATTCTGGTCATTATCTATTCAGAAAAAACAACTTCTATTCTCGACTTCTCAAAATCCTTAACTATTTTTCTTACCTCATAGATAAAGCTACCAAATGTCCTACTGTCTTTCGACTAAAAGTATCAGTGACCACATTAGCCTTATCCCAATGATAAATAATAGTACAATCATAGTCCTTTACAAATTCCATTAATCTCTTTTGTCTCATATTTAGTTCTTTTTGAGTAAAGAATTATTTTAGACTCTTATAATCTATATAAATCTCACACTCCCCTCCATACAAATAATGCCACCATATGTTTAGCCCGTGGACTATGGTCACTAGTTCTAGATCATGCATTGGGTAGTTATGCGCATACTACTTCAATTTTCTTAAAGCATATGCAATCATTTTACCAAGCTATATTAACATACATTCTAACCCTTGATTGGATGCATTGCTATATATGACAAAGCCTCTAAACTTTTCAGTATTATTAATACTGGGGCTATAAATAGTCTCTATTTTAACTTTTGAAAACTCTGTTTGCATTTTTCTTATCATTGAAATTTAATGTATTTTCTAGTCAACTGAGTCATTGGTCCAATGTTATTTAAAAAACATTTTATGAATCTCCGATAATAGCCCGCAAGTCCCAAAAAATTGCTAACTTTGTTAGCATTGGATGTCTAGACTACTTGGTCATGACTCCCATTTAGTCAGATTAACTTCAATTCCTTGAGAAGTCATAACATGATCAAAGAAACCAATTTGATCAAGCTAAAATTTGTATTTGTTGAATTTGGGGAATAACGTTTCTCTTCGTAGCATATCCAACACTATTTCAAGTTGAATTTGGGGAGTTTTAAGGTTTCAGTTATGAGTGTTTTTTAAAGTATCGATTTGGAACGTTTATTGTTGAATTGATTTTGAATAGTTTTAATAGCAATTTTTAAAATAGTTCAACTCATGCTTGAGAGTTTTTTATCGTCTGGTTCTAAAAAAAATTTAAAATGTAAATTACATGTATGCCCTTAGTTAAATTTTCATTTTATAGTTTCATGAATGAATTGTTTTTACTCATATGTGATATTTTACTAATAGCTAATTTGTAACGATCTGAACCTTGCGCCCAAGTCGATAAAACATACGTACTGTTCGCTTTGGATGGGTCTGTACCCACTTACCCCTCACGACTTCCTGTCGCGTTCCCCGGGATTCGAACTCATAACATCTCCCTTAAGAGTAACTTAAGGAGAATTCTGGTACCAATTGGACCCAAAATGGACAGTACGTATGTTTTAACGACTTGGGCGCAAGGTCCGAATCGTTATAGCTTTTTTTATAACGACCCGGACCTTGCGTCCAAACCGTTAGAACATACGTACTGTCCGCTTTGGATGAGCTTTGCACCCACTTGGCTCCTCACAGATTTTTGTCGCCTCCCCTAGGATTCGAACTCATAACCTCTCCCTTAAGAGTAACTTAAGGAGAATCTTGGTACCAATTGGAGTTGCTTGGGCTCAAGGTCCGGGTCATTACATAATTTATTTTTCATATAAGTTAATATTTAACTTAAAAATTAAATAAAGTTAAATATTTACTTAAAAAATTTATGTTAGTTTTTTTTACTTCTAAGTAACTTTTACAGTTATAAGTTAATTTGGAATTTTAAATAATTTTATATTTAACTTTAAAAAAATTTAAGTTAGTGTTTTTTACTTGTAAGTAAATTTTACAATTATAAGTAAATTTTGTATTTTAAATCATTTTTAATTGAATTTTTACTTATAAGTAATTTTGATATTTATAAGTGATTTTTGTCTTATTAGTAGTACCGGAGCACCTATGGTAAAACAATTGGTCTCACGAAAACCTTCTCTAATAACTCATGTAGTTGTAGTTTCAATTCCTATAATTCGTTTGGTACAATTCTATACGAAGTCTTGGACACTGACCCCACTTCAGATATTATATCAATTGTAAATTCTTGTTACCCGTCTGTTAGAGTGTCACATAAATCCTCTAGGAAACATGTCTAAAAAAAATCCTTTATGACAGGTACATTAGCCATCTCCAACTCAAGCTGCTATGTACTTGTAATGTTAACCGAATAATCATGACATAATTATTTTTTCATCAACTTCTTTGCTTGCAGTACAGATAAGAGCCGTGAAAACAATATAAGTCTAGCTTTGAAGAAACAAGCATCATTCTCTCTTGATGAGCTATTCTTTTGATAAGAGGGAATAGTTGCATGATTGCTTCCTAACCAATCCATATCTAATATGATATCAAAATCTTTCATCGCTAATAAATATAAATTTTCCGTTATCACTTTTCTATTAGACTCTTGCCTAACATACGTGATTGGTATTAAGAGTCTTTCCCGAACAAATGCTAATTAACAATTCATTATTTATTTTTTCTTATGTCACTCTTGACTTATCAATAAAATATGTAGAGATAAAAAAAATAATAATAATAAGTTGGTGTATTAGATACCAACAAAGTATATGTTATCTGATGAGATCCCGAATAGGGGAATAGCATGGAACTCGTGGAATTAATTGAAAACGTCAGGAAAGCCCAAATTCAGGTTGTAGACGAAGGAATTTCGACCCGCAAATTATTAAACCAAGCAACCAAACAAAAATGAAGTTTGAATGACCTCTTGATTACAAAACCAAGATTTGCGAATGCCACAAATGGTGCCTAATCATTTGATAAGTTCTAAGGGTTTGAACGCCACAAATATAACAATATATTTGAAAAGTTCATCAAGAACCATTGAAGAGAAAATTCTCAATTTTTATTCATGATCAAAAGTTTGTCCAATACAATGAAATAATAAATTATTTATATGAAAAACCTAGAAACTAATTAAAAACGGAATAAAGTCCTAAAATATGGAAAAATTACCAAAATATAAGAATTCTAAGCTAAATAAAACTCTCGCGAAAATAGAAAATAATCATCCAAAAATAACCATATGTCGGATCATATCATCCCCTCTCCCTTCGAAAGGATTCGACATCGACTCTGAACCCAAATTATAGCCTTTACTCATAATCATGTCAAGAACATGGAACACCCCATCTCCTCTAGGATGCAATTTGGACTTCCTCCGAATTCGAACTCGCCTTTTTTGTAAGAGCTTCCAATAACCAACACGTAGATCAAAGTGTGCTCGTCCCAATAGCTTCCTTTTGCAAGTTTGAGATGCTCCAAAGACAGAGTAACCGTGTTTCCTCCACGTCTTACCCTACTTAGGTGATTGTAGCAATGTCACTGCAAATGAACTCATCTCTTCCTTCACTTCACCTTGGTAATTCAACCCACCTCATATAAATTCCGTTCATGGCGGCTTCTTTACCTCTTTGGGGATCACAAAGTCAACCTTTGGTAATAGAGAGATTTCCAAACTAATGTAGGGTTGGTTAGCTTCTTCCACAAGTTGTTGTTCAATAGGCTTGTCTTCATAAACCAAGTCTTTAAAATCCTACAAAACAGAAGTATCAAAACTAAGGAGGGAATTGTTAGTTCTCACTAAAACCTTCTCAACTTCACTCTCATTTTCATGTAAGCTCTGTAATGCCCCAACCCCTAGTGGACCGGGACACTACTTACTTTACTTAACTTAACCGGTGGTTTAGTGACAAGTGTACATAACTTAGCGGAAGCTTAAATCTTAACAAACATTCTTTTTGAAGGATATTGAATTAAAACACTTTATAACTTTCCAAAATAATGAAATATAATTTATTTGATGAAATCATGACTTGTTCAAGATACTTAAAATAAATAACGTTGGAAATAATATTTGAAATGTTAAAGACTTTAAATCTAAATCACTTGTTCACCGGGTTCCCATAGGCTTATTGCATCTCCTTCCATCTCTTCCATCATCCAACCCGGTGCATCAACATTTAATCTGTAGATATAGGGTAGAAACCCGTGAGTTGAAAACTCAATAGGCGTCATAGGTGCAATCGTGATTAAGCTAAGCATTTCATAACAATTAACATTAGAACTTCCATAAAACATGTCGTACCCGTAGGTACCATTTGACATGAAAATGTATGCCGTACCAACGGAACCATTTGACATGAAAGGTGCATGCCGAACCGAAGATACCATTTGACACACAACATTAACCTTTAAATATATGCCATACCGATGGAACCATTTGACATGAAAGGCACATGCCGAACCAACGATACCATTTGACACACAACATTAGACTTTAACATAGAACATTACTTGCTAGAAATTATAACTTAAACACGTATAACAACTTTATGCACCTCTACCTATCTCGATTTGATGCTTGATGAACTTTGAAAAGAATTTTGAAAATTTTTGATGAATTTCAAAAACTTTGACGAAGATTAGACGTTTGGACCTTCCTTTGTTGTTTGAAAACACCTTTTGAAATCACAAAAACTTTCTTATATAATATTTTTGCCCACACCTAAAACTTCTGAAAAACACTTTGAAAACTACCTTCCTTTTCTCTCTCAAACTCTCTATTTTTCTCTCAACTTTGAAAGCAAATTGAAAGTGCTTTTGGTGTGAAAAATCAAATGAGTGAAGAGGGTATTTATAGGTGAGATTTGGGGTGGGTGAAAGGTTATATTAAATAGGGTAATTAAGTTGTGCAAGTAGTGACCATTAATTCTCAAAAATTCGCGGGTTTCGGGTTTTCCGGTCGACACTGCATAGCCTGCAGTTTTTTATCATAACGTTTTCTTCCAATATCCGATTGAGGTGATTCAAAGTGCGTTGGAAAGCTTACTCAATCCGCTACAACGTTTATTCAGATATCATGTTCAAATTCGAATTTTTTCTATGTCGAAAATGGGTCTCAAAGGAGACTAAAAATATTTGAAGTATACTTTTAGCCATAAAATGAAATACTTTGCATTCCGTCTAATCTTCATCAAATTGTTTTTAAGAAAATACTTTATGAACATCATTTTACCTTAAAACATGTATTGGACTATCTTTTGGGCTTATATTTCTTTTATTGGGCCTAATATGAAGTTAATCACACAATTATGGGCCTAACTTTATAGAAAATATTCGGATCTCTACAAGCTCTCTTCTGACTTTTTTTCCTCTGAAGACTCACTCTCTTTTCTCTCTTGTGGCTCCACTTCATTCTTGGCCACCTCTTCACTCTCATTTTCACTCTTTCTTTCCTTTATCTCATGTGACTCTACTCTTTTTTCATCACACTTAGCCACCTCACAATCTTTTCTCTTTTTTCTCACTTGTTCCTTCGTATGATCATTTTGAGAATTAATCATGTCACGAATTTTTGAAAAATCTAGTTTATAATCCAAACTAATTAGTTTATTTGACATACTACTAACATGATTCACAATAGGTATTTTACCCCCCATTGACTTCTCAACTTCACCACACCTACTAGAATCCTCTCCAAACCCTCATCCATGCCTATCACCCATATACCCAAAATAATGATTAGGTGCGTATCGTTTTCTCATAACAGCCCGTAGATCACCCCAAGTTTCAATAGGTTTCTCATAATTTCTTTACTTAGATATTATCAACTGATCCCACCAAATCATAGCATAATCTATAAATTGAGTTACAACTAACTTTACATTTCTCTCATCAGGGTAATCATGAGAATCAAATATAAGCTCCACTTTTCTTCCCATGCCAAGTATACCTCCAAATCACTCCTCCATTTGAATGAAAGAATTGTCATCTTGCCGTTGTATATTCTTCTATCAACATCTTTTCCACCGAAAATTTTAGTCTGTCTTCTTGCATTGAATGTTTCTGCACGTTGTCCCCTATGAAGATTAGCAACTTTTGTGTCCAACCTATCCAGTTTGTCGTTCACATTCCCAAGTAATCTTTCAAACCGTCGGATCACCTCATTCGACATCCTAACTTCTAAAATATTTCTGCCTTACTTTTATCCTCTCGTGTATCACTCAATTTCTTGTGGTATTCAAACCGGTTGTGATTGAGTTTTGTAATCAAGAAGACTTAAAAGAGAAGAAAAATGATTTGATGATATGATTCGGGATAGGTCCCGGGTGATCGAGAATGCAATATTCATTGAGAAGAGTTTAAAGACACGTTCGAAGCTATTTGGGTTCAATAAAGTCACACAAATTGATGGATCAAGCTATAGAGTTCAAATGTGTGGAGTTAACATGCCAAAGGACATGTTCCATATTAGGGTCGACGACCGAAACGGGTTGGAGCAACTTGATTCAAGTAGACAACGTCGGAGGGTCAAACTTGAACCATGTCGCATGGTTCAACAACCCATGCGACTGTACAAGAAAATACCACATGGTTCTTACTATGGTCGTTACCTTTCTTTGAATGAACATCTTTACAGTTTGAAGCAATATGTCCAGGCTTGCTACAAGAAAAACACACATTCTTTCGAGCTAAGCATTCGTTCATATGGCCCTTATTGTATTTGGGGCACAACGAGGGTTGGACTTATTATTTTCGGTTCATTTTCTTTTCGTTTTGACCATTCTACTCTCTCTTCCCACACGATTCTACATTCTGTTGATTATACTTTTTAAATGACTCTTTCTTGTAAGATTTGACTAGATGAATCCACGTGTGTCTGATCTAACGATTACCACGTCAGCCTAAATGCTATAAATAGTAACTCTTGTAACATTGTAAAGGATGGACAAAAAGCATACATGCAAACCATATATGATTGACTTCTTCTCTTGTTCATTTGATGAAAAACTACTCGAACTTAAATAATTGCTACTAGAGTGGAATTATTTGTGATTTTTTGTTGGTTCACGATATTTCTCTTCATTTCGTTGGTGCCCGAACGTTTTTGTCTCGCGTTAAAGAGCATCTCCCACTTCCATTATCGCCGCAGCCTTCCGACAAATCTTTCAGTCAAAGCGTGTTGGAATTTGCTTACATGTACACAAGTGGGTCCCAACATCTATTGATGTAAATTTTTTGGGTCAATAGTTATGTTGAGGGTTTGTTTGGTGGTACCTCATAATTGACACACAATCTCAATTCCATAATTGATTTTTTCGATCTCAATAACATACAGATTCCCAAAAATTTAGACATCGAAGATGTGCATGAGAGTAGTCATCCATTTAATTTGGATGATATTAATGAAGAAGTGAAAATCAAAATAGTCGATAAAAGAGGGAAGCGAAAATCTAAATAAACTGCAAAGTGTTGGGAACACTTCAAATTGATTTCCACGGGTCATATAGTCGATAGAGTCTAAGAATCTAAAGTAGTTTGCAAATTTTGCCAAACAAAATTGGCATGACAAAAATGAATTGAAACTATCCACTTCAGTCGTCAATACAAGAAATGTTCAGTCAAATATGGGCTTATTGGCCAAATAAAAACAGAACTTCAATTGGGTAATGCATAAAAAAATATTGAGTTCTCTCATAATGCTAATATTATATTTAGGTCCCGTTTGACCCACATTCTCATTTTCATTCTTCTACTCATTTTTAACCACACATTTTTCAATAAAATAATATTTTACATCACATCAATAATTTTTCCTTCTTTTTCAACCACACATTTCTCATCATATCACTATTTCAAAATTCATTCTTCTCCAATAATCTCCATCAAACGCACTCTTAATTCTATTATGACAATTATAAAAGAATATCGCTGTCAATCTAAATTTTGCAATTTTACATTTGATAATGCAAGTGTCAATAAACCTATAATTAATAAACTATGTAGGGTTCTTATCCATATTTGATAGTTTTCTATTTTCTATTCGATGTGTATGTCATATATTTAACTTAATTTTGCAAGATGAGATGAAACATATTAACGAACAAATTGGTAGAATTGGGGATGTATTAGTATATATATTACTATATCACCAGTAGAAAACAAGTTTATGAATAATATTGTACTCAATTTTCTATGGAATTGAAATAATTTATATTGACGTAGGTTATAGGTGGAACTCAACTTACTTATTACTTAAACCTTGTGAAAGCTATGAAGAACCAATTACTGAATTTTATAATTTTTGGCACGCAATTGAGTTAGACTTTGTTTTAATAGAATCTGAGGAGGAATTTGCTTTCAAAGTTAATAGATTTTTTTATTTATTTTTTTCAATTTGTATGATCCTTGCATATATATTATCTGGGGTATATGTTCACTAAAATTACGCACCACAAGTGTATTGATTGCGTTTAAGTAATAAAGTGGATTATAAGTCTGAGTCGATCCCTCGAAGAATGTTTAGTTTTAATTACACTACTCTAATTATTTTAATTCTAACAATGCAACACACACATTTTTTGGATTTTGATTTAAAAATAAGGAAAATAATTAAAAATTCTACAAAAATAACAAAACATAAAATTATGAAAAATTTGGAGGATAAAGTAGTTGAAATTCATGATTTTACTTAGCTATTACTTAATTAAGTTCTTCACTAGTAAATTAATAAATTACTTAATTGCGATGTTAGAACCGATTTTTCGATTTTATCTAATTACCTCTCTCAAGTGAACTTAATCATAATTGATTGGTTTAACCTATTATATCTCCATGTCAATTAAAACATAAACAGTTGCATTAAAGTAACTCAAAGAATCACATAAGATTAGGAGTATATCTCTATCTCTTACAAAAACCTAAAAGGGTGTTCTCTTCGTGTTTCAGTTTTGTGTTTTGAGTTTTGAATTCGTTTTGTGTTTTATATTTTGGGTGTCCATTTTGAATTATTGAAAACTCATTCTTTTTGTCGTTTTGAAAAATATTTTTCAACTCATGTTTTTTTAGTTTTGACAGATTTGTGAAGAAAACAGCCAAAACGTAAAAAAGTTGATTTCTGTTTTCTTCACAAAATTTTCAGCTGTTTTCAAAAACTCGATTTCGAAAATGGGAAAGAGAACTCGTTTCAATGTTTTGAAAAATCGAAAACAAAAAACGGTCCGAAAACAGCAAAGAGAACGCCCCTTAAGGTATTTATTACTTGGTCTAAATGTACAATATTCTCATAAACATTATACAAATGGCTAAACACAATCATTTATTGACAAAATAAATGAATAGCAAGAAATATGATAGTAAATACACATGAAAATAAACATTTTAACATTAAAAAGCCAATATTAAAATTGATAAAGTTAGGATAAGCTACATGATAAATCCTAACACAAAGAGCTTAGCTCATTTCAATAAACGATAAAAAGAATATTTATAACAAAAATAGAAGAAAATAATGGATGAAATACAAGAATAAAGATACAAACCTTTTTTTTTTGTTGGATTCTTGAAAGTTACAATGACTTGATCTTGATTTTTTCTCAAAATTTCTCCACTTTTCTTGATTTTATCTTCTCTTTGTGCCCTAGTTCTTGCTTCGTTTCCTACTTATGTATGAAATAAGGGTAAATGAAGGATGAAAAATGATAAACCCCTAATGTGGCTGAATTTTGGCTTTTGAAAGCCTAAAAATGTCCCCCAGAATTTATAAAATAGCTGTTATGATTTTTGAATAACGAAAAATAGCCCCAAATTGTTTTGAAATTACAAGGTGGCATCCATGCACTACTTTTTTGTCCAAAATTTGCCTTGTCTGCATGTTTCATTTTGCAGCTAAGTGCATCTCATGTCCTTCAACTTTGATCTTATACAATTTGGTCATCACTTTTTGACTTTTCTTTCAATTATACCCTTAATAATTTGCATCCAAGGTCTTTCAACTTTCATCTCTTAACACCATGGTACCAAATTCATGTTTTGTACGCTTTCAATCCCTTTTCACTTATTTTTTGCTTGTTTTCTTCAGCTGAGGTTCATTGACCTATAAAAGCAAATATTACCCGGTTGTGAATAGAGTTCCATTCATTTAATCAATAATCAACTGGTTTAGGCCTTCGATAAGTGTGTGAAAACACACTTATCAGTATATTACTCTACTAGTGCTAAAGTTCTTGAATGCTTTTTTTCTTATTGCAAGAACTTTCAATAAATGTAAAATGATCCTCATTTTATAATATATTATATTGGATGGAACTAAAATTAGAAAATATTGGGAAGACTTACCCGTGTTATATGTTAATGGAGATAGCTCAACAAGGAGAAAATGAACCCAATGCTCAACCGAAAAATATTTCACGAGATGGCGTTCCACCGGATTTTGGTAACCAAGCGGGTAGGACTCAATGGCTCATTGTGAATGATGAAGATATGTTATTTGGGGACTTTATGACCCACCCTTGGTAGAAAATGAATCGAGTATTGTCTACCTTTCTTATGGACATCCAAACTTTCAGCTTCGGTCGGATGTCATCAGTTTGTTCTCCAACACCGTTCCATTCTATGAGAGAATTGATGAGAACCCATACTCACACGTCGCACCATTCATAATGATTGTTGGCAATTTTAAATATGAAGATGTGATTGTAGAGGCAATCCAGATGAGGTAATTTGATCATACTTTGAAGGATAAGGCAAGTGAATAGCTTGAAACTTTACCTCCCGGAAGTATATATAACGGTGGAACTTGTTCAAAAATTTACAACTAAATTCTTTTAATGGCTCCTTCATCTTGTCGTTCAAGGGCGAGCTCTACTAGAGGTAAGCTTCCATCAGTTTATCAGTATTGATAAGTGTGTTTTTGTACACTTATTTAATACCTAAATATGTTTTTTATTGATAAAATGAATGAAACTCTATTCACAATTACGTAATATTTGCTTTTGTAGACCAAAAATCACCCAAGGAAAGAGAACAAGACAAAAAAAAAAGGGAAAAAAAATTACTAAAAGAGTACAAAATTAGGGAAGTTGGGGATCAAAGCATACAAATACAAAAATTGGAGGATTTGAGATACAATATATGGATGAAAATTTTGATATTAAAGTCAAAATTGAAGGACCAAAATGTACAAGATCAAAGTTGAGGGACCTAACATGCAATTTATGGAGGACTAAGTACGATAAATGAAAAGGAAGAAAGCTCATGCTCACGCACAGGCTTATTGTGGCACGCGCGGGAATTTATTTTAACTTACCAAGACTAAAAGTGTCTCACCGAGCACGCGCACTAAGAATGTCTGCGCTCAGGCATCGCTTTCCGGCTGTGCCCTTTTTGTCACTTTCTAAATTTAGGGGGCTTGGCTGCAATTTTTTATTAGGTTTTAATATAAATTGGTCTTCTTCTCTTCTGCTGGGGACGTTCCCTAGCTACTTCTTCTTTCATTTTCATTTTCCTTTCCTTTCTTTCATTTTTCTTTTTCTTTCCTTTTTCTTGGTGATTTTTGGGGGAGCAAATCAAAGAGCACAAGGAGGTACCAAAGGATTTGGCAAAAATTTAGAGAAAATCAAGTTCAAACTTCAAAATAGGGTTTTATCTATAAATTTGGTTTTTCTCAATTATTTTGTCAAACTTGTAATGTATTGGAGGAATATTCTACTTTGTTATCATATATATAAAATGAGCTAAGTTTTTTGTGTTGAGATTTGTGGTGTTAGCTTAACCTAGTTTTTAAATAATTTTAATATTTTCTATTTAATGTTAAATTATTTATTTTCATGTATTTTTATTATTGTGATTATTGCATTTTCATTTATATAGCCAATGAATGATTATGTTTAGTAATTTGTACATCGTTCGAGAGAAGATTGTGCATTTTAGACCAAATAGTAGAAATCCTAGGTTTATGTAGTGGATAGAGATATACACCTAGCCCTAGGTGACTCATTGAGTTATTTTCACAAATATTGAATGCGGTTGTTTAGTTTTAATCGATATAGAGATATAGTATGTTAAACCAATCAATTAGAGTTAATTTTGTTCGAGAGAAGTAATTAACTAAAATTAGAAGATCGGGTCTAACATAGTAAATGAGTAATTTGTTAATTGACTTGTAGAGAAATTAATTAGGTGACGATTAAGCGAAACCATGAATACTCAACCACGTTTTCCTCCAAAATTCCCAAGTGTTTATATTTTCTTAATTAGTAGATTATCACTTATTTTTTCTTATTTTCCAAAATCAAATTTTAATTGTGTTTCTTTTTATTGTTAGAATTAAATTAATTAGAGTTGCGTAATCGAAAGTATACATTCTTCGAGTAATCGATAATCCGGACTCTAAAAGTCCACTTTATTACATGAACGTGACCCGTGCACTTGCGATTTGCACTTAATTAGCGAACAAGCCTCTTCATCTCCTAACTAGGTTTGGGCCTGTTCACTTCTTAGTCCTATGTGATTCCTCCTTCGATTAGTTCACCAATTGCTTTACCAATTCGCTCCAATTCTTCTTACGTGGACATTCCAAGGCCAAATTTTGAAGATAAGGTTGGTAGTCACCCTAAGGCCTTGCTGGATTTTTGTAGAGCTCATTCACCTTCTAGGGGTCGAGGTTGCTGCTAGTGCCTAATAGAAGGAAATGAGAGAGACAAAGGCAAGGAAAGAACACATTATGGAAGAGTTGGATCGAGAAAGTTTTAAGGTGGCTGAGGAAATGAAGAAGACTGAGGTGGAGAAAATTTGTGATGATGAACTGGTCATTGGTTGACTGCAGTTGTGGATGAGTGGAAGACCTTCCTCGGGGATGAAGCTCATAATTAAGAGGTATATGTGGCATCCATCCATGAGTTGATTGGCTTTATTGAGGAAAATATTCCGAATTTTGATACCAACTTTCTTCAGAAGGCCTCATCTCATTAGGAGGCAATTTTGGCTGACATGATTGGGGCTATCCCTTCTGAGGCTCAAGAGGATGATGAGCTTGCCTCAGACTAGGGCAACCTCCTAGATCAAGCTGGCAACTTGGTGGTGATGATCTTTCTACTGTTTAGAGGACAGTTATCCTTTTTGTAACACTTAATCTATTTTTATGCTTTTGAAATGGAGAACTCTTTTGCTATAATTCTTATTTTTTTCCAAGTTGAATTTCTTATTTTTTTTAAGTTATGAAAATATGACTAAATTTGTTAAGTTATAAAAGTCCGACTAAATATGCAAACTAATTATGCTTGGAGGCTAGGGTGGACTTGTCACGATTTTTACTCTTAAAATTTAACTAAGTGTCGCAGCTAAGGCAGACTTACTTAAGATCGAGCGTAAGAGCTCATCCAGTATTTTCACAAAATTTTGTCTAAGTGTTGCAGTTAAGGTAAACATAATTAGGATCGAGTTGAAGAGCTAGTCCAGTATTTTCATGAAATTTTGTCTAAGTATTGCATCACTTAAAACCATAGCTCATCCTGCTAAAGAGCAGGCATTGTAATTTCTTTTTAAAAATTTGACTAAGTGTTGCAGCTAAGGCAAACTTAGCTAGGATCGAGTTGAAGAGCTTGTCCAGTATTTTCACAAAATTTTGTCTAAGTGTTGCAGCACTTACAATATTGGCTCATGCTAGGGATGTCAACAAGTCGAGCCGAACTGGCTCGCGAGCTAAAATTTGAGGCTCGAGCTCGATGGTACGACCTTTTTTTCGAGCCGAGCTTTTCCTCGGCTAAAAAAATGAGGCTCTTCTCGAGCTTTCGACTCGGGCTTTTCGAGCCAAGCCGGGATGACCATTTTTTCCCTTCTTCTGTGCTTTTACTGCCTGAAAAGGCAGCAAAAAAATTCCTTAAAAGGCAGTACCTTGCTGTTGCCATTTCTCCCACTTTTTTTCTCCTAAGCTTGCGGGCCGGCTTGAGCTTGGACCTACGCCCTAAAATGGGCCGACGAGCCCAATTGCGATCCATAGCTCATGCTACTAAAGAACGAACTTTGTAATTTCATGTTGAAAATTTGACTAAGTGTTGCAGCTAAAGCAAACTTAGTTAGGATCGAGCTGAAGAGCTCATCTAGTATTTCCACAAATTTTTGTCCACGTGTTGCAACAATTACAATCTTAGCTCATGTTGTTGAAGAGTAGGCTCTGGAGTTTCGTGTTGGAATTTTAACTAAGTGCTGCAGCTAAGGCAAACTTGGTTAAGACTGAGCTGAAGAGCTCGTTCAGTATTTTCACGAAATTTTGTCTAAGTGTTGCAGTACTTGAAGAGTAGGCTTTGAAATTTCTTGTTGAAAAATTGACTAAGACCCTATTTGGTAATGATTTAAATCCAAATTTTAATTTAAGTTAATGTCAAAGTCAACAATCAATTTTAACCATATATTTAATGGATTCCATAATTTGTCAACTACATATTTCGTCAAATTTTACTAAAAATTTGATTTTATTCCTACCAAACAGGGGCTAAGTATTGCAGTTAAGACAAACTTAGCTAGACTCGAACTGAAGAACTCATCTAGTATTTCCACGAATTTTGTCTAAGTGCTTTAGCACTTATATTTTTAGCTCATGCTGTCGAAGAGCATACTCTGAAATTTCGTATTGAAAATTTGACTAAGTGTTGCAGCTATAACAAACTTAGCTAGGATCGAGATGAAGATCACGTCTAGTATATTCATGAAATTTTGAGCACTTACAACCTTACCTTATGTTGTTGAAGAGCACACTTTAGAATTTTGTGTTGGAAATTTGACTAAGTGTTGTAGTTAAGGCAAACTTAGCTAAGATCAAGTTGAAGAGCTCATCCAATATTTCGATAAAATTTTGTTTCAGAGTTTTGCAAGATTGACATAGCTTTCATAAAATTTATTTTATTCAAGCTCGTTTATATAAGACAGTACAATTGGTTATCTACTGATTTTCGTGAGGTGCTCTGCATTTCATGGATGTAGGAGAGCATCTCCTTGCATATTTTCAAGCTCATAAGATCTTTTGAATAGGATTTTGGTAAATGTCTAAGGTCTTTCCCAGCTAGCTTAGTGAGAATAAACTGCTATTCGAAGTGCAGCTCCATTTCTTTTTTCTTCCAAGAGGTTGAGCTCATCACATAATGTCTTTTCATTATTTTCTTCATTAAAATATGAATCTCGAAATGATAAGACTCCCATTTCAAGAGGAATTGCAGCTTCAATGCCAAATGTTAGGAAAAATGAGGTTTTCCTAGTGCTGTATGTGAGGTGATATGATAGAACCATAACACGCTAGGGAGTTCATCTGCTTATGCGCCTTTAGAACATCCAATCAAGCTTTTAGAGTATGTTTGAGATTTTATTGATTACTTCGACCAGTCCATTAGCTTGGGGTGATTTGGAATGGAAAATGTTTTCGAATGTTTAGCTCTTAGGTTCTCAAGTGTCCATTGTCAAACTGCTTTTCACTCTCAGTGACTATAGAGTAGTGGATCCCAAATATGAAAACAATTGATTTCTAGATAAAATCCATGGTTTTATGCTCGATTATCTTTGTGAGATGCTTGGCCTCAGCAATTTGGTGAAGTAGTCAAAGGCAACAATAACAAACTTAGTTCCATCCCATCTAGGAGGCATGGGTCTGATCAAATCTATCTCATATTTTAAGAATGGCCATGGATTAATTAAAGGGACGAGCTCCTCCATAGGAGCTCAGATGATAGGTATGAATCGTTGGCATTTATTGCACTTCTTTACAAAGTTTACATCATCTTTATTCAGGAAGGGCGAAAAATATCCTTGTCTTAAGATCTTGTTGGAGAAAGACTGTCCTCTAGTGTGATTTTCACAGATTTCTTCATGTACTTCCTACAGAGCATATAAGGTGTCCTTTTCGTTCAGGCATCTCAATAACAGAATAGCATATCCCCTCTTGTAGAGGACACCATCCAGCAGAGTATGCCAAACTAACCTTATTTTCAACTTTCTGGCCTTAACCAAGTCAGCGGGACCTTTTCGATTCTTAGAAATTGTATGATTCCATCCACCCAAGAAGGCTTAAGGTTATGGCCAATAGTGTTATAACATTTTCATCAAAGGCAGGATGTCTGATTCTTCCCAAATGGATGCTCTTTAGTTTATTCACCCCTTCTCTAGTCTCGAGCCTAACTAAAGCATCAGCGTTGCTGTTTTGAGATCGAGGATTTGTTTTACTTCCATCATTTCAAAATTTCTCAATTTGTTTTCGAAAGCCTTAAGATAGATACTTATCACATCTTCTCTAGATTACATGTCCTTGTTGATCTAGTTAACGTTGAACTAGGAATCGTAGTGCGCTATTAGCTTGGACATTTTCAGTTCTTTTGCCATTTTCAAGTTAGCTATCAACGCTTCCTATTTTGCCTCATTATTGGAGCTTTGAAATCAAAGGTCAATGCTTGACTGAAATAATGCAGTTTGGATTGACCAGAACCACTCTAGAGCTTAATCAGACCTCATTTAAGAATCTGTCATTGAACAATTCCCAAGTCTATCTTCGTGTGATTCTTTTAGGAGATCTAAATTGAACTTAACTACGAAGTTAGCTAAGGTTTGGCCTTTTATAGCTATTCGTGGCCTGTATGATATATCAAATTAGCCAACCTCGATGGCCCATTTTACTAAGCGTCCCAAGATATCTAGTTTCTGTAGGACTTGCCACAAAGGATAGTTGATCA
The DNA here is from genome assembly GCA_019395295.1 of Osmanthus fragrans. Classification (NCBI taxonomy): domain Eukaryota; kingdom Viridiplantae; phylum Streptophyta; class Magnoliopsida; order Lamiales; family Oleaceae; genus Osmanthus; species Osmanthus fragrans. Next base: position 363,917 of record JAEDXY010000050.1, read on the forward strand.
AGACCTCTATGGGGTACTCTATGAAATAAGGTTGTAATTTCCTTGCAGACATAACTAAGGAATGAACGAGCTTTTCCATGGGAGAGTAACGTAGTTCAACATCGTGATGTGCTTTGCTGATGTAATTTACCGAATTTTGAATACCATCTTCGTCTCTAATGAGTATGGCACTCATGGCTTGCTTAGACATGGCTAGGTATAGTAACAAATTCTCATTGGCCTTCGGCTTGGAAATGAGAGTCGATTGAGATAGTCATGTTTTAGCTCTTCAAAAGTTTTTGTCACATTCTTCAGTCCATTCAAACATTTTTTTCCCTCGGAGTAGGTCGAAGTAAGGCTTACAACGATCAATAGATCAAGAGACGAATCTACTCAATGTTGTAATTCTTACAGTAAGACTTTATATCTTTTTAGGTCGAGTTGGAATTCATTTCGAGGACGGTGCGAATTTTTGGGAATTAACTTTTATACCCTGTGGTTTACCATATAACCTAAGAACTCGTCAGAGTTGACCCCAAATGCACACTTGATGAGATTGAACTTCATTTTATGTCTTCGAAGGATTTCAAATATATCTGACAGATGTTGTATGTGGTCTTTGGTGGTGACATTTTTAACCAGCATATCATCAATATAAACTTCCATGGTTTTGCCGATTTGATTGGCAAACATTGAATTTAAGTCTTTCGTATATTGCTCTAGCATTCTTAATCAGGTCTATACATAGGAATTTGGTTATAGCGAGAGTAGGTATCTGTGAAGCTAAGGAGCTAGTGTCCAGTTGTGACGTCGACCATTCGGTCTATCATTGGCAATTGGAAACTATCTTTACGACATGCTTTGTTGAGGTCAATAAAGTCTATACAGACTTTCTAATATCTATTGTTCTTCTTTACTAGGACTGGATTGGCAACCCATTTGGGATAGGTTGCCTCTTTGAATAATCCATTGCTGAGTAACTTCTCTACTTCTTTGCGTAGGGCTTCATACCTTTTGGCATTGAGAAGTCTCCGTCATTATTGTTTTAGTTGGACCAAAGGATCTATATTGAGTCTGTGACAAACAATCCATGGGTAGATCCCTTCTATATCCTTGTAGCTCCACTTGAACATATCCAAATTACTGCTAAGAAACTCCACAAGTTTGGACCTGAGAGGTTGTTGTAGTTTATGTCCAATTCCTATCTCTTTTGGAATATATCTGAGCTGACTGAATTTGATCTAGTTTCTTAACGGGTTTTGCTCTCTTGTCTTGAAGTTTAATTCTAGGAACCAATGAGCTGAGGTCAAGGTCTATAAGATATGCCATGTTTATGCCACATTGGAACGAAATATTGAGGACTCCAGTTGTTGGAGGACAGTGAATAACGCAACATCCTTTAGCAGCTTCTTTGTTACCTTTGATTTTCCCTAGGCCATAAGAAGTTGGGAATTTGATGGAATAGTGGCATATTGTGTAATACTCGGACCAGGAAAGTTTAAAAAGATTTGATAGGTATTACTCATACCAACAAGGTGCACCTTATTTTTCAGAAGTCCATCGTTAGAAACTCCACAATTAAGCGTGCTTGGCTTGAAGCAATTCTATGATGGGCGACCCCTTGTAAAGTTTTCTCGGAGAGCGTGCAATTGATGACAAGCATGCTGAAAAAACCCATGTTCATACAGTGGGGACAATACATCGTCGATCTAACGGCCGGGACAACCCGTTAAATGGGACCTAGGTCGTTACAAATGGTATCAGAGCCGGTTGCTAGCCAAATATCGGGAACTAAGTGCTATGCGGGACAAAGTGCTACGCCATAGGGCGAGAGGCACCGCTTGAACCGTAGAAGCCACCTCTCGAATCCTAACGCCTGGCAACGGATCCTTAGATGGATCAATCGCGACGAGGATGTCGCGAGTCTAACGTGGGATGATTGTAATACCCGAACCAGGAAAGTTTAAAAAGATTTGATATGTATTACTCATACCAACAAGGTGCACCTTCTTTTCCTAAAGTCCATCGTTAAAAACTCCACAGTTAAGCGTGCTTGACTTGGAACAATTTTATGATGGGTGACCCCCTGAGAAGTTTTCTCAGGGAGCGTGCGAGTGAGGATAAAGTATGATGAAAAAACCAATGTTGGTACGGTCGGGACAGTACGTCATCGATCTAACGGCCGGAACAGCCAGTTAAGTGGGACCTGGGTCGTTACATATCAATATGATGGCCATCAAATTGAATAGGAGAGGCTGTCCCATAATTGCGTCATAGGGCAAAACAGAGTCAAACACGACCTTAATAGCGAGCTTGATTCGTCTTTTTTGCCATGGTTAAGGTTTTGTTCAATCCAAGAACTATATTTTAGTACAGTTGCAAAAAATGAAGTGAGATTTCCATCCATTTTAGTGTGCTAACGTACAAAATGTTGAGGACACTACCCTATTAACCGAAACTTGGGAAATTATTACACCGACTATGCATAGGGCCATGTTTAGAACACTTAGAGAATGATGTGAGCTTGTTTTATTTTATTGGCCGATGGCGACTGTATTTGGTCTTCTATAATGTTTATGAGTAATGCCTATCTCAGTTAGGTCAACTGAGATAGGTCTTTTCAATTGAGACGTCTTTTCAATCAAGACTCCTTGGATCTGACGTACTACCTTTTACAAAACGTTAATGTTACAAGATTGATCTTCAGCCTATCTCCTCGTACTACACCTACTCCATTAGAGGTATGAAACTTTATATAGTAGTGATAAATTGATGTTGTAGCATTTAGCTCATGGAGTATGGATCTTCCTAAGATGGTATTGAAATTGGATGGTAGTTGACCACTACAAAATCAGCAATGATTCTTCTATGGCAGGGTACTTCGTCGAGCTCAACGATTAAAGAGATATAACCTCGGGCTTTAACAGGTTTTCTAGTAAAGCATTATAGCCTTCTATGGTACGACTTTAAATATTTTTTCTCGATTCATATCCTTTCATAGGTTTTTTAGTATAGTACATTAATAGAACTTTCAATATCCACGAGAGCTCGTCTTATGCTGATTCCGGTGACTGGCATAGTTACAACCAAAGTGCCATTTTGATTCTGCATCACTCATTAGGAATTTTATTCTAAGAATCCGAACCATTCTAGGCCTTTGGAAGCAATGATGTTGCGTTTGTGACAACCTATTTCATAATTCTACCATACCTAGGTATCGTAGGCTTGTCTCCGACGTTCTCTTCTGGAACCTTCTGCACATTGGCATCCTTCCACCAACATTCTAATTTCAGCTCTTGCCTAAGGATTACTGTTGGCTGACCTAGCAGGGTAGGTGATAGGTCGATCTGAAGGACAGGGGTAAAAGAAGTCACTTCAGCAGATTTGGCTACGAATTTCCTTAGCTGACCTCGTCTCATTAATGATTCAATTTTTTTCTTTTAGGTCTTGATAGTCATACGTGTTGTGACCTTCCGACCTGTGGAATTGACAGTACTTATTTTGATTTGTTCTTAGCAAGTTTTTCTTCATGGGTTGAGGTCAATGAAAGACCTCCTTATCTCCTACTTTCTCCTCCAAAGAGGCATTTAGAGGATGGTACAGATGAAACTTTTGAGGATAGGAATGACATAAATTTGTATCTTTTTTCTTTGTTCATGTGTAGATTCTTGTCCACTTTTTTGGTCTTTAGGATGAGTTGAATAATTAAGATCAAACTTTACTTCCTCTTGATCTGAGGTCGTCTCCTATACTTCACTATGCTTTTCTGCCCAACTTAGGAACTCGTGATAGGTCCAAGGCCCATCCTCATAAACTGACCACCAAAAGCGTATTTTTGGCCTTAGTCTAGAGATGACGGCATAGGAACGACATCATTTGATATCTTTTTCACCTACATGGACTGTTTATTGAATCTTTAAAGGTAATTCTTCAAAGATTCACTATGCCCTTGTTTAATACTAACTAGCGTTTTTTGGGTGTTGTCCTAGCTTTGGAACCATAAATTGAGACAAAAATTCTCTAGCTAGGTCGGTCCAGTTTTTGATGGGCCTCTGATGCAACCTTCTAAACCACCTTTGGGCTTTTTCCCCTGATGTTAAAAGAAAAACTCGATGCATGATGGCATCGCTGGCTTCTTGCAGTTCCATCCAGGACGTGTATATACACATACACACACACACACACACACACACACACACACATATATATATATATATATATATATATATCCAAATGGCTAGGGAGATCTCATTCTCATTATGCTTCGTAGCTAGTAAGTTGAGACATTTTCGACTTTTCAAGCAGTGGCTCAATTGGTATATCCTCTATGAAAGGGGAATGGAAGCGAGTAAAGTATTCTTCTACGGAGCTTTTGTGTTTATCTTCCAAGTCGACTATGCGTTTTTTCAACAAGTTCATATCAAGTTCACCATTTTTAAGATGATATCCTTTATGAGGATTGGTTTTCCTGCTTTTAGGTGATGTTAATCGTTGGGAACCCAATCTATCAGATGCACTTCTAGCTTTCTTATAAGTCCTTTTCTATTTTGTAGGACTACTGTTACCCCATCCATCTTACTCGTAGATGATATCTTCACTCCTTGAGAAGTGAAGATATCTTCTAGTGGGAGGTCGACTAGTTCTTTCGCTAGCTGGTGATTGCACCTCGGTATTAGCAAGGGAAGAGGTAAGGGCTTGGTTTCTCTCCGTTCTGATAACAGTATTAGTAGGCGTTCTATCGCTTCTCTCATTGCAGCAAGCGAAGATTAATGTTCTCATCAGGGTTGTTCTTTATTTGGAATTTGTGAGGGAAACTTGTGTCAAGAGGATTAGTTCGATCTGGATTTCTCGAGGTCGAACTATTGCTCATGATAGTATTTAGATTGGATATGTAGTTTTCTTTGAGGATTTTTATGGTAGATGTGGGATTGTTGCTTACAAGGCCTTCCTTCTAGCACTTGACGTCAAAAAAATGACTAGGATGATCTGGTCAACCTAAGTGATACTTTGTAAAAGGTAAAATGTGCTAAAGTAGGTGTAGAGAGAGAGAGAGAGAATGTTTGCATTAAATAGAGAAAATGGGAAGTTTATACACACATAAGTTGAGTTTAGTCCTTAAGAGGACCATTTCAATTCCTCTTATAGGCGAAAATGGGCAAGTTGTCATGCTTTAACTTGTTCTGACGCTAAGGGTTTCAAGTTCTTGTCTCAAATTGGGTCTAGATCTTAAAAAATTTGGAAGAACTTAGTTTCGTGGGTTATAAAACGTTGCTCGATAGTCTTTCTGGGGATTTATTTATATATTAGTAATCCTCAAAATGTCTAATAAAAATGTCCCAAGCAACATAATTTTTTATTAACCTTGGGTTCAAATAGCTAGAAAATCGAGACTACTACGGTTATTTTACGAATATTTAATCAGTTTTGAGAATCTCGTCAAAGAAATTATTTCTCGCAAAATATAACTGTGTTTATGAACTATAAATTCTAATAAAACTAGACTTATTAATATAAAATTTTCAAGTGGTCTTACCCTTAAAAGAATTCTTGAAAATTCCAGATTTAAATTTAAAAATTTTGCTCGTGCAGAAAACTTTTTGTTTATCTGAAACAAAATTTTAGATGAAGATATAAAAAATAGATGCATGAACTTGACAACCTGGGTCTGTAGAAAAGTAAATCTCGACTTCGATACCATTTGTAACTCCCTCGATTTCTAATTCGAATCGTTATTAATATTCATTTCAGTTTTTGCACAGACTTAAAAAGAATTTTATCCAAATAGTAAAAATATGAACTAATACATTTTTCATAACTAAAAACTTCAATATTTTCAAAAACTAACATGAAGACACAAAGAAAATAATGTATAATGTTCAAGACTCTAAACATTAAGGTCCCGTTTGATTCTCATTCTTTGTAAAATGAGAATAAAAAATATAGCCGTTATGGACCCCACACAAGAGATAAAAAGTAAAAAATTGTGGCTGAATGTGATGGATAACGGTCATATTTTTCATTTTTAGGGAAGAAAAATGGCTACCAAACGGGGCCTAAGTACTTAAAAGTAAAATGAATGCTAAATTTACTTTTAAGATATTTCCATCAATTCACGACACAAACATCACCAACCTAACACTCGTCCATTTGGTTCGCATTAATTTGTAAGAAAAATTTCAAAATGTATTTTCAAAAGTACATAGTGAGATACATTCAATTCAATCTCGAAAAAATTATTATTATACCAACAAATTAAGGTTTTCAAATAATGAAATTGATATTAAGATGGAGGAATATAAGGAGATTTGAAGTCCTAGTGCTTGTTACTGGAGTATTATAATTGCTTCCCATTAATTAGTTAAATTAGTTATATATTTTAATTTGTTATTATAACTCATCCGTAAAATATTGTTATTCGATTAAAGTTAGATTTAGCCTCTGTTTGATTCTTATTTTTTTCAAAATTCATTTTTTTCTCTCTTCTTTTCAACTACACATTCTTCAATAAAATAATATTATATCCAAACTCAAAAAAATTTCTTAATTTTTAACCACACATTCTCCATTAATCAATTATTCAAAATGTATTCGTTCTCAAAATGGGAATCAAATATGTCCTTAATTGAGACTGCTGTCCAGCTTGGAAAACCTAAGCAAGTGGTCGGATTTAGCTTTGTGACCAAGCTATGTCTGTAGCCTTGGTGCTAAGTAACGAGAAAAAAAGAGGGGGGATATTGACATGGGTGCCATGTGTCCCCGATGTAGATATTTCACCTTATTTTAGTAAAAAAAATTTGGGCCGATCAGGGCCGAATAATCGAGATCTGGGTAACAAGAGCAAAAGTAAATAATTTAAAGTTAACCACTCAACTTGATCCTTTCGATTTTCTTGTCATCGTCATTACTTTCATCCCACTTTTGACATGTACGCTGCCTATCTTCAAAAAAGCAATTTAGATACCTTTACAAAAAGCTCGTGGAGAACTTCATTTCCATTTATTCAAATTACCAAATGGTTACGAGACCAAGAGGAACGAATTAACCGTAAATGGACCGTCAACTCATTTTGTGATACAATAAAAATTCATAGATGGTAACATATCAACTTCAAAGAATGCACAAAATACTACACCTTTGTGATACAATCAAAATGGCCAAAAATAGATGCATATCGACGTTCTCTAACCAACTAAAAGGCATGGTGAGCAAGCCTAAAGGCTGAACATCCGAGCCCTTTGTGGCAAAAAAATTCTTTCTTTGTTTTTACTTTCCGCGATTTATATTTTGGTATGTTTTTGTTCAAATAACTTTCGAACAAGTGATCTGGGACCAACGCAACATTAATTACTTTAATATATATTCTCGGTAGAAATCCCATCACAAATACCCCTTCGTTTTTTTTTTTTTATCTCATCTAGTTTCACTCCTACACAATGAGCAGATCCAAGTTCTAGTACAGAATCGATAGACTGTGAACTGAGCAAATATCTAAGCAACACAATCGACAGACTTAGCTTTATTGCTTAATACACGTTTCGTTTGTACAAAGTGACTAATCCCCACCATCGCAAGCAAATACAAACAGAATAGACATAGAACTACAAATAAATCCTCCCTTCTTCTCACTGTGTAAGCAGTTTTGAGTCGCACGCCACAATCTTCACGTGACCAACCATCTCTTGAAAATCTTCGCTCTTCAACTGAACATCTTGTAAAATGAAAGTCCAAACGTTGTCACAGAATCTGTAGGTGTGAAGATGTCCCTGAACCAAACTTAGTGTTATAAACAAATTATTACAGGATCTGTGTTCAGTAACTACAGTCTACCGTAACATCAAAAGAATTCTAGAAATGGAAGGAAGATAAGTAACAGAGAATTATGAGAAATCAGTCGGGCAAAACAATCAAAATGGCTGAATATACACCGATTCAACATCTAAAAGCGTAAATCCCACCCCCCAAAAAAAACCCACCCAAAAGAACAGGGGGGCAAAAAAGGACAGATAATTGGAGGAAGAAAAAATGGCAAAGAACTAATAGCACATTGTTCTACGAGGAGAAAGAGTCGTGGAGGAATAAAATGATCTTGACAAGTTGCAGACTGGTGGTTATTGCTCGAAAAAGATTTTAGGCCTGAAAATTAATAAAACTGTTTACCGACAGATTAGAGGCAAAAAAAAAACTGATTAGACATGTAAAAGATATATTAAAAGGGAGGGAGAAGGTGAAAGGCAAGAGTTTGTACAAACAAAAATGAACTTATCTGAAAAGCATCACTTAGACAATCCATGCTACAAAATAAAATGAATTAGTCTATATGTACATAATAATGTACATAATAGACTACACCCCCCTCACATGGAGGGGGGCCCACATATTATTAAATGTGTGGGCCCCTCCATGTGAGGGGGGTGTAGTCTATTATGTACACCATGAGGTGTACATGTAGACTAATCCAAATAAAATTGCAGCTAGACAAAAGGGGGTTGAAAGTATGAACCATTAAAACAAATTGGTACATAACACTTATGGAAATCTTTTTCATATTATAACTAACCAGCACAAGAAAGAAAAAGGTCAAATTCAAAAATCCTCAATAAAGTTTATATTATCTATACGCACTTGATTGTTATAGTTTCATGCAAACATCCTATTTAACAGAACCAAGGAGATAAACGTAGATAAAGAAAGAAAACCCAAAAGCATGCTACAATATTTCTTGTAGATCTATGTAATTCAACAAGACATTCATAATCTCCAGTCCTGTTATGAGAAAGTCGTGATGAACTAGCAGTTCAAATTTGAGCCTGAAATGAGCTTTATGTGTCTAAGACTTAGATAAAACATGAAAGTTATTATGAACGTGAGATTTAACATTTGGGACTGTTATGAGTTTCATGTGTCTAAACTTCGATAAACATGAAAGTTATGGCAAACGTAGCATTTAAAGTTTGGTCTTGTTATGAGACCTATGAGCGCCCTAAGTATTTAATCAATGTGAAAGTTATGATGAAGGTAGCACCCAAAATTTGGGCCTGAAAATTCACGTCTTCAAACAATTTATTAGAGGAAAAAAAAAAAGCTTGTGCCAACAAGTTCTACATCCCAAACACCTGAAGTAATATGGAAGGAGAAGAAATACTTATCAATGATGCCTGACCATTCAAGGAGAGAGTGACAACACTATAGTGCAACCTTCTAGACAAGCTCATGTCCATAGGGAGGTCTAGGTGAGATCTTGTATTTTTCTTCTCCTCTCAGGATTTTATCCCACAATCTGCAACAATTCCAAAATGCACTTCTAGCCAATTTTTGTGAACGAAACTCTAAGGGCCTGTTTGATTGCAAGGGTGGAAAACGGGTGGAAAGAAAATGAATGGCAGGGAATTGAATTACCTAGAAAACATTTTACAGGAAATTGTAATTAATGGTGTTTGATTGATATAATTTTCCACTTGGCAAATTTTTCATTTGGCTTTATTTTTTATGCAAATTGTCAATTAAATGGATAAATGTTTTTACCATTGACTTTGGAATGTGTTCCAATTGCTATTAAAAAAAAAAATTGTCAAAAAGTTGGAAAACGTTTTCCCACCACTACGGTGAAAAAACGTTTTCTAACTTTTGTGCATCAATCGCTTGTACATTAGAAAACGTTTTCCCTGAAAAATTAGTGCAATCAAACAGGTGAATAGTAAAAAGTAGGAAAACATTTTCCACCTTCCACGGAAAACCACGACCAATCAAACAGGCCCTAAGATTTGTCCTTCCAGTACCTTAAAATCCTAATCTCACACTAAAGCATATCACTGTTTTTAGCTTCAGAAGGTAATGATGAAAAGAGTTGCCCAACTAGAAAGGAAACATGGCATTGACAAATCACACATCGACTAACACGCTGAAATGACACCTACACTCAAAATGGAAAAGAATATGCTACTTCTAGGAGAAAGAATCTGCCGCCGATTGAAGGGGGTGAACATCTCTTAAATCATTACTACCATCTTAAACAACCATTTGGATGCGATTCAAACTCAAAATTCCATCTCTGCACTTTGAATAGGGTGTTTACTAGCTGCTACTTTGCCGGATGATGCTACTAAGAACTGATAGCGTAAGTACTCCAGTGGTCCTACAATCATATTCAATGAAACAGTTGCTTCCAATCTTCTTATACAAGCTCTCTTACTTTATATACTCGTTACGATGAGGGATATCTCATAATGTTATTTCGAGCTTATTTAATATTCTGCAAGTTCCGCTAACTGCTATAAAGTTGGTGTATAAAGCATAAATAGATTACATTTATAAAATTTCTTTGCTTCCTATTACCTTGTGTAGCATGTCTCTAGACTGAACCTATAATTCCAAATTTTCATATTTTTTCCGTACGACTCATAAAAGAGATAAATCACTTATTATATAAGTGTACATATGCAACTATACAAAATTCTAATAAAATTACATTCTATATCAGTAGAGTTTCGTTTTTGAAAGATCATTCAAGATGCACACCTACATTGACTTCTGAACAAGAGAGACATTTGCTTTGCACAATAGTACTCGCACTACAATTTGTGAATTATTACTAATGGAAATGTGATAAGTGGAACTGGGGCTGTGATCAGGGGCGGAGGTGGGGGGGGGACTTGCTAGGCTGTAGTCCCCCCTCCAAGGCCCAAAATTGTTTTTTTAGGTAGTTTTTTTTTTTTTTTGGCAAAAACTGTTTTTTTATGTGTAAATTTTTTTCACGTATTAGCCCAACTTGAAATTTTGCAGTCTAGTATTGGATCCAATCCTGGTTCCACCCCTGGCTGTGATAAGTGGAACTAATTCACAGCCTCATATGATATTTATTTTGCTATGGTAAAGTAGACCTAAAACTGGTAAGCCAAAAAGAATCTGTTCTTTTTGCAAAATGGTAGATATTTGTCACAGCTTTTTCATCGTCCTATCCTCATAAAGTATTAAATATAGTACTATTTTACTTACAAATCATTGTGAGTGTACTCTCAGGATGCACACATTTAAAGAAAGTATGCCTTGTTTCCCATCTTAATCTTATAGAACACAAAAAGCTCTTGAAACTTGAAAGTTTAGTATGTTGATAAGCTCCTGTGCAACAATATGGTGACAGGAAAAGATATACTGACAGACATTGCGAAGTGCTCCTGTCATGGAAGTAGATAAATATGGTTTCTAGCGCGCTACAAAAATCAAACGTCGCCCCTGTTTGACAAAGCTTTTTTAAGATTATAAGTTGGTCAAACTTCATTTTTAACCTTACATTTCACTGGACCGACAACTTATATCCATTTTTTAACCACACATTTCATATGACACACCAGCTTATAATCTCAAAAAGTTTTGTCAAACAAGGGCATAAACATAGTGACTCCATTTAATCTCATTGTTTTCAATTTTTCTTGCAAAGACAAAAAAGGGTCGTCTAAACTGTTCATCAACTTTGCAACTCTTTCAAAGTTGGCCACATGTTTCCAACCATACAGTTATGAAGTTGCATGCTTTGAGGATTAATATACATACATTAACAGTTTGGCAACAGAAGGATGGCTGAGCAACCACAAAAAAAATTATCGTAAGCAGTTAGAAAATTAATTCAAGCAATGAACTAATGCACTGATTCAATTGATGAACTAATTACAATATCTTTTTCTACAGGTCAGCAAAGTTAATATTCCTTCTCAAATAAAAAGGCCAACTTCAATTACATACATACAAAGACAAACCTTAAAACATATTTTTTTTTTCTGTAAAATAAAATTTCTTTACCTTAATAGAAATCTTGCTCTTCACCTGGTTTTCCAATGCTTCAGTCATCGACTGCCCGCCAAAGTAACAAAATCAATCCATTTATACATCTACGTATATTTTCACGCATTAACACTCAAATAAGCAGACAAGCAGGCACAAATTCTTTAAATAAGAGACTGTGACCTTATCAAATTGAACAAGGACTTGAATAGCGATCTCAGGGCTGAGAACACCACTCGAAACCATCTCGTCAAGCGTCTCCGTCAGGCACATGCCGATCGTCGATCTCCTGTACAACTCAAACGTCGCCATTCTTATTTAACGATACTCCGATCTATCCAAAAGCCACAACCAAAGAAAAATTTAAGATCTATATCATATCGATTTACTTCTTCAAATCAACTAGAGGATAAATAATCATTAGCAAATTAAAATAAAATGATATTAACTTGATAAATACGCTAAATTAATCACTTCGATGTGTATATATAGAGGGATGTGTGTACGTACAGAGAGAGAAGTTACGAGCTCTGGGATTCCTCTGAGCGTGGGGAGAAGATTTGGGGCTTTAATATACTGATGACAATGAGCATCGAAAAGACAATATCGCCCACGTGTTTTATCTCATTTTCATCGTTTATGAGGGTCTCTACGGGAAATAGGAAAAACTCAATATTTTTTAGATAATTGTTGATACTCGTCACGTCACAAACGTTTTCTTGAACTATTTAGACACACGCGAAGAGATTTAGGCCCCATTTGATCTACATTATTGATAGAATGAGAATGAAAAATATAGTCATTATGGACTCCACATAAGAAATGAAAAATAAAAAATGATGATTGGATGTGATTGATGACGATCATATTTTTCATTTTTGTGAAAAAAAAAATAGAAATCAAACAAGCTATTTGTCTCTGTTTAAACCTCATTTTTTGGAGAAAATATCTTGTAATAGTGATTCTTTGGTGAATGTGTAAGTTAAAAGTATGAAAAAAAATTATGAGTTTAGAGTAAAATTATTTTATAGAAAAATGTATAGTTAAAAATGAATTTTGGAGAAAATGACGCTCCGAATGAGAGTTGAATATTGTCATATTTCTACAACATAACAACTTTAACAAATAAAGCATAAGAGGGCTATATGGAACTCACCTCACGAGCAGAGCCGGCCCTGGCCCAAGGCGATCGAAGCTGCTACCTTGGGCCTCTGCTTCTAAGGGGCCTCAAATTTTGGAGCCCAAAAAAAAATAAAAAAAATAAAGAGATACTAGTAATAGATATTAGTAGTAGACTAGCAGTATGAGCCATTTTTTGGGTTTTCTGGTTCCTATCATCTCAGAAGTGATAATTGGAATGCATCGTCTTGGGCCTCGTATTTCCCAGAGCCGGCCCTGCTCACGAGTATAAGATGATGGAGTTGAAGTTGCACTTGGAAGAGTCTCCGATCATTTTTCCTTTTCCTTTCTTTGTCGCCAATGGAGTTTTCCGTTTTTGTGCCACTTTCTACAGGAAGGATTATAAAAAAATATATTTGAAACACGTAATTATCAATAATAATCGAACCCCTAAACTTGTGCGAAAATAAGAGAACGGAGGGGAGATAAAATAGAGGGACGTAGGAATGGTCAGATAGCTGTGGTGTTAGGACGATGACCCAAAGTATAAAATATTGAAAAACATAAGTTAGATAATAATTAAATGTGCTTAAGTACTAAATGCAATTTTAACTCATTATATGCAATGAATAAAAGCATGTAAACGATACAACTCGATGTTTTGCAACAAAATATTCATGACCCTTTGAATGTGGCTTTAGAGGTCTTGCTTAGTTTTCTTAGATTGACCTTGCACCATATTTCATTTCTCCTCCAAACTTTTACTTTTATCATTTTCAACATAATATGACCTACCCTCACCATCTAATTAGAACTCAACAATTAATACTTCGATCTCTTCAACGACCTTAGTCACAGAGCAAATAATGAAGTCAAAGGATTGCACGTCAATTCCTACTTCATTGAATGCCTCTCTTTCGTTTTGCTCTTTAGGATTAAGTCCTCATTCTCCAAATGCTCTTCTTTTATAGTTAGTGTTTATCGAGTTGAATGAGTGATCTACCATCCGAAGTCTTGGACAATTGCACAAGAAAGATTTCATGGGAAGTCTCACTTTTTGTTAAGGGTTAGTAGAATTACCACTGTTACAATTTTTTGACTAGCAAAATTGAGCTTATAAGAGTATCTCTCGGTCTCTAATAAAAATTTATGTCATTTATTCCACGAGCTAGACAAATATATCATCTCTCGATTTTAATATCGTCCCTAAATTCATTAATTGATGACCAAGCAATTAAATTAAATGAAGCACACAATGACACAACATAAATATGGGCACAAAGTCTTTGAACTAATTAAACATCAATAATATAAGCTACATCGTTAATCCTAACAAAAAAAAAATAACGTTACTCATAATTGCAGAAAAATACAAATAAAGGATAAAGAACATCACTAAGTATAATTAAAATGAAAGAGAAAAGAAATTCGAGCAATTGTTGATCTTCGTCACACGAATCCCAACAATGATTCTTCAACCTCTTCCTTGATTATTATAGATCTCCCGTCGAATTTATGGTATTTTGCCTTCAATTCTCGAATTCTAACAAAAAAATTCTTGAGTATCTAATAATAAAATTGTGTATTTACCTCAAGAATGCATCTCATCTTTGAAAATAATGGAAGAAAGCTATTTATAGTCCTTTAATAGGATTGAAAATCGTGCTCTCCCATTATTAAAAATGGGATTTTGATCAGAAGTAAGAAAACAGATTTTCGGCCCCGTTTGGTGTATGCCCTTATAAGGCTTGCGATCGCACAGTGTATTTGGGAAGGTGCTAGTTCTTGTGCAGGGACCCTTGCGCCTTTTTTCATTTCCGTGCAATTTGGTTCTTCAATTGTCTTTCTTGTTCAGCCCAAGTCTTACAAATATTGTAGTCCCTTCAATTTTCAAATTTGATACTTTGGTCCTCAAATTCCAAATTCGTCCAACTTCAATCCTTATTGATCAAATCTTGTTCCTTTCATCCTTTCTGATTCAATACTTGATTTTCTCATAAAATAATCACAAAATTAAGTATGTAACCCACAAAAGAACTTTAAAATCCAAAATTAATTTTCAAAAATATGAATTGCTTGTTTTAAAACGAATTCCAACTTCACAAATCACATTCATAAGTAACTCTTTTACCTATATGGAAAAAAAAAGAAAGAAATAATAATAACAAGATAAAAATGTAATGTAAATTTGCAGCTGTTTTAGTTTAGACAACATGTTCTTAAAAACGTAATTGTCACGAGTTTGATATGCCAATCTGTTAAAAAAATCTATATAAGTAGCATTTCCGAAGGGAGAATACACATAGGCAAATGGCCAGGGCAGCCTAGCCAGACTTATGCCTCTGCTGTTTATCACTTGATTCTTCAATTTGTATAAAATGACACTCAAAGCTTTGGAAGATCAATGGGAGGAGGTCCTTCCAGTCGAATATAATCATACATAATCCCGTCAAAATCGCTTTTATTATATGCTTGAGTGAGATATATGGTGTTAAGCCCTTGAACGAGTAAGGAACTCTCTATGTCCACATGGAACAACCAGTACAACCCGTGAATTCCATGTCTTGCAATTGCATTATCTTTCCCTATTAATCCACTTGAGAACTTCGGAGGATTTGCTTCTGGATTGTTGATCCTCACCTATGAGAATCCAGTGTCAGTGTAAAAAGACTTCTCTCGAGAACCTCTCTTCTTCTCTTTTCTTAGGGTGGGGTTAAGGGGTAGGGTGATCAATGAGTACCTCCAATATGGACACATTAGCGGATGCTAATGCGATTCGAAGTGTGTACTTTCCACTCTGATCGACCCTGTCGAGTTTGAACTTAATTTGCCATGTTGTTCCTTGATATGCCTTTTCTCCTACTTTTCTGCAGTTGAGAAATGACTATTAAACAAGTTTTCGGTTATAATCTTAATTTAAAGGATCATAGTGAATGAAGTGTATGTATGGCTTCCACGACTTAAATCAGATTTAGCCCTTATTTGATGGCCATTATTTGGCCAAACAAATGTTTTGAATAATGATTTTTAGGAGAATTAAGTTTTAAGTTTACGTGCAGAATATTTTATTGTGTTAATATGTGGTTAAAAATGAGTACGTAGAAAAAAAGCTTTCAAATAATGGTTGTCAAGCAAGGGCTTAACATTGTACCTGGTCACCTGAGCATAAAACCAATCTTTTCCGTAGTCATCAATACCAACGGTGTATTCCAAATCCTTATCTGGGTAAAGATCAGCATATCTCTCCCACAATCCATATTGCCTAAACCTGCCGATAGAAGAGGACCTGATCAGATGAAAATACGAGAGGAATGTGAAAGAAAAATTGCCCTTGAAGAACATACTCTGAGTCGATATCAGATGCAACAGACAGATATGCAAAAAAAGAAGGCCTGATCAGTGAATTGTTAGTAATATTTCAGTCAAGAAGGCCTAACCTGTCTGCAGGGTGATTTATGTAAAGTTTGTTGATATACATAGGATTAGGATCAGGCACGAAGAATTCTGCAGCAGAACGATCAGGGATGCCTATTTCCCACAGCGTAGGCCCGTCTCTTGGAGGTATGTACACAAGATCACCCAAGTTTATGGCACAACCTTTATCATTAATATCTTATTATGAAATATCATTACGAGATTAATGTACTCTTTTTACAAATGTGAATATTGGGTACCTGCTGTAATGACTATGGCTTTTTCATATCGATAGTCTCCAATCAAACCAGGGACCCATGCATGGATGTTATATTCACCGGGACGAATATTGATAATGGAGAAATAACCATCATCATCTGCATTTGCCCAGAATTGATACCCCTGGGAAGTAAATTGTAAGTAACTTTCAGTAACAGAGAGAAGCTCTCTTAGCAATATTGAAATAGAACCTAAGAAAGTACCTTGTTTTCTGTTTGAAATGAACCAGTTGCTCCCGGTAGAGCCACTCCAACATAAGCACCCTTTGCCGGTATATTTTCATTAGCGATGTACCTTGCAAGCAAAATTTACAGAAATTTGGTATATTTCTAGAATACCCGAGCCTAGTAGACCAAGCAAACTTGAACTTCATATTGCTTCTGTGAACTGTGCTGGAGAGAATAGTACCTGTCTTGAGCGAATAATCTACCCCGAATACTACCCCTTTCATCAGCATGTAGAAAGTCCTCCGAAGCTGGAAAGCTGTATGGCCAATTTTGAACTTCTTTTTTCATCTAAACGAATTGATACAGATGAAACGTTTAGCAGAAAACTACAGTGCACTGCATCTATTTTGCCAAAATACTTGATAAAGAGAAAAGGAACCTGCTCTTTAGCATCATCCCATAGTAGAATTGAGTCTTTTTTGTCCGATACAGAATTGAGATAGATGAAAACAGGACCAAAAACTTTCTTCCACTTTTCGCCTTTTCCAAATTTGATCACTAAATCCTCTCCCCCATAATGGGCACTTACAAACATCTGATGACACAAATTGACCCATGCATCAATTTATTTAGGATCAGATAAGATAATACAGGGAAATATCAGCTTTATATATGCTATCCAACAATTGTGAAAGTATTAGGCATAACTTCTTTGATTCGAGGATTTGTTTACAACATACAGCAAGTGTTGTAGGGTTGACATGAGAAGTGAGGTCCTGTTTGAGAGGTCCACCAGTCCTGAACTCGTTGCTCGGAGTGATTTGCCAGAACCCTACTGGGGGTTCAGTACATATAAATCCATGGACTTTATTGTCTTTATTTTCACACGAGTACTGATACTTATCATCGACCTGGTAATCATTAAATATGGATACAAAAACATGAATCAGATGTTCATTGTCTTCCTTTGTCTTCTCCAAAGAAAAGACGGGTATTTTTCGTATAGATGATATACTTCTCCCCTAAATTCTGGCTCCACAGGATCAACAAGGAGGACTGCTTCTGGATAAGCCAATTCTCTGCCTCTAGGGGGTAACCGGTCTTCTGGGAGAGGTAAATTCCTTTGCCTATCATCTGCCATGGCCATGTAGCGAAACCTAACACATATGTATGATCTTTTTATATTCAACGAGTGACTAGATTCTGAATGAGATTAATTATTCTATACACTTCTTTCACATGTATATGGGTACAAAAATAGTTATGTTAGTATTCGTTCATCCAGCTTGCATTTTAAACAAACAGATGAATAATGCTCAAGTGTGCCTACTTTGGTATGCGAAGCATGAATGCAATTCTGGTTTCATTGAGGATGAATGCATCCATATCCTCTGTGTGTTCGTAAATGGCATAAGAATAGAAGCCCGAAGAACCACGAAGCATTATGAACCTGAATTGTATATCATAGTATAAGTACCAATTCTTCATAATCAAACACAACAATGAATATCAAGATTATAAGTAGCAGCAGTACTGCAATGATGCACCTTTTGTCTATAGTCAAGGGAGCATGATTGCCCTCAAATGAGGGATCCCATGTTCTTTTGAATGAGACTTCTATTTGTTCCTCATTTTCCACTATAACTCTGAATTCAGTTCCATCTATCCTGCATTCAAATTTATTCATGGTTTCAGTTTCTTAACAAATTTATCATCAGTACTGTCTAGTTGAACTAATCTCAATATTGAAATGTGTTTTTTCTACCTCGAGACAACTCAGACAAGAATACAATAGGAAAAGATTTACACAGACACAGAGACTTTATTTTTCTAGAACTAAAACCTGGAAAGGAAGACTTACTTATCAAAGCTTCCTCGCGTGCCTGTACTTCCAGCTTTACTCCAATTGAGGTCCCAAAACCTGTATATTCATTGTATTAGTACTAAATTAGTTGAAGGAAATGTTGTAAATATTCTCGATTCAGTTGGACCATAAGTATACATATTCATCAAGAATAACAAGAGAATTGATTGAAGTCCTTATTAAATCCGATAACGGTCGGTTGAAATCGTATATTTCGAACAGCGTCAAGGAAATCTCCAATGTATACAAGTCTAAACTAAATTACCCTCCATTCAAGGCTGGATTATTGAGCTCAAGCAAGTTGTCAAGTCCATTATATTGAATTCCAGTAATAAGGCCTTCTGGAGTTGTTAATGTGAGTTTGAGCAATCCATTGTCTAACACAACCTGCACAATCAAGTTTTCACAATAGAGTTTAGTCCAATTACAACGTATGCATTTTCAGAAGTTGCATTCCGGCCTTCGCCTAACCTAACCAAACTCGATGGACCATTTACAAGTCAAAGTTAACAATTAATTTTAACTACACATTTCAATGGACCCACAACTTTTTAACCACATATTTCATCAACTTTTAATAAAATCCACTAAAAATTTGATTTTAGCCCATATTTTGTACAGATTGAAATGTAAGCCCATGTATGGGTTATCCAATAATTCATTTTTTTTCTTATACTCATTTTCAACCACATTTTAACAATAAAATAATTTGCACTTAAATTCAAAAAAAATTCTTATTTTTTGACCACACATTTTCCGAAAAATCAATATTTTAATCTACGTCAGAGTCAACAATTACTCTTAAACACATTTTTTGGGATGCCCAACTTTTCATCCACACATTTTATCAATTTTTATCAAAATCTACTAAAAATCTGATTTTAAACCCTACAAAGCACGGGCTTAATCTACACCAAACAAAGGCTAAACAATGTTTTGTTGTGCCCATCTTACCCAATAGCTACTTTCATGTCCAGTCGTGTCCAATAATATAGGACAAATGCATTAAACACATAGAAAGGTAAAAAGTAAAAGTAGGTGAATTACTTGGTCATCTTGGACGAATAAATGCACAGCCATGGCAGCAATGAACACGTTGGGCTCCATCACTCGATGGTACAACAAAGTAATCTTACCTCACGAACTGCAAAGAACAATGTTTGGGCAGCAATGCATGTGGAAGAATATCCCTTTAAGTAACTTTGAGTTGCTTACGGTATGTTATACTCAAAGAGAAGGGCACCCGTGACTTTTTCATGGTTCAAGTCTTTACGCAAACTCTGCCTCAGACTTGAGAAACAAGACAAAAAAAGTGAGATTAAAAAATGCAATTTATGCAGATGGCATGTGTACGAAACATTTTCGTCCATAGTAATTGCTCCAAATCTTGCAATCTTGAATTATGATAAGGATAATGCTATGAGGTGTACACAGGGCATTAGAACCCCTCACAGGTTCCCTCTATGTGAGGGGGCTTAATGTTACGTGTACATGACAAGGAAATCTACAGTTTATTTAAAGAAGTGAAAATAATTTAAGCTTGATTAACGTCCCAATGTCTACTTAGAGGGAGATTTTTGCTCCCTCTAGTGTAAAAGGTTAAAGGCAATTATCTTTTATCATTTCTTTCATATGGAAGCATATGCTTTGTCGTCCAACTTTGTATTCAAACGAAAGTTTTACACGGAAGGGGAATTTATTTCTAAGAATAGGATAGTAAAATTAATTGGACGCTTTATAAATTATGAAATGCCCTTTACGCAGCTTTTGGACGTAGTCATTCGACCAAAGCACATGATTTTTCACAAAGATTGTATATTATTGGAAATGACGAATGTTTAATCAAAGTGTATGTATAAAGAAAGTTCGCACATTTTGACAATTAAGTCGAGTCTGTTTGGTTTGGCTTAAAATTTAATTTTAATCTAAATCAAAGTCAAATAATTAATATTAATCACATCTTTTATCGGTCCCATAACTTTTCAACTACACATTTCAAAAACTATTATCATGATCTACTAAAAAATCTAATTTTAATCCTCATCAAACACCCACTCAATTCGAAAGACCTAACCATTATCTAGTTTCTTTTGAATTAAGTGACGTAACTTCTTTGCAAGCGAAAGGGACAATTTTTTTATCTTCCTTTTTTCTTTCGAGAACAAAGAAAATTTCTTCATTCAAATCTCTTTTCCCTACAAGATCATATGCACTTAAGCTAAACCATCTAAGACGATGTTCTTTGTAATATACAGTCCAATTTTGATTCCAAAGTGAGGTCATTATTCATAGGCGATCCTTACCAATTTAACACAAAAGATTTTAGTGGCACTAGTCTGTAGTATTGCCATAGAAGTAATAGAATCTAAACATATCGTAAATCATTTTTCGAATCGTATAGGAAAAATGAGTTAAGTTGATAATCACAAACTAATCAGTAGTTCAGTACATTCAATGGAAATTAAAGGATCCAATTCTAAGAGTTAACAACAGATGGGGGACTTTCCATACGAATGTAGTCATACATAATTCCTTGGAAAGGGCTACTGCTCCTAGCTTGTGTCAAGTATACGGTATTCTCCCCTTGGATTAATTCAGAACCTGGAATCTCCACACTAAATAACCAATAGATTCCACGAATTCCGTGCCTGGCAATCGCGTTGTCAGCCCCAATAACTCCACTTGAAAATACCGGGGGATTTACATCAGGATCATTTATCCGGACCTAGGAAACAAATCGATAGCACTCTGTTAGTTTATGTAATATATTTAACTATATATGCATTGTTAGCACGGGATGGGGAAAATTATTGCACAGTCCTTTATTGTGGATTATAATTCGGTATTAACTTACCTGCAAGTCAGAATTATGTGCAGATGCAAGTGCTAATCTTAATATGTAGGTTCCGGCTTGATCCACATTGTCAAGATTGAACTTGATTTGCCACGTTGTGCTTTTATATGAATTATCACCAGTTTTCCTGCACCACAAGTGAATAGTGAATATCTATCAATGGATAGCTATTTACTTCTTGGAAAGGTATTCCAGTTTTGACATGTCTTGTCGAACAAATCCTCTACTGACATAATTGGAATTAAATAAGTAAATTATTATGTGAGAGTAACAAGTTTCGTGGAGAATAAAAACTTTGTAAAGGAGCAATAAATTATTTCACCATACAAAGAACATTAATCCTGCTTTCAGAAACATTATGGTGGAATGTCATCATTTTTCAATTGGATTTCATGTTTTTTGGAAAAGCTAAGATTAATATGATGGAATTGTTACAGAGCTAAATGGTAGCAGTCTCAAATGCCAGAACATACCTTGTAACCTGAGCGAAGAACCAATCCTTTCGATAATCATCAACACCAACAGTGTAAACCAAATCTTTATCTGGATATAGATCAGCATATCTTTCCCATAACCCATACTGTCTAAACCTGCCAAGAGAGGATAACGATAAAATGTGTCATGTTTTGTTATCAAAGGAATATCAGAAATACAAGGATGAAATGTTGAGTGCTAAACAACTCCCTAATGGAAAAATTAACTCGTCGGACTTGCTAAAACTATCAGACAACTGGAAACTAACCTGTCTGAGTGATTGACATATAGTTTATTGATATACTTTGGGTTGGGATCAGGAACGTAAAATTCTTTTGCAGTACGATCGGGGATGCCAATTTCCCAGAGTGTGGGACCATCTCTTGGAGGCTCAAAAATAAGCTCACCTATGTCAATATCACAACCTGAGATGAATTTTAACACTAATTTTTAGAAAAATCACTTATCCAATGGATGTTTCAATTTGTGAATTTCAAATTGAAAACTTGGGGAAGAAAGTTGGACCTGGGGTAATGGTTAACGGGGTTTCATACTTGTAGTCTCCAATAAATCCAGGGACACATGCATAGAGATTGTAGTCACCAGTTTGTATACTATTAATGATAAAGGAACCAGTTTCATCTGCTGTGGTCCAAAACTGATACCCCTGGAATATAGTGAGCAGTAAGAGAGTAAAGCATAAATGTCATGCCCCAGCCATCTACTAAACTCGGATGTGAACTATTTTTATTTTGAATCATACTGTCAATTCTTAAAACTTACAATAAACTAACACTCACTTGATAATAAAATCCATATACATTAGATTCCAAGTAACAAAAGAATAATGACTCTTGATAAAGATATTGGCCTCTTTTATACAAGAAATCTTTGTCCCCTCTAGAAGAAATTATTTCCTGTAGTTGGCCATTATACACAATTTCCATCCTTGAGATCCATGATCTAAGATGGTGTGCATTCAAGAAATGGGTCAACCACATTAGAGGGCATGCTTAAAAGTATATAATGCACACAATTCCCACATTCAAAGCACAAGACATATTATAAATTAGAAGTTGAAGCAAGCATATCAGGTCAGTAGCACAGGCAAGAGGATACAGCATGATTTTTGCTATTTTGGCTAATTGAGTTTCATGTCCTGCCTCCATCGTCCCACTCGCGCCTTCTCTTCTGTATCAACCTTATTTTATCAAGGTCAATCCCAGGTGTATGCCAAATTATCAATCCCAGGTATATGCCAAATTATAACCCATTTGCTGTTGATCTATTGACCTATGAACTAGAGGGACTAGAATATCAAGTCTAACTCACAAGCTCTTCGCTTGCTTGACTGATCTTGAACCATTTCCACCTAATTTTTCAAACTGACTTCACACCAACAGTTTTCTAGATTACGAGTATTCATTTATTTTTCACACACCGACTTGTTTGTGAAATTATGTACACATCAGCCTTGATCTCCTTCTACAAGAGTCACATTGTACAATCACTTGTGTGCACATGATAAAACACACACATTGTCGCAATATCCAAGAACAAAGTATTCAATACATTATATGGAGCTTGAAAGCACTACGAAAAGGCTTGAAAGCACTACGAAAAGGATTGGCCAATTATCATAACCCTCAAGTAATGTACGTGGGCACAAAGGTCAATTATTTTATATTTCAACTGGTAATAAAACTCTTTGATATATTTGACATCCATACAAGATTTTATTCAAATAAACGTTATGGTTAAGATCATTTAGTCTATTCGTATTATTTCAGTTTTTCTTTACTTAGATCTAGTCATCTAGGAGTCCTCTTGTATGTGGATTACTTAGTTTTATCATGTTCTTAGAAATCACACTAGTTAAAATCATCTTTAAACTTTGTTTCACTTTAAGCTCTGCACGACTGCAACACTAAAGTACAAACTACTACTTCCCCTGTCATAGAAATAATTTGAGCATGAAATTTTATATTAATCAATTATGCTTCAAGGTCTATTGTTTATTCTCAAACATATAATTTTTGTACCTTGTGCAGGGTTTCTAAGTGTTTTCACACACGATTAAGCTGAAAGCTGGACTTCTAAAACTGTGATTCAGACACAACATTGAAAGTTTTGGATTCAATTATATCACACTATGCCTCTATAAATTAGACCTGATTCTGAAACCTTATGGATACAGGATATGACATTATCATTACCTGGTCTATGAGAAGTTTGGCAAGCATAGTTCTACACCATCATCTTTAAAACACATTAAACTCATGCAATTTAACCATGAATACTTAAGATATAGCTTATAAAATATTATTAGAAAACATGTCAACCAATGATGTTTCAGCTAGTTCAAGATCAACTTTATGTATAGCATAACTATATCTATCAGTATGTTCGTTCAGGCCAAATCCATTTAAGCAAGACATTGATCACAGAGAAAGACAAATAGAAGTCATGAACTTTGAAGAAGTCTTGCCATCTTGCAAAGCTTGTTTCTTCCTTTCTTTTTGGTATACATAGGTTCCTATTTTCTGGGGTATACCTTCTTGCGTACATTTCTCTCCTTTCTAATCCTTTCTTTACTGAGTTCAACTTCCTCTCTAATTCTCTTTCTTTTATCACCTTTTAAGATTGTATTATTTTCTTTCTTCCTCTTTCTTATATTCTTCACTTTGCTCCCTCACTGATTTTCCTTCCATATTTTACGTTTCTCTTTCTTTCTTTTCCACTTCTTTTCAGCCTAAAGTTGAAGCATTGAGAGTGAATAGAACATGGAAACACACAACCAGCTAACATTCCAGAAGGGTTAAGTGCAGCACACTTGTCAAGATACAATCCAAAACTTCGACGATGACCACGTTATTTTTGGTGGATCCTTGTCTACAGGTGAAGTAAATGCTGTTTTATTTATATGCACTAGTTAGTCATCACGACTAGTCATGCTTAAGTCCTAATCATCCTAGCAAATACATTTATTATCACAGGTAGTTACATGTAAAGCACAATTCACAATCAAGAACTACCCCACCGTAGTTAGAACTAATTAAGCACATAACTAGATTTGTTGATTATACGTCAAAATGTGTCTTAGAAAGGGTGCCACATGACCCAGTCTATTTACAATTGATTAACTATGTTTTATATATCAACTAAAGATTCACAAGGACCATACAATATGCTACCAAAGCTCCCTTAGTATGTTGCTTTTATTGGTATTGCCTGCGTGCCTTATGCATAGCATTGAACTATGGTTGGACTTTAATCATACCATCAGAGAAATGAGAACAATAAGCGCAATTTATAATTAGGAGTGTAATAATATATTAAGCATTCATTTGAAAAAAATACACAAAGTAACTTATTTCTTTGTCAACTAGAGTGGACATGGTTTATGGAAGGACCATGATTACCTTGTGCTCTCTTTGCCATGATCCAACATCACCAGGTGGTGCCAATCCAACGTACGCAGCATTTGCCAGTATGTTGTCATTGCTTATATACCTAAACAAGTTCATATAAATAATTGAAAATAGATAAGTCAGTAGATGATTAAAGGATCAATGCAGAAATACAAGTCATTTGCCGTTTTGCTTTACGCAGGTTTTGAGGCTTTTGTATTATCAAGGTTACTGTTACTACACTTGCAGAGAGGACCTTGATTCACTAGAAGTGGAAGTAATCTACCATGTACCTTTCAATTTAATTCTAAGTGCTAATTGATGCTGAGGGAAGAACTGTAAAAATTATGCACCTGTTTAGTACCGATTAAAATCTAGATTTTAATCTAAGTCAAAGTCAATAATAAATTTTAACTGCATATTTAATGGGTCCTACAACTTTTCAACCACACAATTCATCAATTTCTATCAAAATCTACTACAAATCTGATTTCAATTCCTACCAAACAGGGGCATAATGAAGGTAAGAAAGAATAAAACCTGTCCTGTACCATCAATTTACCCATTACTGTGCCTCTTTGATCAGACTTTTGAAAATCCGTGGAGGCTGGAAAACTGTAAGGCCATGATTGGACTTCCGTTTTCATCTGAAAGCCATTAAGTAAGATCACAATGTCAAAAATGTCACAATTACTTTGCTGCAATGACAGACAATTTCTTGTTTTGATTTTAATATTCTACGTAGACCCCTTACCTTCTCTTTAGCATCATCCCAAAGAGAAAGAGCATCATCTCTGTCTGGTACAGAATTCAGATAGATAAAAACCGGGCCCAAGACTTTCTTCCATACTTCACCAGATTGAAATTTTACTAGAAGATCCTCTCCCGCATAATGAGAAGTAACAAATATCTGGTCTCCAGTTTGATCAAAATTACCAAGTGAAGACACACATCTCAGCAACATAAATTATTGATGACATATTAATTATCAAAGCTTGTCACTTAAAGAAAAAGAATATGATCAGGCACTTACAGCAAGGGTTGTTGGGTTCACATGGGATGTTAAGTCTTGTTTGAAGGGTCCTCCAGTTCGAAACTCGTTGCTTGGAGTTATTTGCCAGAACCCTACTGGTGGGTCAAAACATATCCATCCATGCACCTGATTATCTTTGTTCTCACATGAGTACTGATACTTGTCGTCCACCTGCATGAGATAAATCAACCAAGGCACTCAAATTCAGTTCACACCAAAAAAAAGCCAAGGCATTTATTAGCATTATTCTCAAGGAAGAGGATATTTTAGATATTACTTCTCCTTTGAATTCTGGTTCTATAGGATCGACAAGGAGTACTGCTTCTGGGTAAGCTAGTTGTTGACCTCTTTCTGGTAAACGATCATCTGGAAGGGGCATGTATCTTTGCCTACTATCTGATATTGCCATGTAGTGAAACCTGGTCATTATCAATACCCACATGTTACCTTGTTCAATGGTGATCTAAGGAATAATATTTTGTCAGGGATCAATTATTATTTTATATTTCAACTATCCTAAATTTTATTTTTATCATACTAACACTTATTTGATCACATTTGATAATTTCAATAGATATCTTTATGTTGTTAAGAGAATGTTGAAGTTTCTGATTAAATACTTAATCAGTCTCGTCCAATAAGGTTCAGGAACTCTTACGTGTCTTTTTTGAGCATGAATGCAATCCTGGTTGTGTTAAGGTTGAAACCAGGAAAGTCCTCTAAATGTTCAAAAATGGCATAGGAGTAGAATCCTGAGGAGCCACGAAGCATCACAAACCTGGAATTCATCTTCTATATCATTCATTATCATCATTTTTAATTAAAATGACCAAATAAATATTTAAGCAAGATAGAAGACAGAACCTTCTGTCTATAAATAAAGGAGCTTGTTCACCCTGGACTGAAGCATCCCACATTCTTGTGAATGAGAGCTCGATCTGCTCCTCATTTTCTACAATAACTTTCAAGCTTGTCCCTTCAATCCTGTGTAGTAATAAAGTGTTCAATTTATGGGGAAAAAAGAGTTGGTCAGCTCTATGACTATCTGTCAAATATGCTAAATAATACTCAATAAGACTCGATGTCCCTCAATATTAGAGGTTCTCCTATTATATAGAACCAAATCAAAACTAAATATGGTAATTATCAATTACAATATTCATTAATGATAACCTACTAAATATAAAGATTGATACTTTATATTCTTTCCTTATATTCCACTGAAACTCCCCCTCAAATTGATACTGATGAATGCATCAATTTGCAATTAAGAACTGGCTACGCTGTCGAGTCATCGTTTTTGTAGAACTCAGAAACCAAGAACTCAACCTCAAATCCAAGAACCGAGTCAAAATTTGATATGATTCCCGGAAAAGAATCAATGTCCGACCAGAAATTGATGACGATAATAAAGCGCCCCCAAAATACCGAATGCTCGCACTGCACTTGATGCACCAAAGAGTCATACGTTGATAAAAAAAACTATTTCAACCATCAACTACCACAAGAAACCCACATCCGAAAGACTGAGTTATGACCAAAGAAAATAAAAAATTCAATCACTCCAAAGAGCACTTCGAAGAGCTCACAATCCAAGAAGAATTTTCAAAAGAAATTCACGAAGTGTGCCGACACACACAGTGATATCTATTTGTCAGGAGAACTCAGTCGAACATAATTCGTATTCAGACAAAAACTCTAACGCCGATACATCGGCCAAAATTCTAGTAATATACCGATGGCCAAGATGCTGTAGTTGTCAGAAATCCCACTAAACAGCCTACACAAAAAACTCAAAGATGATTCTCCTCCGAGAATTCAAAACTCTAGTTCATCATTCGAGCAACCAAAACAATCTACACTCATGCCTCTCCTCCTTGACCAAAAAGATTTTTTTGCAGCATTGTTACAAACCTAACATAACAAGCCCAAGATTCCAAAAACCCCATTCACCAAACCCATATCTAGATCCACTATTCAATCCACAACCCAACACCTACAAAGCCTAACGCAGCCCAAAAGAATAATCCAAAGCATTTATGAATCCAACCCAACAAAGGAAAGCCCAAATAACACCTGGCCCAAAACTACAGCAAACCCCAAAAGCCAAAATAATAGCCCGTTATCCTATTAAACTACAACCCATTAATCAGGCCCATTCATAACCACACAATACATTCCCACAGGCCTAATAACCTAAACCCAATAATCTATTCAATACATTAACTCTAAGCCAATAATTAGCCTAAATAACACTGATAAAGGAAATCCAAATTACTAGCAACCCAAATAAAATAGCCACAATTTCCACATCCAAATCCCAATTGAAGATTAATAACATAAACAGAAGAAGCATCCCAAAACAGCTTAATTTTGATACTGATTTCAGAATAGAAGATGCCAAGGCTGTTGCTGCTGCTCCACGAAAATGAGAATTGAAAATTGCATGTATCTATGAGATCACCGATACCAACAAGAAAGCTAATTGAAGTTTCCTACAGCCAACAATAGAAGATAGCGAGAAACTCCACAACATCAATTAAATCCCAAAATTACAGAACACGACAAACCGACCCATAACCCATTACCGATCCAAATTACATCACCTCCATCTCCCACAGACAGGATTCACCCGAGTTGGTCTGAGGGCGAATCCGAGCGAATAAAAGAGGAAGGACACGAAACCTAACTTTGAAGTCGATTACTTAAGGTTCAATTCATCGTCTAATGGGGAGCCCACGCAGTGGAAAGCCTCTGGCTAATAGGGAGAGAGAAAAAAGGGGTAGACACGACTAGTGAAGAAGTGAAGGGACTCAACTAGCTGTTGTGATGGTGGTCGAAATTGGTACTGACGGTCGATCAGATCTTCACTTGTAGACCTGCATCTGTTGGAGCATTTCCCACAACATTCATGCACTGTCCTGTTGGTAATGCACTCCCCATGGAAGGCCAAGAAAGCCATGAGAAGAATGAAGCAACGAAGTTTGGAAACTAGGAGATCGAGTATATACTCTCTGAACCCCTTGAACTGAGAACTGACTCGTTTGCTCTAAGCATTTTGAGTACAAGGACTTCAAGCAGTAACGAGACTATGACAGAAAAGAAGATAAAGGCGGAGTATTTGTTAGAACCTATTTGCCTCTAGGACACACTAAAGAATACAGCAGATAAATTCTGATAACAAGTTCCGATTTAGATGAAAAGGAAAAAACCGACACTATCAGCTTCCATATTTGTAGTTTCTTGAAAACATCCTTACGGTACATTCTAACGGTGGAGGGTTGGTGTAAAAACTTGGTGCCACTGCCACGCCTTCCAAACAAAACCTTTGATCCAATCTCCATCCCATCACAAATTCAAGAAAAACCCAGATGCCAAAATTCGATCTTATGCTTAAAATTACGATTAGGATCTGAGTTTTCTTAATTCGACAGAAACCTTTCACCTAGATTAGGTGGGTCACTTCCAATACAATAAGCTAATTGATTACAAGCTAAACAAAGAAAATTTGACCCGACGAGCATCACATGACTGCTCGCCGAAAAATGAGATTCAAAGGTTAAATTGTTTAGGATCGAAACGACTCTCATACCGTGTCAAATATACTGAATAATATTCAATATGACTTGATACCCCTCAATATGAAAGATTCTCCTATTATATAAAACTAAATCAAAACTAAATATGATAGCTATCAATTATAATATTCATTAATGTAACCTACTAAATATAAAGCCTATGTTTGGCCCCCATTCTTTCAAAAATTTATTTTTCAAAACTCATTTTCAATCACACATTCTCCTCTAAAATTATATTACATGTAAATCGAAAAAAATTCTTACTTTTTAACCACACAATCTCCAACAAAACACTATTCAAAAATATATTTTTTGTCCAAAAATGGGGCTCAAACAAGGGCAAAGATTGATACTTTATATTCTTTCCTTATATTCCACCGACACTATCTAAAATAGAAATAATGAAAAGTATCATTTATGTCACATATAATGATAACAAGAATTTATCTAAATATTTGAAGGAAAGTAGTCTCTTATTTATGCATTACACAGTTAAAGGAAGAGATAGAACAAGAAAGGGATAGGCACTATCAGTGACATACGTATCAAATTTTCCTCGTGTCTTGGAACTCCCTGCTTCACTCCAATTAAGGTCCCAAAACCTGTTAATAACATCAGCAACCGAAGTGAATCCTTAATCATGGTCAAGATTGAAATAAACGAAGTGAATATTATATCCAGATAAATGCAAAACAAAATATAGGTAATCTTGTAGAATAAAAGTAAAAAGACTTCCTTTACACACAAACAATGCCAAAATTCGTGGGAAGGGGAAAGGGAGGAGGAGGAGGTGGGGTTCACTAGAAGTTGAACTGTGCTGCAATCCGTAGAATGTGCAAGGCATGTGCAGGAAGCAGAGACCGGGGACATATCTTTCACAAATAATTTACAAAGAAAAGAAATATAAAACAAATTACCTATAGAAGAATTAAAACTAACATACTGATTTTCTTGCTTTGCCATATAATAACTAGGAATAAATATATGTTTTAAAAAAAAAAAAAAAAAGATATGTAAATAGGATTCCAATGTTAAAGAATTTCATAAAGAAAATCTCCTTTTATTTGCAATGAGAGTGATGCCACAATTGAGGAGGGTAAATTGTAATTTCATAAAGAAAACTGCTGGTGGCCATAGTTTACCTACATTCCATTCACCCCATATGTTCCACATTGGGTTCAAATTGTCTAATAAATAAGCAATTACATGCCATGACAAGTAAAATTCTGACTAGGTAGCATAAGTTGTCAAGCCAGAGTGATAGGACATATGATCTTCCTTCAGATCTATAATGAAAATAAATGACAAACTTACAATAAACCAAGTTCCCTGATGAAGTATAAAGCAATATGTCTAACAAATAATATTTGTCAACACATCCAACCTTTTCATTTTAAGAACAAAATCCATGTTTGTGAAATTCTCAATAGATTATCTACTGCATATAGTAAAATTACTGAGCATGATGACTAGAATTTGTCATGTAAGCCCATCAATGCTTCATTTGTTATTTACGAAAACCTTGATCAGAAAACTATGCTTAGCATCCAAACAAACTACAGAAAAGAGAACCTTGAACATACCCTCCATTCAGATCTTTGTTGTTCAGTTCTAACAAGTTGTCAATTCCATTATATTTTATGCCTCTAATAATTCCTCCTGGATTGGTCAACGAGAGCTGGAGTATTCCATTATCAATCACAACCTGCATAAATTCCGCCCCATTCATTTAAAATCATACAAAAAGCTGACGGAGAGACTCTGTTCTTTTTCTTTAATTTCGGAGTGAATTATGGGAGACAGAGACACAAAATAAATAGAAAAAATCCATAGGTACACGAAACAGAAGATTATGTAGTATTTATCAAATCATTTCACTCGTGGAAAATCTCGTATAGCTATTCACTAATCATCGTAACTTCAAACCTAAAAGTGAATTAGAACGTAACCAAGTCTTCTTGTACTGATGTCGTAAGCACACAGCCCGTCATTTGTTTTCAGTGTTACAGTGTTTGTAGTTACTGCATCAGCCTGTGCAATGGCCACAAACTGTTCTACAAAATGCCTAGCTGAACCTATTTTCTAATTCAGGTGAAATTTCCGGCGGGAGTTTGAAAAGTGGAGGTACGTGTACCCGTGATGACTTGACAGGATAAGGTGGAAAATAATAAATAGGAGAAATGCCTTGGACAGAAATTTTATTTAATGCTTCACATGGATGGGCCCATGTAATTAAAATATTTTAAAAAATTATATTCCATCCCGCGCCTCATATGAGTAGCCTGTACAGATCCCATGTAGCACAAGTTGCACAACTGAATAAATATTAGGGTCCGTTTTATTGTAAAGGTGAAAAATTGGTGGAAAGAAAATGAATGACAGGAAATTGAATTGTCTAGAATTTATTTTACAGGAAATTGTAATTAATAGTGTTTGATTTGAGCAAATTTTTCGTTTGACTTTGTTTTTTACGCAAATTGTCAATTAAATGGATAAATTTTTTTACCATTGACTTTGGAATGTGTTCCAATTGCTAAAAAAAAAAAAATTTGTCGAAAAACTGGAAAACGTTTTCTCACCAATATGGTGAAAAAACATTTTCTAACTTTTGTGCATCAACCGCTTGTACCTTGAAAAACGTTTTCCCTAAAAATTAGTGCAATCAAACAGGTGAATAGTAAAAAGAAGGAAAACGTTTTCCACCTTCCACAAAAAACTTGGCCAATCAAACAAATACTTAGGTTGAAAATGTAGGATTTATAAGCCTGTGGAGTAGTTCAGTTGGTCAGATCTTGGGTTTGCTCCCTAATGGTCATCAATTCGAGTCCTTTCAGGACCATTGAGGTGAGTATCCGACTGTAAATTTCAGTGCCCGTGAGATTAGTCGAGGTGCACGTAAGTTGATCCAGACATCTACGATCATAAAAAAAATGTAGGATTTACAATAATCTAATATCAATTATTAGATTTATTATATTCAAAGTAGCAATTATTAGAAATTCATGATATTCAAATAAGTTCGGTTTGATAGACATTAAAACCTAAATTTTAAACTAAATCAAAAATAATAATTAATTTTAACTATATATTTCATAAAATTTACTATCTTTCAACCACACTTTTTTTTTTTCAATTTTTATCTAAATTTATTAAAATTTTGATTTTAATTTCCACTAAACAAGATCTAAGATGATACAAGTTCATGTCCATAGTATCTATGTACTCGGAGCTTACAAATTATAATGCATGAAAAGTTTATGAATTTAAAATAATAAAATAACTATTTCAATTTGTCTAATTACTCGAATTTCTTCTTTTTTTATTGTTGCATTTTGTACTTGTACAATCAACCTTTAGCTTATTTTAAGCTTACAATTTTTAGGGATAATTGCAACAAAAATTTCAAACCTTTAAAGTACAAACAGATTTTTTTCAAACCTTTGATTTGTTACAGCCGTCAGTTCTAATCTTTCCAGACGTTGCAGGTAAAGTCTTTTGGACAATTTTCATCCACAATTCTGTCGGTTGAACAAAAAATTATATTTGACCGCATTTTTTATATTTTAAAAAGGGGCAAAAGAGTAACTTTCTTAAACTCTCTCTCTCTCATTTTATTCCGCTTCTGCGTGCTTTTGTTTTTTCTTCTGTTACTTCATCATCTACATCATCTGAAGATTGTTATTGATGCCCACTTTGATTTTATGTTCATTTTGATGGATCCACAGATCTAAACCCGTTTAGATTTCAAATCTTCGTCTCAGCTCATAAGGTAAAAGTTTGAAGATATTTGTATAATGTTAAATAATTGTGACAGGAGTTTTTTGTAAGGACAATACTACACTTACTCACACTTTTTTACTAACTTAGTACTCACAATAGAGGGTGGGAATCGCATTGTCGGAATATTTTATTCACGCGGGACCCACATGTTATGTGAGTTGTGAATAACTCATTTTGTACATGAGTTAGTACATATAGTTTAATTCTTTTTGGGATATCACTCATTCAAAAAAATTGATTTTTCTTTTATTCCCCCACACTCCCACTCCCACTCCCACTCCCTTATACCCAAAATTAGTCACCCAACCATCACCACTAACCACCTACTATAAGCCACCTGATTTTGATTAATGTTGTGAAACTATATTCGTTCAGAAATTGGGAATTGCAATATCTCAATCTGGGGCTCCATCCTAGAAGGATTGTCCTGTTTTGGTCGGTAGGAGGTGGTTGGTGGCGATGGTTAGCTGACTGACTTTGGGTTTGGGGTTTTCTTATTTTTTTTAAAAATTTAATTAGTTTAATTATTTAATGTGATAAATGAAAATTTACTCTTTTACCCTTTTTAAATATTAAAAATTTGGTCAAAGATAAATTTTTGATCAACTGACGAAAATTGTGGATGAAAAGTTGAAAATTGTCCAAAATGACTTCGCCTACAACATTTGGAAATTTTAAGGGTGACGATTGCAATAAATCAAAGGTTTAAGAAAAGTCCGATGGTGTTTCAATGGTTTGGGGATTTTGCTGCATTTATCCCTAATTTTTTATTATCTAATAAAAGTAAGAAAAGGGAGAGTTAGGGTGGGACCTCTTTTTTTTTTTTTGAGTGGTTATTTGGGGTCTGTAACATTTAGCCCATGTTTTGATGGGCTTAAAATCTAAAATATATAGTTTTGAATAGTATTTTTTGGAGAATGTATGATTAAAGAGTAAGAAAATATTATGAGTTTACGTATAGAATATTTTACTGTATAATTGTGTGGTTAAAAATAGTACAAAAAATTGTTAAATTGCCAATGTAGACGTTAAATTGCCCAAGAGTTTCACGTGACATAACTTTAAGTGGTTTGACAGTTTTGCCTCCTAACTTTGAGTCACAAAAGTTGTATGTGATTTTAACATCTATATTATTGATTTTCTTTTTGAAAAAAAAAAAATGTAATTATAATGAAGAAGATTAATAAATTTTGCGAAATGTATGAATAATAAGTCAGTCGTAAGTGTGAACGTATAGTAAAAATTAATGTTTTGACTCTAATTTTAAATTATAAAAAGATTATAATGAAACCCAAACTCAATACTAATATGGGAGCTCTCATTCATATATTTAAATAAGTTTGGCATCTAAATTTATATTATGGAGTCTAACTCTATATTTTTTTTAAAAATAGTTTTTTTTTTTCTTTATGCAACTAAAATAAAGAAGAGGTGCAATCTTCCCGTTCAAACTTGATAAATAATTACGATTAAAATGCCAAATGATTAGAAGAATACAAGATTTAACACATCTATAATACATTGATTATTAAAAAGTTCGTTAATTTAGCCCTGCTTGCTTCAACTAGAAAGTTGGTCAAAATCTAAATTAAAATCAACAATTAATTTTAATCACATATTTCATGGAACCAGTAACTTTTATCAAAATTTATTAAAAGTTTGATTTTTACCTAAATCAAACAAGGGCTTAATATATTGAAAGAGAAAATGCATAGTCACAAAGTCATGATAGATTATATTTGACTTACCCGATCGTCTTCAACAAGCAACTGCATTGCATCACCAGACATAATGTTTGGGAATTTCTTGATCGCACCTGAATATATTATAATAAATTCAAACCCGAAATAACAAAAATGATATTTTCCTAGCCAATTATGTGTAATCCAGAATTTTTGGCAGCGATTCTATCAACGGATCAGCAAGGATTTTGACATAAATAAAGATTAGAAAGACTTTTAAGATTGATCGGATGGAGGCTATCAGAAAGTTACATTTCTTACTATTTTTGAAAGTGTACCAGTCTGAAATGTAGATGTGGAGAACCTTATTGCTGATTGCTTTCTTCCACCCAAAGAGGAAGGAAAAAAAATTAAAAAATATATGTGTGTGTTGGGGGGGGGGGGGGGGGGGGGGGGGGGGGGTTTTTTAAGCTTGATGTACACCAAATTTGACAGCCCTCTCACATGTGAGGGGGTCCATGCTGAATATTTTATTCTCGAGCCCCCCTCATGTGAGGGAACTATACACTTGTATAACACTATTAGAATTAGAATGACTATATATATATAAGAACCAAAGCACAAGTCCAACTGTGAAGAAATAACTAATTATTTCTGCCCCTTCATGCTTAATGAGTTTCTCATGTTTAGTTTCACGGAAGGGTAGTAAGTTTGGTGACTAATATAAAACTTTGCTAAAAGTTGGCTGACCAAAACTGTTTATTGCACATTACTATTTACGTATTGTAGCTTGCAAGATATATATAAATAAAATAAGAAGCAAAGCACAAATCCAAGCGTAAAGAAATGACTAAGAGCCTGTTTGAGTATTATTATTTTTTTTTTTTGGTCAAAAATATATTTTGGAATAATTTTTTGATGAAGAATGTGCAGTTAAAACATAAGGAAAAGTTTTGAATTTGCATGTAATATTATTTTATTGAAAAATATATGATTAAAAATAAAATAGATAAAAATATATTTTGAAAATAATAGGACCAAATAAGGGCTAATTATTTCTGCCCCTGCATGCTTATGGTCTGTTTGGCACAAGTTTCGAAAGGCCAAAAAGTATTTTTGAGACTCAAAACCTATTTTTGAGCTCGTTTAACTAATTTTATAAGGATGGTTCTTCTAGTTATAAGAACTTTTAGAATGCGTTTGATTTTCAATATTTTTTTTTTTATGAAAAATGTGTTTTTTCCCAAAAAAAATTCTACTTTTGTTCTATTTGATAGCCATTTTTCCATGGAAAACATTTTCCTAACTTTAGGTCATGTGGCCATATTTTTTCTCAAAATCAAGAAAAATATTTTCTTTAGGGGGAGTAGGAATTTATTTTTCAGAGAATCCACTCTCTCTTATCTATCCGTTCTCTCTCATCTACTCACCATTAAAAAATGAGCAAATATAATATTTTCTAGGTTAAAAACTAAATCAATCAAAAACATTTAATTAATAATTTCGATTTGAAATAATCGTTTCTCGAGTATTGCTGCATCCTTTTTAAAAGAATAATTTCCCTACGGAATAAAATGATGATGTTGCACAATTTTTTACGCATATTGGACTCAGAATTTTGGTTATGAATTTTAATATACGAGATCAAATTCGAAGACGAGGATTAAAATTAGATTTTTTAATATATTATAATAGAAGTTTTTGAAATGTGTGGTTGAAAAATTGTGGGACCCATGAAAGATGTGATTGATATTTATTGTTTGACTTTAACTTAAATTAAAATCAGATTTTATCGTGCTTTTTTAAGAGCCAATAAAGATTTTGCTATTGTTTGTTAATAAGTTCCAAGTGAATGCTTTGCTAATGAAGATCTAAACCAAGCTACTTTAAGAATTAACAATTTAATATAAATAATGCTTGTTATGGTCGATCTGAAATTCACGCCTAATCAAGTAAAGGTTCACATTGACTTGGTCAAAAATCCTTTTTGATGAAAAATAGAAAGGTCAGCTTGAAACATTGACTTCAAGTCCTATCAAAGCAGGTGAAACTCAGACCATGGGAAACTTCATCATTGCAGGATAGGGGGCTTGATTCCCCTATGACGGCAACATCGCCAAGTTCACCAATCAAGAGAAAATCACAATGACCTAATGTACATGCTTAAAGCCTAGGTATCATGATGATACTGTCACACCGAACTCTCTAGCCAATCGAATTCCTGCAAGACGGGTGGTGACACATAGGCCTAGGTCAAACATTGTAGTTTGACATGACTAGGATGACAAGCTCATGTTTGGTGATATGTATATTAAAGTTAACAAAATAAATTGATACAGATTGACCTTAGAATTAGAATTAGAAATAAAATTAATTCTTCAGCTCTAATAAAAATTTCCAAAGGATAACCATAATAAATATTACTCGACGACTTGACTATGTATGTACATAACAATGTACATTGCAAGATTGAACATGTTAACTTTGCGTTGTTACCTTATTTCTAAAACAATATGTTATTTTCTTCTCTCTATTCGATACCTCTATAGAGAGGACATCTAATGTCTAGTTCAGGGGAGCTTTGAGTCGAATGTAATCATACATTAGTCCCTGGGAAGGACTTGCATTCCTTGGTTGTGTCAAGTGCACAGTATTGTCCCTTTGCACAAGTGTAGCTCCATGTGTGTCTCTCCCAATCAAGCCGCTTATGAATAATGGCCAATTTGTATTTGGATTATTGACACGAACCTAGAAGAAATTCAAGCAGAGTACAGTTAAATGATTTCTCAGGCATGATTATATGATTCTGGTGACGGGTTTTACCTGCAATTCAGCAAAGGATGCAGATGCAATCTCCACACGCAGTTTATAAACTCTGGCCTAGTTGGCAGTGTCAAGTTTGAACTTGATATTCCACGTGGTTCCATCATGTTATCATTTTTCCTTCATTTGTGAAACATTCCTTCATAGTGCAGACGGACCACTTACCATGGATTACAACCAACCACAAGCTAATGACCACTCTTTATATTCACTAACATTATCTCATTCACTTGTGAGTGCCTTAAATGATATGTACCTGACCACGATGATCGTTTGATTTCCCACAAGTGAACGAGATCGCGAACAAATAATAAAGTAGTAAATAACGTGTCAAACACACGAGAACAATGTGTTTGAATGAGTTAAAATAAATTGCAATTTTAATTGAATAGCAAACAAGTTTTGTGATTTTTCTATATTAATCCCTAAATTATCAATTAAACTAATGAAAGCAAGTAAATATGTGAGATGATTGCTAAAATGTAAAATTCCCATTATTATACCATTTTTAGCATAACAATTAAAGTGACAATTTAAAATCATTCATGTTGGTCAATGTTCCTAATTTAATTGAAAGTCTATTTCGATAGCGATCAAATCTATTCCCCTCATGTAATCTTTCTATCTCTCGATGAAAGATACAAACATAATAAATGCATTACCAAGTGCTAAAACACCTATTGAAATCATATAAAGTATAGATGTATAATTATATCCTCTATCGAATCTTACAATGTTTATTACAATGTGTTTAAATCATATTGTCTCTCTCGATAACAATAAAATCCACTAACAATTCAATTGACGACCAAACAATTGAAAAGAACGATAAAAACTGTAATAATCATCCACAAATCAAACCAAATTGAAGTCAAAATAATTAATTAAAAACTAAAAATATCATAACAAATGTTCATCTTATCCTATCAATTAAATAACTAGCCTAACATATGAAATTTAAAAGAAATCATATTTAAGTGGAAAGACATAACCCTATTCTTAATAAATGAAGAAGATGAAGATGAATCTCGAGATCTTGAATCTCTTCAATGCTTATTGATGAATCTCCACTTGTACCTTCTCTTCTTTGTCCAAAAATTAAGTTTAAATATTCACTTGATTGAATTCTTGCAAGTCCCCTTCAATTCTCTCACAAAAACTATGAATTTGTCTTTCCTTTAGTGTATGAATTGATAGAATATTTGAGTGTATTATGTATATGAGACGTGTAGGAGAGGTTCTTTTGTTGGCTGCCCATGATTTGTATTTATAGAGATGAAATTAGGTCAAAAATCGTGCAAGAAAGTGGTTTCCGTGTAGAATTTAGAATGAAAAAGAAAATTGGACGCGATCCCAGATTTCGGCCTCGGCGACAACCGGGCAGTCATCCCATTATAAAATCTTTCAAACTTTGTATTTTGGTTCCCAAATTTGATTCTTAATTCTTTTAAGTCATTTTCTCTCACAATTTCGATGCTTTAACTTTTAACTTCTAATTACGTCCAATTGAACCTGTAACATTTTCAATCTTCATCTAAATCAACTATTAAAATGTTGCAATTTAGTCCCCATACTTTGGATATCACCTTTTTCACCAACCATTAAGTTTTACCTATATAACATAAAATACAACAATTTAGGATATACATTGTCCCAAAAAATATCAAATATAGCTATTTTAGGCTCCAAATAAGTGTATAAAATACACCTATCATATGACACCATCGTATCACCACCATCACCACTTCTTGCTACTTGCTACTCTAATTATTAGGCAACCACGATCGAACTTCTTCCTTGTCAAGTACGTATCATCATTTACCTTGATATATTTTGTTAGACAAAATACAAAAAGAAAATTAGAAATACTAGTGGAATTGTATAAATAAAATAATGGAAAGATAAACAGAGCAAAAATAAAACTAGAGGAAATTGTTCTTGAACTAGCAATGGTATTGAAATGAACCGAGACTTGTGTTGCACTCAATTTCCTTAAAACAGATTTGTCCTCCACTATGGTGCAAGAAGACTGATGACATCTATCTCACAGGATATAACATTTGAAAGTAGCTGACTAGCACTCCGTCACTACTTTATGCAAATTAAAAATGCTCACAATTTTATCATTAGGCTAGAGCAAATAACTAAATTATCTAAGTTATTAAGAACAAAAATCTTGAAACAAAGAGGAGAGAAACTTAGGGTGAAAAAAGAACTCTCAAATTTTTTGGTATGAAGAATAAGGACGAGAACACTTTCTCATATAGTACTAGGATGAAAGATGTTTCAAATTCCTAGTTAATTTTTTATAGTGCTATGATGATGGAGGTTTCAATTCTTAGTTAATTTCGTAATTAACACAAATAATGGCACAATAGCGACGAATGAATTTGTAACCACAAATTGATTATGGAATTGAATCAATTCAAATACAAATTAACTATAGAAATTAACTAGACTTGAAACCTATGAATTGTTATTACAATTTCTTTCAACTTGAATATATTGTTTTAGTCTATTAGCTTGAATATTTTTTTTAATATATTATTTTTAAACAATCCTGATATGATCCGAAATAGCACTAATTCTAGGAGAATATTTCATTTTTGCGCAAGAAAATTTATTTTGACTATAATTCTTATTTTTGAAAACTTTCTATATTTTAGGAGTTTTATTCCATTTTAAATTAGTTCCTAGGGTTTAGTATAAATATGATATATATTCTTCATTGTATTACAAGACTTTTGATATGAATAAAATTGAGAGATTATTTTCCTTTGTTCTTGATGGAACAACTTGAACTTATCAAAGATTTCAAGTCTTGTGGCGTTCAATGAACTTATCAATATTAACATCTTGTGGCGTTCACAATCTGGGTGAGGTTCAATTATTGTGTGATCAAGAGGTCGGTAAATTCCTGTTTATTGGTTGCTTGGTTCGTTATTTTTGTATTAAATCCAAAA
Source organism: Osmanthus fragrans (assembly GCA_019395295.1). Lineage (NCBI taxonomy): Eukaryota > Viridiplantae > Streptophyta > Magnoliopsida > Lamiales > Oleaceae > Osmanthus > Osmanthus fragrans. Next base: position 405,111 of record JAEDXY010000050.1, read on the forward strand.
CCTTAATTTATTGGGGTTCTTAGGTTCTGTATCAATATTTTGTGTGGTTGCGCAACGTTCGTTACTACGTGATTTTCATCATTTTAATATATTAATTTAATACATTATTTTTAAACAATCCCCTACATGAATGAAATTAACAACAATGACATACATATATGGTGATAGAATTTAACGATTGAACCTGCATTGGATAGGTAGGTGTTACCCATTGAACAATCCTTTGTGTAAGTACGTTTACTATTTACTAACTGATTAATAGATGTCCTTAAACTATTGTGTCATTTGTGTAAATGATGACACACTCTACACAAACTTCTTCCTAACACAATTCAGTTCTCATAGTTATGTTCATTTTCTTTCACTTGTGCTTTAAGTAATTTTTGAAATCTTTCCAAACCAGAGGTAGCTTTTCAATGATTGCAGTCATTTGGAAAGTTTCACTCAAATTCATCTCCTTGACATGAATTTCATGTAAAATCACCTGGAGTTCCCGTAATTGATTGATTACTGTTTTGGAGTCTACCACCTTATAATCTAAGAGTCCGCCAACAATAAATTTATTGGCCCCGGCATCCTCAATTTTCTATTTTCGGTCCAAAGATTTCAACAATTCCTTAGCAGCTTTCATTGTACTATACATATTGCATCGCGAATCTGCCAAACCATTCATGATATAATTGTGGTACAGGAAATCAAGGTGTTTCCAAGCATAAAGTGAGCTAATAGCTTGGACATCCCCCTCGACCTCATTAAGTTTTGGCGCTATCTCAGTCAATAACCTCGCAAGATTCAAGATAGTTAGATAGAACAACGTCTTTTGTTGCCACCTTTTGAAATTCAAATCACTGAATTTCTCCGATTTTTTTCTATGATTAACTGGAGCAGTTATAGTATGGCCATTGTTGGAGCCACAATATGACTCACAACATGACTTGACAATTTAGACACAATTTGAATCACAACAAAACCTGACCCTTCAGCCATAGTCGAGCCCACAACTTGATTTTCAGTAGCCACAATATAGGCCACATCCATGTTAGTTAATTTGGTTGCCATTTTTGAATCATCAAGTAAGTTGCGTTAATTTCAAAATTATGTTGTTTTTTTAAATAACTTTAAAATTATACTATTTTCATAATTACGAAAATATGCTAATTTTTCACTAGAAAATTTGCTATTTTTTCAAAATCTTTTGAAAATTATACTATTTTCTCAATAATGAAAATATGCTACTTTTCTAGAAATGCTTATTTTGAAACAAGCTATTTTTCCCAATAATTGAATATCACTCTATAGATAAATTTCAAAGAAGACTAGAGGGGTCTAAGCCCAACATCAATAAGTCTAGCCTCATTTGAAAATATTCAGTTTTCTAGGATGGTGGATGGGTCACAAATGGTCCCACTTAAAACCCAGTCTCCTAGACAGAATTTGATTGTATCATAACTTCCAATTTCTAAGATTTATAAAATTTGTGGAGAATTATTTTCATAGTAATATTTTTCTAAAATCCAGCACCTCATTCGTCCTTTGAGTTGAATCTATTTTGAGATGTTAGGAAAAATATAAAAAAGAAATTAGAAATAATGTTGGAATTGTATAAATAGAGTAACAATAAGATTGGGGAAAATGGTTGTTGAGATAGTAGTGGTATTGAAAGGAACCAAGGCATGTGTTGCACAAAGTTTTCTTAAAGCAAATTCGTCCCCACTGTGGTGCAGGAGGACTGATAACGTCTATTTCTCATGATACAACGGTTAAAAGTAGTTGACTAGTATGTCATCACTACTTTAGGCGAACTAAGAATGTTCACAATTTTATCACCAAGCTAGAACAAAAGACTAAACTATCTAAGTTTTTAAGAACTAAACTCTTGAAACAAAGAGAAGAAAGAAAGTTAGAGTGAAGAAAGAACTCACAAATTTTTTGTTGTGAAGAATAAGGAGGGGAACACCTAGTGATGGCATTGGGCTGAGCCGGCGTGAACACCCGAGCTTGGCCTAGCTCGTCACGAGCCGAGCTCTTTGGTAAAGGGATTTTGTGATACAGCTTTTGCTGCTAATCCAGTTTACCACGAACACACCAAGCATATAGAGATTGTTTGCCATGTTATTTGAGAAAGAATTCAGTCAGGTGCCATAGTAACTACTCATATCCATCAGCCTGTCAGCTGCCTATTTGTTCACAAAGCCTCTCCGTTCATCATTTTGTCATTCCCTTCTCAGCAAGTTTGGCGTTCTGAACATTCACGCTCCAACTTGAGGAGTATTACCGGAAAAGATTACATATTTTCATAATTATGGGAATGAGGCTAGCTAACTATGAGATTGTATATAAGCATTAACTTTTGATTGATGAAATTGATTGTCCATTTATAGTTTCCTAGAATAAGTTAGCTGATCTTATTCCTTGGAAGATACATAACTTTCAATATACATAATATTTCAATTCCTCATTTTACACAAAGGATAATCATAAAAATATTACTCGACGACTCAACCGTGTATGTACATAACAATATACATTGCAAAGATTGAACGTGTTCCTTTATTTCTAAAATAATGTCTTTTTTCTCTCTATTTGATCCCTCTATAGAGAGGACATCTGATTGTCTAGTTCGGGGGAGCTTCGAGTCGAATGTAATCGTACATGAGTCCCTGGAAAGGACTTGCATTCCTTGGTTGTGTCAAGTACACAGTATTGTCCCCTTCCACAAGTATAGCTCCCTGTATGTCCACACTGTAAAGCCAATATAATCCATGAATTCCATGTCTTGCAATCGAGTTGTCCCTCCCAATCAATCCGCTTGAGAATAATGGCCGATTTGTATTTGGATTATTAACTCGAACCTAGAAGAAATTCAATCAGAGTTTAGTTATATGATTTCTCAGGCAAGATTATATGAATATGGCGACGGGTGTTACCTGAAGTTCAGCTAAGGTTGCAGATGCAAGTGCCACGCGCAGTTTATAAACTCCGGCCTGGTTGACAGTATCGAGTTTGAACTTGATCTTCCACGTGGTTCCTTCATACTTGTCATCTTTTTTCCTACATTGGTATAACATTCAGAGAAACAGAATTACTTACTAATAAGACCAAAGGAATGTGCGAGTAAGACGACAAAAATAGTTAGAAACGCACCTTGTAACCTGCGCAAAAAACCAATCTTTTCGATAGTCACTCAAGCCAACGGTGTAAACCAAGTCTTCACCAGGATACAACTCCGAATACCTATCCCATAGTCCATATTGCCGAAACCTATTGATACAAGGAATTCATAATATAGATGATGCTATTTTTGATACTGTGTATGGACATGTAAAAATCGTAAAATAAAGGCAAATGTAAACTAACCTGTCCGGATGATTGACAAAAAGTTGGTTAACATATTTCGGATCAGGATCAGGTACGTAAAACTCCGCGGCAGAACGATCAGGAATGCCTATTTCCCACAATGTCGGTCCATCTCTTGGAGGCTCATATACAATATCACCTACCTCTATATTACAACCTGTGTTATGTCACCACGGAAAATTCAGTATAATCGAAAAAAATTCGAGAGGAGAAAAAAAGGTAAGTGTATTAAAGAAGACCTGGAGTTATCGTAAAGGCAACTTCATTTCTATAATCTCCAATGAAGCCAGGGACCCATGCATAGAGATTGTAGTTACCCGTACGTATATTGTTTATTGAAAAATAGCCGCCTTCGTCTGCTCTAGACCAAAATTGGTAGTCCTGAAGTAACTTAAAGTCATCAACTGTATACATTTCAGATATAAAATTCATGGTTTAAGAAAACATTTCTCAACACTGAGTTGTTTTTTTCTTAATTTTATAGAATTTCTTAAAATGAATGTCAGAATCTTGGGGTTCAGTTAGAGAACTTTATTATCATAACCTTGCATTCTCTTTGAAATGATCCAACCTCCCCAGGAGGGGCCAATCCAATGTATGCACTGTCTGCTGGAATATAATCATCACTAACATACCTAGGCAGGTAAACAAAAGTATCATAATTCGTTCATATAAGAAAAAGAAGCCTGAAAAAAACCAAATAGTTATCGAATTCTCACCTGTCTCGAACCAAAAGTCTGCCATAGACATTACCCCTTTGGTCTGATGATTGGAAGTCTTCTGATGCTGGAAAACTGTATGGCCAGCTTTGAACTTCAACCAACATCTAAAAATAAGTACTTGTGAATTCTTGTTGCACTTCACCGATTTAATTCATATACATAGAAATATATGTTTCTTTAACATATCAATATCAATATCTATCAAAACTTAAGGCCCTGTTTGGTGCCCATTGTTTTAAAACTCTTCTAGCTATAAGATCATTTTCAACCACGCATTCACACAATAAAATATTTTGCACGTAAACCCAAAACTTTTTCCTACTTTTTAATCACACATTCTCCTAAAAATACTATTCAAAATTTCCTTTTTTATTTTTTTATTTTTTTAAAATAATGGGCACTAAACATGAGCTTAATTGCTCGACCTGTTGCTTGGCGTCATCCCATAGAGTTAGTGGACTCTCTCCATCCATCACAGTTAACATAGATGAAAACCGGGCCAAAAACTTTCTTCCATGTCTCGCCCTCGCCAAATTTTGGGACCAGATCATCTCCAGCATAGTGAGCACTAATAAACACCTGATACATAATAATCACGAAAAAGATGTGAATCCCCGAATCATAAAAATTTTTATAATGAATGTATAGAGCAAATTTCATAAACAATGCTGCATTATAATTGAATGGAATTGCTACATGACTAAATTCTTTTTAAACAACAGATAAACATCTTACTGCCAGGGTCGTGGGTCCGACATGGGAGGTTAGGTTCTGTTTGAGGGGCCCACCAGAGCGGAACTCGTCGCTGGGTATGATTTGCCAGAATCCCACAGCTGGATCCATAGAAATCCAACCATGGACCTTAAGATCTTTGTTATCACAGGAATACTGGTACTTGTCATCAACCTGCCAGGCAAGGAAGATCTAGGTAATTAACAAAAACCTAGGATCATTGTTGGAAAAATCTTAATAGAACTACAAAATCTGTAACAGGCCTAATAACTTCTCATCTGATAATAATTCATCAATGAGCTATAGAAAATAGTATCATTAGTTTATTTGTGTGGAACTTTTCAGAAAAAATTGCCAAGTTACCTCTCCTTTAAGCTCAGGCTCAACCGGATTGACAAGGCTGACTGCCTCTGGGTATGCCAGCTGTTGGCCTCTTCCAGGTAAACGGTCATCTGGTAGGGGCATGAATCTCCGCCGATTGTCTGCCACTGCCATATAATGGAACCTAGACATTCGAGCTTCACATTGTTATCTTTTACCTAGCAATGATTAATATGGTATACCCAATACTTGATCAAGAGCATTGCTCGAAAATCAAAATGTTTTTGCTTGATTTCGTAAGATTAGCCCACTAACATAAATCTTACTTATCCTTTCGAAGTTTGAAAGCAATCCTCGTTTCTCCAAGGCTGAAAGCTGGCCATTCCTGGGAACCAACGTGCTCGTATATAGCATATGTGTAGAAGCCTGAGCACCCACGGAGCAGAATAAACCTACAAACACATCCTTTTGATTATAAATGTATCAACGTCATGTATTTTTGTGCAAGGAAGAATTAAAGAGAGGACCTTTTATCTATATTCAGGGGAACGAGCTTGCCCCGGAGCGAGGGATCCCAAGGTCTTGAAAAGGACACCTCAACCTGTTCCTCGCTTTCCTTTATAATGTTAAAACTTGTCGCTTTAATCCTACATTATTGTCAAATGTTCGAGCAATTCTTACATTTATAACAAGAACATAAACTTTTCAAGCACACAAGAAACTGCATAAAATAGGAACTAGGAACATACACTTCAAATGATCCGGTTCGGCCACTTCCTTCTGGTGAATTCCAGACAACATCCCAGTACCTCCAAATCCATTCGAGAATAAGTTAATGAAACGAAATCTCAGAGATTTGAATAACATATGAATTCAAGTCAATATTTCTATGTTGTATAATTCACTTGGAAAAATGGTTTATGTTAACATATTTTATGTTTTGATGAAATAAAATCAATTGAGCTGTCAATAAATGCCCTTTGAAAATCTTTACTTCCACTCCATTTGATCATTAAATTTTGTAATATTGATGAGTAAGTCATCTGTAAAAACAGGATTCAGAAGCAATTACCCTCTGTTAGACTCATCATTGAGGACCTCTAGCAAATTGTCAACACCATTATAACGAATTCCCGTAACAATTCCCCCAGGGTTTGACAGTGTAACTTGTAGTATGCCATTGTCAATCACAACCTGCAAATCAAAGCCGTGTCAATTAACAATGCAAGAAACAGAATCTTAATAAAGCTAAATCTACTGAAGATCTTATCAAATACATTTGAAGCAAGCATTTTCCTTGAGTTCCTTGTCAAATGATTTAGACGTCATAGTTCGATACGCTCACAAAACAATTTTACTCGCAGATTAATGGATGTTTCAGAATAGTAGTATTAGTACATTAAATCAGAAGCAAATGAGAAGACCTTTATGACAATATTTTATAAGACGAAAGAAGAAAAATCAAATAGGAGAAACCAGAGTTTTTGTCAACTTGACTTGGCAAAGTATATAACAACTGCTTATATCCAACAAATGTTACAGAGCTGAAAGTGAGCAGTTCAAATTTCAACAAGCTTTCATTGTCCCATGCAAACATCAATAAAAGGGATATTCAGGCAGGAAAAAGAACTTACATGTCGATCTTGAATGTACAGTCGCACCCCTATAGGCGACATTGTTCCGAAACCGTCTCCTGCACGAACAAATTACAATCCAGGTCACGAAAAAGGCCAAGTGCCTATATAACTACATGAAATCCGTTATAGGCATGGGAAATGGAAATGCTGTTTAAATATGAATCATTAGAAGGTATCTAAGACTTAGCTTTCTTATAACTAAAGATAAAGCATCCTCTATAATTGGTATTACTTTAGCTTCAGTAATCTCCTAACCCAAGTGAGTTTGGTGATGTGGTTTTATAACTTTTCTATGAAGTCATTTGAGGGAGGGGGTAGAGTTGGGTGTTTATATAGCTGTATAAAAGTAAAAAAAAGTTTTGAAATAATGATGTAAGATAGATCATAAAGGGATTCTAAAGAAGTCCATAAATGCTTTGAATTTCTGAATTCTAAATAGATTATGGAGATAAGTGTTTATTTATGTCAGACCTTTAGACTACATGCAATATCAGACGAGTAATAAAGTTCTCACTCGATACAAGTCAATAACTGGCTTTAAGGTATAATTCCATTCAACACCGAATAGAGATGAAATGAGTGTGTACCAGAAGAGGTCTCGGGTAGCCTCCCAACAATGTATACTTTAAAGATGAACTAGATTTCAATATGATATCAGAGCTCACTAAACTCAAAAGATCAATTAGATTTGTCTAAACCTCAAAAGCTCTTGAATTTCAAGATGTGTTCTTGATTCACATAATTACCAATGCCACTAAAGAGAAAGTTCTATTCTTAGAATTTAAATTTCAGGCCACAAAACGTGTACAGAAGCAAATCAAGATAAATAACATAAAGATTTTGAATTCTATGTTAATGATATACCTTTCTCCCGTAAATTGTATATCTTCGATTTGAACAAGCATTCTTCCCAAATTTGGAATATGTTGAAAAGAACTTGAAAATATGGGGAAAAAAATTAAAATTATTTAAATTTAATTTCTTCCTTCAATTTATTTATATTTACTATCTTGACATACATTCAGTTGGACATAGTATGTCTTCCACGGATAATCATTGTGGATGTAGACATTTTAATTGTAATAAAAAGTTTCAATCTTTGCTCATGGTTGTATTCGTGCCAATTTTTTTTCCTTCCCATTCTTATCCAAAACTTTCCATTAATTATTAGCACGTCTTATTCTGAGGATGATTTCTATCCAAAACGTCCGTTAGAAGGCATGAAGACTTATTTACTTCTTATATTTTTAAAATAAAAAAAGTAATGTGAAAGTCAAAGTACACTAATAAAATACTTGGATATAAACTATCATCATGGACTAGATGTATCAATTAATGAAAAAATTGATAATAAGAATGCAATTAAAAAAAATTAAAAAAACACACGTGATTAGTGATAAGCAAAGATGTCACAATGAAAAAGTAGTGCAACACGAGAAAATTGTTATAACTTATAATCATCCTTCACAATTTGAGGTATTTGAAATTTAAACAAAAATGCCTATAATGTATTAATATCCATTTATGTCAATTCATTTTTTTTTTTTTAGTTCCTAGTAGTGAATAATACTATTAATCTAGAGTTGATTATCGATCTATGTAATAGTGAAGTTACTTCCATATTGTCCAATTAAATTTGAATGCATTTTTAGATTTGAGTAATGCTAATTAGAACCTGTGATGTTTAGCATTAGTTTAGGAGACAACACTACTATCATTAAATCATTGGTTCAATTAAATGTTTGGATATATGACATTTAATAGAATCCACCATGCACACAAAGACTAGTATTAAACATCACTAATATTAGATAGAATTATTATTCATATGTTGGTCAATGTGAGAGTGAGGTCCCGATGTCACATATATCGATGATCATCTAGACATTATATGAATTGTATTAAAGCATTTTCAAGAGACTCTCTATTTTTAAAGAGCATATTCTATCATTTGGAGAATATTTATTAATTTAAAGAGTTAAAATGTTGAAATATTCCAACAAACTCTTTATATTTAACACTTAATTAGTTAATTTTACTACACTAAAAAAATATTTATTATTTTTCTCTATATTTTATTTTAACTAATTTTTCTGTAAATTATTTTATTATTTTTTTCATTGAAAATTGAAACACTTTAAATGCATTTAATTATAGAGAATAAGTTTGGCTTCTTCAAATTTGGAGAGTCAAACTCACTCTCTAAATTAAAACGTTAATTTAAATAGTTTTTTGGAGTATGATTTTAAGAGTTGTCTCTTTAAAATGAAGAGCATATCATGTTTAAAGAGTTTCTTGAAAGATGCTCTTACTCCTTGATTTTTAAGCTTTTAAGTTCTTTGAAAACATTTTCAAAGAACTCTCTAAATACAAAATTTTCTTTATTTTATAGAGTTAATGGTTCAAAATAAGTTTTAAAAGACTGTTAGACTGTTTAACAAGTAATCGATTTCAAAAAAAAAGTTAAATACGAAATGATGAGATTTCAATAAATGTTTGTTGAAAAAAGAAAAATAAATAGTCAAAATAGAGATTATCTATTTTTCATAAATAGAAAATCTCGAGAACTTGATCATCTTATATACAGTGACTCTCAAAGAACATGCACTTAATAAATAGATAAAAAATAAAAAATCTTAAAAATTGCGTGGTTGAAAATAATAATAAAAAATAAAGATCAAGTGAGTGATGATTTACTTACGAGGTAAATAGTGTCAAATAATAACTATAACAAGACATGGATAAAAGTTCAGACACATTTAGTCCATATTTGGTAGAAATGAAATTCATTTTAATCAAAGTTAAAATCAATAATTAATTTTATTCATACATTTTATGATGACAACTTTTCAATTAAACATTTCATTAACTCGTATCAAAATTTACTAAAATTTAATTATAATCCACGTTTGGATTTTCATATATAAATATTATCTATTTACCTCCACAGATGCAAGTAATCAAGTCTTTGAATTTACGCCGTCCACTCATATTGACTTTCGCTCTACCGACTTCTTCTCAGAAAGGGATACCCGCCACCACCATCATTCTTGCTTCCACCGCCGGTTGCCGCCACCCTCCCCCACCTCAACTCGCACCGCCACCGCCACCGCCACCGCCACCGATCACTGATTTGATCTCTATCGGTAAATATTGCGTCGACCACCAGAGCAATTCTTCGTTGTATAGTGACACTTTTCTATATCTCTACACCTTGAAAATTTGATTTCTTTTTCTATCCATTTTATTAACTATTACAGTGCACACTAGTAGTAGGTGTCAAATCACCCCATTTTCTTTCGACTTGGGATCAAATAATGCTACTTGTACATAATAAATTACGTAATAATATCTATATAAATAATGTGTCAAAAAAGAGAATAAAGATTTTTTTATTTTTTATTTTTGAAAAAAAATCGATCCAATCATATTTTACCTATATATAATTTATTACGTACATGTAGCACAACCGCACCTAACAAATTCCTTAGTTAACATTTGGCATAATAATGTATTGGTCATCCAAAAAGAAAGATTGATCCCATTTTATAGACTGGAATTGACAGTATCTTCCATGATCGTTTCTATATGTAAAACTGTCGTTGTTGAGTTAAAAAATGGACAATAAGAAAGATTGAATATATTATCCAAGTAAATGGAATACATTGGTATAAATATTGAGAATAGACACATTTTATTGCATTACAATTACAATGTTGTTACCAAATTGGTACTCCCTTTACAGACATCATATTTACTTGAGTAAATATTGATTCTCATCTCGTACACTGATTGAAAAGGATAACGCGATCTCAAAAGCATTAAAAACACAAGTAGAATTAGGCGCGTATCAGCAATGCGTAAGCATTCTTCAGAACTAGTACACTTCGTTTTCCCCTGGTTTCCTCTGGAAGAAGAGCGAACCTAACAGAACAGCGATGCCTGTAATTGCAATGGTATATAGGAGCAGCCTCGGTGAAAACTCACGCGGTGGCCTTCTTTGAGCACCACCACCGTCTCTATCAGGTAGTCTTGTGTTCCTTCAAAAGCACCCGTGCAAAATAGTTAAAACCCAAGGACTACAAAACTAATTAGATAGAAACTAAGCAAAGCTAAACCAAGAATATAACAGCTGGTTATGTAGGCATGGTTAGATGGGTAAACATGGCTATAAGCTTAAACAAGTTCTATTTTAACCTTAGGTTGGATAAACAAAGTCATAAGCTGATTTAATTTTCTTTGGTAAAGCTTCTAAGGAAAAGAAAACAATATGATTTGTTGCCACCAATTCTCTGAGTTCTACACCATCCAGGTTTAACAGAAACCAGGTCAGGCAAAACTGAAATATTTTAGGCCCAGCAGCAAAGATATTTCCATCAACACCCTCTTTTTGGTACCATACTCTTTCTAGCTGATAAACAACTTTGAGTTCAATTCATGTTAGCTAATCTTACCATACACGTCAATTATTATTCCCTCGACTCTTAGATAACTAAGGTTCACAATTTCATATATATTTCATTAGTTTTAACAGCATCGCTATAAGTTTTCATTTGTCTGTCTATCCTGAAGTATATCAATCATTACGCACCAAATATTACAGCAAGATGAAAGGCTGTAATTATGCCACTGCAACAAATAGAGTCATCATTAACTTCCTTTGAATACAGAATGCGCATATAAACTGAGAACATAATAATTCTTCTCACCATGAGGATTCTGCAACATTATAGACAACACCGTTGCATCTACTTTCGTGACCATTCCTTTCACGTAGTCTTATGTATTTGTGACACAAAGAACATAGCTCTGTCCGGTTCCCACATACTTCCTGGAGTGATCATTGATGTGCATATTACATCATGAAACAACACCAAATTTCTTCACCATAAAAAATCACTACCTGATGCTTAAATAAATCAATTGCAGGCAATGGAAACTCGCAGTATTCACACGTCACGATCCTTTGTGGGCATTTTTCTCCTTTATGAACATCTAAAACATCACGTTCCATTGTCTGAGTGCACAAGGAACAAGCTACCTGACCAAGGTATACAAGTCACCACACACAGAAACCAAATAATGATAGCCTGAAACGAGGAATAATGTAAATCCGATGACAAGTTGTTATCCAATGATAAGATAATCATATCACGCTGGATTTTCCAAACAGTAAAGGTTAATTCTTAAATTTACGACACCATTTACTGGATTTAAGTTGTTCTTACTATGTGGGTTTAAAAATATCTGGATTGAAGTCGATTCGGCTGTAGCTATATCTTTCATCTTTTGGAACAAGCAGGGGCCACGGAGTATCCAGTACATCATCCAGAAAATTAAGCATATTTTAGCTTCATTCTCGTGTAGATTATCTCATATTTATGGAAAAGGACATGCGGTTGCATATTTTTTCTCCAAGGTCAGATTTAAAATGCCACAACTCAAGATTTTAAAACGACTAGAAGATTAAGGTTTCCTGGGCAGGTTGCTATGATTAGATAAGCTCTACATACCTGATGTTTACTGGAAAACCATGATCGACTTCAATTTCTGTTTAGCAAAGTGATGTATCATTTCTAATATTAGTAGATTCTCATAATGGGGGTAAGCACCCCCAAATTTAAATTCTCTCCAGCAGGCCAGCATTAGACCACTATTCATGTACTCATAATAACCACACCCAAATTTTTGAGTCTAATTATCAAAATTGAAAATTTAGGGATTAATCCACCTTGTAGGACCTTGTAGCAAACTTAGGTCTTGTTTGATTCCCATTTTAATTCTCATTCTCATTATTCTACTCATTTTCAACCACACATTTTTTAATAAAATAATATTTTTGATCACATCAATAACTTTTTCCTTCTTTTTCAACAACGTATTCACTATACATCACATAAAAAAAAAAATACATTTTCTTCAAAATAATGTGCATCAAATGGACTCTTAGTATAAATGCAATTTTCCACATGTTTTTTCTCTTTGATAAAGGGTTGAATGCTTGGTCAAACCCTTATATAGCAAATCCTTGATATATGCTTTTTGTTATATTCATGATTGACCAAACATAGGGTAATATTTAGTGTGAATGCATGTGTATATAGAATGTAGTATTTACGTGAGGAATGAGGGAGAGATTCTTGCCCATTTCACAAATTTCAATGAACAATTTTCAATGCTCGAATTAATAGTCTTCCACCATCATGGGTTTTTCCTTAATGATGCATGTCTACTTTTATCCTATTTAAGCCTCTCATTCACATTCACATGCTACCACTCACTATTATTTTTCAGTCCAAATATTATACACATATACACGCACATAGCCAAGGTGGAAATTGTAGAGGGATCAAACAATTTTATTCTATCTCTATTATTCTTTCTTTCAGTGTAAGTACGCTACTTATGTTTGGATTATTATTATATTATAAATTTCAAGAAAATTATTATGGATCCCATATGGTACAATATGATTATGATTATGTTAAGGGGATTTGAGTTTAGTAGCGCTACACATAAGAATTCTTACCACCTATGCTCGGTAAAAATTCTTGTGTCTTCATTATGTTGATTATGATTATTATGCTCCTTTAAATTATACACGATAATTCATATCATACTTATTGAGATTTTATATATCTCACTCTATAATATTTCACTCTTTCAGGCAATTGATGGTTCGAGGCAGTCAATGTGGAGATGACAACGGGCTATGATTAATAAATTATTTTTTGTTTAAAACATAGCTTTAAATTTCTAATTTAGTTGTTATGTTGAAATTATTTCCTTTATTTATTTTTCAGTTATATGATAAAACCACAATCTATTTACTTATGAAGGAAAAAAATTTATTTCGTGTTCTTATTTAGCCTATATTTGGCCCCCATTCTTTCAAAAATTCATTTTTTATAAACTCATTTTTAACCACACATTCTCCTATAAAATAAAATTACACGTAAATCGAAAAATTTTCCTTAATTTTTAACCACATAATCTCCAACAAAACACTATTCAAAAATAGATTTTTTGTCCAAAAATGGGGTTCAAACAAACATTTAGGGTGCGTTTGATTACAAGGGTGAAATTTGGATAGAAAGAAAACGTATTACAGGGAATTGAATTGTCTAGAATTTGTTTTAGAGGAAATTGAAATTAATGATGTTTGATTGGTAAAATTTTTCACCTAATCCGTTTGACTTTGTTTTTATGCAAATTGTTACTTTTTGGGATAAATTTTTTAACAATCTGTATTAAAATTTGTTTGGATTGCCAAAAAGTAAAAATAAAAACAAAAATAAAAAATTTGATATTTTTTTGTCTTCGTTTGGCTTCGTTTTTTCATGCAAATTATCAATTAAATGGATAATTTTTTTACCATTAAGTTTAGAATGTGTTCCAATTGTAATTAAAAAAAAAAAAAAAAAAAAAAAAAAAAAAAAAAAAAAAACTAGAAAACAAATTTCCATCAAATCCTTGAATTGGTGAGCATGTAGGGCAAAGTTGGAAATGAATTTCCGGAAATAATATCCAATCAAACACAACTTTTTGCATGGAATTGGAATTAGTTTTTATTTTTCCCAACCATTTTCTAGGCTATCAAACATAGCCTTAGATTCTTAGTAGAGAATTTGAGTTTTATTTAGTGACACTCGAATAGTCAAGGACTTAGATTGTCACATTTAACCCCCACATAGTCACACACAGCCACACACAGCCACAACTAGTATTGAAATTATAAAAAAGTTCAAAAATAAATTCAGACTTAACTCTTGCACTCCTCATTTTAAGGGATATCAGATACCCAATTGAGAGTATTTCTGGTTAACCACCTCCGACCATTTTGTTTCCAAACATGCAGATGTAAACAGAGTGCAAAAAAAGGAATCATGTAACCAACCCCAAATTTATTGAGAACACCTAGTTTTGCAACAGTTTCTATCTTTTTCCAACATACACTTGTCTATATGATCAGGAGGGAACTTTCTGTGTATTGCTTTTTGATGGTGTTCGTGGAAAGAGTATATAGCATGTTCAAAGGAACATTGTCATAGGTAAAACTGTACTAGAGATCATTGGTTTGCAGCAACACAGACTGAGTAAATCAATCCTCTTGTATATTAATAAACTACTACTGAAAACAAGGCTTAGTTTTTTGTTGTTTCATTGTTAAGTTTCCAACATACACTTGTCTATATGATCGATGAGGAGGGTAACTTTCTTTGTCTTGCTTTTTATGGTGTCTGTGGAAGGAAGAATAGCGTCCTTTGAATGGATGAGCATTTTCAAGGCTAAAGCATGTTCCTGAGTGTTTGCCCCCAAGGAGATTGCGTCAATCAATCGTCCTTTGTATCAAATAGATAATATTTGGCAAGAACCACTAGAATAATGATTCTTGTCTGCAGAGTCCAATTAGTATCCATATACACCATTAGTGTGAAAACTCGTCATTAAACCCAAAGCATTGAGTGGAGATTCACTGGTTCAAGATAACAACTAGATTCAGATGTGTTAAACAATAATGCAGAAGTTATACGGATAAGAATGCAAGTTGCAACAAAGGCAGTCTTTATCACACAACACAATGGAGGATATGACTCCGAGGAAAAATAAAAAAGAGGCAGAAGACATTATATTATTTTGTATAAAATGATGTTTTAAATACATAAAAAGGAGGCAATTTTATGTACCTTGCACTCCCACATCTACAAGACCAAAATCACAGTGCACAAGTATCACCCAACTTACACAGGTTCCAAATGTCGAGTAAAGAAGAAACCAAAAAGGGATAAACCGAAAATGAATGCCTCATTATTCTTGCATTGTATAATTTCCTTTTATTTCATGATCAAGCCATTGAACCTCTACAATTATAGGTCAACATGGTTGTTAGCAGGGTGGTCTATGCAAAAGACTTTATCATTTTCAGTTCATGTACATTTGTTCCCCTCTCATTTCATGACAGAAGCCATTGAACCTCCACACGCTTATAGGTCAACATGGTTGTTAGACAGGGTCGTCTATGCCAAAGACTTTCCTTGTTTAAAGTTTTCCTTTACTATTGTATTCATGAATAAACCAAGGAAAGTACAGCAGTTCATTATGAATGGAATTATGGAAGAGAGCAGAAAAACTTCATCAGGATGGAAGACAAAAATTAGAGATAGGGTGATGATAATGAATGAAGGTGCAGAGCAATAGGAACTAACAGACAATGTCTATAGAAGTGTGCAATAAGAATGTGTCTCATCAATTTCCATCAAAAACATAGTGATGAAGAAAACGAGCATCACCTAATCAAAATAGGGAACACATTGATTTTAGAAGGGGATCAAAGAAAACAAATATACAAGGGTAAGAAAATGGAATTTCAAACCACAGATCGTAAGATGATGAAATAAAAGGAAAGCATGTATCTATCCTTTTGTAGGCTAACTTTGCGCTGTGAAATTTTTTATTTAACAGTGCAAAAACCAAATACATCCAGGAAAATATTTTTTAATGGAAGGCTCAGCTGAACTTTCGACAGGATTGAGGAAAATAACGCTGGCATACATACAGAACCTAAACAACAAAATATACCAGTGCATTCATAGAGAACCTAAATAACAAACATATTGATTTCACTGCATTGGTTTTAAGAGATCACATTACACTTCTATCTCTGGATAAATGTTCACAATTTTATCATTTTAATGCCTAAATCCATGAAAAATTCCAACTCAGCTGCTCTATTACTGGATCTTTAGTTCTCATCAATTATTGCAGATTTTTGATGCACTTGAACAAGAGGTATGCCTTGATGTTGGCACTCATAGATAAAGGATCTCACCTTACTCTAAGAAGTAAGCAAGTAAATTATTGCACAGAATTTCACTGGGTAATAGATAAAGGATCTCACCTTACTCTAAGAAGTAAGCAAGTAAATTATTGCACAGAATTTCACTGGGTAACATATTCTCACATACCGGGGCATGAGTGCTAAGAAAGTGTTCCTCTGCAAATTTTTTGGGAACCATATCACTGCAGACTTTACATTTTTCTAGATTCCGGGAGCAGTGAGCAAAATGCAGGTCCATATTTAAAGAAGGAATTGCCCTATCACTGGAAAGTAATATTTTCCACAAATTAGCAAATGTTTACCAAGGTTGAAAGTATAATGATAATAATAATAACAATGTACCAACTTGACAATTACAATGATGCAGCAAACACAAAACAGTCAGTAAGCCAGCTCATTGTCAAACATTAAACAACTATCAATAACACGGTAAACATTTCAGGAAAAAAAAACTAGTTTATTTTAAAAGATATAAATTAGAAATTGCTCTATAAACACTCAAGTACTGGAGTAAATAATTCATTTGTACATAATTAGCAGGCAATAAAATAATTACATTATACCCGTCCCAAGCAAACTCATAACTCCTTTCATACATGAGTTCTATAAATATGCTAAATGACCAGTTAGAGCTAACAAGGATCTTCATCCATAAATTAAACAAACAGTTGTCCGCACGCAAGACAGGTACTGCTAAAAGTGAATGCCCAGATAATTCAGATTCGTTCTTATTTGTCACTTATCAAAATAAGCTAATTAAGTAATAAAACACTAACTTTCTAAGCATGTCAATACTAGCCTTCCCCAAAATTATTGATAAATAAATGTAATAATGGTGTTTGCTCCAAGCTTGGCTTGGCTTAGTTCTTTTGCAATCCTACTTCTAAAAGAAAGAGCAAATATTTTTGGAACTGGACACTAACGCGCATTTTATATTCATCTCCAGTGGAATTTTGTTTCTTTTGTCATGGTTTACGCCCTTGCATTTGCATTGGATACGGTTGGAGGAGATTCAGAGAATGCATAATTCTTAAATTACATTAGATCTATGTCCTTGAAGTGTGGAAAAGACGAAATCAAAAAAGTCTTATGTGATAAGACTACAATGCATTAAGATTCATTTGTAACATCAACGTCAAAGAAACAATTACCATATATCATCTGCATTTCAAAATTCAAACTTATGATTCAATACAAAAGTCTGACAAGGTTTTCTTGTGTGCATAAATGAGGGCTGAGGAGCCTATGTGCTAGATTAGTGCAATTTGGAGTACAAAGCAAATGAACCAAGCCTCTAATGAATTTAGTGCTCAACTTGTCACTCAGTCATAACTGTCTACTTATTCAATGAGATGCCCACAAAAAAATATTTCACAGAAAATGTACTCCTTAATTATTTCATAATGGACTGAACATGAACGATGATTTTTTCTTTCACATATGTTCATGAATAGAAGAATCAAGGAAATCTATAAAATTCATTTTAGATATATCTACTTTTTAACCCTAAAATATATAAAATAGATTGATCCCATCCTCAATTCAGAATCTTATCAAGCTAGTGTTTCTGAATTGATCTAACTCAACAAGGTTTTGCACACAAAATTATGCACAGAGACAATTAACATCGACAGGGATGATTGGGGTACAGAATAGAAGGAAAAATGTCAACCCCCGAATCAGCTTGTTCGATTCTCCATGGAGTGAAACAACTCTGAACAACGAGCTTAAACATTAAAATGACCTCAACCTGAGTATCAGTTACCCCATAGCACCTCTAGATACCAAAAACATGAATAAATCATTCAAAAAAGTTAGTTCACTTTTTTTGAGAAAGGCAAAACCACTATTCTTGGACAACATGGAGTGGAGCTTTCTTTTTGCACTAAAATAAGAGGTTTCAGCATATTAGCACGACATTTTTTTTCTTTTTACTTAAGAAGCAGCAGCTACTAATCTGTTTTGAAATTTGATTACGAACATTTTAGAACCGTTTCTACCAGTTAAGAAAAATTTTCACAGCTCATTATAATAATTAACTCAGATAATTAATTTTGAGAGCCTAGTATCTGGTAATTATTAGCATAAAACGATTATTTATGCCATCAATTTGGAAATAATCAACATTAAATTATAGTATTTTATAACCAAATCTTATGAGTGGCATCAAAGAATCGCACACAAAGTGTTTCAGTAATTAACTTTTCCTTGTAATCAGTTCTTAGAATCTCGCGTCTGACAATCTACAACTAAAAAATGAGGCATAAATATCTTAAAAATATGAAAATTAAACATGTATATACAAACAGATATTACTAATGCAGACTCGGTAAATTTTCGAGAAAGGGTAGCCTCCAAAACACGAATATCATTCTGAATGTGTACATGTAGAACTAGTTTAACACTATAAAGATTATCCCAAAAAAAGAAACCCCATTTAAAGTATCGTCCGAAAAAGTAAGAAAATATAACCAGTGGTTGCAGATGCTGGTGGCTTGACGATCATCAGAAGCTAAAGCCATAATCTTCCAACTAGAAAAGTCCCAAAAGAAACCCTGAATTACAAAAAATTAAGATGAGAAATGCATAATCAGAGTTGAATAAACGACAAATAAGCTTCGAATTAGGTGAATTGTTATTAGAAATCAAATCAAATTCCCAATTTTGTCAAAAAGTAAACAACCTCAGATTGTATGTTCAAGAATTCTACGCTATTTCGATTCTTTCGATAGGCAAAGGCCTTCAGTTTTGAGGAAAGGGAATTTGAACAGAGAAGAGGAGAGAGAGAGATAGTCCACTCTGAACACGTTTTTCTTCGATTAATTATTCTACCAAGGACAAAGCTACACTTCATAGGACTGCACAGAACACACACAAGGCGTGGTGGAGCCATATTTTTTTGACAATAATACATATGGCATTTCCCTTCTACTAATTGGCTTCTAGTAAAACGTGACACATTACAAAGAATTGACTAATTGGCTTCTAGGGTTGTTCAAGAGCTTTCCCCCGCGATGCATTACAAATAATTGCCTATTTCATACTAACATCCTGTTTGTATGTCCTAGATTTTTTCATAATAGATTTTGTCAAAATTATTTTTTAAAATGCATAATAAAAAATTAGGAAAAAATGTTATGAATTCAAGTGTAAAATTTATTTTATTAACAAGATATGCTATTAGAAATGAGTTTTAAATAATCGACTTTCTCATTAAAGATAGACTCATGGAATTACTATTCATTCTTGTCACATGAGTTTTCAAATCTACTTTCTCTTAAAAGATAGACTTGTGGGATTACTATTCATTCTTGTCACATGAGTTTTCACACCCTGTTCATCAAATTGGTTTTGCTGTAGAACACATTTTACCGCCTGAATGAAACACGCTTTCCTCTCAACCACAAAACAAAACCCTACTTTATTGGCTTCTCAAAACTCCATCTTTCCCCTTCCGATAATCGAAGAATAAAGTACCATTGTAGGTCTCTAATGATGGCATGTGTCGGAGCGGAGGTCGTGGGCACATTAGAGGCTATGTTGATGCTCCGTCTTAAATATGCCCCAGTTGGGACACACCAGTTTCTATTTCAAAAACCCTTCCAAATTCTTGTCAACTGGGTATGATTTAATTTTGAGTAGTGTTATTTAGCCCCACTGGGGTTGTGAAAGATGGAATTAAATGAGTCATTTAATTTCGAGTAATGCTATTTATTTAATTTCACCTTTCATTTAACCTATTATTTAACGCCATCTAGACTGAATTTGCAACCACAGTGGGACTACATAACATTACTCTTTAATTTCACTCATAATTTGATGTTACATTAGCGCTACATAGCATTACTCTTTAATTTTTGTATAACTTTTTATCATTAACCAGAAATTGTGTTTTCTTCTGCATTTGAGATTTGTGTCGTAGGTTACTAAAAATAGAATACTTTCTTTTTTTTTTCTTTTTTTTTTTGTTGAATGAGGCCGACGTTTGTGGTTTTTTAGTGAATTATCATTATTTTTCTGTCCAACTGTTTAGAGCTATATCAAGATTTTGCTTTCATCAAGATGCTTTTTTAATATTGTTTTTGGGTTCAATTGATGAAATTTGTAGAGCCCAGAATATATATATAGGTGGATGGGAAATTTTTGAGATGTTTAGTGGAAATCAGAAATAGTTTTATTTTTCAATTAATATGTAATTCCGTTGGTGGAAATTTATTGCCCAGAAGGGATTTTTTATATTGATGTTAATTATATGATGATCTTTTTTTTTTTTTGGATAGAAAAGAATCATCTTCATTGGATATCAAAAGAATTACAGACATTTATCAAGCGATAATGCTTGAGAACGAAAGTCCGGAATAATTTTCCACCACATTTCAATGTTTTCAACTATCCATGTGTAACGAGCAAGTTTATGAGCTACTGTATTGCCCTCTAGACACATGGGAAAAAGAAATACTAGCAAAGCATCTAGTTAAACGTTGCACTTCAGAGTAAAGGTTCCCAAGCATAGAAAGATATCATGTTATTTTGTTTCAATGCTTGAATAATCAGTAGACAGTCGGATTCAACCTGGATATGATATATTCCCATTGTAGAGCATAGTTGGAGACCCCTGAAAATTCTCATTAGTTCAATTGCTTCTGGATCTTCCATTTCTGGTTTAGCTTTAGAGGCTGCCATCAACACCTTCCCTATAGAGTCCCGCAAAATTGTCCCCACACCAGCCTTATGTGAATCTGGGAATATAGCTCCATCTGTATTGAGTTTTAAAATGCCAGTAGAGGGAGGCTTCCAACTGAGGTGGTCTCTAAGTTGACTATGAGATTTTCCATTGAGGGATGTGAGGTTCTGTAATAGTCCCAAGGCATGGTTAGAAACTTGTCTTGGACTCAACTTTACTTTGTCAAACTCCCACTTGTTTCGCCGATACCAAAACCCCCAAGCAAGACTAAAGAAAGTGGCCACTTTGTTTATATCTTTTGCTTCAACAAACTGAGAAATTAAATCTGGAATTGCTGGTGAAGAGCAAGGCGGTAGAGAGGGGAGAGCTGGGACCATGTTTCATGGATTTGGGGGCATCTGAACACCGTGTGTGACAAGTCCTCTTCAGAATGCTGGTAGAAACTACGGGATGGCTCAATAAGCACATTTTTCTTGATCAGTTTTACCTTTGTAGGGAGGCAATCTTTACAAGCACGCCAAACAAATACTTTTGTAACACCCCAAAAATTTTAAAGAATAAAATCATATAAATCCACTTACTATATTTTATATTTTGAAAGTCGACGGATTAAAGTGATATACGTATTAATTCAACTTCATTTGGGTCAAATATTTAAATATTATAGAGTAATGATAAATATATCAATATTATACTCGTTGGATAACTCGTAATTAATCATGTATTTTGGACTCGAGTAAAAGTCGTTTGCGATAAACGAAGTCTAAGTTATTGCACTTTAAAGAAGTTGTTATAAATTAGTTTTTTATTTTATTTTATTCAATTGAGTTGAAGGGAGCTACTGCCACATGTATATTTAGTTTTGAATTGTGTAGACACGTGTATAATTGGTAAACCTTCTTTATAATAAAATATTGTCAAGGCACGTGTAGTAGGAAAATGTTGATTAAAGGTAAATCTGTATTAGATTGACTTGGTTGCTGTTTTTATTTATGATGGACAACACGTGTACCAATTAATTTTATTGCTTTGATTGAGTATGTCAATTAGTCTTATTTTAATATTATTCATTGCCTTGATTTTGGGAATTGATGGGGGTAGATTCCCACGTGTAGATTGATTTGGGGAAAAGTAATATATGATTGTGTAAAAAACACGGGATTGAGACTTTTATTGGGGGGGAGGGAACATGACATTTCCTCTTTTCAATTTTAAGTACTACAAATAAGTATTCATGAGTTACCTTGGAGAGAAATATAAAGAGACAGATTTACGTGTTCGGTGGCAGCAACACCACAACAGAGAATAAAGATTTTGAGAACGTGAACTTCTTGCTTTCCCTCCAACAATTTTATTATCAATCAAGGTAGGATATTATGTGCAAGTTGATGTCCCTGCAATATTATGATTTTTTCTACGTAAATTATTTCATGAAATGCTAACTGACCAGCGAGTGTTGATGAAATGAAATAAAATGTGAGATCTCCTTCGAATTTTCTCAAATGCTAGAGCATTCGATTGATGTCCGATTGCTCTTGATGAAATGATGGTATGAAATGTTATAGATTTATGTTTAAAAAATTATCATATTGTTTTGGGCGCACGTATCGTACTGAGTTTAAATTACTCACTCCTTCAAAATTTTAATATTTCAGGATAGATCATTCAGCGTGGATGATGGATGAGCGGTGTGCGGGTCGCCAAGTAGAATAATTTTCAAGAAAATCACTCAAAAATAAATTTGGTTAAGATATTCTATGTTTCTCGTTATTTTTCCATTTTATGTTCTAAATTCGCGACTATGTTTGTTTAATTAAAGATTTGAATGTTCAATTTATTTTATTTCATGATTTGTTATTTAATTCAACGTTTGAAAGTGTTTAATTTCTCAATTAACTATTTCCGCTGCAAGAAAGAAAATAAAATGATAACGGTAAAACCCGAGAATTTAAGCCAATAAAAATTTGGGGCGTTACAACTTTGATCTTGTTAGGGACCGGCATCTTCGATAGAGCTTGCCAAAGTTGTTTCTGGTTACCCGCTAAAGAAGATTCAGCTACGTCTGGGTCATTGTAGGATTTAATCAGCTTGTAGCAACTTCTGACCAAGAAGAGTCCGCTTCTATCTTGGCCCCATATCAGTTAATCTTCTATGCCTCTTTGAGATGTCATTACCTTCATTATTTCAGCCACTAAGTTTGGATTGAAGAGAGATCTAAGTTTTGTCACATCCCACCATCCAGTTGTCTCATCTATGATGGAAGACACCGTTTCTTCACTATCATACAGTTGCATTCTAAGCTCTTGGGACAACGATTTATGGCCTAGAAGCCATTGGTCATTCCATAAAACCATTATTCCATCTCCAATCCTCCACCTGCATCCCCTACTTAGCCAAACTTTAGCTTCCCATATACTTATCCAGGTGAAAGACGGGCAATTACCCAAGCTAGATTCCATAAAAGAAGACTTTTAGAAATATCTAGCCTTAAGTAATTTGTGTAGCACAGAGGATTCACTTTATTGTAAACGCCACCCTTGTTTTGCAAGAAGAGCAAGGTTAAAATTTATGAGATTTTTGAACCCAGTCCTCCTTTAGACTTCATTTCGCACATTTTACTCCAGCTAACCCAATGAATCCTCCTTTCCTCTTGTTTTTGACCCCACCAGAATTTTGCCATCAAGCACTCTAACTTAGAACATAGACTTGCATGCAAAAGAAAGCAGCTTATAGAGTACGTGGGAATAGCCAAGGCCACAACTTTCAGTAAAATTTCCTTGCCCCCTTGAGAAAGTAACTTTTCTTTCCAACTTTGTAATTTTTGCCAGATTTTTTGTTTTATGGATTGAAACGTCCTTGCTTTTGATCTGCCTACGATTGAGGGAAGCCCAATGTAATGTTACTACTGTAGAATCTTCCCATTTTTCCATAGCAACCGAAATTCTTCTCTTAATTCCTGTGGCACATTGCAACTAAACACCATGAAGGTTTTTTCTTTGTTGATTTTCTGGCCTGACACCCTTTCGTACAGATCTAATAATAACTGAACCCTTCGATTTTCTTCCACCTCAGCCTTGCAAAAGATGACACTGTCGTCAGCAAAAAGTAGATGGTTGATGTTTGGAGCTCTTCTACAAATTTTGATGTCTGATATCTCCTTCCTTTGGCCTGCTGAGTTTAGAGCCTACAACACAGCTGCTGGAACCGAGACTCCCATCACATGCCAGTATTTTTGGAAAAAAAAACTGGCGGCATTCCATCAGGTCCTGGTGCTGTAGATGGACTCATATCATTTGGAGCTTTAAATACTTCATCTTCTGTATATGGCTGACATAACTATTCGTTAATTTCCATCGTTACTCGGGTTGCCATGGAGGATAAAAATTCAGTTGGCCCTTGGGGGTTGGAGGTGGTAAACAGAGTCTCGAAATATGATGTTAGGGTCCGGTCTCTCTGATTGTCGAACTACTAATTCCCACTTTTATCCTTGATTTTCTCCAAGTTATTTTTCCTCCTCCGTTGGGATGCTTTCATGTAGAAGTATTTTGAGTTTTTGTCTCCTTCCTTAAGCCACAGGGCTTTTGATCTTTGTCACCACATCACTTCCTTCCTTTCTATCCATTTATGTACTTCTACTCGGGCCCTCTCATGTTCAGCTTCAAGTTCTCCGACTGGGTCGACAGTATTCGGGTTCTCCATTCGTTTTCTAGCTGAACGGAGCTGCTTTTTCACATTTCCAAAACTATGGTTGTTCCAGTTTTCCAAGTTACCCCCACACTGCTTGATCATATGCATAATGTCCTGTATTTGTGCCTTCAATCTCCATTTTCCCAAGTAGTTTTAATAATATCCTCATAAGCTTGTTCCCCAATCTACATTTCTTCAAACTTGTAGTTACGTCTTTGTCATGGAAAATTGCCGTCCCCCTCAGTATTAATCCAAAATGGCACATGGTCGGAGTAATGTTCCAACCCATGGATGACTGAGATGTTAGGAAATTTACCTCATCACTGAAAGTTCGCCAGTGCTCTGTCCAGCCTCGCTATAGTACGGTGCTGCCCTCCCCTTCTATTGCTCCAGGTAAATTTATTTCTTCTATAACCCAAGTCCCGTAAATCACAGTCATTAACCACATTCCTGAAGGCGGATATTTGCCAGTTTGGTCTTTGTCTCCCTCCCAATTTTTCGTGTTGATGAAGAATTTCGTTGAAGTCACCAACCACCAACCAAGAATTCCCATTATCTCTACACAATGCACGCAATAATTCCCATGTTCTAATACGCTTATTCATCTCTGGAAAGTCGATAAGGAACCATGATCCATTCTCAAGATCATTTTCGATCAGAGCATCAATGTGGCAGTGAGAATAATTAACCACAGACAGGTTTATATTCTTATTCCACAACAAAGCAATGCCGTCCTTTCTACTACGACAATCAACTACTAAACAATTTGAAAAACCTAGCTTAAATCTGTAGACTTCGAATTCATTTACCCTTGGGCGAGTCTCCTTTAAGAACAGGATATTGGGAGCTTCCCTCCTCACAAGGTCACGGAGGGTTCGAACGCCTCGTGGGTTTCCAAGCCCATGGACATTCCAACTTAATATCTTCATTGACATCGGCGGTGCTGTTCAACAGCCACCGCTGATTCATAGTTTGATGTTGCCTTTCCCAACTCATCAGTTGATGTCGTCTTGCCAAAGACCTCCTTCGAACCAGAAGCAGCCACCTCCTCAAGGTCCTCAACAGTCGATTATCTTTTCGCAGATCTCTCTTCGATCGCCTCTAAGTGGCAGAGGCCCTTTCTCTTTTTAGAACTTGGAGGATGATTTTGGTGTCTTCTTGTGGGTTTATGGGGCTGGGTAAACGGGCCAGCCTTTCCACCTACGGTTTGTGGGCCGTTCTGGGTCAGCTGGTTGGGCCGAGGCTTTGTAAATGTTCATTTCCTATTTTGGCCCATTTTCCTTTTCAAAAGCAGTCGTCTTCAATAGCTAGGATTTTGCAGAAAATTCAGCGGGATTTAATTGATTGTCTACAGCTATGATTTCTGGGATCTCCTCCAAAATAGCGAAAGTATCCGAGATGTCCTCATTTGATTTTGCCGAAACTGTAGCAATTTTTCCACTTTCTTCATTTTCATTCTCCGAGATTACAGGAGGTGGATCACCGCCCTTGTCAGGAACCATATTCCGTTCTGAAACTTGGCCATTCGGCGGGGATTTGCGTCGTCCCACATTTTTTCCAGGGACGGCCTTCACGGAATAGATCATCGTAGTTGGATGCCCTTAACCAAATGCCATACGAGGAGTCTGCCTCATGAGTTTCTTGAGTATCGAGTTTCTTCTGGCTACATTCTTTCTCTCTGTGTCCCAGCCACAAACGTAGCAGAAGTCGGGTAGTCTCTCATAGGAAAACCTAATCCAACATGATTCCCCATTGCCCATGGAAAACTTTGTGCCCTGCAGAAGAGGTTTTGTAACATCCATGACAATCCGGACTCAAAAGGAATTCCCCACACGCTAACTCTCCTTTATCTAGATCAACCTCCTCCACTCGTCCAATTTTTCGGCCTATGCGTTCACCCACAGATTCATTTCGAGCCCTCAATGGGAGATCATGTAGCCTCACCCAGAACATAGCCTCATGGATAGTGATTTGATGTATCTATTTACTGCCATCTACTTCCTGGATCAAAACTAGGTATTTGTCGAAAGCCCAGGGACCATCCCTTACCACCCTTTCCTTATCGCGCTTGTCATCAAACTCTACAAAATATAAATTGTCGTTAAGATCCCGAAAATGAACTCCCCGTACTGATCGCCACGCTCATTTCATCGTTAGTTTGAAGGCATCATGGTTATAATGTTTCTCCGTGAAGAGCGACATAACCAAGCCTTTTCCGTTGCACAAAGAGAATTCTTCCAATTCACTTGTTTCAACCACCACTTCATCTTCTTCTTGTTCCGTTAGGGACAGACGGGTATACAACTCATCAATGCCCTCCATCATCAAATCAAAAGGAATAATGTGAAAAGAAAAAGGAACTGCCCAAGGCAGGAAATGAGCATCTACTTAGATAGGAAATTGTCTACCAAATTCCCTTTTTAGAAATTAACATTTTTGCTTTCAAGAGTGATATAGTGGAAACTTTGGAATGACATAGAGTTTATTCAAGTAAGAACATGATCTAATTGGTTTGTACTTCATTTTGATTTTTTTCAATTTCTTTGGGTTGATTAGTTATTGTTGACACACAAAAACTAAGCCCAATTAAGCGAGCCCAATTAAATAGCGCAAACAATGGAGCCTAATTCAAGAAGAGAGTAAAGCCCAACTTGAAAAGTAGGCCCAAGCAAGATTACCCAAGAAGGATTCCTGCTATAGTAGCCCATAATCGCTTAAACCTGCTTGACGTCACTCAACTGTGCGAGACGCCCCAAATCTGAGCGAGCATAACATCTCTTCACTTCAAAGGCAACGGTTGTTAAAATAGTTAAATGGCAACCTTATCGTATCCCACCATCCGAAAATATCGGTTGCGAACAGTTATATGATTGGAGTAATGGTAGTAGTTTCTAGACAGAGTGCTTATCATGGAGAAAGCGGATGGTTACAGAGCGACAAACGATTTTCAGATGGTTCCACAAGAGAAACTATCCAAGAGTATAAAAGAACAAAGAGAATACAGAAGTAAAGACCGAACAAATTACTCTCAAACAGAGAATTATGTAATTTCATTTCCTTTAAGTTTTTCATTGTCAGATTTTAGTTACTTTGTGTGCCTATGCCCTTTAGAGGCATTTCGTGTCTTGTGAATTGTAATCTTCATAAATAAACACCCCTCGTTAGGACTTTATCTCGAGAGGTCGTTGTTCCTTACACAATCGTCTGAACATTCTTTTAATTGTTAGCGGTTTCCACACGAAACAATTTGGCACGATCGGTGGGACACGTTTGGTGTTTGAATATGCGACAAGCAAATCAATATTCCTCCTAAAAATTATGATAAGGAGCCAGCAAACCAATAGCTAGTCCAGTCTGTAATCGAACAATTCGAGGAGCAGCAAAGTACTCCAGGAATAGATGGACAGAACTAAAGTCGTTACGAATCAATGACAGAATTGAGTCATCGGACCATACGTGCATTGTTCGGTGAACTCACTCAAGATGTCATTGAACAGGTAAACTTGCAAAACATTCATGTTATAGAAAAGTTTACGCAAGATGGAAATGCACAATACTTTGAATGAAATCATGAATAAGTTAGTCAACTAGTGGTAATGGAGTGACAAACCTGGGGGATAACTCAAATGCAAGGGACAATGTCCAAACCAATGGACAGAACGCCCCGCGTGTCAATGATGGTGGAAATACTCTGTTTAATGCTAATAACGGTCTGAACAATGGTGCTTACACCGCGAACTAAGGACCAAACATTAGGCCTCAAGCTGTTCCACCGGTAAACCAACCTATAGGAGTCCCATATGATCCCAATGTTGTGTTGAGAAATCAAATTATGAAAATAGTGCAGGACCAAATGGCTTTTGGGGCACGTCCTTTCATTAGGCCGACTTACACAAAGCCATACCTTGATTGGGTGGACCAAGCATATCCGTGGCCTAGATGGTACAAAATACCTGAATTTTCATTATTTACTGGCCTGGGAGAGGTTTCCACTCTAGAGCATATAGGGCGATTCACATACAATGTGGAGAAGTAACTGATTACCACAAAGTAAGACTATTCCCTAGTTCGTTAATAGGAGTAGCTTTCTCATGGTACATTAATTTGCCAGTAAATTCTGTCCAAACATGGCAACAACTAGAACAATTGTTTCACACTCAATTTTACAAAACTGAATCCGAAGTCACTTTGGCCGATTTGGCAAATTTGCATCAAATGCCAAACGAGTGGGTAGAAAGTTTCCTTCAAAGGTTTAAAACAGCCAGAAGCAAATGTTTTCTACCTTTACCCGAAAAGGAGTTTGTCAAAATCGCTCAAAGCTGTTTAAGCTTTGATCTAAAAAAGAAATTCCAGGACAGAAAATTCCCTGATTTGTTCCAGTTAAGTGCTAACGTGGTTACGTATGAGCGTTTAATAAGGAAAGATGAACAAATGAAAAACTCTAGTAAAGAGACTTATTACAGAGACCCAATTTTGACGTTCATACTGTAGATGGTGAATATTACGATCAAGCAGAAATATGCTTGGCCGAACTAGTTAAGGGAGATGCATATGGTTGTCCTATAATGGCCAGGTTTAGAGCGTCAAGCAAAGATGAGCCTGTAAAAAATGAAAACAAAAAGGTTAGGACATTTTCTTTTGATGTGACAAAAGCTGACCTTATATTTGATAAACTGTATAAAGATAAACAGATAAGGTTGAGCGACAAACATAAATTGCCAGATCCTAAAAAAATCAAGGGTAAAAAATATTGTAAAAGACATTATTAATGGTCACATATAACTAACAACTGCCTGGTTTTCCGTTCTGTGTTACAGGATGCTATTGAGTCAGGGCGAATCATGTTTGATGATAAGAAGAAAATGGCAGTGGATGAAAATCCTTTGCCACAGCAACTGGAAGTGAATATGATAACAGCTGGCTTCAAAAATAAGTTGTCAAAGTTCAAGTTGGTCCTATATGATGGAGAAGAGGACTCTGAGTTGCATACCAGTGTCGTTGAAAGGATCAAACAGGAAGAATCTGGAAAAGACGAAGATATCCTGTGTTCCAGATGCAAAGGAGAAATAGCTGAAAATATGGAAGGGTAAAAAATATAGTAACACCAACATCACCCACATCGTCCTAATAATAATCTTGATTTTCGGCTCAATAAAGGACGAGGTACGTCGAGCTATGGGAGACTACCTTTTGAGAGGTAGTTCAGACCGATAAGCAATGGAAGGACATTCAAGCCATAACCTCGTCAACCAAATGTATGGCACTCCTTCCAGTACAATGCAGGAAGAGTCATACCCTTTGATGAGATGACTAGAACCCAACAGAGGCATTTTTAACGAAACTATGGACGAATGATGAGGTAATAGCAAGGGTTGTCGCGTCCTAAAGCACCTAAATTGCTCAAAATGGTTAACAAAAACATTCTTAGTATCTTCAAGGGTGATGAAGAAACTGGCACTGGTGAGTCGATGGGAGAACTGCCAGAAAGTTCTTCTGGAAGGTCAAAATTCGAGCATGAAAAGAAAGATGAGGATAGAGAAGATCTAGAGTAACCTCTCACTATTCAGTTTGGTACACTACCTCTTGTTATGGCTAACAATTACATACTAGCCAACGAGTTCAAAGGTAAGAAAATTGAAGATGAGAAAAATGAAATTAATGAGGAGGAAGCATGCGTGTTGAAATGTGAAGAAGGCCAGACACCCCAGGGAGTAGGTAAGGAGGAAGAAAGTAATGACATGATTGACATTGATGAGGAAATCGATTTGGAAGCAGAAAGGAAGAGAAGTGGGGTGTCGCGCAACAAATTATTGAAACAGTTCCATCAAGAAGGTGTTCACGAGGTAGACTTACTGGGCGAACCACCTGGGCGTTCTTTTGACTTCTATATGATATATGGAATGCCTAAGAGAAGGGTAAGAGTGCCTCTCTCTGAGAAATACGGGTCACCTCCGAGAATATTGCCTCCTCCTACCAGTTGGATAGCTGAAGAAGAAATATTAGATGAAAATGACAAACCAGAGAACGCCCAAGAAGCAGTAGCTCAGTGTAAAGTGTTACACATGGACTTGTCGCAAGGAAATAGCTCAACCAAGGATCAACAAGAGGTGGAGATAGGTGCAGCTGAAAAAGTCATCTTTAAGAGGCCCAATATGAAGTTGACCAAACACTTGACGCCGTTGTACGTGAAGGCCTTGGTAAATGGCATTCCTGTGGTGAAGGTGCTCATTGACAACAGAGCAACCATAAATACCATCCCATCGAGGAAGATGAGAAAGTTTATGAAAGTAGAAAGCGATATGATCCCAACAGAAGTTATCCTTACAAGTTTCAATGGGGGAGTGACTTCAGCTAAAGGTGTGATGCTACTGGACATAACCTTTGGAAGAACCACTAAGACTACAGTTTTCTTTGTGATAGATGATCCTACTAGTTACAATGTGTTGCTTGGAAGAGATTGGATTCATGGGAGTCGTTGTATACCGTCATCACTCCATCAGTGCCTAGTCTTCTGGAATGACAAGGGCGAAGCAGAAGTGGTCCAAGCAGACCACAGACCTTTTTTTGCTGAAGCAAACTCGATCGAAAGGTTCATGTATGAAGGGAACTATGGACCTGTCAGGATAGTCCAAGATGGTGAAGAGGCTCAAGTCATCGCGCGGAGCGAAGAACCATTTTCAGTAGACACACTTACTGAAATGTTTAACCAAATGAAGCCAAACGTAGTGGCCCTTGAAAAGCCAGCAATTGGCAAAAGGATAATCAAAGTACTTTAATAAATTGTCGACAAGAAGAAGTGGCCGATATTCAGGCTTTCAAAGCGAGATTAATGGCTTTCAATAAAGAACGTGAAGAAAAGACGAAAGAGAAAATAACATTAAAGACACTGAGAAACAAGCTAGCAGTATTCGAGTTGGACAAGAATATTGGCCGAGACGTCAACAAAGTGGATTGCTTGGAAGAGGAAGCACTTGCAAAGGACCTAGATGATAGTTGCAAAACCTAGGCATGCTCAAGCACAAGACCCTTTGATGAAGGTGATATTGGCGACGAATGGGAAGATCGCCCAACATTTGTCAGCCAGATGTTTAGTCAAGAGGTAAGTGATAATTTAATCGCTTTATTAAAAAAAATACAAAGATTGTTTTGCTTGGGTATATGAACATATGCCTGGTTTAGATAAATGTTTAGTAGATTATAGATTACCGACTAAGCTGAATTTTAAACCACATAAACAACATCCTAGGCACTTTACTCCCAATGTGTTACCTCATGTAAAGAAAGAAATAGAGCGATTGTTAAAAGCGGGTTTTATTAGAATGGCCAGATATGTTGAATGGTTATCTAATATTGTGCCAGTAATGAAAAAGAATGGCAGTATTAGGGTGCGCATAGACTTTAGAAACTTAAATCCATGCCAACGGTCAATTCCTTAGTAGATTCAACCGCCAAACACGTAATGTATTCTTTTATGGACGGGCATTCAAGATATAATCAAATCTACATAGCTGAAGAAGATGTGCACAAGACGGCCTTTAGGTGTCCTGAGGCCTTAGGATGCTTTGAATGGTAATTATGCCTTTCGGCCTAAAAAATGCAGGGGCAACCTATCAAAGGGCGATGAACCTAATCTTTTACGATATGATAGGCGAATTTATTGAAGTATATGTAGATGATGTGGTGGTCAAATCTATTAGAGAAGAAGACCATTTTGAATATTTAAAACGCTCATTCGAGCGGATGAGGCAATATAAACTAAAGTTGAATCCTTTAAAATGTGCATTTGGTGTCAACACAGAGAATTTCCTTGGGTTTTTAGTACACAAGAGAGTGATTGAACTTGATAAAAATAAAGCAAAAGTCATTTTAGAGGCCAAACCACCTGGTAACAAGAAAGAATTGCAAAAGTTCCTGAGCCAAGTAAACTTTTTGAGACGCTTTATCTCGAATTGTGCAGGGCGAACAAAAGTTTTTTCGCCTATTCTAAAGCTGAAAAATCAGGACGAGTTCTTCTGAAAAGAAGAACATCAATAGACTTTTGATAGCCTGAAGACATATTTGTCAAGGCCACCAATGTTGGTGTCACCTATCCAAGGACAACCAATGAAAGTGTACATATCGGCCGAGCAATAATCGATAGCCAGGGTGGTCGCGCAAGAAGATCAATTTAGGGAAGAAAGGACAATTTACTATTTGAGTAGACGTTTAACAATTGTGAATGTAATTACTCTGTTATTGAAACGTTATGTCTTGTTTTATATTTTACATGTACAAAACTAAGGGCATACTTGCGGCCTGTGACTGTCTATTTGATTTCTAATGTAAATTTAGTTAAGTATATGTTTTCTTGCCCTGTTTTGCACCAAAGGATAGGTTTGTGGACTTTGGCACTATCAGAATTCGAAATACAATATGTACCCCCGAAAGCAGTAAAAAATCAGGCATTGGCTAATTTTCTGGCCGATCATCCGTGCCTTGATATGTCTAAAGAAATTGAGCTAGAAGTTGATTCTTTTGAAATAAAGCCTTGGGTTTTATTCTTCGATGGATGAAAAATTTCTGGAGGTGCAGGAGTAGGAATAGTATTGATAAATCCGTTAGGGGTTCATTATAAATATGCCTTCACTTTAAATAGATTATGTATTAATAATCAAGCTGAATATGAGGCATTGATCATGGGGTTGGAACTATCAATAAAGTTGGGAATAAAGAATGTAATCGTTAAGGGAGATTCCCAACTGGTAATTTACCAATTGATTGGTGATTTTAAATGCCAAAGTGAGTCAGTCATAAACAAATATGAAATCGCCCAAGAATTATTGGAAGAATTTGATCAAGTAGAGCTTCAATATGTTAACAGGACATATAACGATTTAGCAAACGAATTAGCACAAATGACATCAGGCTATTCAAAGTTGCTAAAGGTAGAGTCCACTTGTGAATATGGAGTAATATTGCCCGTAGTGCAATGAAGAGCGAAGAGGATTGATGTTCATTGCATACAAGATGAGGATGCAATAGATTGGAGGGAAGAAATTAAAGATTTCTTGAAAAAACCCGATAAAGGGGGTGATAGGAGATTGAAGTTGCGCTCTTTAAACTACGTGTTGATAGATAAGGAGCTATTCAAGAAACACTCAGATGGGTTGTTATTGAAATGTCTAAGTTTGCAAGAAGCCAAGACGATCATGGCTGAAGTGCATGAAGGAATTTGTGGAGCCCATCAGGCTGGCCAGAAAATGAGGTGGCCAATTATTAGAAGCGGATACTTTTGGCCCAAAATGAGAGAATCGTGCATGAGATATGCAAAGACCTATTTGGCCTGCTAAAGGCATGGTCCAATAAAAAGGGCGCTAGCAAGAGAAATGATACCTGTTATCAAACCTTGGCCGTTCAGGGGCTGGGCGATAGATCTAATAGGAAAGGTTTATCCCCCGTCGTCCAAGCAACATACTTTAATAATAGTTGCAACAGATTTCTTCACCAAATGGGTAGAAAAATACCATTAAAGGTGATCTCTCAAAAGAATATTATAAACTTTGTTCGTGACCATATTATATATAGATTTGGGATACCATAAACACTAACGATGGATCACGGTACGTCCTTAAATGGAGATCAAGTGAAAGAGTTCTTGAGCGATTTTAGAATTAAGCTAGTAAACTCCACACCTTATTACGCTCAATCTAATGGCCAGACAGAATCTTCTAATAAAGTTTTAAAGAATATCATAAGGAAAATGATAAATGAAAATGCCAGAATTTGGCACGAATGTTTGAATAAAGCTTTATGGGCCTACAGAACGTGACCACGTTCGAGTGCCAAAGTAACTCCTTTTCAACTTACTTAGGACCAAGAAGCTGTGTTGCTCATGGAAATTAACGTGTAATCAATTAGGGTGGGCTTGCAGAGAATTGGGACGACGATGAGGATGCTGAATCATTAACCTAAAACTTACTAGAATTGGACAATTTAAAATTAGACGTCCTAGATAGACTACAGGTCCAAAAACAAAAAATGACCAAGTTTTACAACAAAAAAGTCATAGCCAAGTCTTTTAGCCTGGACGAGTTGGTTTGGAAGACAGTACTTCCTTTGGATAGCAAGGATCCAAAGTATGGTAAATGGTCACCCAATTGGAAGGACCTTATAAAGTGAACAACGTGTTACCTAACAGAGCCTACCATTTAGAAGATTTGGATGGTACGAGGCATATAAGATCCATCAACGGTAAGTACTTAAAGAAATATGTTCCTTCCATATGGGAAAGCGAATAGATAGACCAACCGTGAATCGCATAGGCGAAGTAAACTGGACGATTGTGTTCAAACGAAATACAAACAAGGTACGTCCAAATAAAATATTCCTTTATTCATCACAAAAAAAGGATGTAAATTACAAATATAAGCCGCAGTTGGAAGTAGGCTATCAAAATATTTTTCCGATCAACTATTACAAAAAAGGGTAGATTGGCCGTCATCGCCTCCCTAGATGCATAGCTGCAAGTATTGGCAGACGGCCAGAGAAACACTCTTAGCAAGCAATTGGTTCATAGCTCCCCCTGGAAATTGTGGGTGGAAAGAGCGCTAAGAAGATATTTATTTGACCAGAGAACCACCGTCTTCCTAAATGCATAGCTGCAATGGTAGGCAAATGGCTGAAGAAGCACTCTCAGCAAGCTATTGGCCCACTTCCAGAAATCCCTTTGAAGGTCACAAATGGAAGAAGTGCTGAGAAGACCTTCATTGGTCAAAGAACTTTTCCTATATCTCTCATACCAAAGAAGATGTCAAGACAATTGACAAAATTGGAGAAAGATTGAGTGTTTCATATCTGGTGAAAAGGAGACTAGTCGATCTCTTGGATTGATCATTTGGATGTCAGCAGTGGCAACAAGTTAATCCTATGACAAACAAAGATGAAAATGGCGAAAGGCCATATACATACGCAATAACCAAAATTGAAAGTTCGAGTCTCGAAGAAGAAAAGTCGGAATGCTAGGAGTTTCACTCTATGTGAAAGCGGACTATGGAGTAAATGTGGCACAATGAATGCCAATGAATATCAGCAATTAAGAAAGGCATCAAGTAAGAAGATTCTATTATGAAAATGAACAAAATAATAATTTCATTAGTAAGCTGCAAGTTACAGGATTGGCCAATAATGACTTCTACTTTACGGTGCAAAATGAAACGGCCTAGTTACTGCCTACCCAGACGGAACGCATTTGTTCCCTAAGCCTCTCCCACTCATCTCTATGTTCATCAGCCGCATTGGATAGTTCAATCACAACCCCCTCATCAACTTCTAGTGACGTGTAACGCTCGACTAAGGATTCACGTCGTTCAACTTCTTGAGACACATTACATTTTTTAGCAACCAATCTAACCTTACAATCATCCATCCTAGCTTTGAGTATTTTCATCTCCGCGACCAGATTCATCGTTATAGAATCCTCAACCATGACCTCAGAAGAGACCTCACTCAAGTTGCTTTAGGCCTTCTCCAGCTCTTGAAACAAAGATGTCTTTTCACTTATAGCATGGAGATACTGGGTCTGCTTGATCTTCAACTTTGCATCCTTAGTCAGTAAAGAACTTATCTCTGAATGGATAATCTTCAATGTCAATTTAATTTCAGATGAAATTTTGAGCGAAGGAAGCTCAAGTGCTTGAGCCATTTGTGCACCTTAACGCTCAAATGTTTCTTTCTAGCTCGAGGGACTAGGCAAATTGACGTTCATGTCCATGAAAGAAACATAGTCAAACACTGATTGTTTGAGGTTTCTCAGGTTCTCCTCCGAAAATGCAGTAGATCGACGACTAGGTAAGGAAGAGCGAGAAACGTCGCTGGCCTTTGCTCGCTCCCAAGAAGTGAACAAGCCCCAAATGGAGCACAAGATGGCGTTAGCGTCCTGTAAGAAAAAAACACCAGCATTTAGCCTTTTAATTACAATGGCCGAAACGAAAACAAAAGATAAAACAAGAGTTACCTCGTCAGTGGCTTTGGGAAGATGGAGGGCATCGCCAGTGGATCCAATTGCTTGTGAAGACTTTCCCTTATCTGTACAAGAAGGCCCCTCCACGACATGCAAGTCCATAGACACTTCTGCAAAAAACCAGGCGATAATGGTTTGGAGTTCACTATGCAAATAAGGGAGCAAGCTACAAATTATATTACCTTCCACTCCAGCACTTGGGGGGTCGTCGTCTTGATGAGATGGAAATCCTTCATTTGGCTACGCGATCACAGGCTCTCAACCTGTATACTCCTCATGGGTAGCCCCTTCATCGGATGGTCTAGTCCAAGAAGCTTCGACGGTATGTGATGGCACAAGAACCTGTGACGGCAGAGTCTTCGAAGAGGAATCAGAGCTTCTCTGAGAAATTCAGGTAACACGTTAGCACGTGAAAGATTACTTGATATTTCTCTCAGTTACCTTCCTCTTGATGATAAGAGAAGTATCTTCACTATCATCATCATCATCACCTTCATTAGGCAAAATTGGCTGAATTGGAGTTGACCTTTTTCGGCTAGAGGCAACTGTAGTTGTTCCCGCTTGAGTAGATGAAGGGTTGGATGAAGCAGGGCGTTTGGCTCGAGTAGGTGGAGAAGTAGGATTCCTGACTGATATGGGAAGGTTAGGAATAGGAGAGGTAGAAGAGGTTCTTGGCCTCTCTAGAAGATGGAAAATGTTATTAGTGTCAGTTGCAAACAACCTTTGCCTCACAGACGACCAAAATTGTTCAAAAATAGGATGAGCAACAAAAGTGGGATTAAAAGGGGCTAAAGAAAAGCTGGTTGTTAAAACGGAATTGGGAGCCTCAATGGTTAACGCCTCCGACTTACTAATAGTGTGGAAATGCTCAACCAAGTTTCTAGAAAAATAGGGAGGAACAGGCCAGGTTTGGCTGAAACCCAATTGACGAGCAAAAAATTGGAGGACGTATATCTCAACCGTTGCGTTGGCGTTTGTTCCAGTCAGGATGTCGTGGAACAATTCCTTGCCTAACAAAAATTGGGCCGAAACAGGTGCAACAACACTCATATCATTCATAGTAGGCAGAGGCTGTACAAAAGTGGGAATTTGGTGAATGGAGAAACGAAAAAAGGAAGGGATATAATTGAAATTGTAAAAGAATGAAAAAATGTCCCTAACGGACAATGTCATAGGGCTCAATC
The DNA here is from genome assembly GCA_019395295.1 of Osmanthus fragrans. Lineage (NCBI taxonomy): Eukaryota > Viridiplantae > Streptophyta > Magnoliopsida > Lamiales > Oleaceae > Osmanthus > Osmanthus fragrans. The sequence continues at coordinate 443,271 of JAEDXY010000050.1, forward strand.
GATTAATGAGGAGCCCGTAACAGCTGACGGACTTGGGAGGAACTGGTGGAGCACCAAGCCGTGGAAAATAACTCCTCAACCACAATTGAGCGATCCAAAGAGTCCCGCTGCCAGTGGGAGACGCTCCACTCCTCAATTGGACTTGAATGGAAGCCATGCCTCGGCAAAAGACGGTTAAAAAGAAAGAACAAAGATTTAAGGACCTATCACACGCTAACTCATTAGCTATAGGTAGGTAGGCCGAAGACGGTTTAAGACTAGGCACACAAAGAACATATTTACTGAGCCAAACCAAAAGGAAGGCCACACGCTCAGCATGAGAGGGTTCACTAGCATTGGAATTATCATACATGCTTAGCATGGCAGAATAAGAATCGGTCAGTTTCTTGTCAAATTTTGGGGCCACACTAGCAAGTAGAACACTTGGGAAAATGGTGTCGCCCAGAGTTGGCTTATTAACTAAGGCGCTGATATCCCTCAAGATAATGGACATTGGGCCAAGAGGGAAGACGAAGGTATTATACTCAGAAGACCAAAAACTTAAAGCAATAGGAAAAAACACTAGGTCATAAACCGGGGGGTGAAGAGTGTTTCTAGCAAATCCGAAATCCCAGCACGATAAAAAATTACCTTGGTGGGGCCATGTTTCACCAAACGTGCATGCCAAAAACGAAAAGTAGCATCAGTTTTGGGCTAAGTACGGATACCTTTCTTGCGGATTGGCTTCAATGGGAAAGGGTTTAAGAAATGAGGATCCTGAGTGCAAGGCAACAGCTGGGCCATCGCTACTTGCCCCACAGAATCAGCATCTTTGAAGGATGGGCCCAAGTAAAACTCATGAAGATCAGGGTTAGCCTGTGAAAGGAAGACTGAGTTGACATACGGACGGGTGAGGAGCTGTTGGAAATCCTCAAAGCTGAGAACATTATCAGAAGAGCTCATCGATGTTACCATTTGCGTAAGAATCTTTGAGAACGAAAAGGTTTAAGCGTTCGAATAAAGAGGCAAGAGATGATGAACAGTAGCCTTTATAGGTGAACGTAACGATGCAAACGTGGGTAGAGTGGCGTGGCGAAGTGACATGTCTTTTGGTTTATGGAGATTGCTGGATGTTACATTTTAGGCCGAAAAGGGTCACCGCCAACGGAGATAATGATTAAAGTATCCCACCTTTTTGTGATCTCGAACGTCGAGTGAAACACGAAACGATGAATATGTCATAAGATTAATAATGGATATCAATTTTGCCATAGTGGGAGGTAATTGTTGACACACAAAAACTAAGCCCAATTAAGCGATTAAGCGAGCCCAATTAAATAGCCCAAACAATGGAGCCTAATTTAAGAAGAGAGCAAAGCCCAACTTGAAAAGTAGGCCCAAGCGAGATTACCCAAGAATGAGTCGTGCTACAGTAGCCCATAATCGCTCAAACCTACTGAACATTGCTCAGCTACGCGAGACGCCCCAGATCTAAGTGAGCATAACATCTCCTCACCTTCAAAGGCAACGGTTGTTAAAACAGTTAAATGGCAACCTTATCGCATCCCGCCATCCGAAAATATCGGTTGCGAATAATTATATGATTGGAGTAATGGCAGCAGTTTCCAGATAGTGCTTATCATGGAGAAACTAGGTGGTTACAGAGTGACAAGCGATTTTCAGACAGTTCCACAAGAGAAACTACCCAGGAGTATAAAAGAACAAATAGAATACATAAGTAAAGACCGAACAAATCACTCTCAAACAGAGAATTATGTAATTTCATTTTCTTTAAGTTTTTCATTGTCAAATCTTAGTTACTTTGTGTACTTATGCCCCTTAAAGGCATTTCATGTCTTTGACTTGTAATCTTCATAAATAAACACCCATCGTTGGGATTTTGTCTCAAGAGGTCGTTGTTCCTTACACAATCGTTGAACCTTCTTTTAATTGTTAGCGGTTTCCACGCGAAACAGTTATTTATGTTGAGTTTTCCCCCTATTCTTTTGTTTAAAAACTGACTAGGGTTTTATGAAGTAATTGATAATGACTGTTCTATCGGAGATCGGTGAGAAGATATTTTTCGTAGCTATTGTGAGTTAAGTACTTGATAAATGCTATTTTTGATCGATCTTTTTGGTGATATTTTCAATTTGTTTATTTATTCATTGTGCTCAGTTAGTTAGTTTGTTATTATTATTATTATTATTATTTTGGTATTGTGATTCATGCCTTTTTCTACTTCACTTCCTTTTTATGAGAATTATTGCTATCTTTGTTTATAATTTACTTGTATGCAAATTATATAGAAATTTTTAGCTAAAGTAAATTTGAATTATGTTTTTCTTTCAATTATTATGTCGATAACAAATTAATGATTTTTTAATCAGAAATTTATCTCTCTTTTTTCATTAGGAGCAGATAGACCTTGCTACTCTGAATTGATTTTCTTTCTGTCATGTAGTGGTGATGGAAATAGTATAATTCTCTCTCTTTTCTCCAATTTCTCTCATAGATAGAAATTATTCGTTTTATGTAACCACTATGAAGAGTACATCCTTGTTTTCTTTTATCCTTTAACCGATTTCTAATGAGTTGCCTGACCTAAATTTTTTGAATGTTTTGTACTCTGAGAGGTGAGAATATTAGTCGCATTGTAGTTCACACGAATGATTTACTTCACTTTGTTAGCCTTTATTTTATAAATATTGATGTGCTTGCATTCAATTGAATCTTTTCTTTAGTGTATGAGTCCACCGGATCTTCTTATTCTTTTCTCTTTATGTTAGAGTTCACCTCAACTTAGATGGTAGCTATTGTACGTATAGTTATAGTCACCATGATATGAGCCAGGATGCGGGAGTGTCCATTGCAAGCTCAAGCCGAGACCCGTTGATTATCGAGGAAGGGGCAATGACGCGATCGAGAGCAAAACGAGTCAAAGAGGCGTTGGGGATGCTCGTCAAAGCCACTATTAATGAAACTATGTTCGGCACGCAAAATGAAGCAAGTTTCATTTTGGAGTCGAGGCTGGGAACCAAGTGGATCAACATGATAAAAGCAACCGAAGAAAGAGGCTTGCCGGAAAAGCCAAGCGACCGCTTAGAATAAAATCGCAAGCGGCCGCTCAGACCTTACCGAAACTCAAAGGGAGCCAAAGTGACCTTCCAAGCGACCGCTTGGTTATAAAATTCAGCGTGTTTTTTAATTTTGGCAAAATTCTACTTTCTTTTCCTATTTTGACATTATTTATTGCCTTATGCACGTTTTTACTAGATTTAGGGCTCTAGTATAAATACTTAAACACTTTGTTATTTTGGAACTTTTGACATATTGAATTAAAATTGAAAGTTTTGCTTTTCCTTTGTTCTTCATTGAACAAAAAATCGAACTTCCAAGATCACTTCTTATGTGTTCAAAATCGGTACACGAGTTCTTCATATGTGTAATCAAGGGGTTCAGCGCATCATCGTTATCGTTGGATTTTTTGGTTCACTTTGTTGGGTTTAAGTCCAACCCGGATTTTATTGACGTTCTTGGGTTCCGCATCAATCTCGTTGTGGGTTTTGTAGTCACCATTGCTACGGGGTTCGCATCAGTTGGTATCAGAGCAAAGGCTCCAATCTAATCTGGTTCTATCTTTCATTTCTTGTTGAGTTTTTGTCTTCCTTTCTTTGGTGTTCTTTGTGTTCTTGTGTCCAGTAAGTTATTTTGAGTCTTTAATCCAGAAACATCTAAAAAAAAATTCAAAAGTTGTTTTTGTGCTCAATTTGAAACCAAATCAACTTCCGTTTTCTTTGTCCTTCTCGTAATCAAATTCTTGAGTTGGTAAAAAAAATTACTGTTTATCTGTACGATATTGTTCATCCGTACCAGTATATAAAAAAAGTTGAATTGTTTGATTGAGTTGCTACCAACACCTTCTCTTTGTTACACGTTTTGAGTCACTATCTAAATCTTGTCATAAGTGGAGTCTAAATTCAAGTTAAAACTTTCATCTAGTTCCTTAAACTCTTTATTCCAAATTATAGTTTCCATATTACTCTTGTTTCACATTCCTTCTCGTATTTGTTTTGAATTTACAAATTTGGTCTGGTAAGTTCTTTGTTGACTTTGTAAGCACTTGGGAAAAGTAATTGAGTGGTAAAAAGGCAGAGAGTGAGCTTATTAGAGGGTAAAAGCCAATTAAGTGTTTTCGAGCGAAAATTGGTGAGGCAGAAATCGAGAGAATGTCTGACATGGAAGGTTCAAATTCCAGCAGGTATGGTAATCAAACCAATAAACAGAATGATAGGATGGATATGCTTGAGCAATTATTAGTGGATATGGGGGAGGAGATGAAGAAATTGAGTACTTCGATGGTAAATATAATAGGGAACAACCCGTGGGAGTACCTTCTGCCAGGAGAATAGGTAGGCGGGATCCTAGGATGGATGAACATGAGATAGGTAGTGAATGGGGAGAAGATGAGGACGAAGGAGTTGAAATGGGACGAATAAGACATAGAGGAGATATGTTTGAACGACGGGGTAGGAATGATTATGGAGGTGAAGTTGATGGAGGTTTGGGGAATGTAAAAATGGTTATTCCACAATTTAAGGATAGAAGTGATCCCGAGGCATATTTAGATTGGGAGAAGAAGATAGAGTTGATTTTTGAATGTCATAACTATTCTGAGGATAAGAAGGTGAAGATTGCTGTGTTGGAATTCGCTGACTACGCATCACTTGGTGGGATCAAATGGTTACTTCACGACGTCGAAATTGGGAGAATCCTATCAATACTTAGGACGAACTAAATGCAGTAATGAGAAAATGGTGTGTCTAGTCATTATTACCGGGAAGTCTACAAGAAACTGCAAAGTCTATATCAAGGGACAAAGAGTGTAGAAGACTACCATAAAGAGATGGAGACTTTGATGATTAGAGCAAATGTAGAGGAAGATCGAGAAGCTACTATGGCTAGGTTCTTGAATGGGTTGCACAGAGAAATTGCTAATGTGGTGGAATTGCAGCATTATGTAGAGTTGGATGACATGTTGCATGTAGCCATGAAATTGAGAAACAGTTGAAGAGGAAGGGGACAACTAGACAATCATTCGGTAATTCGGGTTCCAACTCAAACTGGAAACCAAGGTGGGATAACAAAGAGGATGGGGCTGAGTCGAAAGGGAGAACTGAAAGTACTAGCAGGACAACACCAAAGGCAGACTCACAGCCAACCAGGAATCGAGATATCTAGTGTTTCAGGTGTTTGGGAAAATGACACATTTCGTCTCAATGTTCAAATAAAAGGACCATGATTCTACGCGATGGGGAAGTAGAGACTGACGGGGAAGATGAAATTGAAGACATGCCGCCATTGGAAAATGTTAGTGAGCATGGGGATATAGTGGAATTTGCTCCTGCTGCGAAGTTAATGGTCACAATGAGAGCTCTCAACACTCAAGTCAAAGCAGATGATACAGAGCAGCAGAGGAAGAACAGTTTTCATACACGATGCCACATCCATGATAAGGTATGTAGTATGATCATTGATGGATGTAGTTGTACCAATGTAGCTAGCACAACTTTAGTTGAGAAATTGAGGTTACTACTAATTAAACACCTTAGGCCTTATAAATTACAATGGTTAAATGATAGTGGAGAAGTTAGGGTGAATAGACAAGTGTTGATTCCTTTCTCAATTGGGAGCTATAGTGACAAGGTTGTATGCGATGTGGTACCTATGCATGCATGTCATATTTTGTTGGATAGGCCATGGCAGTATGATAGAAAGGTTATCCATGATGGGTATAAAAATAGGTATAGCTTTGTCAAGGATGGTAGGTCTATTATTCTTGCGCCATTAACACCGGCTCAAGTTTATGAAGACCAAATTCAATTAAGAGAATCTGACGAGAAACGAGCAAGAGAGTCTGAAAAAATAAGAAAAAATAGTGAGTTAGTGAGTAAGAGAGAAAATGGAGAGGTGGTCGAGAGTGGGGAGAAGAGAGAGAGGCCACATGAGGGGAGAGAAAATGAGCCAGTTGAGAGGAGAGAAAAGTCGAAAGCGAACTTCTTTGCTAGTGGGAGTGAGTTGAAAAAGGCTATAACTGATAAAAGAATAGTGTTGTTGTTGATGTATAAGGAATCACTCCTCAACTTTGAGGAATCTAACACACCCCTCCCTAATTTGGTTGAGTCTTTGTTACAGGAATTCGAAAATGTGTTTCCAGAAGACATGCCAAGTGGATTGCCACCAATTCGAGGTATCGAACACCAAATTGACTTCATACCAGGAGCTGTCCTTCTGAACCGACCCGCTTACTGAAGCAATCCCTAGGAGACAAAGGAGCTTCAAAAGCAAGTGGAGGAGTTGATGAGCAAAGGATATGTGAAGGAGAGCATGAGTCCATGTGCTTTACCTGTTCTATTGGTACCGAAGAAGGATGGGACTTGGAGGATGTGTGTGGACTGCAGGGCTATCAACAACATAATGGTAAAGTATCGTCATTCTATACCTAGGTTAGATGATATGGTTGATGAATTACATGGTGCTTGTATTTTTAGTAAGATAGATCTTAAAAGTGGGTACCATTAAATTCGTATGCGGGAGGGTGATGAATGGAAAATTGCGTTTAAAACTAAATATGGGTTGTATGAGTGGTTGGATATGCCATTTGGTCTCACTAATGCACCAAGTACTTTTATGCGTCTGATGAATCATGTTTTGTGTGCTTTTATAGGGAAGTTTGTTGTTGTTTATTTTGATGATATCTTAATCTATAGCACAAACTTAGATGCGCATTTGGAACATTTGAATTGTGTGCTTGTGGTACTTAGGAAGGAACAGTTGTATGCTAATTTCAAAAAGTGTATATTTTGCATGCAAAAACTTGTCTTTCTAGGATTTGTGGTGGGTGTTAATGGGGTAGAAGTAGATGAAGAGAAGATTAAGGCTATTAGGGATTGCCCAACACCTAAAAGCATAACTGAAGTTAGGAGTTTCCATGGCTTGGCTAGTTTTTATAGGCATTTTGTGAAGGATTTTAGCACAATCACTACATCACTCACTGAAATTATTAAGAAGAGCGTAGGTTTTCAATGGGTGATGCACAAGAACATGCATTTAATACTATTAAGGATAGATTGTGTAAAGCACCTGTTTTGGCATTACCTAACTTTGACAAAACCTTCGAGATTGAGTGTGATGCATCAGGAATAGGTCTTGGAGCGGTGTTAATGCAGGAATGCAGGCCCATAACTTATTTTAGTGAGAAGTTGAGTGGAGCTGCCTTAAACTATCCTACATATGACAAGGAACTGTATGCGCTTGTTCGGGCATTGGAAAATTGGCAGCACTATTTGTGGCCCAAGGAGTTCGTGATACACACTGTTCACGAGTCGTTGAAGCACTTACGGGGTCAAGGTAAGTTGAACAAAAGACATGCAAGGTGGGTGGAATTTATAGAGTCATTTCCCTACGTCAGCCGGTATAAACAAGGTAAAAAAAATGTGGTTGCAGATGCGTTGTCATGAAGGTACGTATTGCTAAATTCCCTATATGCACGGTTACTTGGTTTTGAACACATTAAGAGCATGTATGTAAGTGATCCTGCTTTCTCTGACATTTATAAGTCATGCAATAAAGGTGCTATTGATAAGTTTTATAAGCATGAAGATTATTTGTTTAGGAAAAATAAGTTGTGTGTTCCCAATTGCTCTATACGCGAATTATTGGTAAGGGAAGCACACAGTGGGGGCCTAATAGGACATTTTGGGGTACAAAAGACTTTAGACTTGTTAGGGAAACATTTTTACTGGCCTAAAATGAGAAGTGATGTAGAACAAATTTGTGGGAAGTGCATAACTTGTAAAAAGGCTAAGTCTAAGGTTTTACCTTATGGTTTGTATACTCCTTTACCTGTACTTAGTGAACCTTGGGTGGATATTTCTATGGATTTCGTATTAGGTTTACCTAGGACAAAAAGGGGTCGGGATTCTATATTTGTTGTGGTAGATAGGTTTAGTAAAATGGCACACTTTATACCATGTCACAAAACTGATGATGGCACCAATATTGCAGATTTATTCTTTAGGGAAATAATCCGTTTGCATGGGGTCCCTAAGAGTATAGTGTCAGATCGGGATGTTAAGTTTTTGAGTCATTTTTGGCGAGTCCTGTGGAATAAGTTAGGCACTAAACTGTTGTATTCTATGACTTGTCACCCACAAACTGATGGGCAAACTGAAGTGGTCAATAGGACCATGACTCAATTACTTCGTACGGTGATAAATAAGAACTTAAAGAGTTGAGATGAGTGTTTACCCTTTATTGAATTTGCTTATAATAGGGCTGTACACTTTACTACTACATTTTCACCGTTTGAAATTGTTTATGGGTTTAATCCACTAACACCCTTGGATTTGTTACCGTTGCCTGTGAATAAACAGGATAGCTTGGATGGTACAAGGAAGGTTGAATTGGTCAAGTCCCTGCATTAGAAAGTCAAGGAGCAGATTGAAAAGAAAGGGAAGCTTGTGGCACAGAAAGTGAACAAAGGACGGAGATGCGTGATATTTGAACCAGGAGATTGGGTCTGGGTACATCTCAGAAAGAAGCGTTTTCCGGAGCAGAGGAAGTCTAAGTTGCAGCCGCGTGGAGATGGGCAGTATCAAGTCCTCAAGAAGGTCAATGACAATGTATACCAAGTGGATCTCCCAGGTGAGTATAATGTGTCAGCTACATTAAATGTTGCTGATCTCTCTCTGTTTGATGCAGATACAGATTCAATGACGAATCCTTTTGAAGAGGGAGGGGATGATATGAGTCAGGATGCGGGAGTGTCCATTGTAAGCTCAAGCCGAGACCCGTTGATTATCGAGGAAGGGACAATGACGCGATCGAGAGCAAAACGAGTCAAAGAGGCGTTGGGGATGCTCGTCAAAGCCACTATTAATGAAACTATGTTCGGCACGCAAAATGAAGCAAGTTTCATTTTGGAGTCGAGGCTGGGAACCAAGTGGATCAACACGATACAAGCAACCGAAGAAAGAGGCCTGCCGGAAAAGCCAAGCGACCGCTTAGAGTAAAATCGCAAGCGGCCGCTCAGACCTTACCGAAACTCAAAGGGAGCCAAAGTGACCTTCCAAGCGACCGCTTGGTTATAAAAATCAGCGTGTTTTTTAATTTTGGCAAGAGACCAAGTTTCCTTAGAATTCTACTTTCTTTCCCTATTTTGACATTATTTATTGCCTTATGCACGTTTTTACTAGATTTAGGGCTCTAGTATAAATACTTAAACACTTTGTTATTTTGGAACTTTTGACATATTGAATTAAAACTGAAAGTTTTGCTTTTCCTTTGTTCTTCATTGAACAACAAATCGAACTTCCAAGATCACTTCTTGTGTGTTCAAAATCGGTACACGAGTTCTTCATATGTGTAATCAAGGGGTTCAGCGCATCATCGTTATCGTTGGGTTTTTTGGTTCACTTTGTTGGGTTTAAGTCCAACCCGGGTTTTATTAGCGTTCTTGGGTTCCGCATCAATCTCATTGTGGATTTCATAGTCACCATTGCTACGGGGTTCGCATCACACCATCTCCTTCGCCACTGAGCGCCTCTCCCATTATGCTGGCAAGGTGGTTTATCATTCCTTTCTCTTTCACACATACTGGAACACGTACTTGTTGCAAGGCAGTGAGATTTTACAATTTTTGAAATTTGAATTCTATTTTTCTTTTCACATTCTATTTTGGAAAAAAAAGTTACGATGTACTAATATTTTTTTTTACAGTATTTGAAAAAGAACTAGAAGCCCCTTTACGAAGCTTTATTGAAAGTTAAGAAAATGTAGTTTTCATCTTTCACTTTAACTTAGGGCATGTGTCAACAGGCGTAAATGGGTATATATGAAAGATAACTCGTGCTTTCTTTTTCCAATATGATGATTGATTGATTAATTGCAACTATAAAATGGTGAATGATTTTTGGGTGAATGTAGAATTGATGTTGTTGGGGTTTACATCACTTGTGATGACCATGTTTCAAGGCTGTATAGTCAACCTCTGCGTGCCTGAAGACATGATGAAGCATTTGCTTCCATGCTCATTGTCATCGAAATCTTCTTCGAGTGGAGAAGAATCTGCAATTTGCGTTACTTTTAATCTTTTTGCAAGTACTCTCCAACATATATTGCCACATATATGAACTACAATCATGTAAGTGAATCCACATTCACGGTCAAATCATAAAATTTTATTTCTTTTTTAATTCGAGTTTAATCGCATGTTTTGATCATATTATGCTTTTGTTATGAGCTTGCAAATAAAACATGTATATGAGTATATCTAGTATCAATCAAGATAAATAAAATTTCATATACACTTTGCTACACAATTTGTGTGTATATTATTTGTTATCGACCCACGAGTAAAATTTACTTGTATGCAAATCTTTAATCGTGTATTCGATTTGACTAAAGGAGTTGATGTAGATATTGCTATTTAAATGGCTACTAGAGCCTCTCGGTTGGAAAACTAAGATGCCATTCATGCTGCAATCATGGGGATGTTGGCTGATACTAGGAAGGTATGCATATTTTGATTACAAGCTTTGTTGATGAAGTGTGCACCTCAAGGCATAACTTTAGGTAGCTTTTAAAACAACTATTGATGTTGAATATGACACATCTTACTTATTGAACAATTTTTTTCTGAAACAAGTGGTGGGAGAAAGAGACTGTGTCCAGGACTCAATTTCGGCATCTCCAGTTGTGAAGTCTTTGAGAAAATCAGCATTTAGAGAAGGCGTACTTGCAATGATTCTTGAAGGATGCAATTCTTAGTATGTTTATGAATTAAACTTGCTAAAAATTGGCTCACGAATTGATTTTCATACATCCAGCATTAATGTAACCGTACAATGCTTGCTAAAACAATGGTTTCTGATTTAATAACCAATATGTTTTCTTTAATGCATTTGGTTGTTCAAATTAAGGTTAATTTGGCGTATTTGCTTTGCTCTGAGTTCAATATATAATATATTCCAAGCAGAGCTTTCACTACTAAACCTAATCATAATATACTTATTATGTTCTGTTGTCAATGTTAGTGATGAAGCATACTTACATCTTACTTAAGCCTTCCCAAACATACTCCATTCTAATGATAGATTGGTTGTTGGTCTTCTTGCTCTTCTACCATAGTCTAACTTATTTCTTTTTGCTTGTATATGGAGAATATGATAGGTAGAGAATATATATCAGTTGGATAGACTTGTGCGTTTTCACATAATTTATCAAGCAATCATATTTGGAGCTTTTGTTGTACACTATAAAATACAACATTTGTATAGGTATTGGTACTCATGACGAGGCTACCCAAAATTCGGATGTAATCGCAGGTATTGTATCCGTCACTTGTATCCTTGTTTACGTCCTCATTAATTCTGGTGCGACTCATTCGTTTATATCTAATTCATGTCTAGCTAAGACTAATGCTTTATGTCGGAAGAATAATAGTGTACTAGATGTTAGTATGCCATCAGGGAGAATTATTGATACATATAGGATCACTAAGGTGGTACAGATAAATTTTGATGGACTGACTTTACAAGCTGACTTGTATGTTATAGAGATGAAAGATTTTGATATTATTTTAGGTATGAATTGATTAGGTGAAAATCGAGTCACGATAGTATGTTTTGAGAAAAATGTAATTTTCAGAAGATCGGGGAAAGATGAGTTCAGATTTTATGGATCGAAGAATAAGGTACTTCCTCGCGTCATCTCTGCTTTAAAGGCATAGAGCATATTGAGAAAGCCTAATTGTCAGGGGTATCTTGCCAGTCTTAATAGCACCTCATCGCAAGAGAACATATTAGATGATGTGCCAATAATACGGGAGTACGCCGATGTGTTTTTAGATGATCTACTGGGCACTCTGCCTGATAGACAAGTGAAATTCTTGATAGATCTGGTACCCAAAGCTACTCCTATGTCCAAAGCTCCATACCGAATGACACCAAAGGAATTACAAGAGTTGAAGATGTAGTTAGAAGAACTTCTAAACAAAGGGTTTATCAGACCAAATGTATCTCTATGGGGAGCTCCAGTACTCTTTGTAAAGAACAAAGTACTCTATGAGGTTGTGCATCGATTACCGTGAACTAAATAAGTTGACGATCAAGAACAAATATCATCTTCCTAGGATTGATGATCTATTTAATCAGTTGAATGGGTACATCAGTGTTCTCGAAAATTGATTTTAAGGTCGGGCTACTATTAGCTAAAGATTAAGTCGGTTGATATACCAAAGACGACATTTAGGACTTGATATGGACATTATGAGTTTACGGTGAAGCCCTTTGACTTAACGAATGCCCCTGCGATGTTTATGAACTTGATGAATAGAGTGTTCCATCAGTATTTGGATATGTTTGTGATTATATTTACTGACAACATATTGATATTGATGTGATCCAGGATGCCAATACAACAAGAGCAAGTCAGTGGAAGGATCCGTTGATTGTTGAAGATGGACCAATGACGCGATTGAGGGCAAATTAGTAAAACAAGCTATGGGATTACTTGCACAAGCAACGGTGGACGACGTCATGAGCTACACGCAAGAAGAGGCAAGTTCCATGTTGGGGTCAAAGTTCAAATCAACTTGGATCAACGTGTTGAAAGCAGCCGAAGACGGAGGTGGGACTTACTTCTATGCGGTTGCATAGAAGTAACTGGATGCGGTCAAATCCAAATTTAGAGACCGCAGAAGAGGCAACCGCATGAACTATGCGGCAGCATACTATACAACTATGCGGCCACATAGTTGTGACTTTTGGCAATTTTGCCGAGTTTTAGAATTTTCCATATTTTGACTAGAATTTATTTACTTTCCATATTTTGGCGAGATTTTATGATTTTGCACATTTTTGCTAGGTTTTTGGGATAAGTATAAATACTTATCATGATTGACTTTGTTGTTTTTACACACTATTATTATTAAGAGAATTAATTTGGCTTCAATTCCTTTGTTCTTAATTGGGCAATCTTTGAACTTATCAAGAATCGATCTTGTGGCATTCAATCCATTGGGTGAAGTTCTTCATATTGAAGTTCCAAATGCGAGGAGGCAGAGTCGACGGGAACATAGGCAGGAGCTTGGGGATGAATTTGAATTTGAGAGTGAGGTGGATGAGGAGGCGATTATAGATGCTGAAATTGGCAGGTTGTGGAATAGAGGAGCTCGGCTTAAAAGAAGGGGTAAAAACTTGGTTGGAGACTGGTTAGATGGTGACATGGGCAATATCAAAATGTCTATTCCACCATTTAAGGGAAGGAGTGATCCGGAGGCTTATTTGGAGTGAGAGAAAAAGATTGAGATAATCTTTGACAATTACAATTATTCGAAGGCGAAGAAGGTGAAGATAACAGTCCTTGAATTTACTGACTATGCTATCAATTGGTGGGATCAAGTGGTGACATCTAGAAGGAGAAATAGGGAGATACCAATTGGAACATGGGAAGATTTGAAGGCCATCATGAGGAAAAGGTTTGTGCCTAATCATTATTACTGAGAGCTTTATCAAAAACTACAAAGCCTCTACCAAGGGTCGAAGAGTGTGGAGGATTATCATAAGGAGATGAGTTGTTGATGATAAGGACGGACGTACATGAGGATAGGGAGGCCACTATGGCCCGATTTTTGAATCGTTTAAACAAGGAGATAGCTAATGTGGTCGAGTTACAACATTATGTAGAGTTGGAGGACATGTTACACATGGCTATGAGGGTAGAGAGGCAATTGAAGAGGAAGGGGACAACAAGGTATTCATCGGGCACTTCGGGTTCTAACATTACTTTGAAATCGAGGTGGGACGACAACAAAGTAGATGGAGCAGCTCCTAGGGTTAAAATTGAGTTGCCACGGGAGAAGGAAGAAAGTGCTAGCAAGAAGGTGGAGTTACAGCCACCGAGGAACCGAGACATCAAATGTTTTAGGTGTTTGGGAACTGGACACATTGCTTCTCAATGTCCAAATAAAAGAACCATGATCTTGTGGGATGGTGGAGAAGTGGAGAGTGCAAGTGAAAGTGATTATGAAGGCATGCCAGAATTGGAAGACATTAGTGATGAAGACCAAGTGGAATATGCTGTGGGTGAGTTGTTAGTCACGAGACGAGCTCTCAACACTCAAATCAAGGCTGATGACTTGGATTTGCAAAGAAAAAATATTTTCCATACGCGGTGTCACATCAATAATAAGGTATGTAGCTTAATCATTGACGATGGAAGTTGTACTAATGTAGCTAGCACTAGTTTGGTTGAAAAATTAAGATTAATGATGCTTAGACACCTTAAACCTTATAAATTGCAATGGTTAAATGAATGTGGAGAAGTTAAGGTGAATAAGATGTTGATTATAAATTTTTCAGTTGGGAGTTATAGAGATGAAGTGATGTGTGATGTAGTACCCATGCATGCGGGTCATATTTTAATGGGGAGGCCATGTCAATATGATAGGAAGGTAGTACATGATGGATATAAAAATAGGTACAACTTTATCAAGGGGAAAAGCCTATTACACTGACACCATTGACACCTGCACAGGTGTATGAGGATCAACATAAATTGAAAAATGAGGAAGAGCAAAGAAAGAGAGTGCTAGAAGAGAAAAGAGAAAAGTGAGACACGAGAGTATGAGAGAAAATAGTGAGGTGGCTAAACGTGAGAAAAAAGGGGAGAGGGGCCACATGAGAGAAAAGAAGAGGGGTTTTCTGAGAGGAGAGAAAAGTCAAAGGTGAATTTCTTTGCGAGAGAATGAATTGAAAAAGGCAATTGTGGAGAAGCAACAAATAATTCTCTTGGTTTACAAAGAGTCATTCCTCAATTTTGAGGAAATTAACACATCCCTTCCTAGTTTGGCTATTTATTTATTGCAGGAATTCGACGATATCTTTGTTGACGACGTGCCTAGTAGGTTTCCACTCATTCGCATCAAATTGACTTTGTACCCAGCGCAGTCATTCCAAATCGACCGGCTTATCGGAGTAACCCCGAGGAAATGAAGGAGCTTCAAAGGCAAGTTGAGGAGTTGTTGAGCAAGGGACACGTGAGGGAAAGCATGAGTCCATGTACCGTGCCCGTACTACTTGTGCCAAAGAAGGATGGATCTTGGCGGATGTGCCGTGGATTGTAGGGCCATCAATAATATAACGGTAAAGTATCGTCATCCTATTCCTAGGTTAGATGATATGTTAGATGAACTATTTGGTGCATGCATATTTAGTAAGATAAATCCTAAGAGTGGTTATCATCAAATTCGCATGAGAGAAGGAGATGAGTGGAAAACTGTATTTAAAACTAAGTATGGCTTGTATGAATGGTTAGTTATGCCGTTTGGACTTACGAATGCACCAAGCACGTTTATGCGTTTAATGAATCATGTTTTACGTGCTTTTATTGGTAAGTTTATTGTGGTATACTTTGATGATATCTTAATCTATAGTAAAGACCTCAATGAACATATGAAACATTTGAGATGTGTGCTTGTGGTGTTAAGAAAAGAACAACTTTATGCTAACTTAAAGAAATGTACATTTTGCATGGATAGAGTTGTGTTATTAGGATTTGTCGTTAGTGCTAATGGGGTGGAAGTAGATGAAGAAAAGGTAAAAGCTATTAAAGAATGGCCAACACCTACTACTATAACCGAAGTGAGGAGTTTTCATGGATTGGCTGGCTTTTATAGGTGGTTTGTTAGGGATTTTAGCACTATTACCACACCACTCACGGAAATTGTTAAGAAAAGTGTTGGGTTTAAATGGGAACATGAACAAGAGCATGCATTCAACACTATTAAAGATAGGTTATGTGAAGCACCGATTTTAGCATTACCTAACTTTGACAAAGCTTTCGAGATTGAGTGTGATGCTTCAGGTATAGGCATTGGAGCAGTCTTGATGCAGGATAAAAGACTGATTGCATATTCCAGTGAAAAGCTTAGTAGAGCGGCGCTTAACTATCCTACATATGACAAAGAACTCTATTCATTGGTTCGAGCATTGGAAACATGGCAGCACTACCTATAGCTAAGGGAGTTCGTGATTCACACCGATCATGAATCGTTGAAGCATTTGAGGGGTCAAGGTAAGTTGAACAAGAGGCATGCTCGATGGGTGGAATTCATAGAGACATTTCCCTACGTCATCCAGTACAAACAAGGTAAAGAAAATGTAGTTGTAGATGCGTTATCTCGAAGGTATGTGCTTCTAATTTCCTTAAGTGCGAAGTTGCTTGATTTTGAGTTTACTAAGGGCATGTATGAGAATGATTTAGATTTTTCCAGCATATATGCATCATGTGATAAAGGAGCGGTGGATAAGTTCTTTAAACATGAAGGGTATTTGTTTAGGGAAAATAAATTGTGTGTGCCTAATTGTTCTATACGTGATTTGCTAGTTAAGGAAGCACATAGTGGGAGATTAATGGGACACTTTGGGGTTACTAAGACTTTAGGGATGTTAGGAGAACATTTTTATTGGCCTAAAATGAAAGTTGATGTCGGAAAAACTTGTGAAAGATGCTTAACTTGTAAACAGGCTAAGTCTAAGGTCTTACCTCATGGGTTGTATACACCTTTACCCATTCCTAGTGAACCATGGGTCGACATATCTATGGATTTTGTGTGAGGTTTGCCTAGGACTAAAAAGGGGCGGGATTTTATCTTTGTAGTGGTCAATAGGTTTTCTAAAAGGGCACACTTCATTCCATGTCACAAAACCGATGATGCCACTAACATTGCTGATCTGTTTTTCAAAGAGATAGTGCGTTTACACGGGGTACCTAAGAGTATAGTGTCGGATAGGGACGTTAAGTTTCTTAGTCACTTTTGGCGAGTTTTGGGGTGAAAGTTAGGCACAAAATTGTTTGTTTTCTACTACTTGTCATCCACAAACCGATGGGCAGACCGAAGTAGTTAATAGGACCATGATACAGTTATTGCGGACTGTTGTTAAAAAAAACTTTAAAAGTTGGGAGGAGTGTTTACCTTTCATCGAATTTGCATACAATAGAGCTGTACACTCCACTACTTCACATTCACCATTTGAGATTGTTTATGGTTTTAATCCACTAACCCTATTGGATTTAATTCCTTTACCTGTGAATGAAGGAGGTAGTTTAGATGAGAAAAAGAAGGCTGACTTGATAAAGCCACTCCACAAGAAGGTAAGATTGCAAATAGAAAGCAAAAACAAGCATTATGCAGCACAGGCGAACAAAGGCAGGAAAAGTGTTACGTTTAATCCCGGTGATTGGATTTGGGTACACTTGCAAAAGGAGCGATTCCCAGAGCTGAGAAAATCAAAGTTGCAACCGTGGCGTGATGGACCATTTCAAGTGGTTGAAAAGATCCATGACAATGCATATAAGCTCGATCTACCTGGTGAGTTTAAAGTTTCGGCAACATTTAATGTTTCTGATCTATCTTTGTTTGATGCAGGTTCAAATTCGAGGACGAATCCTTTTGAAGAGGGAGGGGATGATGTGATCCAGGATGCCAATACAACAAGAGCAAGTCAGTTGAAGGATCCGTTGATTGTTGAAGATGAACCAATGACGTGATTGAGGGTAAATCGAGTAAAACAAGCTATGGGATTACTTGCACAAGCAACGGTGGACGAAATCATGAGCTACACGCAAGAAGAGGCAAGTTCCATGTTGGGGTCGAAGTCCGAATTAACTTGGATCAACGTGTTGGAAACAGCCGAAGACGGAGGTGAGATTTACTTATATGCGGCCGCATAGAAGTAATCGGATGCGGCCGCATCCAAAGGGACAGAGACCGCAGAAGAGGCGACCGTATGAACTATGCGGCCGCATAGTTGTGACTTTTGGCGATTTCGCCAATTTTCGGAATTTGTCATATTTTGACTAGAATTTATTTTCTTTCCATATTTTGGCGAGGTTTTATGATTTTGCACGTTTTTGCTAGGTTTTTGGGATAAGTATAAATACTTATCATTATTGATTTTGTTATTTTTACACACTATTATTATTGAGAGTATTAATTTGGCTTCAATTCCTTTGTTCTTAATTAGGCAATCTTTGAATTTACCAAGAATCGATCTTGTGGCGTTCAATCCATTGGGTGGAGTTCTTAATGTTGGATTAAAAAAGGGGTCAACGTTTCTTTCGAATTGTTGGTTATTTTCGATTCATGTTTTGAATCAAATCTAAAAACCAAGGTTTAATTGAGTTTCTTGCATTCTTCAACAAATGACGTGGGTTTGGTTGTTCTAAGCTATCCGGATTTTCATCAGATATACTCGAGAGAGTCTCAGCAGTACGAAGAACATTTGAGGATAGTTATGCAAACACTGCGTGAGGATAAGTTATATGCCAAATTCAAGAAATGTGAATTTTGGCTGGACCGAGTGGGGTTTCTAGGACATACCATTTCAGCACGAGGAATTGAAATGGATCAATCGAAAGTTGAGGTTGTGAACAATTGGCCAAAACCTACAAATGTTGGAGAAGTGAGGAGTTTTCTAGGTTTAGCCGACTATTATTGACAATTTATAGAAGGATTTTCCAAGATAGCGGGTCCTATGACAATTGATTCGGAAGGGTACTAAGTTCGTATGATCGGAGAAATGCGAGCAGAGTTTTCAAGTGTTACAGAACAGACTCGTATCTTCACCATTGTTGACTATCCTCGATGGTTCAGAATGCCTTGTAATTTACAATGATCCATCCAAAATTGGTTTGGGATGTGTTTTGATGCAACATGGAAAAGTGATAGCTTATACTTCGAGACAATTAAAACAATATGGATAGAATTACCCTACACATGATCTCGAACTAGAAGCAGTAGTACATGCCTTGAAGATTTGGTGCCGCTATCTATATGGGAGCAAAAGTGAGATCTACACCGATAACAAGAGCCTCAAATACTTCTTCACGGAGAAGGAGTTGAATATGAAACAGCGATGGTGGTTAGAATTAGTGAAGGATTACGACTGCACTATTTTGTACCATCCGAGAAAGGCTAATGTAGTCGCTGATGTGCTGAGTAGAAAGAACATGGGATAGTTGTCAGCACTGGGTACAAGACAGGATTAATTAATCAGAGATTTTGAGAACCTGAGAATTGAAGTATTAACGTCACCAGTAAGGACATCGGCAATGATAGCAAGCTTTACTGTGAAATCAACACTCAGGGACATAATAGTAGTCGCTCAAAGAGATGATCCATTTTTAGAAAAGATTAGGGCTGATGTGGGAACTGAGAGGAGGAAATGATTTGTGATAGCCGAAGATAAGGCCCTGAAATTTAAAGGTCAATTGTGCATGCCAAAGGATGAAGTGTTGATGAATGAGATTATGACTGAAGCTCACTCAGCTCCTTACGCCGCACACCCAGACGAAATCAAAATGTATAAAGATTTGCGTAACACATTTTGGTGGAGAATATGAAGGGGAAGATAGATCTACTTGTATCCAAATGCACGGTTTGTCAACAGGTGAAGGTTGAAAGACAGAGGCCGTCGGGGCTGTTGAACCCCATGGACATACTCGAATGGAAATGAGAAAAGATTGCGATGGACTTTTTCGTTGGTATTCCGAAATCAGTGAGAGGTCATGATGCAATCTGGATGATTACAAATCGACTGACAAAATCTGCTCATTTCTTGCCATTTTGGACAACCTATAGCTTAGAACAGCTTGCACAGATTATGTGGCTTTATGGTGTTCCAGTTTCTATCATATCAGATAGAGACCCGAGGTTTACTTCAAAGTTTTGGATAAGCCTTCAGAGAGCTATGGGTACCAAGTTAACATTTAATACTGCATACCATCCTCAGACTGATGGACAATCTAAATGAACTATCCAAGTCCTTGAGGATATGTTGCGAGCATGTGTCCTAGATCTGGGTGGTAAGTGGGAAGATCATTTGTCATTGGTTAAATTTACATACAACAACAGCTTTCAGGCCATTATTGGCATGGCATCGTATGAGGCTTTGTATGGTCGACGACGTTGTTCGTCATTATATTGGGATGAAGTTGGTGAAAGGAGAGTGTTGGGTCCAAAATTGGTCGAGAAGACTGTAGAAGCTATATATAAAATTAGATCAAGAATTAAGACTACCCAAGATCGTCAAATGAGCTATGCCGACAAAAAGAGGAAAGAGTTGACTTTCGACGTTGGCGAGAAAGTATTTCTTAGAGTGGCGCCGATGAAGGGAATATTACGATTTGGAAAGAATGGAAAATTGAGTCCTAGATTTATCGGTCCATTTGAGATTCTTGAAAAAATTGGGAATGTAGCATATCATTTGGCATTACCACCTGAACTATCAGCAGTGCACAATGTATTTCACGTATCTATGTTGAGAAAGTATATATCAGATCCTAGCCATGTGGTGAATGTTAGATCACTGGATGTCCAGAGTGATATGACATACGAAGAAGCTCCTGTAGTGGTTCTAGAGAGAAAATACCATGTTCTGAGAAATCAAAAAGGTCTACTAGTCAAGGTCCAATGGGGTAAACATGATGAAGATGAAGCTCCTGCAGTAGTTCTAGAGAGAAAATACCATGTTCTGAGAAATCGACAAGGTCTACCAGTCAAGGTCCAATGGGGTAAACATGATGAAGATGAGGCTACTTGGGAAAGAGAAGAAGATGTTTTAGCCAGGTGTCCCGACCTCTTTAAACAAGTAAGTTAAATTTCGAGGACGAAATTATTTTAAGTGGGGGGAGTTGTAGCGACCAGAATAAAAATCTTGTGTTTCATTTTAAAAGAAATTTTCTTGTAGAATTCAAAAATAATTTGGATTATATTACTACGTCGCTACGACACTTCCTAAGAGTCCAAATTAGAGTTTTGGTCATGATAGTAATGTTGTGCTCGCTTGTCTAAAAATTGTCATAAGATGTCGAATTTTAATTTTAACCACAAATTTCTTATTTTGTTTAATTACCGCATGTGTTAAATATATAAATTTTAGATTAGATAACTTATTACAGAGTGCCATAACCATCCCAACTTACCTTATCATTTAACCCCCATTTTGTTAGCTATCAAAACATTAACCCCCTCACTTACAATTTTAACTCCCATTTGATCAATGGAAACCTACCCACTAAGCGCACTCCCACTTACCATTTTAACTTCCACTGTTGCCAACTGCTAAGAAACCGTGCTATTTCATTTTAGGAGTTGTAAGTTTGTTTCAAATGCCTGTTATATTAAAATGTAAAAGCTAATTATATCCGTCATTTTAAAAATCAAATTTCAACTTCTTTAGCCACCTTTGTCTCACAAACCACAATTATACACACATAAATTTCACTTACCCTTTTCCCATAGATTACAAGCACCTTCGAATCTGGAAATTATTTGAAGGATAAGCTAGGAGCATATTGCATTTTATTACAAATTGGAAACAAAAGGGAATTCAAACTCCAAGCATTTAAGGTAGGATTTTTTTGGCACTTTTGTAAGTGAAGT
Organism: Osmanthus fragrans; assembly: GCA_019395295.1. Classification (NCBI taxonomy): domain Eukaryota; kingdom Viridiplantae; phylum Streptophyta; class Magnoliopsida; order Lamiales; family Oleaceae; genus Osmanthus; species Osmanthus fragrans. The sequence goes on from JAEDXY010000050.1 coordinate 464,758, forward strand.
AAGAATTATTCGTTTTACGATTTACATTAAACGTGTTATTGTGTCACTCATGAGAGAATGGAATCATCCCTTGGTGGTTCAAATAAGAGATGAAGAGACTATGAAAGGGGTTATTAAAAACCCGAGAGTAAGTGGGCTAACTGATCACCGGTTCAGTCTTCAAAAATTGACGGTGAAACACATAACCAAAGTTTGTATTTCTAGAAAATATATATTATTTTTTTCATAACTTACTTAAGTGTTTCCTACTGAGTATTACTTGTGATACTCATCCCTACTATAATTCTTCGGGTTAATTCAAAGCATGTCAATGGTTTTACATAGTGGCAAGTGCTCAACGATTTGAAATGCTTTTAACTTTTTAGTAAAATTTTCAGTTGTGTAAATCTCTTATGAACATTTAGATGTCACTTTTAAGAATGCTTAATGTCTTTTTGTCTAGTTTCATATTCATTGCATGTCAACTATAATTTAGAAATGTTGGATTGACTATGCATGGAGTTTAATTATTGCTGAATTGAAATTTCAGATTTTGTCATCCTACTTGAAAATGGCATAATTTGGGCTACGATGCATGTTTTAAAATGAAATCAGTGGGGTTTGAAAGGTTTACATGTCTTCTGATAGTAATCTTTCGAATTACCTAGAGAAAATGTTATGTCCATTTTAGTAGATTGCATCGGATCAGTTTCGATAATACTGTCTAGCTTAGTTGAAAAATATTTTCGTGCTTCAAATATTATCATTGAGACCCCAATTTTTTGTATGATGTACGTATATGAATGTTTTATTCTATGTTAAAATTTCATAATTTTTAGTCAAAATTTGCTAGGTCAAACATATTTTTCTTTTCACTGCTACGCAACTAGTAATTTCTGATTTTCTTCTGGATGTTTTCCCAAAATCAAATTTCACCATAATTGTCGAAGTCTATATGGACAAATATCCTCCATTAATTCTTTTTTTTTATATGCTTCAAACTCCAAAAATTTTCTTATTCACAATTTATTTTGGTTAACATTAAAGAGCTCAAACTATAAAGATTTTTAAACGCTTCGAGTTTCAAAAAAATAAAATAAATTTGGAGCGTTACATAGACACATGGTAGAATTTCATTCATTTCAATCAAATTTTTTTTTTTTAAAATGCACCTGTGAACCATAATTGTTCATTTTTTTCCCTGTTTGCCTTATTAATAGTTTTCGCTATTTTTTGTTTGTTGACCCTTTTCCACACACAATCATCATTTTTCTTACCTATTTCGGACTCATTGAATGCACTATCTATCCATAAAGTCGTATCTTCTACGAAAAACTTCTCTCACACGCAAAATTAAGTCCTTGTTTGAGCCCCATTAATTTCCATTGTTCCTCATTTTCTTGAGTCAACCTTGGCAAGTAGTGGGACCACCATTTTACTTGACAATAGTTGAACGTACTATGCTCCCTTTGTTTGCCCAATTTACATTATTTTAATACCACACTTTATTCCATGGACAATACTGCCCCTTGGTTTGTTTCTAGGTGGAACGGGTAATAAAAAAACACGTGTAAAGGAAAATATGCAAACCACGTGCAAGTGGAAGGCAAAGAGTTCATTCGGATGATAATATTACACAATGAAAAAAAATTGCAATACGTTAACTTCCCAAATCCAAGCTAAAATTCGTAATAATTCCATGCTTCATTAGATTTATTGATTAGAATATCACCGCATCCCATTCCACTAGTTAATGTAGGGTATGCGCTATATGATCATGTAAATGGTGCCAAGTTCCGTTTTCGTTCGCAAATGCATCCTCCTTCGCTGTAGCTTCAGGTAAGTCGACCTTGACTTCGTTGTCATCGACTTCCTCCGCCCTACAGAACCTTTCATCTAGCTGTCCATTTCGTAGTAAGAAATTGTGGACTCCCATTATAGCCACGACCACGACGGTTTGTGCTCAAAACGAATTACTTGACATTCAATCTAGAATTTTCCATCTATGCTTCAACACACCGAATGCCCGCTCAATAATGTTACGGCAGGAGAGTGATGAAAGTTGAATCTTTCGCGGGCATTTCGGAACTTACGTTTGCCACCACCGTGGTTGCGATACTCCTGAAAGTGAAAACGTTCGTCTGACCCTTTGTATGAAGCCAAGTAGCCAAGCCTATGTGCAAATCCAGAGTCCACGAGGGCTCGTTGTGAAAAATGTATGCTGGATTATTTATATCTCGGGCCAGTATACAGCTGTCGTGCGTGTTTCCCATTGTACCGGGCAGTACAAACATGAAACACAAGTTGAAATCGCAAACGGCTAGCATGTTCTGAGTGGGTACTCATTTTTTCCTATGAAGTTAATTCACTGACGTCGTGGCAACACTGCTTGCACATGTGTCCCATCGATAGCACCAACGCAATCTTACGATAACTTTTTTCTCATTAGTTATTTATGTATTATTATAGGACGCACTTGGGCACTTGCCCATACATGTTGAAAACAATAGATGGAGACTTGAAAAGTAGATAATGCTTCGGATCGGGCCAATGATGTGCCGCGCCTTGGTTATAGTTCTCATGTGGTCAAATCACGTCTGCTGCTAGGGCATCGACGACGCAAAGCACGTGCTTGAAGTAATAGCCAATGGTCTATAGCGAATGTCCAAACAACGTTTGCACCTATCTATAACCCTTCTCGTGTGCCAGTATACACTAGAACATACCAACCCGTTCGTATATATCAACGTTAGTACTGCTTTCCAAGCCATATTTGTCTCTAAGTATTTGTGTAAAGTGTCTGAATATTGGTGGGTACATTCTGAACTCTTGAAAGCACGTTTGTGGATACACATGCATATTTTGTAACATGAAAATATGGCCGCTTCGTGAGGTTGGGAATAAGTAATACTGGCACCTCTCCGATGCGAGGTATTAGTGCACCATGCACTCAACGAACCGACAATAATGTAGCGACGTCAACATATCCTCCTCCAATAGCTGTAGTACGTCTTCGTCCAACTCGTCGTCGAATGACGTATTGGACAGGAGGTCACAATCTATTTTGGATGAGATAGGTGAACTCGATTAAATTGTCATCTCGTCCAAGTGAGACCATGTGAAGAGTTGCAGATATTTTGTTGATTTGGGAGCGTCAACATCGAACCATGAACAAAGTTTCTTCCTTGCCTTTTCTGATAGCCAAATACCATTGTCTCATTTTATAGAGAATTACATGGAAAAGCATGCAATGAATTACAACTTAGTCAATGCCAACCATTATGGTGTAGGGATCACATGTATGCAAAAAGTTAAAGAAAAAAAGACTACATTCCCTGTCCTATACATGGAATATTTCCCCCACAAAAGCTGCTGACATACTACTGAAAATTTATAAATGCACAACACAATATTCGTCATGATGGAGTGTTTTTAATTGCAATGGACAGTCACAAGAAAACAGTATGTAAAGGAGAAAAATAATGACAACATAGTGGAAAATACGTACAACTCGCAAAAGATAATTACCCCGGTCTAAATAATACATCACATATAAATGCTAACATACTCTTAAAAAAAACACGAACAGGTAATCTAAAAACATACGCCACCATCGTCACGTAATTACCGACTCCTGAAACCTGGGGCTTTGTCGCGGTCAAAGCAGTACGCGATCCACTTGAATCTCAACTCCGATGTTCCTGCGGCACTATAAGCTACTTGATTGCTGGTACTCCGTAAGAACCACAACGCAAACAAGTGAAGCTCATCATCGGCTATGACTAGCCTAATCGACAGCAAATTATCAATACACTCGTGCAGAGACATTAGACCTTCATTTTTGTGCGAACCACCGATGCAATCTCCCTTAATGTGCATGCGAGGTTATCTACAAACTCGGATACCTTCCTAGCACCGAACTTCTTCTGCTTCCTCATTGCGTGTTTGCCTTTATGTTTTTCGTTGTTTTAGCATAGGAAAATATTTATTGAAGAGTTTGCTCTACCCTGAGTTGGGCTGTTGCTGGAATCAGTTGTCTTAGCGTTGATAGGCAACTTGTCATTAGGATCGTCTATTTCAGTATCGGATCCCAAATCGAACCCACTTTGAGAAAGTTTCATTGGTGTCGGTGCGTATTTCATGGAGTCACAACTACCTCCAAATAGATGGATGTACGTGTGGTAAATTTCAATATTGTCGTTGTCTTTGAACTTCCCATACCGAGGGTGCTCCTCCAATTTAAGACGGAGCATTAGAGAAATGACATACGTCCACAAAACACGACGTATTAACACTTGTCTCATGATCACAAACCGGTGACTGACACGGAAGTTCACAAAGAAAAAACGCGAAATCAATTCACATAACAGTTACATCGAGTACATATTGATGAAAAATATGAAACAAAAAAAACTGCCAGTGCATACAGTTTTACTAATTGCAACAGATTACGCAATAGGGTCATTAAGAAAGTTGATGTAACAGTGATAGAGAAGAAAGTATGAGACCTATCAGTATGGATATGAAACGGCCGATCCTTGACAAGCCTGAATTCTAGCATGTTAGCAAGCAATAACGAGAAAGGTTATAAAGATATTGTTACTTGGAATCAATTGCATTATCTTTTTATGCTAAACTAATCTAGGAAATTACAAATGCAAGCTATCTAAAAAAACTCAATCCATTTCACAAATATGACATGTAGTGTCTTCAACCATTACAACCCAAGTAAAATAACTCTGATTTTTCCTATGTATCGTAACAAAGGCAATGAATGTACTGCAGTGTTATTAATCTCCGTAATTGAACTATCTTGCATTCAAATCAACTATACAATTGTCGTCAATTCCACTTAGTAAAATGTTTTTGAACAATCTTGCAACCAATCAACTGGACGTGCCATATTTTTATATAGAAAGTTTAATAACATGAAGGGGTCGGCCGCAGTTTCCCATGTGTTCGTACCTTAATTTTCTGTTTCCAGGGACGTTGATTCTGCCCCTATTGCTGAGACAGCATGTAATTCCAATGCATTTAAAAAGCTCAAACAATAGCTTGTGGTATGTGCGTATAGAGCCTAGTGGTTTTTGAGCTAGGTAATGGTCCAGTCCTTCCTGGCATTTTTATTGAACAACTCGCTTATACGCTCCTAACCCGTTGTGGAGAAGCACTTGCCTCTACGATGGCCCTCAGCAATGATATGCTCGGAAGTAGCTATGAAGATCTTCTGCTCATGCGGTTCCCATCTAGCACTCTTGCGTGTATCTGACTTATTTTTAGGGTGATGGTTTGACGGAGCACCCTACACCTCATCCGAATATTGGGTGGTATCTGCAATGTGCTAAATCAGATTTGTGAACAACACAATAATAGGCTGCGAAAACGAATTGGGATGTACAATGCGTGGTAAATAATGCAAATGTTGCCACAATCGTCTATCATAACAGTCCAGACTAACATACAGACGAAGGACTACATACGTGGCCACAATCGTCTATCGTAACAGTCCAGACTAACATACAGACGAAGGACTACATATGTGGCCACAATCGTCTGTTGTACAGGTAAAATTATGCATCACAATTTGGGAGTTCAATTTGTGGACCAATATGTTTGAAGGGAAAGTAGACGGAATCATGGTGGAACAAAAAGAGAATAGTCGGTTACCATGTTGTCCGGGTAATAACCCAGTCGACGCTACTGTGTTCCATGGGTAGTGTTGGAGATCTGCACTGTACGGAAGTGGAACGTCCACCGTACTTGTCGAACCACCTTGAGACGGTGCTGGTGGTAGCCGAAGTAAGAAATGCAAGACGGATGTTGGAAAGCCATGGAAATTCGGAGTTTTCAGCAACAGATACGGTTATGTCGCCACCGAAAAAGGAGAATTTGTCGTAGGCGGTCAGGTGAGCTCTGCTTCAATAGTGGAGTAGGTGGAGAAATGAATTGGGAAATTTGACTTTGGTAGGGGTAGGGTTGAATGTGTTATTGAAGGGTAGACTCGTAAATCACAAAAGTAGATGAGGCTGAAATCGTCCTTATGGTGCCAATGGTAATTAACTCTTGACACGTGATGGATGCTAGTATACGACTGTCTCTGACTAGTAGGTTTGAAAAATGTGGGCAAATGAGGGAAAATGAAAATTAATGGGAATCAAACGGTAGCTAAATAGTTTACAACCTTTTTATACGTTCTTTCACACTGTGTATCATTCTCTACAGAAAACTCTAGTAGCGATTTCCATTTCTCTTTTCAATTTGTGCTGTGAAGATCTAATGTTAAGGCCATCTCCAACCCTACACTAACATTTATACTATTTTGCACCAAACTAAAATTCATCTCCAACCATTACACTAAAACTTACACCAAATGAACAATGTTTAATCATTTTCTTCTCTTTTTTTTCTTCTTAATAATTTATTTATTTGAAATATTATTTATTTATTTTACAAATACATAAATTACTAAATAAATAATTATGTTAATTGAGGAAAATATTAAATTCATTAATAAATATAAAAAAAATAGTACAATTAGTAGAAACACTTTAAAAATGAAAATATTAAATCACGCCATTAAAAATAGTGCAATACATTTCGAATATGGATATTGTAGGATCTAGAAGCGATCTTCTAGATTACTAAACTATGAACTTGTTTTTATGTATCATTTTCTTTAAATAAAATTAGATTAATGTATGTATGCGACTGTTGTAATATATTTCATGTTAAATTTAAATAATTGTGTTTGTTATATTTTAAATTAATTTGTATTCTTATTTTAAAAATTCAATATCTATTATTTTTTACATTTAAAAATTATTTTAAATGCAAATAATAATAATAATTTATTATTTTAAAAATATATAACATAAATGACACAAATACCCTTAATCAATTTATTTGGGAAACGAAAATAAAGGGTAAAATTGACTTTGGACCATTTGGTGCAAAGTGAATAGTGTTGCATCATATTTGGTGCAACATTATTCACTTTGCACCAAATTGCACCAAAATTGTGCAAAGTTTGTTGTTACATTGGAGTAGTTTTGCACCGTTTTTGGGTGCAATTTGGTGTTTTGGTATTTCCATTGGAGACGGCCGAAGATGGAAAATATGGCCCTTGTATCGAATTCGTCATTGAGCGATTCGTGGATTCTACCTTCTCTCAAAGCTTAAGAGGTACCCAAGTTCTAAAACTCTGTAATCATATAGGTTTACCAAGATTTCCTCATATGTAATTATTTTTTGGTTTTTGTTTTTCGTAATTTTTATGAGGCTTTTATGTTGTTGAAAAACAAGATTCATAAGTGTAACTTCTTGAAATTTGGCTTTCGAAACTTAATTTTAGGTTCATTGTATGTAGGGGTGGCAAAAGGGCCAAGTAATTCGTTAACTTGACTCGTCAAAACTCGGCCCATGGATGGCTTGGTCTCGTCCCAAGAGAAGCCCAAGCGTAGCAGTGGTTTTGCTTGACGAGCCGAGCTCTTGGGGTGTGCCCATGAGTCTAAAATTCACGAGCCCACCAGTCTCGTAAAAAATTCGAAGAAAAAAGCTAAAAAAATTATTATTTTTTTTTAAAAAAAAAAAAGAAAAAGAAAAAATTGAGCTCATGTGCTCACGAGCTCAACCCTTAAGCACAAGCCGAGCCTTGGAAGAGGTAAAGGAACAAGTAGGTACACTATTTCCTTGTTCATCACGGACAAAGTTAATGAAAGGATTTGTCATAATTTTGCATAAATTATTTGGTTTTTTACTTTTGCGTTTTCAGTTTGATAATTTGTCCTATTTTTTCCTAGATGTCTTATTAAATGCAAATCAGGTATAAAAATAAATATTTTTAGTAATAATTTTTGTACAGTTACAACTTAAAACTCAAATATTAACATCGATGATTGAGCCTATTCCAAAGCATCCATCACTAAATTTAGAAAGATATCTCCCGAAACCTCGCCATAGGTTAAAAGAACAATTAAAGATCTTTACATAAATTTTTTCCTTGGTTTGTCACTGGAAGATGAACGTTAGATTACAAACTGAGAAGTTTGATAAGTGCGTTTTACACACTTATTTAGGCCACAAAACATGGCTAATTATGAACGTATATGTTGAATATTGGCTTAATTCGATACAATTTGTATTTGTAGGACTATACTGATGGATGGAATGAAAAGCATGCGAAAATGAGCGAAAAAGGACCAAATTAGAAGAAAACGACAGTTCAGGGACCCGAGTGCAATTATTCAAAAGTTGACCCGACGAGAAAATCGAGTATCAAAGGGAGCTGAGTACAAGTTGAGTAGTGAAACGAGGCATAGAAAGAAGAAGAAAGTTGAAAGGAGCCCAATGATGAAAGAACGGAAATCAGGGACTAAAATGCAACTTCTGAAAAGTAGTTTACACTATGCGGCCGCATAGTGTAATACATATGCGACCGCATAGGTTTGGACAGAAGACCATGTTACCGCGATCGCCACAACTATGCGACCGCATAGAATTACTCTATGCGGCCGCATAGTACATTTCTGGGCGCGATATTTTGATTTCCTTATTTGATTCAACTTCATATGGAAACCAATCGAGGACCCCTTTAAAACCCTAAACACGACCAGAAACTAGGGTTCCGCCTTATTCTACCATTATTTACCTATTGAAGAGCAAGAAGAAGGTGAAGAACGAGAAGATTGATCCAAGATTCAAGATTTCACTTCAAGATCCAATAGGGTGATGTCTTCTTCAATTTATATTCTTTCTTCTCTTAGTTTTCTTAGTTTTATCATGTTAGGCTAGATTTTAATGTGCTAGGTGAACGATGAACCATGTAATTTGATATTTTGATTCCTAGTTTTATATATTTGACGTTAAAATGCGTTTTGGATTGATGAATGGTTTATATACATTGAATTAAGTCTACAATTATTATGCATGTGATTGTATGATTTGTTGTTGTTTATTTTATCCATTCGAAAGAGGAAAAATAGATTAGACAAGGTATAAATCATCGTAGGGTCCGATAGGGGATAGAGATATACCGCTATGCCTTACGTGAATCTCTAAGTATTCATAGAACTCCATGCATTTTTGTATATTTGCTCCCGTCATAGAGATATAGTCGGTGTCGTATATGAAAATAGGTTCAAACTTAATCGAAAGAGAGTTTTGAATAAAATAGGAATATTGATTCGTCATAATTCAAACGTGTTGTCAAATTGTAGAACTAGGGTTGAAATAGATTATTACATGGGGATTCGCGAACCTAGTACGCTTTTTATTTGATTGTTAAGACATCTTGCATTTAGTCATATTATTGCACATAGTGAAATTTGCATTTAATTAGATATTTCATTCTATTTTGCATAAGTAGCTTACTAGTTTAGTCACGATCTAGTTACAAACATTCAAACAACATCGTTAGTTTCGGTTAAGGTCGAATTATATAGAATTAAACTGTTAAATCTCTGAGGGAACGATACTTGGACTTCAAAATCCACTTTATTACTTGAAACGAATCGTACACTTGCGGTACTATAAGTCGAACAAGTTTTCGCGTGTCAAGTTTTTGGCACCGTTGCCGGGGATTTAATTTAGTTTAATTTTATTTACTTGGACACTAATTCGAACTTCTTAGTTAATATTCATTTTTTTATAGTGTTTTCGACGTTTGTCCATCAGTTTTCTGAAGTGTTACTATTGTCCATCACTCAGGTCTTACATGCGTAGATCGTTCGACGGTGAGTTGATTCCAACTGATCCGGAGATCGAGAGGACTTTTCATCGGAGACAAAGGGAAGCAGCAGCAGTAGTACAAGAAACAGATCAGGAAGAGCTAACACCAATGGCTGATCAACAACTTAATCCAGCACCTCTAGCGAATGTGGAGGTCGAAGATGAAGGAAATAGACTACTGGGAGACTTCATGGCGCCATTTGTCGTCCAAAGCCAATCTAGCATTGTCTATCCACCATTTGGGCAGCCAAACTTCCAGTTGAAAACGAATGTCATCCAACTCTTCTAGAATGGACATCAATTTCACGGGATGGCTACTGAAAACCCGCATACACACATATCTAGATTCTTGGATATGTGTCAACACTTCAGGTATCAAGGAATTTCAGATGACGCTATTAGTTATTTCCACACACCTTGCGGGATAGAGCTTTAGAATGGCTGGATTCACTTTCTGTTGCAAGTATAACCACTTGGGATGAGCTAGCTCACAGGTTTTGCACGAAATTCTTCTCACCAGCCAAGGTAGAACAACTGAGACATGCTATCTCAGTATTTGCGCAAAATGATCCCGAATCCTTCGATGAGGTTTGGAACCAGTTTAAAAATATGCTACGAAAGTGCCCTCAGCATGGTTTTGACAAGAAGACCCAGATTCGATTCTTCTATATAGGACTACTTCCATCTTTCAGAAGCATGGTAGACTCTTCATCCAATGGCTCATTAACCACAAGAACTGTCGACGGAGCATGGGAGTTGTTTGAAAGGATGGCGGATACTTCAGCAATGTGGTCGTCCGAGCGGGTAGTTCAGAAGAAATCAGTAGGTCTCTATGAAGTTGACACCTATTCTGCCTTGTCTGCAAAAATTGATTCCTTGTTTCACAAGGTAGACAGCTTATCTCATTCAGCAAACGTAGCACAAGCAAGAAAACCGAATTGTGAAGAGTGTGGGGCAGATCACAGCACGAAGGAATGTCCAATTCTTTCACAAGGGGTAGAACATGCAGAGTATGCACAGTGGGGTCAATGCCAACAAAACAATCCTAACTCTGACACCTACAATCTCGGTTGGAGAAATCATCAAAATTTCTCTTGGAGAGGAGAGCAAAACAAGGATTGGAGAGGAGATCAAAACAAGTTCCAGAATAAACCTCAAGGGCAGTTTCACCAGGAGAAAAAGAGCCCGTTGGATGAAATGTTTGCAAAATTTATGGAGAAGACTGATAAGTATATGGAGAAGACGGAAACAGCTCTCCAAAATCAAGGTGCAGCAATCAAGAACCTTGAAACTCAGATGGGTCAGATAGCACTTGCAGTAAATGGACGAGCACCGGGTACCTTGCCAAGCAATACTGAGGTAAACCCCAGGGAGCATGTTCAGGCTATTACTACAAGAAGCGGGGTTCAGCTGCCAGAAATACATGTCAAGAGACCAGGTGCAGACAAAGCAGCAGTATCTCCTACAAACGAGGATAAAACGGACTACACTAAGGTGACAGCCAACAAAGAGGGTTCAGACACTTCACAGGCCAAAACAACTATTCCTGTCAATCAATATGAACCTCCAATCCCATTCCCTCAGAGGTTAAGAAAGCATAAGCTGGACCAACAATACATGAAGTTTTTGGAGGTTTTCAAGAAACTTCACATCAACATTCCGTTTGCTGAAGCAATCACGCAGATTCCTAGTTACGCCAAATTCCTCAAGGACATTCTATCCAATAAGCGCAAACTTGAAGAACATGAGATGGTGATGTTCACAGAGGAATGCAGCGCAAGAATTCAGAAAAAGCTTCCTCCAAAGCTAAAAGATCCAGGGAGTTTTACTGTTCCCTGCACTATAGGAAATTTTCACTTTGATAAAGCTTTATGTGATTTGGGTGCTAGTATTAACTTAATGCCACTTTTTGTTTTCAGGAAACTGGGATTGGGAGAAGCTAAAGCAACTACAGTAACCTTACAGCTCGCTGACCGGTCTATAACTCATCCACGAGGAATTATTAAGGATGTCTTGGTTAAACTGGAGAAACTTATATTTCCAGCAGACTTTCTCATTCTTGACATGGAGGAAGATAAAGATGTGCCACTTATTTTGGGTCGACCATTTTTGGCTACTGGAAGGGCTCTTATTGATGTACATCGAGGGCAATTGATTCTGAGATTGGGAGAGGAACAAATTTCGTTCAACGTCTTCAAGGCTATGAAATTTCCACCAGAGACTGACAGTTGTTTCCAGATTGATGTGGTTGATAGAGCAATTCAAGAAACTTTTCAGTTGCAACATCCAGCCGACACTTATGAGGCTTGCATCATGCATTGTCAGTCCACTCACACTAACTCGAGTGAGATTGAGATTTGTGCAAGATTCATGGAAACAAACCCACCTTATGCAAGAAAACGAAGTTTTGAGGAGTTGGGAACCGGTCCTACAAAACCTCTACCGTCAGTCCAACAACCGTCGAAGCTAGAGCTCAAGCAACTACCATCTCATCTGCGGTATGCCTACTTGGGAGAGTCTTCTACACTCCCGGTCATAATAGCAAATTCAGTTAACGAGGTGGAAGAGGAAAGATTGCTCAGGGTACTCAGAGATAATCAAACAGCTATTGGGTGGTCTATTGCTGACATCAAAGGGATCAGCCCTTCACTTTGCATGCATAAGATCCTTATGGAGGATGATTTCAAGCCAAGTATAGATAGTCAGAGGCGGCTAAATCCAAATATGAAAGAAGTGGTCAGAGCGGAGGTTATGAAACTTTTAGATGCAGGTATCATATACCCTATCTCAGATAGTGCATGGATCAGTCCTGTTCAGGTTGTACCAAAGAAAGGAGGTATTACGGTTGTAAGGAATGAGAAGAATGAATTAATACCTACCAGAACTGTTACGGGATGGAGAGTATGCATTGACTATCGTAAACTCAACAATGCTACTCAAAAGGATCACTTTCCTTTGCCATTCATTGATCAGATGTTGGAAAGGTTAGCAGGTCACTCACATTACTGCTTTCTTGATGGGTATTCCGGTTACAATCAGATACCTATAGCGCCAGACGATCAGGAGAAGACTACTTTCACTTGTCCCTATGGTACATTTGCCTACCGCAGGATGCCTTTCGGTTTATGTAATGCACCGGCCACTTTTCAGCGTTGTATGATGGCCATCTTCTCTGATATGGTAGAAAAATTCATAGAAGTCTTCATGGATGACTTTTCAGTGTTCGGTTCGTCTTTTGATGAGTGTTTGGAGCATCTGAGCTTGGTGTTGCAGCGTTGTAAGGAAACAAATCTGGTATTGAACTGGGAGAAGTGCCATTTTATGGTACAAGAAGGCATCGTATTGGGACACCGCATTTCGTCTGAGGGGATCGAGGTGGACAAAGCAAAAATTCAGGTCATTGAGAAATTACCGCCACCTACCTCAGTTAAGGGTGTTTGCAATTTTCTGGGGCATGCTGGGTTCTATAGACGCTTTATAAAAGATTTCTCACAAATTACGAAGCCTCTTTGCAACCTGCTACTCAAAGATGCCACTTTCGATTTTACTGAAGATTGTCTACGGGCTTTCAGCACTCTAAAGGACAAGCTTATCTCAGCACCGGTCATCATAGCACCAGATTGGGAGTTATTGTTTGAACTTATGTGTGATGCTAGTGATTACGCGGTGGGGGCAGTGTTGGGGCAGCGAAAGGGTAAGATTTTTCATGTGATCTACTATGCAAGCAAGACACTGAATGATGCACAACTCAACTATGCCACTACTGAGAAGGAGCTTCTAGCTGTGGTCTATGCCTTCGACAAATTTCGATCCTATCTTGTTGGGTCGAAGGTAATCGTCTACACGGATCATGCTGCATTGAAATACTTGATGACAAAGAAGGATGCAAAATCGAGATTGATTCGATGGGTCTTACTCCTGCAAGAGTTTGACCTGGAGATTCGAGATAAAAAAGGGAGTGAAAATGGGGTAGCAGATCACCTATCTCGCCTTGAGCAAGGAGATCAGACAGATGCAGTGGAAATAAATGAAGTGTTCCCAGATGAGCAGATTTTTCATGTGGAAGCTGTACCTTGGTATGCGGATATAGTAAATTACTTGGTGAAATCCATTACTCCGACCGATTATTCAGGTCATCAGAGGAAGAAGTTCTTTTCGGAGTTGAAATACTACTTTTGGGAGGATCCCATACTTTATAGGAGAGGAGCTGATCAGATCATCAGACGGTGTGTGCCGGAAGAAGAAGTACCTCAAATCCTAGAGCATTGCCATTCATCTGCATATGCGGGACACTTCGGGGCTTCTAAGACGGCAGCAAAGATTTTGCAATCGGGATTCTATTGGCCTACCATGTTCCGAGACACCTTTGAATTTGTGAAGAGGTGTGACAGGTGTCAACGCACAGGAAATATATCGAGACGGAATGAGATGCCTCAGAATAGTATTCTCAAGGTCGAGCTTTTTGATGTTTGGGGTATTGACTTCATGGGTCCGTTCCCTCCTTCGTTCTCTAATCAGTACATCTTGGTGGCAGTTGATTATGTCTCCAAATGGGTGGAAGCAGTCGCTTTACCAACAAACGATGCAAAAGTGGTGATAGGATTTTTGAAGAAGTTCATTTTCACCCGATACGGCACACCGAGAGCTATTATAAGTGATGGGGGTAAACATTTCTGCAATCGTCAATTTGAACAGTTGTTGAGTAAATATGGAGTCCGACACCGAGTAGCTACACCGTATCATCCTCAAACGAGCGGTCAAGTTGAAGTTTCTAATCGACAGTTGAAAAGGATACTTGAAGTCACAGTGACTTCTTCGAGGAAGGACTGGTCTAAGAAGTTAGATGATGCCTTGTGGGCGTACAGAACAGCTTTCAAGACTCCTACAGGCATGTCACCTTACCGTCTTGTTTTTGGGAAAGCATGCCACTTGCCAGTGGAATTGGAGCATCGTGCATATTGGGCTCTCAGACAGTTAAACTTGGATTTGCAAGCAGCGGGTGAAAAGAGGATGCTCCAACTCAATGAAATGGATGAATTTCGATTGGGGGCTTATGAGAATGCAAAACTCTACAAGGAGCGAACGAAGAAGTTTCATGATATGCATATTCAGAAGAGAGAGTTCGAGGTGGGGCAGAAAGTGTTGCTTTTCAACTCTAGACTCAAGCTCTTTCCGGGAAAATTGAGGTCGAGGTGGTCTGGTCCCTATACTATCTCAAAAGTCTCTCCATACGGGGCTATTGAGATTTCTCATGACACCAAAGGCACTTTCACAGTCAATGGACAGAGGTTGAAGCACTATTGGAGTGGCGATTTCTCCAAAGAGAAGTCTACCGTTGATCTTGCACCACCGGAGTCAACCTAACGCGGTATAGTCGAGCTATAGACTATAAACTAGCGCTGGATGGGAGGCAACCTATCATCTCTACCCTTTTATTTATTGTGCTTTACGCAGTAGATTTAGGATTTTTTCATGTTTTCTATGCATCTTTAGTAGCTTTAGGTCATCGATCACCTAGGTAGTTTACTAAGTGTCTATGCATGCTTCACACAAGTTTTGAATGCATTTTGCATGTTTAATGGGGTGTTGAAATCTTGTTGGGCGATTTAGGGTCAAAATCACGCATTTCGAGGCAAAACGAGTTTTTTTAATATATTTTCAAGCCAACATGTGAGTTTTTGGTTCAAAGTGGTTTTGACTGTGCGTTATAGTGTACTTACACTTCCCATGGTTTTAAATGTGTTTTGATAAATTTTGGGGGAGTCGAGTGATCGAGGGGTATTTTTGGCAACAAGTTGGAATTTTGGGGTAAAATGGTAAAAATTACGTTTTTGAAGACTTGAGTACATTTTGAAATTTTTCTATGATGCATACATTCACTCCACTCATTTTAACTTGTTAAGCACGAAAATCGAGGCGTGGGGAGTGATAAGGTCGAAAGTGTCAAACTGTGGAAAAGTGTACATTTTGGGGAAAATCGACTAAAAATAAGTTTTTGAGGGATTGAGTATGTTTAAGATTTTTTTCATGTTGCACACTTCATACGCCCTTTTTCACTTATTGGGCACGAAAATCGTGGTTTTGGGCGTCGGGATGCTCGAATCCAAAAAAATATGGAAAATGCACAGAAAACACTGTTCTGGTAGTCTATGCGACCGCATAGAGTAAATTGAATGCGGTCGCATTCAATGGTCAGTGCCTACCTTGGTGCTGAACATCAACTCTATGCGGCCGCATATAAATGCTCTATGCTACCGCATAGAGTAAATGGAAAAAAATTCTGACTTTTTAAACCCAGAACCCGGCACTCCAGCACACACGCGACCTCGAATACTCGTGCACTCTCGAGCCATCCCGCACACGAAATCGACCACCTCCATCGAGCTTGACATCCACCAAGGATTTCATCTCCTCCACTATTTTGCATTGCAACAACATTCATCAATCCTCACACTACTTTGCTGCAAAGGTATGATTTCCTCTTCTCTATCAACCCTAGTCTACTCCGTTTTTGAGGTTTCCACTCGACTTTTCTGCGTGTTAATTGATGGAGTATGGGCCTAGGTTAGTTTGGAGTTGTGAATGGGTTGTGACATGTGTGTTTTTGGCTAGGTTTTCACCTTGATTGCTATGCTTGATTTTGAATTCTTCACTGTGCCTGCAACCTGTTTGATGAAATGTCTAAGTGTAACTTTTCATGCCTTTGCTGTGAATCTTGAATTCCAGCTTCATTCTCTGTGTTTTGCATGGCTGAATGTAATGAAATTCTATCCCATATCATAGCAAAATCGCTACTTGGCACATTTTGGCACATTTATGCCTAGGACACCACACCTTACGTCACCAACTTCGCCTATCGTTTTCCTTATTCATACGAAGTCCGAATGACCTAAATTTTTGATATGTGGTAGTTCCTAGTGAGTACTTTCATATGCTCGGAAGTTGCTTGGGAAAATCTTTACTTTTCTCGATGGTGTCCGGAGTCCAACATCCTATGTCACACATGCCTTATTTTGAAACGAATTGCCAACTTGACTTAATTCTTGGTTTGTGCATGATCCTGTACACTGTTATATACCCATTTTCTCGCATAATGTCACCTTTGCTCGATCGGGTCTATGTCATGTCACCTAATTTCTAGAAATCACACTTTCACGTCCCTCATGTCACCTACTTTGCCCCTCGGTTTCCCAACTCAATTGAAATCCAAATGCTTTTAATTTTTTATATGTGGTAGTTCAACGTGAGCACTTTTATATGCCCGGACGATGCTCGGAAAAATTTCGATTTTTCTAGGTGGTGTCCGGGGGTGAACATACCCAGTCGACTATGCACTGTTTTAGGGAATTGTCATCTTTGAGTCATCTTAGGTTGTTCACCACATATTGTAGGTCGACATATGCCTGCTTTGAAGACAGTTTGGGGGATTTGAGATTTCTTATGCCACTTAATTTGCTTTCACTGATATTTTTTTTCATTGGCTTTCTTTCAGATGCCGCCGAAAAGATCATCAAAGGGTAAGGAAAAAGTTGCATCTACTTCGGGTACTGCCCAGTCTCGAGATCGCGAGGGCGGCTTTCGGAGGTTCTTGACCTCGATCGCTTCTACCCGACATGCCGACATTATCAGTAGATGGGCTCTGCTGGGGGAGTGGCCAGTACGACTTGATGACTTCCTGGGATTTGAGATTGTCACGTTGGTCGAAAATTGTGGTTGGCAGAAGGTCGTTGAGCGACCACACCCAGTTTACGATGCTTTGGTGCGGGAGTTCTATGCTAATTTTAATACCGAGATCGACACGCCTGGCTCTGCTCATATGCACCAGACTTGGGTTCGGGGTGAGTGGATAATGTTTTCCCCTGAGGTTATACATGACTACTATCAGCTTACATGGGATAATATCATCCCCATCCCTGGGGCTTTCACAAGGAATGAGGTCGCGGAGGTCTTACTAGGAGAGAGAATGCTTGGCCATTGCAGACTGCCGAGTGGCATCAGATTGAGCTCACGCGCTCCATTGGGATTCTGTGGCTCTTCATGTGTTTTAACATCGAGCCCACCTCACATCGCACTACCTTCACCGATCCCACCGCTGGTTTCCTATATCATTTGGCAGGGGGACATAAGATTGATCTGGCCACCCTCATCTATCATCAGATTCATATGCTTGGGTTGTGGGGCGACAGACACAGTGCATTGATTTTTCCCAGCCTTATCAGTGGTATTTGCAAGGCTGCTGGTGTTCCCATCCCATCTGGGAAGGTCCCTGAGAAGTCGAGCGCTCCCATCCGACGTCTCACTTTGGAGGCTCAGGACAGAGCCCGGGCCCGCCATCAGGAGAAGTTGGCTGAGATTGCCCGACGACAGCAGACGGCTGCCGTAGGTCAGGAGGGGGCAGATGTTGAGATGCCACAGGCGCCATTCCCACCTTTTGAGGGTGACACTCAGTTGTTAAGACAAATGTTCGCCACGTTGACGACCACGGGCCGCGATGTACATGGTATCCGGTAGGATCTGGGGACCCTTAGCACCGACGTGCAGGAGATGCGACAGGCGGTGCAGGCTACACAGACTTTTGTGTCGACGGCTCGCAGCAGCACTTCCGGCATTTATACGGCGATCGACCGGGTGAGTGAACGTCTCAGTTTGTATACCGGTCGAGTGGATAGTATCCAGCTGCAGACTGGGGAGATGTGGGACCGTCTCGGCTCTCTTGAGATGGGTATGAGGGGACAGTCCACCGTGCTACAGGAGCAGTCTTCGCTGATTTGAGGGCAGTCCACTCTGCTTCAGGAGTAGTCCGAGATGATGCGACAGCTCCTTGCTCGCCTACCTCCGACACAGGACGATGCCACTGCAGGACCCAGTTCGTTTCCGCCTTCTTCACCACCACCACCATATTGATCAGGGGAGTCTCTCTTAACCTCCCACATTTTGTTTTGTATACGCTTTGCCCTTCAAATTTTATATTCAATCTTACACTTTCCACATTGAGGCAATGTTTTGTATAAGTTTGGGGGGTGGTCGAATTTGTAGGACAAACTGAAGGATTCGGTATTGGTATTGAATTATGCATTACTTTCGTTATCCATTAATGTCTGTGTTTTTATTATCTATTATGTGTTGTAATGCTTTCTGTGTGTTCTGTGTGGAAAAAAAAATTTCGTTTTTGCATATTTGTTTGTTTTTTTTGTGTGTGCTTGTGTGGGTTTAGTGGCCTTGCCGGCAATGATGTGATGATTGGAATTATTATGAGCTTTGAATAGTGGATAATGTGCAGGTTAGGTTGGTCAATACTTGTTTGTGTGTAAACTTGACACTTTTTGTACACTTCACTCATGCGTGCATGCTAAGGCGATGGTTAAGGTCATTATTTATAGAAAAATCAAACAGTATAGGTTGACCCAAAAGAACCCTCTATTATACTTATTAAATATCTATTGTTGTAGTAGTTTGGTGATGATTTAGCTATTGCAGGAGAACATTGAGATGAGTGGGGATTCCATGCATGAAAACTAAGTTGTGTGGATTGTTGAGACCGATGAGACGAAGATGAGGTGAAATTTTTAAGTTAGAGGTTGGTTTTAGAAACTAAATGTCTAGAAAAATAGGGGCATGGCATAATTTTTGTGAGAAAACACTCTTTTCAAGCCTTTATGACTCGAGCAAGTAAGTCTGTAAGGGTGAATAAAACCTGATGCCCTAAAGTCAACTGACTTGGGAGTTATCGGCCTAAAGCTCGCTACAGGGGTCACATAGAAAGCAAGAAGGAAAGAGTTAAAAGAAAAAGAGTGAAAATGCATATTCTCGAGCCTTTATAACTTGAGTAAGTAAGCTTGTAAGGGTGATTGAAACCAGGTGCCCTAAAATCAACTGATTTGGTAGTCATTGGCTTAAAGCTCGATACATGGGTTATATAGAAAGCAAATGAGATATGTTAAAATAAAAAAAAATTGAGTGAAAAAGGAGCCCCAAGACACGCAGTTGATGAAATTATACCTTTGATGCAAGACAAGTAGCTTAGTTTAGTCTTAGAGGTTGAACCAATCAAAGAAATAGGAGAATCCCTGCTTGTTGAATTGTGAACTTGTGATCGCGAGGTCTATCCAAACTAAGAGAGGGTGAGAACTTAAGTGAATCAAATCTCTACTCTAGAACATACCCCGGGATAATTGAGTGAAAAGAACAAGTTTGGGGGGGTGTGTATCTCTCGAGCGAAGAAAGGAAAATCTGACTACATTGGTTTGGGATTTGAACCCATCATAACTTGAGTATGTCTGCATGAGTATACACACACACACGCGTCAAGTTTTGCATATGATAAGTGGAGATTAATCTGATTTTGCACTGTTGAAACTTTTCACTATGTTGATTACTGAATTCTAATCCTGAGACACGGCAAGTCATTGAACCATGTTTTATGTTGAGTTAAGTCACCATCTTGTTTGAGGACAAACAATAGTTCAAGTTTGGGGGGTTTGATAAGTGCGTTTTACACACTTATTTAGGCCACAAAACATGGCTAATTATGAACGTATATGTTGAATATTGGCTTAATTCGATACAATTTGTATTTGTAGGACTACACTGATGGATGAAATGAAAAGTATGCGAAAATGAGCGAAAAAGGACCAAATTAGAAGAAAACGACAGTTCAGGGACCCGAGTGCAATTATTCAAAAGTTGACCCGACGAGAAAATCGAGTATCAAAGGGAGCTGAGTACAAGTTGAGTAGTGAAACGAGGCATAGAAAGAAGAAGAAAGTTGAAAGGAGTCCAAGGATGAAAGAACGGAAATCAGGGACTAAAATGCAACTTCTGAAAAGTAGTTTACACTATGCGGCCGCATAGTGTAATACCTATGCGACCGCATAGGTTTGGACAGAAGACCATGTTACCGCGATCGCCACAACTATGCGACCGCATAGAATTACTCTATGCGGCCGCATAGTACATTTCTGGGCGCGATATTTTGATTTCCTTATTTGATTCAACTTCATATGGAAATCAATCGAGGACCCCTTTAAAACCCTAAACACGACCAGAAACTAGGGTTCCGCCTTATTCTACCATTATTTACCTATTGAAGAGCAAGAAGAAGGTGAAGAACGAGAAGATTGATCCAAGATTCAAGATTTCACTTCAAGATCCAATAGGGTGATGTCTTCTTCAATTTATATTCTTTCTTCTCTTAGTTTTATCATGTTAGGCTAGATTTTAATGTGCTAGGTGAACGATGAACCATGTAATTTGATATTTTGATTCCTAGTTTTATATATTTGACGTTAAAACGCGTTTTGGATTGATGAATGGTTTATATACATTGAATTAAGTCTACAATTATTATGCATGTGATTGTATGATTTGTTGTTGTTTATTTTATCCATTCGAAAGAGGAAAAATAGATTAGACAAGGTATAAATCATCGTAGGGTCCGATAGGGGATAGAGATATACCGCTATGCCTTACGTGAATCTCTAAGTATTCATAGAACTCCATGCATTTTTGTATATTTGCTCCCGTCATAGAGATATAGTCGGTGTCGTATATGAAAATAGGTTCAAACTTAATCGAAAGAGAGTTTTGAATAAAATAGGAATATTGATTCGTCATAATTCAAACGTGTTGTCAAATTGTAGAACTAGGGTTGAAATAGATTATTACATGGGGATTCGCGAACCTAATACGCTTTTTATTTGATTGTTAAGACATCTTGCATTTAGTCATATTATTGCACGTAGTGAAATTTGCATTTAATTAGATATTTCATTCTATTTTGCATAAGTAGCTTACTAGTTTAGTCACGATCTAGTTACAAACATTCAAACAACATCGTTAGTTTCGGTTAAGGTCGAATTATATAGAATTAAACTGTTAAATCTCTGAGGGAACGATACTTGGACTTCAAAATCCACTTTATTATTTGAAACGAATCGTACACTTGCGGTACTATAAGTCGAACAAGTTTTCGCGTGTCAAAGTTTGTGGTGAAGATATTTAATTGCTCTTTTAACCTATGGATTCCGGGAGAGTCTTTCAAAATTTAGTGATGAACACTTTAGGAAAGGCTCAAAAATGTATACTACAACAAGCATTCATCACTGAAAAGTAATTCTTGAACTAATAGTTACTACCATACGTTGTGCTACTTGTCAAACGAAATTATCCATCTTCTCTATATGTTTTATTACTAATTTATTGTCTTTTCAAAATTTCCCTAGAATGTTTATTAACCATGCTTCCGAAATAGTAAATTCTTATTATCATTTTTTATTTTAAAGGAGATATTAATATCCAGTATTATGATGTGTCTTTGATTTTATTAAATGGTTTTCGATTTTCGTGTCGGTGTGCAAAGGTAATCCCAGTTTGTTTTCGGAAATGGTTAATATTTTGCAGTTTCCTTTGAGGTCCTACTTGTAACCAACATTATTCTGTTTAGATATTTTTTATAATTAAGATGTAAAGTAGTTGAAATTCTAGCTAGTTTTGTCGAATGCATATCTACAAATTTCGCTTTATTGAGAACATGTTTTGTCTACGCTAAGTATGAAGAAAATTGGAATAAGAATAACAGAAGAGGGAGCCAAATGAAAAAGATAAACTGCATGAAACTAAAAGCATATAACTGGAATAGATAATAAGACACGATGATATTGAGCTCAACTGTTGCGGTTATTTTTCCTGAGTTATTAATAGCAAATCTGAACTTGGAACTCTCTTGTTAAATTTCGGTTGAAAGTGGTAGCAAATGATCTGAACGATTTCTGCGCGATTTTTTACTCTATTTATAGGATAGAGTGGATGCTATTTTTGTTAATATTATTCTCACTGGTATTCAATAGCGAAATTTGGAGGCAAGTTTGCTATATTGGTTGCTTTTCATGAATAATTTCGGGACCTTATACCTTCTTTGTTATGGACTTTCCTGAACGTTAACGGTTGTAGTTATTCCTTGTATACATTCTTTCACAGAGGTCCTAGTGCAAACCTGTATTGGACCGTGTAAGTCTCATAATAGAGATATTTAATGCTCATGCTCAGATAAAGCAAAGCTACATGTTATCTACAATTTCATTGCATTCCTTTTAGTTTGGCAAATTTATAGTTTTCAAGGGCTAACCATATTTTATATCCTTCATCAACATACAGGTTGAGTTAGCAAGAATATTTACTCGCCTTCATGATACTTTTGTAGCTTGTAACTTGACTGTGATGCTGTATGAAATCCAGTTTTTGAAATTTACAAATCATCATTTGTTTACACATTACAATATTATTTTAAACTTTATGTTACTATATCAAATGTTTTCAATGCTAATTTTCTCTATATCTACGCTATTACTTACTCAACTAAATTGGGTCACGTGTGTTGCTTGTGCGTCTTTCTAGTAGTTCAGCACAAACCTCAAGGTCCATAGAACCAATGGGCGGAATAGAAGAATCACTCATTTCCTTGAAACATGGAAGAAGTTCACAAATCATCAAATCCACATCTACATCCCATGAACAAAATGGTATCGCAAAAATAAAACTTGGACCTAATAGATCATGGGTTGACTTATGTTAGCTTAATGCAAAAGCTCAAAAATTGGAACAACGTTTTAATAATCTCCACATTTGATGCAATGAAATCATACTAGAGTGTTCACAAGTTTACCAATCTCACCTTCATGGACTCACTTGCAAAAAATAAACTAGAATCAATATTTAAGATACTTAAAAAAATCTCTAAATTTATTAAAAATTGAAGATTATTTGTATTCATGTCTACTAAAGTCGCTTGTGTTGATATTTTTTGAATTTCGATGACATATTTTTCAATAACATCTCTAATGAAATGGAATTTCAGATATGCTATCTATCATAAAATACAAGATTTCAACTAAGGTGTATTACACTTTCACTGCTCGAGGAAAACACAATCTCCTTATCAATAAATCGTACTTTATTTAATAGAACCTAAGACAACAATTGCCCTCAGCTGCATCTGTTGCAATTATGTATTCTACTTTGTAGATAGTACATGATAAGTGTATTTGATACACTTATTCAATGCCTTAAATAGTGATATTTAGTTGCTCCTCTGATTAAATATAGTCTAAATTATTGTATTTTTGTATTAAATAGGTAAAACTCAATGGTTGAACAAGAAATTAGAAGAAACAAAAGGAAAACCAAGAAAAAGTGTGAAATCCAAAAGATGGGAACTAAGTTGCAAATAATTAATAGATGAAGCAGGCGATAAAATGAAGATCGAAGATGCCAATTCTTTAATTTGATACAGTTGGAAGATAAAAGAACGAGATTACAAGAGAAATAGTTGAAATAAAGTAAAATCAAAGTTTGAGGACTAAAGTGTAAATATTGAAAAGTTGTGTCAAACATTACGATGAAGATTCGAGAGTGTTATGGATCAATCAGATAAGGAAAGAAGTCAAATGGATGAAATATAGTCGAAAGATTATCACATATCAATTTTCAGATGAAAAAGTTATGCTTCAAATTTTAAGTTTCTATTTGAGACCCATTTTTGGTATAGTATATATCCGAATTGGAAACATTCTACTTCTAGTAAAATTGTAGCCCTTTGAGTTAAACTTTCAACTCACTTTGAATCGTCTCAATCGAACATCAAAAGAGAAAGTTATGACCAAATTATTGAAAACTGTGTGACGAAAAGAAAATTGAACCATGCAGTCGCATCGTTCAAAATCCTATGCAGTCGCATCCTACCATGTAGGGACAAACTTGGAGTTCAACAAGTGATCTATGCAGTAGCATCCCAATGTACTATGCAACCGTATAGTACAAGATTTTTACCAAATCTCAAGTTTCTTTATATGATTAAAACTCAACTTAGCAAAGTTTTGAACCACATCTTTGACCTAGATGCGAGTCATATAAATACCAGAACGACTCATATACATGGAGGAGCCTCTTTGATGCACTAAAACACATCAAGAACAAGGAGATTTTGAGAGAATCACATTGAAGAAGATGAGCAAAAGTCAAGTTTGTGTGGGAATTCAACCAAGGAATTGCAAGAAGATCATTAAGGAGACATCATACCAGAAAATTTGCTCAAGAATTTGGAAGATAAGTCAAGAGATATCAAGAATTCATCGTTTCTCTTCAACTATTCAAATTTTTTGGGTGATGTTTATTAAACTTTTAATGATTTCTTATAATTTCAATATGCTTGACTAGATATTTACATTGTTAGGATGAGATAAACCCTTGTTATGAGATTTTTGGTATTAATTAATTATTTTGACGTTTAGTATATATGTTTTTTTGGATGTTTATTATTATTTTCACCAACTTCTCAATTAATTAGCTACTAATTGAGACGATTTATTGGAATCTATTGTTATTGAAGAGATAATAGTTTTTTAGCTAAAAATAATAAAACATTGTAGGGTTCGATAGATGGCAGAATATACATCTATGCTTTACATGGTTTTCATCGGTATTTTAGATCGTTTAATGCATTTATCATATTTGTATCTTTCATCGAGAGATATGAATATCACATGAGGGGAAATAAATTTGATAACCATCGAGATAAGTTTTCAATTAAACTAGGAATATTGACCAACAATAGTGACTACAAATTGTCACATTAATTTGTTGAGCTAAAAATGAATTAATAAGGGTGATTCGACATCTTAGCAATATTTTCACATATTTGAAAAACCAGTTAAATTGCTTTTTAGTTTAATTGATAACTTAAGTATTAGTATAGAAAACTCAAAACTTGTTGCTATTCTATTAAGATTGTTATTAATTTGAACCCAATAAAAAACTTAGTCCTCGTAGGTTTGACACTCTTCACACTACTATATTACTTGTTCACGATCCCGTTCACTTGCAAGGAATCAAATGATCAGTACGGATACCAACTTTTGAAGTTGGAATTTTTAGTTTATACTTGTATTACTAATGGTAAACATGTGAGAAGATGTAAATCTTTTATCATCTATATCCCCAATAAATCAGAGTCTACACACCTCTTTAGCACAACTGCGTCCTTCTTGGTCTTATTATTAATGTAAATTTGAAGCTTCTTTTAGGTACATTAACAACCATTTCATTGCATTCCCTTGAGCCTCACTTGGATTTCTTATGTACCTACTAAACATACTTATAACATATGCAAGTTGAGGTTTAGTGCAAAACATAATGTACATAATAGAGAAAACTACATTTGCATAAGGGATCTTATAAATTTTAAGCGGTTCTTCTTCCATTTCAGGTGATTCTTGTGAAGCATATTAAAGTGTTTTGCCAAAGGTAGTGTTACTTATTTAGCTTCTACCATGGAGAATTTTTCAATAATTAGTGACATAAGACTTACAAATTTAGCTGCCTATGTGGCTCACCTGCTACTCAACTTCCGGGTACGATATTGGAAACTTAATTTTGGGGGTATTTGGACATCCCAAACTCGTATTTGGACTTTTTGAAGAGCTATATAAATTAGAAGATGTAGTCATTACATACCTCATAATATATGATACCCTTTATACCAAAAGATATACACAACTTTTGGAGCTAGAACAGAGAGATTATAGGCTAGAATTTGGAATGATTTTGCAAGAAGAGGAAGAAATCTTGGTGTAAAATATTGATTTTTTCCTTGTTATTCTTCAAAATCCGGTTATGTATCTAACTCTTTTATTTGTTTTTCTCGTTATATGATGACTTTTAGTTGGAACAAAAGATGCAACTTAGTGTTAAACTTTGAACTTCAATTCTCATGTTTTGTATAATTAAGTGTTAAACTTTGAACTTCAATTCTCAAGTTTTGTGTAATTAATTGATTTATGTATTGATTTTACTTCTTTTCTTAATGAATGGATTTCTTGATCACTATTTCATGATTTGTGAAGGTAACGAGTCAAAAAGGCTACGTATTTGTTTAGATCACTTCTTAAAATTCGACAATTTGGTAGAAGGCAAAGATATATTTTTACTATTGTTGCGGTCCTTAATTGAATTCCTATTGATTTAATGCATTTAGTTAATGCTAATTGAGATTAACATAGAGATTGATGTAAACCTCAAAAGAAACAAATTGGTTAAAGTGGTGAATTCCACCTAATACAAACTTTGGAATTTAATTTGAGAAGTAAGCTTAAAAGAGGTAACTTAGATGAAATCGTGATCATAAAACTTTCATGAGATCAAAGTTAAAAACCAAGATTGCTACACTTGTAACCGTTTTTGTAGATTCTAGAATTATTAAGATCACAAAATAACTACAATGAATTCATGAGACCAAACGCTTTTAAAATAATCAAGTTTTTCTCTGATCTTGGATTGAGAATCACCTTTGTTAATTCGTAGTTTAAAGATTAGTACGTAAAAACTAATTTTCGGTTAATTTTGATATCGATCAAGAAATTAATAGGATTAATTAGGTTAATAGATAGCAACGTAGTTTAATAGAAAATATACTCGACTTGTTTTTATACTAATTGTCACGATGTCGTGCACTTGCAATTTATCCAAATACTATCCCACAATTCTGTGGATACACTATGGACGCACCAATTGGGCCAAACCAGTCCCAAAGTCCACCAACAAACCCTTATCTACTCCTCGAGCAAGTTCATATTAAATTCAAATTTCAGAATCTAATTTCCACAGAGAAAAAGAATCCCACTTCATTTTGAAAAAGGTGAAATCATTGTCCCTATATGAAATGGATTGCAGAGATAAATACATAGACAAGGATTTTAGATGGAAAGTTAGTGGGGAGAGAGAAAGGCAGACAAACACAAAACACTTATCCTGGAATTCAGTAACCTTAAAAATCCAAGAATACAAACCATTATAGAATCTCATCTACTATGTATCATCAAAATTGGCATAATATCACATGAATTCCCACATATGCATCGATGCTATCCCCAAATTTCCCTTTTTAAAACATGGTAAAGTGACACGAAGCTCAAAATGAAGCATCTTAATTAACATTTTTTTCCCCATTACAACTCATTATACCATATTTATATGATAGATATGCAATTTTAAGTGGCACACGTGTCTCTTTTGGAGATATTTATTTGTAAATTATATTTTACATTGTAGAGTTATAAAATAGCTCTCTCATTATCACGACGCTAGTAGACAAAAACAAAGTGACAACAATAATCACCATCTTATAGGTATTTTAAGATTTAAACACTTTAGAGCGTTCACACATACCCTTACGATGTATTTTCACCATTTTTGTTTGGGTTTTCACTTAAATATATATATCACTCCAAAAACTTCTTTTACCATTAGCATAATTATTAGCATGTTCAAGGCTCTTTTATCAAAGATAAGTGGATAACTATATTATAGTAATCTTAAATTTCGATTTAATTTTAAAATTTTCTTTACTATCAAAGGACAATTTTATACATAAAAGGAAAGGGAAACATCGTGTGAAACAAATTTCCTTGACAAGAAAGATGGGGTAGATTTGATTATCTCAGCCACCATACTTTTTATTTAAAAATATGTGATTTTCATTGGATAATGACTAGGACAAAGAAACACCAATATAAACGAAGCCTTTTAAGGGACTTGATTTCTCTCTTGGCTTGTGTTATCACATCATTTGTTTGATATTTGACACTTGTCCCTTCCCTATTTGATTTAAAGATTATTACTAACTATTTGAAAATATTTCTTGATTTTTGTTCTTCTTAATATATAATTGTCCCCATTGGGTAGTTGTCATGTACAAGAGAATCTTATTGGTTCTCCAATTTCTCCAAGCACTCAAAAATGTTTGGTTAAGAACCTTTTTAATTTTTAATTCACCAAAATGGATAATAACAAGAATTGATGGCATCCATGTCCCTAATTTAGTAGTTATAAAGTGGCTTTTCTTTTTCTATTTCTGTTCGGTATGAGTCTTCTCTTGTTTTTCTTTTTATCATTTCCATCAAGATGATGGTTAGTAACATAATATGTCGCTTCCGTGCTTTCTTGGAGAATATTTCTATCTCCATTCCCCAAGGTGATAGTTAGATCGGCATTGATTTTTGACAACTTTTCTACATACTTGATCGGAGAACTACAAAATACATAAAATACATTTAAAAAAGTCATACTAGAACAAATTTTCTTTTGTGTACGAAAATCCACGGAAATGAAAGGGGGAAAGAACATCCAAACACTCTTCACCTTTTTCTATAATCATTTTATAGTTCTTACAAATTAATTATACGTAAGAATTAATTTATTATGATGATAAATAGAGTCATTCTTTTGATTTATTATTTATTCCAGATAGTCGGATAATAACGTAACTTGTGTTCGATAAATGTCGAGGACAATTTTTCAGCTCCGCTCTTGTCGTCCTCAATGGATTAAATTTTTTCTTAAAAAATTAATTTGTATTACTTCAAACGTGAAAAGAAATGTAGAGTGGTCCTCATTAAGAAAGCTTTAATCCAAAATGGACTTCAAGAGCTACTTATGACATGATATTGTTGTTTATCATTGATAAATACATAATCAACTTACTTTATTGTGAATTAATTGTCTTAGAATAATATTGTCTTTGTCCTTTGATGTATACTTTTGACTATGTTCAAGACAATTACTAGGATTATAGTATAATATGCCCACGTGGTCACATCCTCGTGATTCACACACTATGTTAAGAAACATTTTATTCAATATGATTTAACATTTCAACAATAAATATAGGTTAAGAGTTTATATTCGAACTTCATTGGGAATATTTTATTATTAGTATCAATGTTAATATGATGTTAGGTAAAGCATTAGCAGCCATAGAATAATTTTTAAAGTTGGACTAAAACATTTTCAGTCCTGCTGTGCGTACAGGATGTGGTTTACCACTTCCTTGACATCCTCTCACATTTTGGAGGTCCCACCATTCTTTTTTGCATTATTTATTCACACGGGTCTCATTACATGTGAATGGATGTCAAGCAAGTGGTAATGAATAGTTCTGTACAAATAGATTTATTCAAACATTTTTCACCGCTAACTTTTTACTTGGTAGGTTTCAATTCTTCATATTTCCCTTTTCCACTCCCTTTTCCTTCCATTGGCAACTCTATTTTCTAAAAAAGGCACACATTTACAAGTTGAGATTCATTGTTCCAATTTATTTAATGCATTTATGTTAATTGACATGTCACATCTTTTTAACATTTCAAAAGACGTCAAAATGTAATCTACCGAAATGTAAAAATTACGTTAGTATCTTTCAAGAAAATGTGATGTATTGATGCGTCGCAAATGTATTGAAGGAGAAAATCACAATTTCAATTTCTTGAGTAAATGCAAGAATTTAGCCAATGTGATGACAAGTTTGAAACACAAAAATATGAGATTTTTACATCTATGATAGATGATAGAAAGCACCTATCTTCACTTAGAATTGAGATGCACTAATAGGAAATATACTAGATTCATGATCAACACTAGTAAATTAATTAGGTATTATTGAAACTTTTATAAAGACTAGAGTTTTCGTTTAAAATAAACTTTCGAATCAAAACTCTCCACATATTTTAGGAAAAAAAAAGTTATTTCAATTCTTTAAAAATTGCTATCAACAAATTTTATTTTCTATTAAAATTCATTAACTTTACAGAAATTCGAAGGATTCCGTCAATTAAAAAGTCGAAAACTTTGCAAAAATATAACTAATAATCTTGCTTGATTAATAAAAAACTATGTAAAACAAGAAAAAACGCTACAGAGTATTTTACTTATTTACATATACACCATCTTTGATAGCTTAAAAATATTACACTCGATACAACGAAAGTGGCAATTATGCTATTTTGATGATGTCAAAACTTCTCTAACTTCTAACCTAATTATATTGCCACTTGCTTAATTTTTTAAAATGAAAATAAAAATTGCTGATTCATCCCAATTAATTTACTAATATAACAAAACTGAGACATTATTGGAAAGAGTGTGTTGTGTGTGGTTTTTTTTTTTTTTGGTAGGTAGAAAGGCACACAAATATAAAGCATGCTGGCATGAATATATATATATATATATATATAAATATTTTTTTTTTTTTTGATAATTCCTAAATTGGTAACCTTAAAATCCCAAAAAATTAATAATAAAAATATAGTCCTCGGTATCAAATTGTAT
Source organism: Osmanthus fragrans (assembly GCA_019395295.1). Classification (NCBI taxonomy): domain Eukaryota; kingdom Viridiplantae; phylum Streptophyta; class Magnoliopsida; order Lamiales; family Oleaceae; genus Osmanthus; species Osmanthus fragrans. The sequence goes on from JAEDXY010000050.1 coordinate 495,616, forward strand.
TATATATTTTTCAAGGTGACAGAAGTGACATATCACAAGTGGTTACCCAAATCACCTGGACATTGTGGTCAATTCAGGAAGTTGGGGCTCTGGAGGGATTCGGGTCGGGTCGGCGTGGGCGGTTGGGTTGGGTTGGATTGGGTTGGGTGTGGAGTGGGTATGAGTAAATTATTTCCATTATTATAATTATAACTATACATGGAATGAAGAGAATATCCAGTTTGGACTCTTAGAATCTTTTCCTGTTTCACCACAAGTAATAAAAAAGGGAAAAATTCATAAATAAGATGTTAAAGTATGACTCATTTCAATAATAAGAAAACAAGTTTCAAATTTCAAAAATCAGATTTTTATTATAATTTATTTATGATTTAATTAATTAAATATATATATGTCACATATTTATACAATTTGGTCACAAATTTATTTATTGGTCACATATTATCAAATTAATTAGTCAAAAATTATTTCGAGGTCACAAATCAATAATTTTATAGGTCACAGTTTATTTCAATATCATAAATCAAAATTTTAATATGTCACAAATTATATTTTTCATTGGTCACAGATTAACCAATTTAGTGGTCACAGTCAATCAAATAATCTGTTAGCATCACCAACACTTGCGATCACCATCTCCACCACGACTAACCAAAAAATTCCCAAACCTACGACCATCGCCGTGGCTGCCACCACCACGACCACTACCAACACCGCCGCCACTACCAATCCACGACCACCACCACCATAGTTGACTGCCACCACCACCGTCAACATCTCCACCACACCACCATGACCAACCAAAAATTCTCAAACCTACCATCACCGTCGCCGTTGCCATCACCACGACCAACACCGCCACTGCCACCACCTCCACGACCACCATCATCAACACCTCCACCTGCACCACCATCGTCACTGCCACCACCACCACCACTTTATAATCTGAAAATCACAACACCATCACACACAACCACTAGTCCACCGCGCCACCACAAACACCACCGCAAATCACAAACACCATCGCAAACACTCCCAAACATACCAACAATATCCAACCTACAACCTCACCAACACCACCCACATCACCACTGAAACACGAGTACCTCCACCTCCACCAAAACCACCACGATCGTCACCACCAAACACACAAACAACACCAACCCACTCACATCTATCATAACCATAACCAACAGACAAAACAATACACCACCCCCACAACCTCACCAACACCATCCACATCAGCCACACAGGCAGCAAAAAGGTCAGATCTAGTGCAGTGCTGCCAACCATGCAATCACGAAAAAAATGGATTTGCAACGACGGTGTGTCGTGTTGGCAGTGGAGACGTGTGTCTCGCCTGAAGGAACGATGACAGAGCATGGAGAAGAGAGAGAGAGAGAAAGAAGAGAATGGGTCGCCGACACAACTCCTTCATCTTCGATCACCGGAGTTTGAACATTCGCGAGAGAGACGAGATTTGCCGGGGCAGCTCCTTCATGTTGGGTGGAGAGAGAGTCGAGAGGTAGAGAGAGAAAGGGTTTGGGAAAATTATGGATTAATTATTTTATATATATATTAATTAATTAATTAATAAAATATCTTATTTTTGAATAGTTAAACATTTAGTCTGATTTTAGAATACTCAATTTATAAAGTAGGATTTGGTGTAATTTCCACAATAAATAATCTTATATATACATTGGGCTCACTCTCTCTTTGAACCATGCATTCCATACACATATCTTAAATTTAAAAAAAAAAAAACATTTCAGAAATAAATAAAAAACCGTGTACACACACACACATATGCTCTCAGAATCTTTTCCTATTTCCCCACAAGTAATATATATTGTTAATATCTGCTAATTTTTCAAATCTTGTTTGAATGATTTTTTTTTTTATGTTTGAGGGTTTTGTCTTATCAGAGATCTTTTGAGTAGAATTTGAACTGTGTTTTTTGAAGCTAAGGTGGTTTTGAGAATAGGCTTGGGAGTTTGAAGATAATCCAGAAATGTAATCATCTATTGTAAGTAAAGAATGACAGCTTTATTTTTGGTCTTCTTCTTTGAAGAAGAAGAAAACTCTATCACTCTCATTTGTTCTTGTCTTACAAGAGCTCTCTTGTTAAGAAATCTGCAAGATAATTTGATTCACCTTGTATATATAAAATTTCGAAATCAAAGCAGGATAGAATTGCTTGCCATCTTGCGAAAATTTGTTTTGAATCAATGTTTTTTTACGTCTTTTTACAAGACATCTTTTGAAACTTTGCAATCAGTTTTCAAAATAAATTCTTTATTGATCGAATCATCTTGAAATTTTGAGATACAAAGGATGATTGATAAAATCTCTTTTTCGACAGTAAAATAATTTTTGAGAACCAGTCCAAACTCCACTATGAAATCTGACAAGCTATTCTTGATATGACTCTTTTGGAATCTGTTTTAATATCCCACCATACTCGATATCTGACACATCTATTTCCACAATAATAGAGACTTGTGGGTTAAGGATTGAAAGACAGGGTATACTTTTGACAGTTGTTTTGCCCTTTTGAACTGTAATAGTATGCTCGTGACTCCATGGGTTCAAATTCTTTTGTACTCTTTTGAAAAAAAGGGGCACATGTTAACCGAATATCTTTAATAAAGTCGGCAATATAATTGACACAATCAAAAAATCTTTGAAGACTAGATTTTTCTAAGATTGTGTCAGGAAACTTATCTGCAAAATCAAGACTTCTTTGAATTGGAGTTAAAGTTCCTAGATGAATATTATGACCTAGAACCCTAATTTTTGTTTGACATAAAACAATCTTTTTAGCTGGAATAGCTAAACCATTTTTCTTGACTATATGAATAACTGTATGAATATGCTTGAAATGTTGTTCTAAACTTTCTGAATAAATTAGAACATTATCAATATAAATAATAATAAAAGTTTGAAAAGGATTGAAAATGTCATTCATAATTTTTTGAAATTCAGAAGGAGCATTTTTTAGACCAAAAGACATAACATTTCATTCGTATTGACCAAAATGAACATTAAATGCAGTTTTGTATTTATCTTCTTCTTTAATTTGAATTTTCTAGAAACCTGACTTCATATTAAATTCGGAGAAGATAACAACATTGAATAATCGATTTAAAAGATCTTTCTTTTGAGGTATAGGATACTTAATCCATTGAAGAGCAGTATTAAGAGGTTATAATTGATAACAAGACGAGGGGCCCATCGCTCAATTTCTGAAGATTTACTTGGCCGAATCAGACCTTTTTCTAAAAGGTCACTGATTTCTTTATTACAGAAATCAAACAATTCTTTATTCATTTGAATATGTCTAGATTTTGAAGGAATTTTTAACTTATTGAAATCAGAATTGTAAAGGAAACAATATGTTTCTTTCTATCCCAGAATGCATTTGGTATATTAGAACATATTTCCGATTCAATTTGTTTTTGTAATTTTGAAATTTTTTCTTTTATTAAAGAATTTTGTAACTGTTCTTCAATTTTTTGAAATTTGATTTCTTCTTTTAAAAATCTAATATGATTTGTCTTAAAATTAATATTATTATTAATTTTTGAAATTGATGCTTCTTTTAAAAAATTAACATCTTTGTAAGAAGGAGGATTTGTAAATTTGAAAAATAATTATTGACAAATTATATTTGTAGTAAGACATTTTGAATCGGCTTGAAAATGATATATTTGAACAATAAAATGAGTACTAAAAATAATTTCTTGATCAAGATCTTTGACAAAATAAAATATATTTTTAAAACAAATATTTGAATTACAAACATGAGTTTTTGAAAGTTTATATTGAATGTTTAATTTTCTTCCACTGGCACCATATAGACGCTCAGTAGTTTTTTCAAAATATTTTGTAGGGATTAATCATTCTCGAATACAATTTTGATCTGCACCAGAGTCAATCAGTACCCAAGTAGTGAGTTTGAATTCTTTGTTGACAATTGTCATATGACAATACCATTTTTGAAGTTGAATTCGGTTAATAACATTTACATTTTCTTCTTCAGTTTTTTCATCAACATTTTGTTATTCATCTTTTTGTGAAATTAAATTCATCAGAAGGATGATGAGAATGATAACTGGGACGATAAGCATGAGAAGTATCATTGGAATTATCATCTTCTAATTCAGATGATGAAGACTCAATAAATTCAGATTTGGATTTCAGAAGTACAACTTCCATCTGTTTTTGAAGATCAGAAATTTAAGTTTTCATAAGTTTGACTTTTTATTTTAAATCAGAACTCGAGGTTTCCTTTTTGAAACGATTCATAACATTTTGCATAGCAAAATGTTTTGATTTTGAAGTAGAAGGTAAAAGATTACTTAACTTGCTTTAAAGTTTAGGGTCTTTAATTTGATCAATGACATCTTGAAGAACCTCTTCTTCTCTGGTAATAACATTCATGGTTTTACAATTACAAACTTGTTTACCTTATTCAAAAGAGGAGGAAGAGGAGTAAGAAGATTCAACATCAGAATCATCTTGATGTAGATAAGCCTATTCTAATTCAGAATTAGATTTTTTTTATAAGATTGAGAAGTTCTAGATTTCTAGTTTAATATCTTCATCTATTTGAAGATTATTAATCTTTCCCTTCATAGGACATTTATTTGAGTAATGACTAGTTTGATGACACTTCCAACAAGTAATTTTAGAATTTTTTGAAAAAAAAAAAAAAAAAAACGGGTGCATAAAATAGAAGACGCATTATATGTCTTGATTAAACCCTAAACACTTGTTTTAAAGAATTGGACCTTTGACAAATGGTTATTAGCCTAGTTGATTTTTGGAGGTTAAAGCAATAGAAAATAAGAAGAATTTTCGTTTGTTGATGTGTTGAGCTACAATTAGTAATATCTAATCAAATTACAGAAGGCGAGGATTAGTATTAAAAAAATTCAACCTGATATGATACCTTGAGAAAGAGTTAAAAAGAATAAGTGTGGGGCACATCTTACGAGAGAAAAAATGATAAATTTGGCCATTGAGGGTCGGTGATTGAATCACTTTATGAATATATGAGCTGACATGAATTTTCACGTACACACGTTAGTTTTACATTGAACAAGTATATATTAAAGGTAATTTTGAAGCATTTTATAGTTTTGATATATAAATTCCAATCTTGAGACAAAAGACAAATTATCTAACCATGTATATTAAATTTTTTTTTTTTATTTAAATCAAAGTTTATTTTGTTTGACGACAAACAATAATTCAAGTTTGGAGTGTTTGATACACTATTTTATACACTTATCTGGACCTTTAAATGAGATCAATTATACTTAGTTTTGATAACTTATGACTTAATTAGATGTTAATTTTATTTAGATGAAACTGGAGGCAAATTGGTGGACTTAGAAGAAATGAATGAAAAAGAGCAAAAATGAAAGAAATTCAAAGTTCAGGGATCAAAGTGCAAGTATTCAATAGTTGATTCGGACATAAAATAATAGTTGAAAATCATATATGGTCAATTGGATGCAAGTGGGGGTCAAATGAGTGAAGTATAGGCAAAAGATTTTCCTTAATCAATTTTCAGTCGAAAAAGTTATGCTCCATATTTTCAACCTCTCTAAGTTGAAAGTCACCCCTGTACACATGAAGAAAAATCTATCAAGATTACCGAACGACAAGCAAAGAGGTGCATAAAATAAAACTAGAAATAAGGCATTTCGAACTCACCATCAATAGGGGCAAATCCCTCGTCGCTCCCAGGCTCCGACAAGGACTTCAACACCTCGTCTAGATCAAAGTCCATATCTATGTGCAGGCGGTAAAGTTAGCAAAGCCTGGCAAACAATAACAATCCAATAATAATTGCAAGTATGGAAATGCAAGCAAGATAGAAAACCTACCAGTAGGACGACTGATCCCCACAAGCAACATGTTCCTCATCGTTAGGACTGACCCTAAATCGGGCGCAAGCGGTGGAATCTTAATCAATTTTTTGATCTGTGCTTTCAGAAGGGGGGTGATCTCGATTTCGCTATTGAAGAGGCGAATTAAAGGATGTCTCCAATGGGTGTTGAAAGGGAATCGACCCTCATGGGGACGGACAAAGAAAAATCGGGATTTCCACCCGCTGTTGGAATTTCTGAAAGAGGGGAAGCGGAAAGGGACCTTAGCAGTGAAATAGACAAACGCGTTGCACTGAACCAGCTCGTGCATCTCGAAGACGCACCTAAAGAGTTCCATTGAAAGTGGAATCTTCTCCCTAAGGCAGACATACAAAAAATAAAGCGCTTTCCTCCACGCATTAGGATTGATTTGACTGGGAGTGAGGTGAAACTCATTGAATAATGACACGAAGAAAGGATGGATGGGGAATCGAAAACCACCGTCCATGATATCTTTATAAACAGCGACCTCTCGGGGGTCAGATCCGGGAAGGGTCTCTTTGGGCCTAGGAGCTCTATAAACATAGTTATCCACGCGCTCATACTTCTTAAGCGACTTTTCTAACTTCGATGGAGAGTTATAAAGGCTGTAGATTTTGGAATTTCGAGAGTCACCTCCTTCCCCGCGGCATCTCGCTCTATCTCTACATTTTGATTTAAAAATTTGGTCGAACCTACGTGTTGCCTCGGGGGAATCGGTTGGAATGTCTGAGAATCGGTCGAATGCGGTGGGGTAGTCGAATCGGGAGAAGATTGGCTAACCGCGCGAAAAGGAGGAGTGGGGACCGACGGTCCACCGGCGAGCGGTCGACCGACGGCTGGTCGACCTGGTTGACCGTCGACCAGCGGCTTTGTCGCCGTCAATCGACCCGCCCAAGGGCGGGTTGGTCGACTTCCTCGTCCCCTCACTTTCACTCTCGCTAGATGATGAAGAGATGCAGGTTTTATACATGATTTAATAGAAGAAAAACTCCAAAAGAAACCTAGAATGGAATATGAGAAGGGGAAGAAATTACCTTGTTTATTGATGTAGCCAGAAAGAGTGGTAGAGAATGAAATATGAGGGAAGCCTTCCCCCCTTTTATAGATGGAAGTTTGAAATTTTTGGGGGAAAATTTCCCCCTAAAACAAGGCCAACACATGGGATTCCAAGTGGACTAGATTTTCCAACTATCTCCGCTACCTAGACGACACTTTCGCATCTCTTCGCCACTTGGACCGATCGGTTTAATTATGTCAAGAGTTCGATTTACTTACATATTATAAAAAAAAAAAAAAAACGATATGATGGCGCAAGGACGTGCCCCTTGCCAATGAAAAATCGACAAGAGGCAGGGGGCTAGTGATATAATACGCTCTTAGCAATTATTTCTTAGCAAGTACCGGGTGCGGCGACAAAGGATAGAACCACTTGGAATGCACCCCATGTCTACCAGCGTGGGCTTCACTATGCTCGTGTTAGGTGACAACGGCCCCTAGGTGGTCGACCATATGCCTACCACTTGAAGACGTCGACCACATGCCTACCACTTGAAGACGTCGACCCCCATGCCTACTGCATGAAGCCATCGACCCTCGGGCGCCCTACATTCATGCTAAGTCGATTGCCACTACAAAGTGCTCTGCAACACTTAGTCACGGGAAAGCACCTAGCTAGATGAAGGCAGCCTAGCGATTATCACAAAGACAACCAACAACTAAGCAGACAATAACCACCTTCTCAGAACGTGGGGAAGGTGGGAGCACAACGTGGGACACCTGGCGTTGCAACCGCCCGACGGTTATGCGGCCCAAGCCGCCTATAAATACCCTCCAGGCAGGTCAGGTATGGGACTAGTGAATTTTTACTATCAAAACTCTCCTCACGCATTCAATTCCAAAATTGATATCTTGAAATCATGTTCTAATTCTCACGCCGGAGGTACAACGAGAGAGAAGAGCCCCGCCCTCATTTTGCAGGTAACTTTGGATTATCGGAGTAGAAGAACCACCTTACGCCACCAGGAGAAAACGGAGGTTTACTTATAACCTTTTCATTGGCGCCGTCTGTGGGAAACCACTGAACAAAAAAGCTATGGCAAGAAGATGAACAAGGAGTGATACACGCTTGGTTGGGAACACGGCGGAGACGGAGTCGGAGTCGGTCGCCAGGGGACATGATCCACTGCCACCACCTCAATATGTGACGCAGGGCCAACTTAATACTTTGGAAACACAAATGGCAGCCATGTTGGCCCTCTTGCAGAGTCAGACACAAAGCACTCCAACTCCCGTACTTGAGCAACCACCCCTGATCGCGTAAATGGTCGTGCCGCCTGTCACCCAGCCCACCACGGAAGACAGGGGGTTTCAGGGTCCGCAGCTTCGCAAGTTGCCCTTCCCGAGACAGATTTGAAAAGGAAGATAGAAGAGATGATGACCCAAAAGATAGGCGATGCACTAACCAGGAGGAAGGATAGACGCAGGCAGATAGTTCTGGAGGAAGATCCATTTGCGCCCGAAATCATGGCCGTTCCACTACCGAAGGGTTTCAAACAACCAATGATAGAGGCCTATGATGGGGTCATGGATCCGCTAGACCACTTGAGGACATTTGTTGATTTAATGAGGCTCTATGCAGCCCCAGACGCGGTGATGTGTCGGTTTTTTTTCCCCGACGCTTAGGAGAGAAGCTAGGGACTGGGTGGCTACACTGGCACCTAGGTCCATAAAGACTTTTGACGATCTCTCCCGAAGTTTTGTGGCCTACTTCATGAGCAGCAAAAGAAAACGCAAGACAGCCATTGGGTTGATGCAGGTTGTGCAAGACAAGGATGAACCCCTGCAGGAGTATCTGGCTAGGTTCAGTCGGGCGACCCTTGGCATAAGGGATCTTCAGATGTCTGCTGTGGTGACAGCGTTAATGAATGGGACGAGAAATTGGGCCTTCAAGATGTCACTATCCAAAAACCCCCCTGAGTCGATGCATGACTTGTTGAAAAAGGGTGACAAGTACGTTGATGCGAAAGAAGCAGAGAAGGTCACAAAAAATCTTAGAGAGGGGTGGGAGACAGAAAGTAATAAGCGAAAAGCGGGTGATGTGTGTAAACTCGCTGATAAAGATAGGCCGAGAAATGAATGCATGAGTAAGGGATACACTCAAGACCGAGCCGTTAGGCCAAGGCGAGAAGAGGCCAAAACATTCGCCCACTTAAATACTCCACAGAGCAAAATCTTGATGGACATTCGAGACATGAAGGAGCTCGAATGGCCGAAACCCATGGCAGCATCGGCCAACAAGAGAGATAAGAGCAAGTATTGTCATTTTCATAAAGACCATGGGCACGAGACGGAAGAGTGCATCCATTTGAAAGAAGAAATAGAGCGCCTCTTGAAGCGGGGCCTTTTGAGCAAATACTCGAGAAATGACCGAGGTAAGTAGAAGGTCGACGACCGACCGCCACCGAAGGCCGGTATCATAAATGTAATTACTGGAGGGATAGCAGCCAAGGGCGACTCAAACTCAGCAAGAAAAAATTACGCCCGCACGGTTGAAGTCTGCTCTATTCAGAAAAAGGCTAGGTTTGACCAGAGCATCACTTTTGGAGAAGAAGACTTGATGGGTGTGGCGACCCCCCATGATGATGCGTTATTGATAGTGGGTGATATTGCTGATTATGACGTCAAAAGGGTGTTAGTCGATGGCGGAAGCACGGCCAACGTTCTCACTTGGGAAGCATTTGTTGGGTTGAAAATCTCTTCAGAAAAACTGAAACCAATTTCCACCCCTCTCCTCGGATTTGGAGGGGCTACGGTGATGCCAGAAGGGGTTGTGTAGTTACCGGTAACGTTGGGGACCTACCCGGCAAGTGTGGTGGTCTTAACGAGTTTCTTGGTTGTCAAGACCCCTATGGCATACAATGCAATCTACGGTCGACCCCTGCTAAATGCTGCTGGGGCTATTCCCTCCACTTACCACCAAGTGATGAAGTTTCCCACAAGTCGCGGGGTGGGATGTGTGAGGGGGGACCAACAATTTTCAAGGAAGTGTTACGTTGACAGTATACGGGCGAAGGGAGTACCACCGGTGATGATGTTAGATCTTGAACCTCCCAGGGGGCGAATTGAGCCCCTCGATACTACGAAAAAAATTCAGGTAGCAGAAGGTCGTGAATTCAACGTGGGGCCTGACTTGGGGCCAGAAGAAAAAGAGGAATTGGTAAAGTGTCTGTCTAGCAATTTAGATGTTTTTGCATGGTGCCCAACTGACATACCGGGGATTGATCCATCTGTTGCGCAACATCGCTTTGGTGTGTGGCCTGATGCCAAGCCAATAAAACAAAAGAAGAGAAATCTCGCCCCTGAGCGGCAGGCCGCAGCCAAGGCCGAGGTTGAAAGCTACTGCAGGCGGGTTTCATCATAGACGTACGATATCCCGAGTGGTTGGCAAATGTTGTCCTTGTAAAGAAGTCGAATGGAAAATGGCGCATGTGTATAGACTACACTGGACTCAACAAAGTGTGCCCGAAAGATTCATACCCTCTACCAAGGATAGACCACGTGGTGGACGCCACATCAGGCTACGAACGATTAAGTTTTTTAGATGCATTTTCGGGGTATCACCAGATCTCCATGGCAGAATCGGACCAGGAGAAGACCTCATTTGTAATTGACGCAGGGACATACTGTTATACTGCCATGCCGTTCGGTCTAAAAAATGCCAGGGCAACTTACCAGAGGATGGTAAACAAGGTATTTGGGAACTTGCTTGGAAGCACCATTGAAGCATACGTGGACGACATGGTCGTCAAAAGTATGAAAGCCAACGACCATGTTGGAGACTTACAGAAGGTGTTCAATATTGCCCGACAAAACAGATTGAAGTTCAACCCGGAGAAGTGTGTCTTTGGAACAACGGGCGAAAAATTCTTGGGATTTGTGATCACACAAAGGGGCATCGAAGCAAACCCAGACAAAATTCAAGCTATCATAGAAATGAAAAGCCCCGAAAACAGGAAAGACGTCCAAAGACTGACAGGTCGGGTAGCGACGTTGAATCGCTTCATGAGCCGGGCAGCAAATAAATGCTATCACTTCTTCCAGGCAATTGGGGACTCTACCAATTTTGAATGGACCAAGGAGTGTGAGGAGTCACTAGAATCCTTGAAACGTTCATTGCAGCAGCCACCGATCTTGACTAGACCTTGTGCAAGAGATGTGTTGAGTTTGTACTTGGCGATATCAAAACATGCGGTCAGCGCTGTACTGGTAAAAGAACTTCCAAAAGTGCAAAAGCCTGTTTATTACGTAAGCCAGGTATTGAGGGGGGCAGAAGGTCGCTACAGCCTTGCAGAGCAGTTGGTATTTGCGTTGATCATAGCAGTCAGAAAATTAAGACCGTATTTCCAGTCTCATTCCGTGAGCATCATGACCGACCAGTCTGTCAAACAAATATTGCATCGCCCCGAGACGTCGGGTAGAATGTTGAAATGGGCCATCGAGTTGAGTGAATTTGATATCGAGTTTAAGCCGAGAATGACCATCAAAGCTCAAGCGCTGGCAGAATTTATCGCAGAGCTCACACCGCCACCCGACTACCCTCAGCCAACCGAGGCGGTTTGGAAAATTTTCGTGGACGGATCCTCACAGGCAGAGGGGTCTGGAGCAGGCATTATAATGATAGGTCCAGAATCAGAGGAGTTGGAATATTCTTTACGCTTTGAATTCCCAGCAACAAATAATGATGCAAAATATGAGGCAGTTATCACAGGCCTGGGTTTGGCAATCAGACTTGGGGTGACATCAGTTGAAATTTTCAGCGACTCCCAGTTGGTTGTGGGCCAAGTTATAGGCGAAGCAAAAGACGGGAGGATGGCTTCCTATCTGATGAAAGTCAGGGACTTGCAAAGGGGGTTCACAAGTTTCAGGATAACCAAGGTCCCTAGGAAAAACAACGAACGGGGGGACGCCCTATCCAAATACAACGAACGGGTGGACGCCCTAAACCCTAAACAACGAACGGGCGAATCCTAAGAATCTGCCTAGCAGGCAAGTGTACAAATTCTAAAGCAGCCAAGCATTTTGCTCATAGCTGACCTGGCGGACATAGAGCGTTAAAACAGCTGGCTAGATCCACTGGTACACTACGCGGTTGGAATGTCGACCCCTATGGGTACTCTACCACTAAGCGGCCGGACCGTCGACCCCTATGGGTACTACCACGGGGTTGGAACGTCGACCCCTATGGGTGCTCTACCACTACGCGGTTGGAACGTCGACCCGTATGAGTGCTCTACCACCACGCGGTTGGACCGTCGACCCCTATGGGTGCTCTACCACCATGCGGTTAACACAACACTTAACCATTATGAAAGGTCGACCCACCTACTTCTACGAGACACTCTATTACACTTAGTCGCGAGGGATCACTCAAGTAGATAGAGGTCTCCTGGAGGTTATCACAAAGACAACCAACCACTAGGCGATCAATGACCACCTTCTCAAAATGTGGGCAAAGTGGGAACACAACGTAGGACACATGGCGTTGCAACCGCCCGGCAGTTACGCGGCCCCAGCCGCCTATAAATACCCTCAAGGCGGGTCAGGTACAAGTTAGTGAATTTTTACTATCAAAACTCTCCTCATGCATTCAATTCCTGAATTGATATTTCTAACTCCGGTACTAATTCTCACGCCGGAGGTATAACGGGGGAGAAAGCCTCGCCCCTCACTCTGCAGGTAGTTTTTGCTCATCGGAATAGCAGAACCACCTCACGCCACCAGGAGGTGACGGAGGTTAGTTTCGCAATTGTTTCATTGGCGCCGTCTGTGGGAAATCCACTGAACAAAAAAGTTATGTCAAGAAGATGAATAATGAGTGATAGATGCTTGGTTGGCAACACAGCGGAGACGGAGTCAGAATCAGTCGCAAGAGGACATGACCCGCCATCGCCACCTCAGTGTGTAACGCAAGGCCAATTGAGTGATTGGCGGCCATGATGACCCTTTTGTAGAGTCAGACACGAAATATCCCAGCACTTGCGCAGGAACAGCCACCACCGGTAACGCAAACAGAAGCTCCACCCGTCGCTCAGCCAACAACGAGAGACAGGGGGCTTCAGCGTCAACAGTTCCGCAAGTTTCCCAACCTGAGGCAGACTTAGGGCCAAAGGAAAAAGAAGAATTGGCGAAGTGTCTGTCTAGCAACTTGGATATTTTTGCGTGGTGCTCAAGCGATATACGAAGGATTGATCTAAATCTTGGAAATGGGGGCTTATAGCCCAAAGGACTTGAAAGGGAAGCCATCAAGCAGGCCGTAGAACACTTAGCACTTCAAGAAGTATTATCATTAGACCAACGAACAAGGATTTCAAGTAGCATGATGATGCTTGCATGCACACTTGATTGAAAATTATTTAATGAAAAGCCTGTATAGCAGTAGATGATGAAGGTACAAAGGAAGGGTCGGCCTAACTGAGACGTCCTAGTGTGCCTACTAAGCCCCCAAATCTTGACAATAATTCTACTATGAGGTTATGGTTTATGATTGATTGGAATCACCCAGAATTGCTCGACGTTGGAAAGTAAAAAACAAAGTAAAAAAATTGGCTAGCTTAAAATCGCCCCAAGGGCTGGTGGTGAGTTCTAAAAACCAAAAATGGTTAAGGCTCAAAATCACCAGACCCTGCTTTCGACAGCCCAACATAGCTCGACGTATGGCAGTGAGCAACAAAGCCAAAGAATTAGTTGGCTCGAACTCGCCCTAAGGGCTGGTGGTGAGTTTTCAAAACCAAAAATGGTAAAGGCTCAAAATCACCGGACCCTCCATTCCAAAACCGAAGATTGCTCGACACATAGCGGATAAGCGACAAAGCCAATAATTTTGTTGTGAAAACTCACAACACCCCGCGGTCTAGTGGAGAGCCTCCAAAGCCAAAAATTGGCTAAGGCCCTAAACCACTAGACGCGGCTCTACGCTCGACGAAGCCGAATGGGTTGAGCGGAGATCTACAAATCCAATTATTTTGTTCTGAAAACTCAAAACACCCCACGGTCTAGTGGAGAGCCTCCAAAGCCAAAAAATTGGCTAAGGCCCTAAACCACTAAACGCGACTCTACGCTCGACAAAGCCCAAGGGGCTTAGCGGAGATCTACAAAACCAATAATTTGGTTATAAAAACTCACAACACCCCGCGGTCTAGTGGAGAGCCTCCAAAGCCAAAAAATTGGCTAAGGCCCTAGACCACTAAATGCGGCTCTACGCTCGACGAAGCCTAAGGGGCTAGGCGGAGATCTATGAAACCAATGATTTGGTTGTGAAAACTCACAACACCGCGGTCTAATGGAGAGCTTCTAAAGCCAAAAATTGGCTAAAGCCCTAAACCAGTAGACGCGACTCTACGCTCGACGAAGCCCAAGGGAATAGGCGGAGATCTACGAAACCTATTTTTTGGTTGTGAAAACTCAGAACTCCCCACGATCTAGTGGAGAGCCTCCAAAACCAAAATTTGGCTAAGGCCCTAAACCACTAGACGCGTCTCTACTCTCGACGAAGCCCGAGGGGCTAGGTAAAGTACGACAAGGCCAACAACTCGGTCCCAAAGAGCAAATTGGCAAACAACCATGCAAATGTGTTTTTTTGGACAACTCGGGCTAAACATTTGAGGTTCGACCAAATGGATTGGATTGTCAGAACCACAAGGGGAAACAGTGGACTCGCGGGGGGAGGAATCGGACGTCGACCAGCGTAGCTACTGGTCGAAGATTGACCAGCCTTGCTTGTCGATATTCGACCAGCGTCGCTGGTCGACCCCTCGACGGTAAACGTCGACCGACGACCCGCTCATCCTCCCATTCGCTCTCGCCCTCGTCAGATGGAGAAGTAATGATAGTTTTATACATAAAAAATAAAAATAAATTCGTGAAAGGATAAAGATCCTACCCCTCGTCAATGAAAATCGACAAGAGGTAGAGGGGCTAATGATATTGGGTGGGACCAAACTCACCCGCGACACCACGCCGTGAAACTCACTCGCGAAACCACCCGCGAAGAAAAGCTATGAGACACCCCTATGGGTGCTCTACCACTACGCGGTTGGAATGTCGACCCCTATGGGTACTCTACCACTACGCGGTCGGACCGTCGACCCCTATGGGTACCACCACGGGGTTGGAACGTCGACCCCTATGGGTTCTCTACCACTACACGGTCAGACCGTCGACCCCTATGGGTGCTCTACCACTACGCGGTTGGAACGTCGATCCGTATGAGTGCTCTACTACCACGCGGTTGGACCGTCGACCCCTATGGGTGCTCTACCACCATGCTGTAAACACAATACTCAATCGTTATAAAAGGTTGACCCCCACGCCTACCACGCCAAGCCATCGACCCCATGCGAGAGCTCAACGCACAGGTCGACCCACCTACTACTACGAGACACTCTATTACACTTAGTTGCGAGGGATCACTCAAGTAGATAGAGGTCGCCTGGAGGTTATCACAAAGACAACCAACCACTAGGCGATCAATGACCACCTTCTCAAAATGTAGGGAAAGTGAGAACACAACGTGGGACACGTGGCGTTGCAACCGCCCGGCAGTTACGCGGCCCCAGCCGCATATAAATACCCCCAAGGCGGGCCAGGTACAAGTTAGTGAATTTTTACTATCAAAACTCTCCTCATGCATTCAATTCCTGAATTGATATTTCTAACTCCGGTACTAATTCTCACGCCGGAGGTACAACGAGGGAGAAAGATTGAGACCCTTTTTAGCATAGAAAACGTTTGAATTGAAAAAATATTAATCTAGAATAATTGTATCGCTTTCAGTTATCTTTACAATTCACTTTGAATAATTTTATTTGGATACTGACAAATAAAGTTATGATCAAAATATTGAAGGATGCTCAGTGACGAAAAACTGACGAATCGGCGCTTGCGCAAACCACATTTTCTTGACCCAAGAGCAAATTACCATGCCTGAGCGCACGTGGTAACTATACCTATGTTCGCCGAGGCGAAATTTTCTACCAATGGACAAAATTCCTTTTTTATTTAGACTCTTATTGGTAACAACTTTAGGACGATTTCTTGCACCCTCTTCATACACAAGAATATCATCATTTTTTTTTTAAAAAGCAAGAGGTTAATTCATCCCTTTTGAGAGAGAAGATTAGAGCCTAGTAAGGAATTGAAGTCAATTACATCGAAAAATTAAAAAATTCAACTCTGAACTTGAAGATCAACATCTTTTGTATCCTTTCATGATTTGGATGATGATTTCCATTATTCTTTTTGTAACTTATTTAAAAGAATGCTAGGCTAGATTCATTTTTGTATTGGATGAAGATGAATCCTATTGTTTTATTTATTTTAATTCAATGTAATTTCGTTTATTTATTGTGGTTCTTGATTAAGTTTGCATACCCATTATATTTTTAATTGATTGGTCACCAATTAAATAATTAATTTCTTGTTGTAGTGTTGGGAAACTTATAATAAGTTTAGAACGTGACAAAATTAATATATTTACAATAGATGTTATGAATAACATTTTACCATTCGTACAATCATATAGATAAATTAAAATTTAATGTGTTCTAACCATTCGAATTAGGCTATGAATAGATTTGAGTCGTATTTAGGATATAATTAATTTATTTTGAAAAGGAAAGTTAAATACATTAGCTTTATTGTTTGTCAAGAACGCATGAATGAAATTAGATTACAATTCGAGAATTGAAATAAATAACAATAGGTAGATTCTAAATTCAATACAATTATCCATAATTTGATATAAAAAAAAAAAAATTTACCGCTTTCTTAGATAATTTAGCATAAATCAAATCAATCTTTCTTTTGTGTTACATATTTCGAATTCCATATATAACTAGGAAATTTAAATTGAATTTGTTCTCTGTGGGATGATAACTCTTAACACATCAATTCTATTACTTGTCAAAATTTCATACGCTTGCAAGATTTTATTGAACATCAAGTGCCACACATCCTACTGGAGGATCATCAGCTCGGTCAAAAGAGCTGGGGATAACCATCTCCGCTGTATTGGGAATACCGTATTCAACCATTCACGTTGTCAACCTATCCTTTGTCACTACCAACCTAAAAGACAAAGCTTCTCATTCCTCACCTGAAGGGTTACCTACCTTCCCACTATAGGAGCCCACTTCTTCCTCATCTCTCAGTCTCTTTACTACAATTGGGTTTTGGGCCATCTCTAAAGGGCTCTTGGATGAACTACGAAAATTGGAACTAGCTTAAATTTTTTTGAACGTTCGAGCTAGATGGGAGAATAAGAGTAGGAGGAAAAAATTCTTCTTATTGGTTCGCCTAAAAGTGAACTCTAGACTCGTCCGAATTCATACAGGAGCTGAGGTGACAAACAAGAAAAAAGAAAGGCAAAATTTCCGTAAAGGATGTGCTCGGGATGAGGTAACCTCACTCAAACGGAAGATGAAGGCATGGTAATTCTTTTTCTTCCTTTGTTAAGAAAACTTTAAGATAATTTATATATTAGGAGGAGAAGCCCAACGTGTGCGTTAAGGAGCTTTGGATTTAAAAATGGAGGGAAAATGAAGGATCTAGATTGAATGTACTAAAACTACGCGATTTTGAAGGAAGACTGCCCAAGAAACCTCAAAAGATGGTGGAACATGGCCCCTTTACACATTTTTCCTTGAATTGCAATAGCTATCCTCCTCAATGATTCAAATGTTGAAACATTTCTCGAGACATCTTCAAAGGTTAGTGTGTCTCCCAAGTGTAAGCGCAAACCTTGGGAGGTAACTGCTGGCGTCCAACCTACTAACTTATTAAAATAAATATTTTTAGATCAACATGCCTACTCTAAACGCTAAGGTTAGACGCATTAGTTGTGAGATTGGATTAGACCAATGATTGTTGTAATTTGCATAGACATAATGATGTCTAATCAATGCTAACTCTGTCATGCATTTCCATCCACCACTCCAAGAGTGACACTTGGCAACATAGCACCTTTTTTTAACCAATCATATGCGAGTAATGATTACTTAGTGTCAGGTCATCATTACCTGATGATATGGTTCAAGCCTATATAGCGATGACTTGATGAGATCGACCTCAATAATCAATCAAAGTAGCAAAAACTTCAAGTGACACGTGTTTCTAGGACGACACTATAGCTGAAATGACATAATGCGGCCAAGTGGTGTTGTCTTCCTATAAATTCCACCAATGCTCCCCTCCCAAAGCTGAGCTAGGACTCCTTTGGAAGCGACATTTTGTTTCCAACCCTACTTTCTTGCTATGCAAATTGTGTACTTTGTTCTAATTCTATTGGCAATATATACTATTTTTTCTCTGTGTAGATCTAAAAATCATATTACATTTTTGGACACCAATATATTTAGTTCTATTTAGAATTTTATATTGAACACATCATAAAGTTAGTACGACAAAATTGTCAAAAAGATGGTCTTGGAGAAAACTTTACATGGTCTAATAAAAACAATAAAAGGAGTAATGAACCAAAAAAAATTATTATAAGTAGCCAATAAATGTTTTTAGTATCTAATGGGCCATCACCACCAAGATCATATCACTAAATAATCATAACTTATAATCAAATTAATGTCACTCTATTCCCCACGCCCTCATCCGGTTCCATTACTGGTCAGTCATATGATCTAGTCGCAAGGGCATTATTGTCTATTTAGTTGACTAACGTTATACCTCCCCCAGGAAACCAAAGTTGCACTACAAGACAAAAAAAGGATATAATTGTCAAATCACAATTCATACCTCGATAAAATCGAAAGTCCTAAAATAGGAAGTTCGCTATTTAAAATGCAATACCACCCACGCGTCAACCATTTATATGGCTGTCGGCTCATTTCAGTAATTGAAGAAAGCATCTAGCCAATAGGTTTCCGCCACGTTTCAATCCACATCAAAACCAGAAAGCAGCTGTTCTTGAACAAGCGGTTTTGCAGTTCTTACCTCCACTTGTAATAATACTTTCCTTATATGGTAGTATTCTGAAACAGCGATTGCGAACCCTGCTTTTGTAGTACATATAGAGTAAGTATTTTCTTTTTCTTTTTTCATTTATTTTCTTGGTAAACCATCTTACTGTCTTTTTCGAAGAGTTCTGTATATAGATATGAATTATTTTGGTTTTCTGTATTTTTTGTGGGATTACATGGAATAAATTATTGTACATGTAGAAAGAGAAATGGGGAGAGGGAAGATAGCGATAAGGAGGATCGATAATTTGACGAGCCGGCAAGTGACATTTTCGAAGAGGAGAAATGGGCTCTTGAAGAAGGCTAAGGAACTTGCGATCTTGTGCGATGCTGAGGTCGGAGTGGTCATCTTCTCCAGCACTGCCAAGCTCTATGATTTTTCCAGCACCAGGTTACCATCTTCTCTATGATCACACGCTTACATGTTCTTATAATTTCGAGACTGTCTGCGATTTTGCAGCTTGCTATTATCCAAGATCTGTGTGCGGCGCAATAAATAGCTAATTTTATGCAATCTTTCTAATGATGAGAATTATTGGCAAATTAATTTTAAAATATCGTAGGTTTTTGTTTTTTTTTTGTTTTTTGCATAACTAGATGGCTAAGTTTGTGCTCAATATTTTTTTTTTTTATTGCCTTTTATTTGTGAATTATGGGTGCCAAAAGTTTACTCCTACCAATTACACTCCAGAAGTTAGAGATACTGATGCTTTGCAACCAAAAAATGCACTGGATATGAAAGATTATGGCATGTTTGGTAGGTGGATTGGACATTATTAGTAATGAAAAAATTGAGTTAAAAACTCGTACGGTTTAATCTTGTCTAATAGCACGTTGTTTTGCCATTGCCGTGTATTATTCTGCCTAGTCCACTGGCCTTTTCTTGTAAATCCCACTTAAAGAATTTAGGGTCCACTACTTCAATCAAATGTATCTCCCTCATATACTAGCTTGAAAAGGTTCCACAATAGTTGAATTCTTGTTCTCTTTACTCATTCTATCAACTCTTCTGTATGTAGAACACCAACACTCTCTATCTCGATACATTGCTCATTTGGTACCAAAACATTCTATGCTTGAGCTATCATTACACGTCTAATTGCCAGGCCAATCGTGATAGGTATATGATCCTCATCACTTGACTCTCATAGGGAAGCCTTCCCTTTCTTTCTCTTCTTTAGGGGCGTCAGTTGGTTGGGGCTTTAGAAAGCAAGTAACGATACTTTTCTGTATTTGCTCTTCGAGAGTTTTCATAGAGCAACCTCATAATTTTTTGCTTCTACTTATCTAGTTTATTGTAAACTTCGAATGGCTACCTATGGCCTCATGCTCGCACCTCTAACTTGTGACATCGCTTTACTCATTTATAAATATGTTAATATCACTATGTACTTGTTTGTTTGTGTCGATTGTGAACCATTATTATTGGTAATAATGTAGTTATTAAACGTTGTTTGGTATGAGATCTATCAAATAAATTTTCAATTGTAGTGTTGAAATGCTATTATCCATAGTGGAAGTTCTTCTCCTCGGCGTGAATACATCTATGATCTCCTTGCTAAAAAAAAAATAGAACCAATCATAGACTTTATTGAGATAAGTGAAAACCCCCCTCTCAAAACTGTGTATGAGACGTTCATCTCATACAGGTCAAGCAAAACAATATTTAACGAACAACTATGTCCAGCCATAGCATCTAAAACTCCACGATAGGTCGCCTCCTTCAAATGCCATCTCGTACTGCCCAAGTAGTTCATGAAGAACTACAATATCTTGCCCTGGACCTGTCCAATTATATCCTAAGTTATGAATACATAGGATTGCATGTGAGTGCATAGGCGGACCCAAGTGCCACCCCATTTTTTTCAGATTTTTTTTTTTTTTTTTTTTTTTTTTTTTTTTTTTGAAAAACCCCCAATCTATTTAACCCAAAACATTTAACCCAACCCATTTAACCCCAAAACCCATTTTAGCTATTATTGATTATTGTTAGTGTCTGCAAATGTATTTAATCTACCATAATGCCATTGTTAGGCATTTTGTTAGTGTCTGCAATGACTAAAAAAGAAGCTGGCAAATGATTTTGACTTCTCACTCAACATTCATTTGAGATTAGAGAATGTTTGTGCTATCTTGAGATCCAAAAAAAATTTTCGGGGGTCCGCCTATGTGTGAGTGCATACACATTCCCATCAAATTCCATTAGACTACTATTAAATGTTCACTTCACTGTCTAAAACACAAACCTAGATTTGCTCTCCCCTCAATTGTCTCCCCTTTACATTTTTGACACCTCTACACATCTCTCAACTCGTAAAATACACTATTCACCTCAATTTATTTCTCAAACCACATAATGGACTTTATTGCCTACTTTCTCAGATGTTGATTGGGCTAGTAATAGAGATTATTGCACCCACCATGTTAGCTTAATCCATCTACCATAGTGGAAATGCTTCCTCTTGGTGTACAACGAAGTAAACATCACATGATATTGACATTTAAAGAAGCAAATGTCAGTTGCTAAATCTTGCACATAACCTTAATATAGAGCTCTAGTTTCTTATGCAGCCGAGTTTCTTTGGCTTCACAACCTTCTTGTCGAACATGATGTGTTCCTCACTCACACGCCAATTATTTACCATGAGAACATCGATGTCACTTTTATTTATTGGTACATCCATTAGTTATTTCATTCCAAATGAAGCATATCTCAATTAACTACTATTTTGGCATATATCATGTTGCCTATGGTTCCAGCTTTATTGTTCATATAATCGGTCCAAAACAGTACTTATCATATCCTCTTAGAAAGCCTCCCTCCTCTGGAACATCGATGTTAATTGAGACTTTTCAAATTAACATTTTAAAATAAAGAGTGAGTTTGGCTCTGCAGAACCAAATACACTCTCTATAATTAAATGCATTCATCCTATTTCAATTTTACATTAAGGAAAATAATATAATAATTTGGAAGGAAGTTGGTGGAAATAAAAATAAATAAAAAATAGAGAAAATAATATGTATTATTTGGGAGTTGTAAAATTAAGTGTTGAAAGATAAAGAACCCATTGATGAACTTAAATTTTTTTTTACTCTTTAATTTGTTAAATATGTTGTTTAAAAATTGAAAATCTCTTGAAGATGTTCTAAGAGGTTGCCTTCATGGTTATCTTCAATACGAGTACCATCTTCCGAGACATGATAGAGAGTAAATTTCGTTTCTCAAATCATGGGATCCGATTCTCATTTAAAATATTTTCTATGATGTATTGTAGGATAGAGATCGTAATTCTATATAATTACTTCACCCAATGTAAAAGACTTTTCTCATGCTCTTTTTACTCTCCCTTTTTCCATCTTCTTTCTATCTTGTGATAGGCCCTCTAAAGTGATTTAGGGACATAGATATGTTTAAGATGGCTGCTATGTTTTTGCCTGTTGGCGGCTGCTTCGAATCATTGACGTAAATAAAAAAACATGGCGGCTGATTCATGCAAGTTGTTACAAGCATCCACCATGCATGCAGATAAGGATATGTAATTCTTTAGAATTTAGGAATCTTACACTCACATGTTGGTTAAGAAATATATAAAAGAATGTGCGCGCATAATAATATTAATTAAACAAACCTAGATGTATAGAGTTTGCTTAAAGAAATTAATAATATTAAATTTTCCATAAAAATTGAAGTGTAGCACTATTGATACTCAGATGAAATAATTGTGTTGTATATCTTAATTAAGTGAACAGTGTGACATTCTTTATTAATTTTTATTTTATTAGCTATTTATTCATATTAATATTAAAAAAACTGATATTTTATATGCTGCTATAATTTTGAAAATGAACGTTTAAATACCTCTCAAAAGTATTATTAAATAGGGACCATTTTAAGTTGCTGCCTTTATGCACATATTTTTGTATACATGCTTAGTATAATTGGTACATCCTTTTCTTTTATAAAGTCACACTAGTATATATTACAATATTTAATACAAATTTACGTCCAACTAGCATATGTGGATCGTGTGCATCAGTGTGTAGACACTACTTATTACGAAACACATCAAAATAAATTGCAGCTGTAAAATAGTACATTAAACTGGTTTCCTAAACGAATTTTGCTATTTGTACATCACTTTTCACCACCTTGTTAACAGAAAAGTGTGTTGGCAATACTTTATTGGATGAAAAAACAGACTTTAAAAAAAAATTGGCACTGTTCAATCAAAGATGTAGTTTAAATAAAATGTACACCAAACATGATTGTTCATAAAAATACTCTAGTGATCAAAAGCACCCTATTTATAATACTATGTACCCATTTCCTAAACCTATTAAACTGTTAATTTTGAGACTTCTAGAACTTGAATGATGATGTGCAACTCAACGATTGTGATAGATTCTTGAACATGATGGAGTGATCCTCTTCTTCCTCTCTAAGTTAGATAGAGACCCTTCAACCAGCGAATAAATGAACAGTCCGAGTTGTACTCTCGAGTATGTCCATTCTTTCTCACCCAGCAAGATTATCTACAATGTAAACACAAAAATGTGAGCTCATGTTTAGCAAAAATGGAGTACACATCACAGTCATAAAACAGTACTAACTTCATATTTTTTTTTATATAGACAAGAAAAATGCCTATCTAAGTAGCATATTGTTGGAATTTGGTTTGAAAATATCGAAAAATTGGTTAAGTGCAAAAACCAAAATAAGAAAAGTGTGATTTTTGTATCAACTTCGACCAAATATTCGGACTTGATTCGATGATCAAATTACAAAATTAAGGCCCCGTTTGACCCACATTTTCATTTTCATTCTCATTCTTCTACTCATTTTCAACCACACATTCTTCAATAAAATAATATTTTCCATCACATCAATAACTTTTCCTTCTTTTTCAACCACACATTTCCCATCATATCACTATTTCAAAATTCATTTTTCCCAAATAATCTCTATCAAACACACTTTAAATAGACCAACTTGCTCTACTCGACGAGTAGATCGTTGTGGTATATTTGGAATCTTGAAACCAATTTCGGATTAATGAGAAATTATGGTCCAAAGTTGAAAGAAAATTTAGAGAAAGTCAGATAACACTATCGCTCAAGCGACGGGTATTTTCGCTTAAGCGAAGATGTCCTCGAGCTACGTCGAGGGAATGTTGAGCGATAAACTCTCTGAAAGTGTCATTTGAGCGATATGACGGGCGAAAAGCGGGCGAAAATGGATTCTCGCGTCTGTTGAGTTTTGTCTTGCAATATTTCGCCCACAACCCCTCATCCTCTATAAATAGGACCCTTTGGACGTCCATTTTGCATCTCATACCATTTGTGCATCAAGTATAACATAACTCTATTGTCTAAACTCTCCCAAAATCATTCCAAAAATTGTTTCTTTGTAAAGAGGGAAACTCCGTCTAAAGTTCGCTGGAACTGGTGGTTTGTACTACTACTACCACAAGTCGAATCTGTTATATCTTGGAAGACAAGTGCCGTTGTGGAGCAATATTGTCTTAAGGAGTAAGTATCATCGCTTGCCTCAGATTGCCGTTTCTTCTTCTTCGATTTATCTTTTATTTTCTGGTTTTGTGGAGTCACAATTCTACACACTTTTTCTTCATATTATTGTGTTTTAATTACACTCATACGAGTTAAACTTTAGCATTTTTATTACTACATATAAACAACCATTTTCTACCGTCATTTACAACCCAGACCCAATAATCTTAAGACAATATTCGTATGTGGTTGTTTGTTGATCCAAAACCCTTTTATCTGTTCATTTAGAATAGTCTTTGTGTACTATTCTTCCCCTACATTGTCGCTATGTTAAACTTCTGTTTGTGTAATAGAAATGAGTATCGTCAAGGCTGCTTCGAGTCAAAATGGTACGAACAATGTGGTTCCGTCTATGGCAATACTACTACAAAATACTACGATTCCGCATGGGAGAAATCAAAAAAATTTGGAGCGTAGACTTCAAGATATTGCAACAAAAGATGTTCTATCTCACTACGCACAATTTGGCAAAGTTCCTAAAGTAGACTGCACCAACCGTACAAAATGGAAATAATAATCGTGAGTCGATTATCGCCCTGGATGCATGGAAGAATTTTGATTTTCTATGCAAAAACTACATCTTTAATGGATTGAACAATAGACTTTATGAAGTGTATGGTTCGAAGGACTCAGTCAAGGATCTGTTGGATTCATTAGAAAGGAAGTATAAGACCAAGGATGCCAGAACAAAGAAGTTCATAGTTGGCAAGTTTTTGGATTACAAGATGGTGGATTTCAAAATGATGATTAGTCAAGTGCAAGAACCTCAAATTCTACTACATGATATTCATGCCGAAAAGATGGAATTAAGCGAATCCTTCCAATTGACTGCCATCATCGAGAAACTCCCTCCTATGTAGAGAGATTTAAAAAAAAAAAATCTCAAGCACAAACACAAAGAGATGAATTTAGAAGAATTGATAATTCGCTTGAGGATTGAGGAAGACAATAAGAAACTCGAGAAAGTCTATTGTAAATTTTGGAGCAAACTTTGTTGAAACAGAACCAATGGTTGTCAACCGGAAACAAAAGATCTCCAGTGATGCACCGCATAGAGATAACTCCAAGAATGCCAAGAAAATCAAAGGGAATTGCTACAACTGTGGAAAGGCTGAACATCGTTCAAACAAATGTCGAAAACCAAACAAGTATGCACAAGTCAACATGGTTGAAAATGATATACCATTTCTGAAGAGATTCAAGAAATAAGTCTATTTGCGATTGTCTCCAAGTACAACATGGCTGGAAACTCAAGGGAATTGTGGGTTGACATCGGCACCACCCGTCATGTATGTGCAGATAGGACCATGTTCTCCAACTATCAAGAACTAAATGGAGAACAACTCTTCATAGGGAACTCGACAAGTTCCAAGGTCGAAGGACAAGGAAATGTCACTTTGAAGATGACATCCGACAAAAAACTCATCCTCAACGTCATACATGTGCCGGACATACAAAAGAATCTTGTGTCTGGATCTCTACTTAGCAAGAATAGCTTTAAGCTTGTGTTTGTGTCCAATAAATTTGTATTATCTAAGAATGAGATGTACGTAGGCAAGAGATACATGTGTGACGAAATGTTCAAGTTTGAATGTTTTAACTATTGTACCAAGACAAAACTCTATGAATAAAAAAATTGAATTCTGTTTACTTGCTTGAGTTGTCTTGCTTGTAGCATAGTTGATTAGAACATGTGAATTTTAAATCTTTGAGCAAACTTATGAATCAAAGTTTAATTTCGACGCTTAAGATTGATCGTAGTCACAAATGCAAAGTGTGTGTTAAAGCAAAATTGGCTATAACACATTTCCATTTGGTTCAAAGGAATACGACACCTCTCGAATTAATCCATAGTGATATATGTGACTTGAAACTCATTCAAACTAGAGGTGGTAAAAAAAACTTTGTAACCTTCATTAACGATTGCACAAGGTATTGCTATGTCTCTCTTTTAAGAAGTAAAGATGAAGCATTGGATGCCTTTAAAAATTATAAAGCTGAAGTTGAACCCCAACTTGATAAACGAATAAAAAATATTCGTAGTGATTGAGCAGCTGAATATGGGACACTATTTGAAGAGTTCTATTTTGAACATGAAATTATTCATCAAACAACGGCACCATACTCTTCTCGATCAAATGAAATTGCTGAATGCAAAAATCGAACAGCAAATAGTCTTCTTAATTGCATACCCTCAAAAAATTGGAAGAGACTCCATATAAGTTATGGAAAGATCGTCCTCCATTCTACCAACACTTGAAAGTGTGGGGTTGTTTGACTAAGGTTGAAATTCCTAAACCTAAGCAAGTAAAAAATGGTCCTAAAACGATTGATTGCATATTTATTGGATATGCCAATAATAGTAATGCATATCGTTTCCTTGTGCACAAATCGAATGTTCAAGATGTACATGAAAGCACCATAATGGAATAAAGAATGCAACATTATTTGAGAATGTGTTTCCTTGTAAAGCAAAGGAGAATGCAAGTTCTAACAAAAGAACTTATGAAACTATAAATGGAACTTCAGTTGAGGAAGAACCAAGGCGTATTAATATGGCTAAAATGTCTACCATATTTGGTCCAGACTTTCGAACATACATGGTAGAAAGTGATCCAAAGACTTTCAAGGAAGCAATGTCTAAACCAAAAGCACTGCAAGTTCTAACAAAAGAACTTATGAAACTATAAATGGAACTTCAGTTGAGGAAGAACCAAGGCGTATTAATATGGCTAAAATGTCTACCATATTTGGTCCAGACTTTCGAACATACATGGTAGAAAGTGATCCAAAGACTTTCAAGGAAGCAATGTCTAAACCAAAAGCATTGCATTGGAAAGAAGCTATTAATAGCGAGATAGATTCTATAATGCAAAACCATATATAGGAGTTGGCAATTTACCTCCTGGGTACAAGCCTTTAGGGTGTAAATGGATATTCAAAAAGAAATTGAAACCAAATGGATCCATTGACAAATATAAGGCTAGATTGGTTGTCAAATGATATAGGCAAAATAAAGGATTTGACTTATTTGATACCTACTCATCCGTGATAAGAATCACTTCGATAAGGTTACTAATTGCGATATCGACAATACATAACCTTGAGATTCATCAAATGGATGTAAAAACAGCATTCCTAAATACATGGAACAATTTGAAGGGTTTATTTCTCCGAACCACAAAGATAAGATTTGTAAACTCGTTAAGTCCTTGTATGGATTGAAACAAACTCCTAAACAATGACACCAAAAATTTGACAATACGATGTTCACAAACGGGTTTAAAATCAACGAGTGTGACAAGTGTATATACGTGAAACATAAATCAAATACATATGTGATTGTATGTCTATATGTAAACATGTTAATAAAGGGCAATAGTCACGAAATGTTGCTAAATACTAAGAAATGCTAACGAAGCATTTCGACATGAAAGACATGAGTGTGACTGATGTGATATTAGAGATTAAGATCTCTAGAACATCGGAAAGAATTGTACTTTTTCAATCTCACTACATTGAAAAGATACTTAAAAATTTTAATGTACTTGAGGAAAGTCCTACGAAAACCTTATTGACACAAGTGTACATTTGGTCAAAAATACAGGTGAGTGTGTCACAACTAAGGTTTTCATAAGTGATTGACAGTTTAATGTATATTACTAACTGCACTCAACTAGATATTGCATTTGCTGTGAATAAACTTAGTAGATTCACAAGTCATTAAGGTCATGGTCACTGGAAGGCTTTGATAAGGGTTCTTAGATATTTGAAATATACCTTAACTTATGGATTACACTTCACTAGATATCCTGCTGTATTAGAAGGATATTGTGATGTGAATTGGATATCCAATATGAAATATTCCAAGTCCACTAGTGGTTATGTATTCACTATAGGTGGAGCTGTTATCTCATGAAAATCGAAAAAGCAAACGTACATAACTCGATTAACGATGGAATCTGAGTTTATTGCTTTGGATAAAATAGGAGAAAAAACATAATGGCTTCGTAACTTCTTAGAAGATGTTCCATGTTGGCCTAAGTCGATACCTACAATAAGTATGCATTTTGATAGTCAATCGGCTATTGGGAGGGCAACAAACAGCATGTATAATGGTAAGTCTAGACATATACGTCGTGGACACAATACCATTAAGTAACTGGTCTCAAATGACATTATCTCCATAAATTATTGAAATCAAAGGAGAATGTCGTGGATCCACTTATGAAAGGCTTCCTAGAGATCAATTATATTGTCTATCGAGAGGAATGAGATTAAAGTCTACTACGTAAGAGTCCTTGCAATGGTAACCCTACATTTTTAACTGGAGATCCCAAGATCTTGACTTAAATAGACAACTAAGTTGTGAAAATTCCATGAAGCACTTAGGAAACTATTTCCTAACTCATTCCTAGGATATTAAAGTGTTTTCTGCAAAGTTTTGGAGGTTAAGATAATCTTCTAATGATTCCTATATCTCGATTAAGTCAAGTTGAATAGCGCAAAATACTCTTTATAGAAAGTCACCTATATAAATGTGAAGTAGGGCCGCTTCAATGAGAATTTTCGAGGCTTAAATTCTCTAAACATTTACAAAACCAAGAAGGGTTTAGGGCCAAAAGGAACCAAGCCATGAGAACTATGAACGGATTAGGGAAGACATTCATGTGAGTACTTTTGTCTTGATTTACACTAAAGGCTGAGTGGTTCAAGACACGTTTACCAATTAGCCAGGTAAGTCCGATAGTATTTCACTAATGAAGGTTCAAAGCCGCTAGCTACCTTACCTGATACAGTGTTTTCCACTCTCTTTACAAATGCATCATTTCATCGCATTGCATATGCATGTTTGAGTTTCCATTCATTTGAGGAATTTTTGGAATTTGGTTTGAAAATATTAAAAAATTGGTTAAGTGCAAAAACCAAAATAAGAAAAGTGTGATTGTCGTGTCAACTTCGACCAAATATTTGGATTTGATCCGTTGATCAAATTAAAAAAGTAAATAGACCAACTTGCTCTACTCGTTGACTAGGTCGCCGTGGTATATTTGGAATATCAAAACCAATTCCGTACGAATGAGAAATTATGATCCAAGTTGGAAGAAAATTTAGAGAAAACCAGATAACACTGTCGCTCGAACAACAGGTGTTTTCGCTCAAGCGAATGTGCCGCTCGAGCTATGTCAAATGAACTCTCTGAAAGTGTCGCTTGAGCGATATGGCGGCGAGATACGGGCGAAAATGAATTCCTACATCTATTGAGTTTTAGCTCGCAATACTTCGCTCACAACCTCTCATCATTTATAAATAGGACCCTTTGGACGTCCTCTTTACATCTCATACCATTTGTTCATCAAGGATAACATAACTCTCTTGCCTAGACTCTCCAAAAATCATTTCTTTGTAGAGAAGGAAACTACATCGAAAGTTCGTTGGAACTTGAGGTTTGTAGTCCTACTACCACAAGTCGAATCTATTGTATTTTGGGAGACAAGTGTCATGAATCGTAAGTACCATTGCAAGACAATATTGTCTTAAGAAAAAAATGTCATCACTTGCCTCGGATTGTCGTTTCTTCTTCTTCTATTTATCTTTTATTTTCTAGTTATGTGTAGTCACAATTCTACATACTTTTTCTTCATATTAATGGTTTAATTACGCCCATGCGGATTAAACTTTAGCCTTTTGATTACTCCATATAAACAACCATTTTCTACGATCATTTACAACCAGGACCCAACACATATATGGGTCATGTCCATTTCATACTATTATGGTTTAATTACACTCATGCGGATTAAACTTTAGCCTTTTGATTACTCCATATAAACAACCATTTTCCACGATCATTTACAACCCGGACCCAACACATATATGGGTCATGTCCATAACACCTTATTGTGAAACACATCAAATTACATTATAATGGTAAAATAGCACGTCACACAAAATAACAACACTCACATGCTAACTAATCACAAAAGCACTCTAGCTTATGACAAAAGTACTATTTACAATACTACTAGGGAAGGACCTGTTGCACCCACCGAGCCCTTCATTTGTAACATTTTCAAAGTAACCTCCAAAATTTTTTAGTCCATAATTTCCATAATTATATCTCGCTCTCATTGAATCATTTTCTTGTGTCAGCCCCTGAATTCTACTACTCATTTCTCCATGTCTATTCAACTCTTACTTTTGTGACCAATATTTTAGGATATTAATGGTGTTGTACCCTCAATAATGGATGCCTAGAACTTGTAAATGCAGTGATCCTCTTCGACTTAGATAGAGATGTCTCCACACATCGAATAAGTTAATGTTCTGAGTTGTACTCTTTAAGTGCGTGTATCCATTCTTTCTGAGTTGTACTATAAGTGTGTGTGTTCATTCTTTCTCACCAAGCAAGATTATCTACAACGTAAACATAAAATTATTGAACAAATATGGTGTACACATCACAAAACCATAAAACAGAAATATATACCAAACTAGCTGTACATTTGTTTATATATATAAAAATGCCTACCCAACTAGAATATGCGGGTCATGTGCATTGCTCAAGGCTGAATCCAAGAATTTGAGTGAGCTAGAACGGCCTTTGACCGTTGATCTTCAACGATTGCAATAACGGGAATTGTTTATTATTATTTAATTAAGCGCCTGTTTGTTTTGGTTTAAAATCCAATTAAAATATAAAGTCAAAGTCAACATTTAATTTTTACTACACATTTCATGAAATCTGCAACTTTTGAGCCACATTTTATCAACTTTTATCAAAATCTATTAAAAAAACAAATTTTAATCTCTACAAAACAAGGTCTAAATAATATTAAAAAAAATTCATAACATCAGTGACGCCATTTTTGAGTTGGCAATTGAAATCCATTCATAATATTACTGATGCCATTTTTGAGCACCTGGTTAGCTGTCGGACCTCTTTTGTGTGACACAGTCGAAATTGCTTCTTGACCTTGCAAGCCCTTATGGAATTGAAAGGATTCACCCAACATGGTGCCGCTGAAGTAGTTTCCAAAGTCTCCTTGTAAATGCCTAGTGTTATTTCCTGTTGTAGAAATCCTAAAATCATTGTTACTTGAAAAGCAGCTCATTGCTGATGGATGTCGACTTGGAGCACCAACTCGACATATGGTTTAAAAACCCCAAAATTTCTTGACCTTGCAAGACCTTATGGAACTTTAGAGGCTCCCAAAAGTCTGAAACGTCATTACCATTTATAAGTATATGCTAGTTAGTACTCTTTAAGGAAGCACAAGCAACCCGTAGGAATGAATATAAATACAATAAACATAAGAACACGAAGACCTCTGAGAACTGGAAAAAAAAATTGAGCGATCTTCGAGTAGGATGTAAAGAGCTTTCTTGGTCAGATCAATAAACAATGAAAGACTTTCACTTACATAGTGAATGATAGAGAGTAGGAACAATGTCCTCCCTATTAACCTCGACAGGGTGAAAATGCCAATCTCCCAGTACGTAGAACTCCTCCTTCCATTTTTTAATTGAGGACAAAGTATCTAGTACCAAGGAACCCCCAGTCCTAGGCCTAACACTAGTGTACCACCACCCAGAGTTATTTCCGTCTTCTTTGAATGTAAATAAAGAGTTAAATTGTTCCACAATTAGCTCGGGATTCCCTAACTGGTTCTACAAGATTAGGGTGGCTATCAATGTTCGCCACCCGTTAGGGCACAGCTGGGTGGGAGCTATACCCCAAAAAAATAGGAACTTTCGAACGACCAGAGGAAATGTGAGCTTAAGGCCGGCATTCAAGATTCCCAAGTTCAGAGCCACGCATCCTATAGGGAGAGCGTTAGCCCGATCATTTGGCTTGGGGATAACTAGCTCAACCGAATTAGGGATACAGTATTTCGCCCTCCAGCTCGCTAACATGTCACCCGTTACTTCTGACCTATAAAAGTTCACCCTCCACTCCTCCGAGCTATTTCCCTCACCTTCTCCATGAAATCCGAGCTCATCCCCCCCCCCCCCAAAACCCTCCGAATAATCTATTCCCACATCTTCAGGACGACCTAAATCTGTCGGGTTCGCTACTGAAATAGGGATTGGGGTAAAGATCTCTTGACAACCTGAGGACGAGCTAGAAGAAGAGACCGATTCTTCATGTTGGTTACCCCAAGAATGAAACCTAGATTTGTTCTAACTCATTCCGCAGTCGAAGTTATAGAACAAAGACAAGAAGTAGACACGATTTCTATTAAGAAAAATAGCTAGGAGTAAAGAACAAACAACCTCACTCGAGTCTAGGAAGATCGTGTTGAGAGAGTTGTCTTGTTTTCGCGAGAAGGTGTGTGTAAGTGTTAAAGTGGTGAAATGAAAAGGGAAATAAGATTTAAAACAGTGGGAAAGTGAACAGCCACCACCTGGACCGTTAGATGAAAAGATGGTGGGAAAACTAAAGGCTCAGATTCACCCAAGCCAAAACGGCGTAGTTTTGGCCATACTTCCAAAGGAAACCACTTAAACAATGTGCGACAGCTCACCAGTGTGAACGTATGACATGTGGCAACCTTTCAAAACAATCTGCATGCCCGTTAGAGAAACGGACTGAGTTTTAAGGTCAGCACATCTGAAAGGGAAGCCCTGACCTGAAGGTAACTATTGACCACCGATCTCCGACCTTACATGGGTTTCACAAAAATATTGTAAGCACCTCGCTCTTGCTTAATTTAGGACGGATCTGCAGTTCAACTCGGAACTCAAACACCGTAATCCCTAGACACAATAATTGTCTGTTCTCTACACCCTGTCAAATCATAGTGGCAGCTTGTCATACTTGTAAAGAATGGCGTCAACACCGTCCATGTCCACCAATCACCTACAATTCTTCATCCTGCAGCAAATAATCATTTTCTGGCTTACTGGTGGATTGTCGAGACATGATGATAATCGGCCTCATTAGCCAATCATAAAGAAGATCGGTGACATACCATCCGAGCTTGGTACTGTAGCTAATTAGATTGACATGTACATAATTCCATGTAATTTGTGCTTAAATCCTTCTATAAATAGAAATGAGGGCTTTTAGTTAAAAGGCAAGTTTTCCAGGGAATACAATTTTCTCTCTATTTCACTATTCCAGTAAATTACCTCATACGAATCACCAATTAAGGCGATAAAGAATCAATCCAGTAATTTTGGAGCGACAAACAACCCTCATTACCAATAAAAGTGCTATTTTTCTTGAAAGTTAGCTCAAAATCGTGCTTAGCATATTTTGACGTTAACACTATTCATAAGGCCCCCATTTCTCTATGCACGTTTAACTTTTACTTTTGTTACCTAATATTCAAGGATATTAATGGCATTGTATTACTCAATAATCTTGAAGGATGTATCAATCACGTAGATATGGAGATCCTCTTATTTCTTTCCCTATTCAAATAGGGACGGTCTTTACGAATAATTGAATGGTGCGAGTTGGACTCCACTCTGTAAGAACTCTGAATCATTCTCTTGAAGCTCATCCTCTTCATCATAAATGATTTGTTTGCCCCAAAATGACCTAGATCAATAGGGAAATCCCAATTCATTGGGACTTTCGGTTCGTATGTTCGTTCTTTTTTATCCATCAAGATGGTTTTTTAGTAAACTAATTATGAAGGTATGATATTGTCCTCTTAGAGCCTATCCATACGATTTTGTTCTTTCAAAGGTCTCTTTTCAATTGGGTATGAGTGTTGTCCTTTTTCTTATAAATTAGTATTATTTTCCTTCTCGAGGTGATGTGGGATTGTGTTTATTACAATTATCCCACCTTAGGAAACATTCTCATTAGCCACACTTCCAACTAGGCTTTAGCTTTGATACCATTTGTATTATCAGTCACTATTGTCCACTTTTTGCATATAATCTAGCTCTTAGCCTTTGACCCTAAATGTCTCA
Source organism: Osmanthus fragrans (assembly GCA_019395295.1). NCBI lineage: Eukaryota > Viridiplantae > Streptophyta > Magnoliopsida > Lamiales > Oleaceae > Osmanthus > Osmanthus fragrans. The sequence continues at coordinate 530,069 of JAEDXY010000050.1, forward strand.
CCCCAATTGATAGTGATCATTTCATTTATAAATCAGTCATTTTTTCTTCTCCAAGCTATGTGGGATTGTGGCTAGTACTAAGTATATGCATAAATTGGTGATAGTGTACTAATCATTCTAAAGGTTAACAGAGAACCTTCACACACTTTGTATTGAGCCTTCAGGCGTACGCTACAACATGCCTATGTTGACCTTTCGCTATAGGACCAACCAACATCAACATTTAGAAATACATAAGAGAGCATTCAATTCATGCACATATGAATCACATAATTTGATATGTATGCATGATAAATGCATGTACTATAGGCGCTAAATGGCACGATAAGTTGAGAACAACATGCATCATAAGATATTACGTGCATAATAGTCCATGTGCTTTGTAGGAAGTAAGTATTTTCTTCTCTTAGTGACTTCTTAAATAGGCATCTTATACGTACCAAGCATCCTGAACTCTTCCCTTTCGAGTTGCAAATGGAAGTATATATTCATAGCTCAAGAATCAAATCAGAAATGGTGTCCTATTTGCCTTACGAGAGGCTAAAACGAATAGGAAACAAAATCATCTGGTCGGATTAACCACATGTGATCAGATGGTTTTACCTATTTCAATCACATGGGCGAGCTATTTTATTCTCTGGAATTCGGGATCACAAGCTTGCCTCTTCAGCCTTTCTTCCAGCGTGGTCCCTCAATTTTTTCTTTTATTCAACTCAGCCCTTCAATGTTTGCATCGTGGGTCTTTCATCCTCAAATCTTCACAATTTGATCCTCCACATTCCACAATGATCTGCAATTGATCTGATGCAAGTTCTTAAAATTTACAATTGAGTTTCCAAACTTTTTTATGTTGGATTTGGCTTTTAAAACTTATGAATCTCTTCTGATTGCTCTATATTCTTCCAATTGATCATATATAATTATATTGATCATCAAATGCTCTAAATCCATTCTAATTTAAGCTCAAAAAACACCTTTTGCATGAAACTGCATCAAAATGCATTCAAGACGGTATTACCTACAATTAACATAGTTTAACCTAAATTAGCCAGATATTCACTCAATTAACAATAAATAACCAAGAATAAGCGTAAAAAGTACACCTATAAGCTTAGATAGTAATTCACATATATATAATGATTCTCCATTGGTAGAAAAAGACATTGATGATAATAGGCTAATAAGAGTTATATGAAAACTTGCTTAATTTATACATATAATGGCCTATACACTTCTTTGATAGATGATATTTCTCTACAATGGCTTGGAAGTTCAAGCAATGAGTAGTTGAAAGGGAGCAATGGATGAAGAAACTTACTCTCCAAAAATATAAAACTTGAGAGATTGTTCAGTTACCTAAGAAATTAATTGGAAGTAAATGGTTGCACGTGAAGAAATATGGATATACACATAAGAGTATAGTATTGTTGAATAAAGGTTGGCAATTCTCCAAATGAAAGTAATTTATGAGTAATCGTCTCCCGTTATGAAGCATTCTTCAACTAAAATTTTGTTGGCCTTTGTAGCACAATTTGATCTCAACTAATGTAGCATGATACAAAGACCGTTTTACACGATAAAATAGAAGAAAAAATCCATATGATCCAATCACATGACTTCAAGTGGAATAAAAAATTTGACAGATTTACGATAAGACAAAAGTACACAAAGAAAATTTCATCATTTTGTATATTTTCTTAAAGCTAAAAATGGATTTATACTTTTACACTTCTCTGTGGATGATAAGTAGATATGCTAAAAGAATGAAAAACAATAATAATATCAAAGACTCAGCTGAATCAAGAGTTTAAAATGAAAGATCTAAGTGGAGCCAAGAAGACTATTGGCGGGGAGAATTATATAGACAAAAAGAAAGCAAGGTTTGTTAGATTCATAAGTAATTTCTGAAATTACTTCAATGGCTTGGCACGAGTGAACAGTCATCTTCTAGGACGCTGATTGCTCCTCATTTCAAGATTTGTCAATCAATTTCTTACATGGATGCGGACCATGAGTACATATTGTGAGCTTGTATTCAAATGCAATATGCAGCTTAATGTATGCAACATTGTGTACACGAACTGATATTTTGCAAAAGAGGTATAAATTCACAAATCACTATCTCGCAAGTCTGTGTACACCCCCCTAGAGTAGAGGGATGATTTCAAGTAAGCATGCTCAGGTAATTAGAAATATGTATAAGCAGCAACTAGTGATATGGAATTTGTCTTATGAGAATAAGCTAAAAATGCAAAAGGCAACCAAGATTTATGAAGTCTGTTCGCTTGGAGTGAGAGTGTAGCAAAGGTAAGGTAATGAAACAATCATTGGATAGTTGTGAAATGGAATCTGTTACATTACACTTAGTGCGTCAAAAGTTATGCTAACTATGATTACTCTTGTTATTTGATAAACGTCTTTGTCAATTGCTAGCTATGTGTTTAGTCTTGCTGGCTTTCCATAGAGTTGAAAATTCACCTTACATTTTACAGTTGCTTTGTCTACGTTAGAAGCAGAGTACAAGTCCAAACATTGCTTAGACTTGATCAGCATCTTACAAATTTGGATGCTTCTGATGGATGGGGATGCATTTAAATGCATTATAGAATTAACTTCATCATAAATTTTATCAAAGCGAGTAAATTCTTATATTATTTTTTCTTCCTCTCTTGTGCATTCAGTATTTTGTTCTCCACTATATTACTATTATTGTTCCAAAGCTATATTAAGCCGAAGTTTCGAGGTCAGCCTTTAGACTATAAGCCTATATGTGATTTCCTCAGTTGTAAGCTACCAAACCAAAAAGTTATCCTTATTCGAAACGACTCTTTTCAACTTGAGTTTATTTTTATTATGTCTACTTACTTTATACGTTTCTTAGATAATTTTTTTCTATGACTTAAGTTATTTTATCCATGTTTTCCCTATTATTCTCTTTTGCAAACTTCTTTTGAGATCTTTCCTAGTAGAAACTTTTAACAATCTCAAGAAACTCCAAAGGAATAGGGTAAAAAAATTGGTAAAGCGACATGAAATTCCTTTCAAACAAGACACCTACACCTATGTTAACGTCCTAAATCTTCCAAAGTTATGCTATGTTTGAAATCCCTTCTTCGTCGGGATCATTCTATTAGGTCAAATTCATTTTTGTTAGGCAGTTCTAAACTCCAATATAAGCATTTCTACAGTAATTTTATTTTGCATTTTCTTCCTACTTTTTAACCACATATAGGGACACTGATAAAGCGACCAAGTTATCTCACTATTAAAAAAAATAACTTTTCACAAAATCTATTTCAAAAAATCTCTACCAAGCAGGGCTTAAAAGGCTAAACCATGCTGATATCCACTTCATAAAAAAAATGTTAAAGAGCTAAGTCCTATAAATCACTAATAAGTGAAATGATAATTTTGCAAAATCTATTTTTTTAAAAAAATCTCTACCAAACAGGGCTTAATGGGCTAAACCTTGCTGGTAGCCACTTCATCAATATATATATATATATATATATATATATATATATATTTAAAGAGCTAAATACTATAAATCACTAATAAGTGAAATGATTGTCATCTGTTGAGGTATCTATCTAACACCAAATTCATTTTAGTGCATAAATGTATAACTTTCTATCGGATAGATGAACAAGAGAATAAAATATATTTGAAAAACTATAGAGAACTGAGTATATTGTTGTATTTCATAGGGGTTGCAATAATATAAAACATTTTTTTTGTATTTGTACGGTTGATGTAGTCCAACTTAATGGTCTCCTTATTTCACACATACGATCCTCCACTCTAAACAAGCCTTTTTACTAACATAAACAAACTTTTCTTTTCCTTAACTAGTTGTATGCTTCATTTTGACCCCTATTTTCTTTTCCATTCATAGATCTTACAAAAGAGATTCATAGAACATAAATTTTTTAACTCAATAAGACTTGATCTAAGATTTGATGCATGAATCTTGTGTTAAAAGGTCACATTAATAATCAATCCTCATGATACATCAACCCTAATATAAGTTGAGGCAGGATAACAATTTACATTTCCCTAAGTGCCATGGATGACTTGGATGATTCCTTTCACAGATTTTCATCTTTTCAAACAACTAGGACGTTAAAAAAGTAGTAATGGATAGATACCTATAATCCATTAGCAGGAGCTGACCTTATGGAGGAATGCGAGAAACATAAGGATTCACTTTAGTTCAACATGTATCAGTGTCTAGAAATAAAGAAAGGACTACGTAACAAAGTTGTGGATAAATTCCCATGAGAAATATTTATGATGCTTTAATCTATCAAAGTTTCAAAGGAATGAATCTTGAACAACTTGCATGGAGAAAGCATAACATTTAATTCAATGGATAGAAAGGTAGAATACAGAGCATAACATTTGTATTGTATAAGGGTGAATGAAACAGTTATATATATGTAAACATCACCTACACAAGGAATGAGTTTATAATTTACTTACCATGTAAAGAAACACTTTCAAATGGATCAAATTGATCTATTTAGATCCACTTGTATTGTATAAGGGTGAATGAAACAGTTATATATGTAAACATCACCTACACAAGGAAAGTTTATAATTTACTTTCCATGTAAAGAAACACTTTCAAATGGATCACATTGATCTATTTAGATCCACTTGTATTGTATAAGGGTGAATGAAACAGTTATATATGTAAACATCACCTAAAATTTGCACTATTTATGCAGCATGAAGTCGGTCATTGAACGATACAAGAAAGCCACGGAGGATCAGCTACAATCGAGCAATCCAACTTCGGAAGTCAAGGTAACATTACCCAACTCCCAGTGAGTTTTACATTGAATTAAAAGGGAAGTATGGAAAATGACTGTAGAATCTTAACCAAACCACTTGAAAAGATGCAATATACCGACACTAAGCCAGAAGGCACAATCACTGTTAGTATCTTGCATAACGTTTAGATTCTCGTCCTCTTGCAGGATGAGAAAATTGTGCTTACTGCATGTTTTGCTTGTTTTATTTTATTCTGTTATCTATCCCACAATTTTTTTGTTATGGTTCTCTGATACTAAAATAATATACAATCTTCAAATGATGTTTGAATATGTGAAAAAGCACTTCATGCAAACACCACGAAATATCTTGGTTACTGAAACAGAGAACAAAGACAAACAAGGTACACACAAATAACACAGACCACTTGAGGTTTACACAATCGCTTGTGTAAACTTGTTGCATAGTGTAATAGAATTTGACGCTTTCAGTACAATCTAGTTATGCCTTGATTTTTCTTTCGAAGGCCTAAAGAATCAATTTCTAGACCACATAAGATGTGCGAGTAAGAAGGGACTGTTCATAATGATTCATGGAAGAAGGGTAGTTATGTAACAAAAAAGTATGATCTCAAAATCAGTATGATAGAATTGAAGGTCTTGAATTGCTTGCTAGACGATTTATGTAAATCATTTGATCCATCTCATTCTACATTTTATTCTCCTATCAAATAATGTAGATAAATCCTAAAGATGCAAGGATGATTTATAAAATCAAATAAATGAACAAAGAATGTGAAATGGAGGAACTGACGAGGATATAAGGCAAAAGATTAAAGCAGTTTGGATTAAATGGAGAAGTATTAGATTAATTGAGTGATAATAAGATTCATCTAGGGTTATAAGAACGGCAATACAGAACATTATCAGACCTTTATGCTTTATAGGACTGAGTATTGCAAAGGCCAATGTCCATAAGATGAACATACTTAAAATGAGAATGTTAAAAAGGATGTGTGGTAGTATTAAAATGATAAGCTAAGAATGTGCATAAAGGAATGAGACCAGAGCTGGACAGATTTACTGAGAAATTCCTTCAAGGTGTTTGGTATGGTTAGCCTATGGCAAGAAACATTCGAAAAGACTAATCCAATGGTGCAGAACACAGTGCTTGTTGCCTGTTCATGCTGCACTAGCACCTATGCCCTCCATCCAGGGCCAGCTTTCAGAGCTCATCTGGCGATGGCACTTACTGGGCCTAAAGAAAGCTGGGAAACCTGCACGGTGCTCACCTTCTTAGCAAAATATTTTAAGTGCTAACATGGAAAGATGCAAGATCCTCAATGAAACACATCCTCACAGTCCTATCCCAGATAAAATTTAAAAAAAAGGCTATTATGATTTCGCAACATGTTCATATCTATTTTTATAACAGAGGTTTATTGTTATCTCAACTATTGTAGATAGACAAACTCAGGAAAAATATTAAGAAGAATGTTATCCTAGTCCTTGATACATTCTAAAAGGCCTAGCATGTGCAAATATCATAACAGGTAGACGCGATATTTGATTTTATGAGTGTGGCTTGCTCCATTGTCATATTAAGCACTTCATCTAAAATATTATGTCGTTGGGAAATGGGGAATCTTATTTATTTGATTCAGCGCTCACTATAAAGGAGAATTTAAAGTGAGTTCCTGCACAGAGTACCTTTTAAACCTACTCAATACTATGCAACATGTATTTTTAACCGGCAGAACAGAGCAGCTTTGTATGCTTGCAAGTTGTATTCTGGTTTCCATTGTAGCCTTCTATTCATATTTGAAAGATACGTTAAATGAAAAAACAATAATTAAAGCAATATATTTATATACTGATAGGAAGTAACGGGATGTTAAGAAAATGGTGACAATAGTATACGAGAGTTGACAGGTTGAATGTTCATATGCACACCAATCAGCTGCTCATAATAGTCCTGTTGAGTAAAACCTCAACGAGTACCCATCAATCATCTTCAGGCTTCAGTTAATAATCCAATATCTTGACGAATAATAAACGTTTTTGGAAAATGACAGTTTTTGGTTTCTCCACGTGTTTTTGAGTCAAAATGTGATTTTACATTAGAGAAGTAACATTAGAACATTATGAGCAAACCATTTGTCTCTTATTGATAAATTTAGCCACACATAATAGCCATGTCTATTTAAGAATGCATTCAACAGTCTTATTCTGCATATACTATACATGTTATATGCAGGCTCTACTCAAACTAAATTCAGGTAGTCCTCTACTATTAGGAAGAACAAGCTTAAGGTGAGGCATAAATAAGCATGTCCCAAGCATATCGCTATCTATAAATGTGTCATCATTTGTACCCAAAAGCAAAATGATCCATTTTATCACTAAGATTGATGTTAGCGCTGCAATAGAATGCCCCCAATGAAGTCCTAAAATTCAAATTATAACATGTAATACAAACATATTTTTGTCGAAGTGATAAAGTAATACCAACAGAGGAGAGTACTAATTTCACAATGAACAAGCAGATACAAGAAGACAATAAATTAGGACGAGAAAATCAATTTATCATATATATTCAAGGGTATCCATTACATTGAATGATCCTTCTATTTATAGAACTAATCCAAAATCAAAAAAACTAATATTATCCTAAAACTTTATCAAAATATTAAATCTAATCAAAATAAAATATTTTGAATCAAATTCTACTTTTAATATAATATCTAAATCCCATTTTTATTATATCTTTATCTCCATCATTTCTCTTTGGCTAAAAGAACTCGACTCCAACGAGGTAGATTGCAATTCCATAATCCTAGAAAGACAATCTTTCTTTCTGACCAAATAATGCAATCAACCACATAATGACTAACAACGAAATCTTCAAATCGTCCCTAAGAATACGATCTCACCAAGGGGGACGACATCTCCCAACAAAATATCGATAGGGAATGCAAAAGGCAAAAACTTATGCAATTCATTTTCAGAAACTTCAATTGATTGTGCACATCAAGAAGCAAAAGAGCTAGGCTATAGACTAGTCTGCAGAAAAAAAATGATTGTAACATCGAAAGCTCGAATAGGCCCCGATTAAGAAATAATTAAGCTATACTGAAAGTATAACTTTCTTTCAAGTGTGATGACCAATCAAATAGATTATCATTATGTGAATAATCAAAAAATCTTTTCTTCACGTGTTTAAGAAATCAGGTAAAAAAGACACGCAATAAAGCATAATAATTACTATTAAAATCTCGGAGCTTATATTATGCATCAAAAGTAAGCTCATAAATTTCATGATTGAAAAGGATTTTATCTTTTAACCTTGGCATGAAAAATAGGAACATTGACAACTATGGGAGGAGCTAACACAATATGCTGATTATTAGTAGACAACCAAATATGGACTGTAAATGTATGCCAGGGGATAATTTGCTTTAGATAAAAATAAGGCCACTCGAGGAGTATCACTTATTTGAGGTAAAACTAAAATAAAGTCATTGTGAAAGTCATGTAAAAGAGTAGGTGATATCAATTTTGTATGAGGTCAATGATACATGAAATATTTGACTTCGACGACAATGCTAGAGGTAATTCTAGTGTTGTTAAATTGGGAGGGCCTAACATGCCCTACTCAGAACCGGTCTATCAAAAATGGCCGTTAGTCAACCATAAACCGAGTGGGCCGGTCCATGGGTCAATAAATGAGAAACTCGAGGCAATCCAATTTAAATGTTTAACTGTCGAGCCCGTTTAACATTTTAAAAAATTTCAAAATAGTTTTTAAGGTTAAATGATAGATAAATATTAAACAATTAAACTTAAAAATTGATGGACAATGTTAAAGGTTGTCTATCAATAACATTCAACTTAAGTCTCTCATTAAGCGGAGGTTTTTGGTTCGAATCCTAGGGAACTCAATAAAAAGCCGTGAGGGGGTAAGAGGGTTAGATGTCCTACCAAAGTAAACATTACGTATGATATAACGACTTGAACACAAAGCTTGGGTCATTACAAGAGGAAAGTTGGAAAATAGTTGTAATTAGCATAATCTTGTAAGCTCAATCGTATAATTGTAATCAACATTAACTTATGAGCTCATTGTAATGTTGCTTCATAATTAACATAATTACATGAACAATTAAGTGAGCTAAAGTAACTGTTAGATAGGTTTCTTTCATGCCTATTTAAATGTCACTTTGAATGTTTCATAATTCCAATGGATTTTATATACGTGTTTTAAGTATACATGTGATATGCATTTCTGTTATCCGGCATAAGTATTAATTTGCCATTTTAAAATAGTCATATTGTTTTTTTTAATTTTACAACAAATGGTGCTATTGTACTTGACAGTTTTGGAAAAGGGAAGTTGGTGTGTTGAGGCAACAACTGCATAACTTGCAAGAGAATCATCGGTAAATCTTCTGCCTTTTTTGAAATAAATTAATATTTGACAATATTAATGGAAAGAACAAATAAATTCATTGAGATTCTTAAAATTGTAAAAGGTTGTCAACGATGATTAAATTCCTAGACAACTATTGTGGGCCATCATTTGATTTTGCAACAACTATTTCGTGCCACACAAGCAACATTGTGTTTTAGTTTAAAATGGAAATTAACCGAAAGGTTCTGGAAAAACACAAGACCAAAGTAAAATGCTCCATATGTGATAAATATTAAAACATAGATATCATCTATCATTTTGAAATTCTAAAGATATTAATGAAGAGACCATAAATCATGATTTTGGTTTAAGAAAAAAGGTAAGTTGATACAAAATATTTGAAAACCTTGGATCATACTCTGTCAAACACTAACCGCCCCTATACTATGATCATAGTATGAACAGTTTTTTGAAATTGTCCAATAAAAAATTAAAATATATTTTTACCTTTATATTACAATGTAAACAATATCCTAATGAGCTTAGTTGCAAGCATAAATCTTTTTCACCATCATATATTCATATTTAATCCATTTTGTCACTCTGTGTCAAAGGTCTAGGTAAATCAAATCTTTGCAACCATCACACGCCATTTTAATTTTGGTAAACATCTCCCTTCTTTAGTTACACTATTAAAATTGCATCATAGCTACGAATGGGAGCTCTAGGTTTATGCAAGATATGTTCTACATATCTAAGTCATAGTTTTAATTTATCCTCAAAAATGTTACCTTTACTTGTTAGCTCGTACTATTATTTCTTATTTTATCTATTCCGGTGCAATCATATATCCACTGGAGAAACACTTTATACAATATTGAACATGAAAGGTAAGAGTTATAACAAACTCATTTGTTTTGTTAGTATAAGAGAAGCTAAAGAGAAGGCATTCTTTTAAAAAATAAAATAAAAAATAAAAAAATTATATATATATATATATATATATATATGAAGTTAGATGAGTCAGTTAAACAACCAAATCACGATATAATCATAGTTAATTTACCTATTTTAAATTTGTTGAAAATGTGCATCTTCATCCTCTTCATAGATTCTTCCTTCCGAAGCTTGAATTCTTATAGAACAAGCATGTCATTCATTGAATAACTTGTCAAAGTAATTCCCTACTCATTGAATAACTTGAATTCTTATAGCACATATGTTCGATAAAAAGATTATAAAAGTGATTATATATCATAGAATATACTAAAAATCTCACCGACCATTTAAAACTAAAAAAGGAATCATTTCAATTTTTATTCCTTTTACGTGTATTTTCAATCACTAGAAGGAAAATACATATTTATTTATTTATTTTTGAAAATATGACTTGAAAAAAGAGAGTCAAGGGTTGAAGATGGGATCGATGATTAAATAAATTGAATAGATAATACATTTTTATAATTTTCTTTTAAGAAGGGAATTTGGAAAACTCAGTAGAACTGATTTCAATTCACCAAGTTTTACAAGTGAACTAGTCGATTCTTTGGTTTATTTTTTCATTAGGAAGGAAAAATTTCATTGTGAAGGCAGATGTAAATACTTGATTATCTCAAGGTATCAGTTTAATGTACCTGCATGTCTCCTAGCCTAAAAGATTAAAAACTTATTAGCTATGTACACTGGATGTGTCCTAGGCTAAAAGATTAAAAACTAATTAGCTAATTACTTTCAATCATATATCCTTATTAATAGAAGTATCAAATACTTGAGGCAATGATAGCTTACGTTCTATTGAGAATATTTCCTTAGTAGGGAAGTGGTTATGGATTAGACAAAATAAAGTAATCAAAAGCATGGACTACACAAAAACAGATGTTATACAGGAAATTCACTTCTATATGTCACTTATGATTTATATCCCATTTTCAATGATTCCATGATGTTTGAATTGGACCTTTATCTATCACTTGTCCTCGTTTGTATGGCATACCAGCTCTCTGCAATACTAATGCCCTTCAACTCCTTAACCATTGAAATCCATGAGGATGGTGAAAACTTAGATATGTCCCAAAACTCAGAAACTTCTTGTTCCCTATCTCGAAAGATCTTATTGTTTCTCTCAGTACCACAACTAAAGAAACTCACTTCTATCTTTTATGGAAAATCAATCTCTGGCGAGATATGGCTGAGACTATTTACAATCTTTGGGAAGTGTGTCAGAAGCTGCATCTCTGGTTCATTTGTTCAACACGAAGTTCTGAGGTTTGGAAACATCAGATAGGCTAAAATCTTTAGACATTGTGCTGCAATAGATATAACTTGGACCATATGGATGGACAAAAATGGTAGAGTTCTTCAGAAGCATAATAACAGTCCTCATTGCTGCTAGTGGTAAAGAGTTATGGTTTTGTCATCTTTATGGGCTAAAGGTGAGGGAATATTAATAGTTTAGAGGACCTGAGTGCTTGTCCTACTTCTGCAATTATTTTTCCTGTTAATAAATTTCATCGTTTATTACGTGTGAATGCATTATATACATACGTACTTACATGTATGTGTGTGCTTGCATTAACAACCTAAATAACCTAACTTACATTTCTCATGATCATAGTCAATTGATGGGAGAAGAGCTTTCTGGTTTAAGTGTCAAAGATCTACAGAACCTGGAGAACCAGCTGGAGATGAGTCTCCGAGGTGTTCGTATGAGGAAGGTTCAGAATTTTCTTCTGCTTTATAATGTGAATCCTTTGCTCTGCACATATCAAATAAAACTATTAACATAATTTTCATAATTTTGCAGGACCAAATTTTAATTTCAGAGATACAAGAACTGAATCAAAAGGTCAACTTAAAAAATTGCACCAAATCATTTTCCATCATATTTCGACAAATGTCCCAACTAGTTGCTAAATTTCATAATTTTGTTGCAGAGAAACCTCATCCACCAAGAGAATGTGGAACTGAATAAGAAGGTAAACCTTATTCAACAAGAAAATATGGCATTGCATAAGAAGGTAGTGGTGTAGATTAATAAATCAAGTTTCAAAATGTTTTGTGAGTCAAAGTACTATATTTGGAGCACAATTTATAAGAAGAACTATAATAGGTTCCTCAGCGGAAATGCTTGTTGTTCAGGTTTATGGAACTAAGGATGTGAATGGAGCAAACAGTAACGCAATTCTCACTAATAGTTTAAGCATCAGAAACGACCCACATGAACCTGTTTGTCTCCAGCTTCGCCAGCCACTACAGCAGAACCTGGAGACGCCATCAGGAATTACAACATTGGGGTAATTGTCCATCCAACATACTTCACTAACCACCAATTCAACACTATATTGATTCAAGACTTGTTTTGGTGGGGAAAAATGCAGCAGATTACGAATTCAATAACAAAGAGATGAGGAGAAGTCAAAGGTGCCAAGTAATCTCTTAATGCTAAAGGGCGCCACAGTTACAGCTTTTCATTAAATGCTAAAAGTGGTACAAGTACCACAGCTATTCCAGAAAAAAATACTTGATATTTGGCGTCGCCCAGTTTCCGAATTCCTTGTGTGAGGTAAATCTAAATAGATATAGCTTTCTAGGTCATTGTGACAATAAATAAAAAGAATATGGTTGGCCTTGCATGTTTCATATCTTTTTAGATGTCCCAATGCTTATTTATCTATTTAAACTTGAAGGAAGTCGCGACACGAGGGAAAAATTTCTTACTCGTATTATTTTATGAAAGATACATTAGGTTTAAATAAATAGAGTTAGGAAATAAGGGAAAAAAGGAAACAAACTAATAATGGAAAAATATAATAATTCTAATTCTAATTTCCTAACTTTTCTACACTCCCCCTCAAGTTGGTGCATAGATGTCAACCATGTCCAACTTGCTTATCAAGTGTTCAAAGTTAGGTCTTGCAAGTCCCTTAGTTAAGATGTCAGCTGTTTGTTGGCCAGAAGGCACAAATGGTACACAAATAGTTCCAGCTTCAAGTTTTTCCTTAATGAAGTGTCGATCAATCTCAATATGCTTCGTCCTATCATGCTGGACAGGATTGTGAGCAATACTTATTGCAGCTTTGTTGTCGCAATATAACTTTAGAGGTAGCTCTACAGTCTTCTTAAGTTCTTCAAGGACTTTATATATCCACAATACTTCACAGATCCCATGAGCCATTGCTCTAAACTCAGCTTCTGCACTACTTCTGGCAACCACATTTTGCTTCTTGCTTCGCCAGGTAACCAAGTTTCCCCACACGAAGGTGCAATATCCTGAAGTAGATCTCCTGTCAGTCACTGAGCCTGCCCAATCTGCATCAGTAAATACTTCAACACTCCTTTGATTAGTCTTCTTGAAAAATAGACCTTTCCCTGGAGTAGACTTCAAATATCTCAAAACTCGATAGACTGCCTCAAGGTGTTCTTCATAGGGTGCATGCATGAATTAACTTACAACACTGACTGCGAAGGCAATATCTGGCCGTGTATGGGATAAATAGATCAGTTTCCCAACCAACCTCTGGTATCTCCCAGTATCAACAGGAACACTTCCTTTTTTCCAGAGCTTCACATTAGGATCCATGGGAGTCTCGGCCGGTTTGCATCCGCTCATCCCTGTTTCCTTCAACAGATCAAGGATATATTTTCGTTGAGAGACAACAATTCCTTTCCTTGAACGAGCAACTTCCATTCCAAGGAAGTACCTCATCGCTCCCAATTCCTTGATCTCGAATTCCAATGTAAGGCTTTTCTTCAGTCTCTCCATCTCAATCACATCATCTCCTGTGAGAATAATATCATCAACATACACTATTAGTACAGCAACCTTTTGTTCGGAAGAGAATTTGAAAAATAAGGTATGATCAGATTGTCCTTGAGAATATCCTTATTTTCTTACGGACTGTGTGAACTTCTCAAACCAAGCCCTTGGGGACTGTTTGAGACCATACAAGGACTTCTTTAGTTTGCACACTCTTGAGCCAAACTTCTCCTCAAAGCCTGGTGGACCATCCATGTACACCTCTTCCTCCAAGTCACCATTGAGAAAGGCATTTTTCACATCTAGTTGTTGTAAGGGCCAATCCAAATTAGTAGCAATAGATAAAAGTACTCTCACGGTGTTCATTTTTGCAACTGGGGCAAAAGTCTCGGAGTAGTCAATGCCATATGTCTGGGTGAATCCCTTAGCTACCAACCTAGCCTTGTATCTTTCTACGGAACCATCAGAGTTGTACTTCACAGTGAAGACCCATTTGCAGCCCACAGTAGTCTTACCGGCTGGTAGTACCTCAACATTCCAAGTATTGTTCTTCTCAAGAGCTTTCATCTCTTCAAGCACTGCTTCCTTCCACTTTGGAACTTTTAGAGCCTCCTGTACATTGTTAGGAATTTCTACACTAGACAATTGAGAGGTAAAGGCACCAAGAGATGAAGACAATTTCGAGTATAACACAAATTTAGACAGTGGATGACTAGTACATGATCTTACCCCTTTTCGAAGAGCAATAGGAATGTCAAACTCGGAAGACTTAGAATGTTGATTTGTCCTCAGCTCGGAATCATGGTCGTGCTGTAGAGTTAACTCATCGTTCTTTTTCTTGTGATTCTTCTTCAAGTAGACAATCCCTTTCCAAGTTTGGTCACCTTCCTTGAATCTATTATCCGTTGTTTTAGCAGAATTATCATGTTGTGGCACTATAGTAGGCTGTCCCTTATTGTTGGTTTCCACAGGTTGTTTTTCAAAGTTTTGGTTTTCAAATGTAGGCCTAGATTCAGGAGAAACATCACTCATAGTGAGAGGAGTTTCAAGGATTAAATCTTGGCCATTTGCTGTAGGTGCAGAGGTATGAATCCCAGAGTCCTGTGAGAGAAACACATCATCTGAGAGAAAGACATCGCCAGAGTTAACAAATGAATCTTCCCTAAGAGTCTCCCCCTGAAGATGAGAAGCCCGAAAAAACGGTTGGTTTTCAAAGAACGTGACATCCATTGTGATAAAAAAGGTTTTCGAAATCGGGTCAAAACATTTATAGCCTCTCTGAGTCGGGGAGTAACCGACGAAAACACATTTTTTTGCTCTGAGGTCCAGTTTACTAATGTGTCTATGGTCATGAACAAAGGCGGTACAACCAAATATTTTTTGAGGCAGATCAGCAATAAGGCGAGTAGTTGGAAAGCAATTTGTGAAAACGTGGAATGGAGTTTGAAACTGTAAAACTTTGGATGGCATTCGATTTATTAAGTATGCAGCAGTTAAACCGCTTCGCCCCACAGATACTTAGGGACTTTGGTTGTAAAAATCAAAGCTCGAGCCACCTCCAACAGATGCCTATTGTTCCGCTCAGCAATACCATTCTGTTGGGGTGTATTGATGCAAGAACTGTGATGAATGATTCCTTTCTCAAGAAAAAAACTACCTAAGGTTGCGTTAAAGTACTCTTTCCCATTATCGCTTCTAAAGACTTGAATAGTAGTGTGAAATTGTGTCTGCACCATATTATAAAAATTTTTAAAAACCCGTTCGACCTCTGATTTTTCTTTCAATAAATATACCCAGCAAAGTCGAGTATGATCATCCGTAAATGTGATGAACCATCTCTTGTTAGAGGGTGTACTTATCTTATTGGGGCCCCAAACATCACTGTGAATAATAGTAAAAGGGTTTGATGGTTTGTACGGTTGTGAAGGGAAAGATGTGCGGTGGTGTTTTGCAAGTTCACAAATTTCACAATGAAACAAAGATGGGTCTTTATTGATGAACAACTTAGGAAATAAATGTTTTAAATACTTAAAACTTGGGTGGCCTAATCTTAAATGCCATAACATAATATCACTATTATTCGAAACAGAAATAGATTCAAAGCAGGTACTTAGTTGTTGGGGTTGCCGCCTTGATTCAAATCCATCATCAAAGAAGTAGAGTCCTCCACTATGTTTAGCACTGCCAATCATCCTCCCCGAAGTCAAATCCTGAAACACACAATGAGTTGGAAAAAAGTTAGTTTGACAATTTTGATTACGGGCTAACTTACTGACAGACAAAAGGTTACAAGATAGTTTGGGAACATGAAGAACATCATGTAGAGTAAGTGATGGAGACACTACAATAGAACCTTTTCCAGCAATGGCTGAGAGAGTGCCATCAGCAATCTTAATTTTCTGGTTACCTGCACAAGGATTATATGAAGAAAAAAGATTCGACAGTCCTGTCATATGATCCGTTGCGCCTGAATCTATGATCCAGGTGTGATCAGAGTTTACACTAATGAGGGCAGCCGTCAAATAATTACCTTTCTGAGCTAAAGAACACGATGGAATTTTTTGAGACTCGAGGAGTTTGTACAGTTGGTCTATCTGTTCATTGGTGAAGGGGAACGTGCTTGAAGACGATTGCTGTTCTTGATTCAAGACGCTGGCCTGGAATGCACGTCCATCTCCATTAGAATTTTTCTTCCAATTTTGAGGCTTACCATGGAGTTTCCAGCATGTGTCCCTAGTGTGCCACAAGCGTTTGCAATGGTCGCACCACGGTCGTTCAGATCGCTTACTATCCTTCTTCGCTTCCCCTTGAAAACTCCGAGTTACAAGGGCAGAATTTTCGACTTCCGAATTGACAGTAATAGGACCAGATTTATTGTTAAGCATTACACTTTGTCGTGCTTCTTCTCTTCGAACTTCAGAGAAGGTTTCACGAATTGTCGGCAAAGGTTTCTTTCCTAATATTCTGCCCCTCACTTCATCTAGCTCCTTGTTAAGGCCAGCCAGGAACATGAAGACACGGTCATTCTCCTGCCGTTTCATGAACCGGACGCTATCCTTCACGCACTCCCAGATATCATCATAACAGAGGTCAATTTCCTGCCACAGGGTCATCAGCTCGTTGTAGTAGGAGGTTACATCTCGGTCACCTTGTTTAGCATGCCACAGTTTGGACTTCAGGCCAAATATCTGTGATGAGTTTTCCAGGTCCGAGTATGTCTCCTTGACAGCTTCCCAGACCTCTTTGGCAGTCGGCAGAAACATAAAAGGCTTACCAGTCGCAGGTTCCATGGAGTTCACCAACCACGCGATGATTAAGGAGTTTTCTGATTTCCAGGTCTTGAGCGCTGTAGCCGGATCTCCATCTCCAGGTTTTGTGACTTCCCCAGTCAAATATCCAAGCTTCCCCTTACCTTCCAGGATCAGGCGAACCGTGTGTGACCATTCGGTGTAGTTCTTCCCGTTTAGACAGTGGACACTCACCTGGAGCGAGTTAGCAGACGCCTCCGAGCCATTGAACGAGATGTAGGAGTTCAGGTTCGAACTCGCGGTGCTATCGCCTGAAGCCGCCGAGTTCCTGTTGGTTGCCGTCGCCCCAGTTAACGCCATCTTCCACTGGTTATGGGTTGCCATGGGTAATCCCTAGGTCGCGGTGCTATCGCTCTGATACCATGAAGGAAGTCGCGACACGAGGGAAAAATTTCTTACTCGTATTATTTTATGAAAGATACATTAGGTTTAAATAAATAGAGTTAGGAAATAAGGGAAAAAAGGAAACAAACTAATAATGGAAAAATATAATAATTCTAATTCTAATTTCCTAACTTTTCTACAAAACTTGTACTCGATTTCATGAGTTTACTTGAAAATAATTATACATAACCATCTACTACTACCAGATACAATATGATTCCAAAGTGAAGCAATTCATATAGGTTCTTAAGAAACAGCCAGTTGCAAAGCATGACAAGAACATATGATATGACAATATAAAGATAATTAGGGGGGCCTCGGAAAATTGAATCTTATAAGATTCTGCACTGCACAAGCTGCAGAGGTTTCTGCATGGGTCAAAAGTATGTCATAGTGCACGTTGGAACCATTCTACACATTATTTAAGCCATCAATCAGAAGTGTCTATTTCAGAGTAACTGGAAATACAAAAAAATTTATGCATCAACTAATGTAATTGCATGCACAAAAACAAGTAGGTTCTAACTTCTGAGTGTTTAGACATGAATAAGTAGAATAAAACCATCAGTGAGTTAAACTTGAAAGAGAGTGAAAAAATTAGAAGACTTCGAGACTCTTAAATAGACATTAGCCTAACCTGCAGTGATACTGTAAGAACAAAGTAAAACCAAATTTATAGACAAAATATATTTGTTGTTTTGATTTTGAAATACAAGTTACATGCTAGAAAGAACAAACTCATTTTGCAAAAATCTACTGTCAAATCAATTTGAAGGGGACAATTAATACACTGAACTAAGATAGAAAATGTCAGTTCAGCATCTCCCCGTATCAAAAGCAGTAAAAACCTCTGGCAAGTTTATAGTGCAAATTGATTTCTCATTAGAAATACAAATTAACCACAATAAACACATTTAATCAACCTTTGCAGTGATAATACTACATTTAAAAATACAGCTTAATAATGCTTTTCAAGATTTTGAAGTACTACCTTTACAAGAATATTACTCATGGGTTGCAACATAAGCATTCAGTTAGAATGTTCGGGGCAGATCTTTCCAACATAATTAAAACCAGAGAAAAAAATGGATGGCACGAGAAGACAAAGATAAGATGTGATTATTTACTCAGATCTAGTAATGATAATTATTCTATGTATACAGGACATATATTATAAAAGAAATCAGAAGAAACACTGATAACTGAACAACAATAGGAACTAGGATCTTAAACAGGAAAATGATGCAATCTGAAGGCAAGTCAGAACATTGCCAGCTTTTATAGGAACAAGCATGGCAAATATAGAGTACGGTCATAGTTGAATTATAGGAACAACAGTATGATTATCTAGTTGATGGCTCAAGTTCCTTGCACTGAAAGAGAAGAATGAAACATATATTAGCAGATGGCAATGAATTTGAACAAAATGAATAAAAGAAAAGGAAAATTCGTTCAGGACACATCAGATCATGTTGGAAGTGCAAGTGCATATAAATGAAAAGTCAATGTCCATATGTAAAAAATTGTTGGAAAGATTGCAAAAACAAACAGAATATGGTTTATAAACTGGAAGAACCATGCAACTTAGAATAAAATTGAAGTTTGACATGAATGGAACGGGGTTAATCAAATTCCTCAGTTCCTAAAAGCTTAGAATTTACATTTCTGATTGAGAACTTAAAACAGTGAAAACAGATAATATGAAAGTATCATAAATTCAAAATGATGACACTTAAGCATGTAAATTATAGTTATAGCTTCATCAGACTTCATCACAAGCTTCAGTTCCTTAGAACACTAGCAGTTCTCCTTAATTAATTGAAAACCTCCCAATTCCTTGAGTAAGCTTCTTATTTACTGAATAGTTCTAGATTAACTTGACATACAAATTAGGTGGAAAAGTTCTACCATTATTAATTTTAAGTTCAGGCATTATTAGGATATGTATTAATTGAACATAATTAAGATAGAGAGACGGAATAACTTTTTAAAATTACTAATGAAAAGGATGATCATTAAAAATATAAATGAACCTAAAAAATGTTTTCTGGATACTGTAGCCTAAGTTGGAAAGATTCACTCTTATCAATACTTGCCCGTTACTAGTTTTCAAAAAATAAATAAATAAGAATGGAGGCATTCAAGTGGGCCTTTGCTATTTGCAGTTCATAAGATTTATCCTATCCTATCCATGAACGTACTTAAAAGAGGGAAAACATATATTTAAAGGGAAAACAGGATTGTGGTTCATCCAGAAAACAAATAAAGAGAGAAACAAGAAACTTTCTTTTCATGGTGGTCCATCAGACATTTGCATCCGACATGAACATTTAAAAAAAAAAAAAAATCACCATTTATTTACATAAAGAAGTCAAACGAGTATTAATTTCAAAGTTCATCTATCTACAAGATGGACACAGAGAAACTAATGTTCATCACAAATTGCAGGACTTCATAATAATTTGGAAACAGAGCAAGAAAAATACCAAGAACTAAAGATGGCCAGATTCACGGAAAGTGGCATCAACAAATCGTGTATCCTCAAAGTTATAGTGTGAGAAGCAAATTTGAACTGGAAGAATATGAGATTTTAATTTAACTCCATCTTGAGATGATTATTAAAAACACCCTTGTGTTTGTATGATCATAGTTTTCCTTCTCTATTTATGGATTTGTACTATGAGTAACCGTGCAGCGCTTCTATTTTGGTAACTACAAAACCATAATTATGGATAAATGTCTCAATTAGCATGTAACATTTCTCCTTGTTTTAGCATTATTTCATGTTTGCATAGCATATGCCGGGATATGTACTTGTTAGAAATCAAGATGGTTGTGTTCAGAATTTCTAGAAATAGACAAACTCTAGCAAGTTGGTGGTGCAGTGTTCCTGTGCAAATTGTCCAATTGGTATCAGTATTCAACTTAAGTATCTCTTAAGGAAAATGTTCAATTGGTACCATAATCCAACTTTAAGTCTCTCTTAAAAAAAAAATGTAATAGGTCCAAATCATGAGGACGTGACAAAAAGCCGTGACGGATAAGATGGTCTAAGCTTACCCATAGTGGACAATACGTAAATTAACGGCTATGACATAGAGACTGGGTCGTTCCACTTACACTTTGATACATGAAATAATTTGATATTCTTTTACCCTAAATTATCTTCCTCTTCTTCTCTTTCTTGTTTTCAATGTACAATATAGGCTCAAACATTTTAACGGTAAATTTATGATGTATTGCGTGTTTCTTTGGCTTGATTTCCTAAAAATGTTAAGAAAAGGTTTTTAGGATAATCTATTTCACTAGTCATCAAGCTCGAATGAAAGTTATTTTTTCCATATAGCATAATTGTTTTCTTATCGAGGCACATTCGAGCCTCCGATGTTGTAATCATTTATTTTTGCAGGCTAGTTTACGATAGTCCCTTGGCTCATCGCTATGCAGAGCCAATTGATGTTTTGTTGGATGGACTATATGCTACTTTCTAGAGTTTGTTTCAGTATTTGATTTATAAGAAAGATAGCCTCCCTCGATATAAGTTCAATCATATGTACTTGTTAAGAGTTCAATACAAGTATTTGGTCAGACAAAATATTGACCCCCATGAAGAATGAAGTTGCAGTCCATCTCGTAAGAATCGAGTTCTCTAGGACAGGAGAAATGACAAAAAAAAAAAAAAAAAAAAGATAATTAATTATATTTGTTTATTATAATTTCCTAATTCAGCTAAAATTAGGTTATTGTTTGATATATTTTCTAGTTTGATTAAATTAGAATTTATTTACTTTGTTTCCTTCTCAACTTAGGTTTGTTTAGACTCTCTATAAAGAAAGAAAGCTATGCATTCTAAACTTACAATTTGATATATATATAAAAATAAAAAGTAAAAATTGATTTTCTCTTAACCTAAATTCTCTTCCTCTTCTCTTTCTTCTCTCTTTCTCATTCTTTTCTCAATATTGTTCTTGCTCATTGCATACAATGACAAATAGCCTACATAGGATTCTCAGTCTCTTCTTTATACCCTGTTCCTTAACACCTAATTCCTACTCCTTCAATGCATTCATCTCCATGTCAAATATGGCAGACCATCGTACCATGCACCTCAATCAGGCCTTTGTATCGAACATCGGTGCCTATTTTTAATCGTCACTCCCAACCACATTGATTCACTCCTCGTGATGGAAAAGGCATAATAAGACATCTTCATCACTGGAGTCCTCCGCTAACAACTCTTTAATTGTCGCACCCATCTTCCGTACCACCATTGTTGCAAATAAAATCACAAGTTGTACCTGTATCTAGTACTAGCGGGAAGCAAGACGAAAAACCTTATGGGTTCTAAAATATACCGCCACATAATCGACTTTTTAGTTTCTGTTGATTTATAAAAAAATAAAAATAAAAAAGCCAAAAAATAGGCATCAAATATTTGTGGATTGACTCACAATACCTAAAATTGATTTGAAATATTATGTACTGATAATTGAAAAAATTGAAAATTTCAATAGTTTCTTTTATTAATTTATAAACTACGAAGTCTATAATGAAACCCTAAGCCCCTGTTTATGCTAGAATAAAAAACATAAAAACGTAAAAAGAAGCTAATGACTAGTTTGCCCTCACTTATTAAATAAAACAAGTTAATTACCTTAAACAATACTATTTAAAGAAATTAAAGGTTCATCTTGTGTGTGTTTTTCACCATTTGCATCACGGATAAATTTATTGCAATAGTTATGATAGCTTCCAACAAGCTATTACATTGTTGATATAGTACAAATAATATTTTTCTTTCAAGATCGAGACTTTAAACCAATCAATACCATGGAATCACATAGATGGACATTTAAACTACAAATGTCTAGAGGAAATTTTTATCAAGAATTTGTTAATGGCAAGTTGCACATTGCCTTTACCATATGCATTTCAGAGACTAAAAGCTTTACCATAACTCATTCATGCAAATCTTTTTAGACTGAGAACACTACTAAACAACAAATCATATTTTCTTCTATTTGTTGAAAGAACTTGATGAAAAAGAACAAAGACGTAAATTTTCTATTATAGGGTTGAATCTAAGGCGTGTGAATTAAACAATGGAAATCTAAAGATGAAATCTTCCATGAAACGAATGCCTAGACATGAAACAAATGGGATAGATGTCCATGCTAGATTTGAAGAACTTGAAGATAGAAAATAATCAAGAGAAAAAGAAAGAATCAGAATTAATCAATAGATTTCTCAAAACAAACGCATAGGGTGGTTGATGGCAGGGATGGTTACGACCGACTTCCTCCCTTCTTTCTATTTGTCTCCTTGTCTTTGTGCCTATTCCCATAAGGAGGAGGACACACAAGCGAAGTGATTTTTCTATGATCCGCTTGCTTGAACGACCAAATCTCAATTTGTGGAAAGCCTTCGATGGCTTCCTTATGAAAACATAAATTTTTATTTGGGTATAGATGGTATCTCTTTATTCTTCGTGATATTGACCACATTTCTAATCCCTATTTACATTTTAGTGGGTTGGGAACTTTGAAAAACATGCAAGTTCAGATTATATTTAAGCAAACAAAAGATCTTCCATTTCACCATCAGCGAATTCTCCACCTAGAAATACTATTTGCAAAAAGTTAATTAATAAGCAAAGTTGCTGCTATTTATTATAAACCACAAAACTTTTGAGCCTAAAAATAATATCTAAAGTCTATGAAAAAGGAGATTAAGATGATAGATAAATAAGACATGAAAACTTGTTGACAAATATTATGCTCAGATTCTTCAGTCTAGACGATATACCCGTGTCGACACTACACAGGTATGGGTATGGATCCCGTGTTGGATCCTTCAATTTAGTAGACACAACAGAAACGTGGAAGAAGATCGCCATGGAGAAGCAAAAGTTGTAGGGACATAGAGTGGGTCCATGATTTTTAAAGCAATAAAATTGATTCTAATGCATGAAACAAAGATTTTTGGATCATTTTTAGCCTTATCCCCCTATCTTAAGTTATAAACAGAAAAGGACACCTATATATGTACCCATACCCAAGTCCAAGCAATATAGGTTGTCAATCTAAAGGACAAATAATCGACTTAAAATGGGTTTTCCAATTCAAACTTGATAAAGGTGTATCGTCTTAAAAATGCTTTATATTGCTTGAAGCAAACACTTCGAGATTTGAATATCAACATAAATATGTATTTCAGACATTTGATTTTCAAATAAATCAAAGTAATCCTTGCCTCTATGTTAGAGATGGCATAAAATTGAAAATTACAGTTAACCGAACCGAATGGGGCGCAAAAAATTAAACTGATGGTGCAATGAGTTGGTTGTGATTTTGATTTCAATGACCCGATTCGTGGTGGGCGGGTATGGTATTTAGCGACGGTACCCCGAACCGAACCGATTACCCGTTTAAAAAAAATTAATTGGACAATTGGACTTCTTTTAATAATTCTTAGTATAATTATGGCTCATTACCTTACCAACCTGTTAACATGACCAGCACACTAACTCAATTTTTTAACCTTAACTTAACCCTACTCACACTCACTCGCTGAAAATACACAGAAAATAAGAAATGGGCAACGACGAGGAAGAAAATTCGAAATTGGAATCAACAACACCATCTCCGCCTTTTGCCGTGCCGCAGCTCCAGATTTGACGTTATAATCAGATTTGAATTCGAAAGGTATAGGCTGTGTATCGTCCATAGTGTGCAACATTCAGATCTTATTCTGATATCTATATCTTGATTAGTTCACTGTTATTTTTTTATTATTGTAGCTTTGAAATGGCATTCTAAATAGGCTATATTTCCTTATATTGTATTATGTAATGGAAGTATGTGTGGGATGACTATAATTTAAATTTGAAAATGTCTTCTGTTATTGGAATGAAGATATTTCTTGAATTAATTTTGACAAGTCTATTTTATATGAGGCTCTCCTTCCCGAGTCATCTCATACATTTTCTTCTATTATGATTTTTCCCTCTTTCTTTTACTGCTCGCAGGAGTTGAGCTCATTAATCTATTTGGTTCCCTAATTCTCTCTCTCCTTTTTGTTACTTAATACAATATTTACTTGGTTGGGTACTTTAATTTTATTGCTAGCAGTTTTGGTATGTATACTGGTTGTTAATTATTTGTATGGTATTAAATTAGTATTTTTTAATTTGTCTATAATTCTCTTATTTTGGATTGTTTTATCTTAACTTCTCAAAGGCCAAAGAAAGATCTTTTAAACTGTTTACATTTTCATTTGAGATATTGTTTCATAAATTGGCTTAGTACTGTGTTTTTGTTTTTATTGATTTTTATTCATAATCTTTTTTTTCAATTTGGCGACTGGACTTATAAAAAATAATTTATTTTCATGGTTATTAACCGAACCGAACCGAGCCGAACCGACTTTCGTGGTTATGGTGTGGTTATGGTATGACAAAAAATTTGGTAGTGCGGTTATGGTTTTGGCCAAACCGACCCGTTGTCATCTCTACTCTACGTAAAACTCAAAATAAGTATAATTTGTATGTACATACATTAATGATCTTTTTATATGGAACCCTGTCATAAAATGACAAGAGATTAAAAAAGTCACTTGTTTGAGATCACACAACTAGGACATTAAGATATTTTCAATACATACAAGTGACGCATCTCAAGAAAATCATGATACAAATTTATTAAAGAAGTTCCATATGCCAGTATCTAGACCATCGTATAGTACGGGCTCCTAATGAAAGGCTAATGACAAATAATTGTAAAAAGAATACTAATGAGATTTTATACGGAAAACTAGTGGATGACTCATTTAACTTACATAAACCCTTGTGACATAAGCATCACTTCAAGAATTATGTGTCTAACAAGCTTCATTCTACAACCAAAAAAAGGATTCTAAGATATGTGAAAGGATAGGATCCTTTGACAAGAAAAACACATTTGGTAATTCATTTTCTATATAATAGGAAATCATATGTGATGCAGCCACAAGTCACGAGACCTCGGTACAACAATAGATCATCCGCATGTTCCAACATTATACTTTAGTTAATTTATGTGTCTTTTTATATTCTCATTTAATTTGTTTAGAGAATTATGTTGTCTTTTATTTTGTTAACAATATTCCTTAAACATCTTGACTTTTGAACTTCTAGTTAATATATTCAAAAGATGAAGCCATCAGTCTTTAATTTGTTGATGAATAAAAAATTACATAACTTGGATTATTTCCAATTCTTTCGATCCAATATTAGTATTGTTTATATTCAATGATTTTCTTAAGTGAGAATTGATTCTCAGCATTCGTGCATGAATCAACAAGTCTAGATTCTCTCGTGTATATAATATTCTTGTTAAGAATCAATATATATTTTGTTAGTGTTTTTCTCATTTTGCAACAACAAAAAAGGATTCTAAGATATGTGAGAAAGAACTAAGAAAATGTTGGAGACAATGCTTCCTAGTTTAAATGACAGCGATTAGGCTAGTTCTCATGACAAGAAAATCACATCTCGTTATTCATTTTCTAGGAAATCATTATGGTCATCAAGAAGTAAAAGACAATTTCTTTATCAAGAGCTAAAGCAGGGTATATGCCATTAACTTACAAAAAGGTCGTTTTTCCCCTATCCCCCTCATGGGAAATTACTTGGAGGGTGCAGTAATGTACATTGAATGTACAGAAATGGTTATAACAGAGTCTCTTATTCGTATTAACAACTACTCTGGGATGAATGTTTTCATGTTGTACACCATTTACTATAAATGAGGGAATAACGAGTCGAGAAAGCAAGACTTTCCTTCCTTTCGAAGTTTGTTCCATAAAGCTACTATAGCTTTTACTTAAGCTAAAGACTCATACATAATATGGATTTGACTATGACTGCTATAGGTTGTAGGTATTAACGAAAAATTCTTAAGAAAATCAATGAGGTTGCCATTTGGGGCACATACTCCAATTGGTCCCTTCACTCAGTAATTTACCTCCTAATCCACAACTCTTCATTGTTAAAAACACTTTTAGTAAGATGCTAGCACCTAGGATACAAAAAGCTATTGATTATTAAAGATAGATGTAAGTGAACAGAAGATTGTAAGTCCCAAAATATCACGCAGCTCTCGAGAGATTGGTTGATTAGGATAGAGTTATTGACCTACTTTCTTTCAAGGTTACTCTATCCTTGAGCACTGGGTAACCAGAATGCTATATTCTAATAGATGATAGCTCCACACTGGGTACAAAAATACTCTATAGAGCTTCCCTTATCCTTTTATAGTCAGATAAAAGCAAGACGAAAGTCTTTTAAATCGGTTCATTGCGGAAAAATCATTGTTTTGACCAAGAGAGCTCGGTATGGCCCTGACACAGAAAGATGCATTATCCAATTCGGCTCCGAGGCGGTTTAATTTTTGGAATATGCCAATAGCATAGCAATCCTAGAATGAGAAGTAAAACAAGCAAAAAAAAATCCTAAGTCAATGGGATGTTATTCTAACACTTTCTCATCCTCTCTCATCTAAGCTAAGTAGATAATGGATCTCCGCCTTAATAGAGGTGATATGAGTGTTACTCTCACTCCATCACAAATATAAGATTCCAAACATTTAATCACTTCATCACCAGTGATCTAAATGTCCTTCTTTCACTCACTCTCACATGTCACCAATGTACCTCACACATCTATTCTCAATATTACCGGTTAGCCCACTTATTATTAATGTACCTACTAAAAAACTAAAGTGAGAACACACCTAATATCAAACCTCACAACACCAATCCCAACCACTATGCATGCAACACATTTCAAATAATAACATAATCACGCTTAAATTCATGCAATTGTATACACCAATCATAATGAGGTGGTGTTGAAAAGTTTCTATATTGCCCGGTCAACCCTACATTATTCTAGGAGTCCTTAATGTTAGCTT
Organism: Osmanthus fragrans; assembly: GCA_019395295.1. NCBI lineage: Eukaryota > Viridiplantae > Streptophyta > Magnoliopsida > Lamiales > Oleaceae > Osmanthus > Osmanthus fragrans. The sequence continues at coordinate 557,653 of JAEDXY010000050.1, forward strand.
TTATGTTTCCTTTTTCTCTTCTGTCTTATTCTTTCCTTTTTTGGGTTTTCTTCTGTTATTATAAATATGCTATTGTACCTATGTAGATAATTAATGAGAATAATTCCTATAGTTTTCCTTCTCTCATTCAATAGGTGTAACATAAAAATGCACCAGAATCAAGCGATCATACATGCAAATGGGATTTCACACACAGATGCAAATACAGTAGTAACAATTTAGAGGGCTTATCATCAATAAGCCTCACTCATATCATAACTAGAATTACTAGCAACATTCGTCTTCTCACTTTTTTTATCTATTTATTATTCTCTTTTCTATAAAGTGTCCAGATTTACCGCAGTTATAAGATTTTTACTTTTCACTCCCGACTCAGACCTACCCCAACATGTGCCCTTCTTTTTACCACCGTCGTGACTCGAATCATCACTGTCTTGATTACCTCGACTCCCACCATACCAAATCTAAGGTCTACATCTCATCATGTGAACCTTACCACTACTTCTCCCTTGTTTTCCAGCTCTCAACTTCATATCCTTCTTAAGAAGTCTTGTAACAATCTCAAGTATTAAATGTGTCTCTCCCATATTTAATAGCATTTTTCACATCTTTATGATTATCATGGATAGCATTCAACGAAATGATAGTTTTATACTGTTCATGCACTTTTTTACCACTATTTGTAATATCTTAAACCAATTTATTAGTGATATCCAGATTATCATCCAAATCTTTAGAGAAGTCAATTTTGAAACTAAAAAACTATCAAGTAGAAAAAGTAAGTTTAAAGTGGATTTAAACAAATAAATATCCTATTCCAAAACTTTTGTCTATAATCGTGTTTACAACCTTTTCTCAAAATAGCATCAGAAAGGTGTAAAATAATAGTATACGCCATTCATCATGTTCCTTTTTCTCCTCTTCAGTTAAAGTTGCAAAAAATTTGCCATCAGTAGATTTAGAGACTTTTTGTTAAACAAGAATAGCATTCATCTTTTGTTGCCAAACCAAAAAAAAATCACATTTGCCATTAAAAATCCCCAACTCAAAATGTGCTGTCATTTTTTTTAAAAAAATGCACGAAATACGAAATGCAACCAAACAATGACCAAAAGCAAAGTACAAGCACAAATTAAACAGAATATACAATCAAACTTTCCTAATAGCAAATAAAAATATGGCAATGATATCAACAATAAATCTAAAGCACAATATATTCAGCTCGCGTAGAATTTAATATACCTAATTCACGTAGAATTCAAAGCATGAATTAGCAAATGATATCCTAGGTCTAGCAACAGGTTATGGTTAACTCACACAGTAACCCCAAACCTAATAGCCTCCCACACGATGACCTTTAACGCGAAAAGTAAATGGCTACCCCACATAATAGCATTAAGTGCAATAATTAAAAGAAAGAACATGATACCGAGCGAACCAAAACTTTTGGACCGTAAATAAAAGAGAGATGCGAGCTTTACTACTTTAGGTCCACTAGCATTCGCTCTAAAACTTTCAGCAGTTGCAACAACTTAAAAAAGCACCCAATAATAGAACAATCAAGGGCAAAACTATCCAGATTTAGCATACTACATGAAGCATAAAAGTAACACCACCAGCAGCTCCAGAATACAGCTAGGAATAATCTGTCTTATAAGGACCAACGTCGAAAAATAGCCCACGCGCCCTAGCCGTCTCTGCGTGTGGTCTTCAGCCCCCGCTCGAAGCCTCCACGCATCATACGCGTTGGCCAGACAGCTTCATCTAGTTGTGTGGATTAAGAATATAATCTTCATTTACTCAGCCGATGCCTGATTTGGCCAAAAAAATGGACTGGCAACCTCGGGTTGTAGCTTTTCAACAGTTTTCTTTTGCACATACTTTCGGTTTGATGGTTTTCCACACCAAGAACACCAATGCCTTGCTCTGATACCAATTTTTGAGATATTTACACTACCGAGAACTCCACAATGTGCAAAATACAACAGATTAGTGTCCACAAGGATTTAGCCCACACCACAAGGTTACTTCAAACCTTAAGCTCGAACCCTAAACCTTACAAAAATTCCCAAGATACATAGAGCCCAAAAGAGCAAAGAATCTCACAAAGAGGATGAAGGTAGCTACTCACAAAGAGGAAGAAGAAAGACACAGGTGCCTCAATTCTTTCTTGCCACACTTACCTCGCAAACAACAAAAGGATCATGTATATAACGCAGCAAGCTAGGGCACACTCAAATGTATGGGTTAAGCCATTAAATGGGCCATAAGCAACCATTCTTGAAATATTGCTTCAAATGGCCACTTAGTTTTGGATTGAGCTATTAATGTTGGTCTCATCTTGCGGTGTTAATTCAATCCTCGGTTGAAGCCTTTGAATATAACTTAAACATTAGAATATCATTCCCTGAGAAGTATTTGTATCCAAAAACCCAACACTCGTGACTAAGAATCTCACAATGGTACTGAGCATATGAGATTCACTATCAGTTCAGAACTAATTGAGAAAAATGCAATTGAATTGAAGTTATGAACCTCATAACCACAAGTGATTGATATCTTCACAACACCAGTTTCCAGTTTCTATAAACAAGTTCTTTCATGTACAAGACAAACTTTAGAGTTCTAGATATTTAATAATTGAAGGGCAATGCTAGAGCCTAATTTTAGTTTTCACATTCATTAACAATCATTTTCACTGGTATCATGTAACAGTTTATGAACTAACATGTCATGTACATCTAAATTCATGTATTTGCATATATGCGTGTGTAGGGATGTCTAATAAATTCTATGTAGATGTTGTAGAGAGTTTCTTAGACGAGAAAAAAATATAGAAAAGAGAGAGCATCAAAAATCTCTATACAAGGTCAGATTAATCTCCATATAACACACTACCCTTGTGTTGGATTTCTAACATATTACATATCTATGTACAAGTAATTTAGGGGGGGAAGTGTATGCATGAGTACACAAGTTGTATTGAAACTTTGCATAAAATACAAGCATAAAACAAAGTTAAAAGCCTAGATGAAAGACAACCGGTTAATTCAACGAGAGACAACAAAAAGAAAAACAAAACTGAATAAGGTAAAGTTTCATATGTTAAAGCAAGCACAGTAACCAATATGCTCTACAGCACAAACATAAAATCTGCAAAAAGAAATAGATGAAGAGTAAATACCCGGCCACGGGCCACCACAAAACGCATCTTCTTTTACTAAAGTGACACCAAGTATCCATGATATGAATTTGAATCTGCTCATAAATAGAAACAAAAACAGATAAACGAGAGTTAAGATAAGCAAGTGGCAATAAATGAAATCAAGAAATCAATCAAGAATACTAAATCTTTTACGGTTCTTTCACAATAGAATGAAGGAAATCAAGAAAAGAATCAAGAGAAGTGAGCATAAAACTTACATGCAAATGGGATGAGAACGCCTCCAGAAAACCGCGTGCAAATTAGAGAAATGAAACGGGAAAAGCCGATAAAATTCAGCAAATCAAAGAATCTGGTGCGTTTGTTTCATAGGGGGAGACAGCAAATTGTATGCCAAGCGATCGGAAAGAGAGAGAAGAAAATATCTGGAAGATAATAGGGGCAAAGATAAAGGTAATTAATTGGCTGTCACGTTGTGGGATCGACACGTGAAGAATTGCGTAACGAGTTTGAAAATATTGATAATATTTAATACATTTTTCTTTTTTTTTTTTCTTTCAACCACAAATTTATCATTAAATAATATAATACATATATATTTTTAAAAAAATTATTTTTTAATCACACATTCTTTAAAAAAAATTATTTCATAATACATTTTATCAAAAAATTTCATTATAATGTATGTTAAAGTAATTGGTACTTTTAAAAAAATTATTTTTTAATCACACATTCTTTAAAAAAAATTATTTCATAATACATTTTATCAAAAAATTTCATTATAATGTATGTTAAAGTAATTGGTACTTTTAAAAAAATTATTTTTTAATCACACATTCTTTAAAAAAAAAATATTATTTCATAATACATTTTATCAAAAAATTTCATTATAATGTATGTTAAAGTAATTGGTACTTTTAAAAAAATTATTTTTTAATCACACATTCTTTAAAAAAATATTATTTCATAATACATTTTATCAAAAAATTTCATTATAATGTATGTTAAAGTAATTGGTACTTTTAAAAAAATTATTTTTTAATCACACATTCTTTAAAAAAATATTATTTCATAATACATTTTATCAAAAAATTTCATTATAATGTATGTTAAAGTAATTGATACTTTTAAAAAAATTATTTTTTAATCACACATTTTTTAAAAAAAATTATTTCATAATACATTTTATCAAAAAATTTCATTATAATGTATGTTAAAGTAATTGGTACTTTTAAAAAAATTATTTTTTAATCACACATTCTGTTAGGAAATGAAGCCCAATCACTACCTTAAATCAATGTTGAACCAACTACAAGTTTTGACAAAATTCCAACAAACTCAAGTTTTTGGGTGAAATGGAGATTTTCAATTATATGAAGAATGAATTGGATTACTTGAACAATCCTCAAGTTAATCCCAAGAAAGAAAAGGAGCTTAAGATTTGTGACCCAAGATAGAACAAACCTCTAATCTTGTAAAAATCTCTCCAAAGCTCTCAATTCTCTCAATTTCCCGGGTTACTCACAATAGGGGGAACAATGGGCTTAAATAGGTATCGGGGCGCCGCGGCGCCCCCCCTCTTCTCTCACAATTCTCCACCTCGTCCATCATTTGATAGATCTCAAATTTTGGACGATCACCAGAAGAAGTAGCAAGCACCAAACCGGATGCACCATTCAACCATGGTTGCCTACGTACCCTGAACCAAGATCAAGCCACACCGTAGTTCAGACCTCTTCATAAAATCCATCTCCAAAATCCAAATCAGCTGCACCATTAAACAATGATTTCCTACATACCCTTCACCGGGATCAAGTCTTCCCGTAGTTCATTCCGGCTGCACCATTCTACCATGGTTGACTACGTAACCCCTTCATGGGGAACAAGCCACCATAGGTCTTACCGGTTGCACCACTTTACCGTGATTGCCTACGTACCCTCCACCGGAATCAAGCCATCGTAGTTCTCTCCATACCCATGTACATATCATCTCCACCTAACTCCAACACCGCCCCGAAGGGCCCAAGCCCACTTGGGCACATCAACTCTCTCCATGCTGTTCCGCATAGCTACCTTGAAGGTGAAAGGCACATCAACCCCCAACGAGAGTGCATACTCAACCATATTTGATTGCCCATAGTGCTTCAGAGGCTGGTCTGACCCCAACTTCTGAACTATCTTGAATGCTCGCATTGGCCTAGAGAACGCCAAACTTTCCTCGAGCTATTGTTGTTGTAAAGCCTGTACATTCTTTTGCTGAACCTCCTCATGTTCTAGCACATCATCACTCTCCTCTCGAGTGTCTCCATGATACACCTCTCGAACATGACTTGGACCTGGTCGATCCCTGGATTCTATCTCAACAACCTGAGATTTAGAACCCCTTACAACTTCAACACCACTGGGCACCGTAGCTTTTGACCAAGCTACCAGGGAGTTCTCCTCAAAAGCAACATGCCTGCTGATAATGAACTTCGCCAAGTCTCCACCACTTCCTGTTGTCTCAACCGCTACATCATCTGTAACTGTAGTACCCTGAAGTGCATATAGGTTGCCTTGACAAATACCCTTCATCACTATCAAAGAGCCCTTAACAACCTTTTTGACTCCATTTCTCGTCACAATCTTGCAACCACCGGAGTCTAACACACCAACAAAAATAAGGTTAATCCACAAATCAGGAACATGTCTCACATCCATCAATGTTCTCACCACTCCATCATGCATCTTGATTCTAATAGAACAAACACCCACTGTTTTACAAGCATGGTTATTACCGATCAACACGGTTCCACCATTAGTACAAGTATAGGTAGTAAACCACTTTCTATTCGGACACATATGGTAAGAGGAACCAGAATCAAGAATCTACTTACCGGAGATTTCTTCATCACAAGTGATGGTGTAGCACTCATCGATGCCCCCTTCTTTCGAGGCATAGCTAACCTTTTGATTGCCATGAACCCCCTACTCTCTGTTGTTGTTGTTGTTATTCCTTCCCGCTCTTTTATTTTGACAATTTGCCTTGAAGTGCCCGAACTCGCCGCATTTGAAACACGACCTTTCCGCAAGAGGTCTAGAACTCCTTCTAGACTTTCCTCGCATGCCCTTTGCCCGTTTGTTGCTCCTCCCTCTCACAAATAACCCTTGAGTTTGATCCTTGTTACCAATGGTAGACATGCCACTAGTAGCAATCTTTCGAAGATCATCCGCTAAAAGTGAGGTTCTAGTGTCCTCCATCACAAGTTTATCACCCACAAGCATCAATGTTTGAACAAGGTTCTCATAAAACTTTGGCAAAGAAAAAAGCAGTAGAAGTGCTTGATCCTCATCATCTACCTTCACATCAATGTCCTTCAAATCCGATATGCACCTATCGAACTTGTTGACGTACTCCCGGATTGGTGTTCCTTCATCCATCTTGCAAGTATACAATTTGGATTTCAAATAGATCCGATTAGTTAGAGTGTTCGTCATGAAGTTTCCCTCCAACTTTGACCACACTTTAGCCGTCGTTTCCTCACCATCTACCAAGAAAGCAACATCTCTTTCAAGGCATAGAATGATAGACGCCCGAGCCTCAAGATCTAACTCCTCCCAATCCTCGTCAGACATATCTTTGTGCTTCTTCTCCTTGCCCCCCAAAGCCTTGTGCAACTTTAGATAAATCAACAAATTTTTCATTTGCATTCTCCAATAGGAAAAATCATTTTTTCCCATTGAACTTCTATATCTCATACCTCCCAACCTTCACCACTCCACTAGTAGACGTCATTTGCCCACTTGTTTTAGTGAAATTCGACAATCAAGTTCTCACAGGAATTTTATCAAACACCTTGTCTACACACTTGATTCAAGTCTACCTTCCTCAAATCGAAGCTTGACCACCTTGATTTGATATGTAGTTCTGATACCAATTGTTAGGAAATGAAGCCCAATTACTACCTTGAATCAATGTTGAACCAACCACAAGTTTTGACAAAATTCCAACAAACTCAAGTTTTTGGGTGAAATGGAGATTTTCAATTATATGAAGAATGAATTGGATTACTTGAACAATTCTCAAGTTAATTCCAAGAAAAAAAAAGGAGCTTAAGATTTGTGATCCAAAATAGAACAAACCTCTAATCTTGTAAAAATCTCTTCAAAGCTCTCAATTCTCTCAATTTCCCGGGTTACTCACAATGGGGGGAACAAGGGGCTTAAATAGGTATCGGAGCCCCGCGGCGTCGGAAGAGTGGCGCCGCAGTGCCGATACTTCAGTCACCGGCACCACGATGCCCTCCCCTCTTCTCCCACACATTTTTTAAAAAAAATATTATTTCATAATATATTTTATCGAAAAAATTCATTATAATGTATGTTAAAGTAATTGGTACTTTTTGATATGGATTCTGGGATTGTAGGGTTTACCGTCCGACCGAAAGTCTGCCAAATTTGGGGGACAGGTGCTGTTTCACATCAGGAAAAAGGAAAATATCTTCTTGCCCATTCGCCTAATGAGCCATAGATAGAGCTCTTGGCTTTAGAAAATAAAAAATATGCAAAACAACAAAAATCACATAAAACCCCCATAGATAAAATCAAGACTGAATTTCAATTATTGGTAAACAATAATTGGAGATAAAGAAACATAATATAAGCCTAAAGACTATCTAATCGTCCGTTAAATAGATTAGGTCTTAATCGTATCTTGGACTTGGTTAGTGTATCATATCACTAAATCTTGGAGATTTTGGGTAGACCATTTGGTTTGGGCCATGGTAAATGTTTTGGTACTCAATGGTCTAACCAATGTTGAATTGTATTTGATGTGAGTGAGCAGGCTCGGCACATCTTAGCATTTTAGACTTTCATATCTAAACTCTACCACTACAAACAATTACTAGTTGATACTACATGGACAAATAAAAAGAACGTGATGCCAATTTATCTACCATTGTCGCAATTATATCTTGGAGGTCGACATCTGAAAGTTCTTAAATTGAGCTTTGTGGAAGTCCACATTCTAGCGAGTATTCTAAGCTCGACATCAACCTCAACCTCAACCTCAACCTCAACCTCCTGACTAGTGACACCTACAAGTCCATTCCACCTCAAGATCGAGGATCAAGGTGTTGGACTAACGGAGCAAAACAACAACATGACATCAACTACAACAAGATTTCATGATTGACAGTCAAGTGTGATAAAAACTAATACATGGAAGACACAACTTCTTAAATTCCTTTCGGAATGGTAGAACAAATGATACATCTATCATGATCGTATATAATTGAATTTGAAACATGTCAACTCCTATAAAATTTATATATGCTCGCCTTCCCTCATAAGATATGCTCTAGAGATTGCAACTTATTCAATTTATTCATATTTTTATTCACTTTCCATTTTGGGGTTCTAAATTAATCATCCAAAGTCCAACGCACAGGAGTAAGCCCAACCTCTTGAGTAGAAGAGTTGCTTGAGAGCCACCACATGTATTATTACCAGTAAGCAAAATATTGACTTCAATTTTTGTCTAATATTCTAAAAAAATAATTTCTGAAAAAAATAATAAAAAAATTAAAAATAAAAATCTTCAAACGTATTAACAATGGTTGGCACCAGGGCGATGGCATCAAAGATGAATTTTATTCATGGGCAAATTTGCAATGAATATTCCAAACCTTTCAAAATGGTGTATATAGGTCCCAAGTCTTTAAATCGAGGCAGATACATCTCAAACTTTTAAAAAATGTACGGTAGAAGGACTTCTGGATAGTAGTCATTGAAAAATCCGTTAATGAACGAAAGTCGAACATTTGACCAATTTTAAGAACATAAAAATTATCTTTTAGCCTTTAATTAATTAAAACTAGGAAAATTTCAAGGAATTCCTAAACCTTTTCAAAATATATAGTAGGTCCCCAAACAATTAATTAATGTGCAACTAAAGAACCTCTAACAATTTTCATTCAAAAATTTGTTAGTTGACAGAAAAAAAAAGGAAAAATTAAAAATATTAAAAAACGCTATTCTTAGTCAATCACAACTCCTTAATTAGTACTTCGACATTGAAACACTTTTTCAAATAGGGAAAACTCTTTGTAAAAGCCTGTTTACTCAAGAATGAAATACATTTTACAAGCATGAATCCCTTACAGCTGGAGCCTGGAAAGTTCACCCACCACTAACACCTAACCCATAACCTACCTAACTTTTTCTATTGGTAAATAGGGGCACCTTCGCCACCATTGCTATTGTTGATTTTGAAGAGAATTTATCTATCTTTATTTATTTTTTAAAAGCCCAAGAATGACTAACCAAGAGGGGGTAAATTAGTTTTTAAAACTTTTTTGAAAATTAATTCTAGATTTAAACTAATATGATAGCAAATGAGACAATTAAACAAATAGACACAGAGACGAAAGCAAGTAAAGTCTAAAAAGATAAATTTAAATAATAAGTGCAATATAAAAGCGATAAATAAAAAAGGGAGAGATGCAAACGATATAATTGTGGAGGTTCGATTCAAAGCAATGATCGACGTCCTCCGTTATTAAGCTCCCCGGCATGAGTAAGACCTTTTTTATTATGTTGATTAACTTATGGTGCAATTCAACCATTTACAATGTTTCTGATAACTTACAAATAAGGAGCACTCATCCTTATACAATATTGAGTTTTACGGGACATCAATATGATCCACACGGTGACTTACAACAGGAAGCACTGGTTTTTATACAATGTTGATCTTTACGGGATTTCAACACGACCCACACTTTATCAAAATAATTTTACAATGAAATTTCTCTCTTAATAAATTATACGAATAGATTAAGTACTAAGAGAGACTAACAGTTCAATGAATAGCAATAAATGATAGCTCAAGTGTTATATAAAAAACTTGGATGAATACGATGATTTTAAAGTTTAATTCAATTAATCAAAAAATTTCAATGAGAAAATGAAGAAGAAATAAATGCAATGTAAGTTCAAAAATATTCTCAAAATATATATCTATTTCTAATGAATGATTTTAATAAATTAAACACCAAAAGAGAAATGAGAAACTTAGTTGAATATGATGAGAGTACAAGTTTGATTCAATAAATCAAAGTTTTCAATACGAAGAAGTAGAAGAAATATATACAATATAAGTTCAAATGTTTTCTTTGAAATATATCTCTCTTTTATGAATAATGAAAGAAGTACAGTACAAAAAGAGAGATGAAAAACGATGATGATGATGATTAAGGAGTTTGAATCAATCAAAATTTTTTATATGAAGAAATAAATTAAATTAATGCAAAAGAAAGCTCAAAGAATCTAAAAAAATATCATTTTATGCTATTGAATCTCTTATGAAGAATGGAAAGAGTGGGGGATATTCAGAGGGTGTTTGGTGGAGATTAAAATCAGATTTTTAGTAAATTGTGATAGAAGTTTTTGAAATGTGTGGTTAAAAATTTGTGGGACACAAGAAAGTTGTGGTTGATATTGATTATTTGACTTTGACGTAAATTAATATCATATTTTAATCTGAAACAAACAGGCTCTTATAGAGTTCAAAATATCAAAAAAATCTGTAATTGCGGATGACTTGCTTGGATGATCAATATAGTTGTTTGTACAATAAAAATCAGAAGTCAAATCATTCAAATTTTGGACAGTTGAAATTTTTCGATCGACCGCCCCCTTTCGACCTATCGACTGCCGACAGTTTTTACAATTTCACATTTTGACCCCGTTTAACCTAATTTGAAGGTATTGAAAGACATGGACATTTGGAATATATTTTTAACTAAAGTTTCAAGATAAAAATATATTTTAAAAAGCTATTTTCTATATTTGATCAAAATGTTGCATTCGAATGACTTTTAATGTACAAAAAATAATTTTAATACATAGAATGATTTTCAGCTTAAACATTCATTGTTAAATATCAAAGCGTTAGTAGATTTACATTTTATCTAAAAATCAAGTTTTTGATCTTGTTCTGAAGTTTGACTCTAAACTCTTAAACTTCTCGTCCTAATATTTCTTTAATGTCGTCTTTTATGCTTTTGATCTTGATCTTTCTTGACATTTATATTTTAAGCTCTCATCCTGAATGTTTTGATTTGAATACTTAACTTCCACGTTGGTCTTCATTTCAAGTCCGATATATAATTTTTTGATTGATTTTAATTTTAACATTGAACTATGATCACTCAAAATAAATTGTTAGAAACAATTTTTATCTTATTTGTTATTATCAAAACCTTGAGGATGAAGTCAACCATATATAGGTCAACATTTCTTTCCAATTGTTAATGGTTCTTGTTAGATGGAAGAAATGGAGTTGATGGGGATGCGAAAAATAGGGTTGGTGACATTGTCAACATTATAGCTCAAGCAATTGTGATTGTTTTGAGGCTCACCAGCCAATGCAGATAAGCTATACTGTTAGGGGTCCTGTCACGCACATAAGAGGTATGGGATCTTGTTGTACAGTTTGTTTGGGACTTCGATGCATGTTTTCCTCATTTTAATTAATTAAAGATCAAAAGATCATTTTGTCCTTTTTAAATTAGTCAAATGTTTAACTTTTGGTCAACTAACAGACAATCTTGAGGTTCTTCTATTGCATTTTTTCAAAGATTTAGAATAAATTTGCTACGGTTTATAGATTTGCAACTTCCTCTGAAAATTTTCGTTTTCATTATTTAAAATTCTATATTCTTCTCAATTACATTATAACTATGATTGAGCTCCATTTTTTATTTTTTTTTAAGAAAATAGATTTTGGAATAGTCATTTTTTGGGGAATATAATTAAAAAATAACAATATTCTTTGTTTACGTGTAAAATTATTTTATAAGAAAATGTATTATCAAAAATGAGTTTAAAAAAATGAAGGTCGAGTATAGGCTATATATTTTCAAAAGAGCAAGTTTAAGCATTGTTTAGATGCAATTATAGTTAGAAACTAAAATTCAGCAAAAACTTGATTAGATGTCAACGGTTTATCTACGTAAAGAATAGGGGTTGGGTCGTATATAATTTTTTAGGGACAAGTCTCTATTTTTCGAAGTGCAAAAACAATTTAAAAAAATAGAGATTGTGAAACTGAAAAAGAAACACATACTGCGAATTACAAGGCTGAAAACAACATTTGAAAGCCACCTAATGGTGCCAAGTAGCATGGCTGTACCAGGGTCAGCTGTGACACGTACTTATTTCAGCCAATCAGAATGAGAAACGTAGGCAAGACTTGGCCACGCGTTTTACAATATAGAAGTGATAAGAGTATAATAATAATAATAACAATTGAATTGGGTGTCCTGACCTAACATTTTAATTATCCACTTGTTTGAACTGAAAAGATTTGCCCATCGAATCATTAGCTTTGGAATGTTAAACTTCCTATAGGTTTATTGTGGTTATACATGGATAATTGAGGATGATATGGTGTACCAATAGGTCCATTTAAAATAGCATTCGAACAATCAATAAATGAGTTGATATGGTGAGTCGATCCATAATGACCCAAATAGCCTCATGACCTTTTGATGACTTTGGGAAATTGACAACAAAGTCCATCATAAATGGTCCTACTTTCATTCCAAAACTTCTAAGGGTTTAAGCAACTCTGACGATCGTTTGTGTTCAACCTTCACTTGTTGACATATTAAGAACTCTTTGACATAATCAACTATATCATTTTTCATGTCTTTCTACCAAAATATCATCTTAAGGTCCTAGCACATCTTTGTACCTCCAGGATATACTAAATAAAAAATGAAGTGAGCATCCTCTAATATTTCATTTTTCAACTCCTCAAAGTTCAATACGCACAGCCGTCCTTTAAAATACAGGGTTTTGTCCTTATCCATGCTGAAATCCTTTCACTTTCTTTATCAATATGTAGCTTAATGAATTCAAACGATTGATCGACTTTTTGATGGTCCTTGATCCTATCATAGAATGTTGGCTAAATTGTAAGTGCTACCATCCGAGCAACAACACTTGGCGGTGTTGTGATCACTTCAAGACTTAATCTCTCTAACTTCTTGCATAATGGCTCTTCAATGTGATCACCTCCAAAAGGGGTCAAAAATTAATTTCTTAATTCGCTAAAACAAATGTCGTTCAAATAGTATAATGCAAGCAATGGTCATTACCCGCAGAGGATTGGTTCAATTACGTTGATTGCACAAAATAAAATAAAATGACAAAAGCACGTAAATGGGGGGGTTGATTCATTTAACTAAAGTAGCGATAAACTAAAAAAAATATACGAAAGATTCAATACTTGAAATGAAATGAAATTAAACGACGGAGGCAATTAATCAACAAAAGTGAGTATGTGATCGGGAGATAATTCTTTACCGCGAGAATGATTTTTCAACTCAATTTTCACAAAAAAATTTCGTTCAATTGATTAACAACAAATCGAGAATAATCACAAGTTCGATTACATCATACTCTTCTTAGATGTTAGTTGAATAAAATAAGCTCTTTACCCAACCCTAATCATCAAACAACTTAGGATAAGATCGCTAGAATTTTTTTAATAAAAGCATTCACACGAGAGAGTCAAATTGAATTAAGCACAAACACACAAGCTCGGTTTGTTAACTTAAGTGATAATCCACCTACATTTAATATAAAATTCCTCATAATCCATCAAAATGTAGTTGCTACTAGGGTTTGGTCGAATTAGCAATTATGTACTAAAAATCCCAAATTAGCAAATATCGAAACAACTCAATCATCTAGTAGCGCTCCTAAACAATCGAGAAGAACAATATAAATAATAAACTCAATGGATTCATCACATTAATCAAAAGAACTATATAGCACAAAACAATTGGAAACTCATTTCTTGGGTTAAAAATTACTCCCGATCACATCTAGGTTTAGCTACTCATAATGTATATACAAATGACCAAAAAATATAAATACAACTCATAAGTGAGAATCAAACTAAAGAGAAGAAAAAGCTTATTGGAAGGAAGATAAATGGTAGAAGTCTTCAATCCTCAAATGACTTCTTTTTCTTCTTTTCAAAAATCCCCAAATGTGAAGGTTGCAATCCCAGAAATTTTCTCCTCTTTGAGTTGCCTCCTCCCCTTTTTCGTCCCCTAGAAGTGGTCTCACAAGTGGTATTTATATTGTAGAGGAGTTGGGAGATGGGTTGGGCTGAAATGGGTCGAGAAAATTTAAAATCAAAGTTCACATTTTTTCCCGAGTTTTGCTCCAAAATTATACCATACGTAAGCATAGTGCAGTCAAATTTCCTTCAGTCGCTGGTTTTGCCAAGCATGCGTACACACAACCTGCAGGCATATGCGTACGCACAGTACAATTCTGGTGCCAGCTTCATTGTCTTCTTGGTTTTTCACCCATTTTACCTCCTCAAGCCACACTTCATAGAAAAATTGATGATAAGATCGCCAAACAATGAAATCCTTTCAGTTAAATTCTTTTGACTTTCTTCTCATTCAAATGCTTCACATCAATACTTGACTCGGGTTTTCGCCTAAAAATTAAAAATAAAAATATTAAGCGACGAAATATAAAAGAAAGTCAAACAAACATCAAAGTTTAAAGGATAAAATAAGTGCAAAACCCGCACTTATCACAATGGTCAAAGCCGCCTTTGATTTGTCACTTTACGACTCAAGGCATCTGTTATAACATTTGCCTTCCACGGGTGATATTGAATGTTGCAATCATAATCTTTTACCAATTTAAGTCATCTACTCTATCTCATGTTCAACTCCTTTAAAATGAAGATGTACTTAAGACTCTTGTAGTTTGTATAAATGTCACATTTATCTCCATGAATGTAGTACCCCTGAATTTTTTGTGCATGGACTATTGCATCAAGTTCTAAGTCGTGCGTGGGCTAGTTTTTCTTATGTGGCTTCAATTGTTTTGATGCATAAGTGACCATTTTACCATACTGCATCAAGACACATCTTATTCCCTACTTAAAGGCATCACTGTAAATCACAAAGCCCTCTGATCATTTAGGTTTTGTTAACACTAGCACATTCACCAACCTCCGCTTTAACTCTTCAAATTTTTTTTTACATTTTTCAATCTTGTTAAACTTCACACCTTTACATGTAAATTGCGCCAATGGTCTAGCTATCTTTGAAAATCATTCAATATACCTCGTATAGTATCCCGCTAGGCATAAAAATATGTGAATTTCTCCTATATTGGTTTGTCTCGACCAATTTAACGTCGTCTCCACTTTGATTGGATTAACCTCTACACCCTATTCCAACCAAAACTCATATTTCTTAAACTTGGCATAAAGTTTTTCCTTCTTCAGGACTCTCAGTATTATCCTTAAGTGCTATTCGTTACTTCTTGAGCAGATCAAGATATCATCGATGAACACATTAACAAATCGATCAAGGTAGTCGTGGATGGCGCATGTCATCAAATTCATAAAGACTCTAGGAACCTTAGTTAGGTCAAATGGAATAACTAAGAACTCGCAGTGGCCATATCGAGTTCTAAAGGCTATCTTTGAGATGTCATACGCCTTGATTCTTAATTAACGGTAACCAAACGTAGGTTGATCTTGGAAAACACCATTGCACCCCGAAGTTTGTCAAACAAGACCTCAATCCTGGAGATATGATATTATTTTTTATAGTGATTTTGTTCAATTCCCTATAATCAATGCACATTCTCATCGAGCCATCATTCTTTTAACAAACAACACCGATGCTACCCATAGCATAAATATTTTTTCAACAATTCTTCTATCTGTACTTTTAGTTCCCGCGATTCTTTTGATGTCATCCTATAAGGAGCCTTAGAGATGGGTGCAGAGGCGGAAGTCAAATCAATAATAAACTTTACCACCCTTCTAATGGCATTCCAGGCAATTCTTCAAGAAAAACTTCCGGATATTCTCTCACCTTCCTGACACCATTAACTGCCAATTCATTATTTCTCTAATTCTTATCACCAACATCAGGAATCATACATTATTTTCTAACTGTAAGATTCGTCGCAGTTTTAACATAGAAATGACGCGGGGTAAGGGCCCATTTCTAGTTATAGATAATTGAATTTCCTCTTTTCATGCTCTTAGGAAGATCACTTCTCTCTCAAAGTAATGAATTTTTGGGTGGTTCATAAATAGTGAGGCTCTGCCCTTCCCCTAGAATCCACTCCGGGTCGGAGGTGCAACTAGTCCAACTTCTTGAGCAGCCGAGATATTTCTTTTTGTGTTACGATATGTCTCTGGGTTGTGGGTCTGGCTGAGCTTTTCTGTCCTTCCTCCAGAAAGAGCTGTGGTTAGGCCTGAAACATTTCTTCATTCCATCCAGCCTTACCATTCTTTCAGGGAAACTCCTAAAGTTACGTCTTTCACCAAATTGTAGGAGGTGGTTGATACTTTTTTGTATTTCTATGAGAAGCGCTACGACACCCATGATTCCCAGTAGTAAGTCGTCGGCATATCGCGCGTAACAAATCCTTATTAAGTAATGGGTTTTTATGTTTCATCCACAAAATCATCTTAAATTCATTCATATCTATCACATACAACTCCATTTCGATTGATCTACCATCAATTTATATCATTGTCGTTTTAACTATATGATGAGTATTCAACATACTCCATGGAGAATAGACATTAGACACTACGAAGGAAAAACATTCAGATTCAACCGTCACACCCAGTTTATATATGGACTTGAGGAATATAAATGAGTGAGTTACACCAGAATCTATCAGTACATAGGCTAGTTAGTTTGATATGAGAACGTTACCTACCAAAACATTTCGATTTTGATCCTCTTTTTTTTTCGGTGTAAAGAGCCGAGCCTGCTCTAGGTGTATATACATGCCTCTGCTGTTCATTACTCTATTTTATACTTTGTATTCCCTAATTTCTATTATGCATTCTCATGTTTTTGTTATCTATTTCTTAATTATTTGTTCTTAGGGCAAAACATGGCTATATTCTTCATTCTCTACACCGAAAACATACATTCGTCCAAGAAGACAAGTTTCGATATGGTACTTCTGTCACTTTCCACATAGTACAAATCTCTTATTACCATCTCGAAACAGATCTCCTCTATCCTTCTTTGAATAGTTTAGATTTCATTTTACCTTATTATCTATCTACTTTCGTTTCTTTGTCTGTCCATAGTGCTGCTTATTCTCTTCATTAGCACGACCCCTAAATTTCCTACCCATGCTTTTGCTAACACCTCATGGTAAGTTCCTAGTTCAAACACTACCACAACCTATCTTAGACATCTCTCAAGCCGTGTTCAAAACGTCTTACCTTTTTTTGCACCATGTCCACAAAAGAAGGGACATAATAAGACAAACTTCTACTCATATTCAGTCAATGACATTGAGCACTGTGTCAACATGAGAAACTTTTGTTCCTTCTGATTTCAAATGCTCAATGGATAATATTTCTTCAAAAAAAAAAATATCATTGAACACATTTCAAGTCTAGACATGAACGCGAACCGTTGACCTTGCAGTGGTGTCTCTAATGCCTTTTTGCAGTATAACCCTTCCGAGATTCGGACAGTCAATGAGTTCAAAGATCATCTCTATACCTACTAGTCAGTCTTGTGCTTCCAAGGGGTCCATGTGGTCACCAAATGTTGGGAAACAATGTTTCTTAAACTGCCCTACAACCACAATTGTGGTTCTAGTGTCTGTTACCACTTTTTGTGGCGGCTGAGGTTGTGGTGGTGTAGGTGGTGGTATTTATTGTCGAGAAGGTGACAACACCGACACCGTAGCTCGGGTGAAAGTTCGTACCATAGCAAGGAATTGCTGACAAACTGTATGTAGATAATAATAGATTGAGCCTATTCAGGTTGTTGGGTGTTAATTTCTACCGTTTGCTCTTCTGTCTCGAGATGCCATAGTCTTGAATAAAATATAATTAAAGAAATTAAGGATAGAATGAGAAGAAATGAGTAACATATTTTATTCATAAGTTCTTGAAAATTTGTAGATGAAAAAAATCGCAAGGCATACCAAGCATCCATGATATAACTAAAAAGTCCAACACTGAAAAGCAAAATTCTAAACATAAATGACTATCATCTAATAATTTCTCCCTACACTCTCTTCTTGGTTTTCCTTAGGTTTTGCTTCTTTTATTGAAGACATCGAGGTGTAATCTATAATGTTATCCTCATTATCGACCTCTGGTATTTCTTGATGAATAACGTAAGGAGGTGGATCACACGGATGGAGACGATGATGCTCAGGCTCATACCCTTCAAGCCTCTCAATATCATCATAATCCTCATAATTAATGGCCCAACTCTCTATCAGATTAGTAATTAGTAGCTGGGCAGATATCTAATGATCAAACATTACATTGATTCGTTCAACAAAATTTCCCCCAATAACTTTTAAGAGTCCTAAGGAGGTGAAAATCGACCTCATCTCTATAAAACTTGTGTCCATTCAATCTCGCCCATTTGTAGAACATCTTTATAGTATCCAAATGTTGTATTAGGTTGTAGGTTAGATCATACTCGTAAGACTTAAGGAGGTGTAGGAACTTTGAACGATTCCTACTCCTACTCCTAATCCTCTTTCTCTTAGTTTGAAAGAGTCCTCCTATCATCAATAAAAGAAGGAATGGAACTAATTAGAACCTCACTTCAACTTTGAATTTTCAAAAATAGAACTTTTTCTAATCTAGAAATTTCCTAAATTAGAAGTTTCTAACTGTAGAGGTTCCAAAAACTAATATTTTACTTTCCTAAATTTATAGTGGTATAATGCATGCATTGGGACCACATCACATAACACCTCATCACTATACCGCCCAATGCTAAAGTTCACAATACCCTCCTGGTAACTCGAACCTCTCCACAACTATTCAGCCATTCTAGTTTATAGGGTTGTAGATGCCGCATGAGAGGTAAACTCAACTCTCCTACAAGTGTCGTGCTAACCACATTTGTACAACTCCCTCCATCTATAATCAAACTGCACACCTTATCCTTAACATGACGCCTAGTGTGAAATAGATTCTCTTGTTACTGCTCTTTACCATCTACCTTCACTTACGTAGTAAGAGCACGCATCACTACCAATGACTCTCCAACTGGGTACTCCACACAAGTTTCACCCTTAATATCCTCAAACCCAGGCATACTGTCACTATCACTCCCATCATTTGACTCAATCTCTCCATTATCCCTATGGGTCATTACCCGTCGATTTGGATATTGTGAAGCAATATGTCCCCGCACCCAAACACTTAAAACATCTAATGTCCCTCGACCTACCAGTTTGAGACTCAGTGTTTGTTTTATTTTTATTCACCTCATCCTTAACCTTAGGTACCTCAACCTTGTCATTAGTCATCACCTGATCATTCCTATCACCACCACTCCACTTAGGTTTTGTAGTAAGCCTAGCTACTCCTCTTCTCCTAAGTTGCCTCTCCATCTTTATAGCTACATGCATTAAATCATCCAAGTCAACTTAATGTTGCAACTCCACTACATTGGCGATGTCCCTATTCAACCCATTCAGAAACCTAGCCATGGTAGTCTCCCGATCCTCCTCTATGTTCGCTCTAATCATTGTCACTTCAATTTCCTTATAGTAATCCTCCACACTCCTAGGCTCCTGAGAAAGATTTTGTAATTTTTGATGAAGGTCCTAGTAATAATGTCCCGGTACAAACCACTTTCTCATACAAGCATTCAACTCTCCCCACGTCTCAAGCGGCCTTTCCAAGTTCCTCCTACGGCTAGTCATCAACTTATCCCACCAAATAATAGCGTAATCAGTGAACTCCACTACAGTTGACTTCAATTTCTTCTCATCCGAATAATTATGACAATCAAACACCAATTCCACCTTCTTTTCCCAATCTAAATAAGTCTCAGGATCATTCCTACCTTGGAAAGATGGAATATTTAGTTTAATGCTTCCTAGATTTCTATAAACCCCTCGACCAAACCTATCGCCCTTATTCCTCATTCGACCCATATCACCTTGAAGATAATAATCATCACTCCTTGCACTCATCGCTTCATATTCCTCATCAAGTTCAGCCATAAGATTTCGTCATCTCCTATCTCTTCTACCCCTACGAGGAACCCTTCGGGGCGTCTCTCACTGCTGACTATCAATCAAAGTTCATGCCTAGCTCATTACCACTAATACGTTCAACTGCCACATCCAATTGATCAAACCTAAGATCATAGCCCACATACTATCTATAAGCTCCACATAAAACCCCTTAGACACTACTTCTTCCTCACATTTATTCATATTCCCATCCATGTATATATAAATATATTTGCAACCACAAAAATATCCAGAAATTAAATAAAATGAAGAACAAGAAAGCAGGATAATTTACCTCACGTGTTTGCACTCGTATATCACTCGAAGTTGGCTTTTACCAGATAATAAGCTCATCACTCCTGCCTTTTATTGCTCGTCCTCCTTTCTTAATGGCTAGAGAAATAACCGACCTCAATCAAATGGAATGCAACTCCTGCAGCGATCACCACCACTACACAAGTTTCGGATAATCAACACAATGTATACGGACCGAGGTATCGACTCAAATGCTAAAGGCACAAAGACTAATACTCTAGATATGAATTGCCTCTAAACTTTCAAAGATGTAGAGACTATATATTTTTTGTCCTTTTTTTTGAAGGAACGAATAACAACTAACTAATAAATCTAGAGACAATTAATAATATAATGATATGGAAAATAATAACTCAATGTCAAAATAATAAATCTGGAATTTTTTTTAACAGTACGATTGAACAGTAATTTTTTTTTAGGAAAACCCGAAAATTGACTACGAGATAAACAAAACATACGGAAGTTGATTTGAATGCTAAATTAGACCAAAAACACTTTTGACTCTTTTTTTTTGGATCAAAGTTTAAAAAAAATTATTGGACACAAGAACACGAAAAACACAAAGACTCAAAAGAAATAAAAAGATAGATAACCTGAATTCTAGAATTGTGCTCTGATACTACCTGATGTGAACCCGACCAATAACAAGTTTGGGAACCCACGAACAAGATGAAAAAATTCAAGAAAACTAGAAATCACGCTGCGCAAATAACAACCCAACCCGTACCAAGAACCAAGATTCAACGCAAGAAATTTGACTCGTTGATTACTCGAAACAAGAATCGTGAAGTGAGAACGCCACAAAAGGATTGCGAAACCTTTTGATAAGTTCAAGTGTAGATCTTTAAACTACCAAGAAATTGGAAGAATAAATCCCTCAAAATAATTGAATTCTCTCAAATAATGTCAAAGTTGTTTTACAACGAAGAAATAAATCTTATTTAAACTAAACTAAGGAAAATATGGAAAAATACGAAATTTAGAGTCCAAAAATAATAAAACTTGCCAAAAATAATGAATCCTAGTAAATAGAAAGAAATCGCGAAAATTGCGTTTCTACCGGACGACCCTACCGAATGTTCGGTATGACACGTCCGGTCGTCCGATAAGATTCTTCCGGACGTTCGGTTTGGCAGAGATTTTGCTGTTGTTTTTGACTTTATGCGGACGTCCAGTAAGAGACGTTTGGTCATCCGGTTTGGTAGAACCTTGCTCCCTTCTTCAGCCAGCTTTATCACGTTGCTTCAAGTCTTTTCGGCCTTCAACCCCAATATGAAACTTGATCTTCGGCACTTCGCCTCCAACATATAGTGCCCCGTGACTCAAACAAGCAATTGTACGACTGTTGTTGATTCCTTGAAGACCCGAACCCGGCTTAGATATCTTCCGCTCATCCGTCAAACCTTTGTGAATTTGTGATGCAACCCAGATCATATCACAAATATTTACTTCTTGGAGGGCTCTTATATATCTTGGCCCATTTATCCTATAGCTTGGCCCAAACATGATTTTCAACCTAATCTATATATATTGCCCCTCCATGTTGAAGATGTGTGTGCTTTTTAAGAAAGAAAACAATGTCTACTCTTTTTTGTTATTATCCCCTTCATGCCTTTTGAGTTTAGCAATATTTTTTCAATTTTTCCTTCTCATTTTTGGCTACAAATCATCACCAAACTTTTGTCCTTTGTGGATGAGAGTAAGAAACAACCATAAGTGAATACCGTAGTTGTGGGTTGAGCTTTTTGATTAATTGTTGTTCGATATTGATATCGTGAAACTAAGCCTAGAATTCATCAAATCAAAGCTCTTGGAGCATACTACTGTGTCAATACTCTTTGTTGTGACTAAAATGCTCTTTTAGAATAGTAAGTTGATTAAATATTTTTTTTATATAAATAGAAAATCTCTAGGAATGATTTTATAGCATACCAGTATATCTTCTTTGGGGTGTGTGAATTGAATAACTTCTTTGATAGAATCGAGATGGGCCTATTCTTTAGAAAAGCTAACTTGGTCAACATTTAATTTAATTTAATTTTTGGATTACGCCCCATTATTGGCGCCCCCACCTGCCATGCCCTGAGCCTTGGTGAAGGAGGTAAATCGCAAGTTATGCCTCCATGGGTACAGGGTGGAAACTGCTTGTACACTTACACTTACCCAAAAGGCAAATCCATATTTCAGGATTCGAACTTTTGACGCGGCAGCCTTAAACAAAGTTGGATTTCTTCACCTTCCCCTTTAACCACTTGAAGATGTGCCTTGGGGGCAGTCAACATTTAATTTAATTTTTTTGTTAGCTAAAGTATGTTACAAGCTTGATTAAACAGTTTGTTTCATTAACTAGAAGCATTAAGATAATAGACATGGAAAACGAGTTGAACTAGTCCACAACCTTTGTATATGGATGCACTTGCACTTGCTCTTCTCTTCTATTCCTTTTTAATTCTTCAGCTCCTCGAATTTGACTCACTACATTCGTACATTTTCCATCTACCTTTACCTTTACCTTACCTTTCATTTCCGCCACAATTGCCCTGTTGCCCCTGAGACCTAGTGTTTCAAAGGACCCTCAATATAAAATTTAAAACTTTTGAACTTTACGGCAACATGACAAATTTGACAATTCATTGTATGAAACTCATTTGAATTTTATTAAATGTCAACAATTTATTTTAACATCAAGAATACATTTTGCACTCCGATTTGTTTTAGTGCTCTTTACATCCATGATCGCCTAATCAAACTCCACCGATATATCTAAAACTAAAAGCCATCACGCTGGCAAAATCTTAACAATTGCCGAAATTTACATCGAAACCACTAAATAATAATATCTCTAGTCCATTATTTGAAACCCTCCAAGATAAAATTTTATATTAATTAGCCCATATTTGACCCAATTCTCTAAAAACGCATTTTTTTTCTCAAACTCATTTTTAGCCACAGATTCTTCCAATAAAATAATTTTACATGTAAATCGAAATTTTCTCTATTTTTTAACTATACATTCTCTAAAAAATTACTATTACAAAACTCATTTTAAGAAAAATGGATCTCATACACACTATTAATATCCACATATGAATTATAGAATACTAATACAAATCTGTATATTGAGTTGGATCCAAAGTCTCAGTTTGAAGAAAATGATGGAATAAAATCGATAGATGAAAGGCAACATACCGGAGAAGATGAAGCGACTGACATCAAACACGGTGCCTGATAGAATCTTAGTTGGCAATAGATGTAGATACACATAGAGCTTGAACATAGAGATAGAAGCTTTGAGGGTTGAGGTAAATTTCGTGAGACATATTTTTATTTGGGAATTTTTTAGATCGGGTTAGATGTGATTGTGCTGTGTTTATTAAGGTGGGTTGGGGAAATTAATACATTCTATTTGAGTTTAATTTCTATTTGGATGATAATATTTTGTTAGGATTAATTATTGGGAACAATACATAACCCAAGTCTTTAGTATACATATATTCAAAATTAAGATTTACGTTTCAAATATTCAGAAATCAGGTTCTAAATGGCTATAATATATATATATATATATATATATATATATATATATATATATATATATATATATATATATATTACATAACATATTTTTATAGTATATAAATAAACATGGTATGACTATGGTGCATCAATTCAGCTCCTAAAATCAAGTTGTCAGTTACCATCTTAACAAAAATCTCCAAAATCTGTGCAATTCTTTCTCTAGGAAAAGGCTGTAAATATCATAATGGGACATTTCTCCCCGATTCTGAATTACCGTCGATACAATTGGAAAATAGTTGTTTCCGGTGGTCACAATTAATCACAATCCGGAGGACACGATCGTTGATCTGTGCATTTAACTGGGAGATTTGTACCGTCATCAAAACAATCGGTATGTAATTTCACTTGATCCTTCTATTGTTCAATGTGTCTTATTGCATTTGAAGATTGATCGCACACGACAAATGTTTTCATACTTTGTTCGTAATTATGTGATACTGGTCACAATAAAATTACTGACCTATCAATATGAAAGTATTGTGCAGCGCATTGAGGAATGTGGGTATGTGACCAGAATATCTGGCTGTGTGACCATGATTTGTGTCTGGTTTCTTAATTTCTATCTTCGCACTACACTTTCCAGTATCAATGATGTAATCGAATTTTGTGACCTGCACCTGAATGAATTGTGACTGCTAATTGTTTTTGTGACTGAAAAACTTCTTGTGCACTATTGCAGAAAATGAGATATGTTCACATTTTTCTGGTATATGGAGGACATTCCTCGTTGGTATTGTTCGATCGTAGTTGCTATTATGTGAAGCTTGTAGACACAGTAATGACTGAGTTCAGTTTGGATCCTACAAAGGCCGCAGTTACAATGAGTTACTTATTGAACTATGATTTCCATTTAGTGGTGTCAACGAGTTCAGCCGAGCCGGCTCATGAGTCTAAACTCAAAGCTCGGGTAAAACGATCGAGCTTTTTGGGCTCGGGCCTTTACGAGCTGAGCCGGACGGGCTCGATTTTTTTTCTTTTCTTGAGGTAGCAAAGTGTTGCCTTATGTTGTGTTTTTTTTCTTTTTCTCAAGTCACGGCCCGGCTCGGGCTCTGCCCGTAACCCCAAAATAGGGCTGGGTCTGAGCCTGGGCTCGGTCTGAGCCTTGGCTCAGTGTTTCAAGCCGCAAGTCGGGCTCGGCTCGGGCTTTTAATGGGCCGAGCACGGACGGCCTAAGCCTACGAGCCTTGTTGCCATCTCTGTTTCCATCCGGTCAAAATAAATAGTGACAGCAATATTTTGTCGTACATGACTCTAAAAGGTATAGATGATGAACCTTCTAAGTATCCCATAAACATCGAGGTCACAATTATTGAAATTGGATAGTAATCTATCAGTTTTCCAACGAAAAATTCGACGACAGAAAGTGAAACTCCTAGTGGAGCATTATTTTCGTTACAGGATATAACTTCAGATATATGTGATGCAATGGTCGTAAAATCAGGTCACAGTAATGAACATGTGGTCGCAATTGTGTCTGATCCTGACGCTAGCAATATAGGAGGCAGGGTGTTCCGTGATAATGAGGTCCTTAAATTGAGCATGTCTTTTTATGCTATAAAAAACATGTTTAAATTTGTGGTGGTTCGATCAGACAAGAAGGAATATTTTTTTAAGTGTTCACATGATCAGTGTAGTTGGATTTGTATATCTTCCACGTTGGGGAAAACACAATTTTTTAAGATTAGGAAGATTGGAGATGGTAACACATGTGTTTCAAACATAGTATTAGGATCTCGCAGGCAAGTGTCGATGAACGTTGTGTCATCTTTCATCAAATATAAATATACATCGTCACGTACCATCTACACTCCAAACGATATATGTAACGATATGTTACAAACCTACGGGGTTTCTTTTAACTATGTTAAAGCATGGAGATCTCGCGAGAAAACTTTGAAGATGATCAGGGGTGATCCAACCGAATCATTCATGCAGCTACCGAGCTTCTTTCATATGCTCGAATAGACAAATCTTGGAACGGTCACAAAATTAGAGGTTGACAATAACAACAGATTCAAGTACTGCTTCATGGCACTTGGGGCGTCCATTCAAGGATGACTCCATTGTAGGTCTGTAATTGTGGTTGATGTCACATACTTAAATGGACAATACGGTAGGACTCTGTTCACGGCATGTACATAGGATGCGAATAATAGCATATACATACTCGCATTTGGGATTGGGGATAATGAAAATGATAGACTTGGACCTGATTCTTCGAAAACATGAAAGAATCATATAAAAATAGAGAAGGACTGTGTTTTGTGTCTAATCGCTACAACAGTATCAAGAATGCAATAGAACGTGTTTATACAGGGACCTATCATGGGATTTGTTTATATTATTTTCTACAAAACTTGAAATCCCATTACGGTAAGTCGGGTCACAATATAACACAATCATTCAATTCAGTTGTACGTGCATACACATTTTCAGAGTTCGAGTACAATATGCAACAGTTAGACACAGTCAACGAGAAGATAGAGGTTACCTGGTAAGATGTTACATGCAATCATTTATAATATCATTGTTCTTGTATATCTAACTTCTTATTAATCTTTTAATTTTGTAGAATGAAGTTGGCCCAAGAGGTGGTCAAGGTACCACATGCCTGCGAATAGGTATTCTACAATGACGTCCAATATAGTGGAATCGATGAATGCGGTCACAAAATCAGCGAAGAACTATCATGTAATAGCTTTGTTGAAGTTGTTGCGAAAAACTATACAAACTTGGTTTTGCAAGAATAGGGACATTGCAATGGGCACTTTCACTACATTGTCAGACAAGTACAAGAGATTGATAAGAGACATGAGCATAGATTTGAGGAAAATAAGGGTAATGACTATATTTCATTACGTGAAGTTTGATGTGTGTGCCATGGAAAAGAGCAATGACTGTGAATCTGTGACCTCACATATTGTTCCTATATCTATGCAGGTTTCTCCAGCCAATTAGACAATATTTTCGGTTGCTTGCGAGGGATCGTCATTTGTTGTCGATATAGAACAGCGTACTTGCACATGTAGGATGCTTCAGGTAGATCAGCTACCATGTCCACACACGTTGGCAGTGATAGCATTCACAAAGAGAGATCTACACGATCATTGTTCGTACTTTACACACGCGAAGTATAGTTGAATGCGTACCAAGATACTGTTTACCCAGTTGAAAATTAGAATGAATGGACGGTGCCCCGAGAAGTAGATGACATAATCGTATTAGTTCCTAATCAAAAGAGGAGTTTGGGAAGACCTTTTGAAAAGGGGAAAAGATCCACTTGTGAAGGGAAATAAACAGTGAAATGTGGACGTTATCAAGGCAGTTGTCACAATCACAGGATGTGCACAAACTTGATGTCGTTAAGTCAAAACCTAACAAAAATGAAGTGATGTTATACCTTTATTGTCAATGTAATATTCATTATTTCATTCTATATCACGTTTAACCTGTCACATGTCCGGACAATAACTACGCATATGAGGGTAATATTCATTATTTCACTCAGGTGATGTGTGACCATCGTATACAATCTTTGAACATAAGTTTGTAACTTCTTATCTGTGCACACACGACAGTAACCTGTGATCTGTGCACCCAATTATGTCTCCTGCGCACACAGATGTGACCTTTGACACATAGTCACAAGTCTATGTCCTTGACATGTATAAGCAAATTTGTGACTTGTGACTTGGATTCATGAATATGAAACCTGTCACATGTGTCTGGGCATAACTGGGCAAACTACATTGTGACTTGTGTCCTGTGATCAGAGCACACAAATGTGACGTGTCATGTGAAGAGTGTTCCCAGTTTTATGACCCGATCACGAGAATGTGACACAATTATGTGTCCTAAACATATCTGTAGACTGTGACATTGTATCATGAAATTGAGCCATGTGACCAATGCAAATGAGTCCTTGAAATGCAATTTGAAATTGTGATGTATGCACCTATGACCTTCGTACACAGATCTGTGACGTGTGACGTGGACCTATCAATCGAATACTTGTGACTTGTGACCATAAATCAAATACATATGACCCAGTAATCTAAAACATAATTGTGAAGTAGTCACACAAGTATGTGACCATGTGATATGTGTAGACACGGATGTAACCTGGACAATCAAAACTGTGACCTATGTTCTGTTGCAGAATGATAGTAAGATAATTGTGCCTTGATAGAATGTAAGTAGCATTGAACATGCAGAATTATTAGGACATCGAAAGACACATGATCAAATGCTGTTCTAATCTATTGCATTCACTTAAATAATTCAAAAAATTCATGTCACCTATTCCCCGAATTTCACAATATCCACAAAATATCACATCCACTAAAACGAGAGATGTACATTGATTCCAACATTTTGAAATAGTCAAAAAATAAGGCAACTACTAGCCACATGCATCAACATGTAACTTGTTCCAAACATTTCAAAAATCCAAAAAATAGCACTTCTATTATCTAGGAAACTTAGACTTGTATCATGTTTCCAATATTTCAAAATATCCAAAAAAATCAGATCTATTAGCCACTAAACTGACATTCTACAATCGCTCTAATACAATGCTCTCATCCCTTGGCCTCACCATCTTTGTCAACTTCTTGATCTCTTTATGTTTAAAGAGTAATGTAGCAATGTCTAACCCAGCTCGGCTAGCATCAAACGTCATCGACATAGCCTTCATGTCATTATGAAGCATGTATTCTGCATACTTAATCACAAAGATGCAGTAATCATGGCTGAAAACAATAAATGGAGAATTATATCATAAATGTCATTAAAATTGCATCAACTTTGTTAATAAAAAACCAGTCACACAACATACACATTCTGTTGTTGTGGAATGTTTTCAGCAATTAATACCGTCTTGTGATCTTTTCAGCAATTAATACCATCTTGTGATCTTCATCCGGATCAGCAGGTGATCTTTTCCAAATGCCCAAAGCAATCATCAAATACGGGATAATCCTTGCAAATGGTTCAATCTCGACATAGACCATGCTTTCTCGATACGTCTTGTGACTAGAGTGAAAAACATATAACTTATGCCCTCTTATGTCTAGACAGCAAAGCATCCAATGTGCACGATTTGCAGGTAGGATTGGCAAAAACTCATAATTGACTTCAGCCCAAGGACGACTAAATTCCAGACGATTACCTATCGAAACTTCAAAAAATATATGAATATGATAATATCATGTCGGGCTGTTTCATGAAGTGGGGAAATATATTTTTTATATTTGCCTGAAACAAAGTGTCAGTCGTCGTAGCGCACAATCTGACATGCTCACTTCTTATTGCAAATTGTCGTAGATAATAGAAACATATGTCCATATGCTGTCAAAAGGTGAAGAAATTTGATAAAAAAAAATGTTGTGTGACTTACATAAAAAAATGATTGACGACTTCTACATGATGCCCTATTGTACATGCAACCCTGTCCTGTGAAAACACGTATTTCATCTCTGACCTATGCAAATAAATCCCAGACCTGTGACCTATGTAGTTAACTTTGTGAATTTCACATACGAATATGTAAAGTGTGATTTGTGCGAACAAACACTTAGCATCTGACGTATGCATCCAACTATGTGACCTGTTTACAGTAAACTGTGATTGTGACCTGTGCCACAAAACTGTAACCCGGTCATCCAAAACAAATCCCAAACCTGTGACCTATGCAAATAAATCCCAGACCTGTGACATATGTAGAAAACTTTGTGACTTATGCATATGAATATGTGAAGTGTGATTTGTAACAATTGAATCATATCGTGCTACTCAAAGATGATTCTGGACATATAAACTCATGTCACCATGTTTTAGAGCCTACAAGGATCGAACCAATGACAAAAGGTGGACGAATGACATCATCTTGATTGTTAAATTTCTTTCTGAAAACGAAAATGAAGATGAAATGATAAATTGTATTGTAGTAGTAAGTTAGTTATGAAAAGCGTATACAAAATTGAACCAATACATATATGTTTCTTGGTTTGTAACCTCTATTAAACCAGTTCTGGAATGCAACAAGATCAGCTTCATCCGCTAGCTTATCATGCTTGTCAAAAATGACAATACCAACTAAATACTTACATTGTTTTCCTACACTAGTAACAAATTGGGACTGCAGTATCCTTGCCAGCCCAGGGGATTTCTTAACAGGTAGTCTAGAAGTTGGAACAGAATGATGTGATCCTTGTATAATGGTACAACGGGTGTCATTTGGGTGATGTGACAAGTTGTGCATGCATATTAGGGTAATGTGCACACAAAAATGCGAGCTGTGGCGTGCACACATATGTGACTAGCAACAAACACACAGATTTCAACGTGTTGTCAGTGCAAAAAGAAATAATGTAAGATATGAAGAATAAAATTATACAAATGGATTTATCATACTACTTGCTCGTAATTTTTGGTCTTCATTAGGCCAGGTTGATAATCAGTTTCAGTCTGCCTCACTACACCAGCAATAGCATCATCAACCTACTGTTGGACGGCTTTGGTATTAAACATGTCCCACATGTTGACTAAGCTTGAAGTGATTTGTGGTGTTCCAATCCCCAAATCAAATGATGTGGTTAGAGGGAAGTACAGATACTCGAATTCATCAGCAGGGTCCATCTTATCCTTACCCTTCTCGTCGACAGTTTGTTCAATGTTTGTGACCTAAGACATAAGAGAAAAATTAAATGTCAATGTCAAGTACGCACCATGATGAATAAAGCCAGTTTAGGATGTACTTACTTTCGTCGGCTCCTCTGCAAATCCAGCACTTTTCCCTTCATTTTTGTCATTGAATTTTTTCAATATTGCATCCATCGTACTAGATATCAAAACATTCACAAAGTTCGACAAAAAGGCCATGTGTGACCTGATGTCTGCAATGTCAGATTTAATATCACCTTACATGCGGATGATCTGATTTATCTTGTCATTACTATCAAACTTTAATGACGATAACTGTGACTTGACATCATTGACCTGTTTAGTTAAAGCTATGTTCTTTTTCTGAAGCTCGAATATTTGGCCACTAAACTCCATCCTCAAATTTTCAAGCACCTGTAATTAACCATCACATAAAGTACGTCAATGAACAACTGATGGTGGCCTCCGATTGTTAACATATGACAGATAATTTGTGACTTTCGAGAACATGTCTGAAAAGACTTACATGTGGATGTGACGCATCCTCTTCATGTGTTGCATGCGGCTCCATTGAGGTATTCACTTTATGTACGTGTGGCTTAGTCGAACAATTTTCATGTGTTGTATGCTCTTCAATTGGAGTTTGGAAACAAGGCGATGTCTTATGTCTTTTTGGTGGTGGATCAACAAAATCGTCATCGTCAACATCACTTGAATGACCTTTACGTCCATCTGTAATCATTAGCAACCGTGTTATGAGTTTATCTGATTGAGCAGTTGCACTCATGCCTGCATGGCCAGACACTTTGGAACGTACGTTTGCCAGTATATGTGGTTGCCTTAGCTTCGTGTATTGAACACCCCTCATATATGGAGCCACCATCTCCAAGTTAGATGGCTCGATGTCATGCACTTCAAGTTGAGACCATAACATAAATAAATGACTTATTAGCCATGTAATAAAACATAGAGTATAATGATTGTGACCTTTGTAAACTGAAAATCATGTATTCAATATGTGAATGCGTGCTGTGAGTTGGGATATTCTTTTTATACATATATGAATTGAGTCGTGTCTTATGCATAATGCCCTTGACAGATACCCTATTGTGGCATTTACAAGTAGTCACAAATTTGTAATCAATGACCAATGCATACATATTTGTGATGTGTGACCTGTGAATTGAATCACACAATCATGTTCCCTGACCTGTGCATTGTTTGAAATGTGACTTCACTTGCAATAAGTTTCCATATCATGTGTGACCTCTACACTGTCAATTATACATTCTGACATACTAAACCTGAATTGGTGTAAAGTGTACTACACTACCAAAATCTTATTTCACAAGCAAAGTATATAAAAAATTACATCGGAATATGAGAAGACATCTTCATCCAATTTCACTGCACACGGATGTTTATTCGACATCCAATTCATAATGCGAGGGTGCCTGTTCCCAATCCTATTGGTCACAGGTCCATTGAGTCTAGGGATAGACTCATAGATCTATACTTGAAATGCGCCCAAAAATCTCTTCAGTCTGTAGTGGGGATTTCTACTACCTAAACCCTCTTTCACAGATTTCATAGACATCTCAAATAGATCCTTACCTCAAGGGAACATCTCCATTGCATCAAAATCATCAACCAGTGCAAACAAATAGTTTTTTCAACCACTTTCTTGTATGACGTAGAAAACAAGTATGAGGTGATCAAATATAGAATGCTAAGCTTTACGACGTCATGATCATCAATGTTTGACACATTAAGGAATACATCTCTCACATTTTCATTTGTAACCAGTTTCAAATACCCAAAATATGTTTCCTTAATTCTAGATGAAACTTTGTCAAGCCATCTCCTGACATCTTTACCATGATATCTAAGACCCGTTACTAAATAGAACTCACACAATGAAAATCGCAAGTATCTATTTGCAACCTTGAACCACATCTCGTTAGGATTTGGTTGCTCCACTTCCCTCAAAAGAAAGTAGTGTATCAATTGGTGCTTCACAACGATTTCAGCGCATTCCATGTAGTACGCAAAACACGTGTCTGCCAGGATAACCCGTTGGTGTTCGGTGAATTTCGACGTGAAATTTGATAGAAGATTCTTTGTCGTATTGATTGTAATTTTAGCCGAAAACCAAAGATACTCCGGGATAATATAATTCCATTCCTGCATCACATTAAAGAAAGTGTCAACATTTGTCACATGTCTTGATCATGTACAAACAATCATCTAATAGAAAATACAAAATAATATTTACAATAGAATATTGGATCACAACATTGGACACAAACTCCTCACATTGCATTTATTCTATTCATTAACATGGATCACAATATATTCACATTTTGCACGCAAACATCCAACAGGAACTATATTGACATCTATTGAACCTCCGTCTATCTTTAATAGGCATTTTTACAAGAAAATCTAACACAATTGTACTATCTAAGAATAATTTCAAAAACATCTCACAATCTTAGGAAACTTCATAATCTTGGCCACACGAATCATGAAAGTTACAGTCCCTATTGGTCACACGAATCATATTGGCCACAAATATCACATTACCATTCACATACGATAAACAACACAAGATATTCAACCAGAATGTGACCAGACGCATAAACTTTCATAATATAAACCGTAGGTCACAAATGAAAAGATTTTGAAACAATTTAACAAAATGCTATTCAAACTCAACCACATTAATTATAAAAATAAATTACCCATAAACTCAAAGGACAGTAAAATTAACTTACAGCCATCGATTCAGGTTTTCGTGAGTCGGTCGGAGTTTTGGGATTTTCGTCACGAACTGTCCCCTTGATTTTCGGTCTTCTTCTTTTTCCCATTTTACTTCCAGATGTGTCGTCGGAAGTGGATTTCGCTTTCCGATCAGAACTCCTCGTAATAGCCATTTTATACGTTTACCGATATCAAGCCTTGAACGTCGTTAGCTCTTTTTTGATAGCAAACAGTCAAATGGGCTTCGAGGGTTTTGGGTATGCGCTGTGAGGAAAATGGGAGGGGTATTTCGATTTTTGATTGAAATGAGGTCGGAAATATTTGTTTTAATTTGGGAAAAAATCAATTTGCTCGAGATAGTTGAGAGAAGGCGTGTTTAGGGATTAGCGGTTTCTTAGAGATAAACCGTCTCTCTCCAGTTTTAATGTAAAAGGCGATAATGGTTAAGATAGATAATTATTAATTTATTTCATAATAATTTATTAATTAAAACCTGAATATTGTACTATGAAACTTGATTCTTGATTTAGGAAAATGGATTTTCAAATACCACACTGGCTGTAATTCCCTCTTAATTATAACTGACCATGAATGTTGTGAAAGAAAATCTTCACTACAAGGTTAAAACAATAGCAGCAAAGTTGCAAAAGATTATGTTTTCGCAACATGCAAGAATTGTTGTCAAAGTGCCATATATTATTTTGTTTCAGCAATGGCATTGAACGTTGCTGAATATGATTTTCAAAAAGTTTAAATATTGGGCAACAAATATTAGGCTGTGTTTGATAGCCTTTGAATTCCCTGGAAAATGGAATTAAATTTTCAACTTCAGCCAATTGAGGTTGTTTGATTCAAAAGGTTTCTAGGCAAAACAAATTCTACCCTCCCCATACACACCCTTATTCTTTGATTTGGTGGGAAAAGTTATTCCAGTTTTTTTAAATTTTTTTTAGCCTCAACGGTAGAAAATTTTATCCCTCTAATTTACAATTTGCATGAAAAATAAAGTCAAACGAATGATATTCGGTATGGTAAAAAAAATTCTATTTTTTTTTTTTTGTAATTGGAACAAATTCTAGATCCAATAGTAAAAAAATATATCCTTTTAATTGAAAATTTGTATAAAAAAATAAAGTCAAATGAATATATTTGGTATGTTAAAAAAATATTTAAATTTTTTTGGTAATTGGAACAAATTCTAGACCCAATGGTGGAAAAATTTATCACTTTAATGGACAATTTTCCTAAAAAATAAAGTCAAACGAG
This sequence comes from Osmanthus fragrans, assembly GCA_019395295.1. Taxonomy (NCBI): domain Eukaryota; kingdom Viridiplantae; phylum Streptophyta; class Magnoliopsida; order Lamiales; family Oleaceae; genus Osmanthus; species Osmanthus fragrans. The sequence continues at coordinate 592,475 of JAEDXY010000050.1, forward strand.
TATAAAAAATTTCAAAATTTCAGGGTGAAAAATTATACCAATCAAACACAATTAATTCACAATTCCCGATGAAACAAATTCTAAACAATTCAATTCCCTATAATTCATTTTATTTCCACACAAATTTCACATTTTGCATTCAAACAGGCCCTTACAAAAGAATCTATTTTCGCAACAGTCAATGAATGTTGCAAAAGAGTTACATAAATAATTTTAGCAACAGGCATTAACGTTGTAATATGTGAGCTTTTAATAACTTTCATTGCATGTTGCAATAAATGTGAAATATATAAAGTTTTTGCACGGACAACGAACATTGCGAAATGCACATTAGATACATGCATTAAAAATACTATTGCCTGATTTCAATTATGTTGACTAACGGTTAACATACACTTACTAGATGTTGTTATAGACCCTCTTAGCAACATATAATTAGTGAATGTTATATTTTACATGTTGTAAAATGCCATTTTTCTTGTAGTTTAACTCATAATAAGAAGAGAAATATACATACAAATAAAATTATAATTTTCGTAAAATTCAGAAAGAAAACAATTAATATTCGTAAAACATTTAATTGTTGACAAAAAAAATAATGTTGGATTTTTTTACTCAAATTAGGTTGACTTTTTTTGGAAAAAATATTGTTTCCTTTATTATAAGCACCTTTACTGAAAAAAATATTACTTCCCTTATTCCATGTATTTTTATTAGGAAAATATTATTTCATTTATTCTATGTGATTTTTTTATCTTGTTTCCATCTTTGCGGTATTTTCAGGGTTTGACATGCACTCTTATAAATATTAGATTATTTTCATAAGTTTTGAATTACTGAAGTATAGAATAATTGTGTAGGCACAGTTATTGTATTTGTTTGATCCATATTCGTCAATTGAATAAAATTCTCCATTCCTCTATCAATTAATTCTTAGTCATTTATCTTGTTGTTTGTTTACGATCATATACTTCATATCGTGTTATATATATATTACCTACATCCGTTTTATTTCCCTACAAGTGGTATTAAAGATATTGGTTGTGATTTGTTTGAGGTTTCTATTACTAAAGGCAGCCATGAAATATAAAATTTTGCTTTCAGATCGCAATTCAAGATTCTCGTTGTGGCAAATGAAAATGTAAGTTGTACTCGCGCAGATGGATTTGGAAGATATGTTGTCGGGATTTGACACAATGTCTACAACTTGGACGATGGAGAAGAAACAACGGAAGGATTGGAAGATGCTTTCACATATTTATCTTCATCTCTCTAACAATATTATTTAGGACATTTTGAAAAAGAAAATGACAGCTACATTGTGATTGAAGTTGGAGAATTATGCATGACTAAAAGTCTAGCAAGCAAATTGCATCTAAAGCAGATGTTGTATTCTCATCACATGGCAGAAGATGGATCTTTGGAAAATCATCTGGCTGTATTCAATGAGATCGTCGTTGATCTAGTGACTTTAGATGTAAAGTATTATGAAGAAGATTTGGCTTTAATCCTTTTGTGTTCGCTACTTGCTTCGTTTAGAGACATGATCATATATGGTCATGAAACTTTCACCATTGAAGATATGTATAATGCTTCATTTTCAAAAGAGAAAATGGAGCATCTGGTTGGACCTGAGGCCAGAGATGGAAAAGGCCTTGTTGTTCATGGTGATTGAAGAATGGGTAAGTCGAGGCCAAATTTCAGTAATCAAGTTTGTTATTATTGCAAGAAGAAAGGACACATTAACAAAGATTGCGACAAATTACAAAACAAAAGTAATTTGACTCTAAATCATGGGAAGTAATCAAATACTTCAAATGAGACCAACAAATCGAGAACTATTTGAGTGATGAAGATGTTTCGACAATTTCTGATATGGAATCCAAACCTAACGAGGACTGGATTTTGGATACAACTTGTGTATTCCATATGTGTCCCAATTGTGATTTGTTTGAAATATATGAAATGGTGATGCAATGTGTCGTTGTCATGGGTAACAATAAACCTTATCGGGTAGTTGGTATTGGTAAAGTTAGATTGAAATTGGTGGATGGAACATGTAAAACACTTGATCACGTTCGACATATTTCAGACTTGAAGGAAAAATCTCATTTTGTTAAGTATTCTTGATTCAAAAGAGCACATGTTCTCTGGAGGAGGTGGAGTTTTGATGGTTCGAAAAAGTGTTCATGTAGTATTAGAGGGGCGGAAGAGGTCCTAGTTATACATCTTGTAAGGTCGGACAGAATTTGTGAAGAAAAGTCTGCACAAATTTAGTACCATAGTGGAGATTCAGTTTGATACTATACCTTTTGGAATTTGGTCCAGGGTCCATATTGAAGAATACTACTCAATCGAGTTTGGAGGATATGGGTAATTCCACTTTGTCATCATTACCTACGGTTCCATCATATTCAACTCTTAGAGATAGACCCATTGAAGATAGGTACGTGGATGCCGATTCGATTACACATGCTTTTAGCGTTTTTGAAGGTGTTGAAATCAGCCAAGGGCCTTTTATGAAAGTATAGAGAGTTGATTCGGCTACAGTGTGTGTTTCAACACTGTTTGATAATTTCTAATTCTTTGTGAATTTTGGGAAACCTGGTGTTTGGGTTTATGTACCTATATTGGATACCGTTGAAAAGGAATATTTTTGTGTTGGAGAAAGTTTGGTTCTTGTTGAAAAGTTGTTGTTTCCTTTATTACTCGCGTTTTTATTGAAAAAATATATATTATTTTCTTTATTCCACACGTTTTTATTGAAAAAAAAAATATTATTTCCTTTATTTCACGTGATTTTTTATCATGTTTTCATCTTTATGATATTTTTAGAGTTTGACATGCACCGCTATAAATACTGGATTCTTTTCACAAGTTTTGTATTATTTGAAATATAAAATAATTATGTATGCACAGTTATTGTATTTGTTTTTTCTATATTCGTCAATTAAATAAAATACTTCGTTCCTCTGCTAACTATTTTTTAACCCTTTATCTTGTTGTTTGTTTGTGATTATATATTTCATATTGTATCATATATACTAACTTTATCCATTTTATTTCCAGCAGCTGATTAATCGATAGCAACATGTTAATTGTCTTCGGAGAAGAGAATGTTAAAGAAGCATGCCCCTAAATAAATCGACCCTTCAGATTTCTAGGAAAACGAGGATTTTAGGGGAATGGGATTTTTGAAACGACTAAATAGAAAGAACTCTATATTGATATTGTCCATTTTGTTTGATTTATTAAAAAGCCTACTACTCCATCACGAGAAAAATGAAGATCATGCTTTTAATTTTATTTGTCTTGGACATTTTTGAGTCTCAAATAATGATAAAGTACTATGTAATTCTATTCCGCATTGCATTGGATATTTGGATATACCCTTAAGTAACAAGATTTAAATTTAGCTGACGATTAAAAAAAAAAAAAAAAAATTGGCTTAAAGATTATTTATTTGCATCCTGTCGAGCTTTTTTTTTTTTATTTTTTTTAATCACAATGAGCATTTTTTAATTCCAGCCATCATGAAAAATTTAAATGAGATGTTTTGGTTATTAGAATATATATTATTATGATAAAAATCTGAAAACTGGACAACTTAGTATTTTTTTATTGGCATTCAAACTATGATAATTATATCAAAGGTTTTAAATGAAGAAACTATCATATCAAAGAATTTAATAAATAATAATCATACAATATATCGCCCGATAATAGAATACAAAATTTATACTCTGCGCGAGTATAGCATTACCATACTCTATTAAATACGATATTTATTAAGATAAAACTATGTGGTGCATGAATGTATCTCGTTTTTATCTTTACACATGCCGAAATCTGAAAATCTTTCTACACATATATGTTTTTATATAAAGTGCAAGCAACAGTTGAGGGAATAACGACATGGACAACAAGAAAGGAATTAAGAATTTAAAGCTTGAAGCTCTAAAGAAAGATTCAACTTCTGAAAATCAAGAAAGTAGTGAAGAAGAAAGGAGTAAAGTTTCATGCTGCGTTCTTACAAAGCAAAAGTCGTTGAAAACCCAAGAAAATAAACCTGGCAAATTTAGTTACTCTCCATTGAGTTATGCTAAAAACTTTGACGAAGGTAAAGCCCGCAGCGAATCTCATCAGACCTTTGCCTCTAAGTATGCTCAACTTTCACCTCCACCTCCACCTCCACCTCCACCTCCACCTCCACCTCCACCCAAGACGTCCAATTTTGATAACAAAATGATAAATAGGTACATGCACATTAAAATTGCATCTATATTGGTGCAGATGCTACTCGAGAACAATTAGTAGATCGAGATTTGGATTATATTTATATTCATTTACTTTTTCTATTGTGAAGATAAAAAATAACAAATTTTATGGTTGCAAACATATAATGTGTGCTTTGTACATGATATTGTAAAGACATCAGTGGCAGATTTGGAGGTTTTTTTCTTCGAAAATTCATTTTCAAAATTTTCTCCCGAATTTACTGTATTCGTGCACATTTTCCCAATCTCAAAAACTAATTTCCTTAATTGTTCATCACCACCAGACATCTCGTCCTCCGAGCCTCCTTGTGTGGCCTCTTCTTTGTCGACTTCCCCCGTGGACAATCCATCATTTTCTTCACTACCCACTTGCTTGGCGTGAAACTGTAGCGCGACAATATTCCTAGCAATATTGTCCAACGCAGCACAGAACGGTCTTCAAAAGGCACGACAGTGGAGATATATGGTTGATTACACTCCTCGTCAGTGGGACGCAACGTCGCATACACGTGTAGCTACGATAGTAGAAATTGAGTGTCAATGAGAATGTATTCTATACAGTGTCTAGATTAAAGGATTGACTAGATTCAACATGATCAAATACCAGTATGATTAGCACGGGGGCGTCAATGATCGGGGAAAATTCTTTTCCGGTTGGACACATGAAATGTTCTCCATGGATTTGAAGTATTTGTCCTTGAGTCTTCTTTTTTCCATGACTTGAGTAAACTGATCACCTTCCGAAGTGAGACCACATTTTAATCCCGTCATAACCTCATACTCCTGCAGTCCGAACCTAGTCAAGTACCCTTGTACATTGAACCACAATTCGTTTGCCTTATCAGTTCAAATGGATCTGAACACTAGTTGTTGGATTAATTGGGCCGAGAATTGAATGTCAGGAACCTCGGTCAGGAACCCAAGGCACAAGTTGCCAAAATCGTCCTGATATCGATCATCAAAATGCTCTATGATGGTTTTAGGTACTTGAAATTGCTTCTTTGAGAAATATGAGAGCCCAACCGTGCATTTTCATGAACGGGGAACTCAAAATTCATATGCAAGAACAAAGTACAACAAGAAAGCCAAAAAAAAGTTAGATCATAATATTTCGTACATGTTAATGTCAAACACACGCATAAGAAAACAAAAAAAAAAGTATAATGTTCGAGAAATACTGCCTTTAACTGTCGAGAATGACAGTTAATCTGTCGATATTTAGTCATCTATCGAGAATAATTGAAACGAACTGTCGGTAACAATAGTTCATCGCGACATATGGGTCACATAATTGATCTGTCGAGAATTCATAACTGTAGAAACTTTCATTGTGACAAATTACACAGTTCACTTAAAACATTTTAACATAGAGCACAATACAATAAGATATCTTAGATGTACATAAGTTGTGAAAATCAACACTACCACATCCAGGGCAAGGAAATTAGCATAGAAGAGAACATGAAAAATAATAATGAGAGGAGAGAATAGTTGAACATCTATCAAATGCATCAAAATCATCCAGTTTCATGCACAAAGTTATATGAAGCATGAATGGAAATCAAGAACCTCACACATATTGCAGTGATAGTTTTTCCTTCCTAAACATATCAAATTATCACTTTATATTCACTATAGAACAGCATAATGTAGAAATGTTTTAACCATGAATGTTGAGTCAACTATATATATGCACTTATGAACGGAATGACACTATATTTAGGTTGGCATTTGTCTCCCAAGTTTATTTAGGGAGCCATGGTGCCCAAAAAAGAGAAAAACGCAATGTCAGAACTACATAAACTTCTTTTTACATGACCATGAATCAAAGGGGATTACAAAGAAATATAGTTGATTTCCATACAAGTTAATTATCTTCGTTTTCAATACGTGCAGGCACTGTTGTGAAACGTAAAATTAAGTTGAAAATCAATAAAATGAAAGGTAACATATTCATTAAAAATAGATCAAATGCTTCAAAGATTTGAATTTTAAAATGAAAATAGTATATTAAATCTAAAACAATCACCTTTTAATATCCTTCTTTAATGCATTTTCCAAATCAGCTATAGCTTTATAACGAACAACAAAGCAGCAAGAGAATAAATGCTCATTAAGATTAAAAAAAAAAAACCTTTGATTCATTTGGCACAAATGAATCCTACTAAACAACGGCATTGAAATGATATTCATGTCAGACTATGATTCATTTGGCACAAACGGGAGCATCACTTTTGCCAGATATCAATTGTACAGGCAAAGGAACTCCCGAATTGCACCAAACGATTTAAAGAGTACTGCAAGTCTTGAAACTTTTTTCCAACAAATAGATAGATGATTTTGTATCTATAGGTTTATTCACTTATCTGTCTATATAAGAATCCCTGAGTGTGAGAGATGAAGAATGTGTGAGGGGTGAGAGAGAGAACCCTCTCATATTTGTAGACTGTTAATTGTGATGATGGTTTGCAGAAGAGAAGCAATGGGATATATAGCTGAAACAGATATACTACATGGTTCCATGTGTCATTGGCACCGACGGCTGCAGCAAACTGTGCCACTAATGAAAAGATAGTCAAATATAGGTAGTGGTGGCAATTGGGTCGAGTCGGCTCATTGCTCGTTGAAATTCAGCTCATGGATTATTTGACTAGCCCGAGCCCGAGTCGAGCACAAGTTTTGCCCAACGAGTCGAGCTCGCGAGCCGTTCTTTCATGAACTCACGAGCTCGTGGGCTCGTAAAAAATTGCACAAATTTTGATCAAAAATTCTGAAAAATCTTCAAAAAATAAAAAAAAAAAGCTCGTGGACTCGGCTCGGCTGGTGAGTTCACGAGCTTGTGGGCCGAGCCAAACTCGCTCCTTGAGCACGAGCTGAGCTCAAGTGTAGACTCGGCCCATTTTCATCCTAAATATAGGATGCCTCAGACAATAGCCTTGAATTGGAAGGATTAATAAAATTTTACACCATTAATATCTTTATCATTAACTTGAACAATTCTTAGAGTCCGTTTGATTACAAATGTGAAATTTGGATGGAAAAAAAATGAACTAAAGAAAATTGAATTGTCTATAATTTGTTTTACTGAAAATTGTAATTAATTTTGTTTGATCGGTATAATTTTTCACCTGAAAAATATTAAAAGTTTGGTGTCTGTTTGACTTTGTTTTGTATGAAAATTATCAATAAAAGTGATATTTTTTTTACCATTGGGTCCAGAATTTGTTCCAAAAAATTATCGTATCGAATATTATTCGTTTGACTTTGTTTTGTATGAAAATTGTCAATAAAAGCGATATATATTTTTGTCATTGGGTCTAGAATTTGTTCTTATAGCTAAAAAAAAATAGAATTTATTTTCCCACCAAAGTGGTGGGAAAGCATTTTTTTTCTCAAAACCAAGAAAATGCACATGTGTGAGCAAAAACAAGAAAATCAATTTCATGGAAAATATGTATTATCAAACAGTAAAAAGTAGGAAAAAAAAAAAAAAAAAAAAAAATCCTAGTTCCATGGAAAAGAAAGGTAATCAAACAGGTTCTTAATAAAAAAAATAAAAAATAAAAAGAGTTTGAAAATCCACAATAGATTAAGGAAATAGAGCATATTTAGTACCCATGCCTAACCTAGAAAAAATGTAATAAACAAGGTAGGTTGGAATGACAACGGTTCTACGCTATCAAAAGATACCTACCAACTTAAATGGTAAGTTTTCAGACGAACTATACTTTACAATACTGTATTACCCATGTACAAAAATGCCATAGATGGGAATCTAAAAATGGATGTATGGTTATATTAGGAATATACTCCAACTAATGGAGGTTAAATCAAATTGAAGGAATGAAGAGTTAGATGGTTACTGCAGGGTGCTAATGAAGTGGTAATGTAGACCAAAAAAAAAAAGGAATTTTGGTTATCAATACTCCCGAATGGATTAATTTAATGTCAACTATAGTGCCAGCTAACAAAAGAGCAAAGACTAAAAGGTAAGTAAATATTTCCATACTAACAAATGCAAGAACTTCTTAATTGAACAATTTGTATAAATGAAATTTAACCATGAAAAATAAACCTCAAAATTTTCAAAATAGCTATAAATACGTGTACAATCTTGCAGAAAATTTAATAAATACTAAGGTCAAATCCATTTGCATCCTTGCAATAACAGTTTCTGTTGAACATGAAATTTTATTGTTAATCAGCGAACCCTAAACAAAGAAGAGAAATAATGAAACATATAAAAATACAGGTTAAAAAAAAGAACAAACATACAAATACATAAACAAGAGATAAAATAAAATAAAATATAAGAATCTCGCTGAAAGTGCATAAACCCTAAAAGAAGTAATCGACCAAAAAGAATAAATAAAGGTAGAAAAAAGGGAACAAATATACTGATGAGATCTCGGATAGGAGAATCGCATGAAATTCGCGAAATTAGTTTGAAAAAGCCGGAAAAGCCCAAATTCAAGTTGTAGACAATAGAATTTTGACCTGAGCCTCACGAACCAGGAACTTAAGATATATTAAACCTTAAACTCGTTGATGTGCAAAAACCCGAATCTCGATTTGCGAATGTCACAAATGGTGCCTAATCATTTGATAAATTCTAAGGGTTGAACGCCACAAATATAACAATATTTGATAAGTTCGATAAGGTGTTCATTCAAGAACAATTGAGAGAAATCTCAATTTCGTAATATCAAAAGTTTTAATGTTACAATCAATGAAATTCTCTATTTATACTAAACTATAGGAATATAATAAAAACGGAAAATGTTAATTAAAGATTATAGGAATCTTACCTAAATTAGAATTCTATCAAAATAAGGAAATTCACGAAAAAGAAAAATTCGGCCTTGATTTTGTACCATGCGGTCGCATGGTATCTTTTCATGCGATCGCATGGAAGTATCAAACTTCCCCTGCTACTTCTCAGTAAGGAACTGTGCGACTGCAAGGTTGGAACGCCATGCAGTCGCATGGTTGTGACGTTTTGGCTCCTTTTTGGTTGTTTGAATCAATTGTCTCCAATTCATTTCGATCTTCAATTAAGCACGAATCTTGGCCTCAACTTGATAATTTTTGCCCCCATTGGATCACATTATCCTCTCTCTCTTCAAAAAGATTCATGATTGAATCCGCACCTTGAATGCTCAAATTATAGCCATTTTTTCAATCATGTCAAGAACGTGAAATGGTCCATCTCCTCTAGGATGCAGTTTGACCTCTTTTGAATTCTTCCCCGCCTCTTTCGTATCAATGGATCAAAGTGTACTTGTCCCAACGGCTTCCTTCTGCAAGTTTGAGATGCTCCAAAAATTGTTCATATCGGTGAGTAACTGCGCTTCCTCCATGTTTTACTCGGTCTAGGTGCTTTTAGCAATGGTACTGCAAATGACTCATGTCTCCCATCTTTTCACATTGGTATCTCAATCCACTACATATGAATTCCTCCTATGGCAACTTCTTCACCTCTTCAAGGATCACAAAGTCAACCTCCGGTAGTAAAGAGATTTCCAAGCTAATGTAGGGTTGGTTAGCTTTTTCCACAAGTTGTTGTTCATTAGACTTGTTTCCAGGGATCAAGCCTTCAAAACTCCGCAAGACAAAAATAGCAAAACTAAGGAGGGAATTGTTAGTTCTCACAAAAGCCCTCTCAACTCTACTCTCATTTTCATGCAAGCTCTCTTCTGTCTTTTCTTTTCTCTCCAAAGACTCTCTCTTTTCTCTCTTGTGACTTTTCTTTTCTGTTAGCCACTACTCCACTCTCATTTTCTTTTTCACTTTTTTGTGGCTCTACTCTTTTTTCATCACACTTAGTCACCTGACTATTTTCTCTCTTTTTCCTCTATTTCGTACTTCTCACTTCTCACTTTGAGTTGATCCTCATAAGCTTGTAGTGGTGTCAAGCCAGCCAGAGTGATTTTTTCCCGTCCCGAAGAAACCTATACATGTTCATTCCCATATCATAAACAACTTTTCTCTCATGCCTTCAATGTCTCCCAAACAAGATATGTAAAAATTTTAATGGCACTATATCAAATCAAATTTCATCACTATATCTCCGAATGGTGAAATTTACTAGAACTTGTTTGGTCGCATATACCATTTCACACTCTTTCAACTAATTCATCATATAAGGCCTAGGGTGTTATTGTAAAGGTAACACCAATTTTTCAACTATCCTGATACTAGCTAAGTTTGTTATGTACATCTTATCAATAGATAGGCTCCATACCGCACTACCCACAAAACACATAGTTTGGAAAATATGCCCCCAATCACCATCCATCCTTTAATTTTATTTAATTTTTGACTCAAAAAATTGAAAATTAAAAACTGCTAGAAATTCTCGAAATTTATAAAAAAAAAAAAAAATTAAATTCGAATATTTTTACTCGAAAATTCAACTACAAGTCCAGCAAAACAAACGAAAATTGATTTGGACTCTTAAATAGCCCAAAAAAAACTTTGGCTCTTTTTTTAAAAAATTTTGGATCTAAACTTAAAAACTATTTCTGACTTGAAAAACACAAATAACAAAAGATTCAAAAGAATAAAAAAATATATATATATATAGAACCTGAATTTGGAGTCAAAACTCTGATACCACTTGATGAGATCTTGGGTAAGGGAATCGCATAGAACTCGCGGAATTAGTTTGAAAACGCCAGGAAAACCCAAATTCAGGTTGTAGACGATAAGATCTCGACCTGAGCCTCACGAACCAAGAACTTAAGGTATATTAAGTCCTTGTTTGTTTCCAATTCTTTCAAGAGAGAAATGCATTTTCTGACCTTTTTGCATGCAATGTGGGACACAATGTGAGAGGTGCAAGTCAACAATGGTAGACTATTACTCTCCAACAGTATAAAAATGAATTAAAATGGACAAGAAAATGGGAAACAAACAAACACCTTAAACCGGTTGATGTGTGAAAATATGAATCTCGATTTGCGAACGGCACAAATAGTGCATAATTATTTGATAAGTTCTAAGTGTTGAACGCCACAAATATAACATTATTTGATAAGTTCGATAAGGTGTTCATTCAAGAACAATGAAAAGAAATCTCAATTTTGTAATGTCAAAAGTTTTAATGTTACGATCAATGAAATTCCCTATTTATACTAAACCCTAGGAATATAATAATAAAGGAAAATATAAATTAAAGATTACAAAAGTCTTACCTAAACTAGAATTCTATCAATATAAGGAAATTCAAGAAAAAAGAAAAATCCGGCCTTGATTTTGTACCATGCGGTCGCATGGTATCTTTCCATGCGATCGCATGGAAGTATCAACCTACCCTACTGTTTCTCGGTAAGGAACTGTACGATCGCAAGGTTAGAACGTCATGCGATCGCTTGGTTGTGACGTTTTCGCTCCTTTTTTGCTGTTTGAATCAATCGTCTCCAATTCATTTCGGTCTTCAATTAAGCACAAATTTTGGCCTCAACTTGATAATTTCTGCAACCCCCCCCCCCCCCCCCCCCCCCCCCCGATCACACCATACACACAACAAGAAGCAAGAGATAAAGATAACACAAAATCTCACTAGAATTTTATAAATTGTAAACACAAAGAAGAATTCGAACAAAGAAAAATATAAATAGAACAAATCGAAGAAACATTAACAACAAAAGGCAAGAGATAAAAATCCTTGAACGAGTCAAGGTATACCTTCTGTGTAGATTTTGCCCTCTTTCGTAAAATTTAAAGAGTGATTTGAAGGAAGTTGAATAATACACAAAACAAGTTGAAGAATCCTCTCAAGATTTCAATTTCCTAGTTAGAACTCGAATTTTTTTTTTTTTTTTAAGGATTTACAGTTTTCTAGCTGGAGCTGAAAAACTATCCCGTTCATATATGAATGTGGAAAATATCTAATAAACACGGTATATTTTCAACTCTTTTTAATCAACAGAGTTAAACCGATTTTAAATCAACTCAATGTGAACACTTTGGTCCAAAGATGAACAGTAGATCTCTTTCCCCTCTTTTAATGGAAGGTAGATTTTCAAGTATAATTGTGAGGTGCTTGATTGTAGATATTTGCCACTTTTTGTACAATGTTTTATGTTGTCAACTTAAGGAGGTGTAGGGTTTTTAAATTCTCTTGAGGGGCAAAATTGTCCAAAAATGACAATCTTGCAAAGATTTTTAAAAAGTGATATTGTTGAAAATGCAAAGCCAAAAATTTATATGTAGTGTAATTTTCTCTAAAAATTAAATGGTAGGTGTCCATATGATATAATCTTACATATATATCTTGGTTTTATCACTACCACACGCTAAATTTTTTGAAGTAATATAGAATTATCCTCTCTCTCTCTCTCTCTCTCCACGTTATGAAGCATAAAAAGATCGAAGCTATAGAGAACCATTCGTCTTCTCAAAATCAAGAAGGTGAAGAGGAAAAAGAAGAAGAAAGATTTAAAGTTTCATGCTGGGGATATTTCAAACAAATGTTTTCATGGATGTCATTGAGAAATCGAACAGATCGCAAACTGCCAGCTGGGAACTATAGATATAGTCCATTGAGTTATGCTCAAAACTTTGATGAAGGTAACAATGAAGACGACTCTTGTGGGACATTTTCCTCTAGGTATGCTGCAACTTCATCAAGTTTCAATGTCGATAGCAAAGATGATTAATTTGTGCATACAATTGCATGCTTTTACTATATACATCAAACCCCATTTTCAATAAATGTCTATTGGTATACTTTTTCATTACTGGTTTAAACTGGAAATTACTGTTTCATTGAATATTAAAATTCAACTTAAGTTCATTGTTGACCCGATGAGATTCTAATCATGAGCTTGCTGCGTAATATTATTCTGATATTATAGAACTTCATATACAATTCCCAAAAAAATATTGTGAAGTAGCTTCATCTTACATGAAATAGTAGTGCGAAAGTTCAGTTTTTCCCCATTTTACAGTCTAAAAATGTATATACTAGATGAATGTGTCTTTCCCTCTCAAAATTTAATGTACATATCATTATTTTGAGTCCTTGGCATCTACTTAGAAAAGGTGAAGCATAAAAAATTCAAAAAGGTGACAAAAATAAAATAAAATAAAATTGGAGTGACTGCCCCCACTGGTCCCTAGTTAGCTGTGTCCCTACTCTTAAAGTAGTGACGGAGCCACCTATGGTGATCGGAAGTCAGCCTCTATATGCTTGATGGGGACAGGAGACCAGGGTTGGGATCAAGGGCGACCACAATACAATTTATCTTTTCAATACCTAACATAAATAAATAAATAAATAAAATATGTCATCAAATACATATTTCTCAATTGATAACTATAAATATGTCATCAAATGGAGTCCAATATCGAACATAATAGCATTCAATTCTGAGCTCTGCATGCAACACCTCAAGAAGGGCTTGTTGGGCAAGGCAACGGGTAAAATTTAATCAAGAGTGGTAATGAATGAAAGTGATATGATTCAATTAGATAGTCACTATTTTCTTCCATCATTCTTATATATCTATCCACTTCTAAAAAAAAATTAGATTATATTTTTAACATTAAGTATATTTACATAAATAAGTAAGAATAAAACCAAATTAATGAATCTAATTTATTAGTGTACTTATTATTTGGGTCTTGCAAATTTGATACTTGTCGGACCTTGCAAACTTGTTTCTCAGATTGGGTCGTTCGATTAGGTCAATAAATTATTATAAAAATAATAAATTTATAAAAATTAATAGATTCGATTCTAGAGTCTAGTACTCATGATTTTGGCTCTAGAACAAAGTGTATACCTAGTACTCATGATTTTGGCTCTAGAACCAAGTGTATACCCGGATCTGATCTATTCTTGATTATTGATAAATCGGCTTATCTAACGTTTGGAATGAATTTATTTCACTGAATTGCAAGCGAACTGAACAAACTGGATGAACCGACTGATTCTCACGCAAACCATCATTACCCAATGAGTAAATGGATTAAAATATTTTTTTTCTCTCTCCTACTTTTAATCACACAATCTTCCATAAAATAATATTATACGTAAATCGAAAAAAAAATTCTTTTTCAACCATACATTTTACCAAAAAAAAAAAGAATTATTCCAAATACTATTTTTTGAAAAAAAATAAATAAATAAAAAGAAAAGCTCAAACAAGGGCTAAATATACAGACTTTCTGTTCATAATTAGTGAATAGATGGTCAAGCTCAAATTTATTGGCTTCCATTTCAAACCACCAAAATCTCTGCAATACAAAAATTATAGGAAAACACTCATTGTACAGCAATGAATATACAGCTTTTTTTACAACACTCACCCAAGGGGTGAGGTCCACTATTAAAATAATCGCAGGCCCCACCCCACCCCATGCTTGTGAGTGTGCTGTTAAAAAATCTGTAATAAATGATGTACTCATAGCTCTATTGAAAATTATATTCTCTAATATTTAGATTAATAGATTTTGATGACGTCATAGAGATCCAATTTTGATTGTCAAGTGTCTCAACCTGGTAATAGTCTCTAACAATACAAGGTAATTTTACTTGTTCTATTAAACTTTTGTTCTCCTTGTTGTTCGTGTTCGTAGAGTATGTAAATTAAGAATGTGTCTTTAGAGAGTGGATTAAAATTGCCAAGAAATTGGCCTATTCGATGGTCTGAAGCACACGAATATCTTCGAACCTTTTTTAATTCTTAAAGAAGTCAAATATTAGCGTTCTTTAAGTGTTTGCTTATTGGGTTAGACAAGTTGACATTTTGTTAGTTTTTAATGGATATGTCAACGACTTCATGTTAAAGGAATCCAAATTAGAGTTAGGTGATGAATGCTTCTCAAATTTGGAGATTAAAAGCCTGTTTGGTATTGATTTTAAGAATCAATTCTCATTTTTAACCACATTTTTTTAATAAAATAATATTTTTCATCACATCAATAACTTTTTTTTTTTTCAACCACACATTTCCTATTATATCACTATTCAAAAATCAATTTTTACCCCAAAAATTACTCACAAACACCCTCTAAGAAGTTTTCTTATACCAGTATGGAAGCAATATATACAAAGGATTAAACATTTTTTTTTTTTTTTTTATAACTCAGGTGTCCGAGTTTCGCCCGACTTACCTTAAGGAGTGGCAGCTTTCCCCCAATTTACCACTCGAGTAAATTTGGATGTAGTCACAGCTTATATACACTTGGGCCGGATATGCAAGATGTAGCTCTCCTCCCTGTGGACCTTCCTTTACGACGTGTGGACAAAACCCTTCAGAGGAACGAGAAAACGCACAATAGCTTCGCCTATACAGGACATTTGTAACTTTGCATATACAAGACGTGTGGAAACTGGAACGACATTGAAAAATAGGTGGAGACCGTGGACGCGAAGTACGTATATTGTGAGAATGATCAACTGTCTCTCTCGTAATGTAGTGGGGGTACACATGATTTTTTCAAAAAAAAATTAATTGCTCTATTTATTCTCTTCGATAAATTTTAATTGAGAATATATGTACGAAATGTTAGAAGTTAAAACTATCATTAATATTAACAGGTGTGAAAGATAAATCCCAAAAATTGGTGTCATATTCACCCCTTCAAACTTCAAGAAGGATACATAACAAGTGCTACTACAAATAAAAGGGATAACTGCAGTCGCAATCCCTAACCTTTGCATTTTTTGTAAACTTTACCCTAACCTTCAATTTGTATCACCCGGAGTCCCAAACCTTTCATAAATTCGCAGTCGAGGTCCAAATGGACGGAAACCGTCCAAGTTGACCGTTAATTGACCAATAAAATTGATTTTGACCAAATTCTGACTATTTTTAAAGGGTAAAAATGTAACTTTATTATTTAACCCCATAATAAAATAATTAACCAAAACAAAAAATAAAAATAAAAGGAAAAACTATTCATCTTCTTCTTCACCCCATCACCCACCCCACCCAAAACCACCTCCCAAAATCGTTGCCTAAAACCATCACCATTCTCCAACCAAAAAACCACCCAAACTAGTTGGGTAATAATCAGTAAATTCAATACTCAATCGAGCAATTAATTAGTAACAATGGCGAAGCACTTGGCCTCCATATTCGAAATTGAAAAAGACAGTTGCTCCCGTATCCACAACCACCCTACAATATTGTCGATGCTTTTCCTCGCCAATACGTACCACAATCCAAACACGATAACGCTCAACGTCGATCCCCAAGGTCAACCCATCGAACCCAAGAATATCCTTCCAATTTTCTCATCGTAGATCTCAATTTCTTTATTTTTTTTCTTTTGATTACTCTATTTGGGTTTTAAAATTTGTGGTGGATAGGATGTTTTGGGGAAGAGGGAGAGTCAGGTGGCGGTGGTTGTTGTAGGCAGTGACGGGTAAGGGTGGTGGACTGATTTTTGGGGAAGGAGAGTCGAGCTTTTTGGGGAAGAAGAAGAGTCGAGTGATGATGGCTATTGTAGGCGATGACAGGTGATGGTGGTGGGTAGGATGTTTTGGGAAAAAATGAGAGACGGGTGGTTGTGGCTTTTGTAGATTGCAACGGGCGATGGTGGTAGACTGATTTTTCGGGAAAGAGAGTCAGGTAGTCGTGGACAGAATATTTTGGGGAAGAAGGAGCGTTGAGTGGTGGTGGCTGTTGTAGGCAACGATAGGCAATGGTGGTAGACAGGATGTTTGGGGAAGAATGAGAGTCAGGTGGTAGTGGTTGTTGCAGGCGACGACGGACGAGGATGAATAGTTTGGGTGCTTTTTTGGCTGGAGAATGTTGGTGATTTTGGACAACGGTTTTGGGAGGTGGGGTGAGGTGAGATGAGGTGGGGTGGGGTTGGGTGGGGTGGGGGATGGGGGTGAAGAAGAGGATGAATAATTTTTCCTTTTATTTTTGTTTTGATTAATTGCTTTATTATAGGGTTAAATAATAAAATTACATTTTTATCCTTTAAAAATAGTCAAAATTTGGTCAAAATCAATTTTATTGGTCAATTAACAATCAACTTGGACGGTTTCCATCCATTTGTACCTCGGCTGCGAATTTATGAAAGGTTTGGAACTCCGGGTGGTACAAATTGAAGGTTAGGGTAAAGTTTACAAAAAACGCAAAGGTTAGGGACCGCGACTGCAATTATCCCAATAAAAAACACCTAAAAGTTGATGTTTATACTTGTTCGTACACACTGCACCTGCCTAGTGTTTTCAACTATTCCAACAGATAAACTATGTTTGTAACTCTTGATTTTGATGTAGATTATGACGATGATGATTTTGGGGAGACGGGTGGTGTTAGTGTCTTTGCTGATGTTGGTGATAAAGTTCGAT
Source organism: Osmanthus fragrans (assembly GCA_019395295.1). Classification (NCBI taxonomy): domain Eukaryota; kingdom Viridiplantae; phylum Streptophyta; class Magnoliopsida; order Lamiales; family Oleaceae; genus Osmanthus; species Osmanthus fragrans. The sequence continues at coordinate 610,073 of JAEDXY010000050.1, forward strand.
GCCACCATTTATATTTTGTCGGGAAAGCTGTTGACGACGACTTGCTTTCCATCGCAAATACTCCACAAGAAGTGAATTCGTGCTTATCGCAATTCCAAACCCAGTGAAAGAAGAAAGCAGAATGGAGAAAATAGCATTTACGTTGAGCTGCATCGTATGATTCCAAATTCGGAATATAAAATTAGATGAAATTAACAAAACATATCTCCCGAAAGACAAAAAAGAAAATACAAAATAGGAAATGAAACAGATTACAGAAAGAGGAAGCTTTACGTACCACAGAATAAAATATATGAGCAAATAGTATGACTATTGCAAACTGAAACGATGCGTAAGCCCATATGTAACTCTTGCTCACTGCCAAGTGTGAACAATGAGACAAGTCATTCTAGTTCTTAATCCATACACTGAAATGGTAATAAAAGGAAAATTAAAGAGAAAAGCAGAGATATATACTTTCAGAACATAACAAATGGAGAGTTTGACTATTAAGAGAGAATTTGACTTCAGGATCATCTCCTGAAGATTTTGGCTTTTCAAGATCAGTCGCCGTTTTGACATGTGTATTTTTATTTCAAACAACTCTTGCAGCTCTATGTTTATGTACAAACCCGACAAATAAAACGAGCGCCGGAAAGAAAATAAATTATAAACAATTATAGAGCACAATGCATCTGATACAGACTTGTACTCGAACATCGTAGTTAAAATTGCACTCACACGAAATTAAATCAATAATCAGAGTTCAGGCTTAAAAAAAAATTTGTTAATAAGATATTAAGCCCTAAAAACAAAGCTCTTTTTTTCTCAAACTCATTTTCAATCACACAGTCTCATAATAAAATATTTTGCACGTAACCCAAATTTTTTCTGCTTTTTAACCATACATTCTCCAAAATATCACTATTCTAAAACTCATTTTCCCAACAAAATAAAAATAAAAAACTCTAGTTGTCAAACAGGGGCTAAGTTGGTAATCCAAGACAAATTTGGCAAATACACATGCACATACACCTGTGGATACAATCCAAACTTTGTTAACAAGATCAAATTATGTCTGCGTTTTTCAATCATCAGGCCTTTCCTCTTTATTTTCAAAATTAAAACAAAAAATCCTATTTTTCAAAGCCAGAATCCACACAAATCTCAATGTAGGAGACTTCATTTTAATGTTAAGTTTGTTTACATCAACCCTTCATCAATTTGAGGAATTGAAGGAGGCATGTAAAGGTTTCCCAGTCTCTCCCCATATAAGCTACAATGGAGGTGCAATTTTGTTAAGCAAAGTCAGTGACTCGTATGTTTCTTCTACTCTGGAAAATGCATATTGCCTCTGAGCTTATGGAAACCTGCTGATTATCCTTTCAGGGTTTGAACATGAAACTTACACCACATGTTTTCATAAACCCTACACATTTCCTTTTCCTTTCATTGATTTGATGATTAGTTTTTTTCCTGTGGAACGTCTGTTATCTAGAATTTCATGGGCACAAGTTTTTCTATTACATATCCCATGGACATTTTCCACAAGATATACTATTTCTAAATTCACAGGGGACGATTCTCAATTTGCTCCTACACATCATGGGCATTCCAAATGCGTGATGGTTTATGGTATTCCTTCAGATAGATTAGATAACGGGATTTATCATAAGAAGATATCTTATTTACAAAAGGTATAAAGTTATAAAAGAATGATAAATACTGTACTTAGTAAATGAGCACGTGAAATGAGAGCAATCCATTATATCTTACCCATAATAGAAGCTATCATGGATGAGAGAAGCCCCAAACCACAAGAGAAAGGCAAAGAGATGGCAAGAGCCCGAGGCCCCATGTCGGACACCTGATTCAGTTTAAATTACTAAGGACAATGACAAGCTTAAATCAAATTTAAAAGTGAGATGCACACACCACAATTGTAAGCCACAACATTGTTTAGAAATACTAGAAATATTCTTATTTATATGCCCAGGTATGAACAGGAAAGTAATTACGAAGAATCTGTGGAAAAGATAGCGTAGAATATACAGCAAAGAAATACATTTTGGGCAGGAAGAGAATGAATGGAATACACTTAGCAAAAGGAAGCTGGGACATTAAGTTGGGGTATGACATCAGTATAAGTTCCATCTATCTAGTTGTCAACCTATAGCCTATAGTATGCTATTATAAGTTTCCCTTTCTTTTTCACACAATCATGATATACAATCTCCATTGCTTAGCATGCTGCATCTACATTGGAATCTCTAGGGTCTCTTTCAGTCCTCTGTATTAGCAAGCCTTTCCCTCTTGCTGTATTACGAAGTGATGGCGTGCAAGTTTTTCTTTGGTCTTCACTTTTTCATAATGATATTGAGGCACTAAGATAACGTTGATATTCGTGTATGAGTTATGTTAAAAAAAATTAATGTCGTGCAAACCGGAAAATTTCAAGAGATGACATCTAATGGGAATTTGCCTTTCTCATATTCATACTTTACAGTAATATCTTATGAAAACTATGAAGATTTTGCATCTCTTTTAGTGGCTGTTATTATCTGCCTACAAATTACATTCAAAATTCTAGTGTCATGTGAACTTGAAAGTATCAGAAGAGAAGGTTCAGAAAACAATCTCCTACACTAGATGAAATCCAGTGGGAAAATATTTTGCCTTAAGTTCATTTATTCACCATAACTAAACGTAATGTCATGAAACTGATAAAAATTATATTTCTCTTTCAGCTTACACGGGATCAAGAATATCTATATGCAGGCAAGAGAAGCAGAAATGAGAAAAAAAAATGTTTTAGTAAGTGATGCATTGAAACAGGAGACATGCAAGACACCTGGGAAGCTACAAAATTACCAAAAGCTGCTCCAGAAAGCAGAAATAGACAAGCACGCTGACCATTACAAGAACAGGAACATCTTGCCAGACCCTGCCATCAATTGAAAAAATGTAAAATGAAGTCCAGCAGTGGACATTGGATTTAAGGATTCATAATTACCATTGCATGGACAAAAAAACAACGGATTGACATAAAGGTCCAGGAAGCATTGAACTATTGGCCATATTGTACTTGGGCACTGTAAATCTCCACCATTAATGAATAATTTAAGAATACTTTATCATGGGAACATGTTTCTAACAGAGAAAATAAAAACAAAGGGCATCAACACAAGTGGGATTTAGATAAATATACTGATAAACACTTCTGAAACCATAAGCTTCTACATTTGACTAAACTCAGAAGAAAAAACCTTCTGATTTTGACTTGTGTTGGGTTTAGGGATGCTATTTGTAGATTTGGATATCTCCTGTTAATTGGTAACAGGTCTAAAATATCAGCTAAATGATAATAACTTTGTAGCCTACTAATCTAATGGCAATGGTATGCTTTGAGAGGAAGGGAAATCAGATCAATTGTCAAATAATGACATTTTCAATATTGTTAAATCATTATGGTGATGTGCTACCAAACAAAAGATTATACCACATTTACTAGGTTATATCACACTGGAAGAATATCACAATAATATGAGAGAATTCAGTTTACAAAGACAAAAGTTACCAGTTTAATTTGATCATCAAACAACCAAAAGAGAGTTGATGCACCAGTGTATATATCTGTTATTTAGGAAGTGGTTTATTTTTCTTGAAGTTTCTTCTAATTAAATTTTATAAAGCTCCGTACCATATTCAGATACCATAATATCAGTTGAGATTATATTCCACTAAGTTTTATTTTATTTCATTTAAACCTCAAACTTTATGTATGGAGCAAGAAGGAGCTAGGGTTAGTATTATAAAGTTGTAGCAGAATTTATTGCCCACAGTTGAAGTAATTTGACATAGCTTTTGGAAAACATAGAGCCAGGACCTCCATCACTAACTTTTGCAGGGTTGCTAGTTTTGAAGAGCTTATGCCCTTAGGCTTTTATTTTAAGACACATAAGGATTGCTCTGGATGAAACATAAAATGACTTAATAAGAAGTTCTGACCTATAAAATGTTGGAGGCTAATGAGTAATAGAAAGACAAGGCAAGAAAAGCAGGAAATGAAGGTCTCCCATTTGATGGTCATGACGGGAAGGATTGTGAGTCGGACTACTTTATCAATTTGTTTTATTACTGAAATTTGTGGATTTCAAACTTCTTTCCCTCCTCTTCCCTGCCTATTTATTGTACACAACTATTTATAGGAAAATGAAGTGTTGTCACGAAGGTCTGGAGCCTCTTCCCTCCTCCATCCCTTCCCTGCCCCCAAGCATTTATTGCTGCCAACCACAAATTTGCATAAATTTCAACAGAAAATATGCTTGTCTGTTGATAAATTCAGGAACTGATTATTGAAATGAATGAAGTACATGATGTTATGGAAAAGGAAACCTTGTTCTGCATGAGTTAACTTCTGATGTCACTATTTGGTTGTAATAAAGATAGGATTTTCAAGGTTGAGCATGCTATCAATCAGAAACTACACTTCAAATTGATGTCTCAGATTCATTAGTGTCAAAAGCAATTTAAGATATGTAAATATGATACACATTATTCACAGCACCATTTTCAAATTAAATGCAAGAAATATTAACCAATTATTTTGTTCATAGCTAAATATTAGGCGATTGCCAGAATACTAATCAAGGACGAAAGGCGAAAAATGACAAAACAAATGCATGTACTAGCTTAACTTGCCTGTAACGAGTCATTTCCATCTGTTGTGGTACAGCTGCAGACCTTCTTACAACAGTTGGAGGATTTTGAATCTTCAATAATGTGACCGGAAGGTTACGGACTTCCTGCTTACAAATATCACAGGTCTTGTTACCTTTGATGCTAAACCACTTCACAGCACACTCCTTGTGTGCAAGTGCAAGATCTCCTTTGCAGCTGCACTCCATCTTGAGCATTTCACCTCCTTCACCAAGTTCGACAAAACAAATTCTGCACACAGCTTCTTCTTCTGGAATGTCTTCACCAGTATCATCCTTGGCTGTATGTAGGGTAACATATTATAAATAATTCGACAAAATAAAGAGAAATAATGAAAAATAAGTGATATAAACAGATAGATCATACATTAGGAAGGGTTTTCAGGGTTGAGGAACTTGAGGTAGCTGAATGAAGTGAATCCAAGAAAAAGAGCAAGGTAGCGATTTGGAATATAATTTTAGTGCTTTCCATTGCTAATATATCTGACCACATGCATGAAATGTGGTTCACTGAATACAGATACTAAAGTTGGATTCCACATTCATAAAAATCACAAATATATGCATATGTTTACCCCCTTCTATTTCTTGGGATATATCTAGGGAGGCATTGTCATTTGTTGTAGACCGATGGACTGCTGATATTACACGTATCAAACCTCCAGATGAATCAGTTTGCCTTAAGCTTCTGGTTCTAACATTTACAGGAACTGAAAACGAGCGTGTCATATGCTTTCGAACTTCATATTTCTGTTGGGAAACAAAGATTAGTTGGAAAGGTCGAAAATACAATAAATGAGCAGAAAACAGAAGTGCACTTCATGTTGTTAGTAACCAATTTTAAGGAAATTGACTTACAGGTAGTTTAGAATGGCCATCCACATTATTTTCCTCCGAGGGCTTAGGTTCAACATTCGCCATTGGTGTCACAGGTAAAGAATGAGTTTTTGTTGATGAAGAGAATAAAAATTTGTTTAGAGAAAATGACCTTGAAGTTGAAGGTTTGTCTGACTTTGGCATATCTGGGATAATAAGCACTGTCTTCTCACCATCCTGAGTTGGGTGTTTACCCCTGAAACTCCGTTGGGGAAGCAAACTTTTAACAGATGAAATCAATTTTGCAGAGTTTGGTCTAGGGGGCAATCCTGCTTTGGTAGAAGTAGGACTTGGAATATCTATTCTAGCAAAATCATACAATGTACCCTCCAGAGACCGCACAGGTATTTTCAAAGATGAGAGGTTTGGTCGTCTTGTATTCTGCTGCATTAAGGTGGCTTCTTCTCTTTCTTCTTTCTAACAATATACATGTGCAAGATCAAAATACATTTGGATGTATCATAATCTTGTATTAAATAAAAAGGATTAAAAGACCAAAGCGAAACATACTCCCTCACATACACACTAAGCTTATTTTTCCCAAACGTCTACTGTATCCAATTATCATAATAGGTAGCAATGAAATTTCTTACTCTGATGCCATATTAAATGGCCATCAAATCTAAAAGCAAACTATTATAGACGGGACAATTTTATTTCATATTTATCAATACAACCAAGAATTCAAATATAATTACTGGTCATATTTAAGCCCGCAAAAAGAAAATCCAGAAACCAGTCTCTTCATGGGAGTTGTTTGTGAAATAGAACACTGGTACTAAATAAACCTCTACTTGTACAGAATAAAAAAGCAGCAGCCACGAAAGTACTGTTAATAGTCCTAAATATTTCTTAACAAACTAAGTGATGGTAATTTGTTACAAGCAGTAAAATTTGCAAAACTAAAAATTGAGATTTTGGAAATTGTATATTTCAGCTGATATGGCATTTGTTACTGTTTCTCTTCCAATTTATTTTAAATTTGCACCAATAAAGACACTGACAATAAATAATTTCTGTCACTGTTGATTCTATCTAAGAAGCCCTATCTGTGTAAAGAAAATTACTGTCTTTTTCACTGAATTAGTTTTAAAATAGTGAAACCCTTCTTAGCTGCTGCTCTCTCATTTTCTCTGATCTCGTGGAACAGCACAGAGTACACCAATCACCATTAAGACTACAGAAAATACATCAAATTTTGACCTCAATACATATTGATATTATTCATTATAGAATTTTATTATTATTATTATTTTTTTTTTTTTCAAAAGGCATCAGATCATGAATGTGTTTGAGTAAATTCGTTGGAAAATAAAGTTATAATTTGCAAATGGAAACTACGTAAAATTAATGATCAGTTATTCGAGTCTTCGAATTATTAGAAATACCCATGAACTTCCTGCCCAGAAAAAAATCCAACAAGAGAATCAATTACAATTAATTTTACAAAAGAACACACAAAACAATTACTTGTATATACAAGCTAATTTAACTAAAACATACACATAGACAGTAAGTAGACGGATTTACCTGATTAAAATGGTGATGGGTTTTACTTTTATCATCTTCTTGAGCTGATTGATGCACTGATTCAACATAAATATTCTTCTCCATTTTTTTCTATTTTAGTGTTGAATAAATAACTACATAAACATTGAAATATAGTTCAAATTGACATTGAAAACTGTCTGAACTTCGAAAAGAAAGGAGTCAAATTCTGTTTGAGTGAAGTTGAATCAAAATCAAAAAGGTAAGGACTTAAGAGAGAGAATGATGGAAAAAAGAAAAGCTTTTCCTTTTCTTTTAACTTAAATTATTATGTTGATAATTGTTTAACCGGAATTCTTCTTTTCTTTATACAGATTTTAAGTAATTAATTAAACAGATACGATCCATTTTTGTGTACTTTAATATAATTACAAGCGAAAGTTGTTTTTGTGGAGAAGGTTAGATTCCTTTTCTTGTTTCTTTTATATTTATATTCTTATTTTAAATTGAGAATGCCCACATGACATTTTTTTTTTTTTTTGGTGAGAGACAGCAAGAAAACGCAATAAGGGACAGCAAAGGCTGAGAGTACCACGAGCTAAATTTTGTACTTTATTTATTTTATTTTATTTTTGTCTTTAGGTAATTAAACTTGTTTTAAATAGGACACTACATTTCTTTAGTACGTTTCGTGTTAAAATTTGTCTAATATATATTACTAGATCATTTTCCATCCATCTAGACCACTTTGAAATTAAAAGTGGGTTGGGTTGAGCTACTTGACTTAGCCCCACCAGGTGAGCCAGCTCGCGCTCGAATATTGGGCAAGTCGAACTCGAGCATTATCGTTCCAAAAATCTTGACTCAAGAGTTACTTGCGACTTGTGTTTTTAACTAAAATTGTGTTTTTACACCCTGAAATATAATGAAGATGTCAATCTGAAAAAAAATTGTTAAACTAAAAAAAAATTATTTTATTGAAAGAAATATTAAGTTATAAAAAGCATCCTCCTTTATTCGGATTTGGAACTGATTACAATATTTAGACAGAGTTAAAATTATACACGGATGAATATTTCGTGTACAATTTTATTTAAAGAAAGCAAATGAAATGTTGATGTACATATTATCTAAAATTTAGTGAACCAAAAAATCCATAAAAATTATAATTACTAAATTTTTTTAGCAATTGCACTAACCATCATGTTTTGTATTTGACGATCTGTATCTTGTGTCCTTCAAGTATATTGATAAGTGCATTTTATGCAGTCGATCTATTCTTAATTAATTATAAATAAATGATCAACTATTTATTTAATTTGTGTAAATTATGTTAATTGTAGGGAAATCTCAACTTGAATACAATTTATATGAAAAGATGTTATTTTGAGTTTAATTGGAGTTGATTTGAAACAATTGGAGATTAATCAGATTGCAAGAGATCAATTGAAAATATTAATGAAGCATTCGGCAAAAAATTCATGAGTTTCGAAAGTTAAATTCGACATTTGAAAAGTTTGAGGACTGATTTGCAAACTTTGAAACTTGTCTCGAGTCAACTATTATGATTTTGGAATGAAGAGGGCTAATTCCAAAATAAAAGAAGATGGATGAATAAAGTTACATGAGAAAAAAAGTTTAATTGAAAAAAAGAATTTTCCTTTTATTTCTTATAATCTTTGGTAGAATCTAATTTGAAATCTTTAGTAGAAACCAATTTAAATTCTTCGGTAGAAATCAAGTTGAACAAGAATTTTGCAGAAATCTTTTCTATAAATACATACCTTAGTACAATAATTAAAGGGGGCTTGTGGAGTTTCGTTACACACATACATTCAAGTCAGGGTTTGAGGATCATTGTACATATATAATGCACTCACAAATGCTTCTTGTGTTATTGAGAGACAGAAATAAAAGAAATAGTCTATCTATTTTTTGTCAACCGTGGTTCAATATACTAAGATTATCTTCAAATTAAAAATATAACAAACACAACGCACTTGAAAACCTTCGCATCAAAATGCGGATGGAGTTGGTTGATCAATTTTCAATAACATTAGTATTTACAATATAATTATTACAAGTGAAACTACGGACTTTATATTCATTAAAAAAAATCTCCAATTTTTATTTTTTTTTATTTTGTGTAGTGTGTGGAATTTAATGACCTTAAATAGAGGTGATTTTTTTTATACATAATCCAAAACTTATCAATGTAATGGACTGTGACACAATTATATCATTTTACGGTCTTTTTCAAAAAACAAACTAGAAGTAATTAAAATGATACCGTTATAATTTCTTAAATCATCAATAACTTGTGTTTTTCTAATACCGTATGAATTTATAGCATTGTTACAAAGTGTAGCTCTACGAATAGGTTTGTACCTCGGTTGAAAATATATTCATATAAATTTCGTCAAATGCACACTTTTCTACTATGGGTAGCAGCAACACAGCACAGTCTCCGAATATTACTATGCCTTCCTGTGTGTTTCTAGATTATAAACCCAGTTTGCAATAACTACTCCAAAAGGTCTATTTTTGCTTGAATCAAATTAAAATTGAGCCTTCCTACTGTCGACAATTTATAAGTGTATTTTTGTACACTTATTTAATACCTAAACAAACATATTATTGGTTAAAATAAGCGAATTCTACTCATAATTATGTAATTATTGCTTTTGTAGGCCAAAAATCATACAAGGAAAGAGAACAAGCAAAATGAGGAAAAATGGACTAAAAACGTACAAAATTGTGAAGTTGGGGACCAAAGTGAACAAGCCAAAAAGTTGGAGGACATTGGGATGCAATTTATGGAGGACAATACTGAAATGAAAGTCAAAATTCGAGGACCAAAATATATAAAATCGTAGTTGAAGGACCTGATGCGTAATTACCGGAGGACTGGGATGCAATAAAGAGAAAATTAAAGTGGCGCCGCAGGGCCATTTTCAAAATCCCGCGGCCATTTTGTTTTCTTTCCAAAACTTCAGGGGCCTAGGCTACAAATTTTCTAGGTTTTAATTTAAAATTAAAACCACATTTTCTCTTTGTTGCTGGGGTATTCTATTTTTTTTTTCTCTTCTGCTGGGGACATTCCTGGTTTCTCTCTTTTCTTTTCTTTTCTTCTTCTTTCTTTTTCTTTTCTTCTTCTTTTAATTTTTGCTTGGTATATTTTGGGAGTGAAATCAAGAGCACTCAAAGGAGATACATCAAGGACTTTCGCAAGAATTTGGAGAAATCAAGTTCAAACTTTACAAAATGATTTTATCTTTAAACTTTGATTTTTCTCAATTGTTTTGTCAAATTTGTAATGTATTTGTATAAATATTCTCTTTTTTATCATATGTATAAAATGAGCTAAGATTATTGTGTTGAAATTTATGGTATTAGTTTAACCTAGCTTTTAATTGATTTTCAATATTTACTTTTTAATGTGAAGTTATTTATTTCCATGTGTTTCTATTATTGTGATTATTGTATTTTCATTTTTGTGGTCAATAGATGATTGTGTTTAATGATTTGTACATCGTTTGAAAGAAGATTATGCATTTTAGACCAAATAGTAGAAACTCTAAGTTTGTGTAGTGGATAGAAATATATCACTAGCTCTAGGTGACCCAATGAACTATTTTCACAAATCTTGAATGCAGTTGTTTGGTTGTAATCGATATAGAGATATAGTAGGTTAAATCAATAAATTAGGGTTAATTTCACTCGAGAGAGGTAATTAACTAAAATTGGAAAGTCGGGTCTAACATCGTAAGTGAGTAATTGGTTAATTGACTTGTTGAGAAATTAATTAGACGACGGTTAAACGAAACCATGAATTTCAACCACATTATCCTCCAAGATTTCTAAGTGCTTATGTTTTCTTATTTTTTAGACTTTTAGTTAATTTTCCTTGTTTCAAATCAAGTTTTTATTGTGTGTTTGTTTATTTTCGTTGTTAGAATTAAATTGATTAAAGTCGAGTAATATAAAATATACATTCCTCGAGGGATCGACAAATCGGACTCTAAAGGTCCACTTTATTATTTGAGCGCGACCCGTATACTTGCGGCTTGCACTTTTAGCGAACAACAGTCTCAATATGAACAAGCGGTTTTTCGTAATGCATGTTAAACTAGGTGGTACCAAATTTTTATTTACAAGTGAAGTCAGTTTTCAAGTAATTACAATATGACTTTGTAATATGCTCCCCATTTTCAACAGTCCTGTTTTTTTTTTCTTGCAGTGTTTCCAATACTTAGAAATTGGGTTATGAGCTTTTCCCTTCTTTCTTCTCTTTGTAGATGTCGCTTCTACTAAACTATCATCGGCTCAATGGTAATGTTTTAGTAGTACCGACATTTTCAGAATTGGAACATCGTAGGCTTGAGAAAAATCGAAGATAATTTTATTGAAATTCTAGAAGAATTGGTAAACATCCTCATCGGAGTTCATGAATCCAATGTAAACCATATTAATTTTATAGAAAATCTAGGAATAGAAACTACAACTTATAAAAATAATTGGTACAATGAAGCTAAAATTGAGTAAATATTTGGAAACAAAGGATAAAATGTAGATTACTTGCAAAATTAGAGTATTCAATATATGAGAGTATTGTATTAGCAATATTGTAAAGAATTCTTAAAAGTAATGAAATTGATTTATCACTCATCAGTCATGCCTATTTATCGATCCATATTCAAAGTAAATAAATCCAAGTTTTAAAATTAGAATTCAGTGCCTGATTTATATCACTCATGAGATGCAGCCTGCATTATTGCATAACTTAGTCATCGGCTCGTGACAGGCCAACAAACGTCTTGCATCATTTTTCGTTGTAGAGGTCGTCAAAATATTGAATGAACAGAACAATACATCAAAAAAATAATTGAAGAGATCTTAAAGAATAAATGAAGGGAATTGATGCTAAGTTGTTGATACAGACATTTGCTTTAGAGAAGGAAAACAAAATTCAGGTTTTTTTCTTTGATTTTGATAGAGATAGTGATGGCAAACTAGTTAAGCATTTTTAGACTGATTCTTACACAAGGAAGGCATATAACTATTTTGAGATGTAGTTTTTTTTTTTTAATACTATGTACCACACAAATAGATATGAGATTATTTTCACTCCACTAATAGAAGTTAATCATCACGGTCAAACAATAATATTTGGTTGTGAGTTTTTTAAGTTACGAGACTATAGATTCATTTGTTTGGTTACTCAACGAATGGACGAAGTGTTCCCCAAATGATCATCACGGACTAAGATCTTGCAATGACAAAAGCAATTGCACTAGTTCTTTCGATACATTTCATTGTTATTGTATATAGCATATTCAATTCTAAAAAGCTTAAAACAATATTTTATCGAGACAACTACCATTTGATATGAGAAGCATTATTTTAAACTCAGAGGGTAGTGAAGAGTTTGAACTAGTTAAATGAATATGTTGCAATCAACTGAATTGGAAGATAATGGTTGACTTCGCAAAATATATGAGGCACAAATGGCAAAGACTTATACAAGAAAGGTTTTTCAAACTTTAAAGATGAAATATTTGAGAGTCAAGCCTACATCATAAATATTTTATATTTAAAGATGAGGCTAGTGCGATTTATATAGTGTGTTGATGAATCTTCATCATCAAGATGTCGAAAACTTGATTATAACAAGTTTTTAGATATTATATGTTGTAGTTGTCAACTATTTTAATGTGATGGAATTCCATGTACTCGTAAGTGGGCATATTTTAGAATCAAACAAATTTTAAAATTTCAAACTCTATATTCTTCAAAGGTGGACCAAATGTGCAAAAGTTGGCCAAATTTGTGACAAGGATCATGGAGAATTGTGGCATTCCTAGCCAATCATTGACGTCACGCAATCAAATTTCTCTCATTTATTGTCAGTTGTTGTTGATGTACATCTCACATTGAGGAAGAAACTAATCGCTCGAGGAACGGGTTGGAGATCTTCATAATATAATAAAAGACACTAATATCGTTAATGGTGTTGAACAGGTATTCATGGGACAAAAAACCATCGTAGAACAGATAATCATCAATGAACCACTACAAGTAAGAGCCAACGGTGTGGAAAAAAAGATTAAAAGAAAATAGAAAGAAAAGACACTGAATGAAGAGAATTTTGTCATTGATTTGGCTTATGTGGTCGATCGTGATGTTACTTGTAAGGCAGCGGCAAATCCAGCATAAATGTTCAGCTAGAGCGGAAGTTGACTTTGACCATTGACCGTCGACAATTAACGATCGTAATAGCCCGATCCGACAGGTCGTTTATTAAAATTTGATTAAATAATATAAAAATTATTGAATATATATATATATATATATATATATATATATATATATATATATATATACACATACGTAAACACACTAAACGTAAAAATTATATACATATAAAAATATAGTTCAATACAACCCAAGTACCAAAGTACTAAAAAAAATACAATGCAACGTTACTCTGGAATTGTAAGCTTAGACAATTGAATTCTACGAGACCTCATATTTTGAAAACGTTGCAATATTGCCCCATTATCAAGCTTTACAAAAAGACCTTTATCCATATACACCATCAAACTGTCATTCAACAATTCATCTCCCATTTTGTTGCGCAAGTCACTCTTGATTAGATTCATTGCAGAGAATACCCTTTCAACACTTGCAGTTGCCACAGGTAATATCAAAACCAAGGTGATCAGCTTATAGACCAAGGAAAAATAACAAGCACTTTTAGTTTCAACCAACTTCTGAGCTATACAAGATATGCTTTTGAGGTTGAAGAAAGTTTCGTCAATTCTCACAAGTATTAGAAAATTGTCAAGTTGAGGTTCAAGTAATAAAAGGTCTTCAGCATTGAAATCCAAATTATAGAACTCAGCAAGACGTACCAATTTACAATTATCAAAAGCTGCAAATGAATCATTTGGATTTAAACACGACATGCAAATCAAAAGCTCAGTAGTTGTTTTTGGAAAACGATCATTCAACTCTTGCAAGATTGAATCTATCACATGACAATACAAATCAACATAAAATCGATAATAATAAGTCACCTGCTGAGCTATACGCCTAGATCGACCTTTCAATACTACAATATCTTCCATATTGGATACTGAAATATGTCTATCACCACAAAATTTATTCACTATACTAAACAAAGTATCTCAATCATTGTCTCTCATGCGCTGCAATGCGTGCTTACACAACTTCAATAACCTCATAGCATTCTGAATATCTTGATCCTTTTTTTGTAAGGCTTGAGAAAGTTCATTTGTAATTGCAAGAATGTGAAACATAAAATGGAGACTGAACACAAACTGAAAATCTTGCATATTGTCCATATGTCTTTCGGCAATTGATTTTTGCTCCAAATTTATGCCATCTTCTAATATATTCTCAAGAACATCTACGATTACATTAAACATACTAATAAAACGAGTAATTGTCACTAGATGTGAGCCCCATCTACTATCACATGGGCGTACCAAACTCATTTCTTGAAACTGACCAGTTCTATCAACAACTTCCCCAATATTAAGCTTTGGCAGAATTTCAGAATGATAACTTGCTCGAAGAGCATCTACACATTTACATGATGCACCAACCAAATTTACAATAATCCCAAGCATGTTAAATAAATCACCAAGCATATTATTCATACATGCCACATAAACAATTGACAACTGAAACTAGTGAACAAAACAATGAGCATACATAGCATATGGGTTCTCTTTTAAAATTAAAGCTTTCAAACCATTGAACTCACATGACATATTACTTGCTCCATCATATTCTTGACCTCTGAGACTAGATATGCTCAATCCATGTGTAAAAAAATATCGCATTAATAGCATTCTTGAGTGATTGAGCACAAGTATCAAGGACATGAGAAATGCCCAACAAACGCTCCTTCACTTTCTCACTGTTGTCAACAAACCTCAAAACAACTGTCATTTGTTCTTTTACAGAATTATCCCGAGACTCATCAACCAAAATTGAAAACAAAGAATTACCCATCTCATTGATAATAGACCTTGTCGTTTCTACAACATAACAATTAACCAAATCCTTATGAATGTTTGGTGAAGTCATTTGGTCATTTCCAGGAGCATTACTAAATACTACTTCATTAATTTCCTTACAACGAATTGCATACCAGTTTAGTAGCTCAATTAGATTTCCTCTATTAAGAGACTCTTTCGATTCATCATGACCAGGAGACGACAATCCTTGCATCAAGAGCAATCTAGAACAATCTAGCACCGCAGTCAACCTTGCCCTATAAATTTTTTTGTTGGCTGCTACTTTGGCTAGACATAACGTAGGTGATACTTTGCTTTTGATTCATCAAATTGGTACACTTTGTAAGAGCTTGATTATGAGCACTATCAACGAGCCCGACATGATCTCTTAATGTATTTTTGTGCCTCCAATCCCTAAAGCCGGTATTAGTGAACATATGTCCACCCCATTGACCCCCTCTATCAGGTTTGAACAAATAACAATGCAAACAATAAGCAACATCAGTTTCTATACTGTACTCCAACCAATGAAATTCAGAAAATCATTCTTTCCGAAAACACCTGTTATCATTTCCCATCCGTCTTCTTGGAAAGTCATGTGCATGAGGTTGACAAGGACCTTTTTCCAAGTATGCCATCCTAATATCATCTCTGATATTAGGAGTCTATGACTCGATAGGGGGCGTTTCCTGGATCAGATACAAGACATCCACATTGAATTGAACCCGAGCTTTCTTTGTTCTATCTAACAACTCGTGTGCTAGGCTAGAAACAGTGGCGGGACTAGACGTACAACTAAAACTAGGAATACTAGGTATAGATTTTTGTTTCGCTTGAAAAAATAGTTCCATATTCTGTAAAATGCCCAATTTAATTTTCAATTAGAATATCCAATTTCACAATTTCAATATCCAATTTCACAATTACAATATCTAATATATCAATTCCAATATCCAATATCCAATATCCAAAATGCTCAATTTAATTTTCAATTAGAATTGATAAACAGTTTCACAATTACAATATCCAATTTATCAATTCCAATATCTAATATCACAAAGACAAGTAGAGAACCACTGTCTCTCACACGGCACATTCACAACTCAGTCACAAACTCATAGATTCAGAACTCAGTCAATGAGTCACAGACTCACAAACACGACACAAACACAGTCACAGTCTCAGTCTCATTCTCACAGACTCACACAGTCACACCGACTCACACACGTGGTCACACAACAAAGTAGTCAGTCACACAAATAGGCTCACAAATATAGAAAGAAATCGAACTTACCTCCTAAGTCGAAGTCGTGGCGATTCTTGCGAAGTGTGGCGACTGGCGAAGACGCGAAGCGAAGTCCGAATCCGATTATCCAAAATGCACCCAAACGCCAGTGAACTCCAACTCTACTCTCCAACTCCAAGTCTCCAACCAATTAACCAAAGCGGATTTTTGCACTTCGAGGCTTCGACTTGACAGTTCAACTGGATTTCAGAAAATTTGGAAGAATAGGGTTTGGAGAATCTCGATCTATCAATTGGGATTTGGAGGGATAATGAAATTGGTTTGGGTTGGGGATGAAATTAGGCCTGGACGGCTGGACTACCACAAACTGGACTCAACCCAAATGATATGGCCCAATTTTTTTTTTTTTTTTTAAAAACACAACCCGCCATCAAGCCACCAGCAAGCAGCTTCGTCCCCAGAAATCAGAAAAACATTCTTCCATCTCTGACGGTCTCCCTCTGTCCATCCCCGGCCCACCGGCGCTCCACAAAAGCCCAAAATTTCGACGAATCCAGCTAAAGCGGCCGCTCTAGCTCGTCACTAGCTGGATCCGCCCCTGTTGGAAGGTATTTCTTCTTATTATTTTCATTATTAAAACTAATGTCATCATTTTTCAGTTTCAAATATTTTAGTATTGCTTCCTCAATTTATAGATAATTCATGCTAATTCTCAATGTGTAAGACTAGACATTTTGGACGGAAACCAATTTAGAGATAATTCAGTATTGACAATCATGGGGAAAAGATGGGTAATAAATGTGTGGATTGGATGAATTAGAGGATTCTGCAATTGATAATGTTATAGATAATTTCTCTTGGAGTGAGAATTATTATAAAATTTAGATTCAAATTTCAATTCTTGAATATTTCATACTTTATTATATAATGCATTTGAGACTGTTTGTGTGTCCAATAATAGTAAGAAATATATTTTGCACTATCCTTTCAGTTTGAATGCTATGAAGAATAACATATTCTGCACAATCACACCAACATTACAACTATAGAGAAATATCAACAGCTATCAATTTTCAATTCACCTGTTTGAACTGTTAGAAAAAAATATATAAACGTGCATAAATTATATTTTAATAACATGCCTTTTACGTGAATGAAATCGAACAAAATTTCGACTTACCGAAACTAAATACGAGAAATAGAGAAGAAAAATACACGAATATGAATTTGGTCGAGACAAAAGTTGAACTCTTTGTCCTTAAGATGATAATATTTCGCACAGGTACTAACGATTTTTCAACATTCGTTTTCCAAGATACAACGACCACGTTGTACAATAGGAGCATTCCAAATTATGTAGACTAATGAACATTACTAATGTTTCGAATTCTCTTTTATGAAATTTTATTCAAAGTAAACAAACAAATGAATATGCATAAACATGATATACAATTTATGAATTGATCAAATAATTCTAAACACTTAAGGTCAATATATATTGGTTCAAAAGTTGTGAATCAAAAGACATATCTTAATGAAGAGGCATGTCTAAAAAGACATGTCTTGTTGAAAAATATATGTATAAAGAGAGACATATCTCTACAACAAAAGAATGTGGCTGTAGAAAATTACTATTTCCAAAAAAAACACAAAATTTCATCCAATTTTTTTAGAATATTACGTAATATTCTATATAATTTTCAACAATTTCATATATTTAAGTGACTTGAATTTAGCTTAACTTCTCATTCACCAAAATGATTTTTATTTAAATAATCAATTAAAAATTGGTCAAAATCAATATTTTTTATACAATTCAAAACAACCCCCCCCCCCCCCACCCCACATAAATGAAAATTTATGCAAATGACTATGCATATACTAAAGAGAGTACATGCATAAAGTTATTACATGAGGAGAGGTATCTTTTGGCTTTAATTATGCTCTAGTGAAATACTATTGAATTTATTTGACTAATTGGTGAACATGATGTCTTGAACTATTCAGGTTTTGTTGTAAACCAAAACAATAATATTCAACTCAATATCTTTCCTAAAACTTTCGATTCTCATGGTTGTGTTTATTTTGGCCTTGAACAGCTTTTGATTTTTTAAGGGTCCATTTGATTGTAAATGTGGAATTTGGGTGAAAAAAAATGAATTATAGAGAAATGAATTGCCTAAAATTTGTTTTAGAGGAAATTGTAATTAATGGTGTTTGATTGGTATAATTTTTCACCTAATCCGTTTGACTTTATTTTTCATGCAAATTATTAATTTTTGGGATAAATTTTTTTTTTCACAATTGAGAATAAAATTTCTTTGGATTGCCAAAAAGTAAAAAAAAAAAAAAAAAAAAAAAAAAAATTGAAATTTTTTTTGTGTTCGTTTGGCTTCGTTTTTCCTGCAAATAGTCAATTAAATAGATAATTTTTTTGCCGTTGAGTTTAGAATATATTCCAATTGCCAAAAAAAAAAAAAAAAAAAAAACCAGAGAAGCTAGAAAACAAATTCTCACCCATATTGGTGGGAAAGCAAATTCATCTAAAACCTGAAAAATCCGATCACGTGAGGGACTTTTGGAAAACAAATTACATGGAATATTTTTGCAATCAAACAACTAAAAAGCTGGAAGATGGAAATTTTTTTTAACTTCCCTTGAAAAGAACCACAATCAAACAGGGCCTAAGTGTCTTAGAGAGTTCTAGTCTCACGAATGATCATATAAGCAGGTCCACTTCTCACTTTTATAGATGATCTCCAATTAAAAGGATTTTCCCATAGTGCACTTGACTTATTCAAGTTATAGAAATTAACCTAAAATATTTTGCACATAGCACTTTTCTTTTCATAGGAATGTGTGGAAGTTAACTGTCAAATACTCATTGAATCTTCGTAACGTAGTTGTTCCATTGAATCAAGACCTCGGGATCTCCAGTCAACAAGATTTGGTTACCATTACAAAACTCCTTACGTAATAAGCTTTAAACACTTTCTCCTCGATATGCAGTATACTTGATTTCTTGGTAAATCTTTTCTAAATGGATCCATGAGTTTACACTATTTGAGATCAACTGATTTACAATATTATGTCTATGAGATATGTCTAGACTTACTATTAACAAACTCCGTATCTTATTAAATATATAGCTAGTTTGTTTAATAGATACAAATAGTCCCCAAATTAAGGAATTCTCTCATAAATATATGAAGTCACATGCTTCCATATAGCTTTATCTAAAGCCATATCGTCTTCCAAATTACAATATGTTTGGAGGATTTCTAGCACATCACTGCACACGATATAATAAGAAAAAAATTTACTAGTGGATTTTAAATCATTAATAATAGGTATTCAATTTACAATTAAACCAGCATCAACTACAATGTAGTTCAACTTATGAATAATCTTCAAATATTCTATTTTATTATTGCATATTTAATACAAATGCATTAATAGTCTATTTTCAACCAATTTTATCCACTTTTAATTTAAAGTGCATCACGTTTGTGAACCATCCTCATCACGTTTTTTTTATGAATTATAAGGTATAAAGAATGTAACTTATTTTGTTAAGTTACCCCACAATTCTTTAATTGGAATGTATTTTATGAGTAGTATGGCAACCTCCAAAAATCTTGGGTTGGGCTTGAATTTAGAGTTTATCAATTCGTTTAAAGTTTGATTTTATTATGTCTATCTATTATATCAGACAATATTCATTTTATATAATCATCTCAATATAAAATGATTAGGAAGGATGTTCATGTACTTTCATATTTTGTATTGTCAACAAAATAAAAGTGAGTAGTTTTTTTTTTCTTTTTGATAACAAAGCAAATTTCATTCAAAACTTGAAAAGAATTACATCAATGCATTATGCTTAATGATGTGTGAGACACAATCCGGAGGATCATTCCACCACACTACCAAGTCATTTAGATACCATGAATTTCTAGCTAGAAAATGTGCAACTGAATTAGATAGACGACTTTCATGCCTTACATCAATATTCGAGAATCTATTCAATAACAGTCGAATCTCATGTATCAAGTTTCCCCATATGGACAACGAATCATCTTGTACTTTTGTCACTTCTTGAACCACCAAAATGAATCACTTTCTACTTGTAGATTCTGAACGGACAAAGGTAAGCAAATCTGTAAGCCTCTCAACATCGCTAGAAGTTCTGCCTCCATTGGATCCATGCTGCCCCTCTCTGGTTTACTGGCTGAGAAAATCACCTTTCTTGTTGCATCCCGAAGAACCATCCCAGCCCCATATCTGCATTGATCCTCAAATAAAGCCCCATCAACATTAAGTTTTAGAACCCCTTCCGGAGGAGCACTCCACCCTTCTCTACGATGGGTCCCTTGCTTTCTTTGCTTATGTGCACATTTATATTCACCAGCAATTGTAAGAGCATGATCAATAGCCATCTGTGGAGAAAATATCTTTTGTTCAAAGATGAATTGATTCCTGCTGTACCACATTTCCCACCAGCATAAGAATAGTTCTTCCAGTTCACCAGGGATGTTCCTGCTTATTAGTAGATTTAGTATATGTGCAATTTCCCGCTGCTCAGAATTATTTTTTAAGAAATTCAGCTTTGCTGACAACACCGGTTCAATCCTAGAACAGTATAATAATGCATGATTAATATCTTCTTCCTCTTTGTTGCAAAATTTATAGACGGCATCTTCTATCACTTTCCTAGCCAGTAAATTTCTAAGTGTTAGCAGCCCATTATGGCAAACTCTCCATGCAAACACACATATCTTATGGGAGATTTGCTTTTTTCCAAATCTTCTTCCACATTTTCTGTTAATCATCAGCATAAGACACCTCACCAAGTTGCCTATCACCATTAATCTTCACAAACAATCTATAACCGCTTCGAACTGTGTAGACACCATTCTTTTCTGGTTCCCAAATCATCACATCCAATATGTTCTGTCCTCCTACTAATTGTAGTTGGAACACTTCATAGACATCTCTAGGGTGAAACAATCTGGACACCTTGTCAATATCCCATCCTCGGGTGTGTCCATCAATTAGTTTTGAGACTGTCCAGTTTCTTTGCTCTGTATTAATTCCCTCTGGGTAGTTTAGGAGGCGATTGTTCGGCAACCAGTGATCAGTCCAAATATTTATCTCCTTTCCATCACCAACTCGACATCTACAGCCCTTAAATAACCGTTTTCTTGCCTCCCAAAAATCTCTCCATGCATAGGATGGATTTGCCCCCAATTTTGCATCTTTGAGGTGTCCATGAGGAAAGTATTTAGTTTTGTATATCTTGTGTAGTAGTGATCATTCCTCTTGCAGAATTCTCCAGCACTATTTTGCTAAGAGAGCCATATTGAAAGCTTGAAGGTCTTTAAATCCCATACCTCATCTTCCTTTAGTGTCACATAACTTCTTCCGCCCTATCCATCAGATTTTATTTTCTTCTTTACGTTGTCCCCACCAAAATTTTGCAATCATACTTTCTAGCTCTTTACATAAGGAAATTGGAAGATTGAAACAACTCATTGTGTAAGTGGGGATAGATAGTGCAACTACTTTAACAAGAATTTCTCTTCCACCTTGGGACAAAAGTTTTTGATTCCACCCCTGTAATTTCTGCCATACCTTTGTCTTTAGATTTGAAAAAGCTTTCCTCTTGTTCCCACCCACCATTGAGGGGAGTCCCAGGTAATGATCATAATTTTGGTGATTGTTGATATCCCAAAATTCAGAATTTCTTTTTGGGTGTTTGTTGAGACAGATTTGCTGAATACCATGGCTGTCTTGTCTCTGTTCACTCTTTTACCTAAGGCATGTTCATACTCTTCCAGTAATTGGAGTATATGTGTATTGGTCTGGACAGTAGCTTTGCAAAATAGGACACTATCATCTGCAAACATGAGGTTGTTGACTTTTGGAGCCCCTCGACAAACTCTAATACCTTCCACCTTACCTTGAACAGATGCTCTCTGTAACAGGGAGACTAATCCTTCACTGCACAACAAGAATAGATAAGGGGATATAGGGTCCCCTTGCCTAATTCCCTTAGATGGATATATTGGTCCCTTTGGTTCCCCATTAATCAAAATAGAGAAAGACACCGTTCTTACACAAAGCATTATCAAGTTTATCCATTTCTCACCAAAACCCATTTTCTCCATCACTGTTTGTAGGTAATGCTATTCAACACGATCATAGGCTTTACTCATGTCAAGTTTAAGTGACATAAAACCTATTTTCCCCTGTCTCTTAGTTTTAAGGAAGTGGATCAGCTCATATGCCACAAGTATGTTGTCTGAAATTAACCTCCCCGGGACGAAAGCAGACTGTGATTTGGAGATTAAACTGGGTAGTATGCCTTTTAACCGATTTGCTAGCACTTTTGAAATCAACTTACAAATCACATTGCATAGGCTAATTGGTCTGTAATCTGAGACCATCTCCGCTTGTTTCTCTTTGGGGATAAGAGTGACAAAAGTGTGGTTTATCGGACTAGGGAAGACACCATTATTCAATGCATTCAACACAGCACTAGTAACTTCGTCTCCTACAATAGGCTAATATTTTTGAAAAAAGATGGGAGACATACCGTCAGGTCCTGGAGCTTTTGTAGGATGCATTTCAGTTAAGGCTTGTTTGACCTCTTCAGCTGTGAACACAGATTCCAGCTTTTCAATCATTTCGGTTGTCACTCTCTCCCTCAGGTTGTCAAGGAACTGTACCTCGACACGTGCATTAGAAGATGTGAACAGGTTCTGAAAATAAGCCAAAATTTCTGTGTCTCTTTCTGCATTAGCTATCCAAATACCATCAGAATCCCTTATACCTCTTATAAAGTTCTTGGATCACCTCTGTGATGCTTTATGGTGAAATAATGAAGTGTTTTGGTCACCTTCAGTTAACTAGAGGACACGTGATCTCTGCCTCCACATTATTTCCCTACGTTCAAGCCACTTATTTACCTCCAGCCTAGCTTGTTTCAGTGTCTCTTGAGACTATCTAGTCGAATTCATCTCCGCCAAATGTTTCAATTTCTGTTTGGCGTGCTTCAGCTGCTTGTGTACGTTCCCAAAGTGTTGGTGGTTCCAGGCAGATAAGAGTTCCCCACAACATTTAATTTTTTCATTGATGCCACTCATTCCGTTAGTAGCATTACCACGCCCCCAAGCGCTTTCCACCTCTTCTTTACAGCCTTTTTCTGTTGCCCACATAGCTTCAAACTGAAAGATCTCAGCTACTTTCCTTTGTGGTAAGTCATCATGCAAAAATAGGAAGATTGGTGTGTGGTCAGAATAAGCGGAGCTTCCATGCTTTACATAAGCCGTTGGATACATAGATTTCCACTTATAGTTTGCAAGTCCTCGATCCAATCTACATCTGATTGTTTCCCCTGTTTCCTTGTTGTTACTCCAAGTAAACTTCGGTCTACGAAAATCCAAATCAGCAAGGTTACAATCGTCAAAAGCATCTCTAAAGTCTTAAATTTGTCTCTCCGGTTTATCTTTGCCTCCACTCTTTTGAGCTTGACTCAAGATCTCATTAAAGTCGCCAATTAAAAGCCATCCAGTATCCTTAGGGACCATGAGGGATCGCATTAGATTCCAAGTCTCCATCCTTCGACTAACTTCCGGATGGCCATACATGCCTGTGAAATACCATAACTCATCTGTCTGTAGTTCAACTATTGCATGAATGTGGTTCTTTGAAAAAAATTTAATACTAACTGTAACATCCTTCTTCCAGTATAGTGCAATTCCTCCACTTCTACCCTCGCTGCTTATAGAAAAATAGTTATCAAAACCCAAACGAAATTTCAACCCATACATACTGCGATCATGTAATCTTGTTTCTTGCAAAAACAAGATTATGGGATCTTGTTCCCTGACTAAATCAGAGAGGACCCGAACTCCTCGTGGGTTCCCAAGCCCACGGGAGTTCCAACTCAAAACATTCATTGGTCCCGGCAGGGCTGATGGACACCCTCTGCCGATAAGAGTTCGTTGGATTGAAAATCAAAAGATTCAGCCTCTGAAATTTGATACATGTCCCTCTTCATTCCATGTTGCACCTTCGATTTTTTCTTCACACTTTCACCCTCAAAATCATCGTTAATCCTCTTCTTTGTTTCAGCCACAGGAAATGGATTTAGAGGATTAATATTTACACGAGCACGTTTCTTCCAGGTGGACCGAACTGTGCTTTTGTTTATTTCTTGTGGTTTCCCCCAGCCCTGCCTCTTTGTTTGGGCTTGAATTTTTAAGTTGGTCCAAGCCCATTTGGTCAATTGGTGGCCCAATCACCTTGTCACACAACTTTTTGATTTTGTTAGAATTCTGATCCCCATAATCCACATGCAATCCCCCATTCAACTCATTCAATTGTTCGTTTTCAACCAATTCCAGATTTTCAGTAGTCAGTTACTTACTTTTCAGTGATGTATCTAGCACCATCCCGCCATCTTCGCTATTGACAATTGTAATCCCAGTTACCTAATTAGCATCATCCGACACCGAAATCCCATCGTGGCCAGCACCCTCCACCATTCGTTTCTTCTCTGTCGTATTGAATTTCATAGCAAGTGGCCTTGAACCGGAGGTTGGGAAAGCTCTATACTTACGATTCCCCACCTCTGCTCGTAGCCAACTGCCATATTGATTTGCCCCCATGTTCAGATCCAGTGATTTCAGACATCCCGCTTGTTCATGAACGATTCGTCCACATTTTATGCAAAACCAT
Organism: Osmanthus fragrans; assembly: GCA_019395295.1. Taxonomy (NCBI): domain Eukaryota; kingdom Viridiplantae; phylum Streptophyta; class Magnoliopsida; order Lamiales; family Oleaceae; genus Osmanthus; species Osmanthus fragrans. The sequence goes on from JAEDXY010000050.1 coordinate 635,173, forward strand.
GGGAGCTTCTCATATTGGATTGGTACCCATGTCTTCACTCCTTCCAGTATCACCATCCGTCCCCTCGCCAAAGATTTCCGCAGATTCATAGCAATTTTCACCCGCAGCGAGCTACCCCATCCAACATTGTCCTCATCCACTTCTATGTCCTCCACATTGCCCATCGAACTCCCCAATTTGATGCCAGTCTCCCTTGACATGCGCGTAAACGGTAAATTGTGGAATTGAACCCACAGCGCTGCCACATCAAATTGCATTTCACTCAATGGTATGTATCCCTCAAACGCATTCAGCACAAAAATCAATCCATCAAACAGCCATGGTCTTCCCTCTTCCACACGTCTCCTGTCCGCGTGATTGGCGAACGTAATCATAAAAATATTTCAACCCATCTCAGTAAACTCTGTTGGCTTGCTAATTCTCCAGATTTTTCCCATAGTTGATTGAACCACCATTTTATTTATCTGCCTCTCACTCCATATCTTCCCTATTAGACTTCGATCGCCCTTCTCCATCACTGTCGCAACTCCTTTTTCATCTATGTCAACTATCTCTTCCTCCTCTGCGTTCAATCGCAAGTTCTCCCACTTTTCCTGCACTTTTTCCATGGTATCCCTCGCTCAGACGCTCGAAGAAGATGAAACCCCTAGGTTTCGCACCACCTCTGCTTTCAAGATTAAGGTAGATCAAACCATAATCAACAACGGGTCGTGCTTGCACAAATTCAAAGTCTCATTGAATTTATAAAAATAATCCCAACGGATGGAGGTTTATACATTTTCTATTTAAACTACAAAGCAAGTATGAACAATCACAAATAATGAAGAGTCGCTTTCATTTGTTTATCAATAGAAAATTAGGCATATCGATTGATTAAATCAACCAAAACCAAATGGTAAGCCATTGGTTTGGCAAATCTGCCCAATGAACTTTCAATTTTATAAAATTGAATCACTTATCAACAAACCAATGCACATGGTAATGAATAATTTTAGACCACGAAGGGAGTCCAATATATAGAGGTAGTAGGGTTGTGAATGAATGGACATACCCCGAAATTCAGATATTTTATGAATAGTCACAATCATTTAGACCATTCATTGGCCGCCCAATACACTGCTCAAACATTTTTTTAGTAAGTCGACCGCTCGCTGCTCACGAGGTGACCGCGGTCAACTTATATTCAATTTTTTCAACCCAACTTATAGACTTTAATTTTTCATTCATCCTAAATCATTTTGTGAATTCAAGTACACTACGATTATCTACTCGATGAGTAGAACACATTTGTCTTTACATAAGCACAAATTGACCACCGAAACACATACAAATATTTCATCAAAGTTGATACAAAATCAATGTTTTATAACCAATTTCCAACAACTCGTCTGATTGGTTTCCAATTTTCAATCTCCCATAGTTGGTGCTCTGGTAGCGTAGACACTTCAACAACCGGGTATCTTTACTTGAGAAGGTTACTTGATCCAAAATTGAATGCGCATTTATTCACTTCCTTTCTTTGAAATTTATTTTCAATTCTAACCCGTTCTTTCTCGAATAGAGTTTTGCAATGTTTCAGAAACATTTCAACACATGTATATAAGATATAAAGAACATGATGGTTGATAGTGACATTCAATTTGAAGCAGATTTTACATGAAGGAACACAATGGTTGACATGACAGTGAAACCATGATAAAATTAAAATAGACATGAACTAAGAATCATATCTTTTAACATTTTCATTAGAATGCCTTAACAGTATTCCAATGCTATTCTATTAGATAAAGTTATTGAAAACCATGAACTCAATGTTTAATTGCATTAAGCGAACAAACATTTACACAACTTTCAATATAGAATTTTAGTTCACTTACATAATAGATGAACATAAAATTATGCTTAATCACTGATTGCATAGCCAATATATAAAATGAATCTCAACGTTGCAGAATAAAATTAAAGTGGCTCACTAAATGAATAAAATACGTATTGTAAGTCAAGAAAATGTGTTGTCTCGTGTCTAATTCTGAGCATAATAATGGATCCAACTTTCCACTTATATATGCAAAACAGATAGCACTTGTATACAATATTAAAGTTTAAACAATTAGATCCTTTCCAAATCTAATTAGTAACAGAACTGTAAGGAAAATAATGGAAACGAGAATAATACGTGAAATAAAAAAAATTAACAATTAAATAAATACAAGATTTACGTGGTAAAATTATACCATGGTGCGTCGAACCCATGAGAACTATGTATTTAACCGAGTTAAAATTAATTGCAACTTTAATTGAATAACAAACAAGTTGTTGTAATTTTCTATAATAATCCCAAAATTATCAATTAAACTAGTGAAAGCAAGTAAATGTGTTTTTCAAAAATGTGAGATACATTGCTAAGATGCTGAATCCTCATTGTTATTCCATTTTTAGTGCAACAATTAAAGTGACAATTTGAAATCATTAATATTGGTCAATATTCATAATTTCATTGAAAGCCTCTCTCGATAGTGATCAAATATATTTCTCTCATGTGATCCTTCTAACTCTTAATGAAAGATGCAAACATAATAAATGCATTAACAAGTGCTAGGATATTTATTGAAACCATATAAAACGTGGAGGTATATCGCTATCCTTTGTCAAATCTTACAATATGTTTATTATATTCTACTTAAACTCTATTGTCTCTCGATAATAATAAAATTCACTAACAATTCAATTATTGATCAAGTAATTCAAAAGGATGGTAAAAACGATAATAAACATCCACAAATCAAACCAAATTAAAGTTAAAATAATTAATATAAAACTAAAAATATCATAACAAGAGTTCATTTCATCCTAGCGATGTACAAAACTAGCCTAGCATATTGGAATTACAAAAAATCATGTTAAATATATAGAACATCACCCGAAATTTTGAATTAATGAATGAAAGAAGATGAATCTTTATGTTCTTGAATTTTTTTAAAGTAATATTGATAAATCTTCAATAATTCTTTCGCTTTTTTGTCCACAAATCTCAGGTTTAATCTCCAATTATTGAGTTCTTAAACTTCATCTTTGAAATCTTCTCACAATATATGGTATTGCCCCTCTTTTATGATTAAAAATTATGGAACATTGTAGTATGAGATGTATACGAGAGGTATATAATATATATTCTGTTGTTAGATATTTGTAGGAGTAGAAAATTCATTGAAAATCACGTCCAAATTGGTTTCCGAAAGAGTTCCAATCAAATAAGGAAAGTTTTCTTCGCTCTCACATTTTTTTTTCCTACACAGTTATCAGTATTTTGGTCATAACTTTCTCTCATGATATTCGATTGATGCAATTCCAAGTGCGTTGAAAAGATGTACTAGATTCCTCCCCCCAAAGGAGAGTTAGGGGGAAACGTTCCTTTGCATTAGCTCAAAGGCTACAACTTTTGTGTAGAATTTTTTCAATTTTAACATTTACTATGCCAGAAATAGGTTTCAATTTTCGGCTAAAAATCTGGAATATAAATTTTTTCGATTGGAAATTGATATGTGATAATATTTTCAAATTGGTCCTCAAACTTTGGACTTCGTCATTTTCACCATTTTTCGCTTCTTTTTTTCAATTCTTCATTCAACCATTGAGTTTTATCTATATAACATAAAATACAATAATTTAGGATATATTTTGTCAAATGAAATATTAAATATCACTATTTTAGACCTTGAATAAATGTATAAAACACACTTGTCACATGAACAGTTGAGGAAAATTTATTAATATTAATAATGAAAGATTATGAATTATAGTGTAGAATATAAGGATTGACTCAATATGTGTTGTACACTACATATATATAATACTGAGATCCCCAACATATTGTGAATATAATACAATAAAAAGTTTAATATAAGGTGAAGCCCCAATTCAATGTGTAAAATCTAACAATGAAATATTTGGGATGAAATAGAAGTCAAAAGCTGGCAAAAAAAATAATTAAAACCTTGTCCAGATAAGATCGTCGCTCGAGCATGATCAAGGCACCAAGCGAGCACCAATTTGACGTTTCCTTCTCCAATTGCGACATGGACTCCTTCAAGACCTTGTCAAGTCTACTACAAACTCCCGAATTTAATTCCAACTTAAATTCGCAAATAGACTTCAACTAAAATTCTCAACTGGACTTCAAATAGAATTTTCAAGTAGGCTTCCAAATAAAATTCGAGTCACATCCTAATTTAACAAATTCCACCTTTATAGGAATTCCACTGCAACGAATAAAAGTTCAAAAAAATCTTCACCTAGAGACAAATTCTACTGCAAGAACTAAAACTAACTCTTCAACTAAAAAATTATCCACCTAAAAATCCTCCAACAGAAAAATTCTTCACCTCTTTCACAAAGCCCAACTAAGGCAAACTCCATAACTGAATCCCAACATTGCTCAGCATGATTAACTTGGGCACTAGAGTTGCTCAAATTATCCCCACAAGCAAGACAATTACAAATAACTTAATAATTACCAAACAGGGACAAAAACATACCCAGTAATAGAATCAACACAATGCTTCAAGAGAAGGTTCTTTGCTAAACTTAACACCTTCAACTACACTTAAATCATAAGCAACTAAATCAGCTTCACCATACCTTTGTGGAGGCCTAATATCTCTTCTAAGTCTATCTCTAACAATTGCATACGAAGGCACCGTTGGTGATGGTAACAAAATGGAATTATCATTGACTTCTAAACTCGACTGAGATATATTCTTAAATATGTATAATTGGGACATTCTTTGTCTCTTTAAGACAATGCAAGAACATTTACTAACCTCTACGACTTCACCTACACAAGTGTACATATACCCCTTTGAATTAAGAATACTCAAAGAGATAAGACTTCTTTTCAAATTAGGAACATGTCTCACATCAATCAAGTGTTCTGACAATCCTATCAAACATCTTAATTCTGACCCTTCCAATACAAGATATCCTACAAGGTAATTTATATCTCATTACCACAACACTATTGAAAACTGTTTCATATGTTGAGAACAAATCTGGATTACGACACATGAAAAGTTCAGGCTGTATCAAGAATCCAATCTTCATCGGGTTGGGAGTCACCGTCAGAAATAACCAAAAGTTATCCATCATTGTATATATCTTCTATAATACTAACTTCACCTGAAGTTTTTAATTATTCTTGCTTCTGATTTGATGCAGCTAAATTTTCCTTCTTCTGCTACTTATAACAATTCTTTCTGATGTGCCCCTGTCTCTTGCAATAATCACAAAATTTAATACTATAATTAAACCTTAATATGCCCTTCATATAATCACCATCAACAACAAGACCATCTCCATGAACATCAGATCCAACAAAATGCTTCATCTTCTCGTTTTGAAAATAGAGCATCATAAACTTCTTCAATGGTGAGAGTATTACGACTGTATAAGATCGTGTCTCTAAATAACATGTATGAAGTGAGCATTGAACACAATAATATCAACCTTAAATCTTCTTCATCATATTTGACCTCAAGGTCTCCAAATCAACGATAAATTCCATAAAAATAGTTAGGTGATCTTCCAGCAATATACCTTCCGGCATACGATGAGATTAAAGATGCTGCTTGATGTAACACCCCAAATTTTATTGACTAAAATTTTGAGGTGTTACCGATATCATTTTATAATCATACTTGAAGAAAAAGTATTTAATTAAAAATTTAAACTCATAGTTTATTTGAACCTCATAAACTGGATTAAATAAAACAATAAGTTACGAAATCTAGAACATTTAGTAGAAATAAAGGAAACACTAAAAATATCGTAACATAATTCAATATTGAATATTGAATATTTTCTTGAAAAGTTTACTTGGCAACCCGCGCACCGCTAAGCCACTATCCACGTTGATCGATATAACCTGTAATGTTTAAATTTTAAAGGAATTAGTAATTTAAATTCAGTAGGATACATGCGTCCAAAACAATATAATAATTCTTTAAATATAAATCTATAACATTCCATACTACCATTTCATTAAGAGCAATCGGAGATCAATCGAATGCTCTAACACGTTTCTGTGCAACATTTGAGAAAAACCTGAAGGAAATCTCACGTTTCATTTCGTTAAGACCCGCAGATCTATTAGGATTTCATGAAATAAATTACGTAGAAAAAATCATAATATTGCAAGGACATATCAACTTGCACATAATATCCTATCTCAATTGATAAAAGGAATTTGTTGGAAGTAAAAAAAGAAGAAATCACGTTCCCAAATAATCAATTTCCGCATGCCGCCACGGTATTATGTATCTATATTTCTCTCTTTTCTTTTTCTTTTTAGGGTAGAATGATGATTACTTTTGTATGGTATTTATATTAAGTTGATGAAAATGATGTACACTCTTGTACACAGCTCTCACACAAATTATGGGACCCGCGATTATTTTAATCGTGGGCCCCACTCTCAAATATGAGAGGATTGTGCACAGTGCTTTACGTATAGCCTCTCTCAAAGTTGATAGCCTTAAAATATGCAAAAAAAAATTGTGTTTTCCTCCCCTAAAATTTTCAATCCGGTAATCTATACAATCAGGAAAATCACTTCCTTCCACATGCCGTACAATCCTTATAATTCCTCAAAATCAAGACAATTTACTCAAATTTCAAAATGGTAGTACAAAGAATTGCCTACTACCTTGGCCAGATTTTTGTCCAACGTGTAATATATGGCAAACCATTTAGATCTTCAAAAAAAAAAAGAAGAAAAAGAAACAATTTTATGTCTCAATCCACATCAAATCATCACCAATTAAAATAATATTTCTTCATTTCAATGGACACGTGATTAGAATGATATTTAATTATAAGCAAGAAAAACTATTATATTTTTGAATTCTAACCTTGAGGTCCTCCATCGCCCCGTCCTTCCCCTCCCCTAGAGTATTGTAGAAGAGGTAAATCGCGGGATGTGCCTCAACAGGCCAAGGTACAAGAGCTGTCATACTAGTGCCCACAAAAAGTCCAATTTCATACCTTGTAAGAGGTAGAAATCGAACTCTCACACTGTGTTGCCAACTCAACTGAGACTACCTCACTCCTTTCGTTTGCACCACTGAACTATGCCTGGGGAGCAAAAAAAAATTATTATATTTCTAGCAAATATTACACGTGGTGGTCTCTTTGAATTCAAAGATTATAACTTAAGTGAAAAACTAAGTTACAACTTTAAAGTGTGATAACTTAGACTTCGCTTACCCGAATCGACTTTTTCTTGAGTCTAAAATACATGGTTAATTACGAGTTATCCAACGAGTTCAATATTGATATATTTCATTACTCCATCAATATTTAAATATTTGGCCCAAATAAAATTGTATTAACATGTATCCCACTTTAATCCGTCGACTTTCAAAATATAAAATATAGTAGACGGATTTAAATGATTTTATCCTTTAAAATTTTGGGGGTGTTACACTTGAATAGAGGTGTCAAGACGGGTGGGCCGGCAGGCCCGCACAAGGCCCGCACGGAAGCAACCCGGCCCGTGAATCGTACGGGCCGGTTCACGGGCCGATTTTTTTTGCGAACCGGTCCGGGCCGGTCCCTATCAAGCGGGCCGCGGTTAACCGCGGGCCGGCCCGTTTTTTAAAAAAAAAAATTTAAAAATAAAAAAATTTTATGCTATTAAGGTTAAAAAAAAAAAAATTATACGGGCCGAGACGGATTTTAGCGAGCGGGCCGCGGTTAACCGGCCCATACAGGCTTTTAGGGCGGGCCGGGTTGTACATTCTTTTTTGCGGTCCGAGCCGACCCGGCCCGGAAACCCGCTACGAACGGGCTTTTTTTCAAAGCGGGCCGGTCCGGGCTTGAAGGTTTGCGGGCCGGTCCGGGCCGGCCCGCCCATTTTGACACCTCTACACTTGAAGTGCAATTGTTGACCAGACTTCTCGTCATGCATAAGTGCTCTAGTTTTAACCATGACGTAACTGCAGTTTGCTCTTTTAAAACGTTTTGAAGAATATTATTTGAAAGATGAAGATGAATCTACTATATGGCATTTCGATTCTTATATTGATTCTCCTCCATATTCCAAGTTGAGGGCATATTGTCAAATTCCAAAAATGCATCTTTCAAATTCATCCGAGGGAGCAGTACTGCTCACATCTTTACTGCCAAAACGAAAATCTGGTTTTGTGATCCAGCGGCGGAATATCATACTTCATATTTGCCATCACAAAAAAATAAACATCGAACTAAGTAGATCGAACATAGCATTAATACCATTTGTTCGGAAAATAACCAAAACGAAAATAATACGGTAATATAAAAAATAACAATCACAAGCACAAGCACAAGCACACAAAATTGACGTAGTAAAATTATCTGACCAGCTCGCATTAAGCGAGCGCTCGAGCAAGATCAATGTAAGACCACCGCTTGGGCAACCATCTCGCATTAAGCGAGCGCTAGAGCTCATTTTTTGAGCGCTCGAGCGAGATCAATGTGCCAGGTGAGCGCCAATTCGACGTTTCCTTTTCAATTGCAACTTGGATTCCTTCAGGACCTCTTCAAGTCTACTACCAACTCCCAAATTTAATTCCAACTTAAATTCTCAAATAAACTTCAACTAAACTTCCCAATTAGGCTTCAAATAGAATTCTTAAGTAGTCTTCCAAATAAAATTTGGGTCACACCTTAATTATAATAAAAACTTAATTATATCATATAATATTCTATCATAATAATGAATTCATTGACTACATGCTTAATTTCTCATTAACCAAGTAATGATTTTCACTTAAATAATCGTCTAAAAATTGGTCAAAATCAATCTTCCATACAAAATTCCAACATGAAAAAACTTTCATATAGATAGTCGATTTCCGGCGTGGATGGTGTATGTACATCCGCATTGCACCGTCTGTTTTTGGCATTATAACATAATTTAATCTTTGCCCGTAAATATTTTATGTAAACCCTGATTAATTTATTTCAAGTAAAATCTCGTTTTAAACACTACACGAAAAGTCGTTCAATAAATATTAAGGTATTCAAACACTCGAATTTAGTAATACCTACATGAACTTAATTCTTGATTAATTACATATTAGATGAAGGAAACTGTAATTTAATATTACAAGAAAGTAAGTTATATAATTTAAGAATGCTCATTAATGATATTAATTATTTAAAATGTCCATTAACCCAATATTTTTTACGTACCATTCTTTCAATACAGACGCACATAGATTACATATTTGTGACAACGATAATCCATCTTTGTAAGATAATGCCCATAGGAGTGGGACTATCTCTAGAAATTCTAGCACCTTGTTCTTTCTAAAGAACAAGTTTCTAAACTAGAACTTTATAATCTCAAAACTACCCCCAATTCCCTACGAGATCTTCGAAGAGAAGTTAAATATCAAAAAGATGAACTTCAAATTTTAAAGAGAAATTATTTTGATACCCAATGTATTGGAATATAGAAAATAATATGGAGTATTTTTCATTATAGTATTTCTTTTTAGTGTAGGATTATTTTCCATAGTAGATTATTGTATAATCTTTCCTTTTATGTTTATTTCATTTTACAGTTATTTGTAACCCTATAAATAGGATCTTCTACATTGTAATATTTACAAGATCATAATAATATAATTTATATTTCTTAACATGATATTAAAGTGGGTTTAACTTGATCTTGAGTTAAACTTGCAAAAAAAAAAAAAAAAAAAATTAATAAATAAATAAATAAAATAAAAAATCGGCATATTGGAGGAAGGAGAGGCTGCTGATCATTGAATATACACTCACACGCAGGAGCTGGACAGAAATTGCTGGAAGGAATTTTGGGGCCCCTTTGAAAAGTCAAATATTGTGGCTACAGCAAACCGAAAAAAAAAAAAAAAAAAAAAAAAACAAGAAGTGGGCTGAAATTCGAATAAAGATACACAGAAAACAGAATTGATGGCTGATAATTTATTATACACGCAGAAACAATAGAGCAGACAACCCCAACTCCAACCGTCAAGTTTGACCCTCAAAATTGGAGTCCAAATTCTTCCCAAAAGTGAACAATTGATGAATAAACTGGAGAAATTCGTGAAGCAATTATTAAAGAAAAATGAGTCTCCAGTGTTGGTGGCATAGACAGATACGCCAGAGACGCACAGGGAAGAAACTGGTAGATTTTTATAACATGTTTTCATAAACGGATTTTCTTATGTCAAAAAAAAAAATTTTGAAAGGTCGGTACCTTGAACTTTACCGGCACTCCCCCTACTTCTTAAATTAACTAGATGATTTTTAAAACTTTGGAGGGTCGGTACTTTGAACTTTACCGGCACTCCCCATGCCTCTTAACTTAACTAGAGGTTTTTAAAATTTTGGAGGATTGGTACCTTAAATTTTACCGGCACTCCCCCTGCCTATTAAATTAACTAGGGGTTTTTTTAAAATTTTGAAGGATCGGTACCTTAAATTTTATCATCACTCCCCATGCCTCTTAAATTAATTAAAGATTTTTAAAATTTTGGAGGGTCAGTACCTTGAATTTTATCGGCTCTTCCCCTATCCCTTGAAAAATTCGGGGTTCTCTTAAACAAAAAAAAAAAAAAAAAAAAAATTGTTAGCTTCATTCGTTTTCTGGGTTTTTTTGAAGATGATGACTTGACAACACAGCTATCTCGTAATGGCAAGTTGGACATTCGTCATCTCCATGCTCCAACTTGAAGGGGCGTATTGGAATATAGAAAATAATATGGAGTATTTTCCATTATAGTATTTCCTTTTAGTGTAGAATTATTTTCCATAGTAGATTATTGTATAATCTTTCCTTTTATGTTTATTTCCTTTTACAGTTATTTGTAACCCTATAAATAGGGTCTTCTATATTGTAATATTTACAAGACCATAATAATATAATTTATATTTCTTAACACAATGTTATATAAATCAGCTTTGTTTAAGCTTTGATGGGGTAAAAAATTGCACGGAAAATGTTTGAGATAGAAGATTGTATTGTTGAGATACAATTCCAACTAAAAGAACTTTTGTGTTAATGGTGGATTTATCTTTCAAGCCTGTTCGTTGGTTAGTTGCTTACCATCTTTCATATGATCTGACGGCTATATGTAAAAAATATCAATTAATTACGAAAGTTCTATCCTTAGTAAGGATAAATTGATTTTGTGGAAGGTTACAATGATTATAAGTAGAAATTGTCAAGTAGTATCACAACCTTTGCTAAAATTCAAAAATTCCACACTTGAGGTTTCATTCCCTTTACAAGCAATCCCAAGTCCTTCAAAATTATTTTTCTAAAAGTTTTGTTTAAGCCAAGTCATTCATTATGAAAGAACATTTCATGCTCAAGTTGTTTAAGTTCTACATTTTAATATGTTAATATTGACCATGCATCCAAGTAAAATTTAATGTGGTCTTCAGTAGAGTTTGAGGTCTAAGATGAGATTGAGATGCACAATAGATTGTGCAGTTCTAATAGCCAATTGATTGCCAACAAATAGGACCCACCCAATCCAAACTCAGCCATGGATCTCAATTCAAGATTTCCATTATAATCTGTCTGCACCTACAAAATCCAGCACCTCCTCCATCAAATATAACTACAACAGCTCTGGGAAGATACGGAAAACCCGAACTGCATTCTGAAGCGAGCTGCTTCTCTGACTGCTCATTTATCTGCCGATGAAAGGCAACAGGCGACAATATCCGATTCTTTCCTATGTTTGATTAATCTGTTATGCCATATATACATAATGATTTGATGAGATATAATTGAATTAGAATTTCTTCTTCAAAAAAAAACAAAAGCCCTTCTTCACTCTCCTTTTAAGTTTTAACACCTACATGTATATAAACCATTATGTGTACATTATTCTTGATTTATTATCAGTTTCAATGCAATGCTAGGCCCAGAGCACCCCAAAATATCGGGCTCACACATTTTTGGCATGTCAACCCTCCCGTTGCTCGCCAAAAAGGTGGGCCACGACATCCCGAGCTGTGGGGCCGAGCCGGCTCGGCTCGTTACCCTACGAGCTCGGCTCGTGCTCGAGCTCATTGTCCAACGAGCTCGTGGGCAACGAGCCGAGCCGAGCTCGGCTCGTGAAAAAAAAAGTCGAGTTCAGCTCGGCCCACGAGCTCGTAGCTCGTGGGTCTTGACGAGCCGAGCTCCAGCTCGGCTCGTGAGCTCGACCCACGAGCTCGTCAAATTTATTTTTTTTTTTTTAAATAATATATAAGGCACATTTTTTAAATTTTTTTTTTTTTTTTAAAAAAAATTTGACGAGCCACGAGCCGAGCCGGCTCGTGGCTCGTCAAATCGAGCCCACGAGCTGCTCGTCGAGCAGCTCGTCTACTTGACGAGCCGAGCCCGGCTCGGCTCGTCTGAAATTTTCAAAGTTCGGCTCGTGGCTCGGGCTCGTTTTTTACGAGCCCGAGCGGCTCGTAGCTCGTTTTAGACGAGCCGAGCTCACGAGCCCACGAGCTACTCGGCTCGATTGCCATCACTAGATGATATACAGCTTACATGCTCAGAATAGTGAGCCCCACAAGAGGTCATCTTTCCCAAAGTGACCCACTTTTACAAGATCAACATCAACCATGTGGAACTTCTGCAATGTAGTAGTTGGCATTTCCCACCACATGCCATCCTACCTAGCAATATTAGACTGAGGACAATTAATTCAAATAAATAGTATACGGTACCAACCATGATACAAAGAAATAAATATGATTATTGCCTGTCTCATCAAATCATAAAAATTCACTCTTCCAGGAATACACATAAGGTACATAACATTATTTTTCAACTAACATTTTAAAGCTTAATATTTCTAGAGTAACATGAGTTCAGAAGTCATGTATTGATGGATCTTTAAGCAAATCTACAGCCGAATACCGGAAGCAAGCCTCCTCTTTCTTAGGCGCTCAGCAATGATAAAAGCAAGTTCCAGAGATTGAGATGCATTAAGCCTAGGGTCGCAGTGGGTGTGGTAGCGTGAGCTCAGGTCATCAAATGTAACAGTTTGTGATCCTCCAATGCATTCTGTAACGTTTTGGCCTGTCATCTCCAAATGAACTCCACCGGGGTGGCTACCCTCTTGCTCGTGTACATCAAAGAAGGCTCTCACTTCCGCCTGATGCCAAAAGATTAATATCAAGAAAATCACATGAGATGTGCCTTAGTAGCATGACGAGAACTGTAAAAGAATTCTTGTAGATAAGAGTTAAAATAAATAAATAAAGGTCCTACCTACAACAATAGATATTTCCAACTCATAGATAAAGACACACAACCACCTATTAACTACTGGAGTTTCATAATGGAACAAATAAATTTCCAAATAAGAAATGCAACCAATCACACATGGACATAATTAACAGGTTGCTTCTTTTTCTCCTACCTACTATACCTGTTTCGTGTGCTTGCTAGGAGACCTTACTTAATTCATAAGGAAACCTTAATTCATACGTAAATTACATATTTTGCATAATTCAAAGTGGTTTAGCTACCCAAAGCATCATTAAGTTACTGTTAATTATTCCGCTAATTTAGAACATATCCTTTTCTCTTATCATGGAAAAACTAGAAATCTAGCTGCTAAAATAAGCCAAGATCAATCAGCGATGTTATTCCATATTATGTCTTGTTAGGCAAAATAATTTTAAATAGTGTCACCAGCTGCATCAAAAAGTGCAGCGAAATTTAGTAAAGGTCAAATCCCTCAGGAAAAGGCTGCTAATAAATGTAAAATCGATAGACATTCGGAATCAACTTCAAAAGATGTATCTTTTACATCTTATGCATAAATTTAAGCCAGTGAAATATTATAGTTATTGAATTGTTTTTTGAATATGCAACTATTTTGTCTTTTTGGATGTCCAGTTTTCCTTTCAAGTACCACAACAAAGAATATAATGAACGATGCTATGTGGTCATGAAGAATGATCAAGGAAGTTACCCTGATTGCATCAAATGGGCGTGTTTTTAAACCACAAGGAGCTTTGATAGTGTTTCCATGCATAGGATCAGAGACCCAGGTAACTATTTGCCCCGCCCTTCGGACTGCCCTAATTAAATGAGGAAGTTTCACCCGCATATTCTCTGCTCCCATCCTTGTGATGATCGTAATCCTTCCTGGTTTGTTTTCAGGATTAAAAATCTCAATGAGTCTGACAAGTTCATTCGGATCCATTTTATCACTCACCTGTAAAAACATGGATTCCATATAAGCAACTCCCATTATAACACATAAAAACCACAGTTTCAGACATCTATTGATCGAAACTGCCTTTGCATCATCACCTTAATACCAAGGGGGTTTGCAATTCCTCTCAGGAACTCAACATGGGCTCCATCCAATTGCCTCGTTCTTTCCCCTACCCAAAGGAAATGGGCAGAACAGTCATAGTATCGGCCAGATGTAGAATCAAGCCTAGTAAGTGATTGCTCGTAAGGTAAGAGCAAGCACTCATGTGATGTCCAAAACTCAGTGGTCTTCATGACAGGATGGTCCATTGTAAGTCCAGCAGCTTGCATAAATCCCAGGGCCTCATCAACTCGGTGTCCTAGTTCACGGTACCTGCCATTCAACAACCAACAAAACTCCATAACTATCTAACAAGAAATATGTATTTAAACCAGCTAGCATATGAAACACATCATCAAATTTATCCAAGTTAAATTATGAAGTATTTCATATAAATCTATATATCAAATAACGCATATTTCCCAACGAAGGAAATATATGTCAGCAAAATTAGGGAAAAAAATGCTTGCCAACTGATTCCCACATGTTTCATGACTAGCTAAATATAAACCATCCATTTGTAAAGGACAAAGATGTCAATAAGTTCAAGAAAGTAACTTTAAAATCAGTAGTCTCCGAAAAAACAAAATAAGCTCACAGTCAAATTTAAAATAGTAGTCACTTAACGACAGTGTTGAACAAACCTATCACCCTGCTCGCTGGACTCGGTGAAATCCAGGTTCCATTGGGTAACCCTCTGCATTGCAGCATATCCTCCTGTGGCGAAAGCCCTCAAAAGATTCAGAGTGGCAGCAGATTGGCAGTAGGCTCTGATCATCCTCTGAGGATCTGGAACCCTTGACTTTTCATTAAATGCATCACCATTTATGTTGTCTCCCCTGTAACTAGGCAACTTCACACCATTTTTCTCCTCAAATCCATCTGACCTTGGTTTAGCAAACTGACCGGCCATTCTTCCCACCTATCTTATCGGAAACAACCACTAAGATTAATTGATTCAATCAAAACCTAAAATTCATCTACAATCACAAACAAAATACCAAAAAAATAGTAAAAATAATTGGCTCAACCTTAGCTCTCCACATATAAGAATGTAAACAACATTCAAAATCCAATTTGGGTGTTCTTAAAGTACATCCAATGCCAAGCTAAAATTACTGAAGAAATAACAATCTACTAATTACTAATCTACAACACTAAAAAGGTAATTTCAATTATGTGAAATAACGACAAGATAAATACACGTGGGCCTCAAGTTGGGGAAAATATATGGCCTTTGTTTGATCCCCATTATTTCTAAAATACAATTTTCTCTTTCTTCCTTTCAACCACACATACTTTAGCAAAAGAATATTATACACAAACACAAAACTTTTTCTTATGTTTTAACCACACATCCTCCATCAATTTACTATTTCAAAATACATTCTTAACCAAAAAATGGAGTGCAAACAGGCACATGAATTCAAGTCTTTTAGTCATTCCTATGCCAAACATTTGATCAAATAAATTCAATCTTCTACATGTAAAGGGGCATATTAAAGACAAGATCTAAATTACCGGCTTAACCTTTTAGATGAGATGGTTTAAATGAATACATGTGGCCCTCGAATTAGGGAAAATATATGAATTCAAGTCTTGTGGCCACTCCTATGCACAACATTTGATCAAATAAATCCGATCTTCTATACGTAAAGGGGCATGTTAAAGACAAGATCTAGATTACCAGCTTAACCTTTTAGATGTGATGGGTTAATCACATCCAAATTCATATCATCCAATTCTACAAATATTATACATTTTCAAGAGTACATGAAAACCCAACAAAAAGAAAAGGGGAAGGTATAAAAAAATCACCTTGATGACAGGCATTTGGCCGCCAAACATCAAAACGGCGCCCATTTGGAGAAGGATCCTGAATGTATCCCTAATATTATTAGCATTGAACTCCTTAAAGCTCTCAGCACAATCCCCACCTTGCAGAAGGAATGCATTACCCATGGCAGCTTCACCTAGCCGCTCCTCGAGGCTCCGGGCCTCTCCGGCGAACACAATCGGAGGGAAGTCATCAAGGGTCTTGAGAACCGATTCAAGCTCCTCAGCGTTCGGGTATTCCGGCAGCTGCAACGCTTTCTTCGATTTCCAGCTGTCCAACACCCATTTCTTGGAAGGAGCCTTGGTATCTACGGTTGCTGTTACAGCAGCGGCTGCAGCCTGCGGCGTTGGCTTTACAGACTTGGATTCTGAGACAATGGGGTTTTTGGAACTTGAAGACTCAGCAGCATGGATGGCTGAGATGCGTTTGACCGTAGATCTGACGGTAAGAGAGGAAGAACCGGTGTAAAGAGGATTCTGGGTTTGAGGAATGAGAGAAGATTTGTTGGGAAGAAGAGAGTTATGTGCAGCTAGCGCCATTGGGAAGCTTGTGGAAAGGAGAGTTGTACCTTTGTGGTTTGGAGGGGTTGTACCTGAGGAAATTGAGAGAGAACATGGAGGGGGTTATATTATGAATTTTTTGTGTTTGGTGAGAAGGGTGAGTTGTCATGGGACCCACCTTTGGGGGTGGGTGGAAGAGGGGTGGTGGGTGTTAATGTCACTGTTGGGGGTCTTGGTGGAGAAGGATGTGGTAGTTGAGGGTATTATAGTAATTTGATACATTCATTGGAAAGTTTTGTCAAATATGTCTTTGATTTGGTCTATACCAACTTTCATTTGTTAATTGTTTTGGAATAATGGGTACTATACCACCAACCCACAATTACTCTCACCAAGGTATGCCAAACTATCCATTTTGTCTATCATACTGTTCAGTTAAGTCGAATATAATTAAAAATATAAATAAATTCTTATTTGAGGATTGTAGTTTTTTGCATTAGAGAATACAAGGGAGGGAGGAGCTCAATATCACCCAAGCCTATTTAGATTTGTTAAGGTCAAAAAAATATATATGAAATTTTTATATTTTTTATGTATTAGCCCGTAAAAAAAAATAATAATAATAATCTACATGGCTCCATCCCTGATCGATATGGGATAAATGTAAGAATAAGTTATGATTGTTCTTGAAAATCTAGCTGAAATCATGAAATCTTTGTTCGTTGCAGTCTTAGGAACTAGCAAATGATTTCATTTAAGATTTTTGATAAAGGTAAAATATTTTTTTAAGATGACAATGGTTGAACTATTTCAAGCTAAATTATGTATTAAAAATATATGTAAGATAATGATAGACTTGAAAATTAATGTTGTCATTGAAATGTATTTTAGTTTTTTAGGTAAAAAAATTAAATATTAGATTGAGATTGGACATGAATGGAAAAACCAAGTATGGACATCAAAAGTCAGTCATTCATTCACTTGTTCCACGAATTGTTGCCAATTTTACTAAAGGATATTCTTTAACCACTTTTCTATTCCTGTACACAAAATAAAAAGATAGTAAAGGAAAAATATTGTGTGATACAAGAAATTGGCCATTATTTGATATTTCCTGGTTTTTTCTTCATCAATACTTCGGAGTATAATAAAGTTGAGACTTTGCACTTTATGACTACCATTTACGAGATCTCGTCTTGGGTCATCAACTATCAAAATGGAAGAATATATATCTTGCACAATTTAAAGATATAGAAAAATATCAACAAATAAAGATGGCTATTCAAAGTTTGACAAGATGGTCACCCAACTTTTTTTTTCCCCTCAAAATGGAAGACTTTGGGAGAAATTTACTAGTCAATAAAAAGGTTGTGAAGATATTCCCATTTGATTCCCATTTTTCCTCCATAAATATGAAAAATATGATCGTTTCAATCACATCAAACCACCATTTTTGACTTTTTCATCTCTAATGTGGGCCCATAACGACAATATTTTTCATTCTAATTCTACAAATAATGTGGATCAAACGGGACCTTATTTTTTCTTTGCATGAGAGGACCCTATTTCTTTGCATGAGAGGACCCCATCTCATATCATATCATATTAAAAAATTATACAAAATATATAATAGATCCAAGGGGTTTGATTGAACTCTTTCTTTTCTTTTTTTTTTTTTTTTTTGGAAAAAATAGGTTTTGTAATGGTAATTTTTTGAAAAATGTGTGATTAAAAGGTATGGAAAAATTTTTAGATTTACATATAAGTTATTTAATTTGGAGAATGTGTAATTAAAAATGAACTTAACAAAAAATGAATCTTTATAAAATGAAACTCAACCATGGTAAAAAAAAAAAAATGGCATGTGAAAATCTCTTATTAACTATGTCTAGGTGTTTCGAATCAAAGCCCACATGCTGACAAGAATCTTGCAGGTCTGAGAATTTACAACAATTTTTTTTTTTTGGCAGATAGTCATTACAACCAAATTTGTTTATTCATGTGCATCAAATCTGGGAATGGTTTACATTATAACTAGGAAAAACTAGGCGTATAGCCGTCCATGCGATTGAATTGTCAATGGACACATTAAAATCACACACAACTGTCACACGACTTGAAATTGGAGCTGAAACCCTGTTTGATATCGCTAAAAATCACATTTTTTTTTTTGTATATTTTGATAAAAATTGATAAATATATTGTTGAAAAGTTGATAAAAAAAATATATATATAGATCCCATGAAAATATATGATTAAAATGAAATTCGAAAAATAAGGACCAATCAAGGACTAAAAATTGCCTAAAATTTCAACATCCACATTGATGGTCTCAATCACATGAAGACCCAGTTCACTTTTAAAACTTAAAAACTCCACTTTTGAATAATGAAATCCCATAACCACAACATTAAGAAAGATTGGGAAACTCAGCCCAAAATTTCCCTTTCAATTTTTATTAGGTGATACAATGTTAAACAATAAATAGATTGAATTGAATGATAAATGAGTAGTACTCGTGAATCTTTCAAAGTGTGCGAATAAAAAATGACTTGACTTTTGTAAACATTTTATGAAGATGAGCCAAACATAAAATACAAACATAAACGTTTTTGATTATTAAACAAATTTGTGTGCAAAAATTACAATGTCCATTGTACTTCTGTAAATAACAATCCCAATTCACAAACCAAACAATATAGAAGCTGCATTTTCCAGTTACAAAAGAATTTAACACAGTGAGAATAATTGATGAGAGGGAGACTCATGATACTTTAACAACTTTTTGCTTCTTTTCTTCTAGCATGACTGCTTCACTCAACATATCAGCAGCGTCCTTGTGCATGTCAAGTTTTGCAAGGGCTACTGCCTGCATGTAGAATGCTGTCGACCAATCTGGGTATATACACTGCGCTTGCATTGCATCTCCGAGAGCTGCATCCGCCTGATCGCACATAAGATAACAAAGGCTTCGCCGTGCATGAACAGTTGGGGAAATCATGGCACCCACACCTACGAACTGCACATACTATTAGAATCACAATTCCATATAGCTAATACGATAGCTAATTAATTATCAAGACACCAGAAAGTACTGGTTGTGGTTAGCATTCTTTGGGTCCACATAAATTCTCTTGCATGGTCAGAGAAGCACATATAGTGAATCTCTAGCAGGCACTCTCTCTTTGCTCATTATTTGTGGAAGGCTAATGACTATCAAACCCAGGTAAAAGATACGGGGATATCTTTTCATTCCTTAACCACAAGTATAAATTATTTTTGCAAGAGAGAACGAGAGAAATCAAATTTCCATTCTAAACTCTTTTTTAGATTGAGAAAAAAACTCTCATTAAGGCAGAGTAGCTAGTGGATGGAAACTGGAAAGTGAAATCTTGCAGTATATGCTTAACAGAATACAGGTAGTCCACGAACCAGTATGAAAGTAAATAATTCATAGGAACCCAGTAGATTTCAGCAGAGGAAGAGGTGGTGTGTATAGAATTATAGTTTATGAGAAATTCTTTCTTATGTTAAGGCAAAGAAGTGCATGTATGGAGAGTTGGATGTATGGAAACTTGTAAACGAATAAGATGCCTGAGAACCCTACAGACTCGAAGGATTCAGAAAGAGACAAAATAAGATCCCAGGAACTTAATACTCCGTACAGATTAAATTGAAAATACCTGAGAATAACAATCTATAGCAGTTTTGAAATCTTTGTCGCGGAATGCCAAGTCACCACGTTTCCTTGCATCCAACATATCTCTCATTTGTTGGGTCCACTCTTGGAAAGATAACTGTACGATCAGCATCCACATCCATCCATCAGAAATAATTAAATATGCCAACGAGAAGTTACCATTTTCCACTATCTACGATAAATTACCTCATTGGATCCTTCGTCATCTTTATAATGTTGCATTACCAAGTGTTGATGGATGGCAGTGAGATCCATGCGTGAACAAGCATCACCCATGGGAGAGAGAGGGTGTTGAGGAGTAGATGGTGCTTCTTCATGCTTTGAAATTCCCAGCATCACATAAGATTGAACCTGGTATTTAAAACTTGATTCTTGGGTACATGTAGAGAAGTAATGCAATCAAAAAGACATTATAGAGCTTGAGGGTGGGGATAATGCATAAAAATTGACATTTTTTACTTCAGCTTTAAAAAATATATTCAAGAGATAAAAGCTTTTGTCATTTCTGGAGTGAGCGAGTACATCTTAAGTATTTGTGGTCAAGTCAACAATCCAGCTTTCCCTGAATCCATTTCAAAATGTGGGGAAGACCTAAATAAATCCTGAATATAAGAAAATAGATTAGAACTTACATTGGATTTATTTTGCAGCGGGGTTAGGGTAGAAACAAGATCTTTGGTTGTTGGCCGCTCTCTTGGTTCGTATTGCAAACATTGTGAAGCAAGATCAAACACTACATTTGCCTCTTCGCTCGAGAAGTTCCCTTCCAAATGGGAATCCATCAAAAGAAGAATATTTTTGCCACGTATATCCAGTGCCTGAAAAGGAAAAAAGTGCAAAAACATGTACATGACCACAAGAATTAACTTCTGATAAGCCCCCAATTAAATATACTTATTCTAGAAAGAATAAGAAGAGAGGAGAAGGTGGGGGCCAGTAACAGATTCGGTTATAATAGTGGGGTAGGGCAGCCAAAGTTGGTTACAGAGATCTATAAATAGAATAAGAATGTAAAAGGATAGATATGCTAAATTGAGCAGTGTAATCTCTGGGGAGAGTCACGGCCCTCTCTAACGGCTGTTGTGTTACTGTTGCATTTTCAGAATTCAATATAAGATCTCTTTCTAGTACCTGTGTTCTTTCATTTATTCCCGAAAATCCACAGGACCTTAAGGGCTGAACCTACCAAATTGGTATCAGAGCACCAAGACACCAACCAATATCATGACGCTTGCGGAATGAGTAGGCGAATTGGAACAGCGGGTAGAACACCATCACCAAGAGCTGCAGGCAGGGTTAACATCTATGAGGACTGAGTTCAAAACGATGCATGAGGGGATGTTGGAAAGGTTTGAACTATTGATGAGATCGTGGGAGAAGGACCGACAAGAGAAAGGACCAGCCACTGAAAAATCACCAACAACGTCGGTCGATTCAGGTTTAACCCAACTCCGGCCAGGCCCTAGCCAATCCACAAGAGGTGGGTCAGGTGGAGAATGGAGGAGTGAACAGCGTATCCGGCGTTTGGAGATGCCCGTGTTCAACGGGGATGATCCAGATGGTTGGGTGTTTCACGTGGAACGATATTTCACTCTCAATCGAATGAATGAAGAAGAAAAAGTGGAAGCCGCCGTTGTGTGCTTCGACGGCGAGGCTCTAGCTTGGTTCAAATGGGAGGAGAAGCACAGAACCATGAATAATTGGGAGGAAGTGAAGACCCAACTGCTACACAGGTTTCGACCCTCACAAGAAGGTTCGCTGTGCACCCAGTTTTTGTCTCTGCGCCAGAACTCCACTGTTCGCGAATATCGCCAGCAATTTGAGACGCTGGCCTCACCATTAACAGAGGTCTCAGAGGAGGTAATGACCTGCGGTTTTCTTAACGGGTTGAGTCTAGAAATACGGGCTGAAGTGTTGCTATTAAAGCCCATGGGGCTGGAACATATTATAGAGGCGGCCCAAAGGGTGGAGGACCGGAATGCAATAACAAAACAGGCCCAATGGAGTGCTAGCCCAGTTAAGCCTAAAAGTATCCCCTTCCATAACCCAAACCCCCCACAATCACCGTTCCAACCCCAAAATCGACATACAGTTCCCCTAAATTTCACCCCAAATCGCCCTAACTCTTACCCCAAATCCTCCTTCCCCTACAAGAAGCTTACTGATGCAGAAATTCAGGTCAAAAGGGAAAAGGGCCTATGTTATCGATGTGATGAAAGATTTACCGTCGGCCATAAGTGCAAGAACAAAGAGTTGCAAGTCCTGGTGATCCGGGAAATGGAGGTCGACGAAGAAGTTTCTGACCTAGCCACGACAGGCGACGGTGGTTCTTCAGCCGGCGAGCCAGGATTTACTAGTGAGGTAGCACATGAGCTGGAGCAGCAGGTGGAACTTTCCATCAACTCGGTCGTCGGGCTTACTACTCCAGGCACCATGAAACTAAGGGGAATGATCGGCCAAACGGAGGTAATAATTTTGGTTGACAGTGGTGCTTCGCACAATTTCATCTCCACAGACAGTGTTCAACGGTTGGGGCTTCCCTTGTCTGGTACGGCCAGTTATGGGGTGGTGATGGGTACGGGTTTGACGGTGAAAGGAGATGGCATTTGCCGGCGAGTGCCCTTGCGATTACCGGGATTGTTGGTCGAAGAGGATTTCCTGCCCCTAGAACTAGGAAATTCGGATGTCATCCTGGGAATGCAGTGGCTGAGGACACTAGGCAAAATGCAGGTGGACTGGAACACGTTAACAATGACAGTCGACATCGAAGGGACCAAAGTAACTCTACAAGGGGATCCCAGTCTCAGTAAGATTCCCGTTTCCCTAAAATCCATATGGAAAGCTTTTAAGGAACAAGGTGAAGGACTCCTATTGGAATTGGGTAATATCACCATCAACCACCACGTCGCACCGCCACAACCACCCGATACCATTACAGCAGTTCTGGAAGAATTCCATTCAATCTTCAAGGATTCCACTCAGTTGCCTCCTAAAAGAAATCAGGACCACATGATCACTCTGAAATCAGGTGCAGAACCAGTTAGTGTACGACCATATCGCTATCCACACTTTCAGAAGAACGAAATTGAACAATTGGTGAAGGAAATGTTGGCTGTCGGTATCATACAACACAGCACTAGTCCTTTCTCAAGTCCTGTCCTGCTGGTAAAGAAGAAAGACGGGAGCTGGCGATTTTGTGTAGATTACCGGGCTTTGAACAAAGTCACCGTTCCAGACAAGTTTCCCATTCCGGTCATTGACGAATTACTTGATGAGTTGAACGGGGCTACTATGTTTTCGAAAATCGATCTCAAATCAGGATATCACCAGATCCGGGTAAAAGCTGAAGATGTCCCTAAAACAGCCTTTCGAACACACGAAGGGCATTATGAATTTCTAGTCATGCCTTTCGACCTGACAAATGCTCCAGCCACCTTTCAATCCTTAATGAACTCCATCTTCAGAGAACAGCTCCGAAAATATGTGCTAGTCTTCTTTGACGACATATTGGTGTATAGTCAGACAGAGGAGGAGCATCGAAACCATCTGAGGAACGTCCTACTGGTTTTAGCACAGAACCAGCTCTTCGCAAACAGGAAGAAATGTTCATTTGGGCAGAAGGAGATAGAATATCCGGGGCACATCATATCAGAAAACGGGGTAGCAGCAGATGGCTCCAAACTGGCAGCCATGGCCACCTGGCCACGACCACAGACACTCAAAGAATTACGGGGATTTTTGGGATTAACTGGGTACTACCGGCGTTTTGTTGAATCCTATGGAAAGATAGCGTGGCCGTTAACTCAGCTCCTAAAGAAAGACAACTTCCTGTGGAATGAAGCTGCAGAGATAGCTTTCGAGAAACTGAAGGCAGAAATGACCTCGATACCAGTATTGGCCCTTCCAGATTTTTTGCAACCTTTCATAATTGAGACGGATGCATCGGGGAGTGGTCTGGGAGCAGTCTTAATGCAACATCAGAGACCAATCGCCTATTTCAGTCAGGTGTTACCACCGAGGAGTCAGAATAAGTCGATATACGAAAGGGAACTCATGGCTATTGTGTTGGCAGTACAAAAATGGAGACATTACTTGTTGCGGAGGCGTTTTGTGGTCCGAACGGACCAGAAGAGTCTTAAATTCCTCCTCGAACAGCGCATGGTAAACATGGAACATCAGAAATGGCTGACAAAGTTGCTAGGATTTGATATGGACATCGAGTACAAGCCGGGACTGGAAAACAAGGCCGCAGATGCATTATCCAAGAGAGGAATTGCTGCTACACTAATGGCCCTCAGCATTCCGAATACTCTACAATTGGAGGAGGTGGTACAAGCAGTGGAGGAAGATCAGGAACTCAGCCAAATTACTTCTGCCATAAGGATGGATCCTTCATCCCAACCAGGTTATACTATCGTAAACGAAGCCTTATTATACAAAGACGGAATTACTCTGCCCAAAAATTCTTCTTTTGTTTTGATCGTATTGGAGGAAGGACATACCAGTAAAATGGGTGGCCACGGGGGATTCCTCAAGACTTACAAGAGAATTGCCGAAACCTTTTATTGGGTTGGTATGAAGAAGGATATTAGAGAATATGTAGCTGCATGTGAAGTTTGCCAACAGCAGAAGTACTCCACATTGGCACCTGCTGGGCTTCTACAGCCCCTCCCAATACCAGAGAAAATATGGGAAGACATCTCCATGGACTTCATAGAAGGACTGCCGAAATCAGAGGGGGTCGACTCAATCTTGGTAGTAGTGGATCGCCTAAGCAAATATGGACACTTCATAGGCCTGAAACATCCATTCACGGCGCCAACTGTAGCCTCCATGTTCATCAAAGAAGTGGTTCGCCTACACGGGACACCAAAATCAATCATCACAGACCGGGATAAGATTTTTATGAGCAAATTCTAGAGCGAGTTGTTTCGTCTGCAGGGCACTAAACTGAAGTACAGTTCGGCATATCATCCCCAAACCGACGGTCAGACAGAAGTGGTGAATAGAGGGATAGAGACCTACCTACGTTGTTTCACTTCAGGTAAACCGAAAGAGTGGTTTCGTTTCCTGCCTTGGGCTGAGCTATCCTACAACACCTCATTCCACGTATCGGCCCAACTAACTCCCTTCCAGGTGGTTTATGGTCGGGATCCTCCCCCCTTGCTACGTTTTGAGAAGGGAACGACACCGGTTTCATCTCTGGATCAACAATTACAGGAAAGAGATCAGCTTCTGGATAAGCTCAAACTTCACTTAGACCGAGCCCAACAACAAATGAAGAAATCAGCTGATAAGCATCGCAGGGAGGTGGAATTCTCAGCTGGTGACAAGGTTTATTTAAAAATGCGACCCTATCGCCGAAAATCTTTGGCCCATCGCATCAATGAGAAGCTAGCCCCACGGTATTATGGACCATTCAAAGTTTTAGCTAAAGTAGGAAAGGTTGCTTATCGGTTGGAGTTGCCACCTGGAACCCTTATCCATCTGATTTTCCATGTATCCCAATTGCGTCAGGTGGTGGGAGACTCTCGTTTATCTTCCACACTGCCTGATAACTTGGGTTCCAATGGGGAGTTCACTGTTGAACCAGAATCATTGTTGGGAGTCAGAACTGCTTCTCTGGGAAAATCAGAGGGCTTGGAAGTGCTGATTCAGTGGAAAGGACTATCTCCGTTGGAAGCTACTTGGGAGCCATTCAGCCTCATTGCTCAACAATTTCTCGCCTTTCACCTTGAGGACAAGGTGGCTGAATTGGACGGGGTAATTGATAAGCCCCCAATTAAATATACTTATTCTAGAAAGTAGAATAAGAAGAGAGGAGAAGGTGGGGGCCAGTAACAGATTCGGTTATAATAGTGGGGTAGGGCAGCCAAAGTTGGTTACAGAGATCTATAAATAGAATGAAAATGTAAAAGGATAAATATGCTAAATTGAGTGAGTGTAATCTTTGGGGAGAATCACGGCCCTCTCTAACGGCTATTGTGTTACTATTGCATTTTCAGAATTCAATATAAGATCTCTTTCTATTACCTGTGTTCTTTCATTTATTCCCGAAAATCCACAGGACCTTAAGGGCTGAACCTACCAACTTCATCACAATCTCATTAAAACAAAGAGACATCATGAACCATGCTCAACCAAGTCCAAGTATCACACACACACACGTGTGTGCGCGCGCATATGTGTATATATAACAGAACCAGAAAGTTCAGATAATTTGGACGAAAATCTAGATAATTTAGAATGTTTAAAGCATTTATCTCTGGAAACTTTAAAAAGTAGATTTTATACCTAGAATTAAGGATTTAATCATTTTTAATAAAACATTATCTAAAGTCGATAGTATAGATAGAATTCTAGAATTAGTTGAAAAAATTCAAATAATAGGAGAAGACCCTATAAGACCATTGGGATAAAAATAAGATAGAAGCCAAATTAGAAATAATAAACGAGAACATAAAGATTAGAACAGCAAAAATTAAACACACAAGTCAAGATATAGAAGATTTTAATGTACAAATTAAAAAATTATTAGATTTAAAAATAATAAGATCGTCTAGTAGTCATCATATATCAACAACTTTTATGGTTAGAAATATAGTGAAATAAAAAGAGGTAAAACAAAAATGTCATAAATTATAAAAGACTAGATGATAATATCGTCGAAGATGGATATAAAATACCAGACAAAGATATGTTAATAAATAAAATACAAAGCGGCAAACTATTTTCAAAATTTTATTGTAAATCTAGATTTTGGCAAATAAAAAGGGTAGAAGATTATATTTCATGTATAGCCTTTACTACACCACTAGAACATTTTGAATGATTAGTCATGCCTTTTGGATTAAAGAAAACGCATATTATTTTTTGAAGGGAGATAGATAGTATTTTTAATTCTTTTCCATTTATTTGTGTATATATAGACGATATTTTAGTACATAGTAAAAACCATAAAAAAAAACATATAAAGCTTTTGGATATAGTTTAAATAAATTTATAGAGAATGATTTAATTATAAGAAAAAAGAAAATGAAAATAAATAAACAAAGAACTGAATTTTTAGGAATAATCTTAGGAGAAGGAAAGATTTAAATTCAACCACACATAGCACAGACAATTTTATGATTTCCTGATAAGATTGAAGAGACAAAAAAGTAACAAGCCCTTATAGGAATACTAAATTATGCCAGACATTTTATTAAAGACTTAGGAAAGAAAATATGACCTTTGTATAGTAAGTTATCAAGTAAAGGACAAAAATATTTTAATTAGACAAATATAGATTATTAAAACAAATAAAAGAAGTAAAAAATATACCACTTTTAGAATTACCTTTAGATAGCGAATACAAATTAGTAGAAACAGATGGATGCGAACTAGGATGTGGAGGAATTTTATATTTCAAACCAAATAAATATAGTGATAAAAAATGAAGAAAAAAATTTATAGATACGCCAACGGTAAAAATAATGTTAAAGGTAAATATTTAACCAAATTAGACTATGAAATAATGGCTATTATACATAGTTTAAAAAGCTTTAAATATTTTTACATACTAAATTCACTATTAGAACAGACTGTGAAGTTATAGTAAAATTGATAAAAACAAAAATAAAAAAAAGATAAATTTTATAAAATAAGACATAAAAGATGGCTAAAATTGTATGAAATATTAAATAATAATAATAAAATCAATATAGAACATAGAGATAGAAAAAATAATATTTTGGTAGATAATTTAAGTCGACAAATCATTAATTTTCTAACTAATTATTTTAATGGTGCAAATGGATCAGAGGATGATGAACTTTGGGAATGTCACTCTAAGAATGGCCCCACAAGGATCTAATCTCTGATTCAGAAAAAATAATTTAGAAAGACTTCCAAAAAAGAAGCGTTGTCTACTAGATAACTTCTAGATGACACGTAACGCTAAACAAAAATTAGACAGCCTTAATGCTCTAGCTAATCATTTTAGATAGATTCACAATCAAGAAAGCAGAAAAATTAGTTTCTTTGCAGTAATTGAAAGTAGAAAGACTAGTATATATAATTATTGATCAAAGGTATTACAACAAGTAGAAAGATATTCAGACCCACAGAAGAAGCTTTAAATTTGTGTAGAGAAATGATGGGATTTAATTTTTATATATGTAAAAGAGTTAGACAGACTATGACTATGCAAACCTCCACTTCTCAACCATCATCTTCATCAATACAACTATGTGATAGTTGCGGAACTATGACCAAGGTTGTTAAAGATTTGAATCATAGAAAGCATTTATTAAAAGAAAGACTACAAATCATTGAAGACGAAATCTCTTCATCTCAACAAACCATTAGTAAATATCAAAATGAGATTCTTCAATTATAAAATAGTTTAAAAAGACGCAGTTCTAGAGATATTGTTGAAAGACCCATCTCCAAAGATATTGCTTTTACGAGTAGAAATTATTCTGACAAAATAGAAAGACTTATTGAATTAATAGATTCTACAACTACGGGACAAGAAAATACTTTATATGAATTAGAACAAAAAATTGGTGATTGTGCAAGTATTGTTCGAAATTATATAAAGGAATTAGTCGTACAGAAGATAATCGATTTTTCTCAGCTACCACCACAACGAGAATCGATATTTTCTTAAACATGGTCCCAAATACACATCGTTCATTAAAAATTCAGCTTTCCTTAAACAGGATAATAACTTAAATGGTCACTGAAGTTTGCAAAAGGTTTTCACGGGGTTATTGAACTTTAAAAATCACTTCATTCATCACTATACTTTGCAATTTGTAATCTCGTTCATCACTGGCCTCAAATTTGCTGGAATGCTGACGTGGTTGCATACATAGCACTATGTCTCAACTGATTTGGCATCCACGTATATAGCCACGTGAGATTAGTGATGATCAGGATTACAAATTGCAAAGTTTAGTGACGAATGAGGTGATTTTTAGAGTTCAGTGATCTCGTGGATACATTTTGCAAAGTTCAGTGACCGTTTGGGTTATTATTTATATATTCTCTAATAAAATAATATTGCACGTAAATCTAAAACTTTTCTTTATTTTTAAACCATACATTTTTTAAAAAATCACTATTCCCAAATACATTTTTCCCTTCTCTCTACCAAAAGTAAAAAGGTCATAAAAAAGGAGTTTTGAAATAGTGATTTTTTAGAGAATGTGCTGTTGAAAATGATTAGCATTTAGTCATGCATTTTTTTTCTACCCACTATTAATTTTTTCAAGACCTTTTTATTTTTTTTTTATTTTTTTTAGCGAGAAGCGAAAAATATATTTTGGAATAGTAATTTTTTGGAAAAATGTATGGTTAAAAAATAAGAAAATATATTATGTTTACATGTAATATTATTTTATTGGAGAATGTGCAGATAATAACTTAAAATGGCACTGAACTATGCAAAAAGTTTTCACGAGGTCACTGAACTTAAAAAATCACCACATTCATCATTAAACTTTGTAATTAGTAATCTCATTCATCACGACCTCACGTGATTACATCATGGATGCCAAATCAGATGAGACATAGTACCACATAGTAGCCACGTCAGCGTACGTCAATTTTTTTATGAAACGTGAGATTAGTGATGAACGGATTACAAATTGTAATGTTTAGTAATGAATGAGATGATTTTTAAAGTTCAATGATCCCGTGAAAACCTTTTGCGAAGTTCAGTGACCATTTGGGTTATTGTCCCTTCCTTAAAACACAATTATCCTACAGTCTCCTTTGAGTATACAATTTTTTAAGAATACCTTTTTTATCCAATCTTACAAATAGACACTATATATGTTCTAAACAGATCTTTCAAATTCTTTCCACCCAAACTTAAACAGACTCTTGAACAACTAAAAGATTGCCCTTTAATAATTCAATTCATTTTTAGACCACCTCTTGTAAATAATGGTAATACCAGCTTATCATCATATTCAAATATATGAAGGAGACAAAAGATTTAGACCCTCTTCAAAGACAAATACAAAAATAAAAAATTAGACGGAACTCAGAGACAATAGCAATTATAGAAATTCAAAATAATGATTCCAAACTTGTAGCACAATGGAACGATGGAATTATTTTCCGTCAAGACCATCTTGCTATAAAAGTTAGAATAGGAACAATCCCAGCACCAAATATTCAACAGAAAAAGTTATATCTGATTGCCTTTCATGAAACAGATGGCGAATTATCATAAAATCAATCAGATATAGAAGAACACATATCCGATGGCAAAAATAATGGAAAAATAATTCAAAAGAATAGAAGATATAAAACATAGAAAGGACATTAAAAAGCAAGAACAATAAATAGCACTCAAAGGACAATTATCAACACAAAAAGTCAAAAAGGAAGAGCGTGAATGCAAAGAATATTTATTATTTACATACACCTATAGACAACATCCGCACCTTTAATTGTAAATCACACACCTGTAAAGACATACAATTGTTTACTTTTTTGTAAGAATAGTATACTTTACACCAGATTATTTACTTAAAATAAAAAGTTTTTATAAAAACATTAAAATAGGAATATAAAGTAAAGGATATCAAATGAAAAGAGATGAAGACAATTTGTTTATTAGTACAGGTCCATAAGAAGACTTAGTGAAAAAAGTACTACCAATTATAAATTAGAAAATAATCAAATAATTACTTTATTAGGACAAAAAGGCATAAAAGCCATCCCAACAAAGAAATTCTCTTCAAAAACAAATGTAGGATCGGATAGGAACCTAGGAAACATTTTTTGAAATTGGTACCAAAAGATAACATTATGTACAAAAATAGTAATGGAACTCTAAGTATTAGATTTGGGAATTATAATTACCAAGCAGAACAAAGCATAATGAAGAAGAAGCCGATGAAGAATGTAAATATATTGAAATAGAAGACTTTGAAACTGATGAAGTCAATACATTAAATGAATATAGTGAAGATGAAACTGACGATGATGAGAAAGAATTTGGATACATAAATATGGAATATTATAGAAATCTTAGAAAATCTAGAAAAGTAGAAATTAAAAGAATATAGAAATTAAAATGGAAGAAAGCAGCGAAAGTAATAAAAATTTCAGATAAAAAACACACCAAGAATTTGAAAAAAGAAAAGAACCTATGAATACAGAATACGACATACGAGGAAAGTATCATTTTTCCCTACAAGATTATATGAATGGGAAGGCAAAAAATATAAAAGTCTAGGAAAAGGACAAGTAGAAGAACGATGTAGCTTACCAATAGCAAGCGATACAAGATTAATTTTAGAAGTAATAATTGTAAACCTCAAAACAAACTTAGTACAATAACTTAATAGGAAAATTTTGTAATTAGAGCATATAATAGTGTACCTATACAGATGACCGTAGAAGAAGGCTTATTTAGAAACTTATTTAAGAAAGACAGTATTAGACATATGTTACAACTAAAAAACTAAACCCGGAAGAAATTAGATCAAGAATGGTCAGAGGAGACAATATCAGAAATTTTACAAGCTTTATTAGAGAAATAATTATAGGATCAGGCCCTAGTAGAGACAACACATATGAACAAAATAGAGCTTTAGAAGAATTTAAAAAAAAAAAAAGTATTTAGTATTAGTAATATAAAGTACATACACCCATTTTACTAGCATTAGATATAACTATACTCAATAGATTATATAGAAAGATAAAAGTAGAAATGTAGTAGAATCAGCACCAACAAGAGAAGTAACTATTAGCGCCACTATAAAATTTATAACTGATAAACTAAAGTAAAACTGTATAGAAGAAGTAGCTAGAAGACAAATAAAGAAATTAAACTATTCTTTCTACTCAAATTTATATACACAACAGACATGATTATAGAAGAAAAAAGAAAAAAATTTATAAAAAAAAAAATAGAAAACATAAAAATATAAAAAGACAATACCAAGAAAAGAAAAATGATAATATTAGACCAAGTAGAACATATTATAAAAATAAAAGACCAAATTATAATAGTGGTATGTTAAAAAGCCAAAAAATAGAAAAGGTTGTAAATGTTATATATATGTGGAGATCCTAGACATTTTGCTAATAAATGCCCCAATAAAAATAGAAATATAGACACACAAAACAAATCTATGATAATTGAAAAAATATAGTGTAATATTATATCTGATAATGAATTTTGTATTTCAGTATATAGTATTTACATGGATATTAGACAATTTAGAAATAAGCAGTTCAAAAGACAGTTGTAGTAGTTTAGAAGAATTAGATTTTTCAATACTCGGCATAAAAATGATGAATATAGAATAGGAATGTGTCCATGAATGAATTAGAGAACAATGATCAATGATGGATAAATGTAAAATATGCAAAATATACCCAGGACATAAAAATAGGAATCAATGAAACAATTTTTTAGAAATCCAACGTAACAATTGTTTAAGAATTAAAGTTCATAATAAAACTAAAGACTATAGTGACATCATAGAAAGATTAGAAGATAGGATAATAAATACAAATAATATGATAGATAAAATATATGAAACATTAGGAGAAATACAATATAGGATTAGAAATTTAAAAACAAAAGGAAAACAGCATAGAAATAATTACACGAAAAATAATTATTTAGAAACAGAAAATCAAGAAGAAATAATTGTCAAATATCTAGAATAAAGCCAAACCAAAAATCTTAGAATACCCATAGAAGTACAAATAAATAAAATGATAAAGTTAAATTTAGTAGCTTTAATATATACAAGGTGTAGATTTAACATAATTTGGAAATATTTAGTTCCAGAAGACTATAGACAAAAACTAGAATACGATATAAGAGGTAGTCAAATGAACGACAGTAAAATGGGATTCAAAGACAGACTTTTGATGATTGTAAGATTAAATTTCAAGAAAGGCAGTGTAGTTTAACAACTAAAAATTCTTAAACAAACTCCCTTAATTGGGATACAATATAGCTAACTTAACTCAAAGGATTACTTATCTTTTGGCCATGAAATCTAGAACAAAGAGGCTAAGAGCGTTAGAAATATGTTTAAAAAATGAATAAACCATTGTAATATTACTTCTAAATAAAATAATTGCTTACTTGATGTTCCATTTTTTAGGCCTTACTCAAAAATAAATAAAATAAAAGAGAATTATAAAGCAAAATGAAATATTAAAGAACTTACTTTAATTTGAAGTCTTCGAATTTACAAGAATTGAGAAGGGATTTTTTTAGTATAAGTGTTATATGGTGTGCTTTTTGTTTTCGGTGTCTTCATGTGTGACCTTAAGTTCTTCTAGAGAAGTAGATGCTAATATATCACATCAACTTCTTACAAAAAAGTAAACAATAATGTATATATTTACAGGTGTGTGATTTACAATTAAAGGTGCGAATATTTTCTTTACAATTGTATGGAAATAATAAAGATTCTTCATCTTCACGCTTTCTTTTTGACTTTCTGTGTTGATAATTGTCTTTTGAGTGCTATTTATTATCCCTGCGTTTCAATAATGGTCATTTCGCTGATTTTATGTCTTTTTTCTTTCGAATTATTATACTATTTTTCTATCATCTCTATGTAGGCTTCTTCTAGATCAGCATCAATTTTGTTATTTTTGCCATCGAATATGCAAACTTCTTTTGTATCTGATTGATTTTCTAATAAAATATTACAATTCATGTTTGCACTAGGAGAAGTAAGAACCAATCAACAACAGTTGCTAAACGTGAAAATTTTATTTCACCCTTCTTATCTAAAATGCCCAAAAAACTTAAACCCAAAAAACCTATTATGAGTAATATATGCAAGTCGTAAAGAGTAGAGACATTCAACATTTTTTAGAAGTAGAAATTTTACATTTTGTTTATGTCACTTGGTTATCAATGAGGAAAAAAAATAGACAATGACCATAACATGATTGAATTATATAACCTAATACCTTTCATTGCTATAAATGAATGCACCTGAAATGCAGCTCACTTCATAGGATCAACTACATGATTATATGGCTCGACAACAATAAAAAATATTTGTATGTGGGCTACTTAATTCAACCATGTATAGGTTCAGCGTCTTTTTTCCTTAGTAGGTATAAATAAAATTTAAAATTCTACTCCACCTACATAATGTTGAATGTCTCTACTGTTTACGACTCATAAATATTACTTACAACAATTTTTTGGGTTTAATTTTTTTTGACATTAACATAATTTGCACTTGTTTAATGTGAACATGCCGCCACAAAGACAATTTCTTAGAGATATTGGGCCTAACTCCACTTAACAAAACCGGCTTGTCAAAGGAGGTTTGCCCACACTATATTAATTGGTTCCAGGTTCTTACCACAGGCGATGTGGGATTTAACACACACCCCTCACGCACAGCGTGGACTTTGCCATACGACTGTGGAAACCGATATTGGGGGCCCAACATCAAAATTGGGTCTGGTTCTGATACCAAGTGGAAAAGCACAATATTTTTCATTCTATTCATGTACAATACATTGTCCCATTTATAGTACAAGAAAGGGAAATAAAAGGAAAGAAAGACAAAAGCAAAGAAAATATTTCCTACAATAATCAATTAATATTCTAACTATGGAAATAAATCTCAATCTTGTCCCTAAGTATCTCGTGATTTCATCACAATTTTTATGTCAACTTAAAAAAAAAAAAAATCAATATTTTGAGCCAAATGCAAATGCACATTTTAAGGAATAAAATTATTTATAAAATAAGGGCAAAATGGAATTGTCACATTTAGCTGCTATTATTAACTAATTCTTTCCCTACAATATTTTACCATGTGATCATTATAGGTCCACATGATTTGACCTAAATTTTGATTTTTTTTTTTCACAAAAACAACATGCCCAAATAGGCATTATATTATATATATAAAGAGAAATGATCTCATAAGCTCTGATGATATCACAATCATTTATATGGTTAATAAGTTCATGGTAGAGACCAAGAATTCAATAATCCACCAATTAATTGATTTGTCAGGTCAGGTCCTTAGCTTAGAAGATCATCTCTCTCTCCCACCCCCTCTCTCTCATTTATTCATACAATTCAAAGATAAGATGCTATCATTCAACATAACTTTTTCTATTGCCGACTTCTAGCGCTGCATATAATTTTTTTCAAGTATAATGTGGGAGGTTTCCTGAGATAGAGGAATTTGTATTTTTACTAGAAGTGGGCATTTTTCAAAGAGAGCATCGGACTGCTTGGTTCCGGTTAAAAATTTAACTGGTTTGGTGTCTAGAAACTGAGAACTAGACAATTTAGCCCGATTCTAGTTTCCAATAGGACTCCAATATTAATCCATAGTCTCTCAACTAAACCAATCTATAAATTACTTTATATGAATTATTATTTGTTCAGAATAATCAAAGCTTTTGCCACAGAAACAGAAAGCAAGAAAAAGAATTCTGAAACCTTCCATCAAGACACATAATGAGTGGATATCAATTATCAAAATTATAAAGAATAACATCAGTTTTAAATCTGTGTCCTTTTTTTTGCATGAAAACTAACTTATAGGAGATTACCACCCCAGAACTGTCACAAGGCAAATGACTAGTATAACATGAAACAAGCTACCCAAGCAAATAAATCATCTAGAAACTTGAAGTTGAATTGTATGGTCAGTTACCATACAAGCACAAGATATATAAGTTACGAGAGCTGATAAATAGTATATGCATACAAACTTACATGACTTGGAGGAATATGCTTCCCACTTAGAAGATCCAAAAGGACAGTCCCAAAGCTGAAAACAACACTTTCTGGGGTAACCCTCCCTATATAAAAATTTTCAACACGATATTACTCTCGTGATAAGAGTCTTGAAAGAAAATAAAAAAGATAAACAATATTTTATTTAGCCCCTGTTTGGTTTAGCTAAAAATCGAAATTTAAGTAGATTTTCATAAATGTTGATGAAATGTGTGGTTTAAAAGTTGATAAAAATTGTGGGGCCCATGAAATGTGTTTTTCAAGGTGAGTTTGAGGGAAAATGAGTTTTAGAAAATGGGGGCCAAACATGGACTTAATTTGTTGGACCTAATATAACAAGGTAGCTACAAAATTATTTGGGTGGTTGGTATATGGAGCTGCCTCAGGGTAGGAAGCCACATCTTTTTTGTTTGTTATTATTTTCTTTCAAAATAAATTTCTTAGTTTTGAAATATGTACGAGGCCAAACAACTCAAAGAAAATGCACATTCCGCCCCATTTGGGGTAGGTTGGAGTTCCAGGGGGGTGACATTTCAGTAACTCTTGAGGCCATTATAGATCATAAAGCCTAACAGTGTTTTGCATTTTGAGTCTTGATTCTCACTCTGTAATTGCAAAAAGTGCTTTTCTTCTGGCGTCCTCTCGCCTTAAATTCAGTTTTTGTAATGTCATATTCAATCTTAAAAACGTAGTATGGTTATAGAAAGAAAATTGGACTGCAAACATAAACCATCAAATTTTTTTTCTTAAAAAACAACGTTTGAAGAATGAAAATTAATTTAGAGAGATCAATAAACAACACAAATATTAGGTAGGAAAAATTAAATAGAGAGTAAGATTAAACAAGTACCATTTCTTAGATACTCTGGAGGTGTATATGCAAGATTTGTGCTGTAACTTTTACCATCTCTGCTATTCTTTATTAATCCAAAACAAGAAAGCCGTGGATCACCATTCTGCCAAAATCACCCACCACATTAACAATTTATCCAATTAAGACCTAAAGCCCATCACAGAAAACAGGATGGGACAAACAAGAATAATATTGTATAATCAAACAGTTATATTATCCTATGTGAAAAAGCACATCTTCAACGAACAAAAAGGGAATAATTAACCTCGTCAAAGAGAACCCTGTAGGCATTTAAGTCATGGTAGAGTGGGCGACCCTCGCTGCTGCAATAATCTAATGCTTCAGCGATAAAAAGACCCACTCTTAAACGCATGGCCCACTCAGGGGTTTGATTCTCCCCTGTGAAGAAAGTGCAGAAGAACAAATTAGGTGATAATTATAGGAACGAGGAAGACAACAAGAAGTTTAACATATTAGACTCTGCATACGATCAAATTGATCACTGCTAAGGAGCAACAATTTGGATAATTGAATTGAGAGCTTAGGTAGCAGGGGATCCTCTTCTCTCCCACCCTGCACACCCCCTCCAGAGAAAGGGTAAACAAATGAGGAAAGAAAAAAAAAGTAAAAAAATGGATCTTATTCCCTCATCTTCTGCAACTGACTGACTCATAAGACTAAATGAAAACTAACAAGAAAGTTAGGTTCTAATCCCAATATTGTTCCTTGACGTATAAGGGACGTCGTACCTTCTCTTTTTACCAATTAGTGGAGGTATCTCCTCCCTTCTTTTAGATACTTTTTTTGGGAGGTCGGGTACCATCTCCCTTCCCTAAGTTGTATATTTCTTTTGCAATAAATTGTCATCCTCGTGGTGATTTTGGAAAACGGAGCAGGAAAGTAGAAAACACAATATGCATCATATAAAACCTAGCATAAATAAATTCTATATATTTGAGGACACATTGTGGCACCATAAATCATAGATGTCATTGCAGATGAATATGAACAAACACTTTCTCAAGTTTGGGTAACTTAAAAGGACAAAAAATGTCAAGACTCCCCACTTATACAGTACCATAAGTTTTTTAAAATAGCTCCTTTGCACATAATTTCATATATGTTACTACATATTCCAAAATGGGTTCACTGATCTAACTTGGCATTATCATCATTAAACAATGAGTTTAACACATTACGTCCTTTCAGGTTACCAAAAGATAATGAGGGTGTTTGGTATTGATTTTAAAAATCAATTTTCAATCAATTCTCATTTTCAACCACACATTTTTCAATAAAATAATATTTTTCATCACATCAATAACTTTTCTTCCTTTTTCAATCACACATTTCCCATCATATCACTATTCAAAAATCAATTCTTACCCCAAAAATCAATACCAAACACCCTCAATGAAAGTACCATGCAATTTCGATGCCGTCTTCAATATATGTTACCATTTAAGTTGATGAGGATCATCTTTTGAGCATTCAATATTTTAAACACCTCTAATTAACAAATACAACTAATGTTTCAACAGCTTAAATTTTCAGAAAGTAGGAAAATTCCTTTTAGAACGGGTTTACCCAACGACTTTCACAGATCAATCATTGATCATAGATAAACCAGACACCGATACTTGAGAAGTATAGTCTTCCAAGATCAAAAACATGCAAACTTTTCAAAAATACATCTACAAAATGATGGAAGCATAAGCTCCCAAACAGCTACTTAAATTAAATAACAAGCTCCTCGGCACAGAGAAAATCTCAGAAAGAAAAACCAAAAACCCCATTAAGTTAGCAACTAGCATCATTTCATATTACAGTACGGCTCAAAAATAAGAGCTAAAAGAAATGGTAAAAAAAAAAAAAGCATCAATGTCTAATGAAGCTCTTATTAACTAACTATTCAGCTAATATTATCGAGTAAATAAGTAATGCACTTAACTAGTAATGGATTGCCAATACATTTTAAAAAAAAAAAAAAAAAAAGTAAAAACACACAACATATACATGAAGTATGAATATAAACCAAGAAACGCTATGGCTGGAATTTATGATATTCAAGTAAATGCAAAAGATTAAAACATACAGTGAAATAAATGCTTTGCGAGTGTTTCATTGGGCATGAACTCCGCCACCAGCAGCCTTTCGTATCGCAACAATAACCTATTAAATTAGCCAGCCTTTTATGCCTCAGTTTCCCCACTTCCCTAGCTTCCTCCTTTCAAATTAGAAAAAAAAAAAAAAAAAAAAAAAAAAAAAAATAAACGAATAAACTGAATAATAAATAAAAACCTAAATTGATGTGTATAAGTATCTAAACGCACAGCGAACTGTTTAGGATCAGGCCAGGCCATTTTGGTGAATTTCTTCACAGCGATCCAGCGGCGGTTCTGGAGGCGACCTTCGTAGACCACATTGGGAGCCCTCTCGCCGCTCTCCGAAACGATTTTGTCAGAGCTGAAGTTGTTGGTGGCAACTTTCAGCTCCCTCAGTGAGAACTCCACAAAACTTCCTCCGTCGCGGGCGGAAGAAGTGGTGCCATTGACGGAGGAAGAGAGGCGGTGACCTTGGTGGTGCCGATGATCGTTCTCCAAGCCAGGCTCGTTCGCGAGCGACGAGGCACAGCACCCCATGATTCGGTGGAGTTGACTAGGGAGAATACTCCTACTACCTTACTAATCAACACTCCCTAAAACCAAGAAATTACAGTAATTTTGATTTTAAGAAGATAATCATTAAGTTAATTTTTCAGTGAAATTTTTTATTTGCATTTATTCATATCAAGACGAAGTAGTATTATATTCTAATCTCATGACTCTTCCGACTATGAAGCATTCTTGCTGGTTTTGGGGGGCAGACAGGGATGACGGGATTATTGAATTTGAACCCAAGGTAGTAAAAACGGTAGAATAAAGTAGGAGATTTTATTCTGAACTTAACTTTCCGAATTAGAATAAGAATTTTCAAGTCCACTTACAAGAAAAATTGCAACAAATGGAATTTGTTTTCCTTTTTCCATGAAATTTCAAGACAATCAAACACGATCGTAGGATCTGAAATCAAGAACCTTGGCTTTTAACCGTTGGTATTAGACTATAGAATCGAAGTTTTTATTTTTATTTATTCATTTTTTTAAAATTTATTCGCTTTCATTTGGTGGTATAATTTATTTGTTTTATTTTTGCTAGATTTCGGAAGATAATTTGTATTATCGGTGAAAAAAAAAAATCAGCATGGGTAGATACAAACCTAAGTTCTGGTCCAATTCCAATAATTAAGTGAAACTGAATGATTTCATTTATAAAATATTCAAAGAGTAATAGATGATTTCGGGTATTGAAATAACAAAAATGATTCAATCAACTCGCAGCCTAATATAAAGAGTTGTAATTTAAAATTGAGTTTGAAGTTTTGGAATTGGGAGTTAGGTTTTAGAAAAGATTGGACTGGAATAGTTTGACAAATAGAATCAAGATTGAAGTATGTCCTTATGTTTAACCACCACAATTCTAAATTATCATCAAGAATTGAAAGGATTAGGTGGTTATTATTCACAAAATTATTATAAGACGGGGATTCAAAATTAAGATAAGAAATATGAAATATAAAATCAGAATTTCTATTATGAAATTTGTGAAAAAAAAAAAAATTCTAGTAATTCCGAGTTGGGAGAACCATTGTATTTTTAGTAAAATAAATAACTTTTCACTAGGAAAAAAAAAAGTAAAAGGAAATTGCGAAGGAAATTATATTAATTAATTTGAGTTGAAAAAATGTCTATAAATCACAATTTTTTTAAAACGTCTAATATTTTCTAAGAATATCCAGAATACCTTTACATGACCATAATGTTATTAGTGACTAGACCTGGTGCACAATATTTTGTAAATAAATAATAACGTACATATTTTTTAGAATTCGATAAAAACTAATAGAATGTACGAGTGAAAAGTTATGGATCTCATAAATATATTATTAAAATTAATTATTAACTTTGATTTAAGTTTTAATTATTTTTTAACTAATCAAATAGGTCATAATATTAGTGATTATGAGGGTGTTTGGTGGTGAAATAATTGCGAAACTAACTTTCGTGCCCTCATGGTGGCGCAAGGCGCTTATACAACTCCGATAGTCAAGTTTTTCCGGCAAAGGGGCGGAGCTTTCTCTCCTGTTGTACCTCCGGCATTAGAGTTAGTGTATGAATTTCAAATAAAGATTTCTGGAGTGAACATAAAAACAAGTATCGAAATAGCCAGAGTTTTTTCAAGATTGTACTCGACCCGCCTCAAGGATATTTATAGGCAGTTAGAGCCACTTAATTGCCGGGCGGTTATGACGTCATGTGTCCCACGTTGCGTTTCCACTACCCCTACGTTCTGAGTGGAGGGCCACTATTCTTTCGACAGTTGGTTGTCTTCTGTGATAATCGTTCGATGACCCTTGCCTGGTTTAATGACTTTTATGACTAAGTGTTGTGAGGTTCTCATAGTGATAGAAGCCTCTTCATGAGTGTAGAGGTCACTCAGGAGTCGATGATCTCTCGGTGGTCGACGGTGCTTTGTAAGCGTAGAGGCGCCCCATAGCGGTCGACGACCCACTAGTCATCAACAGCGCTTCATGAGAATAGAGGCGCCCCGTAGCGGTCGACGGTCTCCCATGGGCGTTGAGATTCCATAGCCCTTCGTCTTGTGGGGATGCAGTAGGCGGATTTTGTGCCACCCAATATCAGGTGGGATTAAAATTAGATTTTTTTTAATAAATTATGGTAGAAGTTTTTGAAAAGTTGTGAAATCTATAAAAGGTATGATTGATATGATTGTTTGATTTGACTTTGACTTAAATTAAAATTATATTTTAATTCGAATCAAACAGGAGCTATAGCAATCATAAAAGCTAGTGAATACCTTCATACATAATATGACTGGGACACGGATACAAATCACCAAATGAGGTGACTATTTTGATGTTAAAAATAAAAATTCAGACCCAAAAGCCCGATTAGCTCATGGGTCGAGATTGCGCCATAAAAAACAGGTGATCTAGACCTAGTCCGACCCGACCCTTGAAATTTACAAGGACCATTAAATAAATCATCAATGTTTATAATATAAACTTTTATATGTCATTAACGCCAAAAATTCCTTGTTTGGTAAAAATTAGAATTTTTTATTTTAGTCAAAGTCAACAATTAATTTTAATCACATATTTCATTAGTCCACAACTTTTCAACAAAACATTTCATCAACTTTTATCAAACTCTATTAAAATATGATTTAATCCCTATCAAACAGGTACAAATTGATGCGTGTTCGATTGAGTGCAAAACTTTGATTAAGATTAAGTTTATTTATAAATAAACAAATATTCTGCTAAAAGTAAATAGATATATTTCATTACACGGTGGTTGGACAAATAGACTTGCATTGCTAGATTGCTGACAAACACATTTACAATATAGGCATAATC
Source organism: Osmanthus fragrans (assembly GCA_019395295.1). NCBI lineage: Eukaryota > Viridiplantae > Streptophyta > Magnoliopsida > Lamiales > Oleaceae > Osmanthus > Osmanthus fragrans. The sequence continues at coordinate 677,640 of JAEDXY010000050.1, forward strand.
TCTTGGCCCTAGTGCACGAGAAGAAAACTTTTCATTGCTGAAGTGGTACATTAATCGAACCATAAGTAAAGTTCTTTTATCACATTAGTAATGAGAAATTTTTATCTGATCCATTTGGGATAGGAGATCAATTTCATTACATCACTCTCTCTCTCTCTCTCTCTTTATTTATATATATATATATATATATATATATATATATATGGGCATAAGAAGAGGGGTACGTGAAAATCTTCATGAATAGGTGAAAATAAGTTAACTGCTTGATATGGCTTCCTTAGTTAATTATTTATGCTAATTGAGTAAATATCTACTTATTTATGAGTAAAATATGTTAATTACGAGAAAAAAAATTCCATTTGAATGCACTTAGATAAAAAAAAATTGAAGTAAAATATGTGAAATTTGAGCATAATTAAACTTGATTTGGAGCACTTGAAGATCAATCGAATCGAAATTGATCAATGAAAGTATTAATTGAGCTATCGAAAACGAAAGTCATACGTTTCGAGAGTTAAATCTAATATTTTGAATGTTTAGGGACTTACCTGCAAACTTTCAAAACTTGCATCATATCGATAATTAATGATTTTAGAATATGAAGGACTAAATTGTGAAGAATTAAAGTCGAAGGACCTTCTATGCAATATCCAGTGATAGAAAAAGAACCAAAATTGTGATTAGGGACCAAAATGCACAAAGCGAAAGTTCAATAATCTATGCGATGCAAAGAGAAATTTAGGATGCAATTGCTAATAAGGAAATTGCATAAACAACACCTAGAGTATAAAAGAGATACGATCCCAGACCTTGTACTTGTGTGAAAGCACAGTTAAAGTTCAGGGCCTAGAACTCCTATTATAACGCAAATTCTAAATCCTACAATTTTGGGGCATGAAATTTGATCTAAAGTAAGGTCTATAAATATGATATTGATGAAAAACAGAATGGAGGCTTGTAGGGATTCATTATACATATATTAATGAAGCCAAATTTGGCTCTTTCAATTAGAAAATCCAGAATTATTGGAAGAGAGATCGCCATTAAGAATGCTTTGTTCTACAATTTTATACATCAATTCAAAGTTTTTTAGAAATTTGTTGAAGAAGAATCAAAGGGGTAGATCAATGAGCCATTAAAAGATTCATGAATTTCAAGACTCTCAATCTTCTTTCCATTTATTCAATTCCGAGTGACGTTGTATAATTTAAATATTGTTTTTAGGATTAATTTGATGCTTGGCTAATTTTATAAATGCTACGATAACGCTGAACCCTACTTTTGAAGTTTTGATACTTCATTCCATATTTTAACATTGAAGCATGTATTTAGTTTAGAATGACTGTTAGGAACGTTCAATTAAGTAGCTATTAATTGAATTGTCTAGTGGTTTCTGTCGACATTAGAGAAAAGGAATAAAAATTTGACACATAGTAATAATTATTGTAAACTTCGAGAGCCGTTGCATGATCCTTTTGATGTTCTTGTGATTTAATTCTTCTTTACAAGCTTGCATCTTTCGTACAAATATAATTACACGTGAGAAGATATTTAATTCTATTTGAGATAGATTATTAAATGAATTTTGAACATTTATCTTCATATTCTGATATGTGTGTCTAAATCATTATTTGATGTTAAAATGGATTAAAGTGGGGGATTCACGATTCTAGTATTTTATCAATTACTTGTGTTTGATAAGCTTTCAAGATAATTAGTTAGATTAGTTAATTCAGTATAATATTATATTGATAATATAAAACTCATCCACAGACTAATTGAGCCATTCAATTGAGGTTGGTTGATATGATTCAGGATGTTGGAGTGTCCAATGCAAGTTCAAATCGAGACCCGTTGATTATCGAGGAAGGAGCAATGATGTGATCGAGAGCAAAACGAGTCAAATAGGCGTTAGGGATGCTCGTCAAAGCCACTATTGATGAAACTATGTTCGGGACGCAAAATAGAGCAAGTTTCATGTTAGAGTCGAGGCTGGAAACCAATTGGATCAACACGATACAAGCAACCGAATAAAGAAGTCTACCGGAGCAACCAAGCGACCGCTTAGAGTAAAATGGCCAACGGTCGCTCAGCCCGTACCGAAACTCAAAAGGCGTCCAAAGTTTCTTCCAAACGACTGCTTGGAATATAACCAAACGACCGCTTGGTTATAAATTTCGGCGAATTTTCTATTTTTGGCAAGAGACCAAGTGTCTTTAGAATTCTATTTTTTTTCTATATTTTGACATTATTTGTTGTCTTATGCACATTTTTGCTAGATTTAGGGCTCTAGTATAAATACCTAAACACTTTGTTATTTTATAACTTTTGACATATTGAATTAAAACTGAAAGATTTGCTTTTTCCTCCGTTCTTCATTGAACAACAAATCGAACTTCCAAGATCAATTCTTGTATGTTTAGCATCGGTACGAGAGTTCTTCATATGTGTAATCAAGGGGTTCAGCGCATCATCGTTATCGTTGGATTTTTTGGTTCACTTTGTTGGTGCAACCCGGGTTTTATTGACGTTCTTGGGTTTCGCATCAATCTCGTTGTGGGTTTCGTAGTCACTGTTGCTACGGGGTTCGCATCAGTTGATATCAGAACTTTGGCTCCAATCTAATCAGGTTCTATCTTTCTATTTTTCATTGTTGAGTAAAAAAAAATCCAATTCTTCTTCGTGTTCTTGTTTCCAGTATTTCATTTTGAGTCTTTGATCTAGAAAAACCTCAACAAAATTTCAAAAGTTGTTTGTGTGCTCAATTTTAGTCCAAATCAACTTCTGTTTTCTTTGTCCTTCTCGGAGTCAAATTCTTGAGTTTGTGAAAAAAAAATTACTGTTCGTCCGTACCAGTAATAAAATTTTTTTTGAGTTGTTTGATTGAATTGCTACCAACACCTTCTCTTTGTTACAAGTTTTGACTCACTATCTAAATCTTGTCATATAAGTGGTGTCTAAATTCAAGTTAAACTTTTATCTAGTTTCTTAAATTCTTCATTCCAAATTATAGTTTTCATATTACTCTTATTTCACATTCCTTCTCGTATTCATTTTGAATTCACAAATTTGGTCCGGTAAGTTCTTTGTTGATTTTGTAAGCACTTGAGAAAAGCAATTGAGTGGTAAAAGGCAGAGAGTGAGCTTATTAGAGGGTAAAAGCTAATTGAGTGTTTTCGAGCGAAAATTGGTGAGACAGAAATCGAGAGAATGTCTGATATGGAAGGTTCAAATTCCAACAGGTATGGTAATCAAACCAATAAACAGAATGATAGGATGGATAGGTTTGAGCAATTATTGATAGATATGGAGAAGGAGATGAAGAAATTGAGTACGTCGATGGTAAATAATAATAGGGAACAGCCCGTGGGAGTACCTCTTGTTAGGGGAACAGGTAGGCGGGATCCTAGGATGGATGAACATGAGATATGTAGCGAATGGGGAGAAGATGAGGGCAAAGGAGTTGAAATGGGACGAATAAGACATAGAGGAGATCGATTTGAACGACGGGGTAGGAATGATTATGGAGATGACGTTGATGGAGGTTTGGGGAATGTAAAAATGGTTATTCCACAATTTAAGGGTAGAAGTGACACGAGGCATTTTTAGATTGGGAGAAGAAGATAGAGTTGATTTTTGAATGTCATAACTATTCTGAGGATAAGAAGGTGAAGGTTGTTGTGTTGGAATTCACTGACTACGCCATCACTTGGTGGGATCAAATAGTTACTTCACGACGTCGGAATCGGGAGAGTCCTATCAATACTTGGGATGAACTAAAGGCAGTAATGAGAAAATGGTTTGTGTCTAGTCATTATTACCGGAAAGTCCACCAGAAATTGAACAGTCTAATCAAGGGGCGAAGAGTGTGGAAGACTACCATAAGAAGATGGAGATTTTGATGATTAGAGCAAATGTAGAGGAAGATCGAGAAGCTACTATAGCTAGGTTCTTGAATGGGTTGCACCGAGAGATCGCTAATGTGGTGGAATTGTAGCATTATGTAGAGTTGAATGACATGTTGCATAGCCATGAAAATTGAGAAACAGTTGAAGAGGAAGAGAACAACTAGACAATCATTCGGTAATTCGGGTTCTAACTTAAACTGGAAACCAAGGTGGGACAACAAAGGGAATGAGGCTGAGACGAAAGGGAGAACTGAAAGTACTAGCAGGACAGCATAAAAGGCAAACTCACAACCAACCAGGAATCGGGATATCCAGTGTTTTAGGTGTTTGGGGAAAGGATACATTTCGTCTCAATGTTCAAACAAAAGGACCATGATTCTACGCGATGGGAAGTAGAGACTGACGGTGAGGATGAATTTGAAGACATGCCGCCATTGGAAGATGTTAGTGAGCATGGGGACACCGTGGAATTTGCTCCTGCTGCGAAGTTAATAGTCACAATGAGAGCTCTCAACACTCAAGTCAAGGCAGATGATACAGAGTAGCAGAGGGAGAACATTTTTCATACACGATGCCACATCCATGATAAGGTATATAATATGATCATTGATGGAGGTAGTTGTACCAATGTAGCTAGCACAACTTTAGTTGAGAAATTGGGGCTATTACTAATTAAACACCCTGGACCTTATAAATTACAATGGTTAAATGATAGTGGAGAAGTTATGGTGAATAGACAAGTGTTGATTCCTTTCTCGATTGGGGGCTATAGTGATAAGGTTGTATGCGATGTGGTACCTATGCAGGCCGGTCATATTTTATTTGGTAGGCCATGGCAGTATGATAGAAAGGTTAATCATGATGGGTATAGAAATATGTATAGCTTTGTCGAGGAGGGTAGGTCTATTACTCTTGCACCATTAACATCGGCTCAAGTTTATGAAGACCAAATTCAATTGAGAGAATCTGACGAGAAACGAGCAAGAGAGTCTGAAAAGAGGAGAGAAAACAGTGAGTTAGTGAGTAAGAGAGAAAATGGAGAGGTGGCCGAGAGTGGAATGAAGAGAGAGAGGCCACATGAGGGGAGAGAAAAAGAGCCAGTTGAGAGAAGAAAAAAGCCGAAAGTGAACTTCTTTGCTAGTGAGAGTGAGTTGCAAAAAGGCTATAATTGATAAAAGAACAGTTTTGTTGTTGGTGTATAAGGAATCACTCCTCAACTTTGAGGAATCTAACACACTCCTCCCTAGTTTGGTTGAGTATTTGTTACAGAAATTCGAATATGTATTTCCGGAGGACATGCCAAGTAGATTGCCACCAATTCGAGGCATCAAACACCAAATTGACTTCATACTATAAGCTGCCCTTCCAAACCGACCAGCTTACCGAATCAATCCCGAGGAGACAAAGGAGCTTCAAAAGCAAGTGGAAGAGTTGATGAGCAAATGATATGTGAGGGAGAGCATGAGTCTCTGTGCTTTACCTGTTCTATTGGTACCGAAGAAGGATGGGACTTGAAGGATGTGTGTGGACTGCAGGGCTATCAACAACATAACGGTAAAATATCATCACCCTATACCTAGGTTAGATGATATGCTTGATGAGTTACATGGTGCTTGTATCTTTAGTAAGATTGATCTTCAAAGTGGGTACCATCAAATTCGTATGCGGGAGGGTGATGAATGGAAAACTGCGTTTAAAACTAAATATGGGTTGTATGAGTGGTTGGTTATGCCATTTGTTCTCACTAATGTACCGAGCACTTTTATGCATTTGATGAATCATATTTTGTGTGCTTTTATAGGGAAGTTGTTGTTGTTTATTTTGATGATATCTTAATCTCTAGCACAAACCTAGATGAGCATTTGGAACACTTGAATTATGTGCTTGTGGTACTTAGGAAGGAACAGTTGTATGCTAATTTCAAAAATTGTACATTTTGTATGAAAAAACTTGTCTTTCTAGGATTTGTGGTGGGTGTTAATGGGGTAGAAGTGGATGAAGAGAAGATTAAGGCTATTAGGGATTGGCCAACACCTAAAAGCATAACTGAAGTTAGGAGTTTCCATGGATTGACTAGTTTTTATAGGCGTTTTGTGAAGGATTTTAGCACAATCACTACACCACTCACTGAAATTGTTAAGAAAAGCATAGACTTTCAATGGGGTGATGCACAAGAACATGCATTTAATACTATTAAAGATAGATTGTGTAAAGCACCTGTTTTGGCCTTACCTAACTTTGACAAAACCTTCGAAATTGAGTGTGATGCATCAGGAATATGTATTGGAGCAGTGTTAATGCAGGAACGCAGACCCATAGCTTATTTCAGTGAGAAGTTGAGTGGAGCTGCCTTAAACTATCCTACATATGACAAGGAGTTGTAGGCCCTTGTTCGGGCATTGGAAACTTGGCAACACTACTTGTGACCTAAGGAGTTCGTGATATACACCGATCACGAGTCGTTGAAGTACTTACGTGGTCAAGGTAAGTTGAACAAAAGACACGCACGGTGGGTGAAATTCATAGAGTCATTTTCCTACGTCATCAGGTATAAACAAGGTAAGGAAAATGTGGTTGCAAATGCATTGTCACGAAGGTACGTATTGCTAAATTCCCTACATGCACGATTACTTGACTTTGAACACATTAAGAGCATGTATGTAAGTGATCCTGCTTTCTCTGACATTTACGAATCATGCAATAAAGGTGATATTGATAAGTTTTATAAGCATGAAGATTATTTGTTTAGGGAAAATAAGTTATGTGTTCCTAATTGCTCTATACGTGGATTGTTGGTAAGGGAAGCACACAGTGGGGGTCTAATGGGTCATTTTGGAGTACAAAAGACTTTAGACATGTTAGAGGAACATTTTTACTGACCTAAAATGAGAGGTGATGTAGACCAAATTTAGGGGAAGTGCATAACTTGTAAAAAGGCTAAGTCTAAGGTTTTACCTCATGGTTTGTGTACTCTTTTACCTGTACCTAGTGAACCTTGGGTGGATATTTTTATGGATTTTGTGTTGGGTTTACCTAGGACTAAAAGGGGTCGGGATTCTATATTTGTTGTGGTAGATAGGTTTAGTAAAATGACACATTTTATACCATGTCACAAAATCGATGATGCCACCAATATTGCAGATTTATTCTTTAGGGAAATTGTCCGTTTGCATGGGGTCCCTAAGAGTATAGTGTCAGATCGGGATGTTAAGTTTTTGAGTTATTTTTAGCGTGTTCTGTGGAATAAGTTAGGCACTAAACTATTGTATTCTACAACTTGTCATCCACAAACTGATGGGCAAATTGAAGTGGTCAATAGGACCATGACTCAATTACTTCGTACGGTGATAAATAAGAACTTAAAGAGTTGGGATGAGTGTTTACCCTTTATTGAATTTGCTTATAATAGGGCTGTACACTCTACTACTACATTTTCACCGTTTGAAATTGTTTATGGGTTTAATCCACTAACACCATTGAATTTGTTACCGTTGCCAGTGAATGAACAGAGTAGCTTGGATGGTACCAGGAATGCTGAATTGATCAAGTCCCTACATGAGAAAGTCTATGAGCAGATTGAAAAGAAAGGGAAGCTTGTGGCACAGAAAGCGAACAAGGACGGAGGCGCGTGATATTTGAACCAGGAGATTGAGTCTGGGTACATCTCAGAAAGGAGCGTTTTCCTGAGTAGAGGAAGTCTAAGTTGCAGCCGGGTGGAGATGGGCCGTACCAAGTCCTCCAGAGGGTCAATGACAATGCATAAAAAGTGGATCTCCCAAGTGAGTATAATGTTTCAGCTACCTTTAATGTTGTCGATCTCTCTCTATTTGATGCAGATACAGATTCGAGGACGAATTATTTTGAAGAGGGAGGGAATGATATGATCCAAGATGTGGGAGTGTCCAATGCAAACTCAAACCGAGACCCGTTGATTATCGAGGAAGGAGCAATGACGCGATCGAGAGCAAAACGAGTCAAAAAGGCGTTGGGGATGCTCGTCAAAGTCACTATTGATGAAACTATGTTTGGGACGCAAAATGGAGCAAGTTTCATGTTGGGGTCGAGGCCGGAAACCAATTAGATCAACACGATACAAGCAACCGAAGAAAGAAGTCTATTGGAGCAACCAAACGACCACTTAGAGTAAAATGGCCAACGGTCGCTCAGCCCGTACCAAAACTCAAAAGGCGTCCAAAGTTTCTTCCAAACGACCACTTGGAATATAACCAAGCGACCGCTTGGTTATAATTTTTAGCGAAATTTCTATTTTTGGCAAGAGACCAAGTTTCTTTAGAATTATATTTCTTTTCCATATGTTGACATTATTTGTTGCCTTATGCACGTTTTTACTAGATTTAGGGCTCTAGTATAAATACCTAAACACTTTGTTATTTTATAACTTTTGACATATTGAACTAAAACTGAAAGCTTTGCTTTTTCCTCTGTTCTTCATTGAACAAAAAATCGAACTTCCAAGATCAATTCTTGTGTGTTCAATATCGGTACGAGAGTTCTTCATATGTGTGATCAAGGGGTTCAGCGCATCATCGTTATCGTTAGGTTTTTTGGTTCATTTTGTTGGGTTTAAGTCCAACCCGGATTTTATTGGCGTTCTTGGGTTCCACATCAATCTCGTTGTCGGTTTTGTAGTCACAGTTGCTACGGGGTTTGCATCATTGACATTAATTAAAAACTAGATTAACGACATAGTCATCCTGGAAACAATATTTCACTCATTCTTTATTATTTGGCTACGTTACCATTGCGGAATTTCGTCGATTAAGTTTTTTGAGCCATTGTCAGGATTAAGTTATTTAATTAGTTTAGTTAATTCTAGCTTTAATTTTAAATTCTTTTTCCTTTTTATATTTTATTTTTGCAATTGATTTACTTTTTTTCTTGATTTCATTGATAGGAAGGAAGCGAAGCAAAATATCGGAATAAAATCAAGATATGTGACCTGAATTACTGAAAATAAGATGATGAGGAGAGAGATCAAAGCACTTATCGCTTTAAACTAAAGAAGTATAATGAATCTAATAACTTACCATTGGGAGGATTACGGGTATTGTTGGATGACCATGTGAAAAGTGTGATCGAAGTTAATGAAGAAAATGTGCTTATGGGAGACTACTTCACTATACAAAGTGTTGACCTCAAAAAATGGATCTTTGAGCCATCAGCAAATAAGTCTTTGAGTCAGTTCTTCTCTGCACACGGTAGCAAATCGTTAGTCACTCGTGGCCCTTTCCCGGTGGGGGTGGAGGCAGCTGCGAGCACTCCGACGGTCAAGTCAATTTTCAGTCAACCGAAAGGAGGTCACCGGGGGTCAGATAATCGCCAGGATGTGATTGAAAAAATACGAAAGTGACAAAGTGTATCTATCAAGGGAGAGAATAACTTACATTGATCAAATGTCAAGAGTGTGAGTCCTTCTTCTGGCACAAAGTGGGGATATTTATACTAAGGATGGGAAGAGGAGAGTCGTTGGATGAGGAGACATGTGGCGCCAGATCCTTACGAGTCATCTCATCCTAGGTATCAACTTGTCAATCCATAGGTTGGCGAATTATTAAATTATCTGGCGAATGCGGCTAAATTGACGTTCGAACTCTGTCACAAGTCCCATCAATCAGTCAGGGATTTGACTTAGAAAGATCTTTGTACAGAAGATCTTGGTAGAGGTGAGCCGGGGCTGGTTTGTGACGAGTTGTGGATACGGAGTGCGGGCATTTGCATCCACTGTGGAGTGCGGATGAGTTTGGATCTGCTGTGACTAAAGGCACTTTAGTTCGGATATGCCCATTCAGTTCGTCTGACGAGTAAAGTTAGTTTCGTCTGACACGTGGCGGGTCTCAATAGACCGATAACACAAAGGATGAAAATCCAAATAAGTTCGAATGATCAAAGGAACGTATGGGAAGAATCACTCAAAAGATTCGCACACTACATCTCGATTCATGCAAATTACTGAGATATGCCTCCAGAGTTAACAAGAATCTATTAATAACTTGGAATTTAAATAGGTTAGTTGGCAAAAATGGTCTCCAAATAGCAACTCGATGGAATAAAAAATATAGAAGAAGAGCGTGGAAAGGTCGAGAAGTTAATTATGATGGAGCTTGATATATTCAGAAATTACGTGACATGCGTATGACGAAGAGGGTCCCACATGGGTCGAAGTGACATCAACTATTTATTGATTGTGCCTTATTTAATTGAACAATTGCATATCGGGCTTGGAACTTGGGTTCGACCCATTAGCTCACGAGAGCCATTTCCATTTTCTATATATATATATATGTGAATCCATTTCATTAGAAGATATGATTTCTAACCCGAACCAAACCCCTCACCCTTTCTTGTACTCTCTTTTCTTTTGTCTGGCCGTTGACTTGATCGTCGGAGTGCAAACGATCGTCGAACATTTTTCTCGACCGGCGGCCTTTGCCTCCTAACGGGGTGCTCCGTGTGCAGGTGACGTCCACGTGAAGGGGATGAGATCGGGGATTCTGTTGACAACATTTTTTTAGGTCAACAGATTGGCACTGTCTGTGAAAATTGGTACATTAACCATGTTCTCACCGCTAAAAAAAGGCCACCGGAAAAGGAAAATTAAAGAATTTTCCGGTCAGTTCCTCTACCAAAAAAGTATGATTTTCCAAGCAAGTGGTCTACTGCAAAGACAGCAACTGAAAAAGGAAGATTTTTGGAGGCAGTTTCTCTATCAAAAAATAAATAAATAAAAGAAATCGGCCACAGAAAATAAAGAAAATGGAGCTACTAAGATTTGAAAGCTTTTTCTTAAAGAATGAACTTTCCGGCAAAGGGTTGAAGAAACTCGGGTTGAAAAACCCACTATGAAAAATGGTTATTGCCGGTTAATAGTTGAAGAGACTTGTCATGAAAATGGTCAAGGAAACTAGGATTTATTGAAGAAAAAATTTACCAGTGGGTTTATTGAGAAAATGCCCAATTTGCTACCAATGTTATTGGCGAGAGTCATCGATTTTTTGGAACAAATCAACCCCAAATGAAATACATTAATAGAAATTCAGCAACAAGAAGAGAAAGTCAAGAAAGAGCCAAAACATAAATCTAGTGTCAATCATCAAGAAAAAACAATGGGCTGGCATCTCAAATTTTTGAAAGCAACATTGAAGCCACTGCAACTACTATCACAACATAGACTACTAATTTCAGTACTCAAGCAACGTTATCATATTCTCCAACCATGGCAACAGGTTTTGAAAAAATCCATAAAAGGTACATACTTTTGTTCTTAAGCTACATTCTTCTAGAAATGGTTGTCTTAGCTTTGAGTTGTTGTGAAGCTGGTGGAAGTGGTGAAGGTATGGAAAATGTTTTCTTGAAAATAAAGAATCTATTGCAAATTATCCCATTAGTTATTGACCACCAAATACTTGATCAAATCCCCAAATAAAAATTTTCTCATTATAAAGATGGATTAACCACTCGGCCATATCTATTAGCCACCATTGAAGCAACCACTGCATCTCAAGAAAATTTCTGGTGGCTGTTGTTAAGGTAAACTACCGGCATCACACTGGACCACAATACATGGGTCCTGCTTGTGTCCACTAAATAAACATTAAATGTGATGGTGACAAGATAATTATGGTGGCCTATTCAAATCAGTTTGGTGGCACATTACAGCTCTTTTGCAGATCGATTTGCTAGCACAGATAAGTAGGTTTTCGCAGGCAAATTTTATCCAAGATTTTGGCTATTTAACATGCCGTTTGCTACCTCTTACTAGGCCTGGTTGTATTAAGTGATTGGATATTCTTCTTCAAATTTTAGCCTAATGAGTTTACAAGATAAACATTGCTTGAAGGCCTTTTATTGAGCTACACATACGGGTATGTGTTATTGGGCCATATCATTTAATTCCCTTGGGCCTCATGGCCTCCTTTTGTCTAAAATGGTTGGACCCAATTGGATACTTCAATTGGAAAATTACCTATAACCCTTCTTTTCAAGATTACATTTCAAAAATAGGTAGGTGGAAGATTAATTTCAATAATCAGTTGATAAATATTAATTTTTAAGTTAATTAAAACAAATTAATTACACCCACTCACCTACAACCCTCGATCACTTTTTTACTCCCAGACCCTTCCTGCCTGATTCATTTCTCCACCCACCCCCATTTCATCCCCAAATTGTAACCCTAATAAGTATCCTGCTCTTTTTACACTGCCTCGCCGTCGCCGCCTCCTCCTTCTCCTTTGGCTTCCACACGCAGTACGTACCTGGTGGCAGGTTTTCTTGCTCGTCCGTCTCCGACGACGAACTTGACGTGTCCTCAATGAAACTCGAATTCTTGGAGCCTTTGAAGAACCCGAATTTTCAGTAGTCTTATTTCCATTCTCAATTTCAACATTTCGGAGCCGTGAATATCTGTTGGAAATGGGGAAAGTGGGTCGGATCTGACCGTTGTAGAAGATTTCATCAGCTGAAATTGGAGAAGACAATTCAGCCTCTTTTGCAACACATGCGAATTCAAATTCTTCATCTTCATCATCATTTTTGTCTTCTTTTTCTACACTTTCAGAATTTGATTCTTCTTCGACTTTTTGGGTTGATGAATTTTCTTTGTTTTCTATACAAAATTCATCATAAAATTCTTCAAAACTATTGAATTCTTCCACGACTTGAGCCGCGATTTCTGCAAGGTTAGAGTAGCTGTTGAAGCTCGGAGAAAGCGAGAGTTTTGACTTCCGACTTCCTGTAGTTTGGGACGACGGTGGTGGAGGTGATTGTGTTGATTATGACCGGTTGTGACTTGAAATTGTCCTGGTTACAGACGGACACAGTTGGTCACAGTTAGTCAGACACAGTTGGTAACAATTAGTCACACCGAAGACAAAGTTGGTTGCAGATAACAAAGTCAGTGAATTGATCACATATAATACAGGTATGGTCACGGATAACACAGTTACAAATCTGATCTACTATGCACCACTACGACCATCACATATATTTTGAGATTTTTCTATTGTTGGAGCTGGAGTAGTTGCTAGAGTTAAATCTTTGGGACAAATGAGTTGAGGTAGGAAGTAATTTTCTATCGCTGGAAATTTAAAAAAAAAAAAAAAAAAAAAAAAAAAAAAGAGGTCGTCGGAGCAGTCATTGGAGTTGCTGCCGGAGTGTTGTCGGAGCAGTCGCATCGTCGGAGCTGTTGCCGGAGTGGTCACCATTGCTTAAGTGGAGGGAAGGTGGTGTAGTGGGGTGATAGGATGGGGTGGATGAGATGGCATGAAGTGAAAATAATTAATGTATAATATATTATAATTTAATATTTAATAAATTTATTTATCACCTGATTTTTGAAATAATTTAACAAATTTGTTTGTTTTGAAAAGTGATTCTTATATGTAGGTTTTGTGTATTGTTCCCAACTTCAATTTCCTAGTATTTTCTTTGTCTGGGGCTGGTACAATATGTTTTCTCCTAAGTTTTGCTTGTTTGAAAGTGGCCGTGAGTTTTTAAGCCTTTATCAAATGTCATTGCTCACATTTATAAGCTTCTTGGTAGGATTATTATTATCATATTTTTTATTGGGCTTGCTAGAAACTATTCCCATTTCTGGTTTTATTTTCCATGGTGCAATTGGCTACGAATGGACTTTGTTTTGAGCTGCCACAATTTATTCCCATTCCATGTTTATTATTATTATTCTTTGGATTGCTATTACTAAATGGGGAATTCATAGACTTGCTTGCCTGAAATAACAATCAATGCTGGTGGATTGGCAAAAGTGGTTTCGATTTTGTTGGACAAAGAAGCAGTTTGCAAAATTGTCCATCAGTGTTCCTAGCCATTTCAAATCAGCATTATGTATGTATTACCTTGTAGAAGTTCCCAACAAATGCTCAATGGGTCCAGGTAGTTGGCACTCTTCTACTATTCATCGGTCAAGAAGGCTCAGTTTCTTTTGAAAATGATTGAATGAATTGGTAATTCCAAAGTGCCCAAAGGTTATTGAAGCCATCACCAGATACCATTGGACTGTTTATTTCGACTACCAATGTCCAGCTCGAATTTCTCTTATTTAGAGCCCTTTGGATCATTATATTTATTATTCAAGGAAAGCTATAAAACCTTATCATTGGGGCTAGCTTGTAAGATCTCGCATTATTGGAGGCGAGCCCTAACTCGTGGATTTCTTATTATGAAATGCAACATTTTATAAGTTCTTGTTCCTTGAATAAAGGAAGAGATGATATCTCAAAATATTTGCCCTTGAAAAATGAGCAACTTTGTATTTGCCTTTGGAGAATGAGCCTTTCCTGGCTTTATTCGCGAGATGTTTATTCTCCGCTACGTCAGATGCTTATTCCTCGCTTCGCGAGATGTTTATTCCTCGCCTCGCGGGATGTTTATTCCCCGTTTCGCCAGATGCTTGTTCTTGGCTTCCCGGAATGTCTGTTCCCCGCCTCGCCACGAAGACTCATACATGGCATCGCCTCTTCATTATATAGGCTCGTTTCACAACAGCATCACCTCTTCAATTATACGGCTCGCCTCTCAACGACATCGTCTCTTCATTATATAGGCTAGCCTCCAGGGCATAGGGCATCGCCTCTTCACTTACGAAGGCTTGCCTCTACTACTCACATCTAGAGCATCACTTCTGCATCAGTTTATCACAACTGCTTACATTCAGAGCATCACCTCTGCGTTAGCTTATCACAAATGCTTATATTCAGAGCATGTGTATGACGGAGAGGGTCCCACATGGGTCGAGTTGGCATCGACTATTTATTAATTGGGCCATATTTAATTGAACAATTGCATATCGGGCTTGGAACTTGGGTTCGGCCCATTAGCTCACGAGGCCATTTCAGTTTTCTATATATATGTGAATCCATTTCATTAGAAGGTATGATTTTTAACCCGAACAAAATCCCTCACCCTCTCTTGCACTCTCTTTTCCTTTGTCCGACCGTTGATTTGACCGTCGGAGTGCAAACGGTTGCCGAACATTTTTCTCGACCGACAGTCTTTACCTCCTAATGGGGTGCTCCGTGTGCAAGTGACGCCCACGTGAAGTGGATGAGGTCGGGATTCTGTTGACAACATTTTTTGAGGTCAATACATCTAAATGAACCAATGGCATTCAATAAAAATGGAATTTGAGCTCAATCTTCTGACTCCATTGATTTTGTGATTAATATTGAGGAATAGGTTAAAGTCTTCAAACTTGCTATTACCACTGATCTAGTTTTAAATTTGTATATTCAACGAAAGGCAAGATCCCTACAGCTTCAATATCCATTTTAAAGTTCAAAAAAATTTCCAGGGCCTTTCCTCCTACTTTTTCCAATATTTACTTACTATCAGTTTCGTTTTCACATTTGCACCTTGTTATCTAAAAGAACTGTTTGTTAACTCTCAGTGAGAGTGTGTTGCAACTTGTATTTGATAAGTTAGTTTGGTATGGCTCTGTAATTTATGTTCCCCTGTTCGTGTAATTTATGCTCCCTGTCACTGGATAATGAAACTGGATTGGATCCAACAGGCTTAAAATTCTGGCCTGTATGTGGACTTGTAGCTGCTGATTACTTTGCACCGGGTTATTTTGTTTGGGCAGTATTAATAGCCAACTTGGCTTGCATTGGATATAAGGAGAAAAAAATTGTATATGGCTGCCTATAATTGGAGAATCTCATTCCAGAATACTGAGGAATGTCACTTTCGTTGCCCTTGACACGCTCAAGTCTACAATCCTTTGAAGCTTATAATTTAATAGCATTTTTTAAATTTGAGTTGTACATTTGGTTCCATTAATATTATTGGGGGTCCATTTTTGTTTCTAGAAGAGCTTGAGTGAATCTTTTCTTAGTGAACTAGTGTTCAATTTGACCTTAACATGTGCTACAATTTTAATTTCTTGTTTATTTTTGCATTGGATACTCAAAAGTATAAATTTCTTCTTATGCAGGGCTATTAGATATGGATGTTATTGGTTTTCAGACTTTACAACATGTAATGAGAATGACTCTGTCATGGGATTCGACAATGTCAATGATACCAAAGTGCAATGCAAAGAAGCCGAGGAACAATAATAGGCAGAGTGCAGGACAGGGAACTTGGCTTCTGCAACTCGCATTAAATATGGAAGAATGCTAGCATTCGGGAAGGAAATAGAAATCAGTTTCTAATTTGATAAAATACTATGTTGTAATGGAATCATAATGCGAAATGGTTCCATTTATTCGTCAAAAGACCTTTTTTTTGGGTTCCAATTCATTAGATTATAATGTAATCTGTGTAACATATTTTATTTGTGTCACTTTTAAAAAAAAAAAAAATTTATCACTTCTTTGAATTTTTGTCACTTTTTTAATATCTGACACTTTTTTTTTTTTTTTTTTTTAATTTGTCACTTCTTTTTAATGTTTGTCAATTTTTTTTGAATTTCATCACTTTTTGAGTGTCATTTTTTTTGAATTTTCTATTTTTAATTTTTGTCACTTTTTTAAATTGGTCATTTTAAAAAAAAAAAAAATTCTGTCAATTTTTTGAATTTTTGTCATTTTTTTAATAATTGTCACTTTTTCAGTCGTCTTTTTGAAATTTCTATCACTTTTTTAGTGACAAATATCACTTTTTAATAAAAGTGACATTGTATGTAATTTTTTTAATAAAAAAATGATACTAAACTTTTAAAAGTGACAATTTCTATAAAAAAAAAAAAAAGTGACATTGTGTCACTTTTTAATTTTACACAATATTTTTTACTTTCAAAAAACTTTTCATATGATTTTTTAAAAAACCTCTAATTTTAAGGATATTTTTGTAAGTTGCCCTTCTTTTTTTTTTTTTTTTTTTTTTTTTTTTTTAAGGGATTTGAGTTTTGGATTGGGGCGATTTTTGAGCTTTTTTTAGAGGTTTCTTAAAATCTGAGGCCCAAGGCAGTGGCCTTGCTTGCCTTGGGCTAGGGCTCGTCCTGATGTGCGAAATAGTTTAGCTTTTTATATAAATTGTGAAACTCTTCTTTAAATTTTGGTTTATATATTGGATGTCTCCATTTTTGCATACTAGCCTACATCTAGTCCAAATAGCCCCCAAACAATTAAGCCGAATGTGAAAAGAGGCAGGATAGACACTTGTTTGAAAAATGTTTATAAACGATTTAAACGATAAATTGATAGAAGGAAAATGCTAAATCTACCATATGGGTTACCACACACTCACATGGGGTGTGTGGGTCCCGTCTAGATAAAAAATATTTTTCCCCCAATGTGTGTGTGTGGGGTAACCAACGTGGTACACATGTAGGCAAGTCCTTGATAGAAATACATGACGAATGAGTGATAAAATATGTGATGTTGATAAAAAGTGATTCGTCGATTATATCAATTTATAATCATTAGCCAAATTTTAGTTGCGTATGATAAAAGATTAATCCTACAACGTGTTTCCCTTCTTAAATAGCTTTACAACTCATAGCATGGAAAATGAGTGACAATACAATCCCTTTTTTTTTTATGAATCTTTTAACACCCAAAAAGTCTGCAAACTTTTCTTGGTTTTCCACTTTAAATCGAATAAGAACCCTCCTACAGTGTTTTGATTCTTTTCATCCTTAGTTAAGTATAGAAGGTGGTGAGCTTTTCTTGTACATTTGGATCTTCATTGGCTTCATTTTGTTAGAATTGTCAAATTTTATGACCCCAGCAGGCCTCTAATGATGGTTGTTTGGCCAATAACAGAATTATTAGACTGAAAAGGTTGGATAAATAAGTAAATTGTATGGAAACATATTTATTCTTTCTTGATTACAACGTGGATTTTTTAGATTTCCCTTTTCCAAGTATATGTGTAAAATCTACAAGGCACACTCAACACACATGAATCCTATTCGACCATGTATCTCAAAAGGGTACATGTCATGTGTCCGTGATTAAGGCACGTCATACGTGACAAGATTAATCGATAATATTGACTATCTTACTCTAATTCCATATACAAAACCCTTCAACACTGTAACAGAAATAACTCGTGAATTTAAAGTGTATCTAATTCCAAAAAGCTTGATTTGACTTTCAAGAATTCGTAACTTAGAAAACTTGAAATCTTCTCTCTTTCCACTCTCTCCTGTTTAAAATGGTGCTTAGAAAGTGATCACTTTTAGCCAGCATAAATAATATTCCCTTGTTCCCAAATTGCACCATAGTTTGAGAAACCAATGCATCCCTTGGTGAAATCCTCTGCCTCAATGGACAAGAACAAGAATTCCCAGATAGGATTTCCAACCTCACCCCAGCCTGAAATTGTAGAAGAAATAACTCATCACACTCACTCAAAACACCCCTTGATAAAAGTCGATTCGCCTGAACTCTTTACATGCGCCGGCTCCAAGGAGTATGGAGCTGGCACGAGATTTTGGTGCCAGCAATGTAATTTTCAGCTCCACAATTTCTGCGCATCATCGCCTCCACTATTACAGAACCACCCCCTCCACGGCCAACACCAGCTCGGGTTCCACGCTAAACCAAAACAAGGTACGATGATTAACATTTTTGTTTATCTTTTCTATGGAAGTAAGTACTGTGATCATCTAATCTTGACAATAACATGGAGTTTTAACTGTCAGCAAATGCCGGAATTTCATGGCCAAAGTGTGATGTCTGTAACAAATCAACCAAAGGGTTTACTTTTAGATGCAGGGCTTGCGGCTTCCAGATGCACCCTTGCTGCGCAAAGCTTTCGACCGAAATGAACTTTCCGGTGCATCCACACACTTTGAAACTGTTGCCACCAGTGAACACAGCCGCACCAGGTACAGATTCCGGGATTCTTTGCAGTGAGTGCAAGAAGAGGAGGTCAGGTCGAATATATCGTTGCAAGGATTGTGATTACCATCTCCATGCAGTTTGTGCAAAGGCTTCGATTAATGGGCTCCAGGCCAACGGTATCTCTCCCCCAGAAAATCCGAACACGTTTGGAAAAACCACCTTGATTGCTTCTCAAATGGTTATTAAATTCGTAGGAGGGCTTGTTGACGGAGTTGGAAATAGTGTGGGTGAATCCCTTGTAGACAGTATCACAAGAGGGAGGCGTGGCACAAGATCAAGAATGGAGAATAATTGATTGAAGCTGGTTTAAAGATATTATTTGGTACACAGTATTAGACAGGAAAATTTCCATTTTCATTTTCTTAAATCCAATTCAACGTGTCAAATATGTTGGTGTGTAACTTTATAATCGAAATACTATGGTCAGCGTGTTGATAGATTAAATGTCACAGATTTATCTGATTCTTACGCTTCCAAAAAAATAAATATACAAGGATTACTTAGGGTATGCAAGAATTTTAGCCTCTATTTGATTTTCATTCTTTTCAAATTCTTTTTTCTACAAGATCATTTTCAACTATACATTTACACAATAAAATATTCTGCACATAAATCCAAAACTTTTTCTCTAATTTTTAATCACACATTCTCTTAAAATACTATTCAAAACTTTTTTTTTTTTTTTTAATGGAATGGACACCAAACAGGGGCATAAATATTTTCTATTATGAGGCCCTTCCTTTTTTTTTTAACAAGTGTAAGAATATTTAAATATTTAAATAATTAACACTTTTATATTAAAAAAAAAAAAAACTTTATACAATTCAAAAGATAGTAGCAAAATAAAACTTCTCTCACAACCCATGAGATTAGGCTAGCATAAGATTTAAACTTCTCACATTTTGAGATGTAAATTTAGTAATAAAACTACTAAAATCAAGTTTTTCCAACATATTTTTCAATAGAAATCATAGCTAATCCATTCAATCGCTCTTGTGGCATGGTTGATTTGTTCTTGCACACTTTTGTCAATTATTTTACTCTTTTCAAATCTTAATTCATTTCAATATATCTATTGATGTTATTAATTTGATCACGACTTACTTCATGCATTTTAAGTTTTTCACTGATAAGGTCAAGAGAAAATTGTTCATTATTTCTATCAGTAAATACCTGTGTATTCATCAAACAATATTTTTCTTCAGTTGTATTAATTATGTTATCATTCTATTTAAACTCATCTTCAATGACTACGTCTTCATTATGTATTCGTTTACTACTACTAAAAAATTCATCAAGTGCTCACTATTGAGATTTAATCAACTTTTCAACATTTTTCTTTTGACAAATCTAGATTCAAATTTTCTTATAGATATAATTATAAACAAATAGTAGTAGAATCTGATTGATGAGTCTGAATTAAAAATTTTCAAACTTCTCTAAAAAGAAAGAATTCAATAATAACGAATGACTTGCAAATATGTAATTACATAAGATAAGAAAAAGTTCTCATTAAGCAAATAACTTCAAGGATTAAAAAAAAATCTATTACGACACATTAAAAAAAGTTCTCATTAAGCAAATAACTTCTTTAAGGAGGATGAATCGTGAATGTTCCATCAATCATAATAATTATGCTACTAAGCTCGAAATATGGACAGACGCCTTTATTTTTGTTGGTAATGTAAAGCAGCAAATTGACAACTGTTTATAATTCATATATTTTAAGCATGAAAATAATTGACAGCTGGACCAAAAAAACTGGCCAAGCACCAACTATTCTATGCTCAGAATCATTAATACATTTCACCACTCGAGGGTAACTGGTCAACATAGTTACTTAACTCATCTTTTAAAATTCTATAGTCCTATATAGGAGTGTAAAGAATCTGATTTTATCAATTTTTGATAAATTTTAAAATCAAATCATTTAAATTGATTTGAGAAAAGCTCAAACTTAAATCAAATCATTTTGAACGGTTTGAAAAAAACTCAAACTTAAACCTAACGGTTTGGTCAGATTTTAAATCGTCGATTTCGTCGTATATTTTTTTGTATGTCTACTTTTATGTCATTTAAACTTAAACCTAACCGATTTTAAAGATGAATAGCTGACCGACGACTTAAAATCTCAAACTGAAGGAGAAGACGTCGGTTATTGAGATTACAGAGTTCAGACCTTAAGAGTAATCACGGGAGGAAGAGGCGTCGGGATTGGGTGGGCGAAGGCGGGGTGGAGGCGAGGTCGAGTCGCGTATGAGAAAGAGACGCTGGTGAAAGCCTGAAACTGTGGAAACAGAATGACAGGAAGTGAATGGTTAGGTTTTGAGTTTGATAATTAATACTTTGATTTTCAATTGAAATAAGAAACGTATGGATTATGAGTCGGGGTCGTTGGACAGTTGGGTTAGAAAATTACCTATTCCAATTAAGCTAAAAAAATATAAAATTGATATTATTACAATTTATATATAAAATATAAATTAGGATTATTGAGTAATAATAATAATAATATATATGTAGTAGAAAATTAGAAATTGAAAAAAAAAACACTCACAAATGACAAAACTATTGAATTTTACATATTTTGAATTTTGGATGAATTTAAAAAAAAAAATCATTTTTATTTTTTTTATATATATTTTTTCGCCGGTTTGGTTTGGTTCAAAATTATTTCGTTGACGGATCCACGTGGGACCAAATCGACGGTTTTTAAACTGCGATTTCGATTCGATTCGATTTTTCGATTTGACGTTTTTTGCTTATAGTCCTATGATTCAAAAATTAAACCTCTACCAAATTTACTGAAGGGTTCAACTATTCATAGAAAATTAGAATTGCTTACTGAAGGGTTCAACTATTCATAGAAAATTAGAATTGCTCAGATGTTGAAAGCCAGTAGTTTTCATTTACTTCATAAAAATAAAAAAATAAAAAAAATCCATTACAGCACTTTAAGGGGGTTTTCCCGTAGGTAGTGCCATCATTCATAAAGAATATGTGATGTCATCATTGTGATGGCAGTGAAGCAATTAATTCTTCTTCTAAAGATTGTCCAACTATCCAAGAAAGAGATGAAGCCAGAATAAGAATAATTAATTTGTGGAATTACCTCAACAGGTTAAAGGTCTTTGCCTTCAACTTCTCCGATGGAAAATTAAGTTGTGCTTCCTCAATCCTGAGTCCTCACGTTCAGGCAAAGCAAATTCAGATTTTAAAACCTCAACAGGTTCTTACAAAGGGAATTCAAATGAAAATAAATAAATTGACGAAAAGATAATGAAGAAAAGATAACGGGTAGTTCAGATTTTCAGCGAGCGTTTAATGAAAAATATGAATCGTCAATCGTCGAGTAGGAAATAGAGAGAATTTTTTGGTGAAGATAATTGGAGAAAAAAAAAACGGTTTGTTACTTTCTTCTCTACTCAATTTTTTTTTTTTTTTTTTTTTTTTAAGGATTAGAGGGGTTTTGGATTGGGACGATTTTTTGAGCTTTTTTTTTAGAGGTTTCTTAAAATCTGAGGCCCAAGGCAGTGGCCTTGCTTGCCTTGGGCTAGGGCTGGCCCTATTGTGAGAAATAGTTTAGCTTTTTATATAGAATGTGAAACTCTTCTTTAAATTTTGGTTTATTTATTGGACATCTCCATTTTTGCAGACTAACCTACATCTAGTCCAAATAACTAGGGATGGCAATTCAAACCGTTAAAACCGAAAACCACGGTTAACCGAACCGAATGGGGCGAAAATAACCGAACCGATGGTGCAATGGGGTGGTTATGGTTTTGATTTTAATGAACCGATTCGTGGTGGGGCGGGTATGGTATTTGGCGACGGTGAACCGCCCCGAACCGATTACCCGTTAAAAAAATTAATTGGGCTTTTCATTATTCTTTTCCAAAATTAATTGGGCTTTTCATTATTATTTTCCAAAAATTAATTGACTTTATTCACTGAGATTTCACACTTAATTGTACTCTGTTCTCTATATAAATTGTAATATGCTTAAATATGACTCATAGTTTGCTTTTCATTATGTTCTTGGTTAATTTTTAATTTTGATCAAGAGAAAGGTAATCATCTGTCTTCATTGTGGATTTTTCATGTAATCAATCAGATGTCTTACCATGGGTCGGCGTCTTCTGTTCCGACTCCTCCCGCTTCAGTTGGAAGTGCTTCAGTTGAAGTTGGAGATACAGCTACTGGCATTCGAAAGGATACGTCAAGTACACCGGGTATTTCACACACTCCAAGTGAGGTAAATGCAAATCCTATTCATATAGATGTAGGTGATGAGGAGGATGATGATGATGATGATGATGAGCCGACTAAAGAAATTAGAAAAAGAAAATTGACATCTACAGTGTGGCAACATTTCAAGCTACAAAGAATTAATAATGTGCCTAAAGCAATTTGTAAACAATGCAATAAACTAGATGGTGAGTCGAGAAATGGGACAAGTCATTTACGTGCTCATTTGGATAAATGTCCTCTTCGAGGGCAGAAGGATGTCAAACAGATGTTTTTGAATCAATTTAAAGAACCTGGTGGTAGGACTGATATTCATGGTAGAATTTATGGTTTTATATTTGTTATTCATGTACTTTCTTTTATTGCTAATTTTTTTTTTCTATTGTGTGTAGAAAATTCTATTTCTTCATCATACTCCGGAGCTTGTGCAAGGTTTAGTGATGAGAACATTGACAAAGATGTATATATCTTTTTAAATCTTCAGTGAAGACCATTTTTTATTATGTAGTATGATTGTATTATTACTCTAATTACATTTCTTATTTACTATGTAGAAATCAACGGTTGAGTCTTGACTCTTGACCTATGCTAGTAAGAGTTGCAGGGAAGAATGAAGATTGACCTATGGCCTATGCTAGTAAGAATTTTGACCTATATTGATAATATTGTTTGTTGAATTCGAATTTTGCATTTAAAAGTTGGAATATTGTTTGCTTTTTATTTTGGAATATTGTTTACTAAATTGATATTAAGTAAATTGCGTTTTTGTTTTTATTGACTTTTCTTCATAATTTTTTTTCCAATTTGACGATTGGATTTTGATCTTAAAAAATAATTTATTTTCGTGGTTATTAACCGAACCGAACCGAACCGAACCGAGATACAAACCGAGCCGAACCGAACCGACTTTCGTGGTTATGGTGCGGTTATGGTATGACAAAGAATTTGGTGGTGCGGTTATGATTTTGGCCGAACCGTCCCCGAACCGACCCGTTGCCATCCCTACAAATAACCCCCAAACAATCAGGCTGAACGTGAAAAGAGGCAGGATGGACACTTGTTTGAAAAAGTGTTTATAAACGGTTTAAACGATAAATTGATAGAAGGAAAATGCTAAATGTACCATATGTGTTACCATACACTCACATGGGGTGTGTGGGTCCCGTCTAAATAAAAAATATTTCCCCCTCCCCCCCCCCCCCCCCCAATGTGTGTGTGTGGGGTAATTCTTGTGGTATACATGTAGGCAAGTCCTCGATAAAAATACATGGTGAATAAATGATAAGACATGTGGTGTTGATAAAAAGTGATTCGTCGATTATATCAATTTACAATCATTAGCCAAATTTCAATAGCGTACGATAAAAGATTAATCATAAAACGTGTTTCCCTTCTTAAATTGCTTTACAACTCATAGCATGGAAAATGAGTGACAACTGACAATACAATCCCTCCTTTTTTATGAATCTTTTAACACCCAAAAAGTCTGCAACATTTTCTTGGTTTTCCACTTTAAATCGAATAAGAACCCTCCTACAGTGTTTTGATTCTTTTCATCCTTAGTTAAGTATAGAAGGTGGTGAGCTTTTCTTGTACACCTGGATCTTCATTGGCTTCATTTTGTTAGAATTGTCAAATTTTATGACCCCAGCTGGCCTCTAATGATAGTTGTTTGGCCAATAACAGAATTATTAGACTGAAAAGGTTGGATAAATAAGTAAATTGTATTGAAACATATTTATTCTTTCTTGATTTCTACGTGGATTTTTTAGATTTCCCTTTTCCAAGTATATGTGTAAAAACCATGAGGCACACTCAACACACACGAATCCTATTCGACCATGTATCTCAAAAGGGTACAAATCATGTGTCCGTGATTAAGGCACGTCATACGTGACAAGATTAATCGATAATATTGACTATCTTACTCTAATTCCGTGTATAAAACTCTTCAACATGGTAATAGAAATAACTCGTGAATTTAAAGTATATCTAATTCCAAAAAGCTTGATTTAACTTTCAAGAATTCGTAACTTAGAAAACTTGAAATCTTCTCTCTTTCCACTCTCTCCTGTTTAAAATGGTGCTTAGAAAGTGATCACTTTTTGCTAGCATAAATAATATTCCCTTGTTCCCAAAATGCACCATAGTTTGAGAAACCAATGCATCCCTTGGTGAAATCCTCTGCCTCAATGGACAAGAACAAGAATTTCCAGATAGGATTTCCAACCTCACCCCAGCCTGAAATTGTAGAAGAAATAACTCATCACACTCACTCAAAACACCCCTTGATAAAAGTCGATTCGCCTGAACTCTTTACATGCACCGGCTGCAAGGAGTATGGAGCTGGCAAGAGATTTTCGTGCCAGCAATGTAATTTTCAGCTCCACGATTTCTGCGCATCATCGCCTCCACTATTACAGAACCACCCCCTCCACGGCCAACACCAGCTCGGGTTCCACGCTAAACCAAAACAAGGTACGATGATTAACATTTTTGTTTATCTTTTCTATGGAAGTAAGTACTGTGATCATCTAATCTTGACAATAACATGGAGTTTTAACTGTCAGCAAACGCCGGAATTTCATGGCCAAAGTGTGATGTCTGTAACAAATCAACCAAAGGGTTTACTTTTAGATGCAGGGCTTGCGGCTTCCAGATGCACCCTTGCTGCGCAAAGCTTTCGACCGAAATGAACTTTCCGGTGCATCCACACACTTTGAAACTGTTGCCACCAGTGAACACAGCCGCACCAGGTACAGATTCCGGGATTCTTTGCAGTGAGTGCAAGAAGAGGAGGTCAGGTCGAATATATCGTTGCAAGGATTGTGATTACCATCTCCATGCAGTTTGTGCAAAGGCTTCGATTAATGGGCTCCAGGCCAACGGTATCTCTCCCCCGGAACATCCGAACACGTTCGGAAAAACCACCTTGATTGCTTCTAAAATGGTTATTAAATTCGTAGGAGGGCTTGTTGACGGAGTTGGAAATGGTGTCGGTGAATCCCTTGTAGACATTATCACAAGAGGGAGGCGTGGCACAAGATCAAGAATGGAGAATAATTGATTGAAGCTGTCCAGGGCCAATACCGCATAACTAATTAAGCATGTTTAAAGATATTATTTGGCACACAGTATTAGACAGTAAAATTTCAATTTTCATTTTCTTAAATCCAATTCAACGTGTCAAATATGCTGGTGTGTAACTTTATAATCGAAATACTATGATCAGCGTGTTGATAGATTAAATGTCACAAATCTATCTGATTCTCATGCTTCCAAACAAATAAATATACAAGGATTACTTAGGGTATGCAAGAATTTTAGCCCCTATTTGATTTTCATTCTTTTCAGACTCTTTTTTCTACAAGATCATTTTCAATTATACATTCACACAATAAATATTCTGCACATAAATCCAAAACTTTTTCTCTAGTTTTTAACCACACATTCTCTCAAAATACTATTCAAAACTTTTTTTTTTTTAAATGGAATGGACACGAAACAGGGGCATAAATATTTTCTATGAACAAGTATGACTACTTTGAAGAGTAATCTCTGCACACTGAGTAATAGAACACAATTTGATTAGACCGTGGGCTTAATTGGTCTTCTATGTCAATATTTGTTGCGTATGATCCTTCATTCAAGGCAAAGTTGATTACATAATTATGTTTTCCGAGGTTGACTAAAAATATATGAAAAATGTTATGTGCACATAACAAAACCTAAAATATACTTGATTTATATCTTTTTGTAGATTTAATGACTATAAATTATTAGAAAACATATGTTGCTGGGCATTATCGTCAGGAGCACGCTTTAGATAGGTTGTTCGCTGAAAACATATGTTCGCTTATTTATATTTTATTTTAATATATGAAAAAATATTTCAAGATTCAAAGAAATTTCAAGTTTATATGTTATTTAATACTATATTAACATTAAACAATTAAAATAAATTGAATAATCAGATTTCTTGAATAAAATATTATCAAATAATATTATCAAATTTTATATGTTAATTAGGAATATATGGAAAAATATTTCAAGATTCAAAGATATTTTAAATTTATATGTTATTTAATACTATATTCACATTAAACTATTAAAATTAATTGAATAATCAGATTTTTTGAATAAAATATTATCAAATAATATTCTAAAAAATTGCAAAGTAAACGCGTTTTCAATTTTCTGTTTTTAGAAACAATTTTTCAAAATGACAAAGAGAACGCATTTTCAGTAATTTCAAAACAAACACTCAAAACACAAAATACAAAACGGATTTCAAAACTCAACACAAAACTGAAATACGAAGAGAACGCCGCCTTAAGTTTTCATTATTTGTTTTTATTATACATTATAATGATTTCCTGTATGTTGTAAATATAAATTAAATATGACTAAGCACTGTAATTAATTGGTAAATCATCTCATGTATTTCACTATTTCTATTTATAAGTATTCGTTATTATAATTTTTTTCATTTGGTAAATTGAAAATCAGATTAAAGAATTTTATGGATTTGTTAATCAGAGTGGGCCACATGATTAAGAGGCCAGATATGCTGATATAGTTGGGATAAGTATTTGAGCTCATCAACACAACTTTTTCATTAAATAATCTTTAGAGTACCGCTATTTTCATCCACACTTTTTATATTTACATCTACTTTTAAAAATAAAATTTTATTGTAACAGGCAAAAATAAAATTAAATAAAACTACATAACTCTATATTCATCCACTTATTTTTATTTTCATTAAATTACTCTAAATTTTTTTACTTTATTTTAGAATTTGTATTTAACTAGAACTCTAATAGATTAGTGAAAATTACATGAATATGTTTGCAGTATTCTAATGCTCAGAACTTCAATAGACAAAGCGAATAATATATGTTTATATAATGTTCAATTAGTTCAACTCTGTTCTTATTTCGTTCATCTGATTTAAAAGTGTTTATGGTTTTAGAAAATATATGAATCTATAATGCTAAAAATGTATTTAAAGTGAGATGAATATATAAAATTCATTTGGATATATAGTAGTTAAATGAATGAATTTAATAAGGACGAGATTGGAATATGACGTGCATATAAATATTTTTAATTTTTTTTAAAAAAAATTTAATAGGGATGAATTTAAAGTGGGATGAATATATAAAAAATGTGAATGAAAATAGCGGTACCATAATTTTAATGTGTACAGCCTTGTAGTGTATGCTTTTAAGGCCCATATGACAACTATTCTTTCATTTTTTTTTTCTTATACTCATTTTCAGCTACACATTCTCACAATAAAATTATTCATGTAAACCTAAACTTTTTTTCAAAAAATTATTATTCAAAAACTCATCCTACACAAAAAATGATTGTCAAACAGAGGCTAAGATTATAACATGTGTATAACTACATGCTTTTTTTCAAGTTAGAGCGCATGCCCTCGAGACCAGGGGCGGACCCATGAAGTGTTCGGCCCTTCATTTTTTGCATTTACAAAGTAGTTCACATAATTTTGACTCATAATTTTTACATAATTCTATTTTATCCCTACTAAGTTATGTTTTTGGATCCGTCCCTGCTCGAGACCCTAATTATTTGGGTCTCTCCTTTGTCATAAGCTCTAATTGCTCAAATATTATTCCGTCTTGATTAAAAAAAAAAAAAACTAGTCAAACAAACAATGACTAATTTTGACATTTTTTTTTTTTTTGAATCAATGATTCATTTTGTTACCACGTCTATTACATTAAGATCTTAAAAGTCTATTAAGATCATAAGGAGGCCCCAAAAAGTTTGGTGATAAATAGAGACATTTCACTAGTCAAAAAATTCGAGAAATGCAAAAGGACGATTCGTAAGTTTTCTTGTCCTAATTCCTGCGCAGCAAATTTTATTGAGATTGTTGCTTAATTTAATGGTGATGACTTGTACGCATTGATTCAAATACTATACCTTTGAAATTTGATGCTATCTACTCATCAGCAAATGAAAGGACTAAGAAGCTCAAGTTCTTTGGGTTACGTTGCAAATTATAGTAAGGTAAAATAACCCCAATCCTTACAACCAAAATAAGGAATTAACAATTTTTGGTGTAGCACATCCCACCCACCAATATTTTTTTATCACTTCATCTCCCTTTCCATCACCAACACCATCGTGAGATTGGTATTGCACGACCGTAGGCTCTTTACACCCCCCTTCTTTGAAGCCCATTGGAACCTTCGACGACCGTGAAGACTTGATTTGGGGAAGGTAGCTCCGACAAGCTATTGTGGTGGTGGTGGATTGTGAATTTGAGAAGACAGTAATGTTTTGTGTGGTGCCAACAATGGTGGAGTGACGGGGTGAGATGCAGGGGCTGATCCAAAATGGATGTTCAATTGGGGCGAAACCAAAAAATCATGAAAAAAAAAAAATCTGAAAACCTAAATTTTTTTTGGAGAAAAACTAAAAATCGAGTGAGGCGATCGACCCCACTGGGCCTCAAGTAGGTTCGCCCTTGGTGAGATGAAGAAAGTGGTTGTGACCTGTTAATTAGGAAAATTGTGACAAATAAATAATTTGTAATCTATTATATGTGTGTTTTGCAACTAAAATACGTGATTATAACCCACAAATTATATTTGTCGTTGACCTTGTACGATTTGTGACTAATATGTGATCACGACCATAAATTATGCATTATTGTGATCTTGTTCCATTTAATTAAATTATATATTACAATATTGTCAAATGTGACCATCTATTTTTTGGAAAAAAAAAAAAAAAACTCCAATTTGTTAATTTTGAAAATTTATTCTGAAATCTTTCTAGTTAAATATTTTTCCTTATAGTTACCATTGTATTGTCACTCCATGCAGAGGGGGTCCATTTCAATAACTGATGAGCACAACATGAATATTTGTTGCTAATAGAGATCCTGCAACCTTTACGAAAGAAATACTATTTTCAAACGATTTTAAAGTATGTTATTCATAATATTTATAATTTTATCATCGCGTAAAAAATGACGTCACTAAGGAATATTATGCAATACTGTAGATATATTTAAAAATAAATTCTATAATGAACCCAAAAAATTGAAAAAATGCTCTGTGAAGTTGAAGCCATTCTCACATTTCTCATTTTGCTCCCCTCATCTAGATTTCAACCCAAGCCGACAAATCTCAGACACCGATGGAGATTCCCAAATGGGCGTCCGATTTCTCAAGCTTTCGAAATCATTGACACACTGCTCGATTGTAAGAGCCAAAACTTCCTTCCTTGCGGAAGCCAGATTTTTCCTGGCTACCCTATCAAATACTTTCTCCCACCCATTTTCCCATTTATCATGGGCATCACAGAGCTCTACTGTGTTGTTGGCCCATTCAGTCCAGCTCCATCCTTTGTCAAGCCCACTCATTATAGGCCCAACACACGACCCAGTACACACCGGCGTACAAGGCCTGCATTTAGCTCCACTTAATGGGCCGGGGCTAGACAGCGCTGCCACGGGGACACCAAAACGGGCCGGGGGAAACTCGTATTGACGATCCGTTACTATACAAAATGGGAGGGATTTGGTCACATAAGGTACATTTTGAGTGGTGAGTTGTGCCTTGAACGCGGTTTCCGAGTTAAGTTGGGTGAACCCGGCTGCGTCAAGTTTGGGAACCAGTGAAAGTCTTGAAAGTGCAACGATTGAGCTGTTAACATCACCAACGCCAAAACGGTCATTTAGGCCACCATAAGAGGAGCCTGGTGGAACTAAGTACTGACCAGGGACGAAGTTATCCGGTGCCAATGGTTTAGACCAGTAGCCATCAACTCGGGTCCGGATAATCCAGTCATAAGTAAAGTTGTTCCTTTCTTGGTAAGATTTGATCAATGTTAGGCATCCTTCTACCAGATTGAAATATTGCAACAGGCCCTACAAGGAGAGAAAAGACCTCGATCAGATGAAATGACGTATATGAAAGAAAACCCGTCACAGTTCAAGGCCATGATCTACGAAATTTAGTAGTTCTCCAAAGTCAAACCCATTGTATAATTCCATCAATATGTTGAAGTAAAAACCTAACCAATGCTTAATGTTTCGTACCAAAGGCGCTGTTTTTTCAATCCTCCTATAGAAGTTTTTAAAACCTACCAAAGGACTCCACTGCAAATTTGATTTTTTTAGGAGCAGTTGGGTGAAACTGAACATAAATGCAACGAGTAATACTATTCAGTATCACTGGTGTCAAACACTAGTCTAACCGGCAATTGTATGACATTAAATGATAAATTCAATGCAACATTACATAATTCATTTAATTGAACCTATCAAATATGATTACTTAAACTAGCACTCTAACACTATAGGTGCTAGATAATATTATTCGAATTCAACTCAATAGGAACACATTACTTGCTAACAAGATATAACCTCGAAATTCAAATTCGATTGGAAATTAAGTTGGATGATAAATGTAAACCAAACAAAAACTGAATTCCACATTTACATCTACCATTAACAATTAAGAAACACAACAAATGAAAATTTCAAGAACGTGAAACTCTCATATCGGCGTTCATCAACAGTAAAATCTTATGCGCATCTTAGCCTTGAGGCTGATATATTGGTAACAAATTTTACTCTCAAGTTCATTGACAAGCTTACTCATCGTGCTGGCACGAATTTCATGGACTATTATTGATAAATTTAAATGTTACGGGTTTTTTTAGCCAGCTAGAAAAAAGGTGAAAGCAATATAAAAACTATACAACCCGATGTAATTGGATTTTACCCCCTTTACCAAAAACTGGCCAAGGATAGAGCCAACCAATAATAGCTACATTTTCAATAATAATTTAAATTTATTAAACAAGAAATTACACCAAGATAGTATATATTATGGGCTTTGAATTGCATCATGTTTAATTAATCTCTTTTAATTTGTATTAATTTCACGGATAATTTTAATTACATTTCGATTTGCTTATTTTGCGATGATGAACTGAAGGGGACAGAAAAAAAGGATCTGGTAAATGTACCTGAATGCCATTTGGCGAGTTCTGAGAAGTGAGGACTCGGAACTGTGACTCAGTCTCTGGAATTGGTTGCGGCTGAAAGATTTTCACGGCGGCGATTCTGGGCGCCTTCTTCAGAAGCGTAAACTTGTAGGTATTCGCATCCAACGGGCTGTGAAGAAAGAGATCGGAATTATTATACACTTTAAGAATCCTCTCCACAATGGACGGCCCGGTGAGCTCGAATCGCCGGGCTCCACCCACTAAACAAACCGCAATTCTCGGCCCTTTCTGCACATTCTGTGCATCATGGTGATGGCTGATGGGTGCGTAGCTGTTGAATACGGACTTGAAAGGGTCCAAATTGGAAAACGAGACGATCACAGGGGCTGTGGTGCTTATTGGCGAGAGAGAAACATACAGAAAAAGTGAAATGGGTAAAAGGATTAAAAGCAGTAGCCTCCGGTCAAGATCCGAGATCCATCTGGAGAATTGCACCAAAATTTTTATTGGGTTTCTAATGTAATTCATCCTGCTTGAAAAAAATCCAATATTATCTTGGGTTTTGTACCCCTGGTTCTTCTTCCCATGAACCACACACAACAGTAATTAGAGAGAGAAAGTAGAACAGATATACATACACAAAATATACATTATATAATGAGAGAGAGATAGAGAGTATAAATTACAGACTTTCCAAAGATTTTGATTTTGGAAGAGCCTTTTTCTCTTTGCTTTCAGTTGGATCGTTGGAGTTTTGAATGGATTTTTTAAGTTAAATTGATGAACTTTCTGGGCTGGAGAATAAGGCGCGTATATGTGTGTGTGAATTTAGATTTTAGAACCATATTTTCCTATATTTTTATGTAAAGGTTTGAAAGGGGAAGTGATAAATTTGTTGATAAGTTAATGAGCAATTATATATTATAGTAATATGATTATCTTTATGTTCTTATTATACAAGCAATTTTTAGAGTGTTTATTAACAATTTAAATTATTAAATTATACGTTTGTAAATTTATCGAAATAAGTAAACGAAAAAATGATTTTATAAGTAGTTTATAAACATGAGCCAAATAATGCGGATGCAAAAATATATAAAAAAAAAATTAATATTGTTCGGCTTTTTTTTTTTTTTTTTTTTGGTCCAATTCTGAATATGTCCATGAGCTGAACGTAATCTAACACAATTAGTCGTATTATTCGATGCTTGTTTAACACAAGGATAACTTTTCGATTTGTTAAACATTAATTTTAATAACATATTTTATGGAATTCACAATTTTTATAATATCAATATCAATCTCACACACACACACACACACACACACATATATATATATATATATATATATATATATATATATATATTTATATTTATATTTAATCAATTTTTATCAAAATCTGCTAAAGTTTTTATTAAAAGCTTTATAAATTAACCCTTCAATCTATCTTACTAGACATGATGTAAAGATACTTTGGTAAATTGAGACGTGATGACTAAATTTTTTTTGTCTACAGATTTTTTTTTTTTTAGTAATTCTATTAATCTTTAATACCATGAGCACGAATCTAGGTGGTTGTAAGCTGTCCAAATAAATTGTAATGCATTTAAATGCAATGAACAATAAATAATAATGGTAACAATAAAATCCCAACTTCATCACACAATTAAAGACAGGTCTTTATGTTCACATAGACTGATGTTAAGTAACATTATTCGACAATAAATCAAGTTATGCTATTTATCATTACAGAACATTGTTATCATGGTTAGATGACATTGTATAATATGTCCAATAACACGAGTCTTGAATCCCTATATTTGGTTGAATATTTAACTTAAGGATTAAACTAAATGTACAAAATGGATTACTACATGCATTACTTACTACTCACATTGTATGCGGGCCCCGCGTGAATAAAATAATCCGACAATGTGATCTCCACCCTCTATTGTGAGTAGTAAGTAAATGAGTTAATAAGAGAGTGTAAGTAAGTGTAGCATGATCTCTTAACTTAATATGTTACGACATAAAATGATTATTGTTATCAGGTTTTTACTGTTACCTAAACGGGTGATATATTAGCAGTATTCTTTTACTCTGATTGAGGAGTACCTAAATCTTAAGTTGAGATATGCCATATAATTTGTTGTTTATCAATTTAATTATTGACATATCATTTTAAATTATCATGTTCAGCTTTTCTCTCATTACTCCTTATTCTTAAAAATAGGTAACATTTAAATGTAAAATGATGTGCTAATAATTAATTGTGGACAGTAAATTGAACAATAAATCTCAACGCGTAAATCTCAGTCAACGTTTTCTAAATGGGAGAGGAAAGAGTTGGACAAATACATAATTATATTTTTATTTAATGATTAATTAGAGAAATCGATAAGAATGTCCGCGGGAGAGAGGGATTAATAATGAAAGCTCCTGGCAGCGGGTTTAAGATTAAATAATGAATCATAATTAAGATATGGTTAGACGACAAGTACTTGTACCCATGTTTGGTAAGAGACTTTAATTATTTAAAATTAATGTTAAATTACTGTTTTGACCTTTTATAACTTTATTTTTGGTTTTCTGTTTTTGAGTCGTTTGTCATGTATATTTTATTCACCACCTACTTAAGGTGGAAAAATCCATGGCTGAATAAATAAACAGAAAGATGATTTTAAGTAAAAATCTATTTCTATCATATATAATCCATATGTAATTCCATTCCCTTGTTCATATTAATTGCATTAAGGGCCTTTTTATTGCAATAATGAAATTTTGGTGGAAAGAAAACGAATTTCAGGGAATTGAATTGTCTAAATCTTATTTTACTTGGAATTGTCAATTAATTATATTTGATTGATATAATTTTTCACCTGAAAAATGTTGAATTTTTCTATCTTTTGGTTTCGT
Source organism: Osmanthus fragrans (assembly GCA_019395295.1). Classification (NCBI taxonomy): domain Eukaryota; kingdom Viridiplantae; phylum Streptophyta; class Magnoliopsida; order Lamiales; family Oleaceae; genus Osmanthus; species Osmanthus fragrans. The sequence goes on from JAEDXY010000050.1 coordinate 712,546, forward strand.
TTGACTTTATTTTTCATGAAAATTGTCAATTAAAGAGATATAATTTATTATAATTTGGGATAAAATTTGTTTCAATTGCTTGAAAAATAAACCACCAAACTCATGGGAAAACGAATTCCTCAAAACCAAGGAAAAAGGGTCACGTGGGGGGGGGGGGGGGGGGGGGGGGGGGGTGAAATTTTTTTGCCTATCAAATAGTCAAAAAGGTAGAAAATGAAATTTAATTTCCATGAAAAATCTAACCTATCCAATAGGCTCTAAAATGTCCTTAACTATTTGTACATTTATGTCTCTAATTTTTTCATCACGTTCTTAACATCAACCTTTTATAATTAGAAACGTACTATCTTTGATGATTTACGTCCAAACAATTTGTTAGCGTGCTTTGAAATAAAGGGTAAATATCTAGTCGCACTTTTAATATTTACTATTTTCCTTATTTAGAAATGAAATGACGATTAAATCTTTTTGTGCACTTTTAATATAATTTTTAAATTGAAACTGAGAAAATATGCTAGTCAAATTTCGTCACAAATTTTTAAGAGATTTCATATATTATTTATCACAAATTTTGTCCTCCAACTATTGTTAACATCATTTTCATCATTCAACTATTGCTCATCACCAATTTCATCCTCCAACTAATCCTCAAAACTACTTTTAAGTATCAATTTCATTTTTAAACTATTTTTAACACCAAAATCATCCTTCAACTAATATTTATCACCAAATTCATCCTCCATCTATTTTTTAGGACACTTACGGCTTCCAACTACTGTTTATCATCAATTTAATCCTCAAACTATTGATTAGCTTCAATTTATTCCTCCAACTATTGTTTAACATCAATTTCATCCTCCATTAGAATCAAACATTAAACTAAATAATTAATTTTACATAAGCAAAATATTTATATAAATAAATAATTTAAAATCTAAAATGGAATTCATGCTAATATTTTTTAAATCAATTATTACGTACAAACGTTAATATGTATTCGTCAATGATGAAAAACTAAATTATGTACAAAATATACATTCATTTACAAAGGCAGATTCTAAATTGGGTCATAAATCAAAGCCTTAGACATATGCTATCACATATCATCATTGAAATTATTCATTGCGTATTATCGAAATATAGTGAAAAATTAATTGGTTGTGACTATACAGTAAAATCAATAAGCACAATTTAGGCTTCATTAATTGCAGCGGAAACTTTTATTTACAAAAGACGATGGGTCTAGAGTCGTTTATGTGGATTGTGGACTGACTCGACTCGACTCGATTTGAAAAAATGATTTGAAGTTGCAATTCAAATTATATATAACTCTTCTCAACCTCCCCCAGTGTCAGCATCCTATAATATCAATATGAGTGTCATATTGAGATAGAGGAGTAAAAATGGGGCTGAACATATAATAAATTCGTACAAAAAGTATGTTCATTTCACGAATACAAAGGGATTTTTTTTTTTTTTTTTAATTTTTAATTTTTATGTTTGTGGTCATATTTCAATTAAAAAATCGAGACCCTATCTCATAAAATTGAAATTTTAAAATTCATCAAGATCTGTATGATGCATTTCAAGCAGCATAATTAGTATGTGTTGGAAACTAAACCAAGAATTAGCTAGAAAATAATTTTTTTTCTTTAATTCAATCACCCTAATCTTTGTTACATGTTCACAATCACATGTATGTTATAATTATGAAAAATAGATTTAAAACTTACCCAAATCGATATTCCATTTCTTGATTGGATTTGAATCAAGAACTTCCACCTTTTCAATTAACGAAATTCAAGTTTTTGATTCGATAATTGGCACTCCTAACATTATCTATATATCATACAAGAAGATAATGAAGATGCCACATAAGTTGACATGACAATGGCGCGTTCCAAGATGACCATACAAATATATAAATATGCAACCAAGAAGCTGGGTTTGTTTGTGTGCAGGGGCGGATCTAGGAACATTATTTAGTGATGGTGAGATAGAATTATTTAAAAATTATAGGTTAAAATTATGAACTAAAAATTATGAGCTACTTTGTAAATATAAAAAATTAAGGGCCCAGTGGGTGCTATTCCTTAATGGGTCCGCCCCTGCTTGTGTGATTACGAATGCAAGGAAGCAATATTCACAGAGTTTAATTTCAGTATTGTCAAACGATTTTTCTTAAGTTCAATTTAGGTTATATTGTATGTGGCTCATATAGAGTGTAACACATATTTATTAGGAGAAATAGGTCGATGTCGGAGCGGAGTGAAGGGAGCGGAGCGCACTGAATGGAATATAATCCTATTATTCAATCAATAATAAAAATTATCTCCGCTTCACTCCCTGTAGGCAGTGGCGGACGCAGACATTCGGAGTTAGTGGGGCACAATATAACTTATAAAAAAATTACAAAAAAATTTAAGTATTTGATATCTTATTTTGATTGTTTTCTACGAGTTTTTATATAATACTCCATAATTACATCATTTTCGATACTATCAAATACATATTTCTCAATAATCACAAAATAAATATCACAATTGCCTAAATATTTAAGTTATTAAGTTTAACGGTTTCATAAATCACAATCTCATTAATAATGCTATATCTATTTTGAATCGTTAATGCAGTCCCAACTAAATCTCACAAATCACAAAAATCATAAATTGATCGGAGCCACCGAACGGGAATTAAATCACAAATCAATTATCCATCAATAGATTTACAAATCACATATTCGCAAATCAAAAATTCACAAAAATCAAAAATTGACCGAAGCCATCGAACACGAATTAAAATCAGAACAATATACTAACCTTAATACTATCTTTTCTCCAAGCCAATCAAAGAGAGAACCACCACAATAAATGCACATTTACTTCAATTGTGAATCCAAAAACATTACCCACATTGATTACCGTTACCCTCTCTCTCTCTCTCTCTCTCTCTCTCTCTCTCTCTCCATTGGGTTACCGTGAATTTCAAACACAGAAACCAGAAGAAAATAAAAATGAAACTTTCAAGAAATAGCAGTGATCAAGAATGAAATTACCAAAAGACAGTAGTAGTGGAAAACACTGCCAAAATTCCAATCGAAGAAGCTTCAAACAAAACAGGAATAAGAAATTGAGTCGCGATATAAAATTGCACAAAATAGGAATAATCTCCTTACTTTTTCAAGTGTATTGTTGTTTTGTTTTGCCGTTTGTATCGTTGAAATGCCGGTGGAGGAAGTCGAGTCAGGGGTGGATCGAATTGCTGGGTTTTGCTTCAAAGTTTGGATTTGGGAGCGACAAAGCCAGGAGATGGAATTGAATTGAGAGTGGTATGGTTTATTGCATTGAATTTCAATTTGGTAATGGCTTTCTTTGGATTGGAATTTGGACGGTTTGGGATTCTTTAAATTGGGAACTGGATGGGTTTTTTGATTACTCCTTTTTCATCATTTTCGACTTTAAAAAAAAAAACTTTTTGGTTGGTCACGTGACCCACTGGGACCAACTGTAGGTCCGCCAGTGCCTGTAGGCATATTGTCGAACCCTGTTAAATCCCTTTACTGCCACTTCTCTATCGTTTATCATCTAATTGTTGCGTATAAATTTCAACTTGCTTTTATTCCATACTAAAATTCCCGAGCTTGTTATCACAAACTCATACGCCTTAATTCAGTTTGATAATCTTTGATTTTGCTGAATCTTGTGCTCTTACTATTTCGAGTGGCAGTTTCTCAAATGCACTTATGTAAATTTTTATTTGATACATCCATATTTTCATATAATATAGGTTATGTTGCCCACAAAGAATAGAAATCACGATTAAACTAACAAATCAAACATATTAAAGAATTAAAAGAGCAAAAATTAAAATGAATACAAGGATTTTTTTTTTCTGACTAGATCTCATAGGCCACTTCCAATACCTAATCAAAATGACAACCAAGGATACAAATGCCAAATTACATAGATAAAGCTAATTAAGACTTGTTGACCACCGATCTCCGACCTCACTTGAGTTTTACAAAAATATTGTAAGCACCTCACTCTTGCTTATTTAGGACAGGTCTTCAGTTTAGTTCGGATCTCAACCGCCGTAATCCTCAAAGACACAATGATTACGTGTTCTCTACACCTTGTCAAATCATATTGTCAGCCTGTCATACTTATAAAGAATGGTGTTAGCACCGATCACCTACAATTCCTCCTTATCCTGCAACAGATAATCATTTCCTGGCTTACTGGTGTATTGTCGTGACACGATGATAATCGACCTCATTAGCCAATCATAAAGAAGATCGACGGCACACCATCCGAGTTCTGTACTGTAGCTGATTAGATTGATATGTATATAATTCCATGTAATTTGTGCTTAAGTCAATCTATAAATAGAAATAGGGCTTTAAGTTAAAGGACATGTCTTTCTGGGAATATAATTCTCTCTCTTTTTCATTATTCTAGCAATTAACCTCATAAAAATCACCAACTAACACGACAAAGAACAATATTAGTAATTCTGAAGCAATAAACAACCCGCATTACCAACAAAAGTGCATTTTTTTTTCCTAAAAGTAGGCTCAAAACTGTGCTTAGGATTTTTTGACGTCAATAGTTTAGCGTTAGAAGGAGGGCTTCCCAATTATGCAAAGCAGATCCATTGCTTCCTAAAAAAACCATGAGTCACGATTCTACCTTGGAGGGCCAGTCACACACTCCCAAATGAAACTGGCGATCCACGCAACCCACGAGGGAGACAAGATCAAACTGAACTAAGCAGCCCCCAAATAACTGCCTTAAGAGAGGCCACAGAAAAGTTAACAAATGTGGTCAATAAATTGGAATGAAACCAGGCTCACCATTCCCCACCCAGTACCGAGCTAGAGTCCTTAGTAAGGGGAAGGATTGGATGACTTTCCACTAGGAGATCCTTTCACTTTTCGAAGGGGGAATCCTCCAAAAGTCAAACTGACGAAGTCAAAAGTCTTCCTCCAGCAACGGAACCAATCACTAGAAATGGTGGCAGTGTATTCAACAGGTTAGGCTTCCAGCACTCGTTGACACCCAAAAAAAATGAACGCTGAACCTAATCTGAAACGCTCATTTGAGCAGATAGAACCTAAAATAAGCGTTTTTAGAAAACGCATTGCCGATCTAGAAGCCAGAAATCAAGGAGGACTGCAAGAATATCTCACTAATTGTCACTTCCCCTTTATAAAAGACATCCTTGCCGAGTCTCTGCCCAAAAAACTGAAGATACCTCAACTTACCGCATATGAAAGGGAAGGAGACTCCCTTAGTCATTTAGACAAATGCACTTCGTGGATGGAACTACAAGGGACAAGTGACGCCATCATGTGCCACATGTTTCCCCTGACCCTGGGGGACAAAACACAAATGTGGTTCAGGTGACTATACTAAAGGTCCATAAAAAATTGGAACGACCTGGCTATGACCTTCCTATCTCAATTTATGGGATTCAAGGCTAGAACTACACCTAAAGAACGACTGGTAAGCATCAAGCAAAGGAAAAGTGAATCACTCAAAAGATATCTCAGCAGATTCAATAAACAATCCATGGAAGTCGAAAAATATCCGACGATGCTGTCCTCATGGCAGTCCTCTCCGGACTAAGGCCTAGAACGAGGTTATGGTGGTCAGTACACGAGGATGGACCCCAAACATACCACAAATTCCTTAATCGAGCTAAAAAACACATAAGTGCAGAAGAAGTGATGTCAGATCAGGAGGATGCAAGAATGATCCCTAGGCTACAAGCTCTGCAAAGGAGAAAAAGATGGATAAATGTATCCCACCTGAAAGGAAAAAAGACAGGAGAGACTGGGATTACCCTAAACCTCATCCATACAAGTTCCACGAATACCATCCACTAAAAGCCACATTGGAAGAAGTTTTTCGGCAAACAGGAGACAAGGAAGTATTTTGCAAACTAGCATTCCAGAAAAAATATCTTTGATTCGCCGAGGTCGTTTGTAAGAGTTTGTAGCTAAAGCAGGTGATTTAGACCGAACTCACCCTCAGCGACCTCAACAACAAGAGCAAGGTCAACGTGTCCATCCAGCCGCCCATGATCGAAATCCATCTCCTCGAGCTGAGATCAAAATGATGATCGACAACAATTAGTTTATCGAAGGATCTGGGAGAGAACAATGCAAGCAAGCTTGAAAAGCTCGCGTATGGAAGAACTACGATGTGGGCAGTCCAAAGTTCAACCTTGACGCAATAACGGATTTCGAGTGGTTCTAGTTTTCAGAAGAAGACTCTTAAGGAATTTTACAGGACCAAAGCGATTCCCGGGTAATCACCATGCTCGTGGTTGGAATGCATGTACACTGAACACTTGTGGACAACGGGAGCTCGATCAATGTACTGTACTCCCAAACTCTAAAGCAGCTGGAGATATCAGAACATTACCAGTAGCCGTATCCCAGGAAATTACAAGGATTCTTAGGAGATCACATCGAAACTAGAGGTCAGATCGTCCTGATTATGGAGCTAGGTAAAATATCCCAACAAAGAAGAATTCTAGCCGACTTCTTGGTGGTTGATTTGCCCTCTAACTACAATTATTGCGTGATTTTTGCCCGGGTCGGGTTGGTTCGGGTCCGGTTCGAAATTTTTGCCCAGCCCTACTCAAGGCGGCTACGTCAATCTACCACTATTGTGTGAAGTTCCCCACCCCATGTTGGGTTGAAATTGTGCTTGGAAATCAAGCAGAAGCAAGAGCATGCAACATTGATTTACCCAGGTCCCATATCTGCATGTTGGGGAACAAACAGAATGTGCACACTCGAGAGGTAAGGCTAAAAAGATCGATTGTTGCCGACTTCTCTGAGATCGGTATAATAGAAAAACATCGCAGGGGGCCTATGGATGACCATCTGTCTTTCAACAACAACGAAACAGACTCCCATCCATATCCTGGGGTCCTGGTAATCTCAATGCCAGTTGCCGGAGTCATCGTACCCAGGGTCTTGGTTCATACCGAAAGCTCTCAACATACTGTACGCCAGCATGCTGAATGGATGGGTATCCCATTCACTTCTTACAACCTTATACAAACATGATTCTTGGACTGAACGGAGCTTTAACCAGGGCAAAAGGATCAATCAAATTCAAAGTTGACGTCGGAACAACGACATGTCGAGTTAAGATGAACATTAAGTTTGTCATGTTCGATTCTATATCTCCCTTTGACGCCATCATGGGACAGCCCCTGTTATTCAGCCTTAGAGCTGCGGTGTCCTTGTACCACTATTCACTCAAATTTCCAACACCCCATAGTGTGGGTGAAATTAAAAGAAACAAAGACCTTGCTAAAAAATGCCAGATGGAGGATTTATCCAACCAATCAAAATACAACTCCAGGAGTGTATATGGTATTCTCATCATAGCACGACCTCGGTCCATTAGATCCGCGCTAAAAAATTAAAGGAGAAGAACTTGTGGAAGAACTGGACAATGTATCAGTTTGTGAAAATGACCCATCAAAATAACTCAACGTAGGGCATGAATTACAGCCACAAATTCGAAGTCACGTCATACATTTCCTTCGACAGAATCTCGACGTCTTCACCTGGAGTCATAAAGATATGGAAGGAATTGACCCCGAGATTGCCTGCCACCGACTGCACGTGGATCACTCTATTCGATCGAAGCAACAGAAATGACGCCCTCTGAACCCTACGAGGTATGGAACACTAATCAAAGAAGTACAAAAGCTACCCCGCAACGGGTTCATTCGGGAAGCTCGGTATCCTGAGTGGATAGTTAATCCCGTGCTAGTAAAAAAGAGTAATGGGGATTAGAGAGTGTGTATTGATTTCACCAACCTCAATAAAGTCTACCCAAAGGATAGTTATCCCTTACCAATGATAGATCAAATGGTTGATGCCACGGCTGGACATAAGTTACTTAGCTTCATGGATGCGTACTCAGGATATAATCATATACCCATGTATGAACCCGACCAGGAGCACACCTCGTTCATTATTGATCGTGGTCTTTACTGCTACACGGTGATGCCTTTTGGGCTCAAGAATGCTGGAGCCATGTACCAATACCTCGTAATTCTATGTTAGACCAACAGATTGGCAAAACTATGGAAGTATACATCGACGAAATGATGGTAAAAAGTACTGAGGCCAAAGATCATTGCCAGCACCTTGCTGAAATGTTCAAGATCATGAGAAAGTACAAAATGAAGCTAAATCCAAGGAAGTGTGTCTTTGGCGTAAGCTCGAGAAAGTTCCTAGGATACATGGTGAATTGTCGAGAGATCGAAGCTAACCCTGAAAAGAGACGGACTGTGATTGAAATGAAAGCACTAACCAGGCCCAAGGAGAAGCAAAGTCTGACTGGAAGAATTGATGCGCTTAGTCATTTTGTATCGAAGTCAAGAGATCGATGCAAGCCATTTTTCGATACACTGCGAGTAGGGAAAAAGTTTGAATGGACCCCTGAATGTCAAAGTGCTTTCGATGAGCTGAAAAGACAGTTAGCTCAATTGTCGGTCTTATCAAAACCAAATTTGGGAGAAGTTTTAATAATGTACCTCACCGTGTCGGAACACGCTATCAGCGCCATCCTAGTAAGAGAGATAGAGGAAACGCAACATCCTGTCTATTACACCAGCAAAACACTCTATGATGTTGAACTGCGTTACTCTCCACTGGAAAAGTTGGCCTATGTCGTAGTCATGGCAACTAGGAAGTTGAGATCGTACTTCTTGGAGCATCTTATTGAGGTATTGACCAACTTCCTGTTGAGACAAACTTTGCAAACACCTGATACCTCTGGACAAATGGTCAAGTGGCAGTTGAGCACGGTTAGTTTGAGATCAGATATAGACCCCGTACCTCCATCAAGGGTCAGGCCCTCATTGATTTTGTGGCAGAATTTAGTGACAAACCACACTTGGAACTTTTGTAGGACGCTAACTGGAAGCTCTTTGTGGATGGTTCCTCCACTGAAGTAAGGTCTGGAGAAGGAGTAGTTCTAGTTAGCCCAAGTCGACACCTATTCTTTGAAGCTCTATCCTTTGACTTCAAAACCTCCAACAACGAAGCCGAATACGAGGACTTAATAGCCGGAGTGAGAATGGCCAAAGGATTGGGAATCACTTGCTTGGTAATACACATCGACTCTCAACTAGTAGTTAACCAAGTTAATGAGGCTTATCAAGCAAAGGAAAAAATGATAAACAACTATTTTCAGATCGTAAGGAGAGACTCAGAAACTTCGAGTCCGTCCAAGTACAAAAGATCTCCCGATCTTAGAACAGTCATGTTGATGCTCTGGCTCGATTGGCCACTACCGAAGGGACAAAAGCATTTGACAGCATCCCTGTAGGCAGAACTGAAAATCCTGCCATTGAAAAAGTTAAGGTAACATCCATGATGATAGATTACATGCCGACCTGGATGGACGATGTTGTTTCTGATCTAAGATCAGGAACATGCCCCGAAGATCCTACTGAGGCAATAAAACTTTGAATTAGGTCGACAAGATACACTTTGATTAATGATAACCTTTATAAACGAGGATACTCGACTCCTTTGCTAAGATGTTTAAGAAGGAAGAGGCAACATATGCCTTGCAAGAGGTACACTAAAGCATGTGTGAAAACCATTCCGGTGGGCAATCTTTGGCCTAAAAAGTCATATGCCAAGGGTATTTTCTAGCCCTCACTGAAAAAGGATGCACTTGAATTTGTGTGAAAGTGCGTTTCGCTCCAATCATCAGGGCACCACCGCAAGAGCTTAATCCTATAATTGCTCCTTGGTCCTTTGTAAAATGGGGGGTCAACCTGATCGGCCCAATGCCCACAGGAAAGGGAGGGACCAAGTTTGCTATTGATTACTTCACTAAATGGGCTGAAGCAGAACTACTTGTCAAGTTTACAAAACAAAAAATCACTAACTTCATCGGGAAGTCCATCGTGTGCCGATTCGGGATACCTTATTATATTGTGACGAATAAAGGGAATTAGTTCGACAATGCCCATTTCACAAAATTTTGTGAAGAACTCGGCATTAAAAAGTATTTCTCCACTCCAAACTACTCACAGGCTAATGGCCAGGTTGAGGCCGTCAATAAGATTATCAAACATACGTTGAAGGCAATGCTTGATACTCTTAAAGGAGGATGGGCTGAATAACTCCCTAGCATTTTGTGGTCGTACCGTACTACACCAAGAACCAGCATAGGAGAAACTCCATTTTCCTTAGTCTTTGGTGTTGAAGCTATGATTCCCTTGGAGATCGAAATTCTATCATTTTGCACAACAACCTACACTGAAGTTGAAAATGATCTTGTCCTTCAAGAAGAATTACACTTAGTGGAGGAAAAAATGAGTGAAGTCAAACTTAGAAATGCTGTGTATAAGCAACACAACAGCAGTTATTACAATAAGAAGGTACGAAAATGGGAATTTTAAGCAAGAACTCTTGTATTAAGAAAGGTTTTCCTCACAACAAGAGAGGTCGGATTAGGACCCCAAGGTCCTAACTAGGAAGGACTTTACAGGGTGACTAAAGTCCTACTTGGGGGGCTTACGAACTGGAAGATATGGAAGGACGAGCCCTATCTCATCCTTAGAATGTCAAGCATCTTTTAAAGTATTATCAGTAAAAGGAAGATCCATTGTAATTTGCATGCTTGACTATGATAACTACTGCAATAACACATTTCTTTTATTTTAAAACAATGTTAGAACTAGCCTCAACAAACTCGTTCTCAAGTGAGACCGATATAAGGTTGCATGTGCTGCAACACTTAGGTAAATTTCCTCTCAAGGAAATCCATACGATCTCACTCTCAAGTGAGACCGATTTAAGGTTGCATATGCTGCAACACTTAAGTAAATTTCCTCTCAAAGAAATCTATATGATCTCATTCTCAAGTGAGACCGATCTAATGTTGCATATGCTCAACACTTAGGTAAATTTCCTCTCAAGGAAATCCATATGATTTCACTATCAAGTAAGATCGATCTAAGGTTGCATGTGCTGCAACACTTAGGTGGGTATCCTCTCAAATAAATTCACGTGATTTCAATAATAATTAAAAGCAAAATCATAAATAACCATGAAATTAATGACTTCAAAATTCAAAAGCAGCCAATGTAATAAAAACAGTGTTTCGAAATACAAGAATAACTAAAAGACTGGGAGGTCCTGAAGAACAGAAGCATCATCTTCTAAGTCCTCATTAGCTGGGGAGATGTGAACTCCCACTGCTTTCGACAGCTTGTGAAGTTCTTCTCTCTGCTCATTCAAAGCCTCATTTAGGAAGGTAACGTCAAAGTCTGGCCTCTCCCTGCCTATCTGTTTCACCACCTCTTTCAAGGCCACCACATAAGCGTCCTGAGCCAGTGCCTCAAATTTAAAAGAGGCTCTCCAAGCATCCACCACTCCGTAGCCTTGGCCTCTGTCTCTTCAGCCCTATTTTTCACCCTTGCAGCTTTTTTCTCAGCCTCATCAACACGAACTCGCTCTGCTTCTGTCGGAGCTTGCTCTCCTTCGGCCCTTTTCTTTTCGGTCGTAGCTTGATCGTTGGCTTTCTCCCTCCATATTTTCAAGGCTTGGTTATCATCCAAAAGGCTTAGCTCTAAGGCTGCCTTCGCTTCCAGCTCCACACCCATTTCTTTCTCAACATACCTCACCCTCTCTGCCTCTATACTGTCATGGAGGTTTAGGGCTTGGTCCTTGACCTCGAGCAGTTTGTCCAGTTCAGCCTTTACCTAATACAAACATAAAACTCGGAGTTAAAAACCAATCATTGAAATACATTTTTTTAAAGCACACGAAGATCAGTACACTAACTTTGTGAGCCACGGATATCATGTACAAGACCAATCTGTGGCTATGAAGTTGAGCAGAGACAATAGCTTTCCCAACTGGCGTGTCGGCCAGAAAGGTCTGCTCCCTCTCCTTCCAGCTCCTGGTAAGAAGGTTAGCTGATTCTCGTAGAGGAGGAGGGAGTGCGACAGTTACCTCTTTAGCTGGTGATGGTGCTTGTAAGAAATCTAAAAATATTTCAGGTCGGTACACCAGCAAGACGTCCAAACTTGGCCTCTGAAGGTCAGGACACTCCCATTGAGACCTGGCCGAGTTGGATGCACTGGCGAATGGAGGAATATGAGATGGCAAAAGTGCCACAATCATGGCTACAGGTATCGACTCTCGCTCCTGAGGTAAAGCTGCAACAGTTGTCATCGCCTGTGGCACCTTAGAGCGCATTATCTTCAACTGAAGAACCTCCTCTTCTACCTCAGCCTCAGTTGAATGGCTGACGACCTCAACCGGGGACTTTTTCTCTTTTTTTTCCCTTCTGGGCAGCTGCAACCTTTGTTTCCTTTATCCAAGCATGTCTATATCTTAAGCTGTACATATAAACGAATAAAAGTCAATACTTAATAGTCCAAAAGGATCAATTGTGGTACATACAGTATAATTTTAGTCCTTACATGAAGTGGGTAGGATGGAAGTGGATGTTCCTACTGCTATCGAGCTTGGAGAAACAGCTCGGAATAACCTTGCTTGGAAAAGATTAGAGTCAAAAATCACGAACTTGCAGGACCTCTGTCTCTTAGGCAAAGTACTTATTACCTCAGCTCGCCTCTTAGTCGCCGAAGTTAATGTAGCCTTCTTGTAAACTGCAAAAAAATGCACAAGAGAATGTTAAAAACTTTCTTGGTCAGATTAGTAAACAATGAAAGACTTTCAGTTACATAGTGAATAATAGAGAGTAGGAACAACATCCTTACTATTCACCTCGATAGGGTGAAACTGCCAATGTCCCAGTACAAAGAAGAAATCCTCTTTCCATTTCTTGATTGAAGAAGGGGTATCTAGTACCAAGAAATCCCCAGGCCTAGGCCTAACACTAATGTACCACCACCCAGAGTTCTTCATGTCTTCTTTGAATGTAAATAGAGAGATAATTTGTTCCACAATGAGTTTGGGATTCCCTAACTAGTTCTATAAGATTCGGGTGGCTATTATTGTTCGCCACCCATTAAGATACAACTAGGGGGGAACTATACCCCAGAAAGATAGGAACTTTCAAATGACCCTAGGGAATGGGAGCCTAAGGCCGACATTCAAGATTGTCGAATTCAAAGCCACGCATCCTACAGGTGGAGCGTTAGCTCGATCATTTGGCTTGGGGATAACTAGCTCAATCGAACTAGGGATACAGTACTTCAACCTCCAGCTCACCAACATGTCACCCGTTACTACTAACCTATAGGAGCTCGCCACCCACACCTCTAAGCTATTCCATTCACCTTCTCCACGAAACCCGAGCTAATTCCCCTCTCAGAACCCTCCGAATCTATTCCCATCTCTTCAGGATGACCTAAATCTGTCGGGTTCACTACTGAAATAGGGACTGGGTAAAGATCTCCTGAAAACCTGAGGACGACCTAGAGGAAGAGACCGATTCTTCCTGTTGGTTACCCTAAGAATAAACCCTAGATTCGTCCGAACTCATTCTGAAGTCGAAGTTATAGAAACAAAGAAAAAAAGTAGACACTCCAATCTAGGAAAATCGTGCCGAGAGAGTTGTCTTGTTTTCACAAAAGGATATGTGTAAGCGCTAAAGTGGTGAAATGAAAAAGGAAATGAGATTTAAAATAGTGGGAAGATCAACAGTCACCATCTGGACTGTTAGATGAAGAGATGGAGGGAAAACTAAAGGTTCAGATTCACCTAAGCCAAAAGACGTAGTTTTGGCAAAACTTCCATAGAAAGCCACTTAACAAGTGTGAGACAGCTCACCAATGTGAACGTATGACACATGGTGACCTTTCAAAACGATCTGTATGTACCTTAGAGAAACGGACTAACCGCGTTTTAAGGTCAGCACATCCCAAAAAGAAGCCCTAACCTGGGGGTATCTGTTGACCACGGATCTCCGACCTTACTTAGGTTTCATAAAAAATATTGTAAGCACCTCGCTCTTACTTAATTTAGGACGGATCTTTAGTTCAGCTCGGATCTCAACCGCCGTAATCCTCAGAGACACAATGATTGCCTGTTCTCTACACCCTGTCAAATCATATTGTCAGCCTATCATACTTGTAAAGAATGGCGTCAGCACTGCCCATGTCCACTAATCACCTACAATTCCTCCTTATCATATGACAAATAATCATTTCGTGGCTTACTGGCGTATTTTCGTGACATGATGTTAATCGACCTTATTAGTCAATCATAAAGAAGATCGGTGGCACACCATCCGAGCTCGGTACTATAGCTAATTAGATTGACATGTACATAATTCCATGTAATTTGTGCTTAAGTCATTCTATAAATAGAAAACAAGGCTTTAAGTTAAATGACATGTCTTAAAAGTTGGCTCAAAATCATGCTTAGAATTTTTTTACATCAACAAGACTTATCTTTAAAATATTCAAACAACCCCTACAATTACTGTTCACCAAGAACATTAAAATGCTAATTTGACTTATTTTTCAAACTAACTAAAACAAAGAACATACAATTCTTATTAATCTCACAACAAGTAAGAAACCAAAAATTAGAAGAAGAAGATTAGAATCTGAAATGAATGTTTCGAAAGAGAAGACGAAGAAGAACACAAAGGCCGCAAACAATTTTCACGATTAACTACACTGAAGCTAGATGAAGAGTTTTAAGCTTAAAAAGTGCAAGGTTCAATTTTATAATTAGCAAAATTAGTAATTTTCGAATTTGTAATTGATAATTTTTTTAGTCAAAATTATGTCCTAATTGAATTGTATTAGGAGTAGGCGTGGGCATGGGCGTGGATTGGGTTATGTCGATTTTTTTCCCAACCCAAACTCAACCCAACTTGGTCGGTTTGCTCAAAAATCAACCCAACCCAACCTAATTATTGATTTAAATACAACCACACCCAAACCAAACTTGATCGGTTTGGGTTGGGTTGGTCGGTTTGGGCTTCGACCCAATTAAAGTTGGATCCGATTTATTTGTTAAATTTGGATAATTTTTTAGGGTTTGAAATTACTTGAAAACCTCCACTTTTTAAATACACATATAAGGAATTCTTTCTGAAAATAATGTATAAATAAGTTTAAAATTTATGAAGCATTTTTTTTTACAATTTTTTGGAATTCATTCATTTGATCATTTTATCTTTAACTTTTATTTTATTATCAAATAACATTGCATTTGTAAATTGCGTTCATGTGAATCGGTATATGGGAAGAAAATTGATGTTTATATATTATAAGTCATTCTCTTATCTTTACTATTATCTCTATTTAATTTTTTTCATCTTAGATATTAATTTTTTAATTTATCGGGTTGGGTTGAGTTTTAATTCATAACCCGCGACCCAACCCAACCCAACCTCAAATTCAATTTTTCAACACAACCCAACCCAATTGAACTTAAAAATCCAACCCAAACCGGTCGGTTTGGTTTGGGTTGGTCGGGTTGAGCGGATTGGGTTGAGTTTTGCCCAACTCTAATTAGGAGTTTATCGAGTTGTAATCAAAGTAAAAATAGGATTTATTAAGTTCAATACATAGTAAAAACAGTTTAGGGCTGATAGAGTCCTTGGATGAGTCAAAAATATTCAAGAAGATCACATATGATCAATGGAATGCAATTAGAAATTAAAAGAGTATCAAAGTATAACACAAGTTTTGCTCCAAATTTTTAGTCATAGGTTGTGATACATTGTTCACATAGTAAACATTGGAACTAGAAAAATGTTACTTCTAGACATTGTATCTCTATGCATTAGTTTTTCAATGCACTTTGAATCACCTCAATTTGATATCAGAAGATAAAATTAGGATAAAAATACTAACTGCTCAGAGATTGCTCTCCAAACTCCGACCTAGGCGCTTGAGCAGCATATAAATATGAGGAACAGTAACATTCATTTTTAAGTTGATTTTAAGTTCATTTTTATCCGAAAACTATTCATTATAAATATATAGTCCATGGTCTGTCCCAAAGTGTGTTGAATCATTATTTTGCCTTGAAGATCTTATTATTGAAAATCACAAACACATTCCTTTGATTATTAGATTCAACACAATATTCATATATTAATCATAAACATTATTCGAACATTTGTTGAGCCTTGAATTAAGTCAAGAAAACATACTTAGAAATCCAAATCCATATTCCAATCTCCAGTGGCGGATCTAGGATGCTGAGTCAGCTAGAGTGGCCATTGACCCTTTAGGCTGCAATACAACCCAAAACAATGAGAAAAAAATACACTAAAACGTAAAAGTCATATACATTTTAAAATATAATTTAATACAACCTAAAATAACGAGGAAAAAAACGCATTTTCCAATCATATATGCATGATCAAGTTTCAATTTTTTAACAAACTCAAGTAAGATAAGATGAAATTTATACGTAAAGTATGATTAAATGGTAAATGCAAGCTTCGAGCTTAGACGAAGGTTATGCAAAATTTTGAACATAATGATTTTTAGAATTAGAATAATTTTTAATCTCAAAAGAAAAAAATATTTTTCGAACTCTTAAAAGAATAAAAAATAATATTTAGATTGTCCAAATTTGAATTTTATAAGATAAATTGATAAAATCTAACAATAAAAGTATATATATATATATTATGAAGTAATAATTTGTGTCAATAAATTTTTTAAAGAAATTATTTCGAAAATGAAAACTAATAATATATAATTGTTTAGTCATTATTTATTGTATTAAAAAATTAAACAAAAAAGAGGGAGTACATGGAATTGAACCCCATACTTCTCACATACAAAGTGACCCCTCTATCACATGAGCTACATTCCCTTCTGTTGAAGGCCAGTACAATTATTTGTTAATATTTAATTATTATTTAACGTGTTTAAAAATTAAAAGGAGTATTGTTGAAAGGAATCGAATCCTTATCACTACGTGAAAAAACGAATGCCCGTCCATAACAGTACACCGTTTCGTTCAATTTTGACACACACACACACACACACACACACACATATATATATATATATATATATATATATATATATATATATATATTAGAAGATAAACTTAAAGAGCCGAGTAGTAGATTGAATGAATTAAGGGTTGAGAAATAATCCTTAGATGTTGTGGTTAAATCTCTTATGAGTGATCTCGAGAAATCTAATATCCAACTTCAATCTTTTGTTGATGGTTCTAACAAGCTTGACAACATATTAGAATTTCAAAAACCAGCTAGGAATAGAGGAGATGTAGGATTTAAATATACAAATTTTCATACCACTTCCTCTTCTAAAAACAAAGTGTACCTGCCTCGATCAAGTTAGGCTCATCCCCACGTATCACCGTTTTAGTAACTTATGACACATAAAACCTGGGTGTTGTAAACGCTTGAGTAGGACCAACTTTGTATCTACCTCTAACAAACATAAGAGTGTAGGAGCCTGATGATCGAAATCATCTGTACAACATAGATTTCCTTCACCTAAGGTTCAAAATTTGAAACTTAGAATAGATCCTAGGTTCATTCCCATATGTCATAATTGTGGTGTTTTAGGTCATATTAGACCTAAGCGTCGTAAGTTCTTAATTAGGAACAAAAAACTAGATTTAACTACTCATGTTAGATTCTTGACTAATCAAGCGAGTCACTTGACTGATTTAATGACTCAATTGACTAACCTTTATCTAACAAGGTTTGGGTTAAAAAAAAGTGTACTCATAGATCAAAGTGACATTAATTGCAACATCACTCGTGTTTCTCTTTATACCGAGAGCACTTGTTTGCCTCATTGTGTAGATTGTTAAGTATATGCATCCGTCGTATTCATGATAACTACTTATTTATGCATGCAATCTATACTTTTCCTTTAAAAAAATTTTAAAATGTAAAAAAAAAAAGAAAAAATGATTTTTCTGGACATGTTAATTTGTTATTAAGTACTAATATAATTAATGAGTAACTAATAAAGTTTCTATTAACTTTATTTAGAACTTATTTGGAGTACTTGATATAGCTTATTACAAGTATTATCTGCACTGCACATATTAAACTCTTGTGAGTGAGTTTTGATCGCATGTGTGATTTGGATGGCGGTCATCTGTGTTGAGGGTTGACTTTAAATATGGAATGACCTTTGACTCGTTGACCTAAACTCTTGTATATTCTCCATAAAAGAAAAGAGTGTTGAGTTTCAAAGAAAAATATTTGAATTACTTAAATATAGTGAGACAATCATATACTTTTCTTCATAGCCTATGTGACTTGAGTAATTAAGCCTTAAGAGTATCTAAATACATGGTGTCCTATAAGTCACTGACTTTGGAGTCATCGACCTAAAACTCATTACATGGATCATGTAGAAAGCTTAATATATATATCTCACAAATAGGGAGAGAGAGAATTATTTATACAATTAAATATGAGTTATTTAATTTAAAAAGGTCTTAGGAGTAATGGATTTGCCTCACAATTTGAAAAATATATTCATCCACCAGTGATTCTTTGCATATAATTTCTTATTGATTTAAGATTTTAAAACTTGCTTAAATGAGTTTAATGGCATTTGTCATACACCAATAGCCTATACAATTTACTTCATTTAGGTTTAAAATAAGTTATGTGAAAAAGTTTGCTGTTTATGAAATATATATGCATTAGTAAGCAAAATACTATTCATGATGGTATATTTTAAAAAAAAAATCATGAAAAAAAACTGTTGTCGCAAAAGAAATGAATCTTTTCTCCTACCACATGTTTGCATATGTATATTTTCTAACTCATTACTCTCGGTAATAATTATGTTTATTATTTTTCATTTGTTATTCGTAACAAAAATGGGGAGAGATTAATATCTATTTCAAAGAGTTGAGTATTAGAGTTATGGGGGTGAAATTTTTGAACAGTTTTATTTTATTTGAAGATTGGATATGAGTTGGGGAAATAAGCTATCAATTTTTTCTCATATTGATATTATGTTTGATTTGGTGTTTTGTCTAATATCGATATCATGTTTTGAGTTTCTAGTTCTATTTTATTATTTGTCAATATCCTTTTGCTTTTCACGTGGTATTGCTCTTTCTATGTGTTTTAGGAAATAAGTTGACAAAATAGTTGAAGTAAATTTTGGACATTGAGTTTTTTGGTAGATTTTTTATTTGACTTTGATTTTGAAATAAATAATTTTGTCACGGGATATCAAAGGAAGAGATTGTTAAAGGTCCAATTTTGTAATTAGCAAAATTAGCAATTTCCAAATTTGTAATCGACAAAGTCCTTAGTCAAAATCACGTCTTAATTGAATTGTATTGAGAGTTTATCGAGTTGTGATCAAAGTCAAAATAGATTTATTATATCCAATTTGTAGTAAAAATAATATGGGATTGATAAAGTCCTTGGAGTAAAAAATGTCCAAGAAAATCACATATGATCAATGAAATGCAATTAAAAATCAAAGGTGTAACGCCCCAAATTCTATTAACTCAAAGCGCTACTTAAGTCGAAATAACCTGTAAATGAGCATTCTCAATAGACGCTAAAATGCGTAGGTATATCTATATATTTTAAAACTATAGCAAATTAGGACAAAATGCGGAAACGTCCTTTGAATAATTTACTCACATCCAAGTGTCAATACCAAATATGATGAGCAAGGTGCCAAGATTTGCAAAAATACTAAAATTTGAGATTTAATGTCAAAATGGAAACCAACTATTAAAATACTTGTTTCAAAACTTATAAATTAAATGGTCTATCATTTAATCAAGATTGCCCCGCTCATTGCCTTGCCGAGCTCCTTAACCTGAAGGGTGGAAAAATATTGGGGTGATCATAACGAATTATACTCAGTGGAGTAACAATAATCAGTCCAAGTTAAATCTAAACATGAAATCAAATGATGAATATAATACCAATACAATATACTGTAGAGATATGTATTGTGGGACATTCCCAATGACTCAATTACGATCCCGGACCTATTTACGGTCCCTGACAACATGTTATTAGCGCTTAACAAATTTTTGCATTTGTGGGACAACCCTAAGGACCCACTTTCGATCCCGGACATATTTACGGTGCCTGGCAACCTTTTCATATGTATAAACATTATATCACAATCAAATCACACATCAAGAATTAACACGGACAAAATAACCACAATTGCTTAAATGTAAATCCCACCTCAAAATTTTGGAAATTTTCTTGAAATTGAACAGATGTGAAGTTACCGTGCTTTAAAATTTTTCTCGCGACCTCGTCTAGCAAGAACAAAATTAATATAATTTAAGATACTAAATCTCAATTAATATTTAAAAACCTTTAAGGACTTTATTGAACTCATGAAAGTAAAGAAATGAGTAATTTGATAATTCTTTAAATCTTTAGGGTCTAATTATCAAATTTAGAAAGTTTAGGGCCAATATGATAAAATTAGAAAGTATTTTATATTTAATTTGAAAAATACTTAAATTTTAGGGATGGGGAAAGAGCTAAAATCAAATAGGGGACTAACTTAAATTTTTTGCCAAACTTTAGGATTTAAAAAAATGAATTTTCAACATTTAATACCAACCCCCCATTCCCAAATCCATTTTCACGCAGCAGAGAGTTTCTGGTTTCGAAAATCAGCTTGGGTATAGTTTTTTCCACATTGGGTTTTACAATTTGATAGTTTCCAATAAAATTTGAGGTCAAAGGAAGAAGCCTAATGACATTGGTGGCTCGTGTGACAGTGTTCCAAGCGAGAGAGGAAGAAAAGAGGTTGGGCTGTGATTCGTTTGGCAAGAAAAGTTGCTAGTAACCTCGGATTTTCGATTGTCCTTCACTATACACAGAAATTTCAGTCAAGGAAAGCAAGATATGGAGAGCAAGGATTGGAGTTGCAGGTCACTCAAAAAAAACTCGACTCATGGCTTTGACTTCCATCTTCCAGTGTGTGCGTATATATATATTGGGTTTTTAGTGAGATTATTGTGTGAAGAATGTATGAATATTGGTTGTGTTATTGGATTAGACGACGATGATAATGAAATCAAAGAAAAATAATTGTTCAAACGTTGAGAGATTTACCTAGTTGAAATGCCCAGATTTCTTGTGAAGTTTGGTTCAGCCGTGAGAGTGAAATGTTGGAGGTGGAAATGACTGATTTTTTGGTTTTGACACTGTTGAGCCCTACAACCCTATGTTGGGCTGATCATAGACTTAAGCTTGGGCCAAAGAGGAGTATTAGACCAAGAGTAATTTAAAATAGATGTTGGGTGTAAAATTCGACCCAATAAAAAAATATTGAATTTCTATGATTAAAAATCGTTTTGAATTCTTATATTAAATGTTTTGCTAGACAACTCAACGGAACGCATCATAAATTCTAAAATTTGACGATAATGTCGTAGCGACACAACTTAAGTTATAAAATTTGCATTTTATAAATTCGGGTCGCTACAACGTCCCCCACTTAAATAAATTTCATCCTCGAAATTAAACGTACTTGATTTGAAAATGTCTGGGTATTTGGCTAAAACCTCATCTTCTCTTTCTCAAGTTGCTTCTTCTTTACCATGTCTGCTCCATTGGACTTTAACTAAATGAATAACTTTATTCCTTAAGGCATGAACTTTCCTCTCAAGTATAACCGTAGGAGTTTCCTCATATGTCATATCCTTGTTAACATCCAAGGATGCATAACTAACAATGTGGTCCAGATCGTGGACATATTTCCTTAACATTGAGATGTGGAAAACATTATGTACTGCTGTTAACTCTGGCGGTAAAGCCAACCTATAGGCCACATTTCCAACTCTTTTCAAGATTTCATAAGGTCCAATAAACATTGGTCTAAGTTTCCCTTTCTTTCCAAACCTTACCAACCCTTTCATAGGAGCCACTTTAAGGAACACTTTTTCAGGAATTTCAAATTATAGTTCCTTTCGTCGCTTGTCAGCATACTTCTGTCTGTCTTCTGCTATTTTAATCCTTTCTCTGATCTTCTCCACAGCATTTACAGTCCGTTCCACTATTTTTGAACCCAAAACCTTCTTCTCACCAACTTCTTCCCAATGAATTGGTGATTTGCACTTTCTGCCATAAAGAGCTTCATATGGTGCCATGCCAATGGTAGACTAGAAACTATTGTTATATGCAAACTCAACTAACGGCAGGTGTGTCTCCCAATTAACGCTAAGATCCAAAACACATGCCCTCAACATATCTTCAAGAGTTTGAATGGTTCTTTCTGATTGTCTATCTATCTGAGGATGATAAGCAGTACTAAATTTTAATTTCGTCTCCATGGCTGCCTGTAAACTTTTCCAAAATTTAGATGTAAATCTCGGGTCTCTATCTGAAATAATGGTGACTGGAATTCCATGCAATCTGATTATCTCTCTAATGTATAATTATGCAAACGGTTCCATGTGAAAATTTACTTTGATTGGCAGAAAATGGGCTGACTTCGTCAGACGATCAACTACTACCCAAATAGCATTTTGACCTCTTGCTGACCTCGAGAGGCCTATCACAAAGTCCATTGCTATGTGTTCCCATTTTTATTCTGGGATATCCAACGGTTTCAGTAGTCCTGATGGCCTTTGATGTTCCGCATTGACTTGCTGACAAATAATACATTTATCCACAAATAGACCAATTCATCTTTTCATGTTTCTCCACCAAAATGTATCTCGAAGATCTCGATACATTTTTGTACCACCTGGATGTGCAGCATACGGGGTAGAATGAGCTTCTTCTAATAACTCGTTTCTTATACTTTCATCCTTGGGTACACACAACCTTCCTTTAAAAGTCAGCGCATTATTTGCAGATATTTCAAACCCTATGTGTTTGTTTGAACCAACCTCAGCTTTTATCTTCTGTAGAAATGGATCTTTATCCTGTGCTTCCTTGATTCAATCCCGAAGTGTAGGTTGAATCATGAATGCTCTTATTCTCGCTGTAGTCTGAGCTGGCAGTGTGATGACTTCCAATCTCATTTTTTCAAAGTCCTTTATCAAATGTTCTTGCACCGTGGGTAAAACAGCTAACTGGGATCCCATTTTTTTGCTTAAGGCATATGTGACTACATTGGCCTTACCCGGATGGTAATGAATTGTACAGTCATAATCTTTTACTAGCTCCAACCATCTCCTCTATCTCATATTTAGTTCCTTCTGTGTGAAGAAGTATTTGAGACTCTTGTGGTCTGTATAGATTTCACACTTACCACCATAAATATAATGAAGTCATATCTTTAAGGCGTGAACTACATCTACAAGTTCCATGTTGTGCGTTGGATAGTTCTGTTCATACTGTTTCAACTGTCTCGAGGCATAAGCAACTACCTTTCCCTATTGCATCAAAACACAACCTAAACCCTGCTTGGAGGCATCGGTATAGATCACAAACCCACAGAGCCATCGGGTATTGTCAATACAGGAGCTGAAGTTAATCTCTACTTGAGTTCTTGAAAACATTTTTCACATTTTTTCGTCCACTGAAATTTCACGCCCTTTCTTGTCAACTGAGTCATTGGCCCTGCTATTTTTGAAAAGCCCTCAATAAATCTTCTCTAATAGCCAGCCAATCCCAAGAAACTGCGAACATTACCGACACTGGTCGGTCTAAGCCAATTTGTTATTCCTCCACTTTAACAGGGTCTACTTCGATTCTTTGGGCGGTAACCACATGACCAAGAAAATCTACCCAATCAAGCCAAAATTCGCACTTCTTGAATTTAGCATATAATTTCTCCTTTCTCAAGGTTTTGAGTACTACCCGAAGTTGTTCCTCGTGCTGCTTTTTATCCTTTGAGTACACAAGTATGTCATTAATAAATACTATGATAAATTGGTCTAAGTACTAATGGAACACTCTGTTCATGAGATCCATAAATACAGTTGGAGCATTGGTCAAACCGAAAGGCATGACAATGAATTCATAATGTCCAAAACGAGTCCTGAAAGCCGTTTTCGATATATCGCTTACGTTGATTTTTAGCTGATGATGCCCCGACCTCAAGTCTATCTTTGAAAACACTGTTGCACCCTTTAACTGGTAGAATAAATCTTCTATTCTTGGCAGAGGGTATCTATTTTTGATGGTCAAATGGTTCTATTCTCGGTAGTCAATGCACATCCTCATACTCCCATCATTATTATTTACAAAAAGTACAGGAGTATCCCAAGGAGATACACTCGGTCGAATAAAACCTTTCTCCAGTAACTCCTCTAATTGCAATTTTAATTCTTGAAGTTCTTTCGGTGCCATTCAGTACGGGGCCTTAGATACTGTTGCTACTCCAGGAGCCAAATCAATTGTAAATTTCACTTGCCTATCTTGTGGTATGCCCGACAGATCTCCTGGGAATACATCTGCAGAGTCTCGCACGATGTTAATATCATTAATAGTCGTTTCTGTATGTTGGGAACCGATGATATTAACCAGGAATCCTTGACATGACTCCATTCTTAACATCTTCTCCACTTGGATAGCTGATACAAGTCGAGGTAAAGACTTGAACTTTGTTCCAAGGAAACGGAACTCTTCTTCTCCTGGTCTATGAAACAATACTTCTTTCTCGTGATATCGAATGGTCGCATGATTAAGTCCCAACCAATCCATGCCTAAGATAACATCGAAATCTTTCATCTCCAAAAAGTATAAGTCCGCCCGAAATATTTTCCAATCAATCTCCAATTTCATATCCTTAGTCATCTGATTTGTGCAAAGAGTTCTTCCTGAAGGGATGTTAACCTCTAATTCATTATTCGTTTTCATATATGCAAAATTTGACTTAGCTACAAAGGATGCAGAGATAAAAGAATTTGTAGCTCCAGAGTCAAATAGTACGCAAACAGGTACATCAGATAATAACAGAATACCTGTTTTTGTATTTATGGTGTTAGACGTAGTGACCATTGGGCAGAGATAAAATAATGTGTGGTATCAGTTAAAAAGAACATAAGCAAGTATGAAAAAAAATGATAATAAAATACCTGCTATCACATTCGGATCTTTCTCTGCCTCCTTCTGAGTTAAAGCGAAAACTCGAGCCTTTCCCTTCTTGGCATCTTCTTTACCCTTGAATTCATGACATTCACCAGCAAAATAATCGGGTTTCTTACATCTGAAGCACATCCCCTTTCCGAGTAGGCACTCCCCATAGTGACGCTTATCACACTTCGGGCATATGGGTTTCTTAGTGCTAGCCTTTTCCTCAATTTTTCCCCATGATTTCCCTTTCCTGTTCTGATATTTGCCTTTGCCCATATTCTGATTGTCCCATTTCCTTTTCATTGGTGCCTCTGCGGGTTTCTAAGTAGTCTTTTTCAGGTTTAAGCGAGAGGATATAACTTGTGCTGGCTCAATCGCTTCGACATAGGTAGTGAGTCCTAAACCTGCCATGATTCTTCCAATTTCTGGGCGTAAACCCCTTTCGAATCTTCTAGCCTTCTTGATATTTGTGTCAACCAGATCGATAGCATACCTGGACAACTGCTTGAATTTCGTTTCATATTCCACCACTGACATACTTCCCTGCCTAAGTTCAAGGAACTCCGTTTATTTCAGATTTCGGAAAGACTGGGGAAAATACATTTGTATTATTAATTCCTTGAATTTGTCCCATGTCAGTTCAAGTTGTTGTGCCTCAGTCCTGGTGCGTTGATATGACTCCCACCAATGATCTGCGTCCTCTTCAAACTGGAACACAGCGCATGACACTTTCTGAGTGTCCGAGCAGGCTATACGTTTAAAGATCCGTTCTAATGCCCTTAGCCATTCCTCTACAGCTAGGGGTCCCGCTCGACCATTGAATGTTGGTGGCATATATCGGTGAAAGTGTTCAACCACCATGCTGGCGTTGTTTGCATTAGCCTGCGGATTCGGTAGATTAGGGGCATTTCGTGGAACTGTTGGGGCTTGTTGCTGAATGAGCCCTTGGACGAGGTCCATTAATGGATTATTTCCCGCATTGCCAATAGCAGCCTGGTGACACGCGAATATGTGTTCGACTTAAAGTACCACAAGTGTACGGTTCGTTTCAAGTAATAAAGTGGATTTTTAAGTCCAAGTATCGCTCCCACAGAGATTTAATAGTTTAATTCTATATAATTCGACCTTAACCGAAGCAGAATACGTGTTTGAATGTTTGTAACTGAATCGTGACTAAACTAAATAAGCTACTTATGCAAAAGTGAATAAATTAACTAAATGGATGAAAATTTTCACTACGTGATTTAATATAACTAAATGCAAGATTGAGATAATAATCAAATAAAAAGCGTACTAGGTTCACGAATCCCCATGTAACGATCTATTTCAACCCTAGTTCTACAATTTGACAACACGTTTGAATTATGACGAATCAATGTTCCTATTTTATTCAAAACTCTCTTTCGATTAAGCTTTAACCTATTTTCATATACGACACCAACTATATCTCTATGACGGGAGCAAATATATAAAAATGCATGGAATTCTATGAACACTTAGAGATTCACGTAAAGCATCGCTGTATGTCTCTATCCCCTATCGGACCCTACGATGATTTATACCTTGTGTAATCTATTTTTCCTCTTTCGAATGGATAAAATAAACCACAACAAATCATACAATCACATGCATAATAATTGTAGACTCAAATTAATGTATATAAATCATTCATCAATCCAAAAACGCATTTTAACGTCAAATATATAAAATTTGGAATTAAAATATCAAGTTACATGGTTCATCGTTCACCTAACACTATAGAATCTAGCCTAGCATGATAAAACAAAGAAAATTAAGAGAAGAAAGAAAATAAATTGAAGAAGACATCACCCTATTGGATCTTGAAGTGAAATCTCGAATCTTGGAATCAATCTTCTTGTTTTTCACCTTCTTCTTGCTCTTCAATATGTCAATAATGGTAGAATCATGCGTAAACCTCGTTTCTGGTCGTGTTTAGGGTTTTAAAGGGGTCCTAGATTGATTTCCATAAGAGGTTGAATCAAATAAGGAAACTAAATTTCTCGCCAGAAAAATGTACCAAGCGACCGCTTGGTTAGTGAAGTTTGCCTCCTGGGTTTCCTGGAGATAAGTGAGCGACCGCATGGGGTTCTTCCAAGCGGCCGCTTGGAATGAAAACTTTCAAATTTCTTCGTTTTGGTCCCCAAACTTCATTCTCTCATATCTTGGCATCTTTTCTTCTTTTTCCTTCCTCAATCATCCCACGACTTCACCAATTTGCATTTAGTCCATCTCCACGCTCGATTCGGTTTTCGGTACAACTTTTAGAAATTTGTAATTTGGTCCCTGAATTTTGGTTTTCTTCCGTTTTAGCCCTTCTTCGCTTGTTTTCACATACTTTTCGTTCCATCCATCAATGTAGCCATACAAACACAAATTGTACCGAATTAAGCCATAATTCAACATATACGTTCACAATTAGCCATGTTTTGTGACCTAAATAAGTGTGTAAAACGCACTTATCACCTGGCCTGGGGCAGCTTAGCTTACAGCAGCCCGATTCGCGGGAGCTTGATTTGTTCTACAAGACATTCCCTAAACCATAACAACATTTGTCTTAGCATCCACTAAATTGTGAAATTCACAATGTCCATCTAGGAATAATAAAATCTAAAAGGAAAAAAAAAAAATATATATATATATATATATATATATATAACAGAGAAACACAGTGGAGCTAAAAACAAATTTTATTATTATCTCAAATTTTCCAAAAAGAAGACAAAATAATAAAATTGCAACCAATATCTATAATCCGAAATATGTTCTCCTACTGAATTCCACAAATAGTTCTTCCTATATCTCTCTTTCTCATACGTTCCTTTTGGCATATCAATTATGAAAGTAAATTCTATTGAAATGGGTTATTGCATGTTTTAGTCTAATTCCGAGGACTAAACTTATAATTTCTAAAAAAATTTAAATACTTCATATCACAAGTTCAACTCCTAAACATAATATATCATGGGAAATTATATAACATGTACTGGATACAAACTTTCAAACATTTCAAACTATATCAATTATAGTAAAATTTCATTCTCATGTAACTTTTCGTTGTAACATTCAATTTCAAATGCAGTTACATAATAAATTCATGGTATCCAGCAAATGAAAATTTTCAGACTTCATCAAATAAAATTTTCTAAACATTTTACCTTTTCGGAGTGGGCGTGGCGCAGCAAGAGCGGGTAGCATTCAAATTAAATACTAAACATTATCTCATTATTATTATTATTATTATTATTATTATGTAGAATTTTCACAAGTCTACAGAAAGGTAGACCTGTGCTCTGATACCATACTGTTAACGCCCCAAATTCTATTAACTCAAAGCGCTACTTAAGTCGAAATAACTTGTAAATAAGTATTCTCAATAGACGCCAAAATGCGTAGGTATATATTTTAAAACTATAGCAAATTAGGACAAAATGCGGAAACCTCCTTTGAATAATTTACTCACATCCAAGTGTCAATACCAAATATGAAGAACAATGTGCCAAGATTTGCAAAAATACTAAAATTTGAGATTTAATTGTCAAAATGGAAACCAGCTATTAAAATACCTGTTTCAAAACTTATAAATTAAATGGTCTATCATTTAATCAAGATTGCCCCGCTCATTGTCTTGCCTTGCCGAGCTCCTTAACCTGAAGGGTGGAAAAATATTGGGGTGATCATAATGAATTATACTCAGTGGAGAAACAACAATCAGTCCAAGTTAAATCTAAACATGAAATCACATGATGAATATAATACCAATATAACATACTATAGAGATATGTACTGTGGGTCATTCCCAAGGACCCAATTACGATCCCGGACCTATTTACGGTCTCTGACAACATGCTATTAGCGCTTAATAAATTTTTGTATTTGTGGGACAACCCCAAGGACCCACTTTCGATCTCGGACCTATTTACGGTCACTGACAACCTTTTCATACGTATATGCATTATATCACAATCAAATCACACATCAAGAATTAACACGGACAAAATAACCACAATTGCTTAAATGTAAACCCCATCTCAAAGTTTTGGAAATTTTCTTGAAATTGAACGGATGTGAAGTTACCGTGCTTTAAAATTTTCCCGCGACCTCGTCTAGCAAGAACAAAATTAATATAATTTAAGATACCAAGTCTCAATTAATGCTTAAAAACCTTTAAGGACTTTATTGAACTTATTAAAGTAAAGAAATGAGTAATTTGATAATTCTTTAAATCTTTAGGGTCTAATTATCAAATTTAGAAAGTTTAGGGCCAATATGATAAAATTAGAAAGTATTTTATATTTAATTTGAGGAATACTTAAATTTTAGGGATGGGGAAAGAGCTAAAATCAAATAGGGGACTAACTTAAATTTTTGGCCAAACTTTAGGATTTAAAAAAATGAATTTTCAACATTTAATACCAACCTCCCATTCCCAAATCCATTTTTCACGCAGCAGAGAGTTTCTGGTTTCGAAAATCAGCTTGTGTATATTTTTTTTCCAAATTGGATTTTACATTTTGATAGTTTCCAATCAAATTTGAGGTCGAAGGAAGAAGCCTAATGACAATGGTGGCTCATGCGATAGTGTTCCAGGCGAGAGAGGGAGAAAAGAGGTTGGGCTGTGATTCGTTTGGCAAGAAAAGTTGCTAGTAACCTCAGGTTTTCGATTGTCCTTCACTACACACAGAAATTTCAGTCAAGGAAAGCAAGATATAGAGAGCAACGATTGGAGTTGCAGGTCACTCAAAAAAAACTCGACTCATGGCTTTGACTTCCATCTTCCAGTGTGTGCGTATATATATATATATATATATATATATATATATATATATATATATATATATATTGGTTTTTTAGTGAGATTATTGTGTGAAGAATGTATGAATATTGGTTGTGTTATTGGATTAGACGACGATTATAATGAAATCAAAGAAAAATAATTGTTCAATCGTTGAGAGATTTACCTAGTTGAAATGCCCAGATTTCTTGTGAAGTTTGGTTCAGCCGTGAGAGTGAAATGTTGGAGGTGGAAACGACTGATTTTTTGGTTTTGACACTGTTGAGCCCTACAACCCTATGTTGGGCTGATTATGGACTTAAGCTTGGGCCAAAGAGGAGTATTGGACCAAGAGTAATTTAAAATAGACGTTGGGTGTAAAATTTGACCCAATAAAAAAATATTGAATTTCTAAGATTAAAAATCGTTTTGAATTATTATATTAAATGTTTTGCTAGACAACTCGACGGAACGCATCATAAATTCTAAAATTTGACAATAATGTCGTAGCGACACAACTTAAGTTATAAAATTTGCATTTTAAAAATTCGGGTCGCTACAAAATGAGTGTCTAAGTGTTACATAAGTTTTGCTCAAAATTTTTAGTCACAATTTGTGATGTATTTTTCACATAGAAAGCATTTGAATTAGAAAAATGTTATTTCTAGAAGATTTGTAGTCCTTGAGTTTAACTTTCCAATACACTTTAAATCACCTCAATCCAATATCTAGAGAGAAAACTATGATGAAGTACTCTCCACTGCTAGGAGACCGCTCATTAGCAGCCTGATAGACGTTTGAGTGACGGTGTTATCTGAGAATTCCTAGGTTCACAATTTTTGTTGATTTTCAAATCTCATTGAATCTTAAACCCTTCATATTATATATATAAAAGCCTAGATCGTCCCAAAAGTAGGTTTAATAATTTTTTTTTTTTACATTATATATAATTCATTTGAAGATCTAAAACACATTCTATTGATTTTTTGATTCAACCTCAAGATCTTTGATTCTTTAAATACATCCCAAATATTATTATTGGTTTAGCCTTATATTTAGTCAAGAGAATATAGTTTGAGATCAACCATATATCTCTTGCCTCAGCTATAAATCAAAATACAAAAGATTGTTGACCAAACATCAAACAAAACTCTACTTTCATGTAAGACTTCATAGCTTTGAAGTTGAAGAAGAGGCACTAGGAGTTCTGCGCTCCGAAGTAAGTTCGTTCTTGTAAGCCACTTGGAGAGAAAAAGTAGCCCATAATTGCTGGAAAGTACAGGTCGCGCAACCAACGAAGTTCCCTTGTGATTTATAAGTTAGATGGTCAAATTCAGTTAAGATTTATCGATATCTGGACTAATTGTAAGTAACTTATCTAGTTAATTTTAATAGTAGTTTGTCAGATGTTTTTGATCCTAAGAAGAGATTTTTTTTTCCGTGATCATATTTGGTGTTATTTATTGCTTTTGATCTATATGTTTATGTGATTGTTTAAAATAAGGTTAATTGGATTCATTATCTTAATAATTGTCTAGAAACAATAAATTGTGATTAATTATCTTAATAATCGTCTAAATAATCCCCAACAAGAAGAATCTAGAAGCAGATCAAATGGTGTCTATCAATCCATGTGTCAATATCCAATGCAAACCTTCCACTAACAAGAATCGTGTTTAGTGAACACGCTTATATTAAATTTGGTAGCACATACTTCACACTTGCACAACACAACACAACACAACACAACATCTCTTCCTTCCTACCAAGAATTGAAGTACAGTGCCATAGAGCATCACCACAACTCTTGATTCATTTACAATAAATCCTACCAAACGTATAATAAATCGAAATTCAGGTTCTGATACTACTTGGGGCATTTTCAATGGATTCATCAAATCACCAAAATACACCAAATTTTGGTACAAAACCTCTCTAATGTGGCACCAAAGTTTGCACCATTTTGGTGTAAAGTCAAATTTACCATTTTCTTCTGTTTGCCAAACTAATTGATGGAGGGTATTTGTGTTATATATTTTTAATGCAATAAATTTTTATTATTATATAATTTTTAATAATAATAATAATAATAATAAAGTAAAAAAAAATTATATTTATTAATGAATTTAATATATTCGTTAATTTAATGTAATTATTTATTTAATAATTTTGTACTTGTAAAATACATAAAGAAATAAATTTTCAAATAAATAAATAAATTATTAATAAATAAAAAAGAAGATGATTAACACTGTTCATTTGGTATAACTTTTGGGATAATAGTTTGAGATGATTTTTATTTGGTGCAAGATTCGGTATAAAATAGTCTAAGACTTATTTCAAATTTTGGTGTAGGATTTAAGATGACTTTAAATGTCCTGAAACAACATTTATCACATTTCACGCGTGTTAACATCCAGTGCAAACCCTCCACTAATAAGAATCTTGTTTTACAAATATGCTTATATTAAATAATGCCCTTGTTTGAGTCACATTATTTGAGGAAAAAATGTATTTTTACTGTTGATGTAATGTGGAATATATATGGTTGGAAAATAAGAAAATATTATTGATATGATGAAAATATTATTTTATTAAAAAAATGTGGTTGAAAATGAGTAGATGAATGAGAATGAAAAAAAATAGGGACAATATTGATAGCATACTTCACACGTGCACAACACAACATTATTTCATGTGTCGAGAAATAAAAATTGACCATTCCAAAAAAACCCTCGTGGGACGAGGATTCATTTAACACGGTTTAGGTTTGTAATGTGGAATTTATCCCCCCTCCTTTTTCTGTTTGTTTAAGTTTTGAGATACCTTTTGCTTTTATAGTGATTTTTTTCCCTCTCTTCTAGATGATTGTGGGGCCCGAGGAAAGTGAGAAATGAACCAAATGCCTCTTCTCCCCTAGTAAAAGAGGTGAATTGCATTCATCCAGCCTTGTCTGGTGGCATATATTGACCATTATGGAAGTACCAAAACAGTTGACACACTGTGACCAATGAGCATTATTCACTGGTGGTTCCACCTAAAATCACACCATCATAAACTTCTAGATGAAATATTACCTTTATAAAAAATAAAATAAAAATAAAAAAGGGTTAACCCCAACTTTGAGAGTCCTCCACCGATCCGCCCTTAGAGCATTGTGGAGAAGATAAATCGCAAAATGTGCCTCAGCAGAGCAAAGTACAAGAGCTGACATACTGGTGTACACAAAGAGTCCAATTTCATACCTTGTAAGAGATAGGAATTGAATTCTCACACTGCGACTGCCAACTCAGTTGAGACTACTTCACTCCTATTCTTTGCACCACTGAACTATGTCCCGGGGCTCAAATATTACCATTATGTGTGTGCGTGCGAGGGTTACAGAAGAAGATTTCATAAAAAAGTGGGATCGTTGTTAATAAAAATAATTTTTCGGAATGTTCCTTTCCGGAGAATTTTGGGTCAATTTTAAGTGGAAATGGCCCAACTTCGCCCCCAATATACACCCCCCCCCCCCCCCCCTTTTTTTTTTGGGTCAAATGCAATCATTTAGGCCTGAGAAAATGCGTTTCTCTTTTTATTGGCATTACTATAGTGGGATTTCAAAAAAATGGGTTTCATTTTTAAAATTTTTTTATTAATTAAATTCGGAATTCGATTCCATTTGTTGCGGATTAATTCCAAACATTAAGGATTTTAGTTTTTGTCGGTATCCAAATTTTAATCATTGTTTTAAATAAGTATTGTAAGCCTTAAAGACACTTAATTGTTTGATTATAATAAAAATCATTGAGAAATTTTCCTATTTCTTGACATTTGTGAGCGAATCAACAAGTTTGATCTTCCACATAAAATTATGTTCTTTCTTGTAAACGTTTTCTACTTCTTATATAGAACTTGTATTAGGCTTTCTAATTACGCCCAAAGTATAATGCAGTAGTTGTAGTGTAACTTTGGGGTGTCGTATCCACATGGAGATGGAAAAGTTGTCAAGGTTCCAAAAAAAGGTGAATTGTCCTCTCAAACTGGTAGGAAGTTTCGGTTGTTTATCAAGTAAATCAATATCAAAATTATTGGATAAAATTCAATAATTAAAGTAGTGTAGCTTTGGAATTTCCTCACTCGGATCAGATCATTCAATATCGTTTATTCAAATTGATGACACAATTAGAGACTTTCAACTCGGTACTTTAATCGAAAAATGTATCATTTAAGATTCATATGATTCATAGCTATACTTCTAGATTCTAGATTCCCTTAACAATTATCACAATCATCTATTAAAATTAGATTACAAAGCAATCATATACATATAACATAAGGTAGTACATAATCACATCAATAGATTTAATGGAATAGAAATTCAACACAGTTCAATTGTTCGATAGGAAAAAAAAAAAGATTGATTCTATGAAAAACTTAATACATGTTAAATCAATTTCACAATTAACTCATAAAAGTGAAAATCTAGATTTAGAAGTGTTTAGTAAAATAAATACCAAAAAACATGAATAAACGACATGAATTCCCAAAACCCGACTGAGTTCCATCCTTGCTTCACCGAGATCTTTAGCCTTTCATGGAGTTCTTGAGAGAAAACTTATAGGAGAAGAGGCTCCGATGATGAATGGGGCGTTTTCTCATCTTCTAGTCGAGTTTTGGTTGAGAAAATGCGTCCAAAAAGTTTTCCATAAGTAATTGAGCAAAAATCCGAAATTTGGAAATTTTCCCAAAAATAGGCCTATGTGACCGCATAGGTTAAGCACTTTGGCCCAAGGAGTTCTCTAAAGCCATCCTCTCGACCGCATGTAGCATAGCTTTAGAATTTTTCACCGGAGAGTTTTTAGTATTTTGGTCATAACTTTCTCCCCAAATATCCAATTGTAGTAATTAAAAGTGATTTGGAAAGATGACTTAATGGGCTACAACGTTTCTTCAGATGTCAACTTCCAATTCGATCTTCCACCATGAGAAAAAAGGGTCTCACGATGAGGCTGAAAATCGATGCAAAACTTTTCAACTTGAAAGTTCATGTGTGATAATGTCTTGACTATAGTTCATCACTTTGACTCCTTTCCTCCTCCAATTGACCTCTAACACTCTCGAATCTTCATCACAAGGTTATAAACAAGTTCATAGTATTTGCGCTTTAGTCCCCGAACTTTCGCTTTCTTCCCTTTGACCCTTTTTTCACTTGATTCTTCTAATTTCCACCGTTTTCATGCACTTGCAACCTAAACCAAGATATAGAAACACACTTAGTGTATTTAGGTGTTGATAGCTTCCAAAAGACGTACCAAAATAATTCTTTACTTAGTTAAAATATATATATCGTTGCAAGAAATACATTGGTAAGTAAGGGTCATTTCCCGCATAGGATTGTTTCAATTATATCAATTGCGAACTAGAAAATAAAATGTGAAAGAAAGTAAATTGGTGGGGGGGGGGGGGGAGGTTTCGAGTCATTAAACTAAAGAAGTGACGAATTAATGAAAGAAAATAGAAAATGTTCGAAACTTGAAATGAACTTAAAATAAACAACGAAGGTTTTGATAAATAAAAGAGAGTGTGATTGTGGGATATTTCTTCACCGCGAGAATGATTTTTCAATCCAATATCACAAAAGATTTTCGTTCAAATGATTAACAACAATTCGAGAATAATTACAAACTCGATTACCTTAAACTCTCCTTACATTTTAATTGAATAAAACAAACTCTTTACCCAATCCTATTTATTAAACAACCTACGATAATATCGCTAGATTTAATTTAAATAAAGCATTACAATGAGAGAGTTGAATTGAATTAAGCATAAACTCGCAAACTCAGTTTACTCACTTAAGTGTTAATCCACAAACATTCAATCGAAAAATCTTCATAACCAATTGAAATGTAGTTGCTATTAGGTTTTGGTAAAAATAGTGATTACGTACTAAAATTCTCAAAATAGCAAATATTGAAATAACTCAATCATTTAGTTGCGCGCCCAAATAATCAAGAAAAACAATATAAACATTAAACACATTAATCAAAAGAACTATCAAGCACAAATCGATTGAAAACTCATTACTCAGGTTAAAAATCACCCCCAATCACATTTAGGTTTAGCTATCCATAAAGTATTTACGAATGTCCAACAAAATAATACAAAACATGGATAAAAATGAGATTAAAGAGAAGAAAAGCTTATTGATGAAAAGAAAAATGGATTGAATATTCTATCTCAAGAGCTTTCTCCTTCTTCTTCCCCAAAATCACCAATGTGTTGAAGGTTTTTGCTCCCAGAAATTTGCTCTATTTTGGTTGGTTCCCCCCTCTATTTCTTGCCCTAGAATGAGTCTTTAATCTTACATTTATATTGTGTTGAAGATGGGAGACGGGTTTGGATCGAAATGGGCCGAAAAAGAGTAAACAAATCCGATTTTCCCGCTACCGGGTGGCGTGGCGCCATGGCTCCAGCAGTGCTGGTCTCGCTGAAATTTTCCTTGACTTCATCATGTTCAACCCCTTCAAGCCACAAATCTTCCTTCAAAAGGTGTTAGCCTTGTGTGCCAAATTTTGGAACATTGCATCTTCATTTCTTTTGGCCTTTTCTCGCACAAATTCCTTCCGATGATCAATTAACTCGGGTAATCGCCTACAAAATATAAATGACCAAATTAAGCGATGAACTACAAATGAAAACCTTACGACTATCGAAGTTTAAAGGCCTAAATAAGTGCAAAATCCTCACTTATCAGGTGCCAAATAATCATAGAAATACAAATATTAATGGAAGAAAAATGTAATAAATGTGCTATTATCACTTTCTCACACATTTTCTATGCATATCCAGGAAGAAACAAGTAAGCTGAGAGACGAAACACGTAAATACAGCTTGTGAATTCCTAATAAGTTAAAACATCCTAGACTTAAACATCATGTATCACAAACTATTTCATATACAATTTTTAATCAAAACTCAAATATGTAGTACATAATAACTTCAATAACTTAAAATTCTAACCTTCAGTTGTTTACATGGAATAAGATTCTCCTTGTAGAATTATGCAATCGTAAATTTTCTATTACCAATAGTACTTTTGCTAAAAAAATCTTCCATCCTTGTAAATGGCTAATGTTCGTGTCCAAGTATGACTACATAAATCATGATCGTACAAGGGCTTGAAAATTGAAGAACGGAACTTATTACAAGGATTCTTTCATCACTCGTATAACATAATGCCCCATTTTTATTTTAATAAAAATTAGAGTTTTTGTAGATTTTGATAAAAAAATTGAAAAAAATTGTTGACCCTATAAAATATTTTTATATGTGATTGAAAATGAATTTTATAAAAATAAATTTAAAAGAACTAGGCCAAACAGGGACTACATATTCTACAGCGTAGGCTGAACACCCGAAGGCCAAAGCTCTCACATCCATAAACAAAGCAATGCTATTGATAGTGCAAACTCTATGTAAATTTTGCTAATCAAACAAGGCCGATGACATGCCTTGTTGACGGGAGGATATGTATAGACAGTGTGACGTTTTAACTCTATGAAATTGACAGGAGCGACTGCCGTGTACTAACTTTTAGCCTATGGTCGACAAACTCTTGTTAAAGTCAAATTACTTTCTATTTACATATTTCGAAAAATTCATAATACTATTTAACGTTTGTCTGGACAAGCACTAAGTCTTGATGAAAATTGATTTTTCCATAACATCAAATGGTCCCTGTCGATAGAATATAAAGCTGGCTAATTTCTACACTACATTGCAAAGTCCATATCACCCTCTCCTTTTTAAATTCAACATTAACCGTACATATTAAAAGCAGCCACAATTGTTGACTACATTCAACAAAAAAATAGGGGCAATAAAGTAAAAACCAGTAGACTGAAAATATGAAAATATACAGCGAATTGTATCAAAATCTGATAAATTTACTCAAAAAAGCAGCATCAAACTGGAGCTTATAAACGCTTGCCAAGCTAATAGAAAAATTGACTGTAAAGTGTTCCTTAATATGTTAATTTCTCAAAGACTAGAGACAATAGTTAGGCGAGAAATTGATAGGGCACACGATCATTACTTTTGTCAAAGATTGAGGACTAATTTGCAATTATCTGATAGTGATTTTTTTGATATAATTCAATGAATAAATAATTAATCATTCTTCAATTAGTTGGACATGACATCACGTGAATACGGTAAGTTATTCGAGAGTCTGTTTGTTTCGAATTAAAATATAATTTTAATCTAAGTGAAAGTCAAATAATCAATATCAGCTATATATTTCTTGAGTCCCACAACTTTTTAATTACACATTTCAAAATTTTTTATCATAATCTACTAAAAATCTAATTTTAATTCCAACAACATCCTACCCGAGACTCAAAACTGATGGTAAGGGGAAACAAGTGGACATAAAAGGCTTCTAGATGTAGTGTAATTGAGTAGACTTTTATAAATATACAATTGACACATTTATCTCGATAGAATTGAGAGTCCGTTGACTGACTATTCAAAACCAAGAGTCTTTCATGGTGACAAATCAAGATATTGTATCACTCTTATCTACGCTAGGCATTATTTTCTTGTCGGTATATTCCTCGTTTGGAAAATGTGGCGGTCCAATAACTTGCTTATTTTGATACTACTTTCCCAAATTTTCACAGTTGATTTGATTGTATCATGTTTTGGTCCCATTTGATTTTCATTTTGGAAGAAAAAATACATTTTAAATAGTTAATTGATAAAATATGTGATTAAAAATTAAGAAAAAATTGAGTTTGCGTGCAATATTATTTTATTGAAGAATGTGTGGTTGAAAAGAAGAAAGAAAAATGAATTTTGAAAAAAATGGGAATCAAACAGGGACTTATGTTGTTTTAGACGATATTGCTTACACTTGTTTTATAAAGTTTTTCTTAGAAGTTTTTCTTTAGAAAATGAATTTTTTTACTTTTTTTTATTTTTTTTATTTTTATTTTTGGGGTGATTGTGTAGTTAAAAAGTAGGGCAAAATGTGTATTTAAAAATGAGTGTAGAAGAGAAATGATTCTCAAATAATCAAAATCAAACAACGAGTATTTACTGATTTCCTAAAAATATAGTCTTTTTCTTGTATTCCGACTTTTTGAGTATTACGAGTATGTTGCACTAGACCATACTGAATGAAATTAAAAATGAAAAATAAGTTGAAATCTTATTTGTTATATTGTATAATATACTAATCCATTGATCGAATAACATACATCATCTTGAAAACTTCGTGGATGCATGGCCAATGTTTAAAGGGCTAGGATTCGACAAAGTAAATGCCTGAAATTCTTGATTATTTTCTAATATACTCATTTCTTGTTCATCCAAGGTGATCCAGGCTTCTATTCCAGTACCACATCTTGTGTCCATAAGAACGATTAGATTCATGAAAAAGGGGATGCTTGAATCCATACTGCTAACCCAAACAGGCTTTCCCCACCCAAAATCAGCATCATAGAACCCTAATTTGCACCAACTGGTGAACCCAAAGCAGTCTGCTGAACCATTAGAGACAAATTCTCCAATCTCTTTGAAATGCTTATACATCATGAGGGAAGCTTCTGTACTCCTCAGTTTCTTCACATAATCAGCATCGATTTTCGATATAGATTTCGTTAACTGATGCACCAATGAAGGGAGTCCAATGGTTTCATTAGTCTTGACACTGTTGCATTTTGCACTTGCCATCCAAATCAGGTTCCCAATAGAATGTTCTGAAAATTTTGGGGCTGCTCTTTTTCGCAGATTTACGATATGTGTTATCAAAGAAGGCTTCTTGGAACCACGTTTTTCTTCTGATGCAGCCATTGAATATTTCCATATGAATGCAGAAATGGCCTCGACTCGAGTAGGATGCCTCACACTTGAGCTGGTTGTTGCCATTTCTTTGAGTTTTGCTATTGCCAAACCATCGAATACAAATCTCTTTGTAATGAACTCTCCTTTCTTGAAGACTGCACCCCACATGGCCATCGATCCATTTTTAAGCCTTAAATCATTAGCTGGGAAGAGAGAAGATGCAGAGAAATCGGGATACACAACTTCTTTGGATGAAGCAAAAGCTGCAGTAGCCCAACCTTTAAGGAACATGCTTAGTGCAGTTCCATCAAGAATTCTATGCGAAATACAGACGCCAATGGCGATTCCACCACATTTGAACACGTTGACTTGGATATTAGTCACACTAGTCCCTTCCAAGGGAAGAAACCGATTGATCAAATGAATTTCGGGGTGTTCAAGAAATTCGAAGAGATGGGATTTGATCCTTGTTGTGATATAGTAAGCCCCTTGATCATCACAATCAATAGACAGATCATCTTTGATTGTACCGGAAAGTGGATAAAATCGGGTTAAGATTTCTGATAGTGATTCTTTAAGAAGACGAAGCCTTTTGAGGACTTCAGCATGGGGAGCAGAATCAGAATTGGGATAGAAGAGGACAATGGGAGCATAAGGAGCAGGAATAAGCTGATCTAAGAGGCAAAGCTTGAAGTTTCTAAGGTGATTTGGTGTTGGTGACGAGGGTTTCATTCTTTCTTTGGAAATGATTTCAATATCCATTGTGATCATACTATTTTGCTTTTGAGATAACAAGGGCAGACACACTTATAAAGCACACAAGTTTAAGATAAGATCAAGAAAAGATGCTTTCAAAGATTGTGCTTTAAGCAGGTAATCTACTTGAGACAAAATAGGACATTAATGCTCCGCAAAGATGGAATTTGAATGGAAAAAATATGAATTACAGATAATTAAATTATCTAGAATTTATTTTACTGAGAATTATAATTAAAGGTATTTAATTAATATAATTTTTCATCTGAAAAATATAATACTTTTGGTGTCCATTTGACTTTATTTTTCATGAAAATTGTCAATTAAAGAGATAAATTTTCATATCATTGGGGACCATTTGTTTAGATTGCCCAAAAAAAAAAAAAAATTGGAAATTTTTTTATGTTCGTTTGGCTTTGTTTTACATGAAATTTGTCAACTAAAGGGATAATTTTTTTTTTTTTTTTTGCACTTTATTTTAGAATTTGTTTCTATTGCACAAAAAAAAAAGGTGGAAAACCAAAAACCACCAAAACAAAAGGAATTGATTTTCCACAAAATCAAGGAAATGGTGCATGTGTGGGAAGAAAATGGAAAACAAATTCCATGAAAAAAAAATGCAATCAAACAAGATAAAAAGATGAAAATGAAATTCCATTTTCCATGAAAAATCTTGACTTATCAAACAGGCCCTTCTAGAATAGTCATTTTCCAATTCTTGTCTCATAGTGTTATTAATCTATTTCACCTAAAATCTTAAATTGTTATCGAATGCTCTCCCTCAAATGTTGATGATTCAATGTATTTATCTAGTTCAACACACTGAACAAGTTTTAAAATTACACAATAAATTCGACTAGTTTGAGTGGTATGTAAAGCATAGCTAGTGTTTCTTCAAATAAAGTTAATCGAGGAAGAAATCGGACACTAGCCTAATTAATTGATTGATGTTATTTAGCATCATTAGTGTTTAACTCCTATTAATGTGATAGCATAAATGATATTAAATGATAAGTAATGCTATTAATCACAATTGGTGCTAAGCATCAATTTAAGTGACCACTGCATAATATTAAATAATATATTTATTTAAATATAAAGAGATGTTACCTGTCTTGGCTTGACAATCCCCTCTAATAGATTTGACGCCTCTGTTTTTAACCTCGTCCCCAAGTCGGGACATGGAGTTTTTTCCTTAAATATAAGATCACATCATTCATTTAATTACCCGGTGTTAAAATAGTATTATTCTTAAATAATAGAATCATTTAAATGCAATGACACATGTCTATTTAATTTGCCATATCAAATATGATTACTTAGACTAGTATTATAACACCACTAAGAATAAGCTCATGTTTGAGTCCCATTATTTAAAATTTATTTTTCTCTAAACTTATTTTCAATCACATTTTCTTCCAAAAAATAATTTTACACATAAGTTCAAAATATTTTTTTTTTTTTTTTTTACCTTTAATTGCACATTATTCAAAGAATCATTTATTATAAAAAATTTCATTCTAAAAAAAAAGGGTTCAAACAAACTCTAAAGAGCAATATATACTAATTATATTCCTAAATTGAGGAAATCGAGAAGAAACTCAATGGGGGTGAGGCATTCATAGTGAAAGCAAGTGAGGTTTTTTTGACGGTTCTAGATCTACTACAATTCACTTATTTAAATAATACCTTAATTTTCATTTTTCAATATATATATATATATATATATATATATATAACATTTAATTATGATTTTCACTATTTACGTGCATGTAATAATAATTAATATTTATTTTCAAGGACTTGCATTTCTCTCATATTTGGATCAAAATGGTACAAATTAATCACACTCTTCATATATTTTGCTGGCTAAAACATATTTATTTTCAAGATTATTCATTTAATCTATGATATAAATTTATTCACCAGGTTCACTCACACACTTTTGTCTAAGTTAATTTTCGAGATCACGTGTATATAAATTAAAATAATATTTTACTTTTCGTTTTTCAATATGTATTTCATTATTTGCATGCATTATAATAATTAACATTTATTTTCACCGATTTCCATTCCTTTCATATTTAGATCAAAACGATGCAAATTAATTCTTCAAGTTCATGTACACTTACTTTTATAGAACTTATGAAGTATTTCATAATAACGTGAATTGCACGTTCACCAGTGACTATTTAAATATAAAATATTCTTCAAACTTTGTGCTTTGCTAAAGAGAATATGGAATATGTATATTTTTTGTGATGGGTGTATTTTTTCCTAATTCTTAGTCTCAGTTTGTTTCCTATTAATCGTTCATAAAAAAATGAAAAATATAACAGTTATCAATCACATCCAACTACCATTTTTTTACTTTATATCTCTTGTGCAGGACATATAACGACTATATTTTTTATTCTCATTCTACAAATAATGAGAATCAAACGGAGCCTTAGGGGGCGTTCTCTTCGTATTTCAATTTTGTGTTTTGAGTTTTGAATTCGTTTTGTGTTTTGTGTGTCCATTTTGAGATTGTTGAAAACTCGTTCTTTTTGTCGTTTTAAAAAAAATATTTCTCAACCTGTGTTTTTTGAGTTTTAGCAGATTTGTGAAGAAAACGGTCAAAACGTAAAAAAGTTGTTTTCTATTTTCTTCACAAAATTTTCGGTCGTTTTCAAAAACTCGTGTTCGAAAATGGGAAAGAGAACGTGTTTTCAATGTCTTGGAAAATCGAAAATAGG
Organism: Osmanthus fragrans; assembly: GCA_019395295.1. Classification (NCBI taxonomy): domain Eukaryota; kingdom Viridiplantae; phylum Streptophyta; class Magnoliopsida; order Lamiales; family Oleaceae; genus Osmanthus; species Osmanthus fragrans. Next base: position 755,637 of record JAEDXY010000050.1, read on the forward strand.
AAACGGTCCGAAAACAACAAAGAGAACGTCCCCTTAATGTCCAATATGTATAAATAAAGTGTTCAAGAAAAATGAACTTTTTTTTTTCTTTTTTGAATTCTTTCACTAACACAGCCAATTTTTATCAAGATATCTATCTGTTATGAAGTGGACCTCCTGTCCTCACTGGGTAGGATACAAACTTTTCATTGGTGATGTGAAGAATCGTAATTAAGGTTCTCTTACAATATTAACAATTGAAAGTTTTTATCTTGCCCACTGGGATCGAAAATTATGCTATTTATTAAATAAATACGAGTAAATTTTATTTTTAATCAAGTTGACGTTAATTTCAAGGTAATGCCTGTTATTTATTATACAAATACAAATTTATTTTTGATTAAGTTGACGTTAATTTCAAGGTAGTTCTAATAGGGTCCCATCTTATCGAACTGTGAGATTTTTTGTCCTTAATAAATTGAATAATATAATGGCCGATTGATTTGTTGTCAACTAGATAACTTCATGTTTTTCAAAAATGTCCGGACGGCTAAAGGAGAGCCGTGTGTTAAAATATCTCTTCATGAATAATGTCACTTGATCTGTACGGATAACAATTCGATGACATCGTTCTCACATAAATTATGTGGATCCCATGTGAATAAAATAATCTTGACCTCATGTGTGTGTATGATGTCATTCTCGCGATCATTCATGTAGATCGTATAGCACGATTGATATCTTTATTATTATTTATATTATTTTATTACTTTTTGGTATTTCTTAAAATTAATTAGTTCAAGAGAAGTTTTCATATGTCATCACAGCTGTCTAAATTAACACCAGTCATCTGAGAACTGAGAACTGCGTCTTGTTTTATCAATCATTGAAACAAATTATTGAAGCATTATATAATTTAGATCACCAATTGTTGTTCACAAAATTACAATCAATGAATTTGTCTCATATAATTTTCTCCTCTATGATTTTGATACTCAAACATAAGTAAGAGAAGAAATGACTATTTGAAAGGGAGATATTTGAATTTTTGCTTAAATTCCATATTTCGGCTGGAATATTTACAAATTTCCTTCAAGATTTTGGGGACAATTAGGTCATACTAAAAAATAATAGGCGCCGATAATTTAATGATGGGTTTATAAGTACTCTGTTATTCATCATCTTGCATGCGTATCATGTATTTATTGATTTTGAAGTCATGTTTTAAATACTTACATACGTGTACTTTAATAATTGTTTTCTTCAGCCTAGATTTCAAGGGGATGGTTCGTCCATTTCTTTTGCAAATTCTTTTACATTTATTTTTATTAGTTTCTCGTATTCTTAGACTTCGCCTAAAGAGGGTGTGAGCTCGCGGGCTCATTTTAATCAACAAATAGTTCATTAAGTTGGAGTGTGACTATTCATATTTAAGCGGCGAGCATGAAGCCTTATAATTTTTTAATTTTGTTTTCATGCACTTAATAATAATTAATGCCTATATAGACGGAACATTTTTAATCCTTAATGTTAATTAATTAATACGAGCATCCCTTGACTTGTTCCTTTCAATGGGCGTGACATATTCTTCCATATGAATTTGCAAGTATTAGCCTCAGCGATATTCGTGATGGGTTAATCTTCTACCCACTTAGTCAAGTAGTCTACTACCATGATTATGAACCTCATATTTGACCTTTGCCTAAACAATGGTCTAGCGATTTCGATATCCCACTTTTTCGAAGGGCCAATGGCTACTACTAGTCATTAGGTCTGTATGGAATGTCGTGGTATTGATGCAAACTTCTTGCATCTTTTGCAAATTTCTAGCGAAGCTCATATCATATTGGCCCAATAATACCCTTGTTTCAAGGCTTTTTGTGCCAAGAAATGTCCGCTGGCATGATTTTTGCTAATAAACTCATGTATCTCTTTTAGTACATACGTTGCTTCATCTTCATCTATGTATCTAAGCAGAGAAAATGTATACCCTGGCTTGAATATGTTACCTTCTAATCAGTGGCGGACGCAAAGATTTCGTATTAGTGGGTCACACTCAAACATTTCAAAAAGCCGACAAAAAATTTGGTGATGCGGTGTCCTCTCTCTGTCGACTCTCAGTCACTCTCTCTGTGTCAAATGGAAACCTAGTGGTGTGGGTGTGTCTAGGTCACAAATTTGGTCCAAAATTCTACCATATTTTAAATAAATAAAAAAACTGGTTGGTCTAAGGACCCACCAGGTCCAAGTGTAGGTCCGTCCTTGCTTCTAATTTGTACCTCGCGGATCTTATCCGTAATTTTTCTACAAAAATCTTCAGAAAGTGTCCCATTTTTTAGATATGGTATGAAGCCTTTCATCCACGAGCTTTTACCCCATATCCACAGAGTTTCTTCTATTTTTTGGTTAACTGATGGTTTTGATAATAATTCTATGGGTACTATTTTTATAAAAAAATCCGCATCCTTTGTTCTGGCCAGTTTCAATACTGTATATGCATATTCATTTTCCTCTCTAGGAATTTAAGAGATCTTAAATTTGTTAAATATTGAGACGACTTCGTAACCTCTGCTACATAAGCAGTCATTATTTTATCCTTGGCTGCGAACCTTCCATTCAATTTATTTACTACCAATTGCTACTCACTTTTTACTTTTATACCTTGAGCCTGGATTTTCCTTGCCAATCGTAGGTTGTCTAATAAAGCGTCATATTCAGCTACATTAATGGTTGCTTTAAACGTGAATCTTAATGCACAGTTCAATTTGTGCCTTTTGGGCTTGTCAAAATTATACCTACTCTGGCACCTGTGTCTCCGATGATCTATCTACAAACAATTTCCATGTTTCCTATTCATGCTCTTTATCGAGAATGGGAACGTTCAAGAGTTGCACAATAAAATCTGCTAATGATTGTGCTTTGATTGTGGATTGCCCCTTATAACTTATTTTGAATTGTCCCAATTTTACTGTCCATTTCATTAGCCTTCCCGATACATCAGGTTTCTATAGCACTTGCCTAGGTGAAAATTAGTCAGTACTTCGATACTGTGGCTCTAGAATTATGTTCTTAATTTTCGTGATGCTACGACTAAGGCGAGGGCTAGCTTTTTTTATAATTGGATATCTCGCTTCCGTATCTTTTGGAGCTCTGCTTAGGTAATAAACTGGTAAATGTTGCTGCCTTTCTTCTTTCACCAGGATGGAACAGCTATCGCTTTAGAAACTGCTAAATATTCTAGTAACTCTTTCCCATTCACATGCTTAGCTAATAATGACGCATTTTCGATGTGTTCCTTCAAAGTCTGAAATGCTTGCTCACATTCACTTTCCCATTCAAACTTTTCTTCACTTGAAAGAAAGGGGAGCATTTATCTATTGCTCTTTACACAAATCTGACCGTTCATGTTAAGCTTCGTACTTTCAAGTGGCTTTCAGCTTGGAGGCTTTTGACGAACATGTTGTCGATGTATACTTCTATCGTTTTTCTTAGCTGGTCCGAAAATATTTTGGTTACTGGACTTTGATAACTGGTTTGAGGGTTCTTTAGCTTAAATTGTATTACCTTACAACAATATAATCCTCGATTTATTAGAAAGGTAGTGTTTTTCTCTCCCGGTCTATACATAGGGATATGATTATATCCTGAGTATGCATTCATAATACTTAATAGTTCATGTCTTGCGATTGTAGCATCCAACTAATCAATTCTTGAAAAGCAGAAAATTGTCCTTGGGATGGGCCTTATTTAAGTCCATAAAATCTTGGCATGTTCACCATTTGCCATTGTTCTTTATCACTATACCCAAATTAGTATTGAGCCTCGCAGATAAGGTTGTTTTCTAATAATTTGTGTACTTCATTTTTTCAGATCTTTAAAAAAATGGTTGATATAATAAAAAAACTAAAGTAAATGTGAAAATAAAATCTTTAGTCACATTAAGTCCCATCAATCTAGGCACAATGATTGTACCTTATCTCCCACTAACCAACGACCAGTTCTAACTTGTAAACAGTATGCAAAAATTATAAGTATATGAGAATACTCAATAGAACACGAGTAATTGCGCAATCCTGAATAAAAATATTAATTTATGCATCAAAATAATCACACCGTCATATCATATCTTTATAAATTGGAAAGTATTCATGATATATCATATCTTTTGTAACGGATGACCATATCATAACATAACATATCAAATCAAATCATTTCATTAGTATAACATTTATCAACATGAAATAATAAAATTAAACGAGACAAAACCACTTGCACCTTGCTAGATCAAATCAATTTTTGAAAAACAAAATCAAAAAAATCACTTTCCAAACTTTATCTTCTGCCTATGATTTTGTGCCCTACATGTGAAATTACGTATATAATGTGAAAATAATAAATAAATTGAAATGTAATATTTTGTTTACTTATTTGTTTATGCTAGGAATTGGTTGGACCCTATTTTCAACCATTACAGCAACATTGACCAACTTTATGATACAGACAACCAGATAAGAATAAGAATTGAATTAAGAAATATATATTTGACTATGTTTAAAATGTTTACTTATAAGTAAACTAAGGCTAAATAAAAGATTTTCAAAGTAAAAAAATTTCATTTTGTCTGTAACACAAACTTTTTTACCTTAAAATGTGAAAACAAAAAAGAATCTTATCTAAACAAATTTAGAAAAAAAAAATTACATACTAATCATGCTCGTCATATTAATCCATAGCATTTTTTTTTTAACTAAATTAAAAACCAAAAGTCACATGCAATACAGATATAGAAGTGCAAAAATCTTAAGACAAAAATTTTCTTTTTTCTTTTGATTCAGATTAATACAAATGGAGGAATAAAAATTCTCTTTTTAAATGTATCGAGATAAAAAAAAAAAAAAAATTCTCTTTATATACTTATATCTAATAAGTAACTTGATTACCATCAATTTTTACGTTTATACAAAAAATGAACATGCAATAAAAGTAAAATACTCAATACTATAATTATTATTTCTTAGAACACATAATATTATTTTTTTATTATTAAAAATTTGGTTTTAGTGCATAATGTGTAATTGAGATGGAAGCTTGTATTTAGTGGGGTGGATGCAAACATGAAAATTGTAAGTAACTCCTAATTATTAGGAGTAGTTATTAAGGTTTTTAAGATTGATGGATAATTTCTCCCATCTTCAACCATTTCCCTCCTAGTTGTTGATCACTTTTGAGCATTTTTTTTTCTTTTCAATTTGTTGTCCTTCGTTATCTATTATATTAATTGAAAGTGCAATTTATAATCTTTGGATGAAAATGTTGACAATGTTATATAAAGACAAAATGGTAAATTGAACATTTCTCATCCATCTCCACATTTTATTTTTATGATTGTGACACTATCTAGAAAACTATCACCACAAAAATGCAAGGTCGTATGGGTTATTCTTGTACATATCCACAATGACTATTAATATAAATCAACTACAGAAAAATATTTATCACAATGCATAAGAATCTTTACTAAATAAAAGTGTCACAATATCATTAGTCCCACATAAGCTTCATTTTCCAACAAAACAATGAGCAATTAATCATACCACAATCATAACTATATTTTAGCTGGAAATAAAACTTGAAATAGGTCTTTTTGATTCATCCACTTCAATTCCGGCTAATATGTACCTGTAACATATACTGTCAAATTAGCGTTTCATAACAAATGATTTTTCTATTGTCCAACCGTGCAGTAACCCTGATGTCTACTCTACCCATTTACAACATAAAGATCTAGACAATACATATTTGCATAAGCATAAATGTGCACTGATTCGCAAACACATAATTTTTGTTTGGCATTACAAAGGAGAGAAATACAGGAAAAAAAAAAACAATAAAAAGAGTTTAAAGGAAACAAAAAAAAGATAAAATTATGATTCAAGAATTTACCATCAATGTGAAATCAATAGGAATCTCAAGTTCTCGGAATAATCTTCAAACCCCATTTTTACAACCCAAAGCAACAGCCAAGAAAAACCTAACATTACAGCAAAATTCACTTCAAAATTTTCAAAAAGTAGCAAATTAAAGTTATCTCTCTGTCTGCATAAACATATATAAAAAAATCAACGTCCATATTACTATTGATGGTTAAAAATGCACAAGGATTACAAAATTTAATCCATATTTAACATAAATGAGACCACTATCTTCTGAGAGTAAAAAAAAAAAAAAATTGAAAGAGGAGAAAATTGAACAAAAATCACATACTAAAAGTTTTTACCTACAATACTTTGTGTCCTTCTTGTCGCCGTCTACACCTCCAATCTCCAGGCGAAATACGACCTCGTGGTAAGTGGTAAAGACAATGAAGAAGAATAAAAGCTCTATAATTTTACTAAAAGTTTTTACCTCTAATATTCTGCATCATTCGTCGCTGTAGTTTTTGATCTCCAAGAGAAATACGACCCGTGGTTGCGACAATAAAGAAGAACAAAACTTCTGTGATTTTACAACGTGGTATTGTACTTGAAATGGAGGAAATGTGTGACATTTGTTAAGGTTTCAAGATGAGATGAGAGAGAGAGAGAGAGAGAGAGAGAGAGAGAGAATGCCAAAAAAACTTATAAAATAACATATGACATTAGCATTACATAAGCATGATGCAATATGAATAGAACACATTCTCCTCTTTTATATATTGTAATTATTATTATAATATAATTATATAAGTAGATGAACGTTGATTTTACGTGAAACTCACATATATAAATAATAAATACTATAATATATATACATGTACATATGAAATAATAATATAATATATTAAAGGTGGCATTAATGATACATTAATTACAATTTAATTTTAAGTAGTCTCTTTTTAAGTATAGAGTTTATTTTCATATTGGAGTACTCATAATTTTATATTAATTAAATTAAGTTTAATCACTTAAATTGAAGCTTGTCTACATTTATAATTATATTAAAACTATAATAAATATTTATTAATATTGTAATTAATCTACTATTATATTAATACAACATTTAATAAATTATATTATATAACACGCGAGTTTCAATTTTAAGTAGTAAACTTAATTTAAATAATGTAAGTTAAGTAATTAAACTTTGATTAATGTAAAATTTTAAGTACTTCAATATAAAACAATAAGCATTACATTTGAATGAATATTTCATTAATATTAAATGAAATGAAATTATATTATAGAAAATGATGGGTAACCCGGGATTAAATCCCGAGTTTGACTCCAGGGCCAATTTGCTTCCCCCCTGCCCCCTATTGGGGGAGACGGGAGGGGGCGGGGGAAGAGTCCATCACGGAATTTGTAGCAAGTTCCTTATATTAAGGGCTTGTTTGATACCCATTTTGTTGGAAAAAATATATTTTTTGGTTTGATATGATGGTGAATATGTGGTTGAAAAAGAAGGAAAAGTTATTGATGTGATGAAAAATATTATTTTATTGAAAAATGTGTGATTGAAAATGAAAATGAGAATGAGAATAAGAATGAGAATGAGTACTAAACAGGGGCTAAATATATAAGGTTGGAATTCACACACACATATGCAATGATGACCTAGCCTGTAAAGAGTTGTACTTGTTGTCAAGCAGGCAATATCTAAAACGAGGAATTTAAATAAGAATATGTTTTGAATATTAGAATTAATATTAAACCGTAACAAAATCAAAATATCATTTCAATTAAAGTTTATCAAAAAAAGGTTTACTACACGTGGCTGCAATAGAAAATTCAAATTATAATTAACTTAATTAATTATAAATTAAGGTAATATCTTTCAACTCCAATAATTTGGGCTTAACTTATCCCAAAAAAAACTATTTCTCGAGTCCATGGTGTGTTATTTAATATGAACTATTTAATGAGCCTAATATTGATATTTCATTTTTTTTCTCCTACAATACTTAAATATTTAGCCCAAACAAAATAAAATAAAAGAACGGAACGATCAAATAATCTTATGAACTTTTCTGTGATTAACAAGACCTTGCATAAATGGGTTTCTATTGTCTAAACGAGATCACATAATAAAATTTAGGCACTGTTTGAGCTCCATTATTTTAAAGAAATGTATTATGAAATAATGATTGATGAAGAATGTATGATTAAAAAAGAAGAAATTTTTTTTATTTGCATGTAATATTATTTTAATGAGGAAAATGAATATTGTAGAAGAAATAATGGGAAAGAATGTAAAGTAAATAACGACGAACAAGAGCAAAATAAGCCCATGTTTGAAATTAGGCTCCGTTTGATTCTCATTCTTTGTAGAATGAGAACGAAAAATATAGCCGTTATGGATCCCACACAAGAGATGAAAAGTAAAAAATGATGGTTTGATTGATTGATAATGGTCATATTTTTTATTTTTATGTAGAAAAAATGAGAACCAAACGGACCCTAACTTATATTTCATTTTTCTCTCTCCTATTTTCAACCATATAATCTTCCATAAAATAATATTATACGTAAATCGAAATTTTTTCCTTCTTTTTCAACCACTTATTTTTTAAAAAAACTATTTCACCCATTTTCATTTTCAAAATAGGGGCCAAACGGGTCCTTAGTCGTCGTATTTTTAAAACATGTAAAAATTTTCGGAGTGTTGCACTTTGGGAGCTTGCATGGCTCTTCCTATTATGTTGATTCACTCGCATGATTCCTTGATTATGTTTAAAAAACACTTTACCTTTGTTTGTGGAGAACCTCAATATGATTGATGGAGGGAAACAATTATGTCTGCCTGTTTCATGGCACGTTGCCCGATGATTGTCATATGCAGATTTTTCCTTTTATGATGCTGAAATCCACATATCCTTGATATGTTAGGCGATCATTTCCTATTTTCACTAAAAGAGTGGTCTGTCAGTAAGGGATTGGGCCGCCTCTGGTGAAGTAGTGAAGTTCCGACATAGGAATCCAGAGACTATATTTTTGTAGTCGATCAATAGCTTCCTCATAAAACGTTCACTATTTTTCCATTGTCTAAGAGCATACAATGAAAACATTCTCTAGCTATTATTGCCTGAATGACTACTACATCTTCTTCAGGACATGAATTTTTACCCTTAGGTTCTATAGATTCAATTGAAGACTACACTCTCTAGGTATTTAACTTTGGAGTTCCTATTTTCATGCTCAAAGTAGCTTGCTCCATCGTTAACGCTTTGAGGTATTCTTCTTTTTTTCTGTTTGATTTTTGTTGCTAACATCTTTTTCACAGTAGATGTCTACATTGAGCAGAGGACATATCCTCCTGCAAGTTCTCTGTTATATCCTCTTGTCGCTGCACTTCCTCCAAATACATTTGTTCCTTTGATAAGTAATTCGATTCCTGCACGATCTGTTCCACCAATTATTACTGCAGCAGCTTCCCCAGCTGGAGTAGCTTTGATGTCTGATCTTATTCCTACTCTTGCGTCTTCAATTTTCTAGTTGCAAACAGTAGTTCTGAGCATGAACTTATTGCTGGTGCCGTAGTAATTGCTGGAAGTGATCGTAAAGGAATAGAATTGCATGTCAACAGAACAATTGTATTAGGAGGAACTTCCGAATCTTCTTGAAAACCCCATGGATAATCCTGCATATGGAGGCAGAGCAACTGGGAGTTCATGGATGATATAATGGGTTCAACTTCATAAAACTCTAAAATTAATCCATACAAATTTTTGACCAGGAACTAAAGTAATTTTGTTAAGAAATCAGATGGAGTCACTAGAAGTAACATAGGGCCATTATCAAAGTTCGCAACAACACGTGTCCTGTGTTTGATACCGAGAAACTTGGTATACGATACAAAATCTTCTTCTCTATCGCGCAAGCAAGAAGAGAACTATATTAAAACCGATGGCATTGTTTGTCACAGTGTTTAGTTAGCATATCCAATCTAATTCTTGCTGAGCATTTAATCACACAAGGACTGCAAAGCAAAAAGAAATACTATATTAGATTGAGAATCTAATATAAAATGTTCGAAAAATATTTTACTTAATCCAGAAGAGACTTTGAGTTAATTTATGTAAATAAATATAATGGTACAAAATTGTACAGTATTTCCAAAGAAAGAAAAGAACAGTAAATTCATTTTCCAAAGAATGACATATTAGTGTTTTGGTGTTAGTAAAAAATCTTAATAATTCCAATATCGTAGAAAAACTAAGCATTGATCATTGAAGTTGCGGTAGCTCAAACAATATAATGATTAAACCAAAATTCTATATTTTAGATGATAATATAAATCTTTTTCTGTCGTGACAAGAGAATGACATTGAAGTCATGGTAGCTCAAAAAATTTAATGAGTTCTTACATCTTTTCTGAGATTCAAAGAAATATGAAAATTTAAGACTAATAGTATTAATTTTTTATGAATTTTTTTTTTTTTTTTTTAGATGTTGTCGTCAGCTTCATTTTATATCTCATGAAACGACAAAACTTTTTATGCAATTTAAAAATTCAAGGAAACTAATTTTAACTACAATATAACACTAAAGGTGCAAATATAAAAGTATTTGGAAACAACATTATTTCCCTATATCAAGGATAAACAGAAGCCAACAAAAACGTAGATGATAAATTTAATGCTTCAGCAATCGAATAATTAAATAAATGTAGAAACTATGAGGGTATTCGGTGGGGATTAAAATCAGATTTTTAGTAGATTGTGATAGAAGTTTTTGAAATGTGCAGTTAAAAAGTTTTGGGATTCAAGAAAGATTTTGTTAATATTGATTGTTTGACTTTGATTTTGACTTTGACTTAGAATAAAAGCAAATTTTAATATGAAATAAACAGGCCCTAGACCTAGAAGAAATGATAGGAATCACGGGAATATGATGAATAGTTTCGTCTTGAAACCAAACCTCTAAGAAAGTTTTGGATCAACAAGAAAAAATACGTCTTTCTTGGACTCAACTGAAAATGGCTCTTCCGAACCAAACATGAGTATCTCGCGGCCTCTTGCTTGCAGCCAGAGACACATCACATCATCAGGTGAAGGGATAGCCGACCTTGCAGCTCATGAGTTAGATGCTTCACCCTTGGAATTGAACTCATGTCAATGTCACGATGAATTCACAACTGATTAATAGTTATTCTGGGGTCTCATTGGACAATGATGGTCCATCAAATTCTCCAACAAAATCAAGATCTATCAAAGCCAATATAATCAAGGAAGATAGGGCCATCCACTTGACCTCGTACCTGTCCCATATTCTTAGTTGGGTTATCGTGCATTTGGCCTATATCAACACATCCCACGACCAGAATGACCCTGATCCGATAAAGTTCTTAGACCCAGTGAAGGCAAATTTGATGATCCTACAGGCTTGGTCTTTAAATTATTAGAACTACTGGGCAGAGGAAAAACATATAGTACCTCCCTGACGGAGTCAGTAAACTCCTGATGATGCGATGGTTAAGAGACTTATATTAATCCATCAAGCTAACTCTCCAACTAGAAGCTCAAGAACACTATGTTTCTACTTCCAGATGGCTCCTTAACTGGTAATAAAGATCTTTGAACCCTAAGACCAGAGCCGGTTCGATGATTTTCGAGGACTGAGGCGAACTCCATGAATTAGGCCCCCCAAAAATCAAGGTAAATGCAAAATCTAACAGTGTATTATGCAATCTATTGCTAACTTTAAACTTAACAGTAAAACAACAAATAAATTATGACAATCATATATTCTCCCAATAAAATATTTTTACACATAAATCCAAAAAAATTTCCTAATTTGTTTCATCCGATTTCCCCTTTGAGAAGCAAGAAATCAAAACCACCAATATAGTCTAGAAATGGTCAAGAAACAAATCAAGAGCCAATTCCAAGGAAATAATGAATGAAGAGGTTATATACTAGTAGACCAGTAGTATTTCAAAATATAAAACACATTAGTCATCCAAAGTGGCCGCAGTCAAACCACCATCTAAATTAGTCTTCATCTTATAGTTTAATTTAGAAAATGCATGTTTTCCCAGTCAAATATATAAAGCAATCTTGAATCTTATGCATAGTTGGGTCATTTTATTTTCTGCAGACATCCAATAGTCCATTATACAAGAAATCGTGTGGACACATTTGAGGAAAAAAGAAACAATGATTGCCAAAATTAAATTCCAAAAAGTGCAAATCCTAGATGAACAGATCTAGCAGTTGATTAGCATACCATAATCAACCACTGTTACAGGAGTTTTATCATATTTTGATTGGACATCTGATTGTAGCAATGCCTTTTGCACCTTCTGTAGAAAGAAACAGCAATGAGTGTTGGTCATCTTGCATACTAACCACTACATATAATAGTGGTTCACACCAATTACATCCAATTGTGCAGTAAATCAAAGCCCTAATTGACAGTGTGAACTGTGAATTTTGTTAAAGAATATCTTAACCTATATGTTTTTAACTTGCCTGCAATAATCATTGTTTGTACACATAAATTTCATCCTTGATTTTCAATCAATAAATTATATAGTTCTTTGATCAGAAATGTTTACATTTCCAGTTTGCAACACATCCTTGAAACACCGAAACTCAGAATGGCTAAGAAAAATCATTTAATTCTGAAGACAATCTTTCCGACAAAACTAGACCTAACCCGTGCAAACTATTAATATCTTTGCCAAATTCAAGCACATAGATATATCATAGATGCAACTAAAATCAATAAAATTTGAGAAAATGCGTATTAAGCTCAGTAGCACTATTTCGAGTTTAGTACATTTATGCAAATCCTGTAATGAATTATCAACCAACAACTTTCTGTTAAAAGTGTTCCAAAACATTTGCAAATGCATAATGTAATTAAGTGATAATGTAAGTTAATTTATTTTCACATTTAGGAAAATAACCAAAAAAAAGGACCAGTTTCAGCTCAAACGGGTCAATATTTAGATTTCTCTTGTAAAAATGTAAGAAAAAGTTAGATAAATTTAGAATATGAAGAAGATGATAACTTGACAAACCCGAAGAATTAAGAGAAACAAATATCAAGAAATTACAAAGGCATTAACATAATTTTCGGATATTTTCTCAAATAATTTCATATATCGCTAGCAGAGAGATTTTCTCTCTTATAAAGAAGTGGGGAGGAAGAAGATGACTGACCTAGACACCTAGTATCGTGTCGTAATCGAAGCCATCCAAGGGCAGCCCTGCGAGAGACTTTCCACTGATCCTCTGTAACGCCTCACGGCGAATAGCAGCGGCGCGGCTGGTATCACCAAGCTTGGATTCGAGAGAATATGAAGGGGTCTTGCCCTCCACACTCCACCATAGACTTGATGATCTCCTAGCCTTGGAGGAGCTCGCAGTCGCAGTTCGTCGGTGAGTTGAGGTCAAGGAGAGGAAAGTAAACCCTTGTTGTTTCCTTTTACGGTTTCCTTTCTTCCTTTTCAGGTTCATTTTTTTTTAAAAAAAAAATTGGGCAAAAAAATGCCATCTAATTATTTGGGCGTGATGGACTTGTCTCTTCAGCCTCATGACAGAACTGGCCCTGCCTAAGACACAACACAACTTGAAATTAACTACCAATAATTTTTGCATGTCATTTCTCATTGATTTAAGGTTTTGAGACTTACTTATAGGAGTTTTGTGGCACTTATCACACATGTGTAGCTTATACAATTTACTCCTTTTATGTTTAAAATAATTTATGTGGAAAAAGTTTACTTTTTATGAACTATGCATGTATAAGTAAGCAAATAACTGTTAAAGATGAAAATTCATAAAAAAATTAAAAAAAAAAAAAAAAAAAAAATTGGTCTCAAAGTTGGAAATTTTTTATTCTCCTATCAGATGTTTTTGCGTAATCTTTGCATCATTATACATATGCATATTTTTTTTACTCATTCCTCACTATATTTTATAATTATTACTTGTCTTTCCTTTGTTATTCATAACAAAAAGGGGGAGAGATATGTATTTATTTCAGAGAGTTGATTATATGAGTTAGGGGGAGAATTTTAAGAAATTTGAATTTGTTGATTGATAGATGACTTAGGGGGAGCCATTGGGTATATTTGCTGAAATTTTATTATTGATATAGTGTTGTGTTTTATCTATATTGATATAAAATTTTATGATTTATTTTTAAGTTTATAATTTACATGATATTGCATGTTTCTGTGACACATGTTTTATTATGTCATTTTAATTAACTTAGTTATATGATTTTATTTTTTGTAGTTTCATCTTGTTTTTCACGTGGTATTGTGATTTTCATGTATTTTAGAAAACATGTTGACAAGTTGCTGAAGTGTAATTTGGAAAGTGTCTATTAGGTAGATTGGGATGTCGCTGAGTAGAATCAGGATTCTGAATATAATGCTCACTATTGTTCTGCTGTTGAGTGTTACGAATTTCAGACCACACTTCATCCACTGTTTTCCTGCACAAAGGCTCTGGAATAGTGAGAAAGCCTTGTCTCGATAAGCTTTGTTACTTGGTTATGCCCTTATCTGTCGGATTATTACTTTCACGTAGGAAAGATTGTGCTGCATGGACACTGGTTCCAGTGTCCGAATGCGCATTTACTTGCATTTGATTTTCTTCGGCAGTCCATATGCTGTTGAGAAATTCATCCATATTCATGGATCCAAAGTTCTTGCCATTTTCACAAAGAGTGTGTTGAAACTCATCGAGGGTGAGCGAGTATATAGGCGATTGTGTGCCTAGTGATGGAGATGGCTGGTTCTTCGACTGCTGTTCACTTGATTGTAATTGCAATTCCACCTCTCCTTGGGACATGATGTCAGAATCTGCAGTGACCAATTTGAGTTTTGGGTAATCAAAAGTCTTCTATATCTATAACATGTTGTCACCTCTAGATCAACTATAGATCATCGAACAAATTTTGGCTATTGATTCATACAAATTTGCCCAATTTTCAATTGTCTCAACCTCGGAAATATATATTATATTCCAAATTTTATGATCTACCAATAATTTATTCCATCGTGATAAAACATTATTCTTCGAGAAATACATAAAGATATATAAAATAACCAAATTTGCCATTGATAATTTCAGATAATAAACTGGCCAACAATTTCGAGAAATACACTATACAAAATACAAGAACAAAAACTTGGTGTAATTCATGTTTGGTAATTCATATAAATTCTATGCTCTCGATCAAATGGAATAAGAACTATGTACTTTAAAATTAAAAGTAGGAACATAAAACGTGTGGAAACTGGAAAGTATTGGCCCGCAGTTATTGACGTGTAATCGTGTGGCCACCAAAATCCAACCGACCCATAACTGACCGAATCCAATGGAAAAATATAATTAAATAGGTTCCCTAGGCTGTCAAGGATAAGGATCATATTTTACCGTTAGATCAAAGTTGCCCCGATTAATCACAGCCACGTATTTTTCGGCTGCATTTCTATAAATACTACCCACTTTCTTTTGATCATTACCGTATTTTACTTTTTGTGTGGTGGTTTTATCTTTTGGTTCTGTTTCTATTGATCTCCTTTGGTTGATTGATTGTTCGAATTTTCTGTATGTGATTCTGTTTAATTGATTTTGCAGTGGACTTGGGGATTAGTTGATGAATCTTGTGTTGGTGAATTTTTAATTGCTGGTGTTTAGATTCTGATCGGGGGCTTATTCATCAGGGGGAAGAGAAGCGAAATCTTATTGTCGATTCTTGAGGTGTCCCTACAATTACGTTTACTCTTTATACACAATTTTTTCCTATTCTAGGACGAAGATTTTTGGTTGGGGATGATACATCGTTAATTTTCTTCTTTCCTTTTACGGCGTGTTTATGGTTTTCCTTGTTCTGCATAGAGAACTGATCTACAGGATTGCAAATAATTCTGATCAGTTAGAGTTACATCCTCTTTCATTTGATCTGATAATATTTGGTTTCTCACTTTCTTTATAATCTGACATTAGATGGGGAACATAATTTCTTTGCCTGTATTTAGGAATTAGGATATGAAAATTTGACAATCCTGCAACTTTTAGTTTTCCAGAAGGATATCGGGGATGGATCTGGATTTGATATTGGTAATTCTATAGTTGTAACGATTTTAAAATGCTGGATGTTTGATTCCTGAGGTTTCCCTGGAATTATGTTTGTATACTACAATTTTTTCTATACGAGGACGGAGATTTTTGGTTGGCGATGATACAACGTTAAATCTTCTTCTTATCTTTTACATCATCTTTATCGTTTCTCTTGTTCTGCATAGAGAACTAATCTGCGGAATTGCTAGTAATTTTGATCAGGTAGAGTTACATCCTCTTTCATTAGATCTTATAATATTTGGTTTCTTACTTTCTCTATAATCTGACATAAGTGGGGGAGATAATTTCTTTGCCTGTAATTAGGAATTAGGATATGAAAATTTGACAATCCTGCAACTTTTAGCGATCAAGAAGGATGTCGGGAAGGACCTGGATTTGGTAATTCTAAATTTGTAAATATTTTAAAATGCTTAATGTTTGGTGCTAGATTGCGTGTATAAGCATTCTTGCTTATTGATGTAGGTTCAATCATTCCAACTTTTCATTAGATCTTATAATATTTGGTTTCTCACTTTCTCTATAATCTGACATAAGTGGGGCAGATAATTTCTTTGCCTGTAATTAGGAATTAGGATATGAAGATTTGACAATCCTGCAACTATTATTGATCAAGAGGATGTTGGGAAGGATCTGGATTTGGTAATTCTAAATTTGTAAATATTTTAAAATGCTGAATGTTTGGTGCTAGACTGCCTGTATTCTTGCTTCGTGATGTAGGTTCAATCATTCCAACTTAATGCGGCTTCAGTCTTTGATAGGGAAGGATCTTGACCCATCGTGGGATATAACTTTTGTATGGTGATATTTCAAACTTATCATATAATATAACTGGAAAGGCACTAGGAAATTTAACACAGGTTTATATTCTCTGGATCTTTGTTCTTGTTTGTAGGTGGCAATGTGTGAGGCAGCTTCAAAGCTGACATTGATATTTGTTTGCTATGGTTTGTTAGTAGTTGTATTTTCATTGGTGATTTGGTTAAAGGCTTTAGTATTTTCTGTTGTGAACAACAACAATAATAAATCTACTTGAAGATTTAAAGCCTAGACCTGTAGCAGCCCCAATAAACCACCCTAGTTTTGGTTTGCCCTTGCTTTGCTTGTGGACGTGAACCTTCTCAAGTCTACTCAGATTATGTCCCTGTCTAACTGGTGCCACCTTTAGCATGTTCACACATGCATCAAACTACATACTCAACACTATCAAGTATAACCAATGTAACAATAACTGTTCAATCTTTTGACCTCACAAGGGAAAAGAAAAAATAATTTATTTTATTTTATTTATTTATTTATTTATTTTTTTAAGATAACACAATAATTTATAGAAACTCTGGATTTTTTGTTTTTCTCTGATTAGATTGTTTTATTCTTTTTCTTCTTCATTTTTAGTGGGCAGAATCTGTAAGGATTCAAATATTTGGCATGATTGGAAGTTGAGATAATTAAGTTCTCCCTAAATTCTTCTACATCAACTTGCAAGGCAATGTAGAATTGTTAAGGTTTGCTTAATTGGTTATCTGTAAAAAATTGATTAAGACTTGATGTACAGTATCATAAACAACTTACATGATTACAGTTTACTTATTGTTTCTGGTTGTAAATTTTCAGGAGCAAAGAATGTTGCCTGGAAAGTTCATAGTAGCCTGGTCTAACCAACTTAATTGACATTGACCTTTACTTTTGTAGTTTCTTCATCATTGGAACGTGAAGTTGGAAATTATACACCGAATCCTCTTGATTCAGAAATAGCAGTGTAAATAGTGGTGTTTAAGTGGTAGAAAATAAGAACTTTTTTTTTTCTTCTTGTGGTTTTGTCTAAGGTATATTCTGTTTCTTCTGTGCATTTTTCCACTTATAACTTAATTTTTATTTATCACTTCTTTTTGTATCCTTTCCATTCTCTATTTCCCTTTGTTTTATACGTTCTTCTTTCTGTTTACAAAATTACTTGATGCAACTACTGATGTCTCATTCAGTCTTGCCACCTTCATTCATTGCTATAGATTTCTCAGTTTCATGTAGTTTTGCATTTTTTGAGTTTGATTTTGTTGCTCATACTTCTTGTTTTTCACTTATACCTCACTCCTGATTTTGAAGATGTATTATGTTGTTACTACTCAACCAAAAGAGAAATCCCAAAAAATGTCATTTTTTTCATGAAGATCTATACTTTTTTAAAGAATAAGTTCCTTCAAGTTTGAACATTATTGAGAAGGAGAGAATTCATGATATGAAAAAGACCTTGAAACCTCCTTGTATGTATCTTCTAAGAGAATGATGTGTTTTAATAATGTCTGTTCTGCCCTTTTACACTCAATTTGTTCGTGATTTTAGAATGTCATTTTTATTTTTGTTTCATCTGTTTCATCTTTCCTTATGTCCATGTTGTTGTTTTTCCCCCCTGTATTATTTGTTTCTTTCCCTTCTTTCCTTAAATTCATGTACTTTATTACTGAAGTCATTTAATCTTTATCTATAGCTTGCAGCGTTTAATCTCAGGTCTTGCAATGAAAAGTTGTGGGGTTAGTGACATGAGGTGTTCTACTTTTCCTCTGGTGAAGTCAATTTTAACGGAAAAAATATATTGTTTCTTGCAAGTCCTCAATTTAGATGCTATCGTTACTAAGTAACTGTGGTATTTGGTAAAGAAGATATTGAAAAGGAATCCTATTCTCACTATTATTGGATCTTAGAGCACTGTTAATTTGCTGCTGGTATATCTTTTTCTTTACTATCATTTTGCATTTTGTTTCTTAATTTTATTGGTATATAGTAAAGATGATATTGAAAAGGAATCCTATTCTCACTATTATTGGATCTTAGAGCACTGTCAATTTCCTGCTGGTATATTTTTTTTCTTTACTATCATTTTGCATTTTGTTTCTTAATTATTTTTTGTCCATATTGTTGGTCTTATTTATTTTATTCCTTTGTATCTTTTGTTTCTTGGATCTTAGAACACTGTTAATTTCCTGCTGGTATATATATTTTTCTTTACTAACATTTTGCATTTTGTTTCTTAATTTTATTGGTCCAGATTGTTGGTCTTATTTATTTTATTCTTTTGCATCTTTTGTTTCTTCCTCATTTTTCTCAAATACCTTTTCAGTTTTTCTAGGGGTCATTTATTCGTTCTCTATATATTTGTAGTGTTTAAGCTGCATGGTGGAAAATGGGAAGTTGTGGGATTTAGTGATATGTTTTACTTTCCTCTCTTGAAGTCAGTTTTAAGTTTTAACACAGAAGTATGTTGTTCTTGTGAAGCCATCAATTCAGATACTACTATGTCATTATTGATCTGGAAAATTTTCAAAAGCAATGGGATTATTTGTGTAATTGAAAGTATTTTTCTAGATAATATTAAATAGATCAAGATCTTTAAATTTATTGGAATGTGCAAGAATAACGAAACACCCTCTTTAGTGAGATTATATGGGCAAATGGCCGAACCAAGATATGCTTGCAGCACAAATTGTATCGATTAAACAAATTGTTGGAATTTCCGAAGTACTACACTCTCGCAGGGTGGTTGTCCTTTACGCAAGATGTTCGAGCAGAAACTTTGGTGGTTCAGATGATCATGTAATTTTGACTTATACCTTAATGTTTATACAGAATTTTATTTTTTTGCTTTGCTCTCAATTGAGTTATAAATATTATTTTCTAACCATGCCAATGTTATTAGTGATCTACAATTTTATCTAAAAGGACTTGGTTGATGCCCAAAATTGAGATAATTAAGTTCCCTTAAACAGTAGATTTTATAAGGTTCAAAGTAACACAGAAGTGTAAGTTGTTACCAGTAGCCTAGTCAGCTATGTTCAAAATATATTTAGAAATATACCCGTCATAGACAGTGATTTACATAATCATTTTTTGATGATTGATAATGAGAAAAGAGAACTAGTAAAAGAACACATTTGGTAAGAGGTAAGAATAATGTTAATTGGATACGAAGGTAATGTTGGTTGGGATTGAAAGTTTTTTTGGTCTTCTGTTATGCTCTGAGTTATGATGTGAAGATACTGTATTCATTGTTAAGAATTAAGTCTACATGGACCTGATTTGCTTGGTTTGATTCTTTCCAAGAATAATAAAAAAACACGTGCCTGAGATAAAAGAGTAACAATTTCTAGAGTGAACACGGATATGCACAAGAGACATTTTTTCTGGTGGTAAATTCCTATGTTGCAGACATTTTGTATTTACGTTGTTGTGGTAGCTTTTGACATGTACATTCCTTGAAGTTGGTGTGGATTGAAAATTTTCTCGTTTCCTTTTATAATTCAGATGTGAAGATACCGCATTCATTTTCTCATTGTTGTTTGATGCCTGGAATTGACTATTTGAGACAGCTAAATTTTCCATAGAACGGAAATCCTAATAACTTTCAAGGTGGTTCAGAACTCACCAAGGTATTCATTTCAATGGGATATTTGTAAGAAATGTATTTGGACATGTGAGTCAAGGGATGGGACTTGCCCATGCAACTTTGATGATTTGTATCGAGAAAACGTTTGTCAAAAAGACACATTTGGCTGGAAAATGAGAACAGTGTTATCATCATGGTATGTCAGGCAGTAACAACATCAATAGTGAACTCAGATTTGGGTAGGAGAAAGCGATTCCGATGGTAATTTTGATGTTACACAAAGATCTTGTTCTTTAAAGTCATAGGGTTATTGTAGTCTATCATTTCATTTTATACCAAGACAAGTTGGCTAAGATGGCAGTAATCTTTTAACCGAATGTAATGGATTTGTTTCACAGTTAGGAAAGAGCAAATACTGCCATAAATTTATGATCTGAGGAGCCATATTTTGTGCAACCATCCTGTTTCTGCTGCTATTTTCCATGGTTCATAGCCTGATGTAGTCAAATGTGTCGTGAAATTTGTTCCACTGTGATGGCAAGTTGATGAGGAGTTAGCAGAAATTTTTCTTTGGGTGAGATTCTTGAACATACTTTCAAAGAGCTAGATATTTAGCATGTGGATATTTGTTCAGTTGGATCTATTCTTGATATCAGGTGATCATTGAAGTTCGTCTACTCTAATCTAAGGTGTCATTAAATTCTGCTGGGTGTTTTCATCCACAAATTTTTCGGTTTTGCTTTATTGTGTACATGATATGTTAATATAATGCTTATTTTCTTATTGGTTTTTTTCCCATTTCTTTCTTTTTCCTCCTGCAAAATTTTTTCTTGAAGCATTACTACCATTTATGTACTCCTTAGCTTTGAGTTTTGAAACTTCATTGACTGATAATATGGTTTTTAACTTCCCTCCTTGGAAGTTGGTTCATCTGGTCTGTTTTCTGCTAAACTCTCAATTCAGATGTGAAGATACTATACTCACTTTTAATATCATACTTTTTATGACAGACATTGGTTCGCTTGGTTTGACTTCTAGAACTGAGACAGCCATGTTTTCCATAGAACTTACTGCTGATAGCTTACCAATTTAATACGTGTTCACATATTCATTTTAATGGGATTTTTGGAAGAATCTTGAACTATATGTATCATCGACTATGACTTACACAAGCATCCTTGATTATTCATCATGATTAAAGAGACATTTATTGCAAATATGAATGAAAGTTAACTGCCCGGAGGAAGTAATCCGGTCGTAATTTAGGATGTTGCCTGCAAAATCATATTGTTTGGATATAAATTTCAGTTAGATTTTTTATTGATATTGAGAATACTTTGTAGTTGTCTACTTGTCTATGCTCATTTGGAATGTGCAGGTACAAATTTGCATTTTACATCTTGCTCCATGTTACATCTTCCAATTTTTTTTGTCCAATTTTTTTTAATTGTATGTCGCCTTTGTGTTTAATTACACCATATGTTTATGCAATGCACATTCTCTATTTGTTTTATTTTTCCATTTCTCCTTAATTATTCTGCAGAAATTTTATTTGAAGCCTATTTATGTATGCCATTCAATCCTCAGCTTGTTTTGAAATATCGGTAACTGTTAATTGTTGTTTACTCACTTTTATATAGAAAATGTTTTGGTTTGCGCATTGTTGATGATATTGGGCCTAATTTAACCCAACAAAATCGGCTTGTTAGGGGAGGTTTGCCCTCACCTTATAAACTGGATCCACTTTAGATCTCTAGCCAATGTGGGATCTCACAGTTGTTTGGCATGGTCCACGCTGTGCGTGAGGCGACATATTAGATCCCATAGTGGCTGTGCGTGAGGGAGCGTATTAGATCTCACATTGGTTGGAGATCTAAAGTGGATCCAGTTTATAAGGTGAGGGCAAACCTCCCCTAACAAGCCTATTTTGTTGGGTTGAGTAAGGTCCAATATCTTCAACATGGTATCAGAACAGGCCTAATTCTGCAATGTTGGGGCCTCCAATATCGATTTTCACAATTGTTTGACATGGTCCATGCTGTGCGTGAGGGGGCGTATTAGATCCCACATTGGCTGGAGATCTAAAGTTGATCCAGTTTATAAGGTGAGGGCAAACCTCCCCTAACAAGCCGGTTTTGTTGAGTGGAGTTAGGCCTATTATATCTAAGATGGTTTCAGAGCCAGACCCAATTTCAATGTTGGGCCCCCAATATCGATTTCAACAATCGTTTGGCATAGTCCATGCTGTGCGTGAGGGGGGTGTATCAGATCCCACATCGACTAGGCAAAGTGCTTGGATCTTGTTTATATTGTGAGGGTAACCCTCCCTTAATAAGTCGGTTTTGTTCAGTGGAATTAGGCTCAATATCTCTACATGATATCAGAGCCTGGGAGACCTGAACCCTAGCCCTAGCTTACCGATTCCAGCGAAGTGCAACACAGGTTCCGACAGCGCAGAGGAGGCGAACCCTAGGGCGGCGATACAGGTGCACCCGACTCTCCCGGCAATAGGCCCAACTTTTCAAGCTGCAATTGTGCGCGACTTAGGTGAACCCTAGTCTCGACTTTCCTTGTAGCAGGTTCGCCCGGTTTTTTTTAATCCTTTTTTCTGTGCGCGATTTTCCCCTGCGCGAGACCCTTTCTTTCTGTGCAACTACCCATGCACTTAACTGGATTTCGAGAAAGGGATATAGTGAAGCCCAGTTGAAAGAATGTTTAGAGGAATATGTTGCCTTGAATGTGTGGCAATAATACATATTTGAATTTTGGGGCCATTGATGCATTCCGAGCTGTAAACTTGTTCTGTGATGTGATATCAAGATTTTCAAGATGCTAGTTATTTGTATTATTTTTGGTCTTCTGCAATTTTTTTGGTTTTGATCGACGGGTTGGCATTGTTTTTGGCAGTTAACAGCTATTGTGATCCTTTCCCTCTACTTGTACCTTGAGTATGCTAATTGGAGTTACAAAGTCGGCCATTAGTGCATCTGTTGTGCACTTAAATTGATGAAGAGAGGTTTTGTAGTAACAATGTGCTGTTGATTTCTGGTATCAGAGAAGGCCCAATTCTGCAATGTTGGGGCCCCCAATATCGATTTTCACAGTTGTTTGGCATGATCCACGCTGTGCGTGAGGGGGCGTGTTAGATCCCACATTGGCTGGAGATCTAAAGTGGATCCAGTTTATAAGGTGAGGGTAAACCTCCCCTAACAAGCCGATTTTGTTGGGTTGAGTTAGGCTCAATATCCTCAACGTGCATTGCTCTTTATTCGGATGTGAAGATACTGCATTCACTTGCTATGTCTTTGTTATTAGTGAAGGAGAATTATGTCTAAAAGAAGTTGGTTTGCTTGGTTTGATGCCTGGAATTGAGAGAGCTAAGTTTTCCATTGCACAGTAGTTTTGCTAAGCTTCAAGGTAACACAGTATGCTTATGGTTTTTATTTTAATGGGATATTTGTGAGAGATTTGATTATATGTGAATCACAGATTGTGACCTACACAAGCATTTTTTATTATTCATATTGAGAAAACATTAGTTAAAAAGACACATTGATCATCAATATTATTAATGTTCCTCATCATGGCATTACATCCATTAATAACTTCGTTAGTCAACTAGATATGCGTATGAGGAAGTCGTTCTGGTAATTAAAGACGTTGGACAAAAATCTTGTCTGAGGTTATGCATTTTCTGTACCTTATCACTTCATCACTTCATTTTTCTACAAAGAAAGCTTAGTTGGCTAAGATGGACGTCATTTTTTGGTTGGATGTAATGGATATCATTTTACAATTTGACAAGAGCAAATATTCCTGGGAATTAATGATCTATAGAGCTAAATTTTGTGCAACAACATATTTCTGCTGCTATTTTCACGTTCATATTCTGATGCACTCAAAGTTTGTCCAGACTTTTTTCCTCCATTGGTGGAATTTTTCTTTGGTTGAGAATCCAATAGTTTGATAATTGTTCCAGTTGGATCTTTCTTGACATGAGGAGTACATTGAAATTTGTATACGGATGCTCATTTGATGTGTACAAGGTACTAATTTGCATTTTACATCCTCGTCTAGGCTAATACGGACGTCATTTTTCTGCTCTACGTAATGGATTACGCTTTTAAGCTTGGCATGATCAAATATTACTCAATATTTCACGCAACATCTTATTTATACTGCTATGTTCCGTGTTCATATTCCAATGTAGTCAAGATCATCATGACATTTTTCAACTGGGATGGAGAGTAAGTATTCCAAGTTAGCTAGATTTCGTTGGTTGAGATTTCTTAACATGCTAGCTTGATATTTTATTGTTTGAATATTTGTTTCAGTTTGATCTGTTGTTTTATGTCAGGAACGCATCATTTTAACGCGTGCAGGTGGTATTAGATATATGGACTGATATACACAAGCATTTTTAATGATCCCTATTGAAATAAATTATAATCTAAAGACAGTGGCTGTAGCTATGAACTATGTTAATTGTCATGGCATTCCACCCAATGACAGTGTCAATAATGAGCTCAGCTATGCAAGAGATGAAGTCGTTCTGGTGCTAATTTCTTATATTGCCCACAGATCTTGTTCTTGAAGGTTTTTTACTTGCCACTTTCTACAAATGCCAAGCTCAGTTGGCTTAAGATGGATGTCACTTTTCAGCTGGATGAAATTATTTCATTCCCCAGTTTGGCAAGAGGAAGTATTTAAAGAAATCCGTGATCTATAGATCCATATTTTGTGCAACATCCTGGTTCCGCTTCTATTTTCCCGATGCAGTAAAGTTTGTTGCGACAGTTTTTCCACTGGGATGGAGAATATATAAGGAGTTAATGGAGTTCTTCGGTTGAGATTCTTGGACATACTTTTCGGTAAGAGTGATCTGTTTCAGTTGGTTTTGTTCTAATATCAGGAGTACAAGAAGTTTGCCTATGCTTATATAACGTGTGCAGATACAAGTTTGCATGTTATGGCCTGCTGCATCTCTCTCTCTCTCTCTCTTATTATTTCTTCTATGTTGCTTTTTTTATTGCACCATATTATAGTGCAATGCATATTTTCTTCTTGTTTGGGTTTTGCTCTACCCACCTCCGTTCTTCAGAAATTAATTTGAACCATTTTTGTGAGCTATTCAATCCTCTTCAGCTCGTAGATTCAATTTTTTTGTGATAGATCAGGTGGCTTTGTCTATTACCTTGTTTTGGATTGAAAATATTCATGTTTCGTACTATGTGAATGATCAAGACTGATTAACCAAGAGGGGGGTGAATTGGTTTATATAACTTTTTCGAAAATTAATTCAAGATTTTATATAATAATCAAGTAAATGATTGAACACAACTAAACACAATTATGCAAGCAATCTTGCTCATGTCCGAGAGTTTGATAACGGGGAACGTAGATCATTGCTTTAGATCGAACCTCCATATTTATATCGTTTGCATTCTCTATCCCTCTTTACTTAGGTGCAATTCAACCCTCTACAACGCTTCCGGTGACTTACAATCAAGGAGCACTGATCTTTTTACAACATTGAGCTTTCCGGGACCTCAACACGATCCACAAGTTTGAGTTTACAATTTGAAACTATTCTTCTCAATAAATGATATATTCAAGGTTGAGTACAATGAGAGAAAATAGGCAAACACTTTAATAGATGGCAATGAATGAAGCTCAAGTGTTTGGTGAGTGGAAAATGATTTTCAAAGGTTGAATCATTCAAAAAGTTTTTCAAGAATCAAATGATATGAGTAAAGATTATAAAACCAATATTTAAGCTCAAAAGTATCTCACTTTAATGCTTTTTGGAAGTGTTGAAATGAATGTAAAGTGAGTTGGTATTTATAGTTGAAAAATCATCCAAAAATCTCTGTCCAGCCGGTTGACCGGTCCGGTCGACTGCCCCATTTTCGGTTGACCAAAATAACCGTTTGTACAGAAAAATCAGAATTCAGAACTGCCAAAATTTGGACCGTTGGCATTTTCGGTCGACCGCCTCTCCTGGCCACTCGACCGGCCACCCAGTCGGTCTGCCCACCTTTTTGAAGAACTTCCAAAATTGTTTTTATTGTATAAATGTTTCAATGACGTGAATTTTTAACGTGCATAAGAAATTCATTTACCTGAGCTTTCAATATATTCATTGTCAATTGTTAAATGAATTAAAAAACATCTACGTCTAATGTCTTCAATGTTTGACTTGGCAAGCGCACTTTTCCTTCTTTCTTGACTTTCATTTGGTCGTCCTTTGCAAGTATAGGATAGCAATCCTTTTGTTTTTGTTTGATCGATTTTGTCATAGATGCTATATCACTTAAATATGATTGTTAGAGAAAAGAGAAAGACGATTTGTTTAGTGTATGTTTATGTGCTTGATTTTAATCAAATTCCAAGGAATCCCATCTTAAAGTCGTAAAAGAATCTTTAGATATATTAGCAGGACCCGAACCTTAGGACTTTGGTATCCCAAGAAAACTCACATTGACCTAGTTAGCTATTTGGATGCCGATTGGGCAGGTTGTCAAATTAAGCGAAAAAACACTAGTGGGGCTTGTCATTTTCTAGGCTTTGCCTTAGTCTTGTGGTTTAGTAAGAAACAAAATTCCGTAGCATTATCTACGGTCGACGCCGAATATATCTCGACCGCAAGTTATTGTGCTCAAGTACTATGGATGAAACAAACTTTAAATGATTATCAATTGTCTTACAATCATGTTCCCATTATGTGCGATAATACTAGCGCTATCAATGTGTCCAAAAATCCCGTCTTGCACTCTCGAACTAAGCATATTGAAATAAGACATCATTTTCTTCGGGATCATGTTCAAAAAGGTGATATCATTCTAGAATTTGTTGACACGGACAACCAATTAATCGATATTTTTATAAAACCTCTTGCTGTTGATCGTTTTTCCCACATTCGACGAGGCTTAGGCTTAATGGATGAAAAAGATATTTATGCTTGACTTAACATGCCCTTATTTGTGTTTCAAAAAAAAATACCTGACAACGTTCGGTTGACCAGCGAGGCAGAAATTTTGGGGGCGGGACCGGACCGACGGGTTTTTTAAACCCATTTCGCCCCCTTTTCTTCCATTTTTCATTATTCTTCTTCCTCTCCTTAGATCCAACCTCTATTTCTTCAAATTTACCATTAAAACTCAAGATCTACTCAAGATTTGAAAAATCCATCACATCTTCTTCTCCAAAGTTTCAAAAATCACCATTTTTCTTCAACTATACTTAGTTTTCTCTCCCTATTCCGTTTTCACTTTTCCATAGCAAAATCCCTCATTTTCATCATACCACGAGTGAAGATGCCATGCAAGAAACCCAGGTGGGAAAGGATTCCAAGTCCTTTATCGGAGGAAGAGCTCGAAGTGCCGAAAAGTCACTTTGACAAATCTCCCATTCTTATAGGTAAAAATGTAGATTTTGCAAGTCTCTCTTGATGCACCTGAATTTCATGTAGAGGAATACTTCGTAGGTTTGGGGTGGGTGTCTATTGCCTCCATGAATGAATATGCTTACCCTAAACTCATAAGGAAATTCTACAAAAATATGGTTTACATTCCTACTAGGCATAGTATTTCTTGTTTGTTAAAAGGAAAAAACATCACTTATTAGCTCCCTTCTTGAATTAGAAGAATGTCCAATCCAAAAATTGTCATATGGTTCACCCACGTTGTGAAGGTTACGATCCTATGATTGCATGTTGAAGAATTATCGGCAAAATTTTTGAACATCCAATCAAGCTTAGTACAAATCAACTAACCTTACTTTGTAAACTTTTGCATATGATCATTGCCCACATTATTCTTCCTAGGAAATGTCATATTGATGAAGTCACTCACTTCGACCTATTCCTTCTCGATTCCTTTTTGGTTGGACGACGATTGGATTTTCCAACGATTGCCTTCGGTCACATAAATTTAGTCCACTTCGCCACTCGCATCAAAGCTTTACTTTACGACGTGCTCCTCCCCAAAATCTTTAAACATTTTAAAATTCCTCTTAATGGTGAGAGCTTCGAGTCACTCCGCCCTACCGATTCTATCAACATTTACACTCTTAAACGGATGAAAATTGTTAAGGAACATGGCCAGTAGGTGGCCCAAACCAAGGGTTTTGACCCGGAATCTGGACCATCAACTCTACCTCTTAAAAATTCCGAGGACAATCATGAGGACGACATCCGACAAGTTCCTAGTCCTCCTCCTAACATTCCGGGATCTAGTGCTCCTCCACCTTCCAGCCGTTTTACCGTGGATCACTACAACCTTCTCAATGGCTGCATCGACTCTCTTACATCTTCTGTTGATGGATTTGGCGGAATGCTTCGAGGAATGCAAGCTCCACAAGATGCCATACAAGTTCGTCAAGAGGAATTCTATGCTAGGTTCGATGCTCAACAAGAGGCCTTCCAAGCTCAACAAGCCGCCGCTCAAGCACAACAAGATGTCATGTTCCAACAACAAGCAGCAATGCTCGAACAACAAAATGCCTTTTATGCTTATGTCTATGCCCACTTTCAACCGCCACCACCTCCGAAGTATTAGTATTTTACTTTGATGTTCTTATGACTTTGGTTATTTTTATGCTTTGTGGAATTTGTTATGGACGTGTCTTGACTCTCTATTGCTTCTACCTATGCTCATTTTTATGGTTATGCACTCTATGTTTATGGTTATATGCCTATATTTTCATGCTTCAAATCATTTTGTTTATGCCAAAAGGGGGAAAATATATGAGATGATTTACATGCCTATAAAAGGCATTTTGTTGTTCCTGCATTGCTGCTACTTGTTGGAACATGGCATCTTCTTGTGCTTGAGCAGCGGCTTGTTGAGCTTGGAAGGCCTCTTGTTGAGCATCGAACCTAGCAT
Organism: Osmanthus fragrans; assembly: GCA_019395295.1. Classification (NCBI taxonomy): domain Eukaryota; kingdom Viridiplantae; phylum Streptophyta; class Magnoliopsida; order Lamiales; family Oleaceae; genus Osmanthus; species Osmanthus fragrans. The sequence goes on from JAEDXY010000050.1 coordinate 784,957, forward strand.
AGAATTCCTCTTGACGAAGTTGCATGGCATCTTGTTGAACTTGCATTCTTCGAAGCATTCCGCCAAGTCCATCAACAGAAGATGTAAGAGAGTCGATGCGGCCATTGAGAAGGTTGTAGTGATCCTCGGTAAAACGGCTAGAAGGTGAAGCACTAGATCTCGGAATGTTAGGAGGAGGACTAGGAACTTGTGGGATGTCGTCCTCATGATCGTCCTTGGCATTTCCAAGAGTTTGAGTTGATGGTCCAAATTCCGAGTCAAAACCCTTGGTTCGGGCCACGCACTGGCCATGTTCCTTAACAATTTTCATCCGTTTAAGAGTGTGAATGTTGATAGTATCGGTAGCGCGGAGTGACTCGAAGATCTCACCATTAAGAGGAATTTTAAAATGTTTAAAGATTTTGGTGAGGAGCATGCCGTAAGGTAAAGCTTTGATGCGAGTGGCGGAGTGGACTAAATTTATGTAACCGAAGGCGATAGTTGAAAAATTCAATCGTCGTCCAACCAAAAAGGAATCGAGAAGGAATAGGTCGAAGTGAGTGGCTTCATCAATATGACCTTTCCTAGGAAAAATAATGTGGGCAATGATCATATGCAAGAGTTTACAAGGTAAGGTTAGTTGATTTGAACTAAGCTTGATTGGATGTTCAAAAATTTTGCTGGTAATTCTTTGACATGCAATTATAGAATCGTAACCTTCACAACGTGGGTGAGCCATATGACAATTTTTGGATTGGATATTCTTCTAATTCAAGAAGGGAGCGAATAAGTGATGTAGTAATAGTGATATTTTTTCCTTTTAACAAACAAGAAATACTATGCCTACTAGGAATGTAAACCATATTTTTGTAGAATTCCCTTATGAGTTTAGGGTAAGCATATTCATTCATGGAGGCAATAGACACCCACCCGATACCTACGAAGTATTCCTCTATATGAAATTCAAGTGCATCAAGAGAAAGACTTGCAAAATCTACATTTTTACCTATAAGAATGGGAGATTTGTCAAAGTGACTTTCTGGCACTTCGGTCTCTTCCTCCGATGAAGGACTTGGAATCATTTCCCTCTTGGGTTTCTTGCTTGGCATCTTCACTCATGGCATGATGAAAATGGAAGATTTTTACTATGGGAAGATGAATCGAAGAAGTGAGAGTAACTTAAATGTAGTGGAAAAAAATGAGGATTTTGAGTTTTTGGAGGAGAAGTGATGGATTTTTGAAAACTTGAGTAGATCTTGAGTTTTAATGGTAGATTTGAAGAAATAGAGGTTGGATCTAAGGAGAGGAGGAAGAATAATGAGAGTAGGAGATGAAAAATGGAAGAAAAAGGGGCGAAATGGGTTTTAAAAACCCGTCGGTCCGGTCGCCCCGCAGGAAGGTCTGGTTGACCGGACTCTGCCCCCAAAATTTCTCCCTCGCCGGTCGAGCGGACGTCGTCAGTTTTTTTTTTTTTTTTAAACACAAATAAAGGCATGTTAAGTCAAACATAGATGTCTTTTTCATCCATTATGCCTCAACCTCGTCGAATGTGGGAAAAACGATCAAGAGCAAGAGGTTTTGTAAAAATATCGGCTAATTGGTTGTCCGTGTCAACAAATTCTAGAATGATCACCTTTTTGAACATGATCCCGAAGAAAATGATGTCTTATTTCAATATGCTTAGTTCGAGAGTGCAAGACAGGATTTTTGGACAAATTGATAGCACTAGTATTATCCCAGACAAAGTTTAAAAAGGTGAAACTAAGTACTGAGGCGATTTTTCTTTATGAGGCGAGGCGTAAGCCTCAATGCGGATTGAGGTGTAAGCCTCACAAAAAACAAAAAATCTAAGTAAAAGAATTATAAAATAATACAAAAATACAAAAAAATAAAAATTGGAGCATATAGTAAATAGGATATATAGCCATTAGTTTTTTGAAAGCAGATTTTTGAATTTCAGTTTTTGGTCCTCTAATTTTTGGCTTTCGTTTAATTTTTTAGGTATTTTATTGTTTTGTTTGGGTCCAAAATGTCTTTTTAAATGAGCCATTTTCTTTTTTAAGAAGTGCCATTTCAAATTTTAAATGAAGTGTATGCCTCATGTTCCATGAGGCGTGTGCCTTAGATTTAGAGGCGTGAGCCTCACATTTTTAGCCTAAAAAATACTGCCTCGAGGCATACTACATAAGCCTCACGGTCAAATATTTCTTCATAATCAATGCCTTCCTCTTGATTGTAACATTGGGCCACTAATCTAGCTTTGTTACGCACAATAATTCCATTTTCATTCCATTTGTTTCGAAATACCCATTTTGTGCCGATTACGGTTTGATCGTTAGGTCTAGCGACTAAATCTCATACATGATTTCTTTCAAATTGATTTAGTTCTTATTGTATAGCTAGAATCCAAAACTCATCAAATTCGGCTTCTTTAAAATTTTTAGGTTCAATTTGTGAGATGAATGCACAACTACTAAGATGATTTCTAAGAGAAGTTCTAGTAGTGATACCTTTAGATGGGTCGCCTATTATTTGCTCTTTTGGATGAGAGGAAACAAATTTCCATTCCTTTGGCAACGTGGGATCGTTTTGAGCTTCAATCGACTTTTCTTCACTAGCTTGATTGTTGGGCTCTTTTGATTGCTCTTCATTGGACATTCCTTTGTTTTGATCTTGAATATTCATTTGTTGAAAAGGAGTTTCCAAACCTATATCTTCAATACCTTTTCACGATCAAGAAGGTTAGTGTCATCAAATGTTATATGCATAAATTCCTCAACGACTAGAGTTCTTTTGTTGAAAACTTTATAAGCTTTACTATTCGATGAATATCCTAGAAAAATTTCAATATCAGACTTTGAGTCAAACTTACCCAAGTTATCCTTTATGTTCAAAATAAAACATTTGCAACCGAAAACTTTAAAATAACTTATATTTGGAATTCTATTTTTCCAAAGCTCATAAGGAGTCTTAGTTTTCTTACGACTAACTAAAACCCTATTTATAATATAACAAGCGGTACTAATGGTTTCAGCCTAAAAGTATTTAGGTAAATTATTCTCATTTAGCATGGTTCTAGCCATTTCTTACAATGTACGATTCTTCCTTTCTACTACATCATTTTGTTGAGGAGTTCTAGGAGCCGAAAAATTATGTTCATATCCATTTTCATTACAAAATCATTAAAAACAAGATTGTCAAATTCTCCACCATGGTCACTTCTAATAGTTGTAATAGTGTACCCTTTTTCATTTTCGATTTTCTTGCAAAGATGTTTAAAAGCCTTTAATGCTTCATCCTTTACATTTAAAAATATAACCCAAGTGAATCTTGAAAAATCATTAACGATAACGAAGGCGTAGTGTTTATCTCCTAAGCTAGTCGTTCTTGATGGTCCAAAAAAATCCATGTGAAGAAGTTGCAATGGCTTTGTTGTTGAGGAGAAAATTATTTATTTGAAAGAACTTTTTATTTGTTTTCCAAATTAACAAGCATCACAAATTTTGTCTTTCTCAAATTTTAAATTCGGCAATCCTCTTACAAAACTATTTTTGGAGATTTTTAAAATAAGATCCATGTTAACATGGCCAAGTCTCCTATGCCATAACCATGTTTCATCTTTTACTCCAAGTAAACAATGTTCATTGTTTTCATATTCAATATCTATAATATAAACATCTTTACTTCGGCTTCCTATGAAAATTACTTCTTTTGATGTAGCATCCTTAATTAGACACTTGGAAGAGTCGAATTTGATATTGTAACATTTATCACATAATTGACTAATACTTAGTAAATTATGTTTGAGGTTATCTACTAGTAGAACGTTTTCTATAGATGGGGTTGAATAATTACCAATGTTACCGATTACCGATAATTTTTCCTTTGGCGTTGTCTCCAAATGTTACATGACCGTCATCCTTCTTTTTGAGATTTGATAGTAATGATCGGTCTCTGGTCATGTGCTTAGATCATCCACTATCCAAGAATTATTTGCTCTTTGATTTCTTTGGTACCTACAAGAACAATTCAATTTTTTATTTTTGGTACCCATACAAACTTGGGTCCTTTGTAGTTAGTTCTTGAGGATTCTCTAATCCACTTGTATTTATTTTCAAAGAATAATTTCTTTTTAGTTAGGCAATTAAATGCAACATGTCCACTTTTATTACAAAATGTATAAATGACATTTGATGCTTTAACAAACATGTTTTTGAGATATTTTTGCTTTAAAGAGGGTTTGAATCCTATTCCCCCTTTGTCAAAAAAGTATTTTTGATTTTCAAGCATTAAATCGAAATTTTTCTTCCCTGGTGAATTTATAAATGGTTTTCGTCAAATCTTCAACTTTTTCTTTTAGGGAAGTGTTTTCCTTAACTAATAAATCATAATCAACATTTTATTTTTGTTTTTCAAAAATCTTCTTTATTTCATCTTTTAATAAAGAATTTTTCTTTTTAAGAATAGAGTGACTTAATGCAAGCTTTTCAAAATTTTCATGTAATTCATCATAAGAATTAGATAATTCATCATAAGAACAATTTTCATTGCATCTTCAAGAGCCATGAAACATATGTTTGCGATTTCATCTTGACCATTGCTTTCATTTTGATCTTCATCATCACTATCGTCCCATGTGGCTTGGAGTGCCTTTTTCTTGATGTTCTTCTTTTTGTTCGGGCACTCAGTTCTTTTGTGACCCGGTTGGTCACAATCATAGCAAATTATTTTTTTGCTTCTCTCTTCTCCTTTGTCATCCTTCCTTTGAAACTTTTTATTGTTTCGAAACCCTCTCCATTTTTGACGAGAAGGACTAAATCATCGAGCTCTTCATCACTCATGTTGTTACTTGTTGTTTCTTCTTCATCAATTGCCGATTTTAGAGCAAGTTGACGCTTTGGAGCCTCCTTTGATTCCTCTTTGCTTTTTCTTGTCTTTTCCTTGATTTCGGCATTGTTAAGCTCGTAGGTCATCAAGGTTCCATAAAGTTCTTCCAAAGGATATGTATTTACATCCTTGGTGTTCTCTATCAACATCCTTATAGGGATCCATTCCTCCGAGAGTGACCTAAGCATTTTGCTTACAAGTTCACCGTTAGTATATTTACGATCGAAACTTTTAAACCATTTACAATATCGGTAAAACGAGAAATCATGTTAGCAATAGATTCATCTTGTTTCATAAAGAAATTTTCAAATTCTTTGACTAACATATTTATTTTGGTTTCTTTGACTTTACTAGTACCAACATGAGTAACTTCAAGAGCATGTCAAATATCATAAGCCGAATCATGCTAATCCGATTAAACTCATTTCTATCTAATGCACAATAAAATAAATTTTTGGCTTTGGCATTTAAGGACAACTTTCTTTTATCATCTTCATCATATTCCTCTCTATCCTTAGGAATAGTTTGATCGGGTTTACCATCAATCTTAATTGTCTTGGTAGACACATAAGGACCACGTTTAATAATTTCCCAAATATCATAATCAATTGATTAAACATAAATCGTCATCCTAGCCTTCCAATAATTGTAGAATGTCCCTCAAGATTTTGAAACATGGGGTTAGCTATTACTCAAGATTGTGAAATCTTAAAAAAGTGAGTACCAAGCTCTGATACCAATTGAAAGACCAAGATTGACCAAACCAAGAGGGGGGTGAATTGGTTTATAAAACTTTTTCGAAAATTAATTCAAGATTTTATATGATAATCAAGTAAATGATTGAACACAACTAAACACAATTATGCAAGCAATTGGAATAATGTAATTTGCATAAAGTAAGAGCGTTAAGTAAAGAGGGATAGAGAATGCAAATGCTATAATTATGGAGGTTCGATCCAAAGCAATGATCTACGTCCTCCGTTACCAAGCTCTCCGACACGAGCAAGGCCTTTTTTACTATGTTGATTGACTTATGGTGCAATCCAACCCTTTACAACGCCTCCGGTGACTTACAATCAAGGAGCACCGATCATTTTACAACGTTGAGCTTTCCGGGATCTCAACACGACCCACAAGTTTGAGTTTACAATTTGAAACTATTCCTCTCAATAAATGATATATTTAAGGTTGAGTACAATGAGAGAAATAGGCAAACACTTTAATAGATGGCAATAAATGAAGCTCAAGTGTTTGGTGAGTGAAAAATGATTTTCAAAGGTTGAATCACTCAAAAGGTTTTTCAAGAATCAAATGATATGAGTAAAGATTATAAATCCAATATTTAATCTCAAAAGTATCTCACTTTAATGCTTTTTGGAAGTGTTGAAATGAATGTAAAGTGAGTTGATATTTATAGTTGAAAAATCGTCCAAAAATCTCTGTCCAGCCGATTGACTAGTCCGGTCAATTGCCCCATTTTCGGTCGATCAAAATGACCGTTTGTACAGAAAAAATTAGAATTCAGAACGGTCAAAATTTGGATCATTGGTATTTTCAGTCGACCGCCTCCACGGCCGGTCAAAATTGTTTTTATTATACAAATGTTTCAATGACGTGAATTTTTAACTTGCATAAGAAATTCATTTACTTGAGCTTTCAATATATTCATTGTCAATTGTTAGATGAATTCAAAAACATCTACGTCTAATGTCTTCAATGTTTGACTTGGCAAGGGCACTTTTCCTTCTTTCTTGACTTTCATTTGGTCGTCTCTTGCAAGTGTATGATAGCAATTCTTTTGTCTTTGTTTGATCAATTTTGCCATAGATGCTATATCACTTAAATATGATTGTTAGAGAAAAGAGAAAGACAATTTGTTTGTTATAATCAAAACATAAAAATAAGCATAGGTCAACACTATGCTCTCAATTCAGATAAGAAGGCCCTGCATCGCTTACTATGTAGTTATTAGAGTTATATTTATGTTGAAAAGAAGATAGTTCGCTTGGTCTGATGACTTGAGCAGGCGTCTTTTGAGATTCGTATAGAGCTAAATTTTGTTCCAGACTCATTGGTTATAGATATGAATAATCATCGAGAGGAAGTCATTCTGGTAATTTCCCTTATTGCACACAAATCTTTTTCTTTAACTTCTTCTGGTTTATGTACTCATCTCATTTTTCTACGAGGAGCAATTTTAGTTGGCTAAGATGGATCTCAAACTTCAGCTGGATGTAAATTTCATTTTGCAGCTTGGCAAGATTTAATATTGCTAGGTATTTGTGACTGGAGAGTTGTATTTCGTGCAACATCTTTGTGCTACTGCTATTTTCTACTTTCATATCCTAATGAAGTCAAGTGGTCGTGACAATTTTTCTACTGAGATTGAGAGAATATAAGGAGTTAGTTGTTCTTGGAAGTACTTTTCAATAGCTTGACGTTTATCATATGGATATTTGTTTCAGTTGCACATGTTCTTGGTATCAGGAATATATTGAAGTTGTCCATGCTCATTTTACGTGTACAGGTACAAGTTCTCGTGTTACATTGTGCTGCGAATACATACTCCCTCTTTTCTCCTTTCTTTTTTTATTTTGTTTCATTTTGTTTATTCTATATTGTTTTAATGTTTACCCCTTGTTGGTGCAATGCATATTTTCTTGTAAACCCTTTGGCCCCGCCATTGTAGCACGTGTTGCCCAGGGCATTTGGTCAAATTCTAATTCAGGTAGAAAATTCTCTTTATTCCTCCGTATACGTAGTTCATATATTCCATTACAAATAAGGAGTTTCTAGTGAAATGGACGTAAGCAGTAGCTTGGTGGAAACCCTGTATTGGAGTTCCTGGCGCACTTCATTCCATTCCTTTCCTGTAATCTGACTTGAATGTAAAGGTATCCTACTTACAATCCTACTCTGGAAGGATTGTTAGGATTGCAGGCCTTCCCGCGGCTAGTCTTTTCACTTCTCTGCCTCGTTGACATCATCTTCAATTTTAGATGAATTACAGTCAAGAAGATCTCATGAAAATTGAACATTTGTGAATCCAAATTTGTAAAGGATTCTAGCTGCACTTATAAGCCAAGTGCTCTATGGTTGAGTTAGCAACCCAAAGAAAATATAAAAAAATCCCAGTTCCTCCTCTGTTCTTGTGCAGAAATTAATTTGAAGCATATTTGTTGGTTGTTCAGTTCAAAATTTTCGTGAGTGATCAGTTGGCTTTGACTTTTCCTGCTTGGAAGTGTTTTTCTGAAAGAATATGTTCTTATTTCCAGCTACGGTCTCAATTTAGACATGAAGACACTGCATTCACTTTCTATGATATCGTTGTACGTGATAAAGGATTATGCCTAGATGGACTTGGTTAATTTGGTTTGATGGCTGGAATTTGGATGGGCCATTTTACCATAGAATAGTAGTTCTCTTAAGCTTCTCTTAAGCTTCAAGGTATTACAGAATTGTTCAAGGTATTCACATATCAATGTCATGACTTTGACTTGCACAGGCATCTTTAGTGATGCACATAAGAAAATTTAGTTAAAAGGCACATTGGTCAGAGAGGAATAATGTTGATCATCATGGTAGTCTGCCAATAAATACTTTACTCACATTTGCAGAGGAGAAAGTCGTTCTGGTGGTAATTTCCTATTTTGATAACAAATCTTGTACAAAGAGCAACTAGTTGTCTAAGATAGACATCAGTTTTCTGCTGGATGTGGTGGATTTCGTTTGCAGTTTGGCAAGAGAAAATTTCCCAGAAATTTATAATATGTGGAGCCAGATTTCCTACAATCTATTTCAGCTTCTATTATCTGCATTTGATCCCCTATCAGTCATGTCTGTCATCAAATTCTTTGCACCTGAATAGAGAGTTTGTAAGGAGTTTTCTGGATTCTTCTTCCATTGAAATTCTTGAACATGCTTTCCAATTGCCGTTTGGATATTTTTCTTGGATTTGTTCTCGATGTCAGGAGGAGACTGAAGTTTGTCTACATTCATTTAACTGCTACAGGTACTGGCTTACATGTTACACTGCTTGGCTGATGCTTTAAGGTTATATTTTTAATTTTTAATTTATTTATTTTTTTGTTTCCCAGCTCACTGATGGTTAATTTTCGGGACTTCGACATGTGTATGTACTAAGGAATCCAATTGGCCACTAGATATGGTCGTCCTTCTGTGCACAAAGTGTGGCTTAAGTCGTCCTGTTGGTATTTTGGTATTTATTATGGAACCCTGGAGTAAAATCAATACGCCTCCACCTGTGATAATGTTGTCAGTTAACATCCCCTCTCTTTCAATTTAATTCCTGAATTCCTTTTTGTTTTCACTATGTGGTTGAATGTGCCCTCTCTTTTTCCAATACTGTGGTTCTCTGCATGATCATGTGCACTTGGATTTGCACAATTGCACTCTACTTAATGGTATGTAAATATAACATCTTCGATTGTATGCCAAAAGCCTTGATAAAGTAATTGAGGACTACACGTGTCCTTGTGCTGGTCATGTAACCTGGTGGTTAATAATAATAGCAAGGGATGCTTCCTAGATTCATGCCTTAATGATCAATCATCCACGAAAGCCCTAACCCCATACTGCGGTCACCCTGTATAGGATTTGACCCGTGTCAAATTAGGACTGTCTTTGAATCCAACTGCAAAATCTGTTTACCTATTGCCCTGGTCAGTTTTACATATCTATTATTAATTTGCTGATGATCACTACTATTTTCTGTCACACTAAATTTACGTAGTTTATCTTAACAATTGGCATTTCATATTTTGAATCTTGGTTCACTAGCACTATTCATTGAAGATTTATGTAACCCATTCCCAAGTATATCCCTTGCACCCTGAAGAAACCATGTATTTTCCATATATGTTTAGTAGTTGAAGGCTATCAATGATGAGAATTCGGATAGCTTAGAACTACCAAACTCACGTCGTTTGTTGAAGAACACAAGAAATCCAATTAAACCTTGGTTTGTAGATTTAATTCAAAATATGAATAAAAAATAACCAACAATTCGAAAAGAAACGTTGACCCCTTTTGAATCCAATATTAAGAACTTCACCCAATGGATTGAACGCCACAAGATCGATTCTTGATAAGTTTAGAGATTGTCCAATTAAGAACAAAGGAATTGAAGCCAAATTAATTCTCTCAATAATAGTGTATGTAATAACAGTCAATAATGATAAGTATTTATACTTATCCCAAAAATCTAGGAAAAAACGTGCAAAACCATAAAATCTCGCCAAAATATGGAAAGGAAATAAATTCTAGTCAAAATATGGAAAATTTCGAAAATTGGCGAAATAGCCAAAAGTCACAACTATGCGGCCGCATAGTTGTATAGCATGCGGCCGCCTCTTCTACGGTCTCTGTCCATTTGGATGCAGTCGCATCCGGTTACTTATATGCGGTCGCATAAAAGTAAGTTCCACCTCCGTCTTTGACTGCTTCCAACACGTTGATCCAAGTTGATTAGGACTTCAACCCCAACATGAAACTTGTCTCTTCTTGCATGTAGTTCATGATGTCGTCCACTGTTGCTTGTGCAAGTAATCTCATAGCTTGTTTTACTCGATTTGCACTCAATCGCGTCATTGGTCAATCTTCAACAATCAACGGATCCTTCAACTGACTTGCTCTTGTTGCATTGGCATCCTGAATCACATCATCCCCTCCCTCTTCAAAAGGAGTCGTCCTTGAATCTGAACCTGCATCAAATGGAGATAGATCAGAAACATTAAATGTTGCCGAAACTTTAAACTCACCAGGTAAATCGAGCTTATATGCATTGTCATAGATCTTTTCAACTACTTGAAACGGTTCATCACCCCACGGTTGCAACTTTGATTTCCTCAACTCTGGGGATCGCTCCTTTCGCAAGTGTACCCAAACTCAATCACTGGGCTCAAATGTAACACTTTTCCTGCCTTTGTTCGCTGTGTTGCGTAATGCTTGTTTTTGCTTTCTATTTGCAATCATACCTTATCGTGGAGTGCCTTTATCAAGTCGGCCTTCTTTTTCCCATCTAAACTACCTCGTTCATTCACAGGTAAATGAATTAAGTCCAGTGGGGTTAGTGGATTAAAACTATAAACAATCTCGAATGGTGAATGTGAAGTAGTGAAGTGTACAGCTCTATTGTATACAAATTCAATGAAAGGTAAACACTCCTCCCAACTTTTCAAGTTTTTATTAACAACAGTGCGCAACAACTATATCATGGTCCTATTAACTACTTCGGTCCCATCGGTTTGTGGATGACAAGTAGTAGAAAACAACAATTTTGTGTCTAACTTTCCTCACAAAACTCGCCAAAAGTGACTAAGAAACTTAACGTTCCCATCCGACCCTAAACTCTTAGGTACCCCATGTAAACGCACTATCTCTTTGAAAAATAGATCAGCAATGTTAGTGGCATCATCGGTTTTGTGACATGGAATGAAGTGTGCCATTTTAGAAAACCTATCTACCACTACAAAGATAGAATCCCGCCCCTTTTTAGTTCTACGCAAACCTAACACAAAATTCATAGATATGTCGACTCAAGGTTCACTAGGAACGGGTAAAAGTGTATACAACCCATGAGGTAAGACCTTAGACTTAGCCTGTTTACAAGTTAAGCATCTTTCACAAGTTTTCCCGACATCAACTTTCACTTTAGGCCAATAAAAATGTTCTTCTAACATCCCTAAAGTCTTAGCAACCCCAAAGTGTCCCATTAATCCCCCGCTATGTGCTTCTTTAACTAGCAAATCACGCATAGAACAATTAGGCATGCACAATTTATTTTCCCTAAACAAATACCCTTCATATTTAAAGAACTTATCCACCGCTCTCTTATCACATGATGCATATATGCTGAAAAAATTTAAATCATTCTCATACATGCCATTAATAAACTCAAAACCAAGCAATTTCGCACTTAAAGAAGTAAGAAGCACATACTTTTGAGACAACGCATCCGCAACTACATTTTCTTTACCTTGTTTGTACTGGATAATATAGGAAAATGTCTCTGAATTCCATCCATCGAGCATGCCTCTTGTTTAATTTACTTTGGCCCCTCAAATGCTTCAACGATTCATGATCGGTGTGAATCACGAACTCCCTTGGCCATAGGTAGTGCTGCCATGTTTTCAATGCTCAAACCAATGAATAGAACTCCTTGTCATATGTAGGATAGTTAAGTGCCGCTCCACTAAGTTTTTCACTGAAATATGCAATCGGCCTTTTATCCTGCATCAAGACTGCTCCAATGCCTATACCTGAAGCATCACACTCAATCTCGAAAACTTTGTCAAAGTTAGGTAATGCTAAAATCGATGCTTCACATAACCTATCTTTAATAGTGTTGAATGCATGCTTTTGTTCATGTTCCCATTTAAACCCAACATTTTTCTTAACAATTTTTGTGAGTGGTGTGGTAATAGTGTTAAAATCCTTAACAAACCGCCTATAAAAGCTAGCCAATCCATGAAAACTCTTCACTTCGATTATAGTAGTAGGTGTGGGCCATTCTTTAATAGCTTTTACCTTTTCTTCATCTACTTCTACCCCATTAGCACTAACGACAAATCATAAGAACGCAACTCTATCAATGCAAAATGTACATTTCTTTAAGTTAGCATAAAATTGTTCTTTTCTTAACATCACAAGCACGCATCTCAAATGTTCCATATGTTCATTGAGGTCTTTACTATAGATTAAGATATCATCAAAGTATACCACAACAAAATTATCCATAAAAGGACGTAAAACATGATTCATTAAACGCATAAACATGCTTGGTGCATTCTTGAGTCCAAACGACATAACTAACCATTCATACAAGCCATATTTAGTTTTAAATGCAGTTTTCTACTCATCTTCTTCTCTCGTGCGAATTTGATGATAACCACTCTTAAGATCTATCTTACTAAATATGCATGCACCAAATAGTTCATCTAATATATCATCTAACTTAGGAATATGATGACGATACTTTACCGTTACATTATTGATAGCCCTACAATCCACGCACATTCGCCAAGATCCATCCTTCTTTGGCCCAAGTAGTACGGGCACGGCACATGGACTCATGCTTTCCTTCACGTATCCCTTGCCTTTGAAACTCCTTTGTTTCCTCGGGATTACTCCGATAAGCCGGTCGGTTTGGAATTAATGCGGCGGGTACAAAGTCAATTTGATACTCAATGCCTCGAATGGGTGGCAACCCACTAGGCGCGTCCTCGGGAAAGATATCGTCGAATTCTTGCAACAAAGAAATAGCCAAACTAGGGAGGGAGGTGTTAATTTCCTCAAAATTGAGGAATGACTCCTTGTAAACCAAGAGAATCATTGGTTGCTTCTCTACAATTACCTTTTTTAAATCACTCCATCTCGCAAAGAAATTCGCTTTCAGCTTTTCTCTCCTCCCAGAAGACCCCTCTTCTTTTCTCTTATGTGGCCACTCTCATTTTTTCTCACGTTTAGCCACCTCACTATTTTCTCTCTTCTCTTCTAGCACTCTCTTTCTTTTGTCTTCCTCATTTTTCAATTTAAGCTGATCCTCATACACCTGGGCAGGTGTCAATGATGCCAATGTAATAGGTTTTCCCCCCTTGATCAAGCTGTACTTATTTTTATACCCATTATGTATTACCTTCATATCATATTGCCATGGTCTTCCCAATAAAATATGATCCGCATGCATGGGTATTACATCACACATCACTTCATCACTATAACTCCCAATTGAAAATTTTAACATCACCCTCTTATTCACCTTAACTTCCCCACATTCATTTAACCATTGCAATTTATAGGGTTTAGGGTGTCTAAGCATCATTAATCCTAATTTTTCAACCAAACTAGTGCTAGCTACATTAGTTCAACTTCCTCTGTCAATGATTAAGCTACATACCTTTTTATTGATGTGACACCGCGTATGGAAAATATTCTCTTTGCAATTTCAAGTCATCAGCTTTGATTTGAGTGTTGAGAGTTCACCTCGTGACTAACAACTTACCCACAGCATATTCCACTCGGTCTTCATCACTAATGTCTTCCAATTCTGGCATGCCTTCATAATCATTTTCACTTGCACTCTCCACTTTTCCACCATCCTGCAAGATCATGGTTCTTTTATTTGGACATTGAGAAGCAATGTGTCCAGTTCCCAAACACCTAAAACATTTGATGTCTCGGTTCCTCGATGGCTGTAACTCCACCTTCTTGCTAGCACTTTCTTCCTTCCCCCGTGGCAACTCAGTTTTAACCTTAGGAGCAGCTCCATCTACTTTGTTGTCGTCCTACCTCGGTTTCAAAATAGTGTTAGAACCCGAAGTACCCGATGAATACATTGCTGTCCCCTTCCTCTTCAATTGCTTCTCTACCTTCATAGCCATGTGTAACATGTCCTCCAACTTCACATAATGTTGCAACTCGACCACATTTGCTATCACCCTGTTTAAACCATTAAAAATCGGGCCATAGTGGCCTCTCTATCCTCATGTACGTCCGCCTTAATCATCAACAACTCCATCTCCTTATGATAATCCTCCACACTCTTCGACCCTTGGTAGAGGTTTTGTAGTTTTTGATAAAGCTCTCGGTAATAGTGATTAGGCACAAACCTTTTCCTCACGATGGCCTTCAAATCTTCCCATGTTCCAATTGGTCTCTCCCTATTTCTCCTTCTAGATGTCACCACTTGATCCCATTAATTGATAACATAGTCAGTAAATTCAAGGACTGTTATCTTCACCTTCTTCGCCTCCGAATAATTGTGGCAGTCAAAGATCATCTCAACCTTTTTCTTCCACTCCAAATTAGCCTCCGGATCACTCTTTCCCTTAAATGGGGGAATGGACATTTTGATGTTTCCCATGTCCACATCTAACCCATTTCCAACCAAGTTTCTACCCCTTCTTTCAAGCCTCGCTCCTCTATTCCTCAACCTACCAATTTCAGCATCCATAATCGCCTCCTCATCCACCTCACTCTTATATTCAAATTCTTCCCTAAGCTCCTACCTATGTTCCCATCGACTCTGCCTCCTCGCATTTGGAACTCCCCTACGCAAATCAGCAAGTTCTGTATCCTGCCTATCCAACCTATCTCGTACATCCTCAAACAAACATTCAAACCTACGAATCATCTCCTCAGACATGTTGATTTGATTGTTGTTGTTTCGTGCTGGTGTCGCTGTTTACTTGTCAGACATCCAAAAAAAAATCTAATTTTCTGCCTCACAAATTTCTATCTCGTGTATCACTCAATTTAGGATTTTTCCCTCTATTAATCCCACTACTCTACCTTTTTCTACTCAAAACTTCCACCCAAGTGCTTCAAAGGGCAAAATAGAACTCAATCAAGGAATTAGTCTAATAGAATTCAATCGAAAATTGAGTGAATCCTTTTGAAGTTTTAAAGATTCAAGACACAAGAATTGAATTGGATATGTGGAAAGAGTTTTAAATTCAAGAAAGTGGTTCTTGAATTTTGATACAAGAAACAAGAAAATTGTCGGGAATGTTTGAGTTAACAATAATATATATATATATATATATTTTTTTTTAAATATACTGACGTGAACAATAAACGGATTTTTTTTCCGACTCGAGAATTCAACTACGAATCTGGCAAAACAAACGAAAACTGTTTTGGACGAAAATTCAGTCCAAAAACACCTTTTGAAATTTTGACAGAAGAACGGATCAAAGACTCTATAGATGAAGAACACGAAGAACGCTGATTAATTAAAACAAGACTCAAATAAAGAATTGAAAAGATATAACCTTGATTCGTTGGACCCTGTGTTCTGATACCAAATGATGAGAATCCGGATAGTTTAAAACTACCAAACCCACGTCGTTGGTTGAAGAACGCAAGAAATCGCATTAAACCTTGGTTTGTAGATTTGATTCAAAATATGAATAAAAAGTAGCCAACAATTCAAAAAGAAACGTTGACCCCTTTTGAATCCAATATTAAGAACTTCACCCAATGGATTGAATGTCACAAGATCGATTCTTGATAAGTTCAGAGATTGCCCAATTAAGAACAAATGAATTGAAACCAAATTAATTCTCTCAATAATAGTGTGTAATAATAAAGTCAGTAATGATAAGTATTTATACTTATCCTAAAAATCTAGCAAAAAACGTGCAAAATCATAAAACCTCGCCAAAATATGGAAATGAAATAATTTTAGTCAAAATATGGAAAATTTCGAAAATTGACGAAATCGCCAAAAGTCACAACTATGCGACCGCATAGTTGGATAGCATGCAGCCGCATAGTTCATGCAGTCGCCTCTTCTGCGGTCTCTATCCATTTGGATGCGGCCGCATCCGATTACTTCTATGCGGCCACATAGAAGTAAGTTCCACATCCGTTTTCGGCTGCTTCCAACGCGTTGATTCAAGTTCATTCGGACTTCGACTCCAACATGGAACTTGCCTCTTCTTGCATGTAGCTCGTGACGTCGTCCACTGTTGCTTGTGCAAGTAATCTCATAGCTTGTTTTACTCGATTTGCCCTCAATCGCGTCATTGGTCCATCTTCAACAATCAACGGATCCTTCCACTGACTTGCTCTTGTTGTATTGGCATCCTAGATCACATCACTATCAATTGTATGTTATTGGATATTATTGTGTTAAGTTAATTCAACTAAGATTTTTTACTGTTTGGTTTCCAAGTATGTTATGGGTTCGAAGTGATAAAGTATCTGCCTATAGAATATCTGCTGCATTGGTGATATTTATCAAGAAAGAAAGAAAATGTTCTATCCTTCCGGATCTAGATCATGAAGCTTGGAAGTGTAGACATGTAGAGTAACTTAAAGGTCCTGCTGTGATCGATCTAGATTAATGATTATAATGGTCCAATGTTGCAATGCAAGGTTTATCTAATTTTTAGTAACAGTAGATAAATAATTGAAATAGATTGAGGGTGCATGCTTCTCGCTGTAAAAGATAATGAGAAAGGATAAAACAGGAGTGTGAAAATTCATATCTTGCTGCATTACTCAATAGATAATCTGGTGGAATGTTCCGGATTTTTAGCTTCTGTGGTTATTTATTTTCCAAACTTGTTTGCTCTTTTTTTTTTTTCCTTGTGAATGCTCTCTGGTGAAAAGGACAGGTAGAATCTGATATAGGTCATAATGATCGCCTCTTCTATTGTTATGTATTAGCAATAATGCATTTGATTATCTTTAAGTTATATTTTGTTGCTGTTTATATTTGACTTCTATTTGTTCCTCCATCTGCTTAGGTATGATTATTGTGTCTAGATGATGTTCTTTCAATACATTGGATGATAAATAGATTTGATCATGTATTCGATTTCTGAGTTTGGTGCCTGTTCTCGACTTTCAAGGGTCAAATTGTTTGTCCACGTCCAGTTCTGGTGAATTGTTCTTGCAGCTACACGTTTGCTTCGACTTTCTGAGTGGCTAGAATTGTGGAAGTTTCTTGTTTTTAAAATATAGGTGACTCGTGTAACTCCGCCTGTGTTTGCATGTTTGCTTAACGCAGCCGGTCCCAAGCCCGGAAAAGGAGGAGGGTGAGTCGATAAGATGGAGTTGAAAGGTTTTGGAAAACTTTAAGAACTATGTTGACTGCAAATAACTGAAGTGTGCCATCAGCTCATTTTCGAAAGTGCTGGAATTGACTTGGTGTATTGTGCTATTTCTCAACCTTAGTTATCAATCATTTATTGAGCGTCAATGGATGTTGATTGCGGTATGGATTTTGTTTTAATGATTTTTCTCAAGAAAAAATGGTACGAACTCTCTTCAATGTGTAAATCAAGAAAGTGAATGAAAAAAAAAAAAAAAAAAAAAAAAAGATTGAAATCATCGTGAATAAATCAGTTCAGGATAGTTATGGGTGAAGTGCTGTTAGTGCCGAGGAGTTTTTCCTTGGACAACTGCCATGGTCATCGAAGTTTATTGCTTTATTTGGTATTATTGTAGATTAAAAGAGAATTATTTTTAAATGTGGTGAAGGAATAATCTGTTGCAGGAAATGGTAAATTGTTATTTTAAAATTACCGTGTCCAAAATCATCGTTTGAGTGTTTGGTAAAAAAAAAAAAAAAAAAATTGCTTTATAATATCATAAATACAATTACTAAGATGTACATTGATTACAATGATTTCCTTGTACTATTATTGCTAAAATTATTTTTACTAGTACATATTCATAAATATTTATTCATGTTAATGATCAAGGAAAAAAGAGAGGAGAAGAATAACCAACAAATTTAAGACGTGAGATGAATAAATTTTATTTATTGAGATTATAATTGACACCTTCATATGGATAATTGGAGAAGTTAAAAATACAGTCAAAGAAGTCATTATTCTGATTCATTCATAATTAGGTTTTCTTAAGTTTAGCTATTCTTGCGATACGATAAATTGTTTGATAATCAAAAGGTTCTAAAAGCAATATCAAACAGACTTAAATCGACCTTTTTCTTTCCACATTAGGTTGATGTGAACAAGCAATGAAAATCGCGTATTGAGTTCATTTTTGTTGTCAACTTTGTGTTTCTCGATGCCTTTGAAATAGAATAACAAATCTCTTACAGAGAATTTATTTTGATAGCCTCTTCGTTAGTTTTTATGCTAAATTGAAGTGCCCATTTATCAACTTTTCTCCCAAAGATCTCGTCTAAATATTCTCTTTTATGGTTTCATCTACAAGAATATCTTCAAAAGATTTTTTTTTTTATCTTTAAAGAGTATTTTGGTCATAATAGAGTATATATCTTTAAATTTAATGAGTATTATATTTTATACACACAAACACACTTTTTGTTTTTTGTTGGCTCTTTATTTTATTTTTCCTTCATTTTTCAATTAATATTTATGTTTTTAGATGCAATGGATAAATAGTGAAGTGCTGAAAATTGCAATGTTATTAAAGCAATCTTGATGAAATATAACTAGAAAATGAATTTTGCTCTCCGTAAAGAGTCAAATTTATTCTATTTCCGAAAGCTAAAATAAAGTCTCTTAAAATCTAATTTTAAGCTTTGACTCTTTAAAATAAAGAGCATTTTGAAAATACTCTAAAATGTTCTATTTTTTCTCATCAAAACTTTAATGTACATTTAGCAAATATATTCATTTCTTGTTACTCTTATCTCTACGTCACTCGTCACCTCTTTTTCCACTTGTTACGAGTACCCTTCCCAACCTACACCTTCATCCCACATGTTTACACAAAGAGTCTTTAGAGCTTTCAAAGAAGAAACATGGGAAGATGAGCACATGGGGAAAAGGCATGCGAGATAGGAATGGAGGGGAAAGGAACGGAGAAAGGAGTCCAAAAAATGCGAGGAGAGCACATGGAATAAGCATAGTTAGTTGTGTAGTTGACTTATTTTAATTAAAGAACATTGCTGTATCTAAAATTCGATATAAATCATATGGCAGTAGGTCTGAGGAAGGGGTAAAGGGACAAATTAGTGTGTGTGTGTGTGTGTCCGTAGGAAAATTAAGGAGCTATCACAGAAAAATATGATAATAGACTCGTACATATACTTGAAATATTAATAAAATTTGAGTTTTGCTACAAGTACACTTTTTCTTACACTAAATTTGACACTATACTCACAATTAAATGGTGGAGCCCACAATTAAAATAATGATGGACCCTATGCATTGTGTACAATGTCAAAAAAGAGTGTACTTAAATAATAATTCATAAAATTTAGAGCTCCAATTTTAAACATAAATTATTGCTTACCTAAATATCTCATCATCACTTCCAAATTTGTCTGAATCAATTTCACACTGATATCACGTGATATAATTCTTAACATAATGATGTACATGATGTCACATAATATTTTATCATTGAACTGTTTAAAAATACAGTTAACTTTTCATCCAATCACATCCCTCCACACTACCTTTTGTCAAAGAATCTGGAAAGATTCTTCGGTCACTCTTAGCATTTTCGTAAAATTTGTCTTACAAAAGCTTTTCTAGAAAAGTAATTATTTCCAATTATTACAATTTGGATATCGCTATCAATTCCTCATTTTAATTCAACTTCGTTTATCAGCCGTCCGATCAAGAATATGACCGTTAGAGACGCTCCCCCACAGATTTTCAAATTGAAATTATTAAGAATGTTCAATAAAACCCTAGAAACAGAACAATCCCACGACACTGTTACAAAAACTTCAACCTACACGAAACTTTTCACAAATTCAACCTACAAATTAATCTCTCTCACTTCTGCATAGTATTTCTACTAGAAATCCCTCTTCTTCTTCTTTTTTCTGATCCAGATTTATCGCAATTATTGGATTAAAAATTTATATTGTACATGTCAAAGATGATGCTAAGATCAAACGGCAAACCCCCACTTGCCAGATCTCCCATTAGGCTTCGCCCTCGCCGTGCTCTTCAGCCCAGTGCAAGCAACACTGCGCAGATCCTACCAGGTATTTTTAAGATTTCAAGAGAAAAGTAGTGTTTACATTTCTTGATATGAATAGTGGATTTCTCTAAATCCTTCTTAGTAAATTTCATTGAATTTTTTTTTGGTGAACAGGTTCTTTGACGAAATCCCAGATGCCTAAACGCTCTTGGGGTGTGGAAGAACTCGAGCTTCGACCTGAATACAGCACCATATCCTGTGAATTAAGGGCTCTTGCTAAAATGGTGCGCCAAGAATTTGGAACTAGTGATGAAAACATGGATGTTGAATTTGATAACGGTGTTTTGTGAGCGCTAATCGGAGTCCTTTGTTCGAGAGGGGCAGGTTTTATGAAGAGTACTCTGCAAGAAGAAATGAGAGGCTGAAGAGAAAGAAGGGTGAAATGGAGGGTCATAAGAAGAAGCCAATGAATAATCTTGGTGTCAGAATTGAATCTGCAAAGAAGTTTGTCAGCGGGAGGAAAATGGCGGTCGCTTCCACGCCGATGATGGTTCAGAGAGAGGCTGCGACACCAAGGTATTCACTGAGGAGCAGTACTAGAAAGGACAATAAGAAGCCTCCTCTGCCTATGAATATTGAGAATTATGTTGGGTATACAGAGAGAAACATTGGGGGTAGAAGGATTAGGAAGACTTGAATTAAGTGTGTTTGTTTAGAGTTTCTATCTCTTTTCTCATTTCTTCTAATTTGTTAGCTTTATATGGGGTAGATTTTGTGTTCCTGGGGTGGGAAATTGGAACTCAAAGAATTCATTTGAATATTTGGTGGCTTTGGAGCATTTGGATAAATATTTGCGGAATTCAGGCTATTTGGCTTGTAGCCCGGGTATTTTCTTTCTTTCTAGTGACTCAATATGTGTTGCTGTTTACGTTTATTAAAATGATTTATATGCAATGTTGTGTTCGTAGACGTGTGATTTTCTTAGGGAGGCCCAAACTTTGGCTGTGCAGTACCTTTATTCACGTGCTCAGTTTTAGGTACTGTCTATTTCAAAAAATGTACTCTGATAAGGTTAACTATTCTTTGCTGGAGCATGGTTTGACACTCAAGTCGAGGAAAATATGTGACTGAACTTGAGGTCAAATCTACCATCGGATGCAATGAGGAGTACCCTGGCTGATTGGCTTACACCCTGTGATCTGGGCTATTGGTATTTGCCCTTTTCTTCCCTAATTCCGTTTGTTTTCATTCTTTCTATTCTGGTTTTGCTGCCCAGACCTTCCAAGTTACGTTTATTTATTTATTGCCAAGTCCAAGCCCGGACTTCAAACTAGATTACAACTTATTTTAGGCTACTTGGTGTGCGACACTAACAATAACGTACTTTTCTTTATATCACATGAAGCTTCATTTTATTCTGTTTAACATAATTCATTCTTCCCCCAAGTCAAAATGAGAGTTGTAATTGTCCATTCTGAATCTTCCGAGATATAAGGATCTTAATGGTAGAGACGGGAGGCAGACACCGCGGTTAAAAGGTGGATGATATTCATGAAGGCCTCCCTTTAAATAGGACTTTGGCTATCTTGTCCTTATCTTACTAAGATGGTTTTGAAGCACGAGAATAGAGTCAATTTCCAAATCATGTCGAAGATCTTGAAGATCCTCATCTATCTTCTTGTTCTCGGCTACAATGTGTGCATTCGCATGACATTGGTTGGTGCAAGGGAGAACCAATGCAAAAATCAATTACAGAACTATATTGGAGTCAAAAGTACTAAAAATGAAGATATTGTTGATGAAGGGAGGAGGTACTTATTGTCCATCCAGTAAAATTGTCGAAAGGTCAATATAACATTTTTAACAATTGTACAACATGAAAATTGAGAAAGGGCCCACGTGCTCTGGCACGCTTGGACCATGATCCTAATAATGTAGGCCCAACACAACCTACTACGTCTCAAAGGGCTCCATTTTTATGAGTTAAGAAAGACTTAGTGTGGCAAGTAAAATTCTCATCGCTTTTATGAAGACTCCATTCACTATAATCATGTCCCATAACAAATATCTGAATGAATGCAACAAAATACTCAAGAGACACAACTGGAAGCTAAAAGCAAACACGTTTCATTTGATCATAAAATATAGTCGATGTCTAAGGTTTGTTACGATTGTGAAGTGGGGTGTAAAATCCAGAGTCAACTACAATTGCTAAGCTATAAATGCTTGCTGAGGATTTCCAATACTAACAGCATAAAAAGAAGAGGTATTTTCAAATATGTCTAAAATTAAGAGGGTGAATTGAAAAATGTCCACACTTTTGAAAAATGTACCAAATTATCTATTATACCCTTAATGATATTTTCAACATTTTTTATTTTTTTTTTCAATTTCTCACAAATTTCGAGAAGTACTTTCATGATTTAACTATATTAAAATAATATTCTCGACATTTCAAATGTCGTTCTTGACACTTTATTTGTCTAGAATGACATTTCATTTTGAATATGACAATTCTCTACATTTGAAATGTCGATAATAATATTTTCAAAAATGTCCATTTTTGGGATTAATGTGGAATTATAAATTGTTAACAATGATATTTTGGTCTAAATTATTTCAAAATCGATATTTTTGCAATGGTGGACATTTTTACAAATGGACGTGAAAATTGACATTTCTTGAAATTTCCTCTAAAAAAAGAATGAGGAAACAAAATGCCTTCACAACTATTTACAAAACATTAACACATTCTGAGTAGTTATTTGAGAAAATCATAAATCAATTGAAAAGGAGAAGAATAAAAAAGGATCTACGAAAGCATGCGTAAGTTTTAGCTCAAGCCGTCAGATTTTGCGTCAATAACAATCTCACACAGATAGATTCCTCGAGTTGTGTACATGTTCGTGAAGCTTAGGGTTCATCAGTGCAGGTCAATGTTGAACTTCGACACGGTATGGATTGGGCTAGTACGGAAAGTATGTCAAATAAACAGTGGCTACACAAGTCTAGATTACAATGCAAAATGAAAAAGATTAGTCTACATGTACACCTCATGGTGTACATAATAGACTACACCCCCCTCACATGGAGGAGGGTCCACGAATATTTAATTATATGTGGACCCCCTCCATGTGAGGGAGATGTAGTCTATTATGTACATTATTATGCACATATAGACTAATTCAAATGAAAGCACGATTATGTATGTTGCCAGATAGTGGGACCATCTTAAATTGGAAAAAAAAAATGTCAAAACTCCTAATAATTTTTCTTGTGAACTTAAACAATTTCAAACCTGAACTTGTATAACAGAAGCCATAGAGAAAATAAAACTAAAGAAATTAGCTATCACAGTTACCATCATCCATTCAATTTTAAAGTAGGGAAAATTACATAATACCCGAGGTTTAAAAAACACAATTCAAAAATCAGGGCAAAAGTTTTATTATTCAAAAACCAGGTATCAGTATAATAATTAAAATCAGAAATTTTATTTTAATTAATATTTTTACTAACCCTAATTAATACCTTCTCTCTCTCTCTCTCTACAATTCTCCCAAACTCGTCGCCTCCATCCCTGCGTTCTCTCTCTACCCTCCCGTCGACCACTACTGCCCCCAACCCACCGGAAACTGCAGCGACGTATGCTATTATTCGCTTTGGAACGCAGTATCTCCACCCATGAATCGAACCATAGAGAGATGTCACCTGCCGACCTAACCTTGGTACTTTGTGACGAAGGAGACGCACTCGCTGCGCTGGAATCAGACGGAGAAAATGTGGCTGAGGAGTTTAAGTCTGAATCGGAATACGAATATGAATCGGACTCGGAATATTCATCATTGTACGGTGAAGATGTAATCGATGATTCGCCGTGAACTCGAGGAGTATCTTTAGAAATCTGAAGGTTCTCGTGGTTAATTGGAGGGAAGATGATCGTTGGGTGCTTATTCTCGTCTCCGTAATCTCTGATGACAACCATTGACCGGGGGGTGTGCGGGGATGGTGGAACGGCGGAGTTGGCGCGGCGGAACTGGATTTCCTCCGGTTCTATTAGGCCGATGAAAATGCTACCTTCGGCGAAGGCGGCGACTCCACCCTTTCTTCTTCATCAGCTATGGTTGCACTTGAATCCATCACCACCATTTTTGTGAAACAATGCGACTGTTCAGTGTTACTGCTCTTGTTTCGGGAAAAGAGAAAGATAGGTAGTTGCGAAACCGAAACGATGTCGTTTGATCTGTTCACTTGGGCTCGACGATAAAGGATCTGGACCTTCAGTCGTCCAGCATCTGTAATCAAAATTGGGCCAAGGAGCTGGAAGAAGAGAAGGATCGGCCACCTTCCCTGCAACTGACAGAGGTGGTGGTTTGGTGTTGGTGGTCTTTTTTTTTTCGCGGTGGTCGTGGGGGTGTTGTGGCGGATTGTGACCAACTATTTCACTATTCTGTGACCAAGTATTGGTGGTGGATTGTGATGAGAAGTGAAGTGTTTGGTATATGTGACCAATGAGTTGGTCCGTGACCTTAAAATTTGATAATCTGTGACTAAAAAGTAATCTGTGATCTTAAAATTTGATAATCTGTGACTATAATTTTTTTGATTTGTGACCTCGAAATAATCTGTGACCTATAAAATTTTTGATATGTGACTTCAAAATAATCTGTGACCAATAAATTTGACGATATGTGACCAGTAAATAAATCTGTAACCTATAATTATGAATCTGTGACTATTAATCACAATCTGTGACTTTATTATTTTTATTTAATAAATATTTTTAATTAATTAAATACATACCTGATTTTTGAATTTTTAAACTATTTACCTTATTTTTGAATTGAGGTAAAGAATATACCTTAGATATGAATTTTTCCCTTTAAAGTACTCTACTGTTTCTGATCTCCGAGCCCAGCTACAAGCTTCATGTACCATCCTTTCTTCGAGCCCAAAAAGAATTAGAATCTGGAACTTCATCTTATATTTGGAAGAGTTGTACTGGATAATACTAGAAAAGGGGGAAAAAAATAAATATATACACACACATACATACTAACATTTTACTCCTTACACCGTCTAGTACTGTACGTACCAAAGTAAAAGCACTCAACTGATTATTAATACAACACTCTTATTTTTTGTTGCAGTTTCTGATACTCGTAATCTTCTAGATATAATGTTCTATTGATACGATAATATTACATGTGTACAATATGAGCTGGATATCCTATCCAAAACAGAAGGCATAAAATGATCAGTCATTTGCCTAATCATTTCCTAGAGAGCTTCAGTTTTTGTAAGTTCCTTACTCGGGCCAACACCTTTATCTTCGGAAGAAGAAGCTTCTTCAAAAGATTTAGTGCCACTGTACATCATATTGCCTATATCTGTCTCAGTAAGGCTGGCTGACTTGTCATTGTCGATTTCTTCTAATTTTTCTTCAACTCTGTAATAAACCTTCAGAAAGCAGTAAACAAATGGAAATTGAGTTTTAAGGGTTCGTTTCGGTACAAACAGACCACAAATATTTACCTTCACAAAAATAAATCGCGTTATGTCAACTGATCTAATATTCGGATATTCAAACTCGACGACTTTGACCTGGTATTAGGCAGGGCAGTATACAGTGCACATTGAAAAGACAACAATGTTGCAAAACTGGCAAATCGCACTCTTCTTATGCTCCTTCCACACAGTTTTGCTTTTACTCATTACAAACATGTTCATACTCAGTCAAATACAAATAAATACCATCAGAACATGGTTTTGAAATTGCCAAATTTGATTTCTATAGCACAAAGATGAAAAAACAAGCAGCAGCATATTTGCCTTAGTGCTAGTTTTGGGAAAGTAACTGTTATTGCTCCAGCCTAGAATATGAAAAAGAACACTCCGAAGTTTGAGGTAAAATTCATCCGAGAATGACTTTAACAAAGAAGTTAAAATTGCTTCAACTTGTGACACTAAAATTGCATTTCTCTTGTCAACAAGAGTCCATTTAAGTCTATGCAAAACATACCCCAACCATCTAAGTTATTATATTTTATCTTAGAATGTATCACCATTACTCGATGGCGTATATTTTTCATTTTTAATCTTATCAATTTCAGTAGAATAAATATCCATCTTCACACCATCATTTAAGATACATTCATGTCATGGACATTTTATCCTTTAACGGCCATGCAGTTGGTGCATATAGAAGGGTCACCGATAGACAATAAATGATGTTAGCAACAGCATACTAATCTTGATGATTATTGACACAGAGACACTTCAAAGATCAAACTAGGTATTCTCATTTATACCAATGAATAAGAATGAATAAATCTGACCCCAAAAAAATTATATAGCCTAAAAGTAAATGCAAAAGGGTTGTAGTCAAAAGCATACCACACATGTACGAGCAGGAGAGAGTACTTTGAAGGAATTGGGACGGTTATTAAAATTTGATTCAGGGACTCCAGGTACTCCTTCTGGGGTTGTGAAATGATCAGAGTCATGACCCACCTGCCATATCAAGTAATCTGAAGTCAAGACATCACGAAGACGTTAACAGCACATCATATGAAAAATTATTCTCCAGAATCAAACCAATCAATTTTCAACCAACCCCTCAACCAGGAACTGTAGTATGATCGGCTCTTCAAAAGATACATAGGTGAGCAATAATTTTTTAGCCATGTCAGCCAATCTTCTGGATATATCTTTTGGCTCTAGTGTTTCAAAACTTTCTGTATTTTCAGGATTTTCTTCCATTTTTTTTTTCTTTTTCACCCATCATCTTATGTCAAACAAATAAAAATCCTTGAAAAGTTCTTGCACTAAAATATGGCCCCAAGAGATTTTAAAATAATCAGTAGTGTTTATCAAAATGCAAATGCACAGGAGCTATGCTTTCCAAGAACTCGGGGATCATTCCACTGTTCCACAAGCTCAAATAGCATAGGGTTAATGAAATGGGGAGGTGAGAAAGAATGAAATCTGTTGAAGATTCCAGAATATTGATAAGGATTTTATGGTTATTTGTCTCCTTATGTACCGGCTTTATTATAGACAACATATATTTAGGTTCCTTAGTTGTAGATTTAGCACATAGTTATTTTTGGCATGTATTCTGTTATATATACATATTGTACACAGCTAGAGTTAATTATGAAGTGATTATTTTCTCTTGTGTGGTCTCTTCCTTCTACCTTTCTCCCTAGTTTCATGGTATCAGAGCCGAGGGTTACTTGAGTAAGTTGAATGGAAAGATTGGCCATGACATGTGCACGCAAAAATGACGATTCAGGGAACTCCACAACCGCCCCTAAATCTATCTCTACAAGTGCACCCATCACTTCGAATTATTAACCCATGACTGCCCTCTCTGAAAACACTTCTCTCCAACTTACTACTATCCGACTGAAAAGCAAGAATTTCCTCCAATGGTCGCGGACTGCCCTCATGGTTATTCGGGGTCGTGGCCGCCTTGGGTATGTGACTGGAACTGCAACAAAGTTGGATGAAAGTGATCCAGCCTATGCAACCTGGGATGCACAGAATTCCATGGTAATGGCTTGGATCGTTAATTCAATGGAAGAAGAAATTCGAGAAACCTATCTATATCATTCTATAGCAAAGGAGCTATGGGATGCACTGATTGTTGCCTTCTCAGATTTCGAGAATTCTGCTCAACTGTTTGAGCTCCGAAATAGGGCAAGGAATCAACGCCAAGGAGAACTCGATGTTACACAGTATTACAACTCCCTGCAACGATTGTGGAGAGAAAGTGACATGTTCGTTCAGATTGATTGGGACACAGCTATAGACGCAAAGAAATATGAAAAACAGGTAGAGAAGGAGAGAATCTATGATTTCTTGATTGGATTAGTTCCCGAATTGGATGAAATTCGAGGCAGATTACTGGGCATCAAACCAACTTCAGCGATTGATGATATCTTTGCTTAAGTGCGTAAGGAGGCTAGCCGAAAACGTTTTATGCTTGGAGATTCCAAGCAACCAGCGTTTGAGAACTCGGCCCTACCTGCTCGTGGACAAGAGTCGCCTCGAGTAATGAAGAAGAATAACCATTGGTGCGAACACTGTAAGATATTGAGCCACTCCATACAAGGGCGAATCCAGGGCTCGAGTTCAGCTAGATCGGACCGCGAACATTGAACGTATACTGTCAACGGTCAACGTCCGTGATAACAGTGTTGTTTATTAATATTTAATTAAATAATATTCAAAAAATCGTACGGACTAGAATTAGAAGAACTAAATACACCATTAAAACCAGAACTAGGTACTAACTTTCATTTCGGATGAAAAAAATCGTTCTATAATCTATAAAATGTTCTAATTTATTTTTCAATCAAATATGCAATATATATTAAAAAAATGTCAATATTCAGTTTACAATTAAAGTTAATTAAGCAAGCATTATTATATTAACAAAGTTGAAATTATTTGTGTTTATATTAATTTTATGTGCTTGTGTGATTTCACTTTTTGGCAATCGATTTTTTGTGAAAGAAAAGTGGAACCTTTTATTAATTAAATAAGTTTTGTTGAAAGACTCCTTATGACACTAAAGCCAATTTTTTTATAAATTCATTGGCCATTAATTGACAAAATCTCAAATAAATTGATTAGAAAAAAATAAAATAAAAAAGACGGACAAATTACCAATTAAAATGTTTCTATTTGCATTAAAATCGATAAAATGAAGATATATTATTTTCTTTTATTGAGTGTCTCAAATCAACGTTTTCCACGATGGTATAACTATTAATATCCTTTAACTAAGATCACAGGTTCAAATCAACTTTGCACTTATTTTTGGTAAAAATTGTTCACAAAAATTATATAAAATATTATCATTGGAAGGTTTCGAACCCGGGACCTATGGTTTAATAGAGGAAGCACCAACCAACAGAGCTACCAAGGATGATTGCAAATAAAATGAAATATCAGATATATAATATAAATCTTTTATCTAAAAAAAAGAAAAAAAAAATCTTCTCGACGGATCCAGCTAGATAGGTGTTGGGTTCTACACGGCAGACCTTCGAACAGACAGCAAGGAACCCGGAATGATGGAAGGCCGAATTCGACTCACAAATAGGAAACCCAGGTGCGAAACCCTTCTGGGTTTCAGAGCTCCGCCGAACCCAGTCAAATAATATCTCTCTCTCGCTCTCCGCAGCTCAGCTCGAACAATTGTATAAACTCCTCTCTCCTGCAGCACCATCTTCCAATGGGTTATTAGCCGAAAGAGGTAATTATTTGACAACTTTAACGAGCAGGAGTAATATCAAACAGTGGATTATCGACTCGGGGGCCACCGACCACATGATGGGTTGTGAAAAATTATTTCACTCTTACTCACCATGCCCGGGACATTTTAAAGTAAAAATAGCTAATCATTCACTCTCACCCATGGCTGGAATTGGAACTATTAGACTCAGTCCACATGTTGAATTAAAATTTGTGTTACATGTTCCAAATCTCTCTTGCAACCTTTTGTCTATTAGCAAATTAACTAAAGATTTGCAATGCAGTGTCAATTTTACTGAATCCTTGTGTATTTTTCAGGATCTGATTTCGGGAAAAAGGATTGGCAATGCTAAAGAGCGCGAGGGGCTGTACTATTTTCTGAAAGAACGCTGCTGGAATAAACAAGCTCACACTACAAGCTGCGAGTCAATCCCCAAACAATAAGAAATAATGTTGTAGCATCGTCGTTTAGGTCATCCTAGTTTTTCTTATCTTAAAAATTTATTTCCTTTATTGTTTCGTAATAAAGATATGTTTCATTGTGATGTTTGTCAAGTCGCTAAACATGCTCGTTCTTCATTTCAATCTCATGATTACAAAGCCTCATTACGTTTTACTTTAATGCATAGTGATCTGTGGAGATTTTCTAGGGTTAAGAGTATTACGGGTAAACGTTGGTTCATAACTTTCACCGATGACCATACGAGAGTATGCTGGTATAGACCTAAAAGATAAATCCGAAACTCCACAAATTTTTAAAAAATTTTACTCAATGCTTCAAACTCAGTTTGGTGCAAAAATAAAAAGAATTTCAAACTGATAATGGGTGGGAGTACTTCAATCAAGTTCCAGGAAATTTTCTCACCGAAAAAGATATTCTACATCAAAGTCCTTGTGTTACTACCCCTCAACAAAATGGAATTGCAAAACGAAATAACCGACGCCTTCTTGAAACTGCTACAACTCTTATGTTTACTAGTAAGGTTTCAAAAGTGTTTTGGAGAGATGCAGTCATCACTGCATGTTACCTAATAAATAGGAAGCCTACTAGGATACATAACTTCACAACTCCCCTCAAAGTTATGTCTAATATATACCCGCAAATCAGATCTATACTATCTATGCCTGTAAAGGTGTTTGGTTGTATTGTCTTCACTCATATTCCTGACCATGAACGGACTAAGTTAGACCCTAAAGCTCGAAAATGTGTGTTCTTGAGATATTCTCCATCTAAAAAAGATTACAAGTGTTATTCACCAATTACTCATAAATATTACATATCTATGGATGTCACCTTCTTTGAATCTCTTCCCTATTTTCCCCAAAATTCCCCTCAGGAGGAGGAACACAATGTTGTTGGGAATTTCAAGGAAATTACACCACAGATACCTATATCACCCACTGCAGAACCAGAAGCTTCCATATCAAAAGACACTTCATCCACTAACCTTTCCCCACTTCCCAATGAGTCACAACATGCTGATTCTTGTGTACAACCAAGTTTGACGACGGGGGAGACAAGCAACTTACAATCACACCTAAGCTACGTGTTTATTCTAGGAGGAAAAATCCTAAAAATGTGGAAACATCTCAGAGTTCAACCGCAAAACCATGAATTTGATCTGATCTCAGGTAATTCCTCTATCCCACAATATGACTCCACTAATAATTTGGATGTTCCTATTGCACTCAGGAGGGGAACTAGGGCTTGTAGACAACATCCTATCTCCAACTTCATCAGGTACAGTCATCTATCCAGATCAGTTCAGTCTCTTACCGCAAATCTGTCATCAGTTAAGATACCAAAATCTATTCACGAAGCCTTGTCAATCCCAGAGTGGAGAAAAAGCAGTTGAGGAAGAGATGGAAGCCTTGAATAAAAATAAAACATGGCAGATTGTGAAAAAACCTAAGGGGAAGTCAATTGTTGGGTGCAAATTGGTGTTTTCTGTTAAGTACAAGTCAGATGGCTCGATAGAACGTTATAAGGCCACGTTAGTAGCAAAGGGTACTCTCAAACATATGGAGTTAACCACCAGGAAACCTTTTGCTCCAGTTGCAAAATTAAACACAATGAGAGTTCTTCTTACACTAGCAGCAAACCTAGATTGGACACTTCAACAACTTGATGTAAAGAATGCTTTCCTGAACGGTGATTTAGAAGAAGAAGTATATATGGAACTTCCCCGTGGGTTCAATGAGTCTAAGGTCCAAGGAAAGGTCTGTAAACTGAAAAAATCCTTATACGGACTGAAACAATCTCTACGAGCCTAGTTTGGTAGGTTCATGAAAGCTGTATGTCAAAATGGATATAAGCAAGCCCAATCTGATCATACTATGTTCTACAGGAACTCAGGAGGAAAAATTACAATTCTAATTGTTTATGTAGATGATATAGTCCTAACAGGTGACAACCATGAAGAAATTGAGAGGTTGAAGAAAGCTCTTTCGGCTTAGTTTGAAATAAAGGACCTAGGCCCGTTACGATACTTTCTTGGCCTAGAGGTTGCGAGAAATAGGAGTGGAATCTCTATCTCATGGAGAAAATATGTCTTGGATCTCTTAGGAGAAACATGTATGCTAGGAAGTAAGCCAGTGGACGTTCCTATAAATCCCAATCATAAACTGGAAGATTGTTTGGGAAACACACCTGCTGATAAGGGAAGATATCAACGC
This sequence comes from Osmanthus fragrans, assembly GCA_019395295.1. Taxonomy (NCBI): domain Eukaryota; kingdom Viridiplantae; phylum Streptophyta; class Magnoliopsida; order Lamiales; family Oleaceae; genus Osmanthus; species Osmanthus fragrans. The sequence continues at coordinate 817,168 of JAEDXY010000050.1, forward strand.
CTAGTAGATAAGCTCATTTATCTGTCACACACTAGGCCCGACATTGCTTTTGCAGTTAGCATTGTGAGTCAATTCATGCATGCTCCATTTAAGGAGCATATGGAAGTTGTTTACCAAATCTTGAGATATTTAAAGGGCACTCCTAGCCTTGGACTTTTTTTCCGAAAGAATACTGAAAGGTCTATTGAAACCTTCACAGATGCTAATTGGGCAGGATAAGTAGTGGACAGAAGATCGACAATAGGGTATTATACCTTCATGTAGGTAAATCTAGTCACCTAGATGAGTAAGAAGCAACCAGTTGTAGCCACAAGCAGCGCTGAAGCTGAATTCAGAGCTTTGACACATGGAATCTGTGAAATAATGTGGTTAAAGTTACTGTTAGAGGAACTTGATATTCAGGGAAATAAGCCTATGAAAGTGTATTGTGATAACAAGGTAGCTATTGCAATGTCACACAATCCAGTTCATCATGATAGGACTAAACACGTTGAGGTAGATAAACATTTTATCAAAGAGAAGATAGAGAACGGGACGATATGCATGGTGTAGTGCCTTCATCTGAACAAGCTGCAGACTTATTGACAAAGAGGTTGTTTAAACCCATGTTCGAAAAAATAGTGGACAAGCTGGGATTGTTTAACTTGTATTATCCAGCTTGAGGGGAAGTGTTGAAGATTCCAGAATATTGATAAGGATTTTATGGTTATTTGTTTCCTTATGTACCGGCTTTATTATAGACAACATATATTTAGTTTCCTTAGTTGTAGATTTAGCACATAGTTATTTTTGGTATATTCTGTTATATATACATATTGTACACGGCTAGAGTTAATTAATGAAGTGATTATTTTCTTGTGTGGTCTCTTCCTTTCTACCTTTCTCCCTAGTTTCAAAATCATTAACAAAACAGTTACAAATACAATTTAGTTTTAGGATAAATCACACTTGTGTTCCCCCAACCTGTACATAATAGTAGCACTTGGCTCCCCAACCTATTTATCTTAGCATTTGGGTTCCAAACTATGCAATTTTGTAGGACTTGGTCCCCAGTGGACACAATTCTTCAGTTTGGCCATTAAATATCACTTGGAGCACACATGAAACTCCTTTCGAGTGGCCTAATACGTAACCACAAATATTTCAACAAAAAAATAACTAAAAACGAAAAGAGAAACAAAAAGGATAGATTAATGGAAAATAACAAAAGCCCCACACCACCCCTTACACCCATATGCTACCCCATCGCAAAAACCCCAGCCTAGTTTTCCTACATTCCTGGCATAATTTTCCCTTCAGTTATGCTGAGAGATTTGTTGTAGAAGTAATGTACTCACCATTCTCGGCTAACTTTGTTTGCAAGCTAAATCACGTCCTCTAATATCCACCACTCAACAGATTGCAGACATCTTCACCAAATCTCTGTCTCCCCTTTGTCATAATTTTCTAATGAACAAATTGATGCTTGTGAACATACCATCATCAATTTGAGGGAGATACCAGAGTCTATTTCCAACTATTAGGCTAATTAGTTTATTTTATTACCTTGCATAGCCTAGCTAATTAGCGCACAAAATAGGGATTAATTCCCCTTGTATGGTTTCCATGTATAGTTGTGTATAATTCTATAAATTAAAGACAATACAAAGGAAAAATTGTCGAGCAAAATTGGAATTGGGAAGGTCAAAAGAATATCATGTTTTGCATTTTCTTGATTATGAAAAACTCCATTAGGGCATGAAAGCTCTTCCATCAGTTCATTTAGTTAAGCCCTTCGCGTACTAAAGACTTGGAGCATATTTGTCTAAGCTTAAATATTTTACATGTTAAGTAAAAAAATTAATATCTTTATGGGTCGAAATTGAAAATAAGTTACTAATTTTGATACTAAAGTAAGAGTTACAGTCACAATAGTAACTTTTTTAATTAAAAAGTAAGGGAAAAAAAGATGTCCAAAAATGTTTGGAAACTTGCCATGCAAGTAACATGAGTCCTAGGTCGTAGGGGTTTGAATGTTTAGCAAAACGAGGGAAATGTATAACATGTTCCTTACTCTTCCAAGTCCACCAAATTCCCTAGCATCACTGTCCAGTGCAACTCTATATTTCCCCGGCAAGTCACAACCAACTTTGTATCTGTAAGTTGCAGGTACAAGTCAAAACTTTAAAAATAACATACAAAACTTGGTATCCAACAAATCGAACCACAATATGTAAATGTGGAAATAACTCCATTATTAAGCAAGCCATTTAGTTCATAAAAAATTATATACCCTTCATATGTATTTACTTGGTGAAAGTTGAAGACAAATACTAGATCTCCCCTCTCAAAGACAATGACCTGCGATGTAGAGAAATGAATTAATGAATAAACACAAGCACCAAATTCTATCGTATATGTCAAAAAACTGACAGCACTAGTAATCTTCAAGCAAATTGATTCTTTTTCTTGAATCTTTTCAAACAAGGATACTGGAATATAGGAAGTCTCATGTACTAAAACTTGTGGCATCATTCTAAACCACTCTACATGAATATTTGTGCATGTTTGCAATGCAATACAAATCTTTGCATCCATAAAATTCAATCAAGTAGAGCACACTATAAAGATCCAATATAGCTTTGAAATTATCTATATAAAGCATCTGTACCTTGTCATCTTCATCCACGCTGCTCACTATCTGTTTTTTCTGACGCAAGGAACGAAAATTTTTCATCGAGTAGATTCATAGCTCCGTTAAAATTATTCATGAACTGCATTTCCAAGGATAATTGAGCAAAATGTTGGATTGAGATGCACATATTAGAATGAAATACATATAAATTTGTTGCAGGGCGATGGTTCATGGAAAAATGTAATTTGTTCGTAGAATAGATTAAATACAAAAGGCTATTACATTCTTGGTTTAAGAGCAAGAATAAGATTGTATTTAGTTGTGAAGCACAAACAGTCAAAATGTCAGTGCCCAAGTGCCTTGGACACTCTGAGACAAGCGTTTGACACGTCACATAAGAGTGTCTTATTTTGTTTATTGGTTGTTTATTGGTTGAAATGCAAGAGACACGGGCCAGAAATGCTACAAACAAGTAACTGACACGTCACTTGGCATGTCCTATATTTTTCAGTTTTTGACATGTGAGGGACCCGACCCAAACACATCAAGATTCAAGGACACCATAAACTTTATGTTCTAAATCTTGGAGTGTTAAAATAGAAGAAAATTGTCATAAAAAATTTGCGTAAAAAAGTCACATGATAGTGAGAAAAACCGTAAAAGATACAGTTTTAAATTATTTTACATCTACTACACACTCTTTCTGATATATGAATATTTTATTTGATTTGCACTACTAATACTAATACATAGTAACCAAAGTTATTTAAATAGCCTTTCAAATTCAAAAGATTTAACCAGAGCCAATTTTAAAGTAATTTACTCGATGTGCCCCATAAGCGTTTGAGTCTAATGTATTTGAAACCCGCCATGTCAATTTGTTTGTGTGTCCAGTCCCACGTCCAGTCTCCGAATCCATGCTTCACAACTAATTAACAATAGCTGGTTTCAACCATATCACGGCTCTAAACAGACCTAATATAACAAATACAAAATAGATAGAATGTTCATACGTGGTACTTCAATTTGATTGAGAAATCTTGGAAAGTTGAGAACAAAAACTGATGCCAGTATTGAATAGGTGAACTTACTTTGCAGCATAGGCAAGGATAGCTCAGCTAAAAACTTAAGTAATCAAACAAGAGTGAACAAACCAAGTTTGTCATATTTAACATCAGTGTAATTGAACCTTGTATCTTAGATGTTCTGTATCCACAAGGTTCCATTGGCGTCTGCACTTATCATGACTAAAGTCATTGCCTTCTCTAGGGAAGTCAATCCATTCCGGGTGGCCGAACTGCAATATAAATTTACATTATTATTCAGTGCTTTTATGAGGGTGAAGAGGAAGTATCTGAGAAGCTACCAATTTTGTAAACTATATTTTCAAATTTCACCTTTTCTACTACATAGTTACCTTCTAACAGATTACTTGTATTAATCAGCTTCTACAAAAAGAAAGATCAGCTAAGTAGCATTCTTTTACCAATCTTACTCAGGTGTCTCATCTATACACAAATGATATTTCAAAGTAGAGAAGGCATAGCTAGGCTGTCCTTTTATTGCCAAAATGCATTCTCATAAAAAAATTATTTATTTTTGTTTTTGAAACAAAGGAGTATTGATTATCCAATATCCTTCTTTTTATCCAAGATAGGAATGGAAGATAATCTTAAAATCTTCCAATGCAAACTAAATTAGCCCTCCAAAAACGCAAACCTGTGATATAAGAACTCTACAAATTTTTATTATATTATCATTCATCAAGTTTAATAGTTTGATGATAAAATAGCCAACTAGTTTTTTACCTCATTTCCCATAAAATTAAGGTAGCCATCTCCTCCTAATGCCATTGTCATGAAATGAATCATCTGCAGTGAAATTATCACTTTAAACTACTTGACATACCACCGTTCGAAGCCACAATGTCCAGAAGGCATTTAATACAAATGGATGAGACAAACCTTGTGAAGTGCAATTCCTCTCTCAATAACTGGAGAAGCATCTGTCAAACAGGACATGCCAGTATACATTTCTTTGTCCATTAGGAAAAATGCAATAGTTTTGTCACCCACAATAGCCTACTCATATCATCAAACAGGAAAAGATATTAGATTGGAGAAAGGAAAGCAATGCAAGATGCTAAAGAGATGAAAATCAATAACAATTTTGGCTGATTCTATCATTGGCGAAATACATAACTTAAGAGGAAGAACCAACTTACTATTGCATGAACGAAGTAAACAGGAAAATATTTTTGAGCCTTTCTGGTGTAATTTTGGAGATATATCTAGATAGAGCAGTGTGGAAGAAGAAGATCCATGTAGCCAACCCCACATACGCATGGATAGTGCTTTATTAAATTGAGTTCAGTTGTACGTACCTGATCATGACTCTCTGCATAAGCTATACACTTCTCAGTGTATCTCCGATTTGTCAAGCAACGAGTTATTTCCTTCATCGACCATTCTTCATCTTCCTTATTCTTCAAGTAGTCTATCCACTTGTCAGGAATGGCCATTGCCAGACGGTAGTCAAAACCTATCCCTCCCTCAGAAACAGGCCGACCAAGACCAGGCATACCAGAAACATCTTCAGCAATTACAGTTGCATCAGGCCAGATATTATGGATTAGATAATTGGCCAACATCAAATATACCACGGCATCAACATCTGTAGTCTCACTATAGTACTCATTATAGTTCCCAGTGAATGTCACATTAATTCCATGGTGATGATACAACATTGAGGTCACTCCATCAAATCGGAATCCATCAAATTTAAACTCATCTAGCCACCACCTCAGATTGGACAGAAGGAAACGAAGAACTTCCCAGTTTGAATAGTTGAATAATCTGCTATCCCACAACTCATGGTACCCTTGTTCTCCAGTATGAAAATAAGAATCTTGAGAGCTTTGCCCAACATCAAAACCATTAAGGCCATCAGTGACATTATTACTTGCATGGCTGTGAATAACATCCATCAACACTCGGAGACCTAAGCTATGTGCTTTATCAATCAAATACTTCAGGTCCTCTGGAGTTCCTGATCTACTACTAACTGCAAAAAAGTTCGTAACATGATAACCGAATGATGCATAGTAGGAATGCTCCATCACAGCCATCAACTGGACTGTATTATAGTTGTTTGCTTTAATGCGAGGTAAAACATCATCAGCGAACTCTCGATATGTATTTATACGGGATTCTGAACTACTCATTCCAACATGTGCTTCATATATTCGTGGTGCCTTGGGCTTAGGTGGACGAGGGTATTTAAACTGGTACCTGCAAGGTTGATTAAGGAATAGGCTGTTTATTTACTTCCTGTAGTTTCTTTTCACGGAGAACTGAGTCTCCTTCCAAATTGAATTTTACCAACTGAAAATTGGCAATAGAAATTTCTTTTGACCAATATTATTAGACCATGTGAAAAAACATCTCAAATTTATTACTTGAATGTTGTTCCAATTGATCGAAAAGCTCATGAAAAAGTTACAGTTACCTTTCTGAAGGTGGTGGGTCCCAGTACACTCCATCATAAGGTGCAGCAAATCTTGTAGAGTCCTGAGTGGCATAATTTATCCAGGCAGGGATCCTGTCAACCCATACTCCATCGCTATGCTTAAATCTGATTTTGACTCTTGAACTGTGTGGAATGGCTGGACTGCCACCAGAATCTGGAATTCTGATACTCCACACACCAAATTGATTCTTATCCATCTTGTGATTTACACCATCCCACCCATTAAAATCACCAACGACGACTTCAGCTTCCCTGAGTATTAAACAAGGTAATCATAAGGCTAACACCTAGAATGAGCATATATGCCGAAATAAAGACGATCATGTTACCAGACCTTAAATCGAAAAAGAAAAGGACAAAAAACACGTAGTAACAAATCTTATTTCTAGGAGCTGAAGGACTTACTGAGCAGCAGGGACCCATTCACGATACACAATGAAACCTTCTTCTCGGTTAAACCCAAATTTAGAATAACCTGAAATATAAGGTGTTTAGTCATTGAACATAAATGAAACATTTTTCCACTTGGTGATGGAAAATTTCAATTTCATGTGAGCCTTGGATTCATAGAGTTAGATTTGATTGTGTTAAGATTTAATCAATAATACTCGGTGCCTCTCAATGAGAGGTTCTCTTTATTGTATAGAATTGGAATACAGTTAAATATGGAAAGCAATAAATCTAAATATGACTAAATATTCAATAATAATAACCTACTAAATATAAAGATATTTCCTTATTCTAACATTCCCCCTCAAATTGAAATTGGTAAAAACTGATATTTGCCATTACGAGCTGGTTGCGCTGTCGAGTCATCATCTTCAAAGACCCAGAACCAAGAACACAACCTTGCTCATCTTCAAACCCAAGAACCGAGTCAAACCAAAACATCGAAAAAAACTCACACCACACTTGATGCACCGAAGAGTCACACGTTGATAAAAATTATATCAACTTTGGACAACTGAAAGAAACTCACACCAGAAAGGCTGAGTTATAACAATGACCGAGAACCCACACCATAAAGCTGAGCTATGACTGAGATCGAGAAACCCACACCATAAAGGCTGAACTATGACCAAGAACCCACACCATAAAGGCTGAGTTATGACTGAGAAGAAACCAAGAGAGCTCACAATCCAAGAAGAATTTCTAAAAGAAATTCACGAAGTGTGCCGACAACACACCATGATATCTATACGTCGGAACGCCAATACAGGCCGGAATGCCAATACAGGCCTGAACACCAATACATGCCGAAATTTCAGCAATATATTGTTGACCAAAATGCTGCAAAAATTCAACAACACAACACCAAAACAACCAAAATGATCTTCCTCCAAGGATCCAAAACTCGAGCTCATCACTCGACCAACCAAAAAACTCAACAAGAAACTGTAGCCCAATAAAAAAATTAAGAACCCAACAGCAAACGAACTCTCTAAACATTCAACAAACTCACCAAACATCCAACAAACTGACCCAAAACAGCAAGCCCAAGAGTTCTAATAGGCTGCAAAAATTCTAATTAAATAACCCAAATAATTCAGTCCAATAATCAGCCCAACTAATATTTTCCAACCCAAACAATATTTTTCAGCCCAAAGAAATCAACAGAGAACCCACAACTATTTAATGATCAATCTGGAAAGGCTCAATAAACAATTCAAACTAAATTGGCCCAAAAATGGATATTATGAACCCAAACTCCAAAAGCCCAACACACTGACGCAAACCAAAAGAAATAACTTTTAGCCCAACTACTCCAATAGCCCAATAAATACAGCCCATTAATTAACCCAAATCAATTGCCCAGTCCACACCTTCACCACCAATCTGCGTATCCCTCTACCAGAACCACTGAAACACAGAAGCCCTATAGTTAATCCACGCCGCCGGCAACAAGAAACCCCACAGCTGACAACCCTATCAAGCACAACCGCCTTCTCAGCACTCGCTGTCACCAATACTCCACGTCTGCCACTCCGACAACCACCAGAACTCAAGATGCCATCGCACGAGACTTTTCTGTTCACCATAGAAGACGCCGATAGCACCAAAGAAGTCGAAAACTTCCGACACCACTTAAGACCCAAAGCAGTAGGACCATCTTCTCTGATCTCATCCAAGAATTTCGAATCAATCCAACAAAAATAAAAAATAAAATACCGATCGACGATTGCAACTACAAGGAGAAGATGCCAACACCTATAATTCAACAGAAGCTGCCAACACAGAATTCACCGGCCAAGATTGATGGAGAAACCAAGAGACAAGACCCACAATCTCAAAGACAAGGCCGACCGTCACAGGAAGAGGTAACTTCTATACCCAAAGGAAACGCCCAAAAAACCAAGACCACCAAAATGAAAAACGGGTTTCTTGAACCGAAGATATTGCACTTACAGTGAAGGCCGCCAAGTCGTTCGTGCTGAAATTCCAGATGGTGGGTTGAAGGGATTGGGCACCCAAGTTATTGAGGACGAAGAATAAACTTCTGTGACAAAAATATTATGCGAATGGCCGAATTTTGCAATACCCCTGATTTTATCGTAGACTATTTGATGTATGTCAATTTCTGTAGATTATAAAAAATTGAACGGAAGCAAGAGAATCAGAAGAAGAAAACCAAAATTTGCCAGCCGAAAAAATTGAACGGAAGCAAGAGAATAGAAGAAGAAAACCAAAATTTGCCAGCCGGACGAGCGGCACAAGGCCGCTCGCCGGAAACAAAGTCTTGAATGTTTAACCGAAAGAAAATTAAATTGGCTCTAATACCATGTTAAGATTTAATCAATAATACTCGGTGCCTCTCAATGAGAGGTTCTCTTTATTATATAGAACTGGAATACAGCTAAATATGGAAAGCAATAAATCTAAATATGACTAAATATTCAATAATAATAACCTACTAAATATATAGATATTTCCTTATTCTAACAGATTGTAACATGAAATTTTATTTGTATGCAATCATTGGCATTTTCTAGGTGGGTGACAAGTCACATTTATAAAGAATAGGAATATTCACTCAACTTTTACATGTCCAACAATATATTGGTGAAAAAAGAAAGACTTCTTTTTCATCATTACCTAGTGCAAATTCGTCAAGGCTTCCTTCATGTGTTTCAATGAGCTTTTTCTGATCTAAATATCTCTTCATTCTATACTTGAAATGATCTTTATAAGATTCCAAGCCTGGATCTAGACTGATCAGGCCAATATTATCAGTGTCTTCTTCCACAGTCATCATTGTTGAATTATCACCAGTCAGCACTGCCGAAAGAGATGACCTCCCCACCTAGTGGGAATTGCACCAGAGAATTACATAATTATGAAAGTATAGGTAATAAATCTGATAGAAAAGAAGGTTATCATTGTTTTTAAAGACCAACTCTTCCATAACAATTTATGAGGTTTTCATCTCTAACAGATACGTGCCAAAAGTCTGATTTTGGACTCATCTCACTTTCATTTGCTGGTAGAGATAAGACAAATTAGGATAAGAAACCGAGAATGGAAAAATATGATCAAAAACATTCTTATGGAGGAAATCATGATCCACAGGGAAAAAAATAACTATTGTTCTTCATCTCACTTGATCCTCCTAACACTAAAGGTTGATGGGACAATCAACATGTACTACTGTCACCAAATATAATATTGATGGCATGGTTAAGGCATCAGTTGCTATTGGAGAATTAATTGGAATTGTATTTTACTACATAAGATGAACATCAAAAGCTATAACATACCTTTCGAGTCATTCTGATACGTAATGGGGAAATATTAATGGCATTTGTGAGCAATTTCCGAGGACCAAAGATAAGTCCAGTTGGTTGTGATGTGACAGACCTAGTACTCAATGCCTGTCAAAAAAAAGTTGCACAACAGGATATATGGATTGTTGAAAAATTACTATAATTTACATAACTAACATTGATTAAATAGACTTCACAGTTTCAATTATGGATTTCAATGCGGAAGACAAGGGAAAGGGAATGTGGAAGATCAATATCCTATCCTTTAAGCAAAACAGGATCGAACTTTCTTTTGACATTTATTTAAGGTCATCAAAGACTATGAAGCAACATAAAGTGGAATAGAACGGTACCCCCATAGAGTTAGATATAATAAGATGCTTGCCTTGCCTTTTATTTCAAAGATATAACTATTGATCTCTACTTTAATTTCAACATGAAAAAATTGTCATTGTTCTTGAATCATTACCTCAACTAAAAAGTCAAGCTTTTATACTAAAGAAATTTGTTTGTGTGTATATATCAACAAATCCCTGATTTCATAAAATTTTCATAAATAGGCAATAACAGGACTAAAACCTGATCATGCTCTCAGCAATCATCTTATTGCAAAGCTTAAATTGTTAAGAAAAGATTAACTCATATATTTCTTCATTCCAAGACTCCAGAAACTGAAGGATTAACTCATTTAATAACTTGAAATTAGAAATGATCTTTAAACAGTTACATGTATCATCGCAATGTTGCCAGAACAATTAATTCATCTCTTAATTCTCTTTCCCTTCATTTCAAGTTAACACCACAAACGAAGAACAACGACGAAAAAAAATCTGCGCATACTTCCGAAAATTCAAGCTCCAAGAAACTTGATCAAACTCTAAAACAGAGATAGAAGAAAACGTAAGAAAGTAGAGTGTAGTGGATTACCGACGATGAATCTCTTCTTGGAACCAGAGTGCAGGACCCAAGACCAGGTACTGAGAGAAGATTGTCCATTTTAATCCAAAGCGAAGAAACGCTTGAATTTCTGAGTTCTGAAGTCAGTTGTATTAATGTTTGATATTAGGAGTGTAGAGATTACCCAACGGCTCCTCTCCAATTCCTTTTTCGCCAAATTTCTCCAGTGCAAAGGGAAGTCGCATTTTAATTTTCGACTTTAGTAACTTAACCATCTGAAAAAAATCTTAAAAAGTGGGTCCAGTGGACAAACAGAAAAGCGCATTTGGTTTGATGATATGATTGATATTGACTGAAGCAAAGAATATGCTTTGAAGCGCCACGTGGCAAATTGTGCTCCGTCAAAAATAAATAGAAACTTCTTTTTCTTATTTTGGCTAAAACTATGAAAAATTATGCACAAACAGAGGCACGGCCCCTCAGCCCACCTCAATCCCTGTCACTAGGGCCTAGCCCCCAGGCCGTGTTTTTGTAGCTTCTCTCTAAAACTATTGTGAAAATCTAATGAATAATGCTATAGGTACAAAAAAATCTCATCGAACCTGTACAAAAATTCAAAAACGCATGACGTGTCGGCCAAAGAAAAAAGCGGGCTGATGGCTTTTGGAGAGTGTAAATTCATTTCATTAAAATTTGTTGTGTTTTCGTCTCAACTTTCGGGTTCAATTCGGGATATCAAACGAAATCGAAATATTACATTTTTAATATCGTTTTGAAGTGTTCGTGGTCTAGTATTTCATGTTGTTAATGGTGCGCGAAATGACCAATCGTAGAAATGTTACGACGCGTCAAAATAGGCCGTTCGAAATTAATATTTCGAAAATTTCGATAACAAGCTAACTTTAAAAAAAATTCGACGATTGTACGTTAGTTAAACCCATAAATCTTTTATATCATCTAGAAACTCATTACGAGAACTATATCAGAGACATATCGAACGATCTAAATGAATATCGAAAATAGTTAAACGAACGTTAAACGTGTGTGTTAAAAAAGACGTATAACTTGTCTTTAAAAAAAAATCAATTATTTTATTAATATTTATTATTTTTGCTCTACGGATTTCTCAATATAATTAACATTATTTCATTAGGAAATTTTATATGTAGTATGACGTCAATTATTTATTTTATTTTTTTTGGACTTAAAAATTCCTAATAAAATTTTAATTACTTTATATGGGTTATTAAACTACTTTTTCATCTGAAAAATTTTTATATATAAAAAAAATTCAATCATTTTTAGGAAATTTTTTATTATTGTTACTTTTTCCTGTCGATCAATTAAAAATTTAATAAAAACCAAGGAAATATAGACACGTTTTTAGAAAAATTTTGAAGTTTTTTGACGTTAAAATTTTAAATTTTTTAACGTTAAAATGTTTTACATTAAAAAAATTTAAAAGTTTATACAATTTTTTTCTAAATGACGTCAAAAAATTTATTAGATTATTTAAAAAAAATTAATTGATCAAGAGAAAAAAGTAACAATAATAAAAAATCCTAAAAATGATCAATTTTTTTTATATTAAAAATTTTTCAGATGAAAAAGTAGTATAATAACCCATATATGTAAATTATATTGAGAAATCTGTGGAGCAAAAATAATAAACATTAATAAAATAATTGATTTTTTTTTAAAAAAATACGAGTTATACGTCTTTTTTAAAACACACGTTTGACATTCTTTTAACTATTTTCAATATTCATTTAGATCGTTCGATATGTCTATGATATAGTTCTCGAAATGAGTTTCAAAATAATATAAAAGATTTATGGGTTCAACTAACGTACAATCGTCGAATTTTTTTTTAAAGTTAGCTTGTTATCGAAATTCTCGAAATATTAATTTTGAACGGCCTATTTTGACGCGTCGTAACATTTTCTACAATTGGCCGTTTCACGCACCATTAACGACATGAAATATTAGGCCACGAGTACTTCAAAACGATATTAAAAATGTAATATTTCGATTTCTTTTGATATCCCGAATTGAGCCCGAAAGTTGAGACGAAAACACAACAAATTTTAATGAAATGAATTTACACTCTCCAAAAGCCATCAACCCGCTTTTTTCTTTGGCTGACACATCACGCGTTTTTGAATTTTTGTACAAGTTCGTTGAGATCCTTCTGTACCTATAGCATTATTCAAATCTAATGGTCTAGTAGTCAACGGAAGCATTAATCGCTTTAAAGCACGCATTGGCTCGCATTATTAATTTTTTTTTAAAAAAAAATTATTAGATAAAGTTTTCAACTTTAAGTCAATTGGATTGAAAAACTCAAAAATTAATATTAATAAGAGGCATTTTCAAGAATATTCACTTTTAAGGGTGTGAGTTGAAAAATGTCCATTTTTCAAATTTAATATTAAATTGCCTATTATGCCCTTTAATTAAAAAAAGAAGCTTCCATAAGAAGCTACATCAAAATTATATTCTCGACATTTCAAATGTTGTTCTCGACATTTGAATCCCATTTTATATTTCAAAAGTACACACGTCAAATCACAATATTAAATATTCTCGACATTAAATGTCTTGAATGACATTTCATTCCAAAACATGACATTTCTCTACACTTGAAATGTCGTTCTAGACATTTATGTGTCATGCGAAAAATAGCATTAATTGTGATTTGACATCTTGACATTTTGCAAAAATGTTCATTTTTTGGACTTGTGTGGAATCATAAATTGTTGACAAGAGTGTTTTGGTCTAAATAATGCCAAAATGGACATTTTTGCAAGGATTTTTGAAAGTGGTCATTTTTGCAAGTGACTAGTTAAAAGTGGACATTTTGTGAAATTACTTCTATTAATAATTATAAAATTTTCAACTTTTAGGCCATTAAATTGAAAGATCCAAAAATTTGTTTACCCACTTATTGATCCACTAATTTATAGAGGACAATTCAAAAGATTTTGTTGTAAACTTTCAATGTGATATAAGAATTACTTTTATTTGGCTGTAGTACATTGTACATTTAGTTTGACTTTAATATACTGTACCTTTGATTTAACTGTATTGTGTTATACTTTTGGTTTGTCTGTAATATATATATATATATATGGTATTATTTTATAAATAGTTATTTACATTTTATTAAGTTAATTAATCATTTGCCTATCTTTTACTAATTAATAGAAATTAAAAAATCTCCATATATTTCAATTAACACTATTATAATATATCTTGTTTATTATTCGAAAATATATTTATTTTTATTAAACTCTAAAAATTGTATTTGATACAATAATTTGTATGTATTATTAAATGATTTTCATATAATGTAATGTCCCAAAAATTTTCATAGAATATAATTTAGTTTTGCATGTTATATTTTAATTTTTTGAAAAGTTGGGACTAAAATAATATATAGCAAATTTCAATTTTATTTGGTGACATTTCGATATTGACCGAATAATGATAAGTATATGAATATTAGGCTCGTTGAATAGATCGTAATTAATTATGTATTTTTTGTTCGAGAAAAAGTTAATTTGAATTAGCTTAGCCCAAGTTATCGAGATCGAAAGAATTAGCTTTAAATTATATTCTAGTTGAGTATTTAATGAATTTTTTTTTTTCAAGGGTGGCACTTGTACGGCTTTTGGGGTAGGATATTATTTGATTAAAAAATTATTTTTATTAAAAAAAATGAGATATTGGACAGCCAAGTGTTCCATATAGTGGTTCGTTGAGATATATCATTTTGCATGATAGAGACGTGTGCATGAAACCTATCATTTTCTACATGAATCTCAATACCCTCATCCCCACTTTCTATAGGTTTTTTATTATATAATATAAATTATGAAAGCAACAACTTTTTTACACTATATGCATGCACAGAGCAGAGGCAGAAAAAATAGGGGGAACGTGATTTTGTTGTTTTATCTTCCAAAAATTAAAGCAAGTTTACAAGGTATGATAACAAGGTGCAATTTATTCTATCCCGTTTAATTATATTTTTTCATGTTGATGAATTATTATACTCATGAAAGTTAAATATATGATATGTTATGATATGTATGACATGATCATTCCGGTACAAGTGATATGATATGATATGAGCTCTTACCAGTTTCTAAAGATATAATGATGGTACGATATTCTGAAATATGTTTTAAAAAATATTTATTCGGAATTGCACTATTATTTTTATATTCTACCGAGTATTTTCATGTACTCACCCTTCTCTCTACACCTCACAGGTTAGAACCGGTCGTGTCGGGGCATGACGATTCGATTTTGTAGTTGTGCATGGTTTCCCTGGACGAAAAAAAAAATATTTCGCACGTAACTTTATTTCTTTTTAAGTTTTATTGCAATAGACATTTATTTATAATTAAGTTCTCGTATATGTTTATTTGTGTATGGACATATTTAGATTCATTTAGAATTAAATGTTATCTCGTCTACCTATTTCACTAGTTGCATACAAAAGCGGACCCACCTTTGGACCTGGTGGGTCCTTTGACCAATCAATTATTTTTTAAAATTTTAATTTTAATTTTTTTTAAAATACGGTAGAATTTTGGGGCCTAGAAATAAGTAAAAGTAGAGAAGCTTTTTTGGATCGGAATCCCATGTCATGACTTGGGATTTTCACAAGAAAGGTAAACATATGGGTAGAGAATTGGGTTTCTTCTTGTGTTTTCTTCTGTTGATTTTTGCACAGTGGGAGATTAATCCATGTTATGCAGTAAGAGATCAAAATGCTTCTTTTTCTGCTATACGTTCTGTTAAAATCCATAAGGGCTCCAAAGAAAATACAACAGAAAAGAATGGAAAAAAAAAAAATTGGTGCAGAAATGAGGAAAGTTTACACAGGTCCAAATCCTCTACCCAACGGCGTAATCTGGTTTTTTCGTTGCTAAAGGTAAATGAGAAGATCAAAGGGAAAAAAAATGTCAGGTAAATTAAAAACCATTAGTTAATGCAGTTTTTTACGATGAATGTCTGATATTTTCTACAGTTGTTTGTCAAATTCCTCTTATAGCAATACCATAGTGAAGAAATGTCTTTGCATAGTTATTTGTTTATTTATATTTTTTTTAATCTTCCATTTTATTTCCCACCACAAGAATTTCTAACAAAGATGGACGATTTTACGTTTCATGGTATAATGAGCATCCTAATTCTTTCTGTGGCTACTGCTACAGTCGAGAGAGCATTTTCTGGGATGTCAATTGTCAAAAAGTGTCTTCGTAATCGAATCGGGGATCCGTGGTTCAATTATAGTTTGATTACATATATTGAGAAGGATGTATTTGCTAATATTGAAAATGACGTCATTATAGAACGTTATCAATGTATGAGAATTCGTAGAGAACAATTGTAATAAGATGTCGAATAATTAAATTTTTTGTCAATTTTTTGACATATTTGAGTGTGATTCATTAATACGAAATCTCTGCGTCCGTCACAGGTTGCATATGTATATTATTCTTGATTATGTCCTTACTACCAAATTCATGTTAAAAAAATTTGTACTATTCAGTGGCATCTATTGTCAAAAGTGTACGCGAGTTTAATGTACTACCTTCCAGGATTTATGAAACATATGGTTCAAGCTATGGCGCCTTTACTTGTCACATCACATTTTCCTTTGCCCTCCTTGGGTGTACACGTGTTATTATGCCAAATTGGAGATTTTAACATGAATTTTGTTTGTTTAGAGTTGATGTGGGACTGTACAACTTACACTCTCTCACAACAGCTAGAGGCCCGCACCAATAAGAAAAGTACAGCCCCCTGTTGTGAGAGGACTATGACAGCATGGGGTACATGAAGCAAAGTTATTTAAACATTGAGCTACTTTAGTAATTGATCGAAAGTTCTCATGCATGTTTAATTAATGAGATCTACTACAAAGATGTTCAATTGGGTGAATTTCGAAGTCGTGTCCCACTCACGGAAGAAAGTGGAAATGAATTGTGCCATATTATCATGCTTTCGTAAGAGTGAGAAAAAAAATTTGGTTAGTTAATGTTATGTGCATACTATTTTATTTTGTCTAATAGAATTTTTCATAGCATTGAATTGATTGATCATTTTAAGTGCAAATTTTTCAATAGTAGGCAATTTACAAAACTTGCCAATAATCTAACTTTATTTGAGTTTTCCAATGGATGTGGTAGTTAGTAATTTAAAGTTGATGAATTATAGGTGGATTAAAATAAAATTGGCCAATTTATAAATAAATTTTGGTAGCGATTCAAATCTTTAAAATTTTGGGTTGTTACATATAATGGTCACGACGAATACAACAACATCAACGTCAAGTCATTCTCATCATACTTAACCTCCAATGTCTCCAAATCGACTACAATTTCTTTGAACATAATTAAATGGTCATCCAATGGCATACTTTCGGACATCCGATGAAAATACAAGCGCTGCTTCAAGTGTAACTTACTGGTCGAACTCTTTGTCACACAAAGCTACTCTAATTTCAACCATAGGGCATCGACATTTTTCTCCTTTAGAACATCCTGAAGAATTTGATTTAATAGATGTAGATGAAATTGAGATTGAGATTTTCGATCCTTATGATGCTTTACATTTTGCGTTCAAGTTGAATGCAAATATCAAAGTCAAGCAAAACTTCATTTAAATCCATTAACACGAGAACTGCTTGCATCTTCATTTGTCATAGAGTAAATTTCGTATTTCGATCAAATAACGAAATATCGCATTTCGTTGTTGCCATGCTAAATAATCAATCTCGCTTTGATACCACTTGTTATGAATTGATTGTAAGATAAAGATAATAATGAAATAAATAAGAACACAATAAGAACACCAATTCTTTTTGTGAAAACTCAAGATGGGAAAAAACCAAAGGTAGAGGATGAAAATATTACTATAATCAATAACAATAGTGTTTACAACAAGATCTCAATACTCTTAAGATGTTGTATGAATTATTCTTCCAACAATACAAGCCGCTCGCAGTGGGCCCCCCAATGTGAGTGTATGGACAGTACCAAAAATTATGTACACCAAGATTTATCATATATATTTATCCTAAAAACCAAGTTGTAAATGAACAGAACTCTAAAAAAGGTGTCAAAATACGAAACGGGACCCAGCTTGTTGCTCGAGCGACGGTTTAGCAGTAGGCGAGCGACAGCTCCACTGCTCGAGCATTATGCGAGCAACAAGTCATGGGAGAAAATATGCAGGTGCCGTTCAAATGTCTACTACAAGCAAAAATGCGATGACTTTTCTATCCGATCCATATTTTTTATCTCTTCAAGATCACTTTAACCAAAATTTCAATTCTCAATAAAATTTGGGTCAAACTACAACGAAAAAAATGAAAATTTATGGAACCTTTTAAAAAACAAATATCGTACACATCAGACAGGCATCAACATTGATGGGGCAATAGTTCCAGCAAACTTTTAGATTGAACCCGGAAAGCAACAAAAAGCAAGGTCACACAAACTCCAACACTTGCATATTCAAATACCTCTGATGATTCTTCCAAATAAGGTATTGTTTTGGAGGAATCAACAAATCTATTAACAAGTCAAGTGGAACCTTCTAAACATTGTGTTACGCAGCAGGCAAAGGTGCAATCTTCTTGCATAATTTGTGGCCGTTAACTAGATAAGTTGAATTCTAAACCAAGTGTAGATGAACAATCGATGGTATTTACTTTGCGGTTTTCACATCATGCTCTCTTGTAAAAGGTTAGAAAGGAGCAGGCTTGGAGTCCCACTACATTTGAGGAGGTTCTGGAGAAATGCCTAGTAACTACAGGTTCAACCACGGGAAATTTTCCACCTTGTGTTGAATTTTCATCAAAGAACGGTTGGTTAACAGGAAGATGGTATTGGAAGTTAGATCCCGGATATAGCAGCAAATCTCTTGGGATATTTCAGCATATTTATCTTTCCATATTTTAGCTTTACAATCACTTTGTAATCTTTTATTTGCGTCATTACTGTAGACTCTTCCTATATATTTCCCCTATGTGGTCATAATACAATTGAGTCTTTTATTGTCTCCCTATAATTTATCATAGTATCAGAGCAAGTTCGATCCTAAAGAAATCAACTTTTGAATTTCGTTTCCGGCGAGCGGCCTTATGCCGCTCGTCCGGCTAGCAATTTTTTTCTCTTCAGAATTTCCTTTTGCACGTCACAATTCCACAAATTTATTCACCGTTTAATACCCAAATTTATATTGTGGATTCATCTTATTGAGCGTTTGCAATTCCTTCTATGGTCGACAGAATATAGATCTTGTGCCCTGCCCTTCCATCCAATATCATGCCTTTTTATCAATTTCACTTTGCACTTTGTTAAGTAATGCGTAATCCAACCCTTTCACAATTCCGCAAATTTATTCACCGTTTAATACCTAAATTTATATTATGGAGTCATCTTATTGAGCGTCTGCAATTCCTTCTGTGGTCGAGTTTTCTGTTGTTTTCAACCTAATTCTTGGAAGTCGGCGACTGGTAGTATCAACAGAAACAGCCTATACATACACAATACCCAACCCGACCTTAGCCACCGCCTGCAATCACGCAGCCATACATAAAAATCCAACCAAGCCTATCTCCCAAAATCACGCCGGCAACTTTCAATAGACACATATAATCCACAAAACCTCCAATTGACAGCAACCCCACCAGATCGCTTCCTCCAGAACACACGACCTCCACCCGATGTCAATTCAAAAATTTCATAATCCGGATTCTGATCCCCTCTGTGCTCGTTTACTCGGTCTCTGTATTACGGCAGATCAAGCTCTTCCACTTTCTCCTCTTTACTGCAACAACCAATTTTAAGCGACGAGCTATCTTCTCCTTATGATGACGCTTGTTCAAAGACATTGATGGCCTCTGACAGCCATTTTCTGGTTATGAATTGCAGCCCTTCGCCGCGCCATCTCTATTGAACTGTCCCTTCAACCCCTCCGCCGGCATCTGTGGGGAGTTATTTGTTCCGACCTTGGGCTTCTTCTTCGCCGGTTTCTTCTCAGCTGCAGGCTTCTTCTCCGGCTTCTTTGCGTGACTACGGCGGCATGGATTGTTCTTTGGAGTAGGGCTTCTGTGATTTGCGTTTGTTTTTAGGCACTCTCTACTCTTTGTTTGTAAATCCCATTTTGTGCAGGCTACATTTGTTTTGTGAAACCCATGTGCGTGGGTTTTTTTTCTTTTTTTGGCTTATGGCTTATTGGGCTCTGCATCTTGAGGCCCATTTCTCTGTGTGGGTATTATTTTCTAGTGGGGAGCAGTATTTTTATTTTCTTTGGGCTGCTTTATTTAAAAAAAAAAAAAAAACTTTGGATGTTGGTACCTTAAATTTTACCGACACCCCCTGCCTCTTAAATTAACTAGAGGTATTTTAAAATTTTGGAGGGTCGGTACCTTAAATTTTACCGGCACTCCCCATGTCTCTTAAATTAATTAGAGATTTTTAAAATTTTGGAGGGTCAGTACCTTGAACTTCATCGGCTCTTCCCCTTCCCCTGCCCCTTGAAAAATTCGAGGTTTTCTTAAACAAAAAAAAAAAAAAACTAAAAAAAAAAATTGTTAGCGTCATTCATTTTCTGGGTTTTTTGAAGATGATGACTCGACAGCGCAGCTCACTCGTAATGTCAAGTTGGGTATTCGTAATCTCCATGCTCCAACTTGAGGGGGCTTATTGGAAGTTAGATCCCGGATATAACAGCAAATCTCTTGGGATATTTCAGCATATTTATCTTTCCATATTTTAGCTTTACAATCACTTTGTAATCTTTTATTTACGTCATTGCTGTAGACTTTTCCTATATATTTCCCCTATGTGATCATAATACAATTGAGTCTTTTATTGTCTCCCTATAATTTATCAAATGGAAAGTGATGTTTCATCTAGAGTTGACTATTTGGTGAAACAGAAGACTTCACATGCATGAGTTGCAAAAAGAAGGGTTCGAAATGACTAAATACATAGTACTTTGCTCAGGGCCGGCCCTGATATTTTTGAGGGCCTAGGCAAATAATTATAACGAGGCCTTTAAAAAAATCTTTTACAAGCATAACAAGGGCAAATGAAAATTATAATGAAAATTTAAGGACCAAATTGATAAGCAATAAATTATGAACCAAGAGAGCAATTTTTTATTATTTATCTTTTACCTAAGAACTTTTTCTCTTTTTCTTCGTTCGCAGTATTTGCTTTACCTTTCTCCACTTGTTGTTTTGCTCTATTAAGTGTCGCTCTCTATTTCCTTTCCTACCAGGTAAAATTCCATTTTTCTTTTCATTTCCACCCTTTTTATTTAATTGATTATCTCAGTACAATTACTTTTGTTGCTATAACGAGGGAAAATGATTTTTTGCCATTTGGAATTAACAAATAAAGGTTAGTAAAAATTAGTTGTGAGGTATTATTTTCCATTTTTGGAGAAGCATAGTAGGAGTTCATCAGCACAGTCATGCACTATTTGCTGAAACTATCAAGATTTGTATGAAATTGGGAATTTCTACTTTGAAAATGGTGAAGAAAATGTCGTTTCTCTTCTTTTTCATCTCCCTTTTCTTACTTTTACTTTTGTTGTAAATTTTTTGGTGTTTACACATTAATGATGTTTTTTAATTCTGCTTTGGGTCATTGATTGCTATAACCACTATGATTTTTTTTTTGAGGCCCTAGGCAATTGCCTTAATGACTTTGGTCCAGGGCCGAGCCTGACTTTGCTATGGAGTGAGTAGTGGTGGTGATGGCCGAGGGTGGTGGTCAACACGGAAGATTAGGTTCAGTGGGATTGGTTAGGAAGATGATTTATTTTTATTTTTTTGGTTAATATATTTTTAATTCGGACAATTTGCACTTTACCAAAAATTTAAGACTATGACTGTAATTATTTCGTTATTTTTATTTGTTTTATTATTATTATTATTATTATTATTATTATTATTATTATTATTATTATGTTTAGTTAAAAAGGAGGATAAAATCTTCATTTTACAAAGTTTTAATGGGGAAATGGATGACAAAAATGATTTTCGTAACGTTTGTTTGATCCGAGGATGAAACGTTTTGTGGCAATTCTCATTCTTTTATAATTGAGAAGACCCTTTTGCTCGAGATTGAGTTTTGTTCAATTTGAATGCACTAGAAAATTTGGCCATCGTGAAATCGACGCGAGGAAAATTGATAAATGTGTTTTTACACACTTATTTAGCACTTTTGAGATTTTATTATCGATAAAATTGAGTTAATTTCTATGCATAATTGTGTATTTTGTACTTTTGTAGGCTAAAACCCTGAATGGAAGTAAAACGACCAAAAAAGAAGGAAAATGACTAAAAGTAAACAAAGTTGTGAAGTTGGGGACTTAAGTGCAAAAGTCTAAAAGATGAAGGACTTGAAGTGCAATTATGGAAGGGCTAAAATGTAATAAAAGTCAAAGTATGAGGACATAATTGCACTAAATCAAAGTTGAAGGACTGCATTACACTGGACCAGAATGTTGAAGGACCTGAGCTGCAAAATTAGTTAAAACATGCGACCGACCGCATGGGTTTTAACCATGCGGCCGTACAGGTTAATCAGAGACGTCAAACCATTATTTTGGTTTGCCTATGCGACCGCATGGATTTTAATCATGTGGCCGCATAGAGTTAAATTTCAATGGCAGTCTAATTTTCTTGCACGATTTTTTTGATCAAATTTTGGTATTATTTTTTGCTTATTTTAATGTTAGATATTTTGTTTGTCTCACAAAATATCCCATTAATATCTATTTATATTAATATTCTATTCTAATTCTATCTAATATATATACTACATTGATGCATATTACACACACACACTTGCGCACACTTCTCTCTCATTTCTCTCCCTCTCTCTCTCTCGAAAATCTCTCTCTCTTTACATTTAATTTAGTTTTCTTTTATTTTGTGTTTTGTAGGTTAAATTGTTGAAGAAGTGGTGGATTAACAAGAGATTACACAAAAGATAACTTGGAGAAATTGTTGAAGAAGTGCAAAATCCATTCTCAAAAGGGTTTTTATCTTTATTTTTTGTATTCTTCAACCAAATATCCAATGTTTGTAATGTTTTGTAATAGATAATCTCTTGTTTATTTTGTTAGAATGATTAACTAACTTATTTATGTTGGAATTTATGTATTAGTTTAACCTATTTTCATTAATATCATGTTTTGTGTTGTTAAATACATTTGTTATTAAAATATTGGTGTTTTGATTATCATGTTTGAACTTACAATATTTATTTGATATCCATAGATATTGTGGTTAGGTGGATGTGTAGTTATTGAAAAATAATTGCACATATTATTATCAATTCTCTGGGTTTGTATGGTTCCGACTATACGCGTTTAGGTATATAGAAATATATACCTACCCTAGGTGACCCGTTGAGTATTTTCACAGAAATTTAATGCAATTGATTAATTTTGTATCGACATAGAAATATGTGGTATAATTTAATTAATTAGAATTAATATCGCTCGAAAGAGGATATTAATTTAAAATTGAAAAATCGGGTCTAACTGATTATTTTGGTAATTTGTATTAACGCATATTTGATTTGATATTAATGAAATAACGGTTAAATGAAATCATAAATTCCAACATCCTTTTCAAATCAAATCTTCCACTTTTTAAAGTTTTAGTTAATCTTTTTAAATTGAAAATCATGTTTTAGTAGTTTTTCATTTTTAAATTTAGTTTTTAAATGTGTATGTCTATTTCGTAAATTTGAAACAAATGTACTCGTAATTGAAAACAACACTCTCGAGGGATTGACATTTGGACTTAAAAGGTCCACTATTACTATTTGATCACGATCCGTGCGCTTGCGGCAATCGTTTCGAAATTAGCGATCAAGTTTTTCGCGCCGTTGCCGGGGAGTGTTTTTATCAAATTACCTGTTAATTTGTCAATCATTTTTTCGAACTTTACTTTTTATTTTAAATTTCCCCTTTTTAATCCAAAAGTTACTTTGTCTTCGTTTTTGTCGAATAAATATTGTAAGTTCGCGAAGTCTCAACCTTCTTGAATTTGATCCTGAAATCGCCTTGACTTTCCGAATGAGGCTTAGAGAACAAAACGAGTTGAAGAGACAACAACAAGACATGGAGCGTCAAGAAGGTCATCTGGAACCTTTTCCTAGACCTAACCAAGCTCCTCGGGATGGTGTGCCGCCTGGTTTCGATAATCAAGTGGGCAAGGTTCAAAATCCTGTGGTTAATGAAGAAGATATGCTCTTCAGGGATTTTCTGAATCGCCCTGTCGTTGAGAACCAGGCAGGTATCATCTACCCTTCATATGGACATCCCAATTTTCAACTACGTCCGGATGTCATTAATCTATTCTCCAATTCTTTATCATTCTATGGTAGATAGATGAAAACCCCCACGCTCACATTGCGAGATTCATGGAAATTGTGAGCAATTTCACATATGAAGGTGTGAACGATGAGGCAATAAGAATGAGGTTATTCGTGCATACTCTGAAAGATAAGGCAAGAGAGTGGATTGACACTCTACCTTCGAGGAGTATCACGAGTTGGGTGGAGTTGGTACAAAAATTTACAACTAAATTCTTTCCACCTGCTCGTGTTGCCAAGTTAAAGCACGACATAACCACATTTCAACAACTTGACTCTGAGACCTTTCACAAGGCATGGGAGAGGTTCAAGGATATGCTGAGGAAGTGCCCAAACAATGGGATTACTTTAGCACAGCAAGTCCAGTACTTCTACGCTGGGTTGACTCCTCCTCACCATTCAAATGTTGACTCATCGTCAAACGGATTAGTCCAAAATAAGAGTATCCGAGAGGCATATGAGCTATTTGAGGTGATAAGCGAACAGAGTGCTATGTGGCCAGACAGACGTGCTAAAGTGGGAGTAAGTGGAGCCCGAGAGAGTGAAGCATACTCTCTTATGTTATCAAAGATAGACTCTCTGGCACGAAAGGTGGAAGGACTTTCTACTTCATCAGCTGGCTCATAGACAGCTCATATGGTTCAATCCCCACCAGTCTGTAAAATGTGTGGAGCTAATCATTTGAGCTCAAGTTGTCCTTTGATTGCCAGCGGTTCGGGATCGTCCGAGCAACTGGCATATGCACAAAATTTCAATGCCCCGGGTATAATCCATATGCACAAACTTATAACCCTGGATGGCGTAATCACCCTAATTTCTCTTATGGGAACAACCAGAATGTGTTGAACCCCAAACCACAAGAGAAGAAAGAGGGTTGGGAAGAGGCCATTGCTAAATTGGCAAATCATCAACTGCAATATCAAGAGCGCAATGATGCCTCACTGAAAAATTTGGAAAGGCAGGTGGGCCAACTTGCAAAAATTCTCTCTGAGAGGCCTCAAGGGACTTTACCCAGTAATACTGAAACCAATCCCAGAGAGAATGCAAAGGCCATTACTACCAGGAGTGAGATTCAATTTACCGAACCCACGGTAGTACAGCCAAAGGCTCGAGCTGACAAAGAACCGGTCGTTGAAAATGAGGTGGTACAATCACCTAAAGAGGTTGTTGAAGAGGGTAAGGTTGAGGAACAGGAGCCATCAACATCGAAGGCTCCAACTCCAGTCAAAGCCTATGTACCTCCTATTCCCTTCCCTCAAAGGCTCCAGAAACATAAGTTGGACGTGCAATTTGGTAAGTTCCTGGAGGTATTTAAAAGGTTACACATCAGCATTCCGTTTGCAGATGCTTTGGCTCAAATGCCGAGTTATGCAAAGTTCATGAAGGATATTCTTTCCAACAAAAGGAAACTTGAAGATCATGAAACGGTGATGTTGACGGAAGAGTGTAGCGTCATTCTCCAGAACAAATTGCCTCCTAAGAGCAAAGATCCATGAAGCTTTACTATTCCATGCGCTATTGGTAATTTAAGTTTTGGTAAAGCTTTATGTGATCTCGGAGCGAGCATTAATTTAATGCCATTATTTATTTTTCAAAAGTTGGGAATGGGGGAACCAAAGGCTACTACGGTATCGCTGCAATTGGCTGATTAGTCAATTAAATATCCTCGAGGTGTTGTTGAGAACGTGCTGGTAAAAGTGGATAAGTTCATCTTCCCTGCTGATTTCATTATATTTGATATGGAAGAAGATAATGATATCCCTATCCTTCTGGGACGACCATTTCTTGCTACCGGTCGAGCCTTGATTAACGTGCAGGAGGGTAAACTCATTTTAAGAGTACAAGATGAGCAAGTCACTTTCAACATCTTAAAATCCATAAAGTACCCGTCGGAACCCGATGATTGTTTTCGGGTGGATATGATTGATCACATGGTTTCCGACTCTCTTTATGGACGATAATCTTGAAAGATGCCTAGTACGTTCTTCTCAGATAGGAGATGGTGACCCCGATCTTGAGGGTATGGCAAATTGTTTGGAAGCTACATCTTTCTGCACCTTCAAGAGGGCACCATATTTTGAGGAGTAAAAAAAGACTTCTTCTACACCACCTCCATCTCATAAAAAAGCCCCTACTCTTGAATTGAAAACACTTCCACCTCATTTGAGGTACGCATATTTAGGTGAATCATCTACACTTCCAGTTATTATCTCCGATTCTTTAACCAAGCTAGAAGTAGAGAAGCTACTTCGAGTCTTGAGAGAACATAAGCAAGCAATTGGATGGACGATAGCTGACATTCGGGGATTTGTCCATCATTTTGTATGCACAAAATACTGATGGAGAATGACTTTAAGCCAACAGTTGAGCATCAAAGGCGGTTAAACCCGAACATGAAGGAAGTGGTGAGACCAGAAGTTGTTAAATTACTTGATGCAGGCATCATTTACCCAATTTTAGACAGTCCATGGGCTGTACAAGTTGTACCTAAGAAAGGTGGGATAACGGTAGTGGAAAATGAGAATAATGAGCTCATACCCACTAGACCTGTGACTGGTTGGCGAGTCTGTATTGACTACCGTAAGCTAAACACTGCAACTAGAAAGGATCACTTCCCTCTTCCTTTCATAGATCAAATGCTAGAGCAGTTGGCAGGGTATTCACATTATTGTTTTCTTGATGGGTATTCGGGCTACAATCAAATTGCAATAGCCCCGGAAGATCAAGAGAAAACAATATTTACATGTCCGTACGGTACTTTTGCGTACAGAAGAATGCCCTTTGGCCTGTGCAACGCACCTGCAACTTTTCAAACGGTGTATGATGGCGATTTTCTCTGACATGGTGGAGAAATGCATTGAAATTTTTATGGATGATTTCTCAATTTTTGGTACCTCATTTGATAGATGCCTTAACAATTTAGAGATGGTACTTCAACGCTATGAAGAGACCAATTTGGTTCTAAATTTCATGGTCCAAGAAGGCATCGTTCTTGACCACCGAATTTCTCTGAAAGGCATAGAGGTAGACAAGGCAAAGATTCAAGTAATTGAAAAATTGCCTCCACCAACGACTGTGAAAGGGATTATAAATTTTCTGGGACATGCAGGTTTTTATAGGAGGTTTATAAAAGATTTTTCAAAAATCACAAAACCTCTCTGCTCCTTGCTTGAGAAGAATAATAATTTCAATTTCTCTCAAGATTGCCTAAATGCTTTCAATGTGCTTAAAGGGAAACTTATCACAGCTTCTATCATCGCAGCTCCAGATTGGAGTCTTCCATTTGAGCTGATGTGCGATGCTAGTGATTATGCTGTTGGAGCAGTTTTGGGGCAGAGGAGAGACAAGGTCCTGCATATTGTCTACTACGCCAGTCGAACTTTGACCGATGCGCAACTAAATTATGCTACTATTGAAAAGGAGATGCTAGTAGTAGTATTTGCATTTGATAAATTTCGGTCATACCTCATTGGTTCCAAAGTAATTGTCTACACTGATCACTCGGCCATCAAATATTTGTTGGCAAAGAAAGATGCCAAGCCGAGGTTGATCAGATGGGTACTCCTCTTGCAGGAGTTTGACTTTGAGATCAGAGATAAGAAGGGAACTGAAAATGTCGTTGCTGATCATTTATCTCGTCTTGAGCAACCCCAAGACATTGTGGAAGGGGAAATCAATGAGGTGTTCCCTGACGAACAGCTGTTTAAGATCATCGTGGTATGCTGACCATGTGAACTATCTGGTAAGTGGCATCACACCCCCTGATATATCCTTTCAACAAAGGAAGAGGTTCTTCGCTGATGTGAAGCATTACTTCTGAGAAGATCCTTTGTTATTCAAACGGGGTCCGGATCAAATTATCCGAAGATGTGTTCCGGAGGAAGAGATGGAGAAAATACTTGAAAAGTGTCATTCTTCTCCGTATGGTGGTCACTTCGGTGCTGTGAAAACTGCATCGAAGGTCCTTCAATCTGGTTTTTACTGGCCAACCTTATTTAAGGATGCACACACACTTGTATCTAAGTGTGATATAGATGCCAACGGATGGGTAATATTTTCAATCGAAATGAAATTCCGTTGAATTCCTTATTAGAGGTGGAAATATTTGATGTTTGGGGTATTGATTTTATGGGGCCATTTCCATCCTCATTTTCAAATATTGATACTGGTGGCTATTGACTATGTGTCAAAGTGGGTAGAAGCGGTAGCTTTACCTACTAATAATTCTCGGGTGGTGGTAAACGTTTTAAAGAAAAACATTTTCTCCCGTTATGGCACCCCCCAAGCCATCATTAGTGATGATGGTTTTACATTTCTGCAATCGTCTCTTCGACTCACTTATGACTAAATATGGAGTTACTCACCGTGTAGCCACACCATATCATCCCCAAACAAGTGGCCAAGTTGAAGTATCTAATCGTGAGTTAAAGAGAATTCTCGAGTTGACGGTCAATGCATCAAGAAAAGATTGGTCCGAGAAGGACTGCTTTTAAAACGCCGATTGGAATGTCTCCATTTTGGCTTCTATTTGGAAAAGCATGTCATTTACCTGTCGAACTCGAACATAAGGCCTGTTGGGCTATCAAAACTCTGAATTTTGATAAAAAAGTTGGCCGGTGAGAAGAGATTGCTCCAACTGAATGAACTTGATGAACTCCGCCTTGATGCTTATAAAAGTGCTCGTCTCTACAAAGAAAAGACAAAGAGATGGCATGATCAGAACATTGTCAAGCGTGAGTTCTCTGTTGGGCAACAAGTTTTCTTTACAATTCTCGACTCCGGTTATTCCCTGGTAAACTCCGTTCCAGATGGTCTGGTCCCTATACCATTACAAAAGTTTATCCACATGGAGCGGTCGAGCTTTATTACAAAACAGGGAATTTCAAAGTAAATGGCCATAGATTGAAACCCTATTTCGGAGGTGACTTTGTGAAAGAAAAGTCATTTGTTCATCTTGCCAATCCGGAATAAAGATGCCCTATAGTCGAGCTAAGGACTATACCAAGCACTTGTTGGGAGGCAACCCAACTGTTTTAACTTTTGTTTTCTTTATTTGCTTTTAGGTACTTGTTTTTATTTGTGTTTATTTCCTTTCGTATTATATTGTTATACTAATATAATTATTTTTGTAGGACATTTTTGTAACCCCCGCCACTAGTTGATTTCTCAGGTTCTGGAAGAAATGAATTGCACACTGGTCTATTGCTAAACTACTCAACTGGATTCCAAGTCCAGTACACGCATTCGTTCCAGTTCACAAAGGGCTACTCAGGGAAGTTCCTTTTATTCTTCTTTACTTTCGTTATAATTTACACATTGAGGACAATGTGTGAATTAAGTATGGGGGTATTAGCCTTGCCGGCTATTGTTATTTGCTTGATGTTAATCTTTGCCGGCCATTTTTGCGTTTGTACTTATTTCATTTGTTATATTGACATATTAGTTAAACCTTGTCGGCTTTGAAATGCGTGATGTTGAAATTGTTATTGATTCATAAGCTATGCATGCATGCCAGATATGCTATTGGTGCCTAAATTTTTTCAAAAATTGCTTATTCATTGTGAGATCATACGTTACATTGAGTACATAGTCATGATTGATTATCATTTAGATGAGAAGATAGGTGTTAGATGTGAAAATTTTGAATTGGTAGAACTTAGGTTGTGATCTGTTTTGAAAAAAATTTATCAACCTATACTCTTTTTCTCTTTCACTTTACCATTGACTGTGAGAAAATTTTGAATCAATTAGTTTGTTATTTTTATTGAATAAGTAGTAACTGAATAATGTGAACACAAAAACTGGTGAGATCTTGAGCTTATGGACTGACATTTATATACGGTCTTATCATTTCTTTCTTGTGTGACATTGTTCCATGATTTTGTTTCTCTAGAACTTGCGTTGATTCTCATCAAGATCACATTGACACATGTTTGCATGAACATGATTAAGGCCATCTTTGACTTACCACATTATCCAAATAGCTTACCCTGAAGTTAATCTTTCCTTTTGATAACCCTATTGAGCTTATTAGCCTTTTCTTTTGTTTACTTACATTACAAGCTTCATATTGATAACCCAAGATTAACTAACCAAGAGGGGGGTGAATTGGTTTTTGAAACTTTTTCGATACTTAGTCTCAAAACTACTCAAAACACAAATAACAAATGCTAAATGTAATGCAACAAGTAAATATGCAATTTGTTAACTTAGTTCAAGTATAGATATTGCACAAAATAAATGACAATGTAAAGTAAAGTGTGCAATAATGTAAAGATAACCACCAATTTAAAGGGGTTCGAACACAATGTGATCTACGTCCCCGTTACCAAGCTCTCCGTCACGAGCAAGGCCAAATTCACTAAAGTGGTAACTTACAACAAGGAGTACCAATTCCTTAGGTGACTTACAACAAGGAGCACCTACCCTTAAGTGACTTACAACAAGGTGCACTTAACCTTAAGTGACTTACAACAAGGTGCACTTAACCTTAGGTAACTTACAACAAGGAGTACCTAGTCCTTAATAATAATCGAGTTTTCACAAGGCTCTCGAAACCGTCACAAAGTAAATGATAATTTTACAATAGAAAGAACTCTCTTAACAATTGATATAGTCAAGTCAAGTATTTAGAGAGTTAGGATAACACTTCAATAGATAGCAAATAGTAAAGCTCAAGTGTTTATGAAGTAAACTTTGATAGATGATAGATAATGAAATAATTTGTGCTTTTGTATCAAAGTTTTCAACCAATCAATCTCTCTTAACAAAATAATACAAGTTAAGTATTTAGAGAGATTTACACTTCAATATAAGTGTTGGCAAAGAAAACCTTTTTCAAGAATAGAAAATAGATGAGATCAAAGTTTTCTTACTAGAGAAATTTCTTGATAAAAAAGATGAAAACAAGTTTTGGATCAATCAAGAAATTCTTTGCAATAGATGAAATAAAAGAGCAAAACTAATAAATGCAATGCCTTTCAATAAATAAGCTCTCTTAAAATCTCTTGTAAGTTGGTGGTTTTGAAAGCCAAAATAGTGCCCTATTTATAGATGAAGAAATTAGGTTCAGGCAGTTTCGGTTGAGCACTTTCGGTCGATCGGAACTCGTAGCCGTTACAAGATTTTAAACATTTGAAATTTCGGCTGACCAACGGAAGAGTTCGGTCGAACATGGTTCGGTCGACCGGTACACCTTTCGGTCGACCGAAATTTGTAAAAATCCTAATTTCCTTCTTTCATCAAAATGTTGATTTTTGCAAACTCAATTTCATGCAATGGATGAAATATGAAAAATATAATTTGAGCTTTATGCACTTGCTAAATATTGATGAGTTATACCTTTACATATATAACGACGTTCGATAAATAACTCTTTCTTCAATGTTCTTGTTCTCTTCGAGCCTCATATTGATTTGCGATTCTGTTAAGTTCCAAGTCGATCGTCATATGCCATTTGCTATTTTCTTGAATGATTTGCTTTGAATACTCGTTTAACGCTTCACTTTGAGTATGAAAAATCCTTTCGATGGCTTTGAAAGCTTAAATACTCAATTCAATTTGTTAGTAAACAAAGATGATTTGTTTGTTATAATCAAAACAATAAGGTCATAATTAAACATAGGTCAACACATATACTGAAAAACAATAGTTTTAACAAGCGAAGCTAGTGGAGTATTGTTAGACATCTGAATGTTGGGTGGCGATAGCAAAAAAGTTTGGGGGTATCAATATTATTGAGGTACTCTGTTTGGTTTGTGTTGTTAAAAAAAAAAAAAAAAAGATGATGATGAAAGGGTTGTAGAAGTGTGGAGGAGACTGTTTTGTATGTCTATTTGTATAATTCCTCCTGATATTCAAAAGAAAAAGGTGATTGTTCTGAAGTGATGATGAGTGAGAAGTTATTATTGGGAGTGGTAGGATTGTGTACAGATCCTATCTTTGTTAAGTTGAATATCTTTTACTCCATAGACTTATTTGAGACTTCATAGTCACTTATCCAAATATTTTCACACCTTAACCTTAAGCTACATTTCAATCCTAAAAGTCCTTATGATTTATGTAATGCATGTGATCTAAGTGGTGGCGATTGAGAAAATATGCAAGCTTATGGTAGAACATTTTCACTGGAATGATATTGAGCGAAACAGTGACCTGATCTTATACACTTGAGAGTGAGTGTTCGTACTATACTATTTCTGTGAGATCTACATGTTCAGTTACTTTATCTTCATTTGAAATGCTTGCTATTTGATTTTATTTGAGCTTTTACTAAGAAAAGAGTGGTTGAGATCAACCTGTAAATTTACACTTGGGAAATGAATTGGAATATCTATATTTGAGTGTGAATTTTCGAGCGGAAAAGAATATATTTGACCACTGAGGGTCGAGTTGGTGCTAATTTACAGATTTTTTTCCGTCTTGACAGTTTTTTCTGAGTTTAGATGATGATTGAAAATGATTATGCACACACACACAGAGATCGAACGTTGGATAAGCCTAATCTGTTTTTGATAGCATTATTTGGATGCATGGCTGTGAATTGATATACAATTTTGAACTATTGATAATGTTTGGCAAGGTAGCTAATATGTTGATCATTAGTGCATTTGCATGATTATGTTAGAAGTCAATCTTGCTCGAGACGAGCAAGAGCTCAAGTTTGGGGGTGTGATAAAATTGATAAAATTGAGTTAATTTCTATGCATAATTGTGTATTTTGTACTTTTGTAGGCTAAATGACTAAAAGTGAACAAAGTTGTGAAGTTGGGGACTTAATGCAAAAGTCTAAAAGATTAAGGACTTGAAGTGCAATTATGGAAGGGCTAAAATGTAATAAAAGTCAAAGTATGAGGACCTAATTGCACTAAATCAAAGTTGAAGGACTGCATTACACTGGACCAGAATGCTGAATGAGCTGTAAAATCAGTTAAAACATGCGACCGCATGGGTTTTAACCATGCGGCCGCACAGGTTAATCAGAGACGTCATGCGGCCGCATAGAGTTAAATTTCAATGTCGGTCTAATTTTCTTGCACGATTTTTTTGGTCAAATTTTGGTATTATTTTTTGCTTATTTTAATGTTAGATATTTTGTTTGTCTCACAAAATATCCCATTAATATCTATTTATATTAATAGACTATTCTAATTCTATCTAATATATATACTACATTGGTGCATATTACACACACACTTGCACACACTTCTCTCTCATTTCTCTCCCTCTCTCTCTCTCGAAAATCTCTCTCTCTTTACATTTAATTTAGTTTTCTTTTATTTTGTGTTTTGTAGGTTAAATTGTTGAAGAAGTGGTGGATTAACAAGAGATTACACAAAGATAACTTGGAGAAATTGTTGAAGAAGTGCAAAATCCATTCTCAAAAGGGTTTTTATCTTTATTTTTTGTATTTTTCAACCAAATATCCAATGTTTGTAATGTTTTGTAATAGATAATCTCTTATTTATTTTGTTAGAATGATGAACTAACTTATTTATGTTGGAATTTATGTATTAGTTTAACCTATTTTCATTAATATCATGTTTTGTGTTGTTAAATACATTTGTTATCAAAATATTGGTGTTTTGATTATCATGTTTAAACTTACAATATTTATTTGATATCCATAGATATTGTGGTTAGGTGGATGTGTAGTTATTGAAAAATAATTGCACATATTAGACCGAAATAATCAATTCCCTGGGTTTGTATGATTCCGACTATACGCGTTTAGGTATATAGAAATATATACCTACTCTAGGTGACCCGTTGAGTATTTTCACAGAAATTTAATGCAATTGATTAATTTTGTATCGACATAGAAATATGTGGTATAATTTAATTAATTAGGATTAATATCGCTCGAAAGAGGATAATAATTTAAAATTGAAAAATCGGGTCTAACTGATTATTTTGGTAATTTGTATTAACGCATATTTGACTTGATACTAATGAAATAACGGTTAAATGAAATCATAAATTCCAACATCTTTTCAAATCAAATCTTCCACTTTTTAAAGTTTTAGTTAATCTTTTTAAATTGAAAATCATGTTTTAGTAGTTTTTCATTTTTAAATTCAATTTTTAAAAGTGTATGTCTGTTTCGTAAATTTGAAACAAATGTACTTGTAATTGAAAACAACACTCTCTGAGGGATCGACATTTGGACTTAAAAGGTCCACTATTACTACTTGATCACGATTCGTGCACTTGCGGCAATCGTTTCGAAATTAGCGATCAAAAATTGCCACTGATTACTAGTCTCTCTTATCATTAACACAGGAGAGAGAGAGAGAGAGAGAGAGAGAGAGAGAGAGAGAGAGAGAGAGAGAGAGAGAGATGGCTCTTTCTTCACCAACCATAGTGAATAAGCTAACTAGAAAGGACGGATTCTGCAAATGAATGGTTCATATGAGGACGTGATTGCTAATATTCAAATGATAGTTCCTAAATCTGTGGAGGTATAAAATATTTGGGTCCATTTTTGCTAAAAAGCCCCTAACATACACAATTTTCTACTTGCCTATTTCTTTCTCCATACCTATATTCCTGTGTTCTTGATTCTTCAGTTACTATGTTGTTTCGTCATTGACTTGATTGTCAGCTTACTAATAATGATCGTCGATTCTTTTTCTTGGAACAGTGATGATACTTAATGATTTGTCTGATGTGTAAGTTCTCGGCATGTAC
The DNA here is from genome assembly GCA_019395295.1 of Osmanthus fragrans. Taxonomy (NCBI): domain Eukaryota; kingdom Viridiplantae; phylum Streptophyta; class Magnoliopsida; order Lamiales; family Oleaceae; genus Osmanthus; species Osmanthus fragrans. The sequence continues at coordinate 852,084 of JAEDXY010000050.1, forward strand.
TACTGATATTCGAGGTTAACAAATATCAAATTCTCGACATAGGTGGTCAAATAAACTAAAAACTGACCAAAATCCATCCATCCATATTTAGTTTCCCAATGTTCAAAGAGTTAATCTTATATCGTTTGACTTAACCAGGCATTGGAATTATAATGGGCAACACAAAAACAGAAATTGGAATTATCTACATTTTCTTCATATACCTTTAGATTTAAGAAAAAACAAAATGTGATTTTTCTTCATTTCCTTTAAGTAAATACTTCATTTGCCAATCTGATTGACGTAATATCTTTGAGTTTGTTTTAATGAACTTCATTTGTGTAAAAGCTATATGTGAAGTTGCGAGGAGCTCACTATTTTATTAGAATCACTTTAGCAGTTCTACGATAATAATTAACACGGCCCTAACATATATTTTGAGTTAACTTGTAAGTTACAAAGTATCAAGTATTTTTGCATGCTCAACTCCAATTAAAACTGTTAGACTAGAATCATTGTAGCAATTCTACCAAAATAACCATCGTGGCCCTAACATATATGCTCAAGTTCATTTGTAAGTAACAAAGTCTCAAGTATTTTGCCTACTCAACTCTAATTGAAACTATTCGACTAAAATCACTTTAACAATTCTACCAAAATAACCAACATGGCCCTAACACGTATGCTCGAGTTCACTTGTAAGTTACAAAGTGTCAAGTTTGAATGTGACCAATGTTTTGTTTAAAAATACTTTCAAGTATTCTAATATACCAAATGTCTAAATTTTCATATGTTCATGTTTGGCCAACACTGGGAGAAGTATTTAACAAAGATATCAAGTTTTAAATCTTTATTTTTAATTCAAATGAATGTCAAGCCAAATTGCAACACAGTTTGAATTTGAATTTCATTTTGTTCATAAATTTGAAATTTAGTTAAACTGTTCAAGTTGTTCACAAGGAGACACATCTAAAGACTTTATATTAGAAATGGATGGAATTTTTGGCACATAAAACACAACGAGGTGTTAACAGCAACACAATTACTCATATATCGAACAAACAAACTGATTAGGGATATCAAATAAACCAGAAATAGTTTCAACGAAACAAAACTCAAGCGATATGTTCCATGTGAAACCTCAAAAAAGAACTTAAAAGACATACTATCAAACTAGACACGAACAGATTCATGAAAAACCATTGATTTGAAACCACCACCCTAGGGCAACTTCACGTTGCTTGATTGCAACCCAAAACCCAACCCAAATTTCTCTATTGCATTGAAGCAAGTTACTTCACCATTGTCAACCCATAAAATCTTTTTAACATTCTAACAGAAAAACAGCAGGTTCTGCTTTAGTTGCATACCCGTATTTGTATGTACTATATTTCTTGTGCACGCCAGTAAGCTTTCCGGTGCCTGCCTTTTGGTGGAAACATACCATGAGTTTGGCACAATCCCTACGAAACAATTACATTTTCTTCAGTTTTACTAGGTGATTAACATTTTATTTTTTTTACTTAGTCCCTATTTGATGGTCATTATTTGGGGGGGAAAAAAAAACAATGTTTTAAGTAGTGCTTTTTAGGATGATGTGTGGTTAAATAGTAGGAAAAACTATTGGGTTTACATCTTATATATTTTATCGTGTGAATATGTGATTGCAAATGAGTATGTAAAAATAGAGTTTTCAAATAATGGTTGTCAAACAAGGGCTTAAATTGGAGAAGCTACTTACAGAAGCTCGTCTTCAATGTATCTAGTATGCTTCTGGCAAGTCTTGCTCCAATGTGTCGATCCTCTGAAAGTACATTGAGCAGTAAAAATAGCAGCAGCTGCTAGTAAAGAGGGTGGAAACCTAAGCATCTCGTACTCAACCAGACACAATTCGATCAGAAAGAAGGCTAGCAGCTCCAACTAGTTCAAAGTTAAAAAAAATGTGTCACAATTTGTAAGTGTTGGGGAGTATAATAGATTAAATTTTAACAAACACATGTAGCAAGCATGCTTTTAAACTACCAACTTACCTTTTTATAAGATTGAGCAGCTTTGAGAAAGCGTATCATGAACACATAAGGAGTTGGCACTGAAAGATTGAACTGAAGGGTGTTGATCATTAACTTCTCCTGCCAGAATCACAAGGAAACTGTTACATAGGTAAGAAAAATGATACTAGCAGAGCAAGTACATGATGGATTTATCGAATTAACACACCATATCAAGAACTTCATTTCTAGAGTAAGCTTTGTCAGAAATCAATACAAGATCTTCCACAACAGGAACAGTAACTTCTTCATATTTGCAAGCGAGAAGCATAGCTGTCACCCCAACAAGCTGGAGTTTCTTTCTCACAATCGGATGTACTGCTAAAAATCTATCGATGAGATTGACAGTTAAATATAAGGTCTCATCCATCAGCTCGAACTTGTAATGCACCTATACATATCGTAACAATAATGAGGTTCAACTACTTACTTAGATCTCAAAAAGAGACCCAAATAGTACTTCATTTCATTACCTCAATCAGCCAATCAATGAGAATACCTCTCATCCTTTCATTAATATCAAATTGCTGTGTCATATAATTTGGTGGGACGTAGCTTGAACTCTGCAAAATAATTATTACACAGTAGAAATCACAAGAAGAAAGGAAAGTTTTTGTATATAAACTTAATGTAAGTAAAAAACCTATTACTCAATTTTGGAACTACTCTATAAATAACAACTATTAGCATCTCCTTACAAAGAATTACAATAACATATAAGAAAAGAATCAAGTGATGTTAGCATTCTCTGCATTTGATCTACCTACCTAATCTTGTTAAACAGGCCAACCTTTGTTTCCTGTACAGAAATTTTTTGTATGTTGTACATGATGAGCATAGGCAATAAGCTTCATTAAGATATGAATTAAGAAATCCAGAGGCAATGAGCTTCATTAAGATATGAATCAAGAAATCTAGAGGTAATGAATTAAGATATCCATAATCTTCGGTTCTACAGATCAACAATTAATAAATTCGTAGGCAAGAAGCTTCATTAACATAACATAATGAATTAAGAAATTGATAGGCTTTGTTCAACAGATCAACAATTAAGAAATCCATAGGCAATAAGCTTCATTAACAGAAAATACTGAATTAAGATATACATAGGCTTCGGTTCAACAGATAAACAATCACAAATAATATGGGAAACAAAAGAACACAAAAGTAAAGGATAACAAAAAAAAACTTGTACATTGTATATGACCAAGCATAACCACAAGGTTCGATTAGTTTAAGCAAGAAGTATCATAATGAATCATCACAAATAACACCAGAAACAAAATGGTCCAAAAATAAGGGCAAAATGACAAACTTTCACCTCTGTCTTCTTATAGTACGCGTATATATCATCAATATATTCGACTGCTGCAAGTGAATTTTTCTTATCAGCACTGTCTATGTCCACAACTGGCTCCTCCACATCATCAATGTCTTCCATTTCAACTTCAGCATCCTAAATCAATTGCAAGATCAATGATGCCATCTAAAGATAATTAGTAGTACCAAATCAAGCAGAAAATAATATACCATTCGATCAATTTCTTGCAGCATAGCTTCTGTGTGTTGAACAAACATTGGCATATCGAAGTCACCACTGGCCTTGTCTGCATCAATAATAAGGCAGTCTTCAAATTTCCATTCATTAGAAACTGGTTGGAGATATGGCTTGACTTCCTACGATGGCACAATTTGAGATCTCAGACACGATAACTCAATCAATACAAATTTAAATAATAAAAACAAAAAAAAGATCCTACAAAGTTATACCTCAATAGATTGCTGCTGCTGATTGCCAGCCATTTGTGCAACAAACTTTCTGAACATGCACCAAGAAGTAAGAAATAAATAAATTAAAATGTTCCAAAAAACCTATTTATCAATTCCAATTTGTAAATTCTACTCAATTATCTCTTTTTACAAGCAAACACATCTCTTGCCAAAAGTTGCGGACGTATCTTTTCTTTTTTCCATGATAAACGTCAAAACAACAATAAAAGAAGGCAAAACCTACTCATCAATTCTACTCAGAATTTAACTCTTCTAAAATCTCTAGAACATGATAAATTATTTTGCCTTTACAAGTAATCAAAAAATCGTATATCCTATTTTATGTATTTATTTATTTATTACATATATCTTCTATTTTCGCCAAGAAATGAAAACAATAGAAAGAATGCAAAGTTTCTTCATCAATTGTACATTTCTACCACATTAAACCCTTCTATATTATGCAGAACAAAATAAACTATTTCTTTTTACAATTAAATATATCTTTTGTCGAAATGGTATATTCTTTCCCTTAACACATGCATATTTTCTCTTTTCCCACAGAAAAAAAATAAATAAATAAAACAAATGACGTCAAAACACAAATTCAAAAACGATCATTTTAACGAACCTAGTGACTGGTCGATGAATGGGAATGACGGGATTCTTATTTCCATCAGAATTTTTCCTGCAAATATACAGCGGGACAGATTAAAAGTTAATAAAACATTAATGTAAAGAAAGAAAGAATCTTTTTGAACATCAAAGTGTCGGGTTACAAAATTCATACTCTGTTAGAACACCTCTCTTGTGGACAGCACATGTATAAGGGGGAGGTGCAATTATGTTCCGATTGATTGTACCCAGTGCCCTCCTAGTTTGGCCGGCTCCTCCAGCCCTCAAACTACCTAATGGTCATCAATAAATTATAATTTTCCTCCTTTCCATGATTATAGTTCTATTGAAAAGAAATTTACTAATTACAGGAAATCTGAAACCAAATAAGAATCAATCAAGTGCCAATTTTTCAAATTCAAACTTTTTTTAAATATTTAATACTACCTTGAATGTTTGAAGGCCTGATCACGCCTGGAAAGTTCTCATCCGATCTACCCATCTTGATTATCTTGCAATACAGCTACAAAAATTGAAAAGATCAAATCACAGACATATTAAAGAAAGCAATAAACCAATATTCAAAAAAACCCAAAGATCTTCGGCAAAAAAAAAAAGATTAAATTAAAATCAAACAATCAATCGAGATTCAATTAAAGGCACAAGAACAAAACCCCAGATTGTAAAAACGAAAAAGAAAAAAGAAAAAACAAACCGCCTTCTAAATTCAACGTGAAAATTTAGAGCATCGAAAGACCTCTCTCTCTCTCTCTAATTTTATTTGTATATTCTTGGGGATTGAAATTCTTCGAGTCAGTTTATTCAAAAGAATCAATATAAGGGAAAATTGCTTGACGAAAATGTAAACCGCGGATATAAGTCCGTATTTCTCCAATATAATTTGAAAACAACGGCTAGTAAACCTTTGCCGTTGGATGAAAAGTCGTGATGTTCTGCTTTTGGACTCGAAACGGTAACTTCTTCTCCCTATGGCCTCTTCACTCTTGTGTTTCTGCCCCGTGTTATTTTTTAACTTTTACATTTATTATCAAGCCCTTTAATTAAGGTTTATTGAACTAAGTGCCAATTTTAATTTAATTCGTCGAGATAGATAGATAAATTTTAATTAATTTTCACAATTTGAATTTCTAAAAAAATAATAGTGATATATAATAATTGTGTGGAACGGATTTAATGTCTCAATTTATTTTTTAAAATAAATATCATACTTCTTTTGATATTTGAAGGTTGTTGGATGCACGTGAACATGGTCCAATTTTGTATCGACAGTTGAATGTTGATTGAAGATGCCACAATGCTCCCATTTATCAATCCTCGAATCAGTAAGCAAGTACTTCACTTAATTATATTTATACTCGGGAAGTTAGCGTGATGACATATTTCAAATACATATATAATTGATTAAATTAAAATAAAATTAAAATGGAAGATAAACATGAAACTTCACTTAAAGTTACACAAAGGAAAATTTTCTATGTGAAAGTAATGATGATTTGATTTTGAAATGTTACACATTACTTTTTGGAGCCTCGATAGGGATTACTTTATTTCTTTTCTTGTACTTTCTGTGAGAATTATACATCTCAATGACTACTCTATGCATGCTATACAAGTTAACACTCATCAAGCTGAGGTTATATAGAGGAAGGAGACATTAGATTTAGATTTATTTCCATACATGCAACTTTACATTAAATTCACCGAAGGGTCCGCTTGATTGCAGAAATTGAATTTTGGTGGAAAGAAAATGAATTACATGAAATTGAATTGTCTAGAACTTATTTTACCGGGAATTGTCGATTAATTATGTTTGATTAGTATAATTTTTTACCTGAAATTTTTTGAAATTTTGGATCTTTTAGTATTCATTTGACTTTGTTTTTTAATGAAAATTGTCCATTAAATGATAGAATTTGTTACAATTGAGATAGAATTTGTTTTAATTGCCAAAAAAGAAAAAAAAAAAAGAAAAAAGAATACTATTCGTTTGGTTTTGTTTTCCCTGGAAATTGTTACTTAATGGATAATTTTTTGTACAATTGGAGATATAATTTGTTTGGATTGCCAAAAAAAGGTGGAAAACGAAAAACCACAAAAAAGATGGAAATTCATTTTCCACAAAACCAAGGAAAACTAGTCACGTGGGGGGTTGGGGGAAAAACAATTGCCAAGAAAATAAACCCTATCAAATAACCCAAAAGTGGAAAATCATTTCCATTTTACATGGAAAATTAGGTGCTATCAAACCGGCCCTAAATGTTATGTATTCGAGACTTGTCCATTCTTACGAGGAGGTATACTAATTGCTGCAATAGTTAAATGTACCTATGTACTAATTACAATCATATTAATTATATGACATACAATAACTTAAATTAAAGAGTTAAATGTTAGAAGAATATATTAAGTTATTGTATAGTCTCAAGTTTGACTTTAGCACAATTGCTTCAAAACACTTTGAATATGGTTTTGAATATCCTTCTTTGTTTGCTTAAGTTGACTTTGCATCATATTACAGCCGTCTTAAAACTTTAACATTGCCCTTCTCTAAATAACATGACATGTCTTCATACGTTGATTTAAACTAAACTTAATAGGGTCCCATTATGATTAATTCCTTAGTCTCTATGCTCTTCTCTTTTTGTTGTTGGTTCATCGAGTTGAACAACTGATCTACTATCCAAATCGATTCATTTTAAAATTCATATATATTAATAACGTAACAAAAATAAAATAAAATTACTCACTAGGATCGATTGCTCTCAAGGGGAAATCGATGGAACATAATAGCTCATTTTTCTCTCGAATGAAAGATTAAAAACGAGTTCTCTCCCTTGTAATTATACATCCCCTTGTACAAATCTTACCTCTCTCATCTTCATTTTATTATTCATTACTATTGTAAATAGAATTTTTCCCAAATAAACAATCTGTAGAAATATTTTGTGTGGATCAATATAATCATAGTCGATTTACTTATAATATTTATGTTAAATCATATTCTGGAAAATTGTATTATCGTATTGAGTTAATTTAATCATTGGTGACTAAAGTTTGAGTGAAATTTCAAGTTGGTAATTATCCTTTTTTTCGTGGTTCATTTAGTCACTAAAATTTAAGCCCCTGTTTGATTCCAATTTTTTATTCCCCAAAATTCATTTTTCTCTCTTCTTTTCAACCACACATTCTTCAATAAAAAAATATTACACGTAAACCTGAATTTTTTTCTTAATTTTTAATCACACATTCTTCACCAATCAACTATTCAAAATGTATTATTTCCCGAATTAAAAAGGTTAGTAAAATCAATGTACAATGTGACTTGACATTTGTGAAGTGGACCAAAAGCCATTATTACAACTGCCATATATGCACAAGTCGTTTTTCTCATTTATTTACTCATTAATAAAGATATTTTTTCACTCTTTAAATGTTTCTTATACTTATTTTCGACTAGTATGTGAATTAATGGCAATTGATTCCCTCAACAGATGCCAGCCACATTATACTTTACATTTATTGACCAACTGCACAATGGTGAAATCATTATAAATTAAATGGGTCGAGGAAAAAACTTCAATAACAAATTTTAAACTTTGCACAAATTATGGTAACCATTGGTGAAATTAACTCACAGATATCGAAGTATAAACATATACACATTTACTACTTACTTGTTTGAGACCCATATACATACTTGTTGTATATGATAATTTATGATTTGACGATAAATTGAATTAAAACTTTCAGAATCTCTTCACCGTTTAAACGATCGTGCTTATATAATCCGGGTTAATGGCAAATAGAAATTGGGAATTTTTTTTTTTTTTTTTTGTGTGTAAGATTTTGACTAGGTCAAATCTCTACACATCATGTGTGGGTGAACAAATCTGTAAGTTATGATATACATGTAGCACAATCAATTTTTTTATAATGGTTTGGCTAGCAGATTAAACAAAATAACCCCAGTAAGATTGATTATAAGCCATGTATGCATGTCAAAAACTATAACAAAGCCTTGTATTAAGACTTAATAGAGCAGGCGGCTATGGGTTTTTTTCTTGGTATTGCACTAAAAATGTGGAGCAATTTATGGTAAAGGAAAGATAAAGGAAGGTGTGTAGCCAAATTTTCTTGTGTATCCTCGAATTCTGCAAGTACAAGTCATCTTCTTCATCTCCAATATCATTTTTTTTCCTGTAAAAACATGATTTTAATTCTATCTGGTTTTATACTGTTGTGAGTGATTTAATTTCAGCACAGCCTCGATATAATCCTGCTGAATTACCATTATCAGTTGCAGGGAAAGAGGCTGATCCACTCCTATAAGATTCTGTCAGCCTTATTACCATTCTCTTCTTCTAGCTTCTTGGAATTTATATTTTTACCACTAATTCTGTTTCTTGATGATAATCTTCATTATGCAACAATAATTTTCTTGACAATATCTATCTTGAATTTACAATGTGGTTGTTTATCTCCTTGCCTTTAGCACCGCGTTAGATTTGGTTGATGAAATCATTGAGATTGTTGGATCTGTAAAGGACATTGGAGAGTAGAGGAGGACACAGAGGAAGGAATGTCATAATCTTATTAGGAGATTAAAGGTTTTTTTTGCCACTTTTAGATGAGATTAGGGACCTCGATATTCCAAAACCTGAAGCCGGGATTGAATGTCTGAAGAAACTGAAGAAGGCTTTTCAATCTACCAAGAAATAGTTGAACGTGTGTCTGTTAAGTCGAAATTGTAATTGGCAATTTTCGAGGTCGAAATCAAGTCCAAGTTGGATTGTGTTAGGTGTTTATTGAGTTATAATCAAAGTCAAAATAGTTAAGGATTGATAATATAGGTCTTGAAACCACTACTGCTGAGACCTTTTAGTGTCTATAGGAGACAAGAACTAGATGAGATTGCCTAGTGGTGTCAAGACGGGTGGACCGTCAGGCCCGCACGGAGGCAGCTCGGCCGGCGATTCGGCCTGTGAATTGAACGGGTCGAATCATGGGCTTGATTTTTTGCGACCCGGGCCGGGCCGATTCCAACCAAATGGGCCGGCCCATTTTTTAAAAAAAAATAGATTTTTTTTTTTTTTTTATGTTATTAAGGTTTTTTTTTAAAAATTAAACGGGTCGAGTCGAATTTTAGCGAGCGAGCCGCGGTTAACCGGTCCATACGGGCTTTTTGGGCGGGCCGAGCTACACAATTTTTTACAGTCCTGGCCGACCCGGCCCGAAAGCCGCTACGGACGGGCTTTTTAAAAAACGGGCCGGTCCGGGTTTAAGGTTGTGCGCGCCGATTCGGCCCGACCCACCCATTTTGACACCTCTAAGATTGCCTGAAATTCCATCTTTCTTCACCTGTCTGATAGTGTAATTAGGAAAGTTGGTGAAACCACTACTGCAGAAACCTTATGAACTAAGTTAGAAACTCTTACCTAACCAAATACAAAAAACTAATTCAAGATTTAGCTAATTGTGATGAAAAACTTTCTGATGATCAACAAGTTGTTGTCCTGTTGAATTCACTACGTAAAAAATATAGGGACATAAGAAATTCCTTAGAATATAGGAGAGGAGATCTTACTGTTTGATATCATAATCTCAGCTGTAAGGAACAAGGAACTTGAAGTAAAATTTAAGCTCAAAGATTCTAACCTTGGTAAAAGGTTACATGAAAAAGAAAAATTGATCTAAAGTAAGAAGAATAATATGTGTAATTTCAATTTTTACTAAGGTAAACCCCAAAATCTTAGATTCCAAAACAAAAACAAGAATCAAGTGAAATCTAAGAATCAAGTCGGGAAATGCTATTATTGTTTAAAAATATGACACTTAATAAAAGACTGTTTTAAAAAAAATCTCTGACATGAAGGAAAGAAACAATTCTGATGGCTATGCAACTATTGCTTACAATAATGATCCTGATATTCAGGGTGTTATGTTAGTACAACCAAAACTGACCCTAAAGAGTGGATTCTTGATTTTGGTTGCACTTTCGATATGTGTCCTATTAAAGAATGGTTTTCTAAATTTGTTGATCTCAATGGACAAATTTAGATCGAAAAATGATGTGAGTAGTCAAATTAAAGGAATTGGAAAATTAAGATTGCTATTAAATAAACAACTATATACTTGAGTTGAATAATAACAGATATGTGCTTGAACTTATAAGAAATCTATATATATATATTTTTTCTTTGGAGAATTAGATGACAAATACAATATATTGATTCACAAAAACCTTATGAAATTGAATTATGATAATCAAGATGTTATCTCCCCTCTTAAGATAAATGGAATCTACACTATTTATGCTGAAAATATAGTAGGTAATAGCTCTGTAGTTGTAAATTCTACCTCTGATAAGTCTTTAATCTAGCATAAAAGGCTTGGCCACTTTTTTGAAAATGGACTGAGCATTTTAAGTAAACTTTGGATGCTTTGGAAATAATAATATTGAAAAGCTGGATTTTTGTGAAGATTGTTATTGGAAAACAAAAAAGATTACCTTTTAAAACTGAAATTTATAAATCCACTATTTTTTTTTTGAATTATTTACGTGTTGACCCGTGGATTCCAGCTTCTGTAAATACTTTAAGTGGATTTAGGTTCTATTTACTAATAGTAGATGATTTTTCAAGAAAATTATGGACTTTTCTCTTAAGACAAAAATATGATACTTTTCAAACCGTCAAATAATGGAAATTAATGATTGAAAATAAAACTAATAGGAAAATCAAAATATTAAGAAGTGATAATAGACTTGAATTTTGTAATTTTGAATTTGATTCCCTTTGCAAAGAATATAAAATTCTAAGGCATAGAAATGTAACATACCCCCTTCAACAAAATGATGTTGCTGAAAGAATTAATAGAACTTTATTGGAAAAGGTCAGGTGTATGTTGTACAGTTTTGGTCTTTTAATTTTTAATTTTTTGGGAGAAGCCGTTAAAACTGCCACCTATCTTGTAAATAGAAGTTCAACTAGTGCTATTGATTTTCAAGTCCCCTGAAAATTTGTGGTCAAGAAATACATCAGATTATAATAGACTTAAAATTTTTTGTTGTACTGCTTATCTTATCAAAGTGAAGATAAACTTGAATATTCTAGGTCCTTCAAATATGTTTTCGTGGGCTATGGAGAGGAAACTAAAGGTTATAACTTAGGGTCAAAAGCCAAAATGTCTTTAAGGTAATTATTAGCAAAAGTGTCATTTTTAATGAGAATGACAAACCCTGTAATGACTCATCAGATTTGAAATTTGGTGAACATGCACTTGTTAAAGAAACCATTCTGGAAATTCAAATTGAATATGATGCAGTGTTTTTCCCTTTTGCTTTAAGTTTTTGGTCTTCTGAGTATAGTACATTCGTCTTCCCTCTTGGCCCAATGTCTATTACCCTGAGGCATATCGGTACCTTAGTTAATCTGCCACCTCTGGGGAACACTATTTTCCCAGGTGTTCTACTTGCTGGTGTAGACCCAAAATTTGACAAGAAACTGACCGATTCTTATTCTGTCATGCTAAGCATGTATGATAATTCCAATGCTAGTGAACCCTCTAATACTGAGTGTGTGGCTTTCCTTGTAGTTTGACTTTGTAAATATGTTCTTTGTGTGCCTAGCCTTAAACCTTCTCCGGCCTACCTATTTATAGCTAATGAGTTAGCTCGTGGTAGGTCCTTGAATTTCTGTTCTTTCTTTTTGGCCGCCTTTTATCGAGGCATGGCTTTTCTTCAAGTCCAATTGAGGGATGGAGCGTCTTCCACTGGCAGGCTCGCTCAATTGTAGTTGAAGAGTTATTTCCCACGCCTTGGTGCTCCACCAATTCCTCCCAAGTCTGTTAGTTGGTACAGGCTCCTCATTAATCGATTGAGCCCTGTGACATTGTCCGTTAAGGACATTTTTTAATTCTTTTACAATTTAAATTCTATCCCTTCCTTTTTTTCCCTTTCTCCATTCACCAAATTCTCACTTTTGTACAGCCTCCGCCTACTGTGAATGATATGAGTGCTGCTGCATCTGTTTGGGTCCAATTTTTGGTTGGCAAGGAATTGTTCCATGACATTTTGACTGGAACAAACGCCAAGGCGGGTGTTAAGATATACATTCCCCAATTTTTTGCTCGTCAGCTGGGTTTCGGCCAAACCTGGCCTGTTCTTCCCTGTTAATCAAGATGATTTGATTGAAATGGAGTCTACTCAATTTGAAATAAATCATAATCAAAGTGAACCTGAAAATGAAATTGAATCCAACAACCCATCTCTTGCTTATTATCAACTTACAAGAGACAGAGGGAGAAGAAACATTTCTACCAGATTCAAAAATGATGAATTTGCAACTTTATTTTCTGCACTAGACACCTTAAATTATGAACCTATTACTTTTAAGGAAGCTATTAACTGTCCGGAATCAAAACTTTGGGAAAAAAAACTATGAATGAATAAATGAATTCTCTAATTAAAAAAAAAAAAAAAAAAAACCTGGGTTTTAGTTAATAGACCTAAGGACCAAAATATAATAGATTATAAGTATATTTTTAAAATCAAACAAAGATATTCTAATACAGAAATTAAGAGGCATAAGGCTAGATTAGTGGATAAAGAGTTCACTCAAAGAGAAGGAGTAGACTATAATGAAATATTTTATCCAATTGCAAAGTATATCTCTATCATAATTTTGTTAGCCTTATCTACCCACTTTAACTAGGAATTGGATCAACTTGATATTGAAACACCATTTCTCAACGGTGATCTTGATGAGATCATATACAAGAATCAGCCAATGGGTTTTGAAGTAAAATAAAAAATGGATAAGGTTTGTTTGTCGAAAAAGTCTTTTTATGGGCTAAAACGAGCCCACATACAATGGTATAAAAAGTTTAACTCTTATGTGCTGACATTGGGCTTTGTCAAAAGCAATTATGATTCCTACTTTTTTTTTTTCTATAAATGCTCAGGTCAACTTGAATCCATTTACTTGTTATTATATGTTGATGACATGCTACTTGTTTGCCATGATAGATCCGAAATTGATTTTATTAAGTCAAAATTGGAATCTGAATTTGAAATGAAAGATTTAGGTCAAGCTAAAAGGATTCTTGGAATGGAAATGAAATAGATATGAATAATTGCATCTTAGTTTTGAAACAATGTTCTTATGTGAAAAAAATTACTTGAAAGGTTTTCTATACATGATTGTAAACCTAATTCTTGCCTATTACTAATCACTTTAAACTATCTAGTGGATCAGTTACCTAAAACTGATGATGAAATTAGAAGAATGTAAAATGTTTGTTATGGCAACACTGTAGGATCTATAATGTATATTATGGTGTGTACCAAACTTGACTTAACTCATGGCATTAGTATTTTAAGCAGGTTTATGGCAAACCTAGGTGAAACACATTGGATAGCTATGAAATGAATGTTGGAATACTTAAAAGGTTCTTCTGACTTAGGTTTAATGTTTAAAAGAAGCAATGAAGAAATAATTCTTATAGGTTACACTGATTTTGACTTTGCTAGTGACTTAGATAAAATGAGATCCACATCATCTTATATTTTTACTTTGTATGATGGATGTATTAGTTGGAAATCTCAATTGCAAAAATTGTTTGATTTATCTTCTACAGAAGCTGGGTATATTGCTACTTGTGATGTTGTTAAAGAAAAAATTTGGTTAAGGGGATTATTAAATGAAATTGGTTTTATGAATGATTCTGTTAGAATTTATACTGATAATCAAAATGTCATTCATCTTAGTAATAATCCTATATATCATGAAAGAACTAAGCGTGTGGATATAAAATTTCATTTTGTAAGAAATATGGTTGAGAAAGGCCTGATCTGTTTAGTTAAATTTCCTATATAATTCAATCCCTCTAATTTAGGAACTAAGGTACTGTCTCTTAATAAATTTAGAAACGGCTCGAAGATTCTAAACATTACTTGAAGGTAGTGATATTTAGAATATCAAGAATTATTTGTTGAAAATTGTACTAACTTTGATATATATATATTTTTTTTTTTTACAGGTACTTAAAGAATATAAAGCCAATTGATGTCTAGATCCATTAATAGATGCCAAGTAATAGTTCAACAAGGTAGAGATTGTTAACATGGTTGGGTTGCCTCTATATTTTGCTCAGCCTGTTGGGCTGTACATTATTCTTGGGCTGCCTATTTTCTAAAACCAAGTTAAAGTCTATTTGGTAAAAACGAATTTGCCTCCTTTTTTTAATGGGTTGTGATCTGTCATCCAAGTGGCTTACTGTTGACCCTGGATTGTGTCTGTTTGTATGAATTAATACTTATATTTGTGTCCTTCGTCTTCTTTAGTTGGAGGTTTTCGTTTTCTCTTTATGTGAGATAGGATTTCTCTGAAAATCTATAACTCTGATCTCTATTCCTTTAGTAAGAGTGATGACTATTTTGTGTAATCCTTGTGATATTATGAGTGTTTCGATTAATGATTGTAAATAGAGAGGCTAGAGAGAACTTGAAGAAATCTTCAATTTCTTTATATATTTTGTACTATTTCTTGGTTGATGTTAGTAGATTTAGAGCAATATCTCTTGGCAGATGTTCAACAGGTGATTAGATCTCACGATTGAACATCGAGCCCTTTTAGGGCAAAACAATTCTTTTCTTGTGTTTTTCAGTTTTCTGCACTTTACAATATTTTACAAGTTTTGGTGCCTTTAAAGCTTTTCTCAACGATCTGGGTCTAACCGAATGGACTTCCAAAAACAAGGAATGTGCAGTGTCCGTTCTTCTTGAACCGGTATCAAACAATTCAAATCTCATTTTGGTTGCACTTCAATGCGGTGTGGATGAGTATATAGTTGAAATTTCTAAAAATTGTACCGAAAAAGGTCAAAGGAAAGATAAATCAATTTTACATCTAATGAATACGTGTGAACAATCCCATAAACATTGTAAATAAAATGTCAAATAGAAGTTTGTTTTTGCATAGTCTTCTATGTTTTCAACATTTGTGTTTATATACAACGATCATTAACCACTAGTGCACACGAAGAATGCACAAGACTATTGGCTTGAAGAATTCCTAGTTTAATTTTATGAAACAGAACTCATAAATTAAAATTTTTGAAACACCATAATAACGAAAGAAAAAATAAATCAAAAGAATCCGTAAGTGTCATTAAATTATAACAATATTCCAATCAAGTATTGATTCGTGAAATTTGAAGAAACTAACAGGCACTTTATCGTCCCAATATGCAAAATATATAAACTTGCACACATTTTTCTCTTACTAGTTCTAAGTGTTGTATGTATACACTTCTTTGATACTTGGGTATTTTGGGTACCCCACCAGCTAGCAAAAGAAATGCATTTCACCTAAATTCAAATTATGCATTATGTACATGTTAATGTACATGGAGTTTTACTTGATAGCTTTGTGGTGTAATTCAGACGTCTATAGTCTATGGTAAAGTCTCGAAATTGTTTTTTTTTTTTTTTTTTTTCTTTTTTTGTCTTTTTAATATTTTAAGGTGTTTTTAACTGTATTTGACTGCTTAAAAATTAAGAGAGAAAGTAGTTTTAACATGATTATTGGCAACTTTAGGATCTACAAGTGTTTTCATAACACTTGAGATATGAGGGTTAGATAAGGATTAAGAGACTATATTGATGATTTGTATATGAACTAGGGATATATAAATGACTCAAATCCTTCATGTTTTCGCGTTTATTATATAATCAACCATATCATTTGGTGGAAATGGGAAGAGACTTTTAAAACATTCTAATATAATATCAAACCTTATGGAAAATATCAAAGTTGATGAGAATCATGGAGGACACGCTAACAAGGATTTATTGCATGTTCCGGAGTTATACGAATCAATTAGAAGAGAAGATCCCAACCCAATTAGAAAATGTAAAAAAATATGAAGTATGCGTGAAAATGTACAGGATGTACAAAAATACGTATAACTTTCAACTCGGTTGTCAGAGTTTCGTCCATGAGTACGATCCGAAAATGTCTTTTGATTCTGCAAAGGTTTGTTGGATGACTATGTCAAACTTTGGGGGTCAAATTCAGTTGTTTAAGGGTCCATTTTTGCATTTTTATGTTTGGAATTAATTTAAGGATATTTTCGTTATTTGTAGTATTTTAGTTTTATTCAGATTCGTTTTGTAGTTTTCTAATTTATTTGGCCTTGTCTTTAAAATTAGAGTTTTAATTTGATTAGGAGTTAATTTTATGCCTATAAAATGCTCATTCATTGTACAATAAAGACATTAATTTTTTTGAATTAATCATAATATTAAATTTTTCACTTTCTATCTTGTTTTTAATTTAACAGAATTTATTAAATATTTTCAATATTTGTAACTTTCAAACTATCTGAACTTATCAAAAATTCATACTCTTTGTAGCGTTCTACAATTCAAATAAAGTTCATAAAATTTGTGATCATGGGTGGTCAAGATATTGTTTGCGATTGTCTTGGTTCCTTGGTTCAATAATTTATTGGGTCAAGTTTTCAAACAATCAGGGTAAAACTCTTGATTCTTATGATCATGAGGTCAATATATTGTCGACGATTGTATTGGTTCTTTGATTCAATATTTTTTGGTCAAACTCAAAATTTTGATTTATTGGCTTTCATGGGTGTAATTTAATCTCTTGTGAGTTTCATAACTACAATTTCTCTGATACCAACTGTTGCTTTGATGTGAACTCATACAACAATAGTAGTTATGAAACCCACAAGAAATTGAATTAAACTCAAGAATGTCAAAAATCAACGTTTAAAGTTTGATAAAAAAATATTGAACCAAAGAACCAATGCAATCGCCGACAATATGTTGACTCCATAATCACAAGACTCAAAAACCTTATCCGGATTATTTGAAAGCTCGACCCGATAAATTATGGAAACAAAGAACCAAGACAATTGTAAACAATATCTTGACCCCATGATCACAAAACTTACTTGAATTGTTAACGCCACAAAGAGTATGAATCTTTGATAAGTTCGAATAGTTTGAATGCCACAATTATTGAAAATATTTGATAAGTTCTTTTCAATTAAGAACAAGATAGAAAGTGAAAAAAAAAATTCAAATTATGATTAATTCTAAAAAAATTAATGTTTTTATTGTACAATGAATGAACCTTTTATAGGAATAAAATAGACTCCTAATCAAAACAAAATTCTAATTTTAAAGACATCCAAATAAATTACAAAATGAATTTGAATAAAACTAAAGTACTATAAATAACGAAAATACCTTTAAACTAATTCAAAACATAAAAACGCAAAAATGGACCCCTAAACAACCAAATTTGACCCCCAGGCCCCAAAGTTATACATAGTCACTTGACAAACTTGTGCAGAATTGAAAGACATTTCTCGATTGTACTTATGGACGTAAATCCGACAACCTAACTGAAAGTTATACGCATTTTTGTACATCCTGTATATTTTCACGTGTACTTCATATTCCTCCCATTTTCTAATTGGTTTGGGATCTTCTCTTTTAATTGATTTGTATCACTCCGAAACATGTAATGGATCCTTGTTAGCTTGTCCACCATGATTCTCATCAAAAGTGGTAAGAGTATTGCTTGAAAGAGTTTTGGAATAAAAATTCAAGAATATTGTGGTTAGACGATATTCCAAAATTCTCCATAAGAGGATAGCAGAGTCTATAAGAAGGTATTGGTGCCACTTTATGACTAAACCAGATCCAAGAACATTCAAAATCAAGAAAACACATAAAAAAAAAAAAAAATCAAGAAAATATAAAGACATGGGATTTTTCATCACAAGGGCCCGAATATTAAGCTAAAAGGCCAACTCATCAAGTTGAACATCCATCGAAGTGCATGACACTTAAATCCACTAGTACAAATCGAAGAAAGATTACAACAATTAAAATATACGAAGTATCACAGTTTTCTCGCACAAAATCACCATAATAAGCTCTCACACCTTAGTCACCCAGATACCAAAGGGTTATTACATATTACTATTTACCAAGATCAGCACGTAACATAATCTCCCCAAAATTACAACCAGTACTCAAGAAATCTCACAAAGAGATGAAGAAGAAAAGAGTAGTATAAAGAGAGTTCTAGAAGAACGTGCAAAAGAGACTGAAGTGCAAACTTGACTGCGTTAAATGGGAAAATGGAAGTCCTTTGAAGGATATCACAAGTTGCACGCAATTCAAGGGAAAAGAGCAAGCGACATGTCAGCATCTAGGGTACGTATTAAAAATGAAAGTGTTCCCAGGATAGAGCATTGGAAAGGATTTGATACAACAAATGGTACTTTGAGGTATGCCCCCACGCCTTTAAGCCATGATCAAAGGTGAGGAAATCCTTTCCCTGATTGAACCTAAAATTAGTAAGGGTGCCCAAGTCGCATTTCTCTAATACGCTTATATTATCTATTTTGGGCCACTTGGACACTGATCGTCGACGAGTCAATGAAATGTGCCAGTGACAAGTGACTCTCAACAATCTCCACTTTTACAATTTAATGGACCATACTAGGGTGGATTTGAGGTGTCATGCCTTCAATTTCTTTAATCATGCACAAGCACACAAGAAATCCACCATTGTTTAGATAAATGACACTTAAAATTTTTTGTAAACTTATTTAATGGTAAAATCTTAGTCCCATATTAGCACGATTTCACTTAGTAGAAATGTTTTCAATCCTAATTCTGTCTCGTTCAAGGATAATTCTATACAAGTGGAATTTAACATCAATATGTTTACTCTTATCATGAAAAAATAGGATTTATACTAAGGTGAATTGCACTCTAACTATTTGAGTATAATTCGATTTCATTTTCAATTAAGCCAGACGCCCTCTTTTAGTGCAGCAGTAGTAGCAATATACTCATCTTCAGTAGATAAAAGTATTACCAATTTTTGTAACTAGGATCTCCAGCTAAAACAAGTGTTATTTATGGTATAAAAATGTGCTAAAGTGGATTTCCTATTGTCACAATTACTACCAAAATCTCAAGTTCTAAATCTAAAATGTCTTTTAAATATCTCATTAGCCATTTCATTTCACTCAAGTGTTCCTAATTAGGGTTTCCTATGTACGTACTTAGTACACTAATGGCATAGGCTAAGTCTGGTCTAGTACAAACCATGATGTACATTAAAAATCCAACTCCATTGGCATATGGTACACTTTCCATCCTAACTTCTTCATGGTTAGATTTAGGAGATTGATTTGTTAATAACTTGAATTGATTTGCTAGAGGTAATATAGCTGGTTTTGCATTAAGCATGGAGAAACTTTTTGTTAGTTTGCTGATATATGATTCTTGGTTTAAGAATATTTTACTTTCCTTTCTATTCCTTCTTATCTTTGATTAATTAATTGAATTTCCTTAGAATCGTGACTAGCTAATGATATGTTATCTGCATAAAGCAAAAGATAACCAGACTCATCTACATCTAATATTTTATAATAGATACGCAGGTCATAAAGACTCTTCTTGAAGTCAAGTTCATAAATATAAAAGTCAAACTTCTTATGTCATTGTCTTGGAGCTTGCTTTGAGCAATAAAGTGACTTATTCAATAAGGATACAAGTTCACGTTTTCCTTTTTGTATATAACCCTTTGGTTGAGACATGTAAATTGTTTCTTCAAAGTGATTGTTTAAGAAGGCAATTTTTACATACAATTGGTCCAACTAAAAGTAGAAGTGTGACACTAGAGCTAGTGATATCCTAATAAAAGTGTACTTAACTACATGGAAGAATATCTCATTCTAGTCAATACCTTCATTTTAAGTGAATCCCTTTGCAACTAACCTTACCTTAAATCTCATACCCTCCTTATTTTCCCCTTCCTTTGTTTTATAGATCCACTCACAATCTAAGTTTCTAAATTTATTTTTTTCAACTAAGGACCATGTCTAAATTTTCCGAAGTGAATTCATTTCATCTTGCATTGTTGTACGCCATTGTTTTGACTCTTTACTAGCTATATAGCTTCTTCCTATGAACCAAGTTCAAGATTGAACATGCAGTCACTGATTCTACGTGTTCATCAAACATAATAGGAGGTCTAATGATCCTCCTATATCTATCTCCAGCTAGTTGATAGTCTAATAGTGGATGTTTTACTTCTTGTTGAGTTCCCTCAATTTCACATAGATCAAGCTGAGTATTTTCTTCCTCTAGGGCGTGGTCTACTACAATTTTAATTTCATTCTGATTGTTGGTTCTCAGAATGAAGTATTTTCTTGACTAACATGCATATCTAATTTTTGTTCTTTATTATTTAGACATGGCATATCTAACTCATTAAATACTACATTTCTAATTATTATATCTGTATAATCTTATACTTCCTCCGTTCCATAAAGATACGCTTGCTTTTCTTTTTCATCTGTCTTAAATTATAAGTTACTTTTTTTGTTCAGAATATAATTTTCTAATTTGTCCATGTGCTTTGTTATTAACAAATATAAACTATTCACATTTAAACTATTATCTAATGTTTGGGCATATTAGGAAAAATGTAAGAAAATTTTATATTTCTAACTATATTAATTATATTTGTTTAATCTGTGTGAAAATGGAAACAATTTTATCTATATGGAACAAAGGGAGTATATCATTTAACCACAACCAGTAACCTTTTACCCTTCCACATACCATCATTTTCTTGCTTTCCTTCATTTTCAAGTGCATCTTATGTTGAGTAATCTAGAGGGTCCCTTTCCAGACACTTTAAAGTTTAAGGTACGTGAGGGGACCTATTAATCAAATAGGTTGTTGTCTTAATAGCTCCACCCTAAAAGAGGTTAGACAGGCTTGAATCAACTAACATACACCTAACCTTATTAAGTATAGCTTAGTTCATTATTACTTCTGCTGTGGAGTATAGATTACATCATATATGTCTTAACGATGTCATCCTCTTTACATAATTAATCAAACTCTTAATTGTAAAATTCTAAACCATTATATGATCTTAAAATTTAATATTTTTCAATAAAATTAAAAAAATAAATAAAATTCAATTTTTAAAAGTTAAAATGTATCATACTTATTTTTCAAAAGAAAAGTCCATATTTTCTTTGAGAAATCATCAATAATTAAAGTATTTAAACCATGTGGTAGCACTTACACTTGCTGGTCCCTACATTTCAAAAGAAAAGTCCATATTTTCTTTCAGAAATCATCAATAATTAAAGTATTTAAACCATGAGGTAGCACTTACACTTGCTGGTCCCTACATTTTAAAAGAAAAGTCCATATTTTCTATGAGAAATCGTCAATGATTAAAGTATTTAAACCATGTGGCAATACTTACACTTGTTGGCCCCTATGTATCAGATTCCCCGTACCTATGTAGAGGCCTAGTATTTCTTGTGGGTATGTCTCTAGTAATTGAATACGATGACACCGTAGATGGTGATGGTAAATCGGCATTATCCATAACTTCTGAGCTTGACTAAGATATATTCTTCAATACAGACCCTAAAACAAACTCCAACACTCCTATACCAAATTGAATATTCACCAAAGTACTAAATCTCTGCTGATTAATCTTCAAAAATTCTGCACAACCTTGCAGGACCTTCTCTGTCCCTCCAACACAGCATGGATACCTTTACAAACCTTTAGGACTCCATCTTCAAAAATGAACTTATACCCTTTTGAATCAAGAGTAGTCAATGAGATAAGATTTCTCTTCAAATTTCGAATGCATTCACTGCATCAAGTGTTCTAACGCTCCCATCCAAAATTTGACTTCTCCAACACCTGCCTTATTGGGTGCATTATTTACCTATTATTACCCAATACAACTCTATGTTGAAAATTATGTCCCATCTCTCAAGCAATAAGTTGGCGGTCAGCTAGCGACAATGCAACATATTTTCCTACTTGATTTATATTTTGACATCTTCAAAGCCCAATTCAACAAATTCACAAATACCCAATGAAATTGGGTTCAAACTTTAACAAAAACCATCTGTGTTGAGAAGGTCAAGGTGTCTTCTAAATATAAAAGCTAAACTCAAGAATTTTAAAAACAAGGAGATTGATTTTTTATTTAAAAAAAATAATTAATAATAATCCACTCTTAAAGCTTTGATTTGAAGCGCCAAGGAGAGAGAGAGAGAGAGAGAGAGAGAGAGAGAGAGAGAGAGAGAGAGAGAGAGAGAGTTCCAAGCAATTTCATTTGTTGAAATATATTTTTCAAAATTAAGAATCAAGAAGGAGAAGAGAAGACACAAAATGATGAGCATTTGAATGTGAGCGTACATACAACTTGCTTTTCTTTTAGAAAATTCGACATTGATTAATTTCATTTAGAAATGAAGTTCCTGTATGTGTGGCTATAGGGTCGACATGAGACGAGGCAGGTGGAATCTTTATCTCAAACCCAAACTCAAAAGACCAAAATTCTTAATTTTTTTATTTATTTATTTTCTTGTTTACAAAATTAAAACATAATAGTCAGAATAATTTGTAAAACTTCTCATAGTTTATTTTTAAAGTTTCTAGTTTCTTTAATAGAAATTCATTCAAATCCCAATTTCTCCCATGTCTAAATGTTAGCTTGAATCACTTTAGACCTAAATGTTTCCTTCATTTTCAATATCAAAATCTAGAAATATACTCAATATATATATATATATATATATATATATATATATATTTTTTTTTTTATGTACAAATCTGATCAAAACATAGTTGAATACACAATTATTCGCAAGAAAATTGTATAAAATTTTCGAAGAAGAATGAAGAACTTATTAATTTTTCACTTGAGTATAATTTTCAATTTTTTTTTGGTTTGTTTTACTTTAAAATTAGATTTTTTAAATACGATGTTGTCAATTTTTTTTATGTACTTGTTAACTCAAAATTAACTACTTTAATATTTTATTTAATTTTTTTTTTTGAATAAAATAAATAATTTTGTTATTTCTTTAAGCGTTCTCTATACCAACTGCAGTACGCAATGCCTGCGAACACAAGTTAAAAACATGTTGCTTCGCCTCTGAACATGAAAGCTACTAAATCCTTAAATATAACTTGTGACAACGATGAAAAAAAATGTCTAATTGATAAAAGTAGTATTCTTGCTGTTTACTTATAATATAAATTGCAAGACTAGTGGGGTTTAAGTAATTATTTGGAATATTTTATGGGTCTTATTATTCAATTTTACATTTTGTTTTTTTTTTTACTGAGTTTTAAGTTTCCATAAAACTCTTATGAATGAAAAAGATTTGAATATACACTATAATTGTTAGGCCCAACTTTTAAAGTTCGCCTCAAGTCTCGAAAATTTTAAGTACGACCTAGTTATATGTTGAGAAATGTAACTTCAAAATTCAATCAAATATACTTGCATGTGACTCATATCTTTGAGCTCCATTATACTCGAGTTTTCAAAATTTTTATTATACTCATTAGGGACTTAGTTGACTCACTATATAAAACTATTTTGTCAGTCATTATTATATTTTTATCATCGAAATATTATACCACCATCCTCAACGCAAAATTAGCATATTGAGGACTTGATGTATGTATGCGGCTTGTCATCTAAATCTATGATGACCATGATTCAAAATGTTTAAATAAAAAAAAAAGGAGGCTAGATTTTTAGGATCGCTAGTTGACTTGGTGGATCGTTGTGGTTTGCAAATTGAGGAAATATAATTGACACAAAGGCATCAAAATAAAGTTTAAAGTTTCATTTACAAGGGTCAAACTATAAATTGACTTAAAAATACATCATTTTTTTTTTGGTGGACGGATTTCATGGGACCAAAACCCATAGTAAAAAAAAGCCCCTTTAAGATTTGAAAAAAATTCAAGTTCCGCATTGGCTGAATTAAAATGAAAAAAAATATAAAGTGTGAAGGACTAAATTGATGAAATTGATGTGATCGTGACACCAAAATTTTATATTAAAATAATTAAATTTTATTATTAAGCGATTAAATACCTTTTTCCTTTTGGGCAAGTCCAAATCAAAGCTCTTGCAAGAGCGAGTCTATTGTGGCCGTTGGCAACAACAGCATATTACATAAAAATTTCTCAT
Source organism: Osmanthus fragrans (assembly GCA_019395295.1). Classification (NCBI taxonomy): domain Eukaryota; kingdom Viridiplantae; phylum Streptophyta; class Magnoliopsida; order Lamiales; family Oleaceae; genus Osmanthus; species Osmanthus fragrans. The sequence continues at coordinate 876,607 of JAEDXY010000050.1, forward strand.
TTCTTAAAAAAAATAAATCTGTTTATCTTAATAACCTATAAATATGAGATCTAGGATGAATGATGTGATGCGTTATAATTCATGTGGGCGGCCAATTTAATTTGGAAAACAATACATAACTCCGACAGATGAGAATCATGTTTCAAAATTAACAAATTTGTCAAATTATTTCAAAATTCAAGTGTTAACTTCAATACACACACACATGTGTGTGTGTGTATACCGATATCCATAATGTGAGTGGGGTGTGACCTATGCTACAATATCGCATGCCTCACCCCACTCACATTATGGACACTTCTATGTGTACCCTAATGTACACAAACAAATCCTATATATATACAATATATAAAGAAGAAGGTTTGGGGTGATGATTACAAAAATATTTGTTAGTGACGTAGAATATAGATGAAACTTCACTTATTTATTATTAAATTCATGCAAATGATTTAAACATTTAATAAATGAATTTTATAACAATAGGCATATTAGAAACAATGATGACAATATTTTCAATGAATCTGATTGACTTTTAGCTTTTAAAATTAAAAACATTTTGACAAAATTTTATGACTCTATAAATATTTTATTTAGAATGTTTTATCTCATTAGCTGTACGGTGCTTCAATGTCTTTATATAATTGCAAGGGCTTTTCTTAAATACAAAAATGACCCTAATTTTAGTGAAATTATATATTCTATGGAATTAAAGGTTAAACAAAAATATTGCGAAGATTTGTCTATGTTATTTCATTTAGCATGAATTATGGACCCCGATACAATTTATTAGGTACTAAATATAAAATCAATCAGATTTCAAAAGTTTTAACTTTTAATATACATATCACTTATAGAAATTTAGAACAAATTTTATGTGAAATGTATGAATTATATGCAAAATGAATATGTTCACAATATTAGTCTCTGCACCTATTCCTTCCCTTGGTATCGAAGAAGACGACGCTGAAATATTAAACTTATTTGAATATATTAATACATATAGATATAGTGAAATATGTTCTTCTAGTAGTAGTATGTCTACCGCATGTAATCAGACATGGGACACAAGTCCAAATGCATTGCTTGTTGAATTACTTGATTACTTTAATTATAATATGCCTAATAATAAATCAATTACAAAAAGTTCATAAAAAGAAATTGAATTTTGACGAAAGTATGAACGACGATGGACAGTAGTTTTTGCAATTGCAAAAGAACTACTAACACCTTCGGTTAGCACTGTAACTTCAGAGTCTACTTTTAATGCTGGTAAAGTGGTTCTGTCTGAGGTCAAGAGTCGACTGAAATAAGATATTTTGGAATCATTAATGTGCTTGAAAGATTGACAAGACGCTAATTTTTTACTACAAGATAAATATACTGAAATTGCATGTCGTCAGGTAAGTGATATTTAATTTAATCATATTAATAAAATTTGTTATTTTATAATACGTTTTTTCATTTTTTTTTAAAATTGTACATGTAACAAGTTATTTGTGGACAATTTTTAACTCTTCATCATCGAAATTAAAGTAGCCGATTTTAAACCCGAATAAAGAATGAGGGTTTTATCTCGCGAGCCGTAGCTCAACTTGGCCCATTAACCATGAGCTTGAGGGCCAGCCAAGCTTGATCCTCAAGTAACGAGCTGAGCATAAGAGCTCGTAGCGAGCACAAGTCGAGCTCGTGCCACCTCTAGTTATAGCACTTGTGCGCCTCATTGATTAGGTACTTATGTGTATGCATATGCATTTTTTAAGACATCTATACATTCATGCATACACATCCATTCAGCCTATAGTAGGAGTTTCCTTTACAATAATAAATAAATGAAGATTTTTTTTTATTGGAGATGGCATTTTGTTATCAAGTACTAGTAATGTTCATGTATGGTAAATTAAATTTTCATTAATTTGTTTAAAAATTGTTTGGAGTACTTGGTATATATTATTACGTGTATCTTATGCACTACACACATTAAACTCTTGTGAGTGAATTCTTACCGCATGTTTGAGATTTGGAATGTCAGTAATTTGTGTGTTGAATTGACTTTGAATATGGAATGATCTTAAATTAAATTGACCTAAGCGTTTGTATTCCCCATTAAAGAAACAAAATGTTAGTTATTCAAAATTTGAAATATATAAAGAGTGATATACACCTTATACTCTTCTCCGAAACCTATTTAATTCGAGCAATTAAGTTTGAGGGGTTTCTCAAAACTTGATGCCCTATGGTTCTCTAACTTTGAGTCATCAGCCAAAAACTTGTTATATGGGTCATCTTAATAGCTTAATAGAGAAGAAATTGCACATAAAATAAAAATAAAAATTTTTGAGAGAAAAATATATATGTTCTAATTGATAGGGGAGAAAGAAAACCTATACATTGAAAAATTAATATAAGCTTTTTATTTAAAAGGTCCTGGTAGCAGTGAATTTGACTTCATACTTTGAGGAAAATATTCATTCACTAGTGATTTTTTACATGTCATTTCTCATTGATTTAAGATTTTGAGACTTGTTATAGGGGTTTAGTGGCGTTGTTCACACGTGTAATTTATAGCCTTATACAATTTACTCCATTCAGGTGTAAAAAAAGTCATGCGAGAAAAGTTTATTATGTATGAATTATACTTTGTTTTAATAAGCAAATGACTGTTCATCATGATATGTTTAAAAAAATTCTGAAAAAATAAAAACTGTTTGTCTAAAAAATGGAAATTTTTTATTCTCCTTTAACATGTCTTGAATAATATTTGCATAATTATACATGTGCATTTTTTTCACTCATTTCTTTCTGTGTTTTTCATGATTATTTCTAGTTTTTCTTTTGTTATTAGAGAGAGAGAGAGAGAGAGATTATTATTTATTTCAGGGAGTCGAGAGTTTAAGAATTGGGGGGTGGTAATTTTAAATTTTAAAAAGTTTGATTGTAGATTACTATTTATTTCAAGAAGTTGAATATATGAGTTAGAGGGAGTATTTTAAAATTGAAATATGCCCTGTGTACAGTAAAAATTTCTAAAAAGACCTTACAGGACGCCCTCATTGTAGTGGGAGCCCCACATGTCTTAAAAAAATGTGCGTGGTGTTGTGCGAAAAAGTGCAAGCCGCAAGTGCACGGGTCGCGCTCAAGTAATAAAGTGGACCTTGAGAGTCCGGATTGTCGATCCCACGAGGAATGTATACTTTAGATTACTCGACTCTAATTAATTTTAATTCTAACAACGAAAAGAAACACAAATACACAATAAAAACATATGGTTCAAGAAAATAACTACAAAATCTATAAACTAATAAAACATAAACACTTGGTAATTTTAGAGGAAACGCGTGGTTGGAATTCGTGGTTTCGTTTAACCGTCACCTAACTAATTTCGCTACAAGCCAATTAACCAATTACTCATTCACTATGTTAGACCCGATCTTCCAATTTTAGTTAATTACCTCTCTCGAGTGAAACTAACCCTAATTGATTGGTTAAACCTACTATATCTCTATGTCGATTTGAAACCAAACAACCGCATTCAATAATTGTGAAAAATAGCTCATTGGGTCACCTAGGGCTTGGGGTATATCTCTATCCCTTCCACAAGCATAGGGTCACTACACAAACCTAGGGTTTCTACCATTTGGTCTAAATTATACAATCCTCTCTCGAGCGATGTACAATTCACGAGACATAATCATCTATTGGCCACATAAATGAAAATGCAATAAATTCAATAATAGAAACACATGAAATAAGCAAATTAATGTTAAAGAGCAAATATGAAAATTAATTAAAAGCTAGGTTAAACTTAAACCACAAATCCCAACAAAATCACTTAGCCCATATTATATAAATGTAAACAAAGGAGAATATTTATACAATCCATTACAAAGATGACAAAATAATTAGGAAAAATCGAAGTTTAAAGATAAAACCCTATTTATGAGGCTCGGTCGATTTTCTCCAAATCTTTGCCAAATTCTTGGTATCTCCTTGTTGCTCTTGATTTGTATCTCCAAAATGAACCAAAAATCAAAGAAACAACTAACTACTAAAAAACATAAAAAGAAAAGAAAGAAAAAGAAAAGAAAAAGAAAAAGAAAAAAAGAAAAGCAAAGAGAAAACGTGAAAGAGGGAGAGAGGAAAAAGAGAGAGGGATTTGGATTGATATGTGATATGTATTTATAGGTAAAAATTAGGATATTTAATATAATATAATATAATTAAGATATTTTAGATATTTTGAATTGTTTATAATATAAAATAGATATTTTGAGATATTATTTAGACACAAAATAAATATTCCCAAATATCAACTAATAAACAACCCAAAAATAATACCAAAGTTTGACCAAAAAAACGTGCAAAGAAAATAGACCGCCATTGAATTTTTCAACTATGCGGCCGCATAGTTCAATCCTATGCGGTCGCATAGAAGAGAAATTTAATCAATTTGACGTCTCGACTTTATCCATGCGGCCGCAACGCTTTGATCCATGCGGTCGCATGGTTCTTCCAAAGTTTGCAGCCCAAGTCCTTGAATATTTGCACGCCAGGTCCCTCATTTTTGAACTTGTACAATTTGGTCCTCAGATTTTGATCTTCATTACAATTAGGCCCTTCCAAAATTGCAGTCAAAGCCCTCCATCTTTTGGTCAAGTGCAAGTTAGTCCCCAACTTCACATTTTTGTGCAATTGAAGTCCTTTTTCACTCGTTTTGCCTCCGTTTCATTCCAATTCAGGGTTTTGACCTATAAATACAAAAAATACACAATTATGGATAGAAATATACTCAAATTTATCACAGTTAAATCCCAAAAAGTGTCTAATAAGTGTGCAAAAGCGCACTTATCACACCCCCAAACTTGAGTTCTTGCTCGTCTCGAGCAAGATTACTTCTAACATAATCATGCAAATGTGAAAATAATTAACATATTAGATACTTGCCAGATATATAATAGAGTTTAAAATTGTATACCAATTCACAGCCATGCATCCAAATAATGCTATTAAAAATATTTGCAACTTATCCAACGTCAGATCAGTGTGTGTGTGTGCATAGCCACTTTCAATCATCATCTAAACTAAGAAAAGAATGTCAAGATGGAAAAATATGTAAATTGGTCACAACCCGACCCTCAGTGGTCAAAATATATCCTTACAAGCTCGTAAGATTCACACTAAAATAGATAATTCATCTCAATCCCCCAAGTGTAAATCTAAGGTTGCTCTTAATCACTCTTTCTTTTAAAAGCTCAAAAATATAATCAACTAGCATGCATTTTCAAGTGAAAATAGAGTAACTGAACAAGTAGAACCTCACAGAATAATGTAGTATGAACACTCAACTCTCAAGTGCAAGATCAGGTACTGTTTCGCTCAATATCATTCCAATGAAAATGTTCTACCATAAGCTTGCATATTTTCTCTATCGCCACCACTTAGATCACATGCATTACATAAATCATAAGGACTTTACAGGGTTAATATGTGGCTTAAGGTAAAGGTGTGAAAATATATGGATAAGTGACTAAGAAGCCTCAAATATATCAGCGGAGCAACAGATATTCGATTTAGCTCAACTTAGATAGGATCTGTACACAACCCTATCCCTCCAAATAATGACTTCTCACTCATCATCATCAATTCAGCACAATCACCTTTTTCTTTTTGAATATCAGGAGGAATCATACATATAGACATACAAATCAGTCTCCTTCACACACTTTTTCCCTGTCACTCATTTTTTTTTTCATCTTTTTCTTTTTCATTCATTCATTTTTTTTCTCATTTTTTCAACCACTACACCAAACAGAGTACCTCAAAAACAATTGATACCCCCAAACTTCTTTTCTATCGTCACCCAACATTCTGATGTCTAACAATACTCCACTAGCTTAGAAGGCTGGTTAAGAATATTGTTTTTCAGTATATGAAGCTTGTAATGTAGGCAAACAAAAGAACAGGCTAATAAGCTCAATAGGGTTATCAAAATGAAAGATTAACTTCAGGGTAAGCTATTTGGATAATGTGGTAAGTCAAAGATGGCCTTAATCATGTTCATGCATACATGTGTCAATGTGATCTTGATAAGAAGCAACGCAAGTTCTAGAGAAACAAAATCATGAAACAATGTCACACAAGAAAGAAAAGATACGACTGTATATAAATGTCAGTCCATAGGCTCAAAGTCTCACCAGTTTTTGTGTTCACACTATTCAGTTACTACCTCTTCAATGAAAACAACTAACTAGCTGATTCAAAATTTTCTCAGACTATGGTAAAGTGAAAGAGAATAAAAATATAGGTTGATAAAAATTTTCAAAACAACTCACAACCTAAGTTCTACCAATTCAAAATTTTCACATCTAACACCTATTTCCGCATCTAAATGATAATCAATCGTGACTATGTGCTCAATGTAACGTATGATCTCACAATGAATAAGCCATTTTTGAAAAAAAATTCGCACTAATAGCATATTTGGGTTTGCGCATGCATAGCTCATGAATCAATAACAATTTCAACTCATGCAATCCTGAGCCGGCAAGGCTATCTAACATACCAATCATAATCAACAATGTAAGCTCAAAACAGCCGGCAAGGCTGTAACATCAATTTAAAGCATACAATAGCCGGCAAGGCTCAATACCCCCAAACTTAATTCACACATTGTCCTCAATGTGTAAATTAACAATATAAAGTAAAGAGTAAAAAGGAACTTCCCTGAATCCATTGTGAAGAAGAACTAATGCATGAACTGGACTCGGAATGCAATTGAGTAGCTTGGGCAATAGACCTCATTGTACTCCAATTCAGCTCCAGACTCGTGAGGAACCATGCAACTTTGGACTTCCAAAAAGCATTACCTACAAGAAGTTAAACTATTAAACAGAAATATAACTAAAAGCATAAAAAGACAGAAAAGTAAATAAAAACACAAAAGGTTTAGAAAAGTTGGGTTGCCTCCCAACAAGCGCTGTTTTATAGTCTTAGCTCGACTATACAAAATGTTATGGGCCCAAAAAGTAAGCTCTGGATGCTCGGCCCAGCTTTAATCTTTTGGCTTGGATCCACTCCTCATTCGATCGACAAACATCTATTTTGCCCTCTTCATCATAGGATTTCATCATTCCATCTGATTCTAACTCAACAATGTAGATTTTCATCTCTACATCAGACTTAATCACAAAGTCAACCTCTATACAATCACTGAAGTCAGCCAGCTGTATGTTGATTTCACCTTCAATGATTTCTACATCTTCAATCAGTTCATGTGTGATTAAATCATCATTCACTTCAAGCTCTTCTACAATAGTTGGTATCTCTTCAGGTTGAATGATCGATCCGCAATCGAATTCCACGGGCGATGAGAAGTCGGTCTCAATGACTTCATCAAGTGGATAAGACCCCCATTTCCTAAATCCATCCCAATATTTGTAATCTCCTACTAGCATATCTTCTTCATCCAACTTGGCAAGTGCATTGTAATACTTTGCAAGTACCTTCTCATTCAAACATGGAGGACCATCTCCTAGGAATTTGATGTCCTCATCCCAATCATCAGGTACATAGTCTCCCAGGAGCATGTAACTTTCATCTAAATTGTCCAGTGCTTGTCTCCGGCATTTCAAATAATATCGAAACTTTAGAAGTTTCAACATTGCAGCTTCGGTACACGAATACAAGCACATCTCTGTACAATGCTCCGCTAAACAAATATTACATCTTGAACCTCCAAGAATATTTGTATAGTCACCGTAGAGACGAGATAGTGCAAACATCTTGTTACTTTACCAAGGTTAGAAACCTGCAAATATCAGACAAGTGCAGGGTGCAGGAAAAAGACTACAGATACAAGAAAGATTAGTAATACGGGGTTAGCCAAAATACATAAACAGTAAATACAAATAAAAACAAATAATTACAAGTTGCTAAAACTAAAATTAACTAAAGCAGTAATCAAAGTGAAAACATTCCCCGGCAACGGCGCCAAAAACTTGTTGTGCGAAAAAGTGCAAGCCGCAAGTGCACGGGTCGCGCTCAAGTAATAAAGTGGACCTTGAGAGTCCGGATTGTCGATCCCACGAGGAATGTATACTTTAGATTACTCGACTCTAATTAATTTTAATTCTAACAACGAAAAGAAACACAAATACACAATAAAAACATATGGTTCAAGAAAATAACTACAAAATCTATAAACTAATAAAACATAAACACTTGGTAATTTTAGAGGAAACGCGTGGTTGGAATTCGTGGTTTCATTTAACCGTCACCTAACTAATTTCGCTACAAGCCAATTAACCAATTACTCATTCACTATGTTAGACCCGATCTTCCAATTTTAGTTAATTACCTCTCTCGAGTGAAACTAACCCTAATTGATTGGTTAAACCTACTATATCTCTATGTCGATTTGAAACCAAACAACCGCATTCAATAATTGTGAAAATAGCTCATTGGGTCACCTAGGGCTTGGGGTATATCTCTATCCCTTCCACAAGCATAGGGTCACTACACAAACCTAGGGTTTCTACCATTTGGTCTCTAAATTATACAATCCTCTCTCGAGCGATGTACAATTCACGAGACATAATCATCTATTGGCCACATAAATGAAAATGCAATAAATTCAATAATAGAAACACATGAAATAAGCAAATTAATGTTAAAGAGCAAATATGAAAATTAATTAAAAGCTAGGTTAAACTTAAACCACAAATCCCAACAAAATCACTTAGCCCATATTATATAAATGTAAACAAAGGAGAATATTTATACAATCCATTACAAAGATGACAAAATAATTAGGAAAAAAAATCGAAGTTTAAAGATAAAACCCTATTTATGAGGCTCGGTCGATTTTCTCCAAAATCTTTGCCAAATTCTTGGTATCTCCTTGTTGCTCTTGATTTGTATCTCCAAAATGAACCAAAAATCAAAGAAACAACTAACTACTAAAAAAAACATAAAAAGAAAAGAAAGAAAAAGAAAAGAAAAAAAAAAGAAAAAGAAAAAGAAAGCAAAGAGAAAACGTGAAAGAGGGAGAGAGGAAAAAGAGAGAGGATTTGGATTGATATGTGATATGTATTTATAGGTAAAAATTAGGATATTTAATATAATATAATATAATTAAGATATTTTAGATATTTTGAATTGTTTATAATATAAAATAGATATTTTGAGATATTATTTAGACACAAAATAAATATTCCCAAATATCAACTAATAAACAACCCAAAAATAATACCAAAGTTTGACCAAAAAAACGTGCAAAGAAAATAGACCGCCATTGAATTTTTCAACTATGCGGCCGCATAGTTCAATCCTATGCGGTCGCATAGAAGAGAAATTTAATCAATTTGACGTCTCGACTTTATCCATGCGGCCGCAACGCTTTGATCCATGCGGTCGCATGGTTCTTCCAAAGTTTGCAGCTCAAGTCCTTGAATATTTGCACGCCAGGTCCCTCATTTTTGAACTTGTACAATTTGGTCCTCAGATTTTGATCTTCATTACAATTAGGCCCTTCCAAAATTGCAGTCAAATCCCTCCATCTTTTGGTCAAGTGCAAGTTAGTCCCCAACTTCACATTTTTGTGCAATTGAAGTCCTTTTTCACTCGTTTTGCCTCCGTTTCATTCCAATTCAGGGTTTTGACCTATAAATACAAAAAATACACAATTATGGATAGAAATATACTCAAATTTATCACAGTTAAATCCCAAAAAGTGTCTAATAAGTGTGCAAAAGCGCACTTATCACGTGGATCCCACCTTTTGTGTTGTTTGGTAGGGACTTGTGAAATAGGTCCATGTACTCAAGCATGGTTCTTTAAAATTTTAACAAAATTGATTGTCTTAGGAGGAGTTTGTTGGAATTTTATTATTGGTGTTGTGTTGTATTTTGTCAGTATTGATATTAAAATTCTATGATTATTTCTAAAATTGTAATTCACATCATATTGGATGCTTCAGTGTTACAAATATTTTGTTATGCTGTTTTATATAATTCAGTTATACGATTTTGTTAATTGTTAATTTTCTCTTCTTCTATTTTCAGGTGGTATTGTGGTTTTTATGTGTTGTAGGAAATAGGGTGAAGAAAAGTTTGGAAATGTCTATTGGGTAGATATTGTATTGGACTTTTAACATTGAAATAAATGATTTTGTCATGAAATGTTAACGAGAAATATCGTTAGAGTCTTAATTGTAATTGACTTTATTCGTATCCAAAATTGAGGTTAAATAGGTTAAAATTGAGTTGTAATTAAAGTTAAAAGAGTTGAAATTGGTAGTAAATGTCTTGAAGGAGTCCAATATGTCAAATATGTCCAAGAAGATCACATATGATCAATAAAATGTAATTAGAAGTCTAAAGAGTGTTAAAAAGCCGCATAAGTTATGCTCTAAATTCTCAGTCGCAACTTACAATGCATTTTTCAAATAGAAAATATTCGAATTTGGAGAATGCTATTTATAAAAAAGATTGTATTCCTTCGAATTATTTTTTTAACACATTTTGAATAAGCTCGATTAGATATTAGGAGAGAAAATTATGATTAAAATACTGATGACCACTCACCTGCAGCTCGCTTGGCGTTTGAGCGGCGGTTGACATCTAGCAATTCTATTTTGCTTCAAACAATTGATTTTGAATCCATTTTCATCTTAAACACTTCCTCCTATATATATATATATCCTACTCTATGAATGTCTAAAAGAGTGTTGAATAATATTTTTCCTTAGAGATCATTCATTTTGAAGATCCAAAACTCCTTCATTAATTTCAAGATTCAACCACCATATTATTTGAGTCATAAATTTATCTGAATTTAGATTTGTTGATCGTGTTATAAACCTTCACATTAATCCATAGATCAAAATATACAAAATCGTTGATCAAACACCAAAACCTACATTTGCCAATTAGCCTTTAGAGTTACTAGAGTTTTGAGAAGAGACGCTTGGAGTTTCGGTACTGAATAATGATGTTCGTTCTTGGAGGTCCACATGAGAGTGTGAGAAGCACGCAATTTAGGATGATCAAGATGATTACTGGAAGAAGGTTAGAGGGGACTAAGGGTTAGTCATGTTTGGACTATAATCTAAATCTCGTCATTTATAGTGGATTGTTGACTGACAAAATGTTCGAAATTTTTGATCCTTTATGAAGGGTTTTCTTCATGATCATATTGATGTTATTTACTTTAAACGATTTACAAATTATGGTATTCAAACATATGATAAATTGACTTGTTTGATTTAATCATCTGAAAACAATTTTAAAAAAATGGCATATTGCTTTTAATTGTTTAATTTCACACTCGAGTCTACATAATTCGAACTTTCACCCCAAAAAACTCATTAAAATGATTGTCAAACAGAAGTTTAATTTTAATAGTTTTGGTTATTTTATTTATTCACTTAGCCTCTATTTGATCTCCATTTTTAAAAAGTTCATCATTTTCGAAACTTATTTTAAACCACATATTTTTCAAATAAAATAATTTTACACATAAAAAAAAATCTCTGCCTTTTAACCAAGCATTTTCCAAACATCACTATTATAAAATACATTCTCAATTAAAAAAGGAGATCAAACACATTCTTAAAATAATTTAGTTAGGGCCAACTAAGTCCAAGTCACATATGAATCAGGAAATGTAGTGCAGTACTGCGCCTTTCGAGGTTATCAAGTGACATGCAGCACATTCTCAATACCACACAATATCTCGTTATTAGTATTATATACCAACATAGAATATCAATGTCAATTAATATCAAGTAGACTTAGAGGTCTATATGTTTTGCACTGAGGTTGAAAAAAATAAAAAAATAATTAAGACATGAGTGTGACAGTTAACAATAGTAAATACTTTAATACAATTGATAAGTGATCGGAAAAAAGAAAATCGTGATAATCACCCAATTCAAATACGCTATGAGTAATTGAGTATGCAAAGGTAAAGGGGTGGATGTTTTAAAGTTTCGTTATCGATTTGCTGAGTTAGTCGAGTAAAAGGGTTCTTGTTATTTCAATATTGTCATCATAGCAAGACGAATAATCGAAGAAAACTCCACCTATTTCATTTTTAATGTGACCCACGGATCAAAAAATACCTAAGAAATTCAATTCTTACTCAATTTTTTTTTCGGTAATATTATTCATAATAAGAATAAAATAAATATTTTAAGAAATATTTTCCATGAAGAAAAATAAAAAAATGCTATTTTTGTCATTACCTACAAATGTAGGCCATTTAAAATGTTCTACCAGTTGGGTCATTTGCTTTGGAGCCAAACGACCCTCCTTTTCAAAACCTCCATCTCTCTCGCGCCGTCTCTCTCTCTACTCTGATCTGTTGCAATCTTCCAAAACCTCCGAAATAGTAAGTCTCTCAGTCCATTGTCTACGTTACTGTTATTTAATTTTCAGTATTCGATCCGTTTTTTAATTTATTAGAGTTCAGCAAACTCGGGAATTAAAATGATATGTTTGAATTATTAATTTTTATTTTCACATTACGTTTATGGAATTACATTGATAGACTTGTGGATTTCTTGAATGAATAGGCGGATTCGTAGAAGCCTTGTTTTTCAGATTTCTTTAAGTGATTTATGTCGAGTGCGCTTGATAAGGTTTTGCTTTGTAATTTTTTTTATTTAATTTCTGGCATGTGAATCTTTTTCTTTGGCGTTTTTTATTTTTTATTTTTAATGAGTAGATTTTTTAAAATCTGATTATAAGAATATTAAACGGTTAATATTATTTTTCTTATAATATTAAACGGTTAATAATTTTTTTTTTCTTATAAACGATTAATATTTAACTATTATTTTCTTTTTTGTAATTTTTGGAGTTAAATGCGAGGATTTAATCATTTACGGCACTTGACTAAGCAATTTACGGACATTCTTTTAGTATTTACTATTTTAGTGATATTTCATATTTGTCTCTCAAGAGTTGGGTCTTCTAAAATAAATCGTCAGCTAAACTTCACTAAATTTCCAACTGTTTATTTATGAAGAGGGGGCTGTAATTAAATAATTAATGATTAAATTTTGTTGCTTTCACCATCGGTTGTCCTTGCTCCTTTGAGTGAGCTGTCATTATTTGTTTTGAGGGGCAATTTTGAAATGTCACATAGATCTTCTCATTTTTATTTTTTTGTCCTTTTCCCATCTTGCCTGTTATCAAGAAATTGACTGACTTTGACTTGTATTTGGAAATAGTCTTTATTTTGGAGTAATACTATGCCCTTGTTTGAGCCACATTTTTGTCAAAAAAATGCATTTTTGAATAGTGTATTGATAGGAAATGCGTAGTTAAAAATAAAGAAAGGTTTTGGGTTTGCGTGTAATATTATTTTATTGACGAGTGTGTGGTTGAAATATCACTGTTGAATAATGTATTTTGATAAAAAAATGTGGCTCCAACAAGGGCATATATAATAGTAATCAACCTCAAACCTCTCATATAGCTCAGACCTTTCTTGGATAGGCTATATTAGTTCGGTTCAAGTTCGCTTACTACAATTGACTTCGCAAATGATCAATACTGAAAGCAATGGCAATGGAATGGCTGTTAGTGAAACTGCCAGTGCTGCTAATGATAAGCAACTGCCTGCTGCTCTAAAAAAGACTGCATTGAGAGAGGTGCAGAATGAAAATGTGAGATCAATAAATAAGCAGCAAGAGAGTTCACCATTTGGAGGGGGAAGACCAAGTGGTAATGCGATTAAGGTCTGTGGAACAAAACGACTGACACCAGAGCGTCCATTAAGTTCTAATCATCTGTACATGGCTTGTAATGGTGCAAATGAGAATGTCATGAATGCCCGTAGAAGATTTGAATTTGAACTCGGGAGGGGAAGACTTCAGGATATGGAAAAATATTCTGATAGTCCTCAGTTAAGGAATATGAGCCAATTGCTGCAGGAAATCCCTCAAAAGGAAACTCATATGAAGGAGAATCATATTCATCTTATTCCTGTAGCTTCACAAAATCATATAGCTCCAATGATGACTTTTTCAAATGGTGGACCGTCGGTTCCTAGTTCTCTTGGTAAGCAAAGTAATGTCTCACAAGCTCCTGTATCTGATCACCTTAAGGTTCCATCAGATCTTCCTCACAAAATTGATTTGAAGAGCACAAATGAGCAGCTAAGAACAGATCGGTTCATTCAACTGCACAAGTTTTTGGAACAACGAGAAAAGACTAACCAGAAAGAGTATATTCAAAGTGAATTCTTGTGTTGCTATGAATTTTTTATGTTTTATATATTTATGTCTAAGCTTCAATTGTTTGACAATTTCGATTTTGCTGCTTTTTTTATGTGATTTACACAAGAGCTTTTGAATTTGTCCCCTGCTGAGCTTAGTAAGCACGCTGTAGAGTTGGAGAAAAGAGCAATCCAGTTGGCACTAGAGGAAGGTAAAGACAATCTGAATTTTGTAGCATTTGCCTTCTTTTCTTTTCTTTTTTTAAATTGCATTTGCCTGAGTATGTGCATTAGATTATTTAAATTACTGCATTTGGATGAATGGAAAAGTGGATTTTATATAATTGGAAGATATTCACCAGCTATATTTTGTAACACTTGTTGGATCACTAGAGGACAAAATGTTCACAGTAAATATAGTACATTGAGGATATCATAATGGATGTAGAACCATACATGAAAGGAGAAAATAAAAATTGAGTATATACCCTAACAAGTAGAGGTGATACCATTTAAGTATGACTAAAGGAAGGTCAAATTAGATGGATATGGCATGTCTTGAGTAGACCTAAAGAAATTCCCATTGGGAAAGGTAATGCATTCTCAATGTAACATGTAAGATGAGAGACAAATTGGCTGGATTGGCTCGTCTTGATGTGGTTTAAAAAATATTTCTTTCCATAGAATCTTTTGGTAGATGTAGCATTGGGTCTAGCAGAGACAATTTGTGTTTCATTGAGGAAAAAACTGTGTTGTATCATAATATGTCACATTGGAACCCAAAATTGGTGAATGATTAGTTTTGTTTGATGTTGAATTTGAGTCATTATGGTTAAAAATTAAATTTATTTCATAGAGTAGAAGGATGTTCTTGTTTGAACCTCAGGAATGATTAATATTTAGACTAAATGGATGTACTTTTGCTACATTTTTTTCCATGTATGATTGCTATTAATTGAAGAATTATAAGTGACTGGGAATTGCTTTTTATGGTGCTACCAAAGAAACAGGGTACTCAAAGAAACAGGGTAGTTACGGTATTCTTGCAGGCTGTTGGCACTTTGCCTCCTTAAAAATTAGCATTTTGGAATTTTGCGCACTTGATCTCCTAAATGTAATGCCTGCTTGGCACAATCGGCTCTATACCCAAGATTGCAAACAAAATTTATTGGCAGGAAGCTAGCATGTGACAATCACGTCAACTGGCAACATTTAGCTTTGAGAAGTCCCTCTCTTTTCTGAGTCACTGTGTCTTTAAGAATGGATGCACTCAATTCTGCATTTACCAACAAAACCCCTTTTCTCACATCAGGGGTGGACTTAGATTGATTCTTCAGTGGGGGCGAGATGGAAAAATGCTAAAATAAATTGTGAAAGAAAATTAAAAAAAAATATGAAATTTAAAATTTAAAAAAGTCAAATCAAAGGTTTTTGGAAATGGACTGAGGACGGCCAACCCCGCTCGGCCTTGAGCAGGTCCGCCCCTGTCTCACGTATTTCTCCACATCAAATTCATTCCCCAAATTGTCACTCTAGTCAAAATATCTTTTCAATTCTGAATATCCTACCTTATTTTGTCTTTGCAAGAGCTTTTTTTTTTTTGGCAACTGCATGACTGCCAAGCTCTCCTGTGAAGTTCCAATAGCTTGGAAAAGTTTGTAGATTTATTCATTCTTTTGCACTCCAGTTTCCTTGTTTAGCTATTGTTCATGACTAACAATGACTCGGCATTGACCTCTAGGGTGAGTAGGCTGTGTGAATTACAGTCGTATGAGCTTGCTGCGCCAATTTATCTCTTTCCAAGAGACCTCACCCCTCCAATTTCATTGCCGGGTTCCACTTTTTTGGGCTTTCTGATTTTTTATCGTTGTTCAGTATGTCTATGATTCAATTAAGGAAAATTAAGAAAATGCAAGCCACATGTAGGGTTTATTTTGTAAGCTTCCCTTTCATTAATTTTCTGGTATATGGATAACTATTTTATCACAATGATACGATAGTGTACTATTGAAAGAGATTATGAGTTTGGGTTGAGAAGAAAAAAAAAAAAAAATATGAAATTTAAAATTTAAAAAAGTCAAATCAAAGGTTTTTGGAAATGGACTGAGGACGGCCAACCCCGCTCGGCCTTGAGTAGGTCCGCCCCTGTCTCACGTATTTCTCCACATCAAATTCATTCCCCAAATTGTCACTCTAGTCAAAATATCTTTTCAATTTTGAATATCCTACCTTATTTTGTCTTTTTAAGAGCATTTTTTTTTTTTTGGCAACTGTATGACTGCCAAGCTCTCCTGTGAAGTTCCAATAGCTTGGAAAAGTTTGTAGATTTATTCTTTCTTTTGCACTCCAGTTTCCTTGTTTAGCTATTGTTCATGACTAACAATGACTCGGCATTGACCTCTAGGGTGAGTAGGCTGTGTGAATTACAGTCGTATGAGCTTGCTGTGCCAATTTATCTCTTTCAAAGAGACCTCACCCCTCCAATTTCATTGCCGGGTTCCACTTTTTTGGGCTTTCTGATTTTTTATCATTGTTCAGTATGTCTATGATTCAATTAAGGAAAATTAAGAAAATGCAAGCCACATGTAGGGTTTATTTTGTAAGCTTCCCTTTCATTAATTTTCTGGTATATGGATAACTATTTTATCACAATGATACGATAGTGTACTATTGAAAGAGATTATGAGTTTGGGTTGAGCTGATTGGTGATCTTGGATATGTGTAGTCGACTCTAAATGATAAGACTTAGCTTGTTTCATATTCATGACGTGGTCCCTTAATTAATGTTATTTGTTGATAATATGGATTTATTTGATGAGACTTATAGGCTTGAGTTTTCGTGTACTTCGGAATCTAAACATTTTATGTTGAGTAGAATGAAGACACAATATAGCAATATCACTGTTATACTAGGAATGAGGCTAATAGTGATGTTGTCATAGAGGATAATGTTGTCCCCTAGACCAATTGTTTTACGTATCTAGATCTGATTATTAACAAGGAACAAGGAATTATATAGGATGTAATATATGGGGTAAGAGTGGATGAGATGGAGAAGTGCAACAGAAATTCTGTATGATAGGAAGATCCTTGGTGTTAGTTCTATTGTCTGCTATGCTTTACGGTACTTAATATTGGATTGTCAGAGGACAACATGTTCTGAAGATGAACGTAGCTGAGATGAAGATGTTAAGATGGATAGACATGTGATCATACTAAAATGGATGAGTTAAGAAATTATAATATACGCCATCAAGTGGAGGTCGATCCAATTGGGGATACAACTTGGGTAGTTGGGACATATTTTGCATGACCTAAAGAATTATATAAAAGTGAAGGGAAATATATCGGGGAAGGTGGGCCAAAATTACCCCAAATTTATTGACGACAGGGCCTAGTTTGTTTTTTATAAGATTTGGCTGAGTATGCATTTTTATTAAGGATGGATATTGAACTTTGTCTTGTTAATTTTCATATTTTTAAAATAAAAAAATTCAAGGAGAAAATACAAAGGTGGAGGATAAAGTCTCCACAATTTCATATCGCAAGAAACCCAAGAATTTCTGGGGGCACTAGCACATGCGAAAATGGTTGATTAATCTACTGTTTGAAAGAGGGTAAAACTACCAGAAATAGTTACTGTGTTTGCATAGGGATCCTTACATCTTTCCATTCCATTTAGGATTAGGAATACGTGTAATAGGACCTAGGATTGGAACTATCACAAATGTAGAAGGATCAGAAGTAGAAAGGAATTCTTTCCAACACATTGGATGTTATTTTGGCTAGACCATGAAAAGAACTGGCTACCTCTGTGCGGTAACGATATAGTAATACCATCCTATCCCACACACTACAAAGAGAGAAAGGGTCAGCGACAATTCTAGAATTGCAGTGTAACACACTGAGCTCCGCGAACTCGGAGTGCCACGTCATCAACTTTTACCCTACTGAAAAGTTTGGCGAAAATAACTAACTTTTAAAAAAAATCACATTTATAATTGTGAACTTTAACGGCAATAAATCTCATTTGATTTCACTTAAGAAAATCGATTAAACCTTAAATTTCAAGTTTTCGAAATAACTGAAAAAAACAAAGTACGTTAATAATGTTTAAATCTCAACAGTTAACTACATTTATTCATTCATGCCACCACTGCCCATCACACTCGACTGTCTCCAAAATCTGCAAATATTGTTAAAATAATGGAATGAGCATTTCGAAAAAATACTCAGTAAACTCATCGCCAGTAATTAATTTACAGAATAATTGAACACATAACTATGCAATCTATACAGTGACATCATCATAGGCTTATTTTCTTTGAAAAATCATAGGCTCTTTAAAATCATAGGGTGTGGGTAGTTTCGTCTCATGTATTTAAGCAAGTAAGTTATGCATAACATCATCTTATCTCATAAGAGATTATCTTTCTTCTCATACAATTAAGCATATAAGTTATGACAAGCATAACAACATAATCTATCTCATAAGAGATTCTCGTCTTATGCATTAAAGCATATAAATCACAGAGCGGGGAGTAACCTCAAGCTCTATCGTCCGTACATTTCGTCTAAGCCAAAATAGAAAATAAGTTTTGAATTAGTATTTCGAAATTTTAAAGTTTGAAAATGATAAAAATAAAGTTTAGGGACTTAATTGAAAATTTATTAAAATTGAAAATAAAAGTTTAAGGGCTGAAATTAAACTTTTCTAAAATAGGGACTTAATTAAAATAAAGTGAAACTGAAAATAAGAATTTAAGGACCGAAATAAACTTTTTCAGAATCTGTGGGCTGATTGTGGAAAGTAGAAACTCTAGGGGCTGATTTACTAATCACTGAACTTTGGGACTGAAATAAATAACTTTTAAAACTTGGGGGACTGAAATAAACAAGTTTCTAAACTAGGGGCTTAAAGGAAAATTTCAAAAATCAAAATTTTTAAAAAATCTCTCTCTCTCTCTCTCTCCCTCTCTCTCTCTCTCTCTCTCTCTTGTTCGAACGAGAGCGGAGAGGAGAAGGGCGACGGGAAGGGGCGAACTTCGATTCATCCCGGCGACGACAGCGCCACCGTCGCGTGGTGGCGCCGGTGTGTAGGTGGAGGTGATGGGGGGAATTTTGGCGTCTCGATCAAAGAGAAACGAGTTCGGGTTCGATCTCTCCTGAGGTAAGTGTACGGGTTTGGTTTTTTTTTTGGCTCTTTGGGTTTGTTGGATATGGGTTTTGGGTGAAGTAAGGGTGTTGGTTGCTTGATTTCTTGGTGGCAGTTTGGTGTTATTTTTTGGGTTGAAGGGGGTTGTCGATTGGTGGTGTGTGACTGCTCGAAATCGGGTGACTGGCATGTGGATTTGGGTGTTATTGTGGCGACGTTTTGGGGACTAAAGTGGTGGAGTTGGTGTGGTGGAATCTGTGGTGTTGGGCAGTGGTTAGGGGCTATCTGTGGGGGGTTGCAGGTGGCTCGAGTGGTGGCTGAAATGGGTAATAACAGTGAGGTTGGTGGGTGGTGTTGAGCTAACGAGATGGTGGTGTTGATGGTTTCTGGGTTTCGACTGGTTTTGATTGTGTGAAACCTTCATGTCGATGGTGCTAGAAATCGGGTGACTGGCATGTGGATTTGGGTGTTATTGTGGCGACGTTTTGGGGACTAAAGTGGTGGAGTTGGTGTGGTGGAATCTGTGGTGTTGGGCAGTGGTTAGGGGCTATCTGTGAGGGGGTTGCAGGTGGCTCGAGTGGTGGCTGAAATGGGTAATAACAGTGAGGTTGGTGGGTGGTGTTGAGCTAACGAGATGGTGGTGTTGATGGTTTCTGGGTTTCGACTGGTTTTGATTGTGTGAAACCTTCATGTCGATGGTGCTAGAAATGGTGGTTCTAGCATCATCGTGAGCTGGAGTTTCCAGCGTGAGTTTCAGCTGGGTTTTAGTGAGGCTGTTGGTGCTAGAAATGAAAATTCTAGCATCAACGTGAGTTTCCAAATTGAAGGAGATGATGGAGTTTCTTACCCCTTCTGGCTGGCTGCGGGAGGTAGTGAGGGGGGAAAAGATTGGGTGTTATATGAACAGTAAAAATCTAGGGCACAAATCCCTAAGAGCTAAGTGGGCCAGAAAATTGGGCTGGAAGAATTTTTCTAATTGGACTTAAATGAATTGGGCCGAAAGAAATCAAAATTTGGACTAATCAAATTTGGACTCTAATAAATAATATATCGTACTTAATATTATTAAAAATTCGAATTTAAAACGATAAGGAATTTGATACCTTAAAAATATTCGAGATTGGACCCGATTTGAATGGGTTTAAATTGGTTTTATAACGGCTAGACGAGCACGCTTTCATTTTAAAATCCGGGGTTAAAACTTAGCGACACGTTTTTCAAGATAATAATTTAAAATTCTCGGTCGCTACAGCAGTGTCAAAATTATTCCAAGTGATGACCATTAGAGCATGTCTCCACTAAATCATTCATGTCTATTACTGAGAAAACCCTAGATTCTATGAAAAAAAAAATGAGCTACAAAACAGGAAGAACGAAAGTTTGATAGCAAACAACCCCCTCTATGACTCCCCATCTAGTGGGTGCAAGAAAAGAATCAAGTATCTAACTATTCTGTCAAAGCATAACACAATGTCAGGGGATAAGCCTTTGTGAAGCCTATGTTCGTGTTAGTTTTCTCCTTGCCTCCAGAGTTGGACAATATACTTCCACACAGTTCATGGATGGTTCTTTTTGGATTTATATTTAGTGTCATCTACATACCATTCAATCATGAAAGTCAAACTAGGTCATTCAGTTCTAGAAATAGTGATCTTTGGCCCGTGACTGCAAGTTTTACCAAATAACCAAATACATTGGTTAACATGCCTGTTGATGCGATAAAATCATGAACTAGTCAGGTATGGCTCAATGCTCATGTTGTTTAATTGAAATTATGCAAGCATTGGCAGGGTTAAAATTCGTGTGATCTTTTGAATTATATTGATTTAATGGAATAGAAGAATACCACTGCATGTTTAGTGCTTTTTTATCTTTTGGCTTGCAGGAAAAGAGATGCAACGGATGAATTCACTCTACATTTTGAGAAAGTCTGGTAAATGAACAACCCATCTTGTAAACTCAACTCTGGCTTTCCAATAAATGATTAGTGGAAGAAGTCACTTGTGGTGCTGAAGCACCTTTAGGAATTCCTCATGTAGTTCAATTTGACGTAGCCTTAAATTGAAGCTGCTGCTGGCTTCTTGAACTATGCTGCAACCAATTTAATAGCTTAGCTTCTGTTTTCTGTGCTGTCATTTTAAAAAGTATTATTGTTACTCAAATCAAATTGTGCTGTATTTTATCAAATCATTGATCCTCTTTAGGAAATATGCAGTTTATATAAATAAGGTAGCAGATGGTTGAGTTTTAGATTAAACTGCTCCACTTCTTTCCTTGTCTTATTTAGTTTTCTATTTTAAATCTGTGTAGATATTTGTTGAGATTATGTATTCTCATAAATTGACGTTGTTGAACTCGCAATCAATTGTGGGTCGAACATTTTGCTGGGTATTTATGTTGAGGTACGTATGTGTTTTAAGATTTTCGATGAAAAAGTACTCGAAAATCACAATGTCATGTGTAGAGGTGTCAATCCGGGTGGTCCGAGCCGGGTCGGCCCACCAACATATGAACCCGGTAACAGCCCAAGTGAAAAAAGTTTGCTCGCTACGGGTTCCGAGCCGATTTCAGGTAGGGCTGTCAATGGATTGGATTTTGATCCGAATTCGATGAAATTAATGAGAGATGGATTTAGAATCTCAATTCGATAACCCGATCAAAATCTGAATCCGATAATCCGTTAACTAAATGGATCAAATATGGATATAGGTCAATCCGATCCGATTTTTTATAATAATATAATATATTTTATAAAAGCATGCTTTTTTATTTTTTATTTATTTATTACTTTTTTTAACTGCTAAATAATATATTTTTTAAAAAAAAAATACAAAGAGACACTTTGAAAATTGTATAATATTATTAATTGGGATATTTATAGAGTTTTTAATTTTTTTATTGATTAAAATAAGTTAGAAAAATAATTATTCTAATTAATAAAGTAAATAAAAAATCAAGGGATAAGGGAATTATAATTTGACTAAATCAAAGAAGTTTTTTTAGTTTTATTTTGTCACACATCGGATGTTTATTACAAACACATAAGAATTGTAGTGTATAAATAAGTGGGTCATTAGTTATTAGGTAATTCAACTTTTTGGACCTTTTAATTTATAAATAAGTTAAAAGGGTTTAAGATGTTTATTAATTTCTAATATTAAAATTTTAAAATTTAATTGAAAAATCCGATTTTGGGTCATCTGATTTTTGGACAAACCGGTCGTTTGGTCGGTTTTTTACCAGTTTGTGATTAAATGGGTTTTTAGTATTAATCAAACCGAATTTTGGCTTGGATCGAATTTTCGAATTAGATATCCGATAATACAGCAAATCGGATATGGATTTAACAATCAAATATCCGTCGGATTATCGGATCGGATCGGATCTGTTAATTTTTATCGGATAGGATCGGATATGGGTAGATCCGGTCCATATCCGATCCATTGACAGCCCTAATTTCGAGCCAACCCATAAATTTTAGATTACAACCCAGTCGGTCCGCTGACCCATCCGGGTCGAGCCCATGCAGGTTACAGATTGCAATTTGTTCCGATTTAGCCCGTATGATTGTATAAATAAAATTATAAAAATATAGAATTTTTCATATTTATAGCAAAAAATATTTTTTTGTTAAATGTAAACTAAGAATTGAACAAAATGATAAATTCATATTTATATCAAGAAATGTTTACATATAATTCAAATTTAATGTTACATGAATTATTTATAACTTTGCAAAGTTAAATTTAACTTAAATAAATAACTAAATGCATTTCTAATTATTATTATCAAATATTTATAGCATAAGTACATTCCAATTAGGTTGACACATACTTAACTATAATTTAGTTATTCAAAAATTATATATTTATTTATTTATATATATTTTTTCACAGGCTAGTGGGTTAACTGCGGCCAGTGAAGGTACAATCCGCGAAACCCGCGAGTCACACTTCCTTGACCCGTGAACGGTCGGCTCGGGTCACGGGTCAGCCCGCGATCCCAGATCGATCCGGGCTGATTTTCACAGGTTTGGCCGGTCCGCCCGTCTTGACACCTCTAGTCATGTGTAACTGAATTTCTATTGGTTGTCTTCAACTTTCACATATCTTTTTCGAAGAAATATTTTTATATTTCATGTTTGAAAACTGATGCAATGTTACGAGTGGGCTTGCATAATAGATTGGTTTTGGTCTTAAAAATGTACACTTAGCCAAAGATACAAGTGAAAATTACATCAAATCCTAGTATTAAAATCAAGACTTCTAAAATAAGGTGATACTTTTACATTTCAAAAATCAGAAATTCAAATTTTATTTTAATTAATCTTTTTATAAAATAAATATTTTATAAAATATTTAAAAACCCTAATGTAAATTGAAATTGATTATCGTCTCTCTCTCTCTCTCTCTCTCTCTTTTCACAGCCTCCCTATTTTCCCCACCTCGGCGCTGCACCCCTGCCCACCCCTACACCGATGCTGGAACCACCACTCATTCAGCGAGGAAGACCGCCCTTTCACGAAGCAGACCGCTCCCGACTCCGATGACTCTTCACAGGTGAGGCACATTACCAACAAGCGCGAAACAGCAACAGCAGCAGTTTGGGTGGTGTCACCCTTGTGCAGTGTCGCTTCAGATCAGCGTCGTCCTTATGCAATTTCGCTCCAGATCGGTGGTGGTTTTTGTTTATTTATTATTTTATTTTTTTGCAAATCATTGTTTGATGGTGAGGTGCGGTGGTGGATCTGGCGGTGAGGTACAGTTCTGTGCGATGGTGTTTTGTGATTTTCAGATTTGCGATGTTTTTGATTTTCAGATTGGTTACAGTTTTCGTGTGGTGGTGCGGGTGAAGTTGTTGATGGTGGTGATGGCGGTGTTCGTGGCAGAGGCATCGTTGATGGTAGACTTCGCCATTTGGAAATTTTTGCTTGGTCGTGGTGATGTGGGTGGTGTTTTGTGTGGTGTCGATTTGTTGTGGTGTCTGCGGTGCTGTGTGGTGGTGGCGATTTTGGGTGGTGGTTATGTTGTGACGGTTTTGGGTTGTGTGTTGTGTGATGGTGATTATGTGTGGCGGTGTTGGGTGGGGTTTTGTGAGGTGGTGGTGGTTGCGATTTTCAGGTCCAGGTGGTGATTTTAATATTTGTGCTACTGGTGGTGGGGCGGCAACAACGACGATGGATGATTTGTGATTCTGGCGGTGGTCATTGTCGCCGTGACGGTGGTGGATTTGGTAACGACGATTTGGTTGTTGTTGCTGCAATTTGGAGCTGCAGAAGAAATAGGTGGCGACGGCGGCGACTGTGGTGGTGGTGATGTTTTGCTGTGGTGCCGAATTTTTTATTTTTGGTTTGTGTTCTGCCCCGCCGCGACGGTGGTGAGGTGATTGGTGACTGTGGTTTTAGGAATTTTTCGGTTGGTCATGATGGTGTGGTATGGTGGAGACGGTTGTCGGGTGGTGGTAACAGATTATTTGGTTGACTGTGACCATTAAATTGGTTAATCTATGACCAGTAAACAATATGTGACTAATGAAAAATGTGAACTGTGACTAAGAAATAACGTGTAACCTAATCTGTGACCAGTAAATAATGTGACTAATGAAAAATATGAACTGTGACTAAGAAATAATGTGTGACCTAATCTGTGACCAGTAAACAATATGTGACTAATGAAAATGTGAACTGTGACTAAGAAATAACGTGTGACCTAAAAATTTGTTAATTTGTGACTGATTATAAGTTGTGAATTATAATGTTCGTGATTTGTGACCGATAAAGAAATTGTGACTTATAAATTTTTAACATGTGACCGAGGAAAAAATTGTGACATTTAAAATTTTTGTATTGTGACCGTAAAAAAAATTGACATTTAAAATTTTCGATTTGTGACCGAAAATAATGTGACTAATTAAATTGTGAATGTGTGACTGATGAACAGATTGTAACCTATAAAATTTTTTAATTATGACGTAGAATAATTTTTGACATTTAAAATTTTTGATTTGTGACCGAAAATAATATGTGACTAACTAAATTGTGAATCTGTGACCTTAATATATTTAATTAATTAAATTATAAATAAAAATTAATAAAAATCTGATTGTTGAAAGTTGAAACTTATTTTCTTATTATTGAAATGGGCCAAAGTTATACTCTTACTTATGAAAATTTCCCAGGAAACAACCACATCATGCTAGATTATTGTCACTTATTTTTTCCTGTCACTATTACATAAACATATATGAAATATTTTGAGAAAATTATGTTGAGTCAATTTAGTCATGTTTAACAATCATTATTTAAAAATTTATTTCTCTGCATACTTATTTTCAATTATACATTCATAAAATAAAAAATTTTGCATGTAAATCCAATTTCTTTTTCTAATTTTTAACCATACATTTATTTAAAATTCACCATTCAAAATATTATTTTTTTCAAATAATGACCATCAAACAGGAGTTTACTTGAAGAATCATTTTAATAAGATTAACCACTTTTTTGAAAATATTCAATCATGATCAAAAGTAACTTTTGATTTTTTTAAAAGTCATGCTAAACATGTTCAAAGTACATTTTGACATCATAAATCTTCATGATTTCTAATAGAGATTTGGCAAAATAGGTATGGAAGTAAGAATGAGGAGATTTGGCAAAATAGGTATGCTAAACATGTTCAAAGTACATTTATTCCATTTTACGAACTTTAAGCCAAGCACAAACTCTATTTAAATAAACAAAATGAATAGTAACACAACATATTTACTATAATATTTTGTGCAGAGAAAATCAAAACAGAACTTCTTACCAAAAAGTTATATACGAGATCCAACGTAAGATAAATCTCAAGAAGAAACAAATTATGATTGAGTCATATTATTGAAACATCTCATATTTGAATCATAAGCATTATTATACTATGTGAGAAGTATACAAATTTTATTATTTATTATATTATAATTTAACAAGTTATATTTGGATCAAACTAGTCAACGTTGAACATGTGTTGCGCGTTGTTATAAAATGCTTTATAAATGCTGTAAAAATAATATTTGAATATGTGTGAATGTTAATTAATTTAGAATTAATACCAGAGAATATATATGTGCAATAAATGTTAAATCATTTATTTAATTTTTAATTAAGTAAAATTGAATGTTAATTAGAATAGAAAGATGTGAATAATAAAATGCATTCTTGAATGTGAAATTCGAATTAACTTATAATTAGAATTAATAATAGTGAAACATATAAATGGAGATGAACATTAATGAAATGAATGCAAATGTTAATTAATTGAGAATTAATAATAGAACATTTATACATTAATGAAAGCACACAAGTTAAACTTAAATGACTCTGTACATTCAAATGCACATGTACAATCATGGTAACTAAATGGATAAATTAAATATATATTGGAAAATGAAAAGTAAAATGTTATTGAAATAATCGAATTATAGTAAATTCTCACTTGATGTGATATTTAATATATTATAGATGTAAAATTCTAATTAACTTATAATTAGAATTAAAAATACTAAAATGTATAAATGAAGATGAATATTAATTAAATGAATGTAAGGGTATGTGTTGATTGCAAATATGAATTTTACGTGAAAAAAAAAATTCTAGGTAATTGAAACTGCCTAGAAATTATTTACATGAAAATTGTCAATTAAATGTATTTGATTGATTTTATTTTTAACTTAAAAAATGTTATACTTATCCATTTTTTATTGGTAGGTAGATGTGCGAGAGAGGAAGTAGATGAGAGTGAAAGAGGGAGTGAATTACTTGAAAAAAAATAAATTTACTCCCCCTAAAGAAAAATATTTTCCTTGTTTTAAAAGAAAATATGGCCGCGTGACAAAAAATAGGAAAATATTGTCCATGAAAAAAAATGTTAATCAAACAGCACAAAAGTAAGAATTTTGTGGGAAAATGACATTTTTCATGGAAAATATTGACAATCAAATACACTTCAAATGTTAATTAATTGAGAATTAATAGTAGAGAATTCATACATTAATGAATTTGTACATTCAAATGTATATGTACATTGATGGTAACTAAATGATTAAATAAATTAAATACATATTAAAAAATGAAAAATAAAGTGTTATTGAAATAATTAAATTATTGTAGGGTTAGAATCGTCTAAAAAATGATCCTCACTTATTGTGATATCTATTATTATAGATTATAGATTATAGATAAGCAGCAAAAAAAAAAAAAATTATTTAAATTGTTCATTTATCGAGCAGTATAATTATAACATTAATCTTTTGCATGCTTATTAGAGTATATCAGAACAATGGTATTGCTGATCTATTAATCTAACAAATTTGGTACAGACTTGTGCGAGAGTCCAAAATGCCCTATCTTGGCACACATTTTAAGGTCATTTTAAAATTTGGCAAAATCTTAACAGTCCAAATGCAACCCGAGATAAACTCCCAAACATGGATAAGGAACCATGATATCATCATCAATTTCAATCTTTTTCCATTTCCTTTTATTGCAAAAATAAAAAATAAAAATTTATATAACCCCTCCACATAAAATAAAGAATTTTGCTACTTATATCCTCTTGTTTACATTTTGATTTGTTCGATCTTACTCGTTCTCTCACATGAAAGTCTGGTTCCATGCATTTATTGGACGTGGAACCCGACATCCATATGAGAAGATGAGTAAGGTCGAATAACAAATAGCTTAATTCTAAAATAAATAAGAAGCCTCCCCCCCGGCGGCCTCCCCAACCTACACAACATCAATATCAATGAGTAATAAATTTACAAATGTGCACCAATTTAGGTGAGAGTGAATTTTATTTAAGAATAATGCTATTTAATATCATCAGTGTTAGATCATCAATTTAGGTAGTCATACTTAATATATTCAATTAAATAAATTATTTCACATTTCATTTAAGTGAATATTTCATTTAATATCATATAACAACTATCTAAACTAATGACGTTGAATAATATTACTCTTTTACTAATTTAATATCGTAATCATTATAGGTAAAGAGTGGGCCCCATTGATTTATCAAAATAGGTAGTAAGTTTATTGTCATAAAATATAGGTGAAAATGGACCCCACTGATTTATTCTAACAACACAATAAATAAATAATTCGTTGTAATCTATATTGATATTAAGCACCAGTGTTGTTATGTAAATTCATATAGAGATAAGATCATAATAAATCAATGGGTGACCCTATATTGATATTAAGCACAAGTGTTGTTATTTAAAATTTTAATGCTAAAAAAAAAGAAAAGGAAAATAGTCCTTTTACTGTAGATAATATTGCTTATAAATACCGAAATTCGAGCCAGAAAGAATCAATGAGACAGTGACCCTATAAATAACTGTTCCATTTCGATAATCTCCACACGCTCCCGTTGTTGAAACCGAAAAAGAAAAATTTTGTTTGCCATGGATCCTTACAAGGTTCTGATCTATTTCTGCCCCAATCCTATATTTTATCGTGTTTATACTGTTTAATTCCGTCTGGTTTTGCATGGTTGTACACTGAACTCTTGATTTTAGCCAAGAGGCTCGTTCTATTGTACGAATTACTAGTTTAAAATAATTTCTTTTACTTTTTGACGATGCAGAACCGTCCATCAAGTGCTTATAATTCACCTTTCTGGACAACCAATTCTGGAGCTCCGGTTTGGAACAATAACTCGTCGTTGACCGTCGGAACTAGAGGTTATTTTTTCTTTTCTTTTCTGATTAATTATGGTATTGTTAATAGATTGTTTGTTTAGCAGTATTATTTAATCTCTTAAGGTCGTTCAAGGGGAATGCAATTTTATTGTTTGATTGGGAAAGTTTACCAATTATGTGATGTAGACATGTAGTTAAATATTTTTGAATGATATCGCCATTAATCAATGAAAAGAGAATAAATTTGTATTCAACAGAATTTGATATTAATTTTGTGAAATACTTAAAAGCCCATGCTTTTTAATATGTTGGGACATAACTACTGTATGTTCACCTATTGTCAGGTAAATTCAATAATTTAGTTTTGGTAGTGATCTATTTTGGTTTTGCTTTTTTCCAATTTATTCCAAATTCTTCTGTCAATTTTTAGCTTCTGTTCGGTGTAGATTAAAATAAGATTAGTAGATTTTATAAAAGTTGGTATAGTTAAAATTAATTGTTGACTTTGACTTGGAATTTTAATTTGATGTTAATCCAAACAGCTTTGCTACATGAACATTGAGGATGACCACATGGATGACTTCATGTGAGTGTGGGGGAAAAAATTATTTTATTCACCTGGGATCCGCACACTCACATGGGTCATCCATGTGGTCACCCCCAATGTACAAGTAGCATTTTCCTAATCCAAAACAGGGGCCTAATTCAAGTGAATCATGTAGGAGGGGAAACAAAGTTTTTACTTCTACTTTTCACCCCTTTTCCTTGGTTTCCTTGTAGCTTTTGTATGTGCTTTTTATTATTAGAGTTCATTTCTTTGACTTAAACACGTGAAATATTTTTTTATTAATCTTTTTACCTACATTCAGTGTAATATTGCAAATTTCCTGAGATTATATCTACTGCCATGTGCTGAAGAGGTACCTTTTGCGCTCAAGTTTCACCAGAATGGTGGCCTTTTTTTAATTACACATTAGTCTTCTTCTGGTGATTTGAGCTTTGTTATTGGTGATCTCATGTTTATTACATCTGTGAATCTCAATGTTGTGATAATGTAACTAATCGTAAGTTATAATGTATTTAATAATTATAGTAATTATGTAATATATTGAAGATTGCAACTACTATGACAACTGAAGGATTTCTTCCATATCCAGTCCTCTTATCAGTTTTCCAGGAGATTGTATTTTTTTCTGTTGCATCCGATAGAAGAGTCCTCCTTAAGAACACTGCTTGATTACTTTACCATTTGCAATATGCTTGCGATCTTTGTTTACTCGAGGTACTCGATACATTTGAGTCAACTAATGCAAAATTCTATTCTACCTGGCAGGCCCAATTCTCCTTGAAGATTACCATTTGGTGGAGAAACTTGCTAATTTTGATCGTGAGAGGATCCCAGAACGTGTTGTCCATGCTAGAGGTGCAAGTGCCAAGGGTTTTTTTGAGGTCACTCATGATATTTCTCAACTTACCTGTGCTGATTTCCTTCGAGCTCCTGGAGTTCAGACACCTGTTATTGTTCGATTCTCCACTGTCATCCATGAGCGTGGAAGCCCTGAAACTCTTAGGGACCCCAGAGGCTTTGCAGTTAAATTTTACACCAGAGAGGTAACTGCTATTTTCTATTGGGTTTTCAACTGTATTACTTCAAAGAAGATAACAAATTTCAATTTCTTATTCAAGCCATAGATTTATAAGCATCAACTCTTTTAAGATAAATAGTGAATGTTGTTGTTACTAATCTTGGCTATTGTCCCTTTGCTCTTTGAAACTAGATTGGGATTGGAATTTTTATTTGGTTAGTTTATTTACTGGGAGCTTTAGATTCCCATGAATTTCAGGTTTAAACATGTCACATGGGAACCACGTGCTGATTAAAATTTTTGATAGAACACGAACCTTGTTAAACATTTTAGTTAAAAATATTTATTGTTTACGTTTTGTGAAATATGTCTATTTAGTTTTTCAGTTAAGTTCCCTTTGTTTTTAACATTTCCTTATCTAAAGGACATTGAATTGCAACTATATGATTGTTGTTTAATAATGGCCTTATAAACTGATTGACATTGAAAATTTCGTGTCACTGATGCAGGGAAACTTTGATTTGGTGGGAAACAACTTTCCCGTTTTTTTTTTCGTTCGTGATGGAATGAAATTCCCAGATATGGTTCATGCCTTGAAACCTAATCCAAAGTCCCACATTCAAGAGAACTGGAGAATCCTTGACTTCTTCTCCCACCATCCAGAGAGTTTGCACATGTTCACATTCCTGTTTGATGATTTGGGTGTTCCACAAGATTACAGGCACATGGAAGGCTCTGGTGTCAACACCTATACTCTAATTAACAAGGATGGGAAAACACATTATGTGAAGTTTCACTGGAAGCCAACTTGTGGAGTTAAGTGTCTATTGGAAGAAGAATGCATTAAGGTTGGAGGAGCCAATCACAGCCATGCCACCCAGGATCTCTACAATGCAATTGCAGCTGGCAACTATCCTGAGTGGAAACTTTTTATTCAGATAATGGATCCTAATCATGAGGACAGATTCGACTTTGATCCGCTTGACGTAACCAAGACCTGGCCTGAGGATATCTTGCCTCTGCTGCCAGTAGGCCGTTTGGTATTGAATAAGAACATTGATAACTTCTTTGCAGAGAATGAGCAGCTTGCATTTTGCCCGGCTATTATTGTCCCCGGAGTTTACTATTCGGATGATAAACTGCTCCAGACACGTATATTTTCGTATGCCGATACTCAGAGACACCGTCTTGGTCCAAACTATCTTCAGCTCCCAGTTAATGCTCCCAAGTGCGCTCATCACAACAATCACCATGATGGTTTCATGAACTTCATGCACAGGGATGAAGAGGTACTATACATCTCTGTATGCCTAAGTGTAGGAGATTTACCATCTTTAATACATTATCTTGGTTCTTAATTAACAGAAATTGTTGAGTGGAATTGTAATGAGATTTAATATCTTTAGGTCCATTAGGTTTTAAAACCTTTCTGAGTTCTTGCATTCTAATCAGCTATCTTTTGACTAGCAGAATGACATGAAATTTATAGCTCGATGCATATGCAGGCCTATCTAAACATGTTTATTTATCACTTAGTTGCTCGATTGCTGTCATCATGTTTCAATTAAATGTTCTAAACCCTTTTCCAGGTCAATTATTTCCCATCAAGGTTTGATCCTTGTCGTCATGCTGAGAGGCATCCCATTCCCCCTCCTGCGTTGTCAGGGAAGCGTGACAAGGTATGTAAATAATATCTTCCACTTTATTCCGTAGTGTGTTGTTTCATTTTTCATGGTGAACTCATAAGTTTGTTAAAAATATATTTTTCGGAAAAGCAAATATGGTGTCTGCAACTGAATTGAGTTCATGAAGGAGAAATTTCAAAACATCTATCAAACTATGAGCTAAATAGTGCCCTCCCTCCTAAAATTTTCTTAATAGAACCATGTTTGTAGCTCATTTCATTCAGAGAAGACTTGAGTGAAACAAAAATTAACTTTATTTCTTATTTTCTGTTGCTACTGCTACAGAAGTGTTCAGTGTTTAACAGTCTTGACCTCAAAAATAAAAAAAAGGGGAGGAAATTTAGAGAACAAAATGATATATCTTTTCGATTTAGGGTGGTAAACAGAGAGGTGATATTGATTTTCTGTTATCGAAGAGTCCGTTAAAACTTCTGTCACAGGCATTTTGGCAGTGTTAAACTATTAGATTGCAATCTATTCTTTGTTACAGTAATGTGTGGTTTTGGTCTAGTTAAATCATTAGTAACAAGGGCAAAGTTCCATTACTTTGCTAAGTTGGGCATCATGAGATTTCACACTTTGAGATCTAAAGCTATAAATTTAGTGGTACACGGACTTACTCTTCTGATAAATAGATCAGACTGATTGCATGGATGGTTAAGACCTTGCAGAAAACAGAAAAAACTTGTGTGCTCACAGTATTTGTTGATTATTGCAGTGCATCATTGAGAAGGAAAACAACTTCAAGCAACCAGGAGAGAGATATCGTTCATGGGATTCAGACAGGTACATTCCCAAATCTCTTGAACTAATATAATGCTTTTCAACTACACTATTTTAATTTCTTCTTGTTGTTTGATCTCGACTCTTCTTTAGACAAGAGAGATTTATCTGCCGATGGGTTGAGGCTTTATCTGATCCTCGTGTCACCCATGAGATCCGCAGTATCTGGATATCATACTGGTCTCAGGTTTGATGCCCATAACTTTCACCTTGTTTATAAGGATTTTGAATGTTAATGTTGTAAAATTGAACTTACTGAGTTCGACTTTATGTTGCAGGCTGACAAGTCTCTTGGTCAGAAGCTTGCCTCTCGTCTGAATGTAAAGCCGACAATGTGAAGGTGATGAGAATACAATAATGTTTTATGAGGAATTATGCTATGGAGAGAGGATCTGTTGTTCTTTAGTATAAAGTCAATGGTAGTTTTTTGATTGTGTGTTCTCAAGTATGTAAGAAACTTCCATCGCACTACATTTCTCTCTGGTTAATAAATGACTATTTTTGTGACTAATTCGATAAAGTCTTTAGCTTGAATACTTCGTAGGAATAAAGATAAGTGTACAAACATGATTGACAACATTTGTTGATGGGTTGTTGTTAAAATTCAAGCCTGTGATGCAGAAAACAATTTTATAAAATAGATAAATATGATGATGTCAAGTAGGATGTTGTCAACCAATGTTTTACATATAGCAAGATTCTACTTCGTAGTGAGGCCCTGCAGTTTCATTTGAAACCAGGGACGGAACTAGGGGTTGCTCCTCAAGGAACTCCTGCCATGTAAAGGTAATTTGAAATATATTGCGGAGTCAATCTATCGTTAAAATAATATTTTCGCCCCCTAGAGTATATTCTTTGGCAAGTCGATGAAAACGATATCTTCATTTTCAATGCATCTTTGTGGTTTATGGAATTTTTCTACGACTTTTTTGTCTTTTTTTTTTTTAACATCTTTTTGCTATCTATTTGTTTAAATGCTATACAAATAAATTGAAAGTAACTTTTTATATACCTTTCAAATCTTTTCAAATTTTATCCTCACCTTTCATTTATTGCACCCTTGGTTACAAACATTTCAAGTGCGTGCGGTTGGAGGGCAAATTGATGGAATTCATCCATCTTTTGTTAGTTGATCAGAAAATTAAGTTTAATCACCCATTAAATAATTGTAAATAGTAACTTCATAATCTTTCATATCAAATGAATTTAAAATTAAATTAGAAATATAAAAACTCGCAAGAGTGTAATACTGATGACATGTTTGACAGCCATTCTTTTGTTTTTGATATTTTTTTTTTTTTTGGCAAGAATGAGTTTTAAAATAGCAATTTTTTTTGGATAATGTGTGGTAAAAAAAAAAAAAAAAAAGTTATAAATTTACGTAAATTTTTTTTAGTGTGGTTATATTGGTACCATAATTTTTATTTGATACACTACATTTTAATTGCAATTAAACTTCTCAATCTTTGCTCATTGTGACAATTATTTTCTTAATTCTTTTTCCTCGAATTCTTATTTTCAATCTTCCATTAATTAGTATGTCTCGTCTTTGATGATAATTATATCAAAATATTTTGTTTTCATACTTTGAAATGAAGGAAAAATATATTTTTGCCCTTTTTATCTATTTATTTTTTAAAAATGACGAAAAAGTTGTTTTACTCTATTTCAACAAACTTTGAACATAAAACTGTTATTAAATATAAAATGTGTTAACTAATTAAAAGTTTAAGGATAAAAATGACATAAAAATCGTTATAGATATAAATGCTACAATAACCAAATAATATGAATCTTAAGTGCAATTAAAATTTAGTGCAAGAAATAAAAAGTCGTGGTGTAAATATAATTACCCAATATTTTTATTGTGAAATTATGATTGAAAATGAGTATAAGAAAAAAAAGAGTTTTGAAAGAATGACAAAACAGGAGCTGAATCTTCTATATCCTCCGTTCCCAACCCATCACCAATGCCCATTGACAACACTGTCATGCTGTCGCATTACAATCACCACCACCACCTCAAATTCCCAATCACCGCCATACCTAGAATCTTCTTCTAGTTCATTCACACAGAAACTTCTTCAAATCCACTAATAAATGGTGTAGCTATTTTTCAAAAGAAATAGAAGCAACAAAGGTTGAGGTATTTTAAGGAAAATGGTGAACAAAATCAACAATAGTCGAAGGCGTCGAGTGTTGGGGTTTCTTCAAGGCCGGACACACCATTTTATTGTTATTGATCGGATTGTCCTGTCGCAATATAGGCAAACTCCTTATAGTGTAAACCGGGGCAATTAGATGAATAGTAGTAATGGATGCTCGGCTGTTGCGACTACCACTATGCTATTGTAAGAAGCGACTTCAGGTTCAAAGCCATGTAAAGGTTGGAACACCACCAGTTTAGGCTTTGTTGCCGCGTTTTGATGAAAACAAGTCTTCTTCTTTTAGATTCCTTGGGGACATCGTGTCAAGGTTCAAATGGTAATACTATTGCATTTGGATTTTGGGTGCATTATTGTTGGATGGTTGGGAGTAGAAGTGCTATTGTTGGATGGAGTTGAGGTGAGAATTATTAGGGTATGGGACTTGGATTTGGTGCTTGTGGAGTTCAGAGATTGAGAGAACGGAAGACAAGTATGGTTAGGCGATGGATGAGGAGGAAGAAGGAAGGGCAGGGTGGATGAGAGAAGGAAAGGGTAAGGCGAATAGTGCAGTGGACCTCAAAGCGCTGCCTACTACGACGGAGAAGAAGGGTGGGTGACTACTACTGGAATTAGTTGTCGACTGTGATCGACGGTGGCCTCGATGTTTTTCTAGTTTTAATTTCGTTTGGAGGGTGAAGAGGGGTGTGGGAGTGGAGAAGAAGATGAGTTTCTACTTTATTTTTTTATTTTTTTCTAATTTAATATTTAAACTTATTTTATGTGGAAGATCATGAAGTTACTATTTTGTCATCTTTGAAATTGTTAAAAATGTGATCAAACTTAATTTTCTAATCAACCAACAGAAAAATAAATGTATTTCGTCCATTTTTTCTTCAGTCGCACGCACTTGAAAGATTTTGGGACCATTGATATAATAAATGAAAATTTAGGGTAAAATCTGTAAATATTTAAAAGATTTAGGACCGTCAGTACAATTATCCCAATAAAAATGAAGAGAAATGTGAATACGGATTTGGTTAGTTTTTAAGGAAAGTGACGACAATATGCTAAAAAGTGCTAACAAAATCTTCAACAGTCTCATCATCATTATTATTTTTGTCTTATACTGTCTTGTATTATTCAAATAATTCCAATTTCAATCTGCCTCTTTTGCCTGTTGTGTACATAGCACGTTTACAATCAACAGTATAAAATGTTTTAGAAATTGTTAATTGAGGGGATTTTGTTACATGTGCATTAATTTTGACATTATGAATGATATTTTTGTAAGTTGAAAGTTTTTTATACATTAATTTTAACAATATTTTAAAAATCAATTGCACAATTTTTGACAACTTACACAATGTCAACAACAATGACATTTAGGAATGTAAATCTAGATTAATTCTTTCAATTTTCATCCACTTTTCTGCATATATATCCCTTGTTTGATGGGACGATTAAAATCAATTTTTTTTAGCAGATTTTGATAGAAATTGATGAAATGTGTAATAAAAAAGTTGTGGGACTTACATAATATGTTGTTGAAATAAATTGTTGACTTTGACTAACAAGAATTAAGAATCCTATATTAGATAAACGAGATTATACAAGAAATAATTTGTTTTTTTCCATGTATATGGTAAAGTCTAATGTACTTGATGCACCCTTTAAAAGGGACATAATTATTTATTTCAATTTATAGAGCTTATGCGACATCGATTGGTCAGACGACCATAATCTCCTATAAAAAATTTCGTCCTATGACTTTGAATGTTTAGACATGCTTCCCAATTAATATTTATTTTATTATGGACCTGAGAGCATCATTTACGGACCCACATGTTCAAGCCCGAATCTTTGTGCCACCGGTATTTGTGCTAGCTTTTTTCTTATTTTAAGTTTTTTTTTTTTTTTTTTTTTGGGATTATGGTTTATTACTGGCGCTCCCACCTGTCCTACCTTAAATTTTGATGAATGAGGTAAATCACGGGTTATATCTCCAAGGGTACAGGGTAAAAAGCTGCTTGTACATTTGCACTTATCCAAGAGCCAAATCTATATTTCATGATCTGTAATAGTTGGTGGATATTAGGGAATGTGTTGTTAAATTAGGATAAAAGTTATAAATTCAATGAAATGTGTTATTAAAAATGAAGTTTGATCAATTTTTTAGTCAACAAAATCTTTATCTAGAATATGGATAACGAAATTTGTTCGAAGAATTAATTATATAGTTTAAGTACGAAAGAAATTTCAGATTTATAGTGGTACGGTGATATTTAAATTATCACTTTAAATGCGTTTGATTGATCCCTAATTTTTGGTATAATAGGTTTTATTAGTGATTTTTTTTTGGAGAATATGTAGTTAAAAATTGGAATTTTTTTTAGATTTATGTATAAAATTATTTTATTGAAAGAATTTGTAATTAAAAATGAGTATAAAAAAAATGAATTTTACAAAAATAAAGCTCAAACAGATTCGATTCGTCTAAGTCTAACCTAGCTTGCGGTTCGACTATCTGTCAACTGTTTTCACAATCCTTCCTCAATCCTCTCCGAGTATTAAAGTTTGCTAAGCAAAAAGTTGTGCAAGAATAACTTTTGTATTTGAAATTACTATTTTTCACAAAAAGTATTTTAGCTTGCTAAAATTAAATCCACGTTTGATCTTCATTTTCTAATATTTATTTTTAATCATATATTTTGTAGGCAATTTTACAACCATATATTTCATTAAATTTGTTCAAAATCTATTAAAAATCTAATTTTTAATTAAATACTATTTCTTGAATTGGCTTCTAATTTGTAAGAGTTTTGTTTCATGTACATTATTTTTGACATTGTACTCACATACAAGAGGATGGAAAGTCAAAAATGATGACTGAATGTGATGGATAATGATCATATTTTTTATTTTTACGGATGAATAATGTGAAACAAACGGGAATAACTACACAAATAGAATACGACTGTCTGTCCATTTTTGCCTTTTCTAAGATAATATATTTTTTTAATCCTACTCAGCACAAATAATATTTTAATCAACACAATCCTTTACATGTAAACTTAATTTACTTTTGGACCATGCTATGTGTACACAATAGTGTACACAATAGCTTACACCCCTCTCACATGGGAGGGGGGCCCACACATAATAAAATATTCGTGAGCCCCTCTCCATGTGAGAGGGGTGTAGGCTATTGTGTACACCATGAGGTGTACACATAGCATAATTCTTTACTTTTAGCGTTGAACTAACATAACTAATATTTTAATTTGGAGGATTGTTGATTTGAAATCAAAATCTTTGTCTACTACGAATATCTTCAAACTTTAAGTTATTTCTTTGCAAAATTAATAAATTTATTTTGCACAATAATCCCTTTTATTTGGAGAATTTATGACTATTTTTTTCCTAAAAAGTTTAAATATCTACTTGTTATCTTGTATAACAATCGTGTGGTATAACAAACCTAAAGAATAATATGATGGAATAAAGAACCTTTTTTTCCTTAATTTTTTGGATTCTAATTTTATATTTAATTTTTGCAAATAAAAACTAGTTTGGTAAAGTCGTGATTCCATCAATTGGATGTCGTTAATGATCGATAGTTGTTTTTGCATGAACACCTTTAAGTACATGTTTTTACATAATACTAAACAAAACTGGTAGCTGCCATTTATATTTACCATTATATATATAATATGATATCCCTTTTTTTATTTTTTTAAATTCACATTCAAAGATAACAAGAGAAATCTTTTGATATTTTAAGAATACCCACGGATGTATTAGGCATTTCATATAATACTTTCAAAAATTTTCAAAAACTTTTCTTTGAAATGATTAAATTATGTCATCTGAGATATATGAATTTGGGCCTAACTCCATTCTTGCAAGGACACCACTGACACTCCCTTAACAAGAATTCTTAAAACAGTGATCCATTTCCCCTTTCTATGCGCTTCTCTAGCCTGTCCACTGGGCCTTTACGCTTTGAAGGGTCACTCAGGGCTTATTTTAAAAACAGTTTTAAACTTTAAACTTGGAGTTAAGACATAATATCCCACAAAAATATTTTATATTTTAAAACTACTGACGGATCATTCTGGTAGGTATGTTTTAATGTTCTAAAGATATGGTACTAATAATCAATATTAGTTCCAGATCTTTTATGAACAAATCTTGTTTATAATTTTTATGATTTTTGTAAATCTTTTGTAAAGATTTTATGTTTCGTGCTGAGTATATGATAAGAGCATGTCTTAACTCCAAGTTTAAAGTTTAAAACTGTTTTTAAAATAAGTCCTGAGTGACCCTTCAAAGCGTAAAGGCCCAATGGAGAGGCTAGAGAAGCGCATAGAAAGGGGAAAAGGATCACTGTTTTAAGAATTCTTGTTAAGGGAGTGCCAGTGGCGTCCTTGCAAGAAAAGAGTTAGGCCCAAGTTCATATATCTCAGATGACATATTTTAATCATTTCAAGGAAAAGTTTTTGAAAAATTTTGAAAGTATTAAATGAAATGCCTAATACAGCCGTGGGCATTCTTATAATATCAAAAGATTTCTCTTGCTATCTTTGAATGTGAATTTAAAAAAAAAAAAAAAAAAAGGGATATTATATTATCAAAAGAAAATTAAGAAAAGTACTGATTAGGACTTTTATATTTTAATCTACAACCTCCTTATAACTGCTTCATAATCCTTGAAAAAATTAACCCTTTTTTTTTCAGGACCCCCCCTCTCTTTGGTATCAGAGCGTCAGTTTCGGTGCTGGTGATTGTAGAAATTGTTCTCCAAAACTTCAGAGAAGGTATAATTTTAGAATTTTTAGTTAAAATTTTAAATATTTGTTTTATGATTTTTAAAATTTTGCTTGTAGATTAAGAAAAAATAACTAGAAAATTATCTACGACATTTTATAAAATATGAATAGTTTTATTGGTAGATCAAGAACTATTAGAGAAGAAGGACCGTCTTCAGAACCTTTTGATAGAGGTAGACATAGTACCTCTAGTATAAATACAAATATAATAGAAAGAATTTTACATAGACAGTCTCAGTATAACTAGAAACATATACATATTCAGCAGGATATCCACCAAGAATACCTTACACAGAATATAATGATAAAAGAGGAGAATATATAGCTAGAGGAAAAGTTAGGCCATTAGAACCTAAAATAGAATTTCAGACATTACATAAACCGCAGATATTAAATATTATAGCACATGATCCCCAAATGTGGGATAATATTATAGAAGTATGGAAGAATACAATTATAGGTCATTATATTAGACTAGCAGATAACATGGAACCATTAGAAATGTATAGATATTTAGAAATATTTTTAGGAGAAAGTGTAAAAGCTACATGGGAAGCTTTCAAGAAAGATAAACAGACAGAATTTGAAGCATTAGTTGCTTTAGGTAATAATCCTTATAATTTTGTTAGTAAAATCCATGAATTAATAACAGGGTCAGATCCTAATACAGGACAATTACTATTTCAAGGTAAAGCCATTAGAAAATTAGAACAATTTAGCCTAAATAGATGGACTAAAGGTAAAGAGGTTAAATAATTTTTAAATGAATATTATTACTTAGTAACTATCTCAGGAAATACTTTTAATCAAAAATTAGGTCAAAAATTATTTCATAAATTACCAGGACCATTAGGATTAGAAATAACTAAAAGATGGAATGATAATCCAAATAGAAAAGAAAGACCAGATAATTTATGGAGTATAGGGAATAGAACCCAATTTATTATGAACTGGTTACAAGACAAATGTGTAGAATTGCAGATTTAGAATCAGTTAAAAAAGACAGATTATAAATTCTGTAAAGATATTTTTACACCCCAAACTTATGGTAATAAGTTTAGGGAAAAAAGTAAAAGAAAATATTATAAAAATAAAAATAGACCTATTAGAAAGAGATATTATTTGAGAAAATCTAATAGAAGAAAACCATATTTAGATGAAAATAAACATGTTAGAAAATTTAAACCAGAAAGAAATTATCCTAATAAATTGAACTGTTATGTATGCGGACAAACAGATCATCTAGCTAAGACATGTCCTAAGAAAATAAATAATAATGATAAAAGAAGTACTTTAGTAGAATGTACAAATGAAGATTTATTAGAAATTGATGAGTATATTTCAGACAAAGAATCAGTATATAGTATTATATCTATTGAAGATTATAATGATTATAGTAATTTAGAAGAAAAATCAGATTATGAAAATTTTATACAAGAATTCTCAGATTTAAAAAATCTTTCAGATTCAGATGAAGATTTAAATTTAGTAGAAACAGAATTAGAATGTAGACATAATTGGTTAAAAGAGACAGGTTCAGATAGTATACCATGTTACTTATGTAAATGGTATTCTAGTAAGAAATTAAGAGTTAAATGTAAAAATTGTTTTATGGAAGCATGTAAAAAATGCTTAATACAAAAAGAATTAATTGAATCAAAAGAAGATGAAATAATAGATTCAATTCAGATAGATTTATCAGAAATAAAAATATGAAGGAAAAGAATTGAAACTCTAGAAGATATGCAAAGATATATTTTACAAAAATTAGAAATGTTAGAATTAAATAAGAAAGGAAAAAATCCAGAAATAATTCCTGAACCAGAATTAGTTCAAGTTTTTTGTAATCCATAAAAATTAAAAAGTATTAAAGTAAGATGTTATGTTAGAATTGAAAATTATGAAATAATTTGTTTAGCATTAATAGATTCAGGATGTAGTCATTGTATTATAAATAAAAGAATAATACCAGAAAAATATATAATAAAAGCAAAAGAACCAATAGAAAGCCCAACAGATGGATGAGAATTTTTATAATTACCAAAACATTTTAAAACCAGCAAAAATTAGTTTTGAGACTAATTGTGGTAGAAGTACAGAATATAGTTTACCTAAAGATTCTGTATGGGTAAGAGATTTATCCTTAAACACAGATTTAATTTTAGGTTTAAGTTTTTTATTAAAAGATAATGGTAGTGTTATTATTAGTAAAGATTATATGTAATTACAAAAATTTACAATTTGTGCACCAACTTTTAATAAGAATATTCCATCAGAGTTTGCTGAGAAGCGTGGTGGGATTAAAGGAGATGAAAAAGAAAAAGAATGTGAGTGTAGTAAGGAAAGAGAATGTCAATTAATAGATACAGGAGAAGAAGAAATAGATTTTGTTAATTTAGAATTTTATTTTGAAAACATTAAAGAAGAAGAAGAAATTGTTTTAGATTTTGTAGAAATTGAAAAAATATATAATTTGTTAGTAACAGAACAAGATATAGAAAATATGATAAGTAGATTAGAAATATTAGAAATATTAGGAGAAAATATTTTAAAATATTGGGATAAAGATAAAGTCTTATGTGAATTAAAAATTAAAAATTTAGAATATATAATTAAAACTAAGAATATTGAAGCTACTAATCAAGATGATGAAGATTTTAAGATGCATATAAAAGATTTATTAAAATTAGGAGTTATTAGAAAATCAGATAGTCCCCATAGGTCAGCAGCCTTTATTGTAAGAAAACATTCAGAAATAATTAGAGGAAAAAGTAGAATGGTAATTAACTATAAAAAATAAAATGATAATACCATAGATGATGCTTATAATATTCTAGATAAGACAGTTTTAATAAATAGAATTCATGACTATAATATTTTTAGTAAGTTTGATTTAAAATCAGGATTTTGGCAAGTTAAGATGCACCCAGACTCTATCAAATGGACAGTCTTTACTTGCCCAGAAGGACATTTTGAATGGTTGGTTATGCCATTTGGAATAAAGAATGCACCTAGTATTTTTCAGAGAAAGATGGATAGTATTTTTAGTAAACATAATAAATTTATTATTGTTTATATAGATGATATTTTGGTTTTTAGCAAAAATAGACATGAACATAGAGGACATTTGCAAATTTTATTTTCAGAATTCATTAAACATAGTTTAATTATAAATAAGAAGAAAATGCATTTGTTTAAAGAATATATAGAATTTTTAGGAGTAAATATAGGCAAAGGAAAGGTAGAATTACAACCTCACATAGCTCAGAAAGCATTAGATTTTCCAGATAAGCTTGAAGATCTTAAACAGTTACAGAAATTTTTAGGATTAGTAAATTATACTAGACCTTTTATTAAAGATTTAGGAAAAATTGCAGGTCCTTTATATGGAAAGACTTCTCCAAAAGGCCAAAAATATTTTAATATAGAAGATATTAAATTAGTTCAAAAAATAAAAGAAAAATTAAAAAACTTACCTAAATTAGCTATGCCGTTAGATATATATTATTTAATCATAGAAACAGATGGAAGTATAACAAGATGGGGAGCAATATTAATTGCAAAACCTAATAAATATTCAAAAAAAAGATAGTGAAAAAATTGTGAGGTATAATAGTGGAAATTATAAAGAAAAAGGCAATGTAAGTAGCATAAACTTAGAATTACTTGCAGTCAATTATGCTTTAGATTCTTTTGAATTATTTATTATTTTTAAAAAAGAAATTACTTTAAGAATAGATTGTGAAGCGATAGTAAGCTTTGTTAACAAAATGAAATTAGAAAATAAAAGGAGTAACCGGAGAAGATGGCTAAATTTTATAGACAGAATCACTAATACTGGGGTAGTAATTAATTTTGAACATATTAAAGGTAGTGATAATCAGATAGCTGATATATTAAGTAGAATAATTGAGAATAAAGAGTATAATTAATTGTTTAAGGTTTTGCAGATGCAGAGGCCAAGAGCTCCAAGACCAGGATTGCTTATTGGCAGTTCATCATCTAATCAGACTAATTTACAACAGACCCATGATAAGATAAGATTTGGTAATGTAGAATTACTTTGTTTTTCCAATAGTAATATTAGTTTTAAAACATTACCTCATATTTCAGTAACTAAATCAGAAAAACGTATTTTAGATAATTTATGGATTTCTTATAATAAGAATCCTACAGATCAGAAGTATTTTTTAGCATGCTTAAATGCTTTATCATAATATTTTAGTCAAGACCATAAAAAGTCCAAGTGTTATGTTGTTTTACAAGGAAGACTTCCAGGAATTTACCATACCTGGTTAGAAGTTTCAGATTGCATTAGAAAATTTTCAAATCCATTATATAGAGGTTTTTATTCAATTTCAGAGGCATTAGAAGCATGTAGAAAACATATAGGAATAAATTATTTTGTTTCTCCTTTTTTAAAAAATGTTTCAGATCAGCCATTAGATTATTCTTCAAGATTTTGTGATCACTGTGAATGTATGGCAAAGAATTTTAAGATTTTAAATGAATCTAATCAGAAATTACAACAAGAAAAATTGTATTTACAAAAGAAGATTTCTGAATTAGAACAAGAGATTATTAATCTTAAAGTTTCAAGTCCAAATTTTCAGTCAGATCAAGGTACTATAGAGCCCAAAAAATCTATAGCTAGTCCAGATCAAACGGTGTCTGGTAAAGACTTATCAAACTCGTTTTTGGTTGTGGATTTACCAAAAATCCAACA
The DNA here is from genome assembly GCA_019395295.1 of Osmanthus fragrans. NCBI lineage: Eukaryota > Viridiplantae > Streptophyta > Magnoliopsida > Lamiales > Oleaceae > Osmanthus > Osmanthus fragrans. The sequence continues at coordinate 921,425 of JAEDXY010000050.1, forward strand.
GACTCAAGGGGCTGTTGATCCCCTTACTTTTCAATTTTTTCAGACTCAACAGGCTGAAAATCCTGTTACAAATATTGAAGAACAGACTTAGCAGACTGTAAATTCTGCTACCAGATTGATTAGTCCAGCAGATTTAAAGCAAAAAAGCCTAGTTAACTTATCAGATTCATTTCAAGAATCACAGGACCCAGATCAAATTACACAATCAGACATGCACAGATTAAAAGAAATGTTTGATAAAATAGAAGAATTGCAACAACAAGTTAAACAAAAGAATACAAAAAAGAAAAAGTTGCAAATAAAAAAGAAAAATAAAGGAAAAAAGAAGATTGATATCAAAGAAGACTCCAATAACTTAGAAGAAGATGATAATCCAGATAATCTTATGGATGGAGGAGATTCTTTAGACAGCATTGGCAGACACAATTTTGACACAAGATAATGGAGATAAAAAGTTTTTTGGAGCAAAGCGTAGTGGAAGACAGGATAAAAAAGAAAACACAGCTGTATGAAGACACTTGGCAAAATCTCAAGAAAAGTCCAAGAATTATTATTTGAAAAGATGTAACGAATCTTACTGTTTTATAAAGTAAAATAAGATATGCAGACTTTTTACTGTTTTCTTTATGACAAAAATCTTACTGTTTTATAAAGTAAGATTTGATAGATTAGCTTTTATTATTTTCTTTTGACTTTTTTGAAAAAGCAAAAGATTATTTGCTTTTGAAAAAACACGTTTTCTTACTTTTCTCTCCTATTTAAGGAGACCATTCTTTCATTTGTAACATAACAAATTCTCAATAGAAATATATACAAAGTTTTTCTCTCAAATGTTTTAAGTTTCTCTCTCTCCCGAAAGGAAAATTCTTAAATGTTCTTAGATATTATTATATCCCACAAAAATATTTTATATTTTTAAACTACCGACGGATCATTCTGGTAGGTATGTTTTAATGTTCTAAAGATATGGTACTAATAATCAATATTAGTACCAGATCTTTTATGAACAAATCTTGTTTATAATTTTTATGATTTTTGTAAATCTTTTGTAAAGATTTTATGTTTCATGCTGAGTATATGATAAGAGTATGTCTTAACTCCAAGTTTAAAGTTTAAAACTGTTTTTAAAATAAGTCCTGAGTGACCCTTCAAAGCGTAAAGGCCCAATGGAGAGGCTAGAGAAGCGCACAGAAAGGGAAAAATGATCACTGTTTTAAGAATTCTTGTTAAGGGAGTGCCAGTGGCGTCCTTGCAAGAAAGGAGTTAGGCCCAAGTTCATATATCTCAGATGACATATTTTAATCATTTCAAGGAAAAGTTTTGAAAAATTTTGAAAGTATTATATGAAATGCCTAATACAGCCGTGGGCATTCTTATAATATCAAAAGATTTCTCTTGCTATCTTTGAATGTGAATTTAAAAAAAAAAAAGGGATATAATATTATCAAAAGAAAATTAAGAAAAGTACTGAGTAAGACTTTTATATTTACAACCTCCTTATAACACTTTTTTCAGGACCCCCCCTCTCTTTGATACCAAAGAGAGGGGGGGGGGGGGGGGGTCCAGAAAAAAGGTTAATTTTTTCAAGGATTATGAAGCAGTAATAAAGAAAGTTGTAAATATAAAAGTCCTACTCAGTACTTTTCTTAATTTTCTTTTGATAATATAATATCCCTTTTTTTTTCTTTTTTTTTTTAAATTCACATTCAAAGATAGCAAAAGAAATCTTTTGATATTATAAGAATGCCCACGGCTGTATTAGACATTTCATATAATACTTTCAAAATTTTTCAAAAACTTTTCCTTGAAATGATTAAAATATGTCATCTGAGATATATGAATTTGGGTCTAACTCCATTCTTGCAAGGACGTCACTGGCACTCGCTTAACAAGAATTCTTAAAACAGTGATCATTTTCCCCTTTCTATGCGCTTCTCTAGCCTCTCCACTGGGCCTTTACGCTTTGAAGGGTCACTCAGGGCTTATTTTAAAAACAGTTTTAAACTTTAAACTTGGAGTTAAGACATGCTCTTATCATATACTCAACATGAAACATAAAATCTTTACAAAAGATTTACAAAAATCATAAAAATTATAAACAAGATTTGTTCATAAAAGATCTGGAACTAATATTGATTATTAGTACCATATCTTTAGAACATTAAAACATACCTACTAGAATGATCCGTCGGTAGTTTAAAAATATAAAATATTTTTGTGGGATATAATAATATCTAAGAACATTTAAGAATTTCCCTTTCGGGAGAGAGAGAAACTTAAAACATTTGAGAGAAAAACTTTGTATATATTTCTATTGAGAATTTGTTATGTTACAAATGAAAGAATGGTCTCCTTAAATAGGAGAGAAAAGTAAGAAAACGTGTTTTTTCAAAAGCAAATAATCTTTTGCTTTTTCAAAAAAGTCAAAAGAAAATAATAAAAGCTAATCTATCAAATCTTACTTTATAAAACAGTAAGATTTTTGTCATAAAGAAAACAGTAAAAAGTCTGCCTATCTTATCTTACTTTATAAAACAGTAAGATTCGTTACATATTTTCAAATAATAATTCTTGGACTTTTCTTGAGATTTTGCCAAGTGTCTTCATACAACTGTGTCTTCTTTTTTTATCCTGTCTTCCACTACGCTTTGCTCCAAAAAACTTTTTATCTCCATTATCTTGTGTCAAAATTGTGTCTGCCAATGCTGTCTAAAGAATCTCCTCCATCAGTAAGATTATCTGGATTATCGTCTTCTTCTGAGTTATTGGAGTCTTCTTTGATATCAATCTTCTTTTTTCCTTTATTTTTCTTTTTTATTTGCAACTTTTTCTTTTTTGTATTCTTTTGTTTAACTTGTTGTTCTAATTCTTCTATTTTATCAAACATTTCTTTTAATTTGTGCATGTCTGATTGTGTAATTTGATCTGGGTCCTGTGATTCTTGAAATGAATCTGATAAGTTAACTGGGCTTTTTTGCTTTAAGTCTACTGGACTAATCAATCTGGTAGCAGAATTTACAGTCTGCTGAGTATGTTCTTCAATCTTTGTAACAGGATTTTCAGCCTGTTGAGTCTGAAAAAATTGAAAAGTAAGGGGATCAACAGCCACTTGAGTCTGTTGGATTTTTGGTAAATCCACAACCAAAAACGGGTTTGATAAGTCTTTACCAGACACCGTTTGATCTGGACTAGCTATAGATTTTTTGGGCTCTATAGTACCTTGATCTGACTGAAAATTTGGACTTGAAACTTTAAGATTAATAATTTCTTGTTCTAATTCAGAAATCTTCTTTTGTAAATACAATTTTTCTTGTTGTAATTTCTGATTAGATTCATTTAAAATCTTAAAATTCTTTGCCATACATTTACAGTGATCACAAAATCTTGAAGAATAATATAATGGCTGATCTGAAACATTTTTTAAAGAAGGAGAAACAAAATAATTTATTCCTATATGTTTTCTACATGCTTCTAATGCCTCTGAAATTGAATAAAAACCTCTATATAATGGATTTGAAAAATTTCTAATGCAATCTGAAACTTCTAACCAGGTATGGTAAATTTCTGGAAGTCTTCCTTGTAAAACAACATAACACTTGGACTTTTTATGGTCTTGACTAAAATGTTATGATAAAGCATTTAAGCATGCTAAAAAATACTTCTGATCTGTAGGATTCTTATTATAAGAAATCCATAAATAATCTAAAATACATTTTTCTGATTTTGTTACTGAAATATGAGGTAATGTTTTAAAACTAATATTACTATTGGGAAAACAAAGTAATTCTACATTACCAAATCTTATCTTATCATGGGTCTGTTGTAAATTAGTCTGATTAGATGATGAACTGCCAATAAGCAATCCTGGTCTTGGACCTCTTGGCCTCTGCATCTGCAAAACCTTAAACAATTAATTATACTCTTTATTCTTAATTATTCTACTTAATAAGCTATTTGATTATCACTACTTTTAATATGTTCAAAATTAATTACTACCCCAGTATTAGTGATTCTGTCTATAAAATTTAGCCATCTTCTCCGGTTACTCCTTTTATTTTCTAATTTCATTTTGTTAACAAAGCTTACTATCGCTTCACAATCTGTTCTTAAAGTAATTTCTTTTTTAGAAATAATAAATAATTCAAAAGAATCTAAAGCATAATTGACTGCAAGTAATTCTAAGTCTATGCTACTTACATTGCCTTTTTCTTTATAATTTCCACTATTATACCTCACAATTTTTTCACTATCTTTTTCTGAATATTTATTAGGTTTTGCAATTAATATTGCTCCCCATCCTATTATACTTCCATCTGTTTCTATGATTAAATAATCTGTATCTAACGGCATAGTTAATTTAGGTAAGTTTTTTAATTTTTCTTTTATTTTTGGAACTAATTTAATATCTTCTATATTAAAATATTTTTGGCATTTTGGAGAAGGCTTTCCATATAAAGGACCTGCAATTTTTCCTAAATCTTTAATAAAAGGTCTAGCATAATTTACTAATCCTAAAAATTTCTGTAACTGTTTAAGATCTTCAAGCTTATCTGGAAAATCTAATGCTTTCTGAGCTATGTGAGGTTGTAATTCTACCTTTCCTTTGCCTATATTTACTCCTAAAAATTCTATATATTCTTTAAACAAATGCATTTTCTTCTTATTTATAATTAAACCATGTCTAATGAATTCTGAAAATAAAATTTGCAAATGTCCTCTATGTTCATGTCTATTTTTGCTAAAAACCAAAATATCATCTATATAAACAATAATAAATTTATTATGTTTACTAAAAATACTATCCATCTTTCTCTGAGAAATACTAAGTACATTCTTTATTCCAAATGACATAACCAACCATTCAAAATGTCCTTCTGGGCAAGTAAAGGCTGTCCATTTGATAGAGTCTGGGTGCATCTTAACTTGCCAAAATCCTGATTTTAAATCAAACTTATTAAAAATATTACAGTCTTGAATTCTATTTATTAAAACTGTCTTATTTGGAATATTATAAGCATCATCTATGGTATTATCATTTAATTTTTTATAGTTAATTACCATTCTACTTTTTCCTCTAATTATTTCTGAATATTTTTTTTACAATAAAGGCTGCTGACCTATGGGGACTATCTGATTTTCTAATAACTCCTAATTTTAATAAATCTTTTATATGCATCTTAAAATCTTCATCATCTTGATTAGTAGCTTCAATATTCTTAGTTTTAATTATATATTCTAAATTTTTAATTTTTAATTCACATAAGACTTTATCTTTATCCCAATATTTTAAAATATTTTCTCCTAATATTTCTAATCTACTTATCATATTTTCTATATCTTGTTCTGTTACTAACAAATTATATATTTTTTCAATTTCTACAAAATCTAAAACAATTTCTTCTTCTTCTTTAAAGTTTTCAAAATAAAATTCTAAATTAACAAAATCTATTTCTTCTTCTCCTGTATCTATTAATTGACATTCTCTTTCCTTACTACACTCACATTCTTTTTCTTTTTCATCTCCTTTAATCCCACCACGCTTCTCAGCAAACTCTGATGGAATATTCTTATTAAAAGTTGGTGCACAAATTGTAAATTTTTGTAATTACATATAATCTTTACTAATAATAACACTACCATTATCTTTTAATAAAAAACTTAAACCTAAAATTAAATCTGTGTTTAAGGATAAATCTCTTACCCATACAGAATCTTTAGGTAAACTATATTCTGTACTTCTACCACAATTAGTCTCAAAACTAATTTTTGCTGGTTTTAAAATGTTTTGGTAATTATAAAAATTCTCATCCATCTGTTGGGCTTTCTATTGGTTCTTTTGCTTTTATTATATATTTTTCTGGTATTATTCTTTTATTTATAATACAATGACTACATCCTGAATCTATTAATGCTAAACAAATTATTTCATAATTTTCAATTCTAACATAACATTTTACTTTAATACTTTTTAATTTTTATGGATTACAAAAAACTTGAACTAATTCTTGTTCAGGAATTATTTCTGGATTTTTTCCTTTCTTATTTAATTCTAACATTTCTAATTTTTGTAAAATATATCTTTGCATATCTTCTAGATTTTCAATTCTTTTCCTTCATATTTTTATTTCTGATAAATCTATCTGAATTGAATCTATTATTTCATCTTCTTTTGATTCAATTAATTCATTTTGTATTAAGCATTTTTTACATGCTTCCATAAAACAATTTTTACATTTAACTCTTAATTTCTTACTAGGATACCATTTACATAAGTAACATGGTATACTATCTGAACCTGTCTCTTTTAATCAATTATGTCTACATTCTAATTCTGTTTCTACTAAATTTAAATCTTCATCTGAATCTGAAATTTTTTTTAAATCTGAGAATTCTTGTATAAAATTTTCATAATCTGATTTTTCTTCTAAATTACTATAATCATTATAATATTCAATAGATATAATACTATATACTGATTCTTTGTCTGAAATATACTCATCAATTTCTAATAAATCTTCATTTGTACATTCTACTAAAGTACTTCTTTTATCATTATTATTTATTTTCTTAGGACATGTCTTAGCTAGATGATCTGTTTGTCCGCATACATAACAGTTCAATTTATTAGGATAATTTCTTTCTGGTTTAAATTTTCTAACATGTTTATTTTCATCTAAATATGGTTTTCTTCTATTAGATTTTCTCAAATAATATCTCTTTCTAATAGGTCTATTTTTATTTTTATAATATTTTCTTTTACTTTTTTCCCTAAACTTATTACCATAAGTTTGGTGTGTAAAAATATCTTTACAGAATTTATAATCTATCTTTTTTAACTGATTCTAAATCTGCAATTCTACACATTTGTCTTGTAACCAGTTCATAATAAATTGGGTTCTATTCCCTATACTCCATAAATTATCTGGTCTTTCTTTTCTATTTGGATTATCATTCCATCTTTTAGTTATTTCTAATCCTAATAATCCTGGTAATTTATGAAATAATTTTTGACCTAATTCTTGATTAAAAGTATTTCCTGAGATAGTTACTAAGTAATAATATTCATTTAAAAATTGTTTAACCTCTTTACCTTTAGTCCATCTATTTAGGTTAAGTTGTTCTAATTCTCTAATGGCTTTACCTTGAATTAGTAATTGTCCTGTATTAGGATATGCCCCTGTTATTAATTCATGGATCTTACTATCAAAATTATAAGGATTATTACCTAAAGCAACTAATGCTTCAAATTCTGTCTGTTTATCTTTCTTGAAAGCTTCCCATGTAGCTTTTACACTTTCTCCTAAAAATGTTTCTAAATATCTATACATTTCTAATGGTTCCATGTTATCTGCTAGTCTAATATAATGACCTATAATTGTATTCTTCCACACTTCTATAATATTATCCCACATTTGGGGATCATGTGCTATAATATTTAATATCTGCGATTTATGAAATGTCTGAAATTCTATTTTAGGTTCTAATGGCCTAACTTTTCCTCTAGCTATATATTCTCCTCTTTTATCATTATATTCTGTGTAAGGTATTCTTGGTGCATATCCTGCTGAATATGTATATGTTTCTGGTTCTGTTTCTACTTTCATTACCTCATCCATTAATTCTTTATAATTACTTATTTCTGAAATTTCTGTTTGATTATCTATTTCATCTATATTAGATCCTACTCTTATATTTTTATTATTATCATAATATAAATATTCTTTTTCACCTATTTGTTTTGTTAAAAACAAATAATCTTCTAATTTTAAAAGTTCTGTAGGAGATAATTCCATTTCTAATTCTTTAGGATAAATTATTCTATCTTCTATTTCAATTTCTACTGTATCAAGAAATGGTTCTGTTTCTTGTTTTTTTTCATTATTGTTATTGTTAGATTCCGTCTCAAAATTATCATTACTATTTATATGGCTATAATTGCCAAATCTTAAACTAGTCTTACCATACATATCTTTATATGTTATAGCTTCTTGAGGAGTTATAATAGGTTCTTGAGTTTCTAAGAATTTATCTAAATTCCATTCTAATCCTGCTAAAAGTTCTGAATCATAGGTCTTTGGCATAATCATTTTTATTCCTTTGCTACTCATTAAATTTACTACTTTGTCTATATAACTTTATATTTTATTTGGGAACTATTACTACATCTTCCTAAAAATCCTATACTTATTAATAGATTTTCTCCTGAATTTACATCTTCATATCCATGTGTCTGAATTCCTATTTTAATTTTTTCTGAAAAATCTTTTATTGTACATAGCATATCTGGATTACAATATATAATTCCATTATTACTATTCATATCTACTTCTGTACTAGCTATCATACCTTTTTCTATATTTTGAATTCTTTCATCGTAAATAGTTAATAAGACTTTAATACCTAAATTTTTTCTCATTAGCCTTTTTATTCCTATTACTATTAATCCTAAATGCATAAGTTTAAAATTCTTTTTCTTTAAATCTTTTTTAGATTCTTTTGATATTAAACATAATTTTTTAACTTGACCATCTAAACATTGAATTGAAACTTCTCTACTATGTCTAAAAAATTGAGTTTTTGATTCAAAAATACCTCTATTATATAGATTTTCTGGATTAAGTAACTGTAAACCATGAGTTTGAAATCTGTTGTAGTCTTGCTCAGGGTCTATAATTTCTTCTATATTCTGGTTATACTGAGACTGTCTATGTAAAATTCTTTCTATTATATTTGTATTTATACTAGAGGTACTATGTCTACCTCTATCAAAAGGTTCTGAAGACGGTCCTTCTTCTCTAATAATTCTTGATCTACCAATAAAACTATTCATATTTTATAAAATATCGTAGATAATTTTCTAGTTATTTTTTCTTTTCCTGTGTTTTTTAAACTTAAATTATCTAATTTATTTATAACGTTTTCTAAACTTTCTGGATCTTGGACAGTTTTATTTCCTACTATATTATTTAATTTCTTATTTATATTTTCAATTACCTCTGTAGTTCTAAGATCTGGAAATTTTCCTATATCTACTAATTTAGTTATTTTATTTAAAATATCTGAATTTTGACCTTTAATATAATCTAAAATTTCCCAAATCTTAAGTATATCTCTTTCAATATTTATAATTCTTTTTCCTAGAGAATTTATTTCTCCAACTAATTTATTAGTTTCTTTTGTTAATAAATCCAGTCTTATTAATCTGAATAATAATAAAAAGAATCTAGAGAATAATTCGTATTATCTGATAAGTAATCTATATAATCTAATTCAATAAATATTTCTAAATCTAAACTGAGCTTATAATTGAAATACTCTATGTAATATTCTTCTCTAAATTCTGAAATTAAAGATCTATATAGAATCTGTTCTTTTACTTCTGAAGGTAAATTTTTAGTTACTTGTAAGATAGCAAACAAATAATCTATAGGTTTTTCTCTTTCTTCTATAACAAATTCTATTCCGTATTCTAAAACTTCTTCTATTTCTTTACATTCCAATATTGCTTTTATTAAATTCTTTCATTTTGAACATTATATGTAACGACCCGAAAATTTTATAGAATAAACTCAATCTCTCGATTTGCTATATATATAAAGAAATCAACGGACTAAAGTAATATATGTGTGAGTTCAAATTTATTTGGGTTAAATATTTAGTTTTCAATAGAGTTAGAATTAGTATGCAAATATTGGGCTCATTATGTAGCTCATATTAAAGAATGCACATTGGACTCGAGAAATGATTATTTTGAATATTATGCCCATATTATTGAGGTTGAAAGATGTTACCTAAATTTGTAATTAATTGAGTTAATATGGATTTAAGAATCTTCCCAGCACGTGTGCTTCTTAAGGTGAAATGGAAAATTATTTTTTTATTGGTATGATTAACTTTTGGATGTCATTGCATTGAAAAGATCAAATAACTTAAAAAAATGGTTTGAATGATATATTATATAATATATCATTTATTTTATGAAATGCTAATTGAACTACGAGTCTTAATGAAATTAAATGTGAAATTTTCTTCGTGTTTTTTCAATTGTTTGCACCGAAATGATCGTATGAAATTTTATAAATTTATGTTTAAAAAATCATAATATTATTTTGGACGCACGTATTCTACTAAATTTAAATCACTCATTCCTTCAAATTTCAACATTTCAGGTTACACCGGTCAACGTGAATGGTGGCTAAGCTGTGTGCGGGTTGCCCAAGTAATTTTTTTTTTAGGAAAACATTTAACAATAAATTTTGTTAAGATATTTTGTGGTTTTTATTTCTATTAAATGTTCTAAATTTCGTAACTCCTTGTTTATTTAATTCAGTATATGAAAATTCAGATAAATTAAGAGTTTAAATTTTCAATTAATTTTTCCGCTTCAAGTATGATTATGAAATGATATCGTCAACACCTCAAAATTTAAATCAATAAAATTTGGGACGTTTTAGTATGATATCAGAGCTTAGTTTTACTTTTCTGTAGAAGAAAAAAATTTATAATAGGACACTTTTCAATGCATGAACATTTCCTTCAGCTGCCTAGTTACTGTAGAATGACCATTGTGAATGGATGTAGGTATAAGAAATTTCATTTTAAGTAAACTTTATTTCTTCCATATTGTGTTTACAGTTAATTTTTTTGGGTATATTGTTCACGTGAACAGTGCTAGGTACTGTTCATGTGAACAATACCGCACTGTTAAAAAAAGAAAAAAAAAAGAAGAGTTTAATCACTATCATCCATACGTATAAATCAAAGTACAAAGTTTCAACAAATTTTTGTATTCACGTATGGCAAGCCCATTAGCAAGAAATGAAAATTTTGATAAACTTATTAAGAAACAAGGATTATAACAAGGTTCTTGGGGGCATAGCATTCACCAATCAACCGTCATTCGACGGACTAAAGGTACTACGTAATAAATTTCATTTAAATTTAATTTTGAGCATGAGATATACATCCTTATTTTTAATTCGAGATATGTTCGAAATAAAATGAAATGTTATATTCTAGTATAGATTGTGAACATGGTGTTAAATATATTTGCTTCCATTTATGAATTATTTTCTGGCATACTTTTAATCAACTTTCGATAGAAGTATAATAATTTATATTATCTTTATAACGAGTCATGCAAGCATAAAAGACAATGTGTTATCACTAACAAAATACTAAGCATAATTGGACTGGACTTGTATGTGACACACATGGCTAGAACTAGAGAAACCACTAGGAAGACAAGACTTGTAGGATTTTTCTAAACCATAGGGCAACAGTTATACAAGCCTACAAGAATTATGAGGCAGATCCGACTCACACACTTATTGAACATGTGGAGGAAGTCTTCGCTAGATGGACTACAACAAAGGGTGTAGGACATGAGATTACACCCCTTCAAGACGTTAACAACTTTATCCATACGCTGCCTCCTCAGTGGGAAGACATGGGCGTTGTGATTAGAGACGGAATACTAAAGGGCCCTCCAGAACACCCAGAAGGGATCGAGTTCGAGCTATATTGTAAAACTTTTTTAGATAAGTGGATTTCTACTCTCAAGCCCGAGCCGAACCAGATGAGGACCTAGAGGAAGATCCAGAAGAGGAGCAGAATTATGAATCTGATTCGGAGCAAGAGAATGAGCTGGAGTATGTACTAGGATCGGATCCAGAACCAGAACAAGAGCATGAGCCAGGGTTCGAACTAGACCCAGAGCTAGAGGTTGACCAAGAATTTGAACCCGAGTCATGTATATCTTTGGATGATGAAGCCCCTCCGTCTAAGCTTCGTAAGATTCAAAATGGTTGGGCAAGCGAAGATGAAGACTAGCAACCCAGGGATAGTTTAGTTTAAATAAATGAGTTCCTCAAAAAAAATTTAGTCAGTATTTGAAGTAATTCGTAGGTTTTTCTTCCTCGTCTATGATTTAATCTTTTCAATTGTCCCTCATGTATCTATGATTTAAATTTTTCATGAAATTGAGTTTTTTTGCTTGAATATATTGAACTGTTGTTGACTGTTTCTAAAAAGGAAATTTATTTGGTTAATTTAAGGGAAATGACACATCAATCAACACAATTGATATGTTTAGGTATTTGTTGAGAGCTGTGCAAGATCTTCGTAGGCAGCAAACATAGGCGCCTCCTCAGAATGCACATACTAACTTCAACACCACGAATTCAATCGTGGAACAGTTTCGTCGTTACAAGCTCCCTAGCCTTAATGGGATGACCGGCCCTTTGACAGCCAAGGAATAGATAAGGAGTTTGGAAAGGATCTTCAAGCATCTCTCCTGCACTGATGCCCAAAAGGTTTTATGTACATAATTCATGCTAGTTGATGCAGTGGGCCATTGGTGGGAGTCTGTTTCACGCACTAGAACTGAGGCACAACAATGCAACCTTACTTGGGGCACATTTCAATGAGGAGGTGATGGGAAAATATTTTCCACAAGCCTTGAGAGATCGTAAGGAAGCAGAATTTCTGCAACTTAAATAGGGAAAGATGACATTAATCGATTATGAAAGGAAGTTCGAACAATTTATAATTAAAAATGAGTATAAAAAAAATGAATTTAAAAAAAATAAAGCTCAAACAGATTCGATTCGTCTAAGTCTAACCTAGCTTGCGGTTCGAATATCTGTCAACTTTTTTCACAATCCTTCCTCAATCCTCTCCGAGTATTAAAGTTTGCTAAGCAAAAAGTTGAGCAAGAATAACTTTTGTATTTGAAATTACTATTTTTCACAAAAAGTATTTTAGCTTGCTAAAATTAAATCCACGTTTGATCTTCATTTTCTAATATTTACTTTTCTTATATTTATTTTTAATCATATATTTTGTAGGCAATTTTACAACCATATATTTCATTAAATTTGTTCAAAATCTATTAAAAATCTAATTTTTAATTAAATACTATTTCTTGAATTGGCTTCTAATTTGTAAGAGTTTTGCTTTATGTACATTGTTTTTGACATTATACTCACATACAAGGGGATGTAAAGTCAAAAATGATGACTGAATGTGATAAATAATGATCATATTTTTCATTTTTACGGATGAATAATGTGAAACAAACGAGTCCTAATTTAGGAAATAACTACACAAATAGAATACGACCGTCTGTCCATTTTTGCCTTTTCTAAGATAATATATTTTTTTTAATCCTACTCAGCACAAATAATTTTTTAATCAACACAATCCTTTACATGTAAACTTAATTTACTTTTAGCATTGAACTAACACAACTAATATTTTAATTTGGAGGATTGTTGATTTGAAATCAAAATCTTTGTCTACTACGAATATCTTCAAACTTTAAGTTATTTCTTTGCAAAATTAATAAATTTATTTTGCACAATAATCCCTTTTATTTGGAGAATTTATTACTATTTTTTTCCTAAAAAGTTTAAATATCTACTTGTTATCTTCTATAACAATCGTGTGGTATAACTAGAGGTGTCAAGATGAGCGAGCCAACCAGACCCGTGAAAATCGGCCCGGATCGACCCGGAACTACGGGCTGACCCATGACCCGAGCGGACCGTTCACGGGTCAAGGAGGTGTGACCCGCGAGTTTCGCGGGTTGCACCTTCACAGGCCGCGGTTAACCCGCTGGCCCGTGAAAAAAAAATTAAAATATAAATAAATATATAATTTTTGAACAACTAAATTATAGTTAAGTAGGTGCCAACCTAGTTGAGATATACTTATACTATAAATATTTGATAATAGTAATTAGTAATGCATTTAGTTATTTGTTTAAGTTAAATTTAACTTTGCAAAGTTATAAATAATTCAGGTAACATTAAATTTGAATTCTATGTAAACATTTCTTGATATAAATATGAATTTATCATTTTGTTCAATTTTTAGTTTACATTTAACAAAAAAAAATATTTTTTGCTATAAATAACTATATTTTTATAGTTTTATTTATATAATCATGCGGGTCAAATCGGAACAAACCGCGACCCGTGACCCGTATGGGCTTGACCCGTATGGGTCAACGGACGGGCTGAGTTGTAGTCCAAAATTTGTGGACTGACCCAGAACTGACCCGGAACCCGTAGCGAGCGGGCTTTTTTTTCAAGCGGGCCATTACCGGACTCATATGTTGGAGGGCCGACCTGGCCAAGACCACCCGAATTGACACCTCTAGGTATAACAAACCTAAAGAATAATACGATGGAATAAAGAACCTTTTTTTCCTTAATTTTTTGGATTCTAATTTTATATTTAATTTTTGCAAATAAAAACTAGTTTGGTAAAGTCGTGATTCCATCAATTGGATGTTAATGATCGATAGTTGTTTTTGCATGAACACCTTTAAGTACATGTTTTTACATAATACTAAACAAAGCTGGTAGCTGCCATTTATATTTACCATTATATATATATATATATATATATATATATATATATCCCACTCTATATCTATGCCTATTAATTTATTTATTTAAAAAAAAACTATTTTCATCTACTTTACATTCCAATATTGCTTTTATTAAATTCTTTCATTTTGAACATTATATGTAACGACCCGAAAATTTTATAGAATAAACTCAATTTTTCGATCTGCTATATATATAAAGAAATCAGAGGACTAAAGTAATATATGTGTGAGTTCAAATTTATTTGGGTTAAATATTTAGTTTTCAACAGAGTTAGAATTAGTATGCAAATATTGGGCTCATTATGTAGCTCATATTAAAGAATGCACATTGGACTCGAGAAATGATTATTTCGAATAAGTTATGCCCATATTATTGAGGTTGAAAGATGTTACCTAAATTTGTAATTAATTGAGTTAATATGGATTTAAAAATCTTCCCAGCACGTGTGCTTTTTAAGGTGAAATGGAAAATTATTTTTTTATTGGTATGATTAACTTTTGGATGTCATTGCATTGAAAAGATCAAATAACTTAAAAAAATGGTTTGAATGATATATTATATAATATATCATTCATTTCATGAAATGCTAATTGACCTACGACTTTTAATGAAATGAAGTGTGAAATTTTCTTCGTGTTTTCTCAATTGTTTGCACCGAAATGATCGTATGAAATTTTATAAATTTATGTTTAAAAAATCATTATATTATTTTGGACGCACGTATTCGACTAAATTTAAATCACTCATTCCTTCAAATTTCAACATTTCAGGTTAGACTGGTCAACGTGGATGGTGGCTAAGCTGTGTGCGGGTTGCCCAAATAATTTTTTTTTAAGAAAACATTTAACAATAAATTTTGTTAAGATATTTTGTGGTTTTTATTTCTATTAAATGTTCTAAATTTCGTGACTCCTTGTTTATTTAATTCAGTATATGAAAATTCAGATAAATTAAGAGTTTAAATTTTCAATTAATTTTTCCGCTTCAAGTATGATTATGAAATGATATCGTTAACACCTCAAAATTTAAATCAATAAAATTTGGGACGTTATAGTATGGTATCAGAGCTTAGTTTTACTTTTCTGTCGAAGAAAAATAATTATAATAGGACACTTTTCAATGCATGAACATTTCCTTCAGCTGCCTAGTTACTGTAGAATGACCACTGTGAATGGATGTAGGTATAAGAAATTTCATTTTAAGTAAACTTTATTTCTTCCATATTGTGTTTACAGTTAATTTTTTTTGGGTATACTGTTCACGTGAACAGTGCTCGGAACTGTTCATGTGAACAATACCGCACTGTTAAAAAAGAAAAAAAAAAAAAAAAGAAGAAGAATAGTTTAATCACTATCATCCATACGTATAAATCAAAGTACAAAGTTTCAACAAATTTTTGTATTCACGTATGGCAAGCCCATTAGCAAGAAATGAAAATTTTGATAAACTTATTTAGAAACAAGGATTATAACAAGGTTCTTGGGGGCATAGCATTCACCAATCAACCGTCATTTGACGGACTGAAGGTATTACGTAATCAATTTCATTTAAATTTAATTTTGAGCATGAGATATACGTCCTTATTTTTAATTCGAGAAATGTTCGAAATAAAATGAAATGTTATATTCTAGTATAGATTGTGAACATGGTGTTAAATATATTTGCTTCTATTTATGAATTATTTTCTGGCATACTTTTAATCAACTTTCGATAGAAGTATAATAATTTATATTATCTTTATAACGAGTCATGCAAGCATAAAAGACAAATGTGTTATCACTAACAAAATACTAAGCATAATTGGAATGGACTTGTATGTGACAGACATGGTTAGAACTAGAGAAACCACTAGGAAGACAAGACTTGTAGGAATTTTCTAAACCATAGGGCAACAGTTATACAAGCCTACAAGAATTATGAGGCAGATCCGACTCACACAGTTATTGAACATGTGGAGGAAGTCTTCGCTAGATGGACTACAACAAAGGGTGTAGGACATGAGATTACACCCCTTCAAGATGTTAACAACTTTATCCATACGTTGCCTCCTCAGTGGGAAGACATGGGCGTTGTGATTAGAGACGGAGTACTAGAGGACCCTCCAGAACACCCAGAAGGGATCGAGTTCGAGCTATATTGTAAAACTTTTTTAGATAAGTGGATTTCTACTCTCAAGCCCGAGCCGAACCAGATAAGGACCTAGAGGAAGACCCAGAAGAGGAGCAGAATTATGAATCTGATTCGGAGCTAGAGAATGAGCCGGAGTATGTACTAGGATCGGATCCAGAACCAAAACAAGAGCATGAGCCAGGGTTCGAACTAGACCCAGAGCTAGAGGTTGACCAAGAATTTGAACCTGAGTCATGTATATCTTTGGATGATGAAGCCCCTCCGTCTAAGCTTCGTAAGATTCAAAATGGTGGGGCAAGCGAAGATGAAGACTAGCAACCCAGGAATAGCTTAGTTTAAATAAATAATTTCCTCAAAAAAAATTTAGTCAGTATTTGAAGTAATCCGTAGGTTTTTCTTCCTTGTCTATGATTTAAACTTTTCAGTTGTCCCTCATGTATCTATGATTTAAATTTTTTTATGAAATTGAGTTTTTCTTCTTGAATATATTGAACTGTTGTTGACTGTTTCTAAAAAGGAAATTTATTTGGTTAATTTAAAGGAAATGACACGTCAATCAACACAATTGATATGTTTAGGGATTTGTTGAGAGTTGTGCAAGATCATCGTAGGCAGCAAACATAGGCGCCTCCTCAAAATGCACATACTAACTTCAACACCACGAACTCAATCGTGGAACAGTTTCGTCGTTACAAGCTCCCTAGCCTTAATGGGATGATCGACCCTTTGGCAGCCAAGGAATAGATAAGGAGTTTGGAACGGATCTTCAAGTATCTCTGCTGCACTGATGCCCAAAAGCTTTTATGTACATAATTCATGCTAGTTGATGCAGTGGGCCATTGGTGGGAGTCCGTTTCACGCACTAGAACTGAGGCACAACAATGCAACCTTACTTGGGCACATTTCAATGAGGAGGTGATGGGAAAATATTTTCCACAAGCCTTGAGAGATCGTAAGGAAGCGGAATTTCTGCAACTTAAATAGGGAAAGATGACATTAATCGATTATGAAAGGAAGTTTGAACAATTTTTTAGGTTTGCGATATATTTAATAGATATAGAGCAAAAGAAAGATAGAAGGCTTGAACTAGGACTTCACCCAAGAATTGGAGGAATCAAGGCATCTCATGAATTCACCACGTATAGTCAGGTTCTACAATGAGCTTATGCAATTTCAAATCGACTAGAAATTGATAAGACAATTCAAGAAAGTATTGAACTTTCAGGAAAGAGGAAATGGAATGGGTTGAACGAAGGTAAAGGAAATGAACAAAACAAGAGAGCTAGCTTTGAAGGGTGGTCGGGGTCAAGCAAACCAAATAACGTTCTTACTCTTTGTCCTAAGTGCAATAAGACTCATAGAGGCGAGTGTTGGTATGGGAAGAATGTGTGCTATCGATGTGGAAAACATGTTCATATTTCTACCAATTGTCATGAACCCCCACCAACATAGGACAACGAACAAAGCAAAAAGGGAGCAGTCGGAGTAGTTGCCCTAACCCAACAGGAGGCAACTGAGGATTAAGACATGATGGCAAGTATTCTATCAATATTTGAACTACTTGCTTATGTTCTTACATACGTGAGAGCCGTTCATTCCTTATTTATACTATTACTAAATCTCGTATTGTTTACGAAACAGTCGTTAATGTTCTAGAAGTTACGGCACTATTAGACAATACGCTTAATACCAATCGATGACTAAGATAGTCAAAATGAATGGAAAAGAATTTATAGCTAACATATAGCTTTTAGAGATGAATGTTCTTATGCCATCTTAGGAATAGAATGGTTGGAAAACATTTATGCGATAATACGATGCTTGGAAAAGAAGTTAAATTTTCAGAAATCTGGGAAAATGAGCTTAAGACTAATATCCAAAACTCTTTGATTAGTTAAGGTAATTTTCAAGGACGAAAATATCTTAAGGAGAAGAGATAGTAACGCCCCGAAAATTTTATAGAATAAACTCATTTTTTCTATCTACTATATATATATATATATATAAGAAATCAACGGACTAAAATAATATGTGTTAGTTCAAATTTATTTGGGTTAAATATTTAGTTTTCAATAGAGCTAGAATTAGCATGCAAATGTTGGGCTCATTATGTAGCTCATATTAAAGAATGCACATTGGACTCGAGAAATGATTATTTCGAATAAGTTATGCCCATATTATTTAGGTTGAAAGATGTTACCTAAATTTGTAATTAATTGAGCTAATATGGATTAAAAAATCTCCCCAGCATGTGTGCTTTTTAAGGTGAAATGGAAAATTATTTTTTATTGGTGTGATTGACTTTTGGATGTGATTGCATTGAAAAGATCAAATAGCTTTTAAAAAAAAAAAGAGAAAATTGCACTAGATGTCATTTTTTGGATTTGCATTTACAAAAATGTCATTTTTTTTAAGTCTTTCCAGGATTGTCATTTTTGTACATTTTTACCTCTATTAGATAATTTAAATACCTTAGATGTCCTTTAATAAATACGATTTGACTGGATAAAATATTATACAATAAATAGTGTAAAATGTCAGGAATGTTATAAAAGAGAGAAAAGTAGAAGAGATGGTTAAGTCAATAGATTTGTGTGTGTTTTATTAATGAACAAAGCCCTATATTTATAGGTAAGAATTAGGGATACAATGGTAATAGTTTCTAGGGCTGTAGGGTTATAATTGTCATTCACTACAAACCCTAATAAACTTTCCTTTTACAACACTTCCCCTTGAATGACACATTACAAAATATCTGCCTTGTTAAAACCTTGTTTGATAAAAAAACCCAATGGGACAAAAAAAAAAAAAATCAAACGAAGAAAAAAGAGTACAGTTATTTTGGAGTATTAAAAATAAATGCTGCCTCATTAAAACCTTGCTAGAAAAATCCAATGGGATAAAACCTAAGCGAAGGAAAAAGAGTACAGCTATTCCCCCTGATGTTAATCACTGCAAATCTTTGAGTCGATGCATTCCAATCCCATGGACTAATTTCTTGAATGTAGATGTTGGCAGTGCTTTTGTGAATAAGTCGGTCACTTAGTCACTTGATCGAATTTGTTGAACGTCGATGTCGTCATTCTTCTGAAACTCATATACTTCGTCCTATCATCATTGATATAGGTTTTGCAATACAAACTGCATTGTCTTCATACAAATTTGTTGGACTATCTTTTGTTGAAGTTAATCCGCATGATGCTTGGATATGATGAGTCATGTTCCTCAACTATACACATTCTTGCATTGCTTCATGGATTACAATAATTTCGGAATGATTTGAAGATGTTGCTGTCCAGGATTGCTTCACAGATCTCCATGATATAGTTGTTCCTCCACGTGTAAACACATATCCTATTTGTGATTTAACTTTATGTGGGTCTGATAACCTGCATCTGCATATCCCACTAAAGTTGATCCCGACTTTTGGGAGTAAAATAATTACAAATCAATCGTACCCTTTAGGTAACGAAAAATGTGTTTAACACCACTCCAATGTCTTTGACTTGGTGTAGAGCTATATCTTGCAAGGAGATTTATAGAAAAAGCTATGTCGGATTGAGTGCAATTTGCAAGATATGTTAATGCTCCAATTGCACTAAGATATGGTACTTCGGGACCAAGAATCTTTTCTCCATCTTCAAGTGGACGAAATGGATCTTTTTTCACATCAAGTGATCGAACAACCATAGGTGATGCCAATGAATGTGCATTATCCATATAAAATCGTTTTAGAACTTTTTCTGTATATATAGATTGATGAACAAATAATCCTTCTGGGAAATGTTCAATCTGCAACCCGAGACAAAAATTTAATTTTTCCCAAATCCTTCATATCAAATTCATTTTTAAAATAATTAACAATTTTGTTAAACTCTTCAGGAGTTCCAATTAAGTTTACATCATCAACATAAACTGTCACAATTGCAAATCCAATGTTTGTTTTCTTTATGAAAATACATGGGCAGATATCGTTATTTCTATAGCATTCTTTCAACAAATATTCGCTAAGGTGACTCTATCGCATGCTTCCGGATTGTTTCAATCCATATAATGATCTTTGCAATTTAATTGAGAACATGGTTCTCGGGCATGCATCATTTGAGTTATGCTTTAGGCATATTAAATATTTTCAAAGATAACATTAATAGTCATGACATATGAGTTGACTATCACATATTTCTAATTTCATGTATCGTCAAGATATAGACTCGTGATTTCATTCACGACGATCTTTGAGAAAATCACTTTGTTGTGAGTCATACATTATACATCACGACTTTATTTTTCTCATTTTCTTTTTGCATAAATATATATCTTTAGATTATTGGACTACAGGTCCAAAAACATCATGTTTCTCTAGTAAAATTAATTTATGATTGCGTCCATTTTATTTGGCCGAACATTACTTCGATCGATATATTTTGACGCATTTATTTTCATTCATCGCGATTCATATATGATGCAGCACATCATGTACAAAATTGTTGTCGACAACTTTTCGTTTTTCGATTCTATTTCTTACTCTATAACGACATAACTTATTGAGATATCTCAAATTTCAATATATCAGGTACCTGAACCTCTTCAGGGGTTTTATAATTTGTTATGTCTAAATACTCATTAAGAGTATATGCCTCCTTAATGAAACCATCTTTGCTAATTGCTCCATATTTGTTCAAAGATTTTTGTATTAGAATCAAACACATCACGCTTCAGGTGTGCCATAGATATATCAAATATAATGATATCAAATTGTCCTCTTAGGATATCAATTCGTATAGGAGCACTTTGATCAGTAAATGCATCTAAATAAATTATCTTTCGAACTTCTGGTTCGAGTGATCTTTTGCGAGAATTTAGATAATGATGCATTTGTATATTATTTTCAACTTCTTAATTCCTCCCCCTAATGCTAAGAGAATTGTTCAATCAATTTGAAAATAATTTTTTTTTTCAGCATTATAAAATATCACCTATTTGGGATAAGGGTTCAAACTATGTATTTATTCTCAACATTCTTTATTTTTCATCTCAGTGCATTGTGGGGGGTTGATTTTGCATATACTGCACTATCAAAATAATTAGATGAAAAATTAGGTTCTGACCATAAGTCAATTGTAATAGGGAGAACTATGATGTTGACAATGATGCGTAATAGAATTACCCAAACAAAAAGGGAAAAACACTTTGTTCTCAATTAAATTAATTGGAGGCATTTAACAAACAATAGTGTTAAATCACTTATCGACACATATTCAAATATTGAGATTTATGCCCACTAGCATTAATAAGACACAATCTTGATTATATAATTTGAAAATTATGCTCATAACTTGAGCAATAAATTCGCAAACTTCAGGTTACGAACACCATGCAATCATCTAGTATTTGTATCAAATCTATTAGATACAAATAATATTTAGATGGTCAACGTGGTGGGTGACGGGGCCCCATATATCACCCTAATTAATTTTTAAAAATATAGTGAATTGAATCCTATTTTAGCTAGTGGCATTTAATGATCAATTGTCGATAAAGAGAACAAGTGATATATATGAATTCATTGGATTGAAGAATCTTCTGGTTCTTCATTGAATATCCATCACTACAAAAAATAAGTGATTTAGCGGCAAACAAAATATTGTCGCAAAAATTGAGATTTTGTTGCAAAAGTAATTTAGCAACAAGAAATTGTTTGTTGCAGACGTTGTCGCGCTATTTGAGTCACAAAATGTATTTTGCGACAATTTTCATTCGTTCATCGCATTAATAAATTCGCAACATTATTTGTTTGACGCGGAAAATAAGAAATAGCAACAAAATATTTGTCGTCATAATGTCGTCGCAACTCATATTTGTCGTGAAAAATTAAAAGGGCGACAAAATCACTATACCAAAATTTACCTTTTGCAACGTGCAAAGTATGTTGCCTATTACATTTTGCGACTTTCGCGTGTATGTTGTGGGATGCGATGTTGCCGTAGATCTTGGGATACGGCAACATTCGACGAGTGTTGCGAAAAGAGCTTTTGCAACGTTGGGCGAGTGTTGCAAAAAACTTTTTCGGCACATTCAGTGGTTGCAAAAAACTTTTTCGCAATAGCCGCTGAATGTTGCGAAAACCCTCAACGTTGCAAAAGCCCTTTTCGCAACACTCACCGAACGTTGCAAAAGCCCTTTTACGTTTTTTTATTAATTCAACATTTTTTTCTATTTTTACAAATTGACCTAGCAAAATTAAAGATTTACAAAAAGATTTTGGACTGTGAAAAAATAATAATTTCATTACAAATTTGAATCCATACATTTAAAATATAGAACAAACTACTCAAATAAGAACAAACTTTCTCCTACTCTTCTTAGAAAAAAAAAATTACTTATATAAAAGGAATTAAGCTAAATGAAGACACTCCTCTGTCCTATCTCGAGTTCCATCACAATCAGTCACCCCACTGACTAACATTGGTCACAGATACACCTTTGCTCACAAGAGTATCTGCAATCCAACCCCCCAGATTTGCAGAAAAGGCCATTGTAAGCCACGGAGAGACAGCAAAAAGTCCCGATTCAGTGAGATTGAGTTTCAACACCTGCAGCAAATCAGTAACCCAAAATTTTCATTCAATCAATCCTAAAATTTTGAATATGTACTTTACAAAATAAGTCACTATAGTTGTATAGTATTGTTATCTATGTCTAAAATACCCGTTTACTCTCCCACAACTTCCCAGTTTTCCCAATTGCAAGAATGAGATCAAGCTATTTCTGCTGCTGCTCCCACACAGAACTCAACAGGAATAGATATCACATTAACAACAAATATTAGCAATTGAACCATACAATTCTGAAAAACAAATTAGCAATTTGAGCCCACAATTTTTCAAGTATATTCTACTTCTATATAATATAGCAACGCAAACTAAAGATTGCTCGAGTAACAATGCTGAAATTATATCTGAGAAATTTCTGAACGTGTTCCCCAATAA
This sequence comes from Osmanthus fragrans, assembly GCA_019395295.1. Classification (NCBI taxonomy): domain Eukaryota; kingdom Viridiplantae; phylum Streptophyta; class Magnoliopsida; order Lamiales; family Oleaceae; genus Osmanthus; species Osmanthus fragrans. The sequence continues at coordinate 944,943 of JAEDXY010000050.1, forward strand.
TTTTGATATAATGCCTCACTGGAAAAGGTTTTTCATTGAAAATGCACTCTAAAAATGTAGAAACTAGGAATGACCCAGCAGCAGAAAAATGTAGACACTAAAATAGTTACGGGAACAAAAAAAGAGAGAGTAATAAAGCAAACAATTTTTTTAATGTTCGATAAATTTTAAATGTACCTGCGGAAATGGTTTGAGAAGTTCTCCAAAATTCCTGCACACATGAGAATTCCATTACAAGTTCAATCTTTTGCAGGTGACAGAAACAGGAAACATGTTCAAGATGTAACACAAATTCTCACCTGTTCAAAATACAGAACCTTTGAACCATCTACCATCATTGCTGCCTTGAGAAAAAGATAAAATAAGAACATAAATTCAACAAGATCTAAACCAAAATGATTAAGAATGAGATGGGACCCTCAACACATTTGGTTCACATTCACAAAGAATTTGTCCATTAGACAAGCAACATTTCAAAAGAAGTCATGCTGCACTTAGCGGCACGAATCTGAAGCCTCATAATTGCAACAGGAAATTATGAGGTCCAACATAAATTGATTTTTCAAAAATTAAAAGGGTCCATAATTCCATGCTGCCATACATTGCATCAATAAATTTCAAATCATCGAGCTTTAAAATGAACAGAAATACAAATTTCACTATTAGAAGGAAAATAATAACCATTTATTTGAAAATTAACAAAAAAGTAAGATATGGGCTCATCAATGAATTAGTTAATTGTCGATGTTGTGGTTGCTCTTACTATTATTACTACTACTACTACTAAATGAATTTTGCATTAACCACCACTTCACATAATTTTCCACCAATTTTGATCCAGTGTAAGGAAAAGTTTTGAGACGAGATTTCATTTTCTCAACAAATAGAATAATTTATAACATAAGATAAGATGCAACCTTTGAGGTTCATATAAGAGCATATATTTCTACTTGCAGTTTCAAAATCATCACTTCCAAATTATTTTTAGCGTATTTGAGCTTCAACTTTAAGTATAAACCTTGGATTGACCTTCACTCCATTCAACACGCAACTAGAATATAAACGACCAAATGCAACCCCTCATGGTTTCCATGAGACATAAACTAACAAAAATAGGCCATTAATTTACTGTGTGATTTTCAAAATACCACTTCCACAAAATTCCATGCCAAAGAGTTGGATCTTATAACAAAGTCATAAATACCCGAATGAAGAAATTAAACCCCAAATAAATTTAGAAGGGTCATCCCCGTATGATAATTTCAATATAGCCACTGTTTGCCTAAATTAATACCACGACTCTAGAATAAAGCCCTTATGGTTTAAAAGAATCTATTGTCTAATTAATTTGAAAGGAAGAAAAATTTCAACCAAAATCGAAACCCACAAATATATCAATAAATACAACACCAATTTTCCCACCGAGCTAAAGCAGGAATTTTTCTAGCTGGTTTATGATCTTCATCATCACCACCCTCCAAGCTCCTTTTCCCTCTTCCATTCATTGAATTTGTTCTCTCCTTAAGTCTTGTCTGCATCAAAACTCTAAAAGATACCAAAATAAATAAAAATAATAGTAACATAAAAATCGAAATGAATTCTATAAATCAATTTAATTCGTCCAGCCGATCTGGATTCACCCAGTGCCTACAATCCCATCTCCACTTTCTTGCCTCATAACACCAGATCCAAAAAGACATCAATCAACACACAACTCATTACTCATGCCCAAATTTAAGCATGTACATGGATTACATAAACAATATTACCTGTTGAGGTTGAGCGAGAGTGAAAAAAGAAAGTAGGTTGAAAAAATTTGTGCTTTAATTAATGGGTTTTGGATGTGTGGAGTTGTGGGATAGCGTATAAAACATTGGATGACGATGACGACTAGTAAGAGAAGACAACTGGTATCTGGTAATAACAAGAGTTTTAGATCTTTTTGGATTTCGCTTTTGCCTTTCTTTATTTCCACTCCATTTTCATTTCCTATGTCCTCGTCTTCCATTTCACCATCATTGTCATCGTCATTGCCATCCTCCTCTTCGTCTTCATCAAAGCCCTCGCTCTCACTCTCTAAATTATCAATTTCCTCCCCTTCTCCATTGCGGAAGACAAAGCTTTTTGGTTTTGTCGATTTCAGACGGTGGAGATGACAAAGAGTAGGGGCAAGAAGAGAGGAGAGGCGGAGACGAGAGGAAGGGGAAAAGTTAGGGATTCTGTCGACTGATTTGATTTATAGACAATTAGAAAAAAAAAACAAAATTGTGAAAAACATCTTTCCGCAACGTTTATAAAAAACATTACGGAAAACTTTGTCTCCCACAACGTTTTATAAACGTTGCCAAAAACTTGTCCTCCGTAACGATTAAAAAATGTTGCCAAAAGTAAAAAAATTCGCAACACCAAAAAAACGTTGCAAAAGACAACATTAGCAACATCCATTTAAAAAATGTTGTCAAAGCTTAATTTTATTAAACAATGGCAACATTCACATATTATAATGTTGCGATAGACCCCTTTAGCAACATTTTTTAACCGAATGTTGCATTTTATGTGTTGCAAATGCTCATTTTTGGCGTAGTGATATTTTGAGATTATTGGGAAAATGAAATTTTGAAGTTTTCAAAGCCAAGTAAAATATTAGGCGGGCAATGAAAATTTAATAGGCAAAAATGAAATTAAATGAAAATTTATTATTTACAATTTGTTTATGATTAGTTTTTTTATTAATTGAATTAATAATAAACATTTTTTAATCTATAGAATTTTTAGCAACAAATATTCATTGTCGCAAAAAGTAGAATATATCGCATCACAAACGCGTTGTTGTAAGAAATAAAAGTTTGTCGCTATAAATTTCCCACCAAAAAATATTTTGGCGCTTTGCTTCCCTTGTGCTTTTTGCGACACTCTTTATTATTTGTCGCGATTTCTCACATTCCACTACAACTTTCTATGTCGCCTTATATTTTTTGATACTTATTTTTTTCACCGCAATTTTAGCGACAAACTTTAAAAATGTGTCGCGCTAAATCACTTATTGCAACAACTTTTTGCATGTCGCAAAAAAAATTGTCGCGAAATCACATTTTTGTTGTAGTGCATTTGAATTTTAAATTTCGCATCATTATTGATCCAGCGATGGTCCAACTAGTCATGCCAATCAAATTGAACTTCTGGTTCAATATAAGATATATTCCAATTATTTAATTTCGAAGAATATGAATAAACATTATATGCTCGTATAATACTCAATTAAGAAGACAAACTAATCAATATCAGTATGACATGAGTTATATGTTTTCCTTCAAGGATAAACATGAATTCATAAATATTCTTCGAACAAGTGCTATGTTGAGAGAACATTATATTTAATTATTGCTTCTTCAAAGAGTAATAAATCAATATTCTTCTGAGATATTGAAAATTATAATATTAGCTCTTCGGGAGCAAATAATATATTATTATTTAGAATAATAAATTAGGTAAGAATTTACTCTTGAGGAGTAAAAACATAACTTATATTAGATCGTATTTGTCATACTCTTCTGGAGTAAATAAATTTTAACTATAACATCAATATGTAAATACGTATGCAGAAGAGTGGACACGTAAAGAAATTGAATAATTTAATTTGTGATTTCACATAGAAATCAATTAATATTCTTCTGAAATATTGAAATTGTAATATCATGCTCTTCTGGAGCAAATAATATTATTTTAGAATATCAATATAATGTTGTGCTAATTCATGAGCAACAAAATATTTGTAATATATAGATCTATAAATAACATTCTTCTGGACTATTGAATCGGAGTGTTTTGCTCTTCAGGAGCAATAACGTATTATTGTTTGAAATAATAAATTGTATAAGAATTTACTCTTCGGGAGTAAAGACATAATTTTTAATTATCATTTTCGAGAGCAAGTAAAATATTATTAAAACATAAATAATAGTGTGTTATTTCAGGAGCAACAAATTATTATTTAGAAAATATTAACTCTTCAGGAGTCGTGTATTATTTGTAGAGATGAGCTTCTTCAGGAGCAACAACATTGTATTCATTTATGATATCGATCTAGAAAATTTCTCAAATCATGAAATAAACTAGATCTCATAAAATTCGCTATTCTAGAGCAAGTAATATTCTCCTAGAATATTGAAATTATATGAAGTTTAATATACATAAATTTTGGAATTTTCAAGAATGACAAAATATTCTTCATGAACATTAATAAGTATCGATCTGCGCTTTATTTGGATAATATATAATAATATGAATAGAGTATAAAGTCTACTAGCCACATATATATGGAGAGAAAAAAAAACCTGGTATGTGGTATTATACGTGAAACGGATGATCACATTGATTTCTCATAGATGATGACTTTGATTTCTTCCCACCAATTTATCAATAATTGTCAGTGCATAGCCATAATAACTGTCAAAGAAAGTAGCTTCCATTTCTTCAAACGATGAAGTAGCGTCCCAGAAATTCAACATAAGTTACGTGTTTTCCTTTAGGGAATGAACACTAATTTAAAATAATATGTTTTTTGAAACATGTGCTACTTCGGGAGCACTTTGTATTTTACTATTGTTTCTTCAAGAGCAATATATTAATATTTTTTTTTTGGAATAAAAAAAAATACAATTCATGCTCTTCAGGAATATTAATTATGATGTTATGCTACTTCAGGAGCAATTAATATTCTTCAGAAATATTAATTATGATGTTGTGATACTTCAGGAGCAACAACATAATAAATTATTAATTTAAAATTTATATAACATCTAAAAATATTTAATTACCATCAAGATATAAGGGGGCCTCAAAAAAAATTTTGGAAAGCCAAAAATAATTAGGGAAAAATTCATATAAATAATAATTACCAAAAATACTGTAATGCATATTAATATACCTTTCTTACTTGATTTGGGATATAAAAAAAATACACACCTGTAGACCTTCCATACTTCGAATTGTAACTAAAGATTCTCTCACCATTATCACGGCATGGAAATTGGATTGTAGCAGGAAATAACTTTCACCTTGCTGCAAACTCAAACATGGATTTTATGTCCACTCATGTTCTGAAATCTACTTTTTATATCATGAACACTTCCCAAGCTTAATTACCAACTTTGACCATAAAAAGACAAAGTTGTATTGGCAGAAATCAATCGTGGCAGGATTTATCGGTAGAAATAATGTGATATCGACATATGAATATGTAAAATCACGTGTTATCAAATTAATTGATACACATGATAAATAATTATGCTTAAAAAAAAATTACTACATTCTCTAAACTTTAAAGAATTGAGTTTTCGTGCTGATAACGTGTTATAAAAGAGAGAAAAAGTAGAAGAGAGAGTTAAGTCAATAGACTTGTGTGTGTTTTATTAATGAACAAAACCCTATATTTATAGGTAAGAATCAGGGATACAATGATAATAATTTCTAGGACTGCAGAGGTATAATTATCATTCACTACAAACCCTAATAAACTTTCCTTTTACAACAAGGAAGACTTCTGCCAATTTTTGAAACGTGAAAAGTGAAAACCCTCCCCTTTTTTCACTTTTTGTGTTAAATTGAAAAGTGAAAACTCTCTTCTTCAGTCGAATCCGGCTCTGTGCCAATCCTCCCAAGAATCCAAATCTAAAATTTTCAATTTCAAGTGAATTAGACGGAAGAAGAACATGTAAGTCAGTCTGGAATTTAAGTTTTATTTTGATGAATTTCGATTTTACACCATTGAAATATGTTAAAAGAAGATCTTTTTGCTTTGGTCCCCTTGTTCTAAATTTTAACTTTATTTCACATTATACACAATGATTGTATTTTTCAATTTAATTACATGGGTGAATTTGACAGGTCGATGTTTTTGTTAGCTTCATATTTCTGTGAATTCGTAACAGATTTTCCCCCTTAATACATAGGTTATTAAACTATATACTATTTCCACTAGTTGTTATCTTGAAGAGGCTCCTTTTTAATTGTTTGAAGTTGTCATTGCGTTTTGTATTCTGTACACTTAATTTGATTGTTGTCATTGCATTCTGTACATAAAAGAAAAAGGAAGATAAAATAATAGTTTTTATTTTTACTAAATGGTACCAACCTGTGTGGAGGATTTGATTTTTTTTTTCATATATTATGTTGTGGTATTTTAGTTAGGGAATTAGGATTAGCTTCTGGACAATTTTCATTTTTGCTGGTGTTATATTTTAGTTAGGCATATGATGTGGCGATGGGAGCATGATTAAGACATTCTGAAAAACAAATGTTTGTGAATTATTCTAGTCTAGATGGCCTCTAAATAAAAGTTTGAATTTTCATACAAGTTTTATGCTATTTGATGTGAAATTAGAGAATTCAATATACATAACAAGTAGCGAAAATGGTTCCACTTTATGTCATAAATTGACACAAGAATTATGTTGGGGTGAAAAGAGAGGCTTCTGTTCATATCTTTGTGTTTTGCTATTTGTTTCATTAGTAACAAGGTTAAAGTATCTTTTGACCCTACATGAATAACTTTTAAATGTTGATTTTATTTTTGCTAGCATGTTCTTATAGTATATGAAATTAACTTGTTGAACTTTGCCACATAAAGCTTTGAATTATCATAATATTTCATAAGGACATATTTTGTGTTATCTTCTCTGATTTCTCAGTGCTTGTTGGTATCCTTTAAATAATATATTTAGGGAAATTCCATTTAAATGATCAATTTAGTTATAGATACACACTCCTTAAAATTTATTACTTGCTTTGAATCCATGTACGGGGCATATCTTGGATAGGGTAGTTTATATAATTTATGTATACGGTGCCCCTATTTCTACCTCCAAGAGTAGCTATAAACCATATTAAATGCAAATTTAGACAGCCCAAGTACAAATATTGGGGAAAATTTGAATATGCAATGCAAGTTTTGAGAAGAATGCTTTAATTTATCATATAGCATGGTTTTTTCATTGTATGACTCGTATAATCGTACTATCACTTATCTTGTTTTGTGCCAAGACCACAGAAACGTGAATACGTGTCAAGGAAACTGCATTATGAATCTACTGGGCTAACCTTCTAGTTGCTAGCTGATTCATATATTTCACATTGATTGTCGATATTTCACAATAATTGTCTTTTGCAAATGGGTGGAAATGGCTAGTACCGACAATTCGCCTCAATGATTCTCGACGATGGCTGAATACCGACAGTTCAGTTGAGTCATATGTCGAGATCGACAGATCAACTGGAGACACAAGGTTTTTTGCACGTCAAACTTTGCTTCATCCGAACATTACACGTGCTTTTGGTATTAACATGTATGATTTAGTTGGATCTGACTTTTTTGTTTTTGTTTTTCATGCAATGTTATTGCAGGCAACATGAATTTCGAATTCGAAATTCCGGAAAATGCACGGTTACGCGGCAGCATTTCGCAGAGACTTAATTTGAAGTACAGAAAATGGGTCATGGAGCATTTGGACGACCGATGTGTGGTAACATACTCTGAGGAAGTTGATGTTTACGTTAGTCCCTTCTTTAGTTTACATTTTGTAACGATCGCTGTGGATAGTTTTATATCGATTTTATGATTACTCACCATGAAGTTGTTGTGTGTAATCTACCATTCGGGGTTTAATTTTGGTTCGGTTGAAATTTTAATAAGGTTGTCACAATCATCATAAATCATTGTCTGTAAGCTTCGGATCATATGCAAATCAAATATATTATTGTGGTGCATTATTGTTTGAGAAACTATGCTCATGATTGAGCTCCTCATCTCCTTTATTGTGGTCCTCATCCGCTACGGCAAAGTCACTATCAGGTCAATTGGCTCCCTCTCCATGTCAACACTTGGGAGTTCAGTTTCCATAACGCACAATGCAGTTTAATTATATATTAATATGTACCAATTTAAGTCTTCGTCATCGCGTAATTCGGCCGGCGGTATATTCAAGTTGGGCACTTTGAACTTTAATTCAACATAGGCGCGAGGATCGAGAATACCTAGTTTCTCCTTCAATCGTAACACAAGTCCAGCTAGGGTAATGTTTGTCGACACTAAAATGGAAGTGGTTTTTCCCCTCTCCACTTTCATTCGTCGTCCACATGTACAAATTCTCCCCCATGCGACACGATAAATCTCAACTGATTGTTCATACCTGAAATGATGCGATTGCAACGGTAAGAATTTCTCACAATTAATACATTTGATTTAATAATATGAAGGCGAAAATTTATAATATTTCAATCCATGCATTAGCGGCATGCGTCATGAAAGGTTTCAACAGTTCTCAAGTGTCGCATTCGACAGTTAAATTGTCTATCCCGTCAGTTTATAAATGTCGGGTTCGACATTTCATATGTCGAACCCGACAGTTTGGAAATGCCGTGTTCGACATTTCAACTGTCGGAACTTGCCGGAGATAACACAATGATTTGTTTGGGACCATCCACAAATTTCATGGGAACATTAATGGTGATAATCAATTCTGAACTACAATATCTTTCCAACATTTAATAAGTCAATGTGCTTCATTAAATATTGGAAGTTTCACATTTGCATAAATGATATGCTATCTTTTCCCTTTAAAATGTATGTGAAAAATCAATAACATCACCACCAATAATAATTTGAAAAAATAAAAATAAAAATAAAAAAATCATCATCATCTTGTGTTTCACTTCAAAAAGTAGTAAGTCATTTCATAAAAATGTAAATAATTTTTAACAACTATCCTCTCAAAATGAATGAAGAGTCCAAAGATAATGTTTTCTTTATCAAGGAATGAAGAAGATGAAGAGGAAGTTAGGGTTTGCTAATGGGGTTGGAAGATTTTAGTAGAGTTACCATTTGTTCTTCTTTTATTTTTTTTTTTATTTTTTTATTATCAAATATCATATTAAACAATATAATATACATATATCAAATTTTTATTATATCAAAAATAAATTATCAAATCAAAGCATTAATGAGGTTGTAAGGTTGTACTAATAAGCATTAAATGCTCATAGAAAGTTGAGACTAAGGGTAATTTGGACATTTCACGACAAAAAAAGTGACATTTTTTGCGCAAATCAAGTGCCAATGTTTTTTTTTAGTGCATTTTCAAAAACAATGACATTTTTGTAAATTCCCAAAAAAAAAAAGGGTTTGAATGATATATTATATAATATATTTTGGGAAATTTCCTTCGATACACGGCAATTTATGATAGTATACGGCAATTATGATTTTGTGCTATCAATGTGTAAGTTGTACTTCACTTAAAATTGGGTAAATTGCCTCGTTTGAATTGCAAATAAATTTCTGACACATGATTTATTTAAAGAACCAACCAGTAAATTTAGCCATTTTAAATGGAAAACACATGGCTTTAGAATACAATATAAATATGATGGATGATTTATTTATTTATTTATTTTTATTTATTTGGAGGAACACGCATATGGACACAGCAACAACGAAAAGATTTTGGGAACATGATTTCTTACTTTTCTTCCAACAATTCTTTTAATTTATTGAGGTAGGATACTATTAGAAAGTTGATCTGTCCTTGTAATATTATAATTTTTTTACATAATTTATTTCATTACATGCTAATTGACATGCGGGTTTTAATGAAATGAAATGTGAGATTTCCTTCGGATTTTCTCAATTGTTTGCACAGAAATTTATTGAAGCATTCGATTGATCTCCAACTATTCTTGATGAAATGATCGTATGAAATTTTATAATTTATGTTTGAAAAGTCATTATATTATTTTGGACGCACATAGTCTACTGAGTTGAAATCACTCATTAATTCAAATTTCAACATTTTAGGTTAGATCGGTCAACGTGGATGGTGGTTGAGTGATGTGTGGGTTGCCTAAGTACAATTTTTTAGGAAAACATTTAACAATAAATTTTGTTAAGATATTTTTTGGTTTTTATTTCTATTAAATGTTCTAAATTTTGTGACTCCTTGTTTATTTAATTCAGTATATGAATGTTCAAATAAATTAAGGGTTTAAATTTTCAATTAATTTTTTCGCTTCAATTATGATTATGAAATGATATCAGTAACATCTCAAAATTTAAGCCAATAAAATTTGAGACGTTACATTATACATCCACACTATTTCTATATATCTATTCCATTATAATTCCTTCATAATCATTTCATATTTTCAATCATTACCATCCATATGCATGGTCAAATTTCTATACTTATGTTGATAATCCCACTAGATTAGCCACCATTGTTTGAATACAAGAAAATCAAGAAAACAAAAAGATAATCTCAGCAAAAAAACTCGAATTCTAGTTTTGGTAATCATAGCATAGCCATCAATGTTTTCAATTCAAGAAAATCAATAAAAGAAAAGATAATCCCAAATTTCTTACTAATACTACTTAAATTCAAAATGCACATTATCAAATAACCAAAACACAAATTAAGAATCTTTTACATTCTAAATTAATCAAACACACATTAAAAGGTAATCATTACATTTTTCGAATTCTTCTTTATATTGCTAATAGTCTATTTGCTTTAATGGTGTCTTGTTCGTTGTTGTTTTGATTGTAGTTGAAGATCCAAAAAAATTTTAGGATTTTATAAAAGGTCCAAAAAAATTTAATGCAAATAAATATTAGTGGATGAATTTAGAGTAATATACTTTATTTAATTTTAAATTCAAATATTCCAAAACCATAATATGGTACTGATAAGGATGAAAAAATAGAACAACCTAGCTCTCCAAATTTATCAGATATGTTACCTAATCCTTCAGAAAGATTAGACAATCAATGGAATGTTATTTCTTCTACCATTAATAGAAGAAATGAGTTCAAAACAGATCAAACCCCTATTGTCAAAAAATATTAAAAATAGTTAAAAAAAAATTCAAAGAAGAAATTGAATCATTCTGGGGAGAATTTTATGCATTTTTAGAAGATTTAAGGTTTTATGAGTTGACATATTTCAAAGTCTATGACAAAAAACCCACTAAAGAATAAATTGTTCAAAATACAATTGTTTCAAAAAGAACTTGGAAGACACCTTCATGTGATACTTTTCAAACGACTCATCCTTCCATGCAAGAAATTGTTGTTTCTCAAGGAATCACAGAAATTCTTGCTTTTCCTCTCAAGAAAATATCTTCTGAACGGCCAGATGAGTCTGAAGTTGTTGCTAATGATATAAAAAAAATATTCAAACTCTAAACAATTATACCAATATTTTTCTACAATCAATGTGCTCTCAACTTAGCAGAATTAAAATTAATTATGATTTTGAGACATCATCTTCAAAAAATGATTAAAGATAGAAAACCTATCAATTATTTATTCAAACCTTATAATTCTAGCATGGTTCCTCAGCTAGTAAATTCTCAATCAGGAAATCTTAATATTGAGGTGTTACTTTAAGTACCACTACTAATAATTATGTTATCGATTTCACCGGACAACTAAAACAATGTTGGTTTAATTGCATTCTCCAAGAAGAAAGATAAGAGGTTCTTGAAGCTGTCACTGATAGGGGAGAAAATGATAGCTTTGCCACTCTCGTCTATAGTATCATCAAAATTTTATCGGTAATCCTACTAATAGTCTCAATCGACAATCAGATCTTCTCATGAATATCAATTGTCCTAAACTTCATGATTTTTGTTGGTATAAAGACATGTTCTTAACCTACATTTTATGATGTGATCCAGGATGCCAATGCAACGAAGACAAGTCCGGGGAAAGATCCATTAATAGTCAAAGAAGGACCGATGACCCGAGCGAGAGCAAGGCGAGTAAAAGAGGCTATGACATTGCTTGTTCAAGCTACGGTTGAAGATATGACGTTCCTAACGAAGAAAGGATCAAGTTCTATGTTAGGGTCGAGAGGCGAATCCAATTGGACGACCATGGTTCAAGCAGTCGAAAATATAGGCCAAAATGACCACTATGCAACCGCATAAGGTTCCAGGGTTGCGGCCGCAAACATGGGATTTTTCCGCGTTTTCCTTATTTTCTAGAATTCTATTAGATTACAAACTTTATTACTTTTGGCAAGTTATTTCCGATTTTTACCATATTTTTAGGGTTTAGTATTAATACTTATTTATTTCATTGTAAGACTTTGAACCATTAACATTATTGAATCAATTGTGAGGTTTTATTGCTTTTAAAACCTTTGTTCTTCGTTGAACAATTTCGAACTCTCAAGGATCGATTTCTTGTGGTGTTCAACATCCGGGCTAGATTCATCATGCGTGTGATCAAGAGGTCAATATATCGTCGACGATTGTGTTGGTTGCTTGCTTCATAAATCTTGGATCGAATTAAATCTTGGATCGAATCCAAAACCTAGATTAGTTGGACTTTCTTGGGTTGGTTCTAATCTCGTTGTGGGTTGCGTAGCTACAATTGCTACGTGGTTCTCATCAGGTGGTATCAGAGCGAGGCTCCAGTAATCAAGGTTATATATTTTCCTGTTTTGTTGAGTCTTGTTTTTGTGTTTCTTTGTTTTTCGCGTTTTTCGAGCCAGTCCGTATTTTGTTGAGTCTTGATCAAAAATTACAAAAAAAGAGTCAAAATTATTTTTCGGGCTATTTACCAGTCTAAATTCAATTTCGTTTGCTTTGCTGGACTTGTAATTCCATTCTCGAGTTTATAAAAAAAAGGGTATCAAACTTCATTCAAGAACCACTTTCTTGAATTAAAACTAGTGTCACTCTATTTGTCCAATTCTTTTGTGTTCTTTTTGTCCCATTAATCTCTTGAGGTACACATCGATCACAGCCCAATTTGAATTCTTCGAGATTAAGATTTGGTTGAGTTTGATATTGACTTTGAAGCGCTGGGGAGGAAACACTGAGTGAAAAAAGGCAGAGTGGTGAGACTAATAGAGGAAAAAAGCTATATTGAGAGATACATGAGTGAAACACGTGAGGCACATAAAAAATCTTTGAATTTAGGATGTCTGACAGAGACGAATCTATATCAAGCAGGAGTCAAGGACAAGCTGGGATGACAAATGACATGTATCAGCGGTTTGAAAGACTGTTTGGTGACCTATGGGGTAACATGGATAGGCAGGCTACAACACTTGTTGATCTACGTAGGGATTGCTCTAGAGAAGTTCCTAATGCAAGGCGGCAAGGTAGGCAGGGGCGTAGGGTAAATCTTGAGGATGAAATTGAGGGGGAAAGTGGAATGGATGAGGATGCATCGATGGATGTGCACTTGGAAAGAATGAGGGTAGACTAGTTAGGTATGGAAGAAGGGGCCAGGAACGTGATGGAGAAGATGGAAACATGGGTAATATCAGGATGTCCATTCCAAGATTCAAGGGCAGAAGTGATCCAGAGGCGTATTTGGAGTGGGAAAAGAGGATTGAATTGATCTTCACTTGCCACAATTACTCGGAGGCAAAGAAGGTAAAAATTGTAGTCCTTGAATTTACTGATTATGCTATTACTTGGTGGGATCAAATAGTGACCTCAAGGAGGAGGAATAGGGAACAACCTGTTAGTACCTGGGGAGAGTTGAAAAATACTATGAGGAAGAGGTTTGTGCCTAGTCACTATTATAGGGAGATTCATCAAAGGTTGCAAGGCCTTTATCAAGGGTCTCGAAGTATGGAAGATTATCACAAGGAGATGAAAATTTTGATGATTAGGGCGAATATTGAAGACGATGGATAAACTACTATGACTCTTTTTATGAATGGTTTGAATAGGAAAATAGCAAATGTGGTGGAGTTACAAAATTATGTGGAGATGGAGGAACTACTACATGTTACTATGAAAGTGGAGAAGCAATTGAAGAGGAAGGGGACAACTAGGTACTCATCTGGTTCTTCGGGTTCCAATCCTTCATGGAAATCGAGGTGGGATAACAAGGGTGATGGGGCTGTTCAAAAAGGGAGAGTTGAAGTTCCAAAGGAAAGATTTGAATTTCAAAGAGGTAAAGAGGAGAATGCTAATAAGGTACCAATCACGGCGGGAACACAACCAGCTAGGAATAGAGACATTCAATGCTTTAGGTGTTTGGGTTCAGGACACGTCGCTTCTCAATGTCCAAACAAAAGAGTAGTGGTGGTGCGCAATGGAGAGGTGGTGAGTGAAAGTGAAAGTGATTATGAAGACATGCCGGAATTGGAAGAAGTTGTTGAGGAAGCAGAGACGGAGTATTTTGTAGGTGACTAATTGGTCACGAGGCGAGCTTTTAGTGCTCAAATCAAGATGGATACTTGGAGTAGTAACGAGAGACCATATTCCACACAAGGTGTCACGTTAACAATACGGTATGTAGTGTTATTATTGATGGGGATAGTTGCACTAATGTAGCTAGCACCACACTTGTAGAGAAGTTAGGGCTTACTATGATAAAACATCCCAAACCTTATAGACTGCGGTGGTTGAATGATAGTGGTGACATTAAGGTGAATCGGAGAGTGTTAATTAATTTGTCTATTGGAAGTTATCAAGATGATGTTATGTGTGATGTAGTTCTTATGCAAGCTGGCCATGTATTGTTGGGAAGGCCTTTGAAATATGATAGGAAGGTGATACATGTTGGGTATAAAAATAGATACACCTTTAGGAAGGATGTGAAGGCCATTACTCTTGCACCTTTGACACCACAACAAGTGTTTGAGGATCAAGTTAAATTAAAAAGTGAGGAGGAAAGGAGAATGAGAGAAAATGGACGAAAGAGAGAAAATGGCGAGGTGTCTAATGGAGAGGGAAAAGAGTAGAGTCATATGAGAGGAAAAACAATGAGTTTGAGAGAAAACAAAGAGAGCTTGAGAGAAAACAAAGAAATGATGAGGGAAAAGAAAAAGAGAAGGGAGGAAAAAAGAGGGCAAATTTCTTTGCAAAAAGAAGTGAGTTGAAGAGAGCTATAGTTGATAGGCAACCGATGATTCTTTTGGTATACAAAGAATCACTCCTCAGTTATGAGGATCTTAACACATCCCTCCGTAATTTGGCTGCTTCTTTGTTGCACGAATTTCAAGATGTTTTCCCGGAGGATGTGCCTAATGGGTTACCACCCATTCGGCATTGAACACCAAATTGATTTTGTACCTGGAGCTGTCATTCCAAATCGACCAGCATACCGTAGTAATCCCGAGGAGACTAAGGAGCTACAAAGACAGGTGGAAGAGTTACTAAGCAACGGGCATGTGCGGGAAAGTATGAGTCCATGTGCTGTGTCGGTGTTACTTGTGCCAAAAAAAGGATGGAACCTGGAGGATGTGTGTGGATTGCAGAGCCGTCAACAACATTACGGTAAAGTATCGACATCCTATCCCTAAGTTAGATAACATGTTAGATGAATTGCATGGTGCATGCATATTTTCTAAAATTGATCTTAAAAGTGGTTATCATCAAATTAGGATGCGAGAAGAGGATGAATGGAAAACTGGTTTGAAGACCAAATATGGATTGTATGAATGGTTGGTCATGCCCTTTGGTCTTACTAATACACCTAGTACTTTCATGCGGTTAATGAATCATGTTTTGCGTGCTTTCATTGGTAAATTCGTGGTAGTATACTTCGATGATATTTTGATTTATAGTAAGGACTTGGATGAGCATGTGGAACATTTAAAGTGTGTGCTTTTGGTATTAAGGAAATAACAACTTTATGCTAATTTCAAAAAGTGTACATTTTGCATGGAGAAGGTTGTTTTCCTTGCATATGTTGTCAGTGCTAAGGGAATAGAAGTTGATGAGGATAAAATCAAAGCTATTAAAGAATGGCCTACACCTAGAACCATAACTGAGGTTAGAAGTTTCCATGGCTTGGCTAGTTTTTATAGATGTTTTATTAGGGACTTTAGCACACTTGCCACACCACTCACAAAAGTGGTTAAAAAGAGTGTAGGTTTCAAATGGGGTGTGGAACAAGAACATGCATTTAAGGCTATTAAAGATAGGTTATGTAAAGCTCTTGTGTTAGCATTACCTAACTTTGATAAAGCTTTTGAAATTGAATGTGATGCGTCGGGAATAGGTATTGGTATTGTTTTGATGCAGGATGGAAGACCTATTGTATACTTCAGTGAGAAACTAAGTGGAGCAACACTCAACTATCCTACATATGATAAGGAGTTGTATGCGATTGTTAGAGCTTTGGAGACTTGGCAACATTATCTATGGCCGAAGGAGTTTGTGATCCATACTGACCATGAATCCTTGAAACATTTGCGGGGGTCAAAAGAAGCTAAACAAGAGACATACACGCTGGATGGAGTTCATTGAAACCTTCCCATATGTTATCCAGTATAAACAAGGTAAGGAGAATGTAGTAGCAGATGCATTGTCACGAAGGTATGTGCTTCTTACTTCGTTAAGTGCTAAGTTGCTTGGGTTTGAGTATGTAAAGGATATGTATGTAACTGATGCTGAATTTTCTGATATATATGATTCATGTAGTAGGGGGCCTGTTGATAAGTTCTTTAGGCATGATGGTTATTTATTTCGAGAGAATAGATTATGTGTTCCTAGAAGTTCTATGAGAGAGTTGTTGGTCAGAGGTCACATAGTCGGGGTTTAATGGGTCATTTTGGGGTCAAGAAGACTTTTGAGATGATGAGAGAATATTTTTATTGGCTTAAGATGAAAAGTGACGTAGAGAGGGTTTGTAGCCGATGCATAACATGTAAACAGGCTAAGTTTAAGGTATTACCACATAAGCTTTATACACCTTTACCTGTGCCTAGTGAACCATGGGTTGATATATCTATCGATTTTATGTTGGGTTTACCTAGAACTAAAAAATGATGGGATTCAATTTTTGTCGTTGTAGACAGATTTAGTAAGATGGCACACTTCATTCCTTGCCATAAGACTGATGATGCTACGAATATTGTAGATTTATTCTTTAAGGAAATAGTATACTTGCATGGGGTTCCTAAGAGTATTGTATCCGATAGGGATGTTAAGTTCATTAGTCATTTTTGGAGAGTTTTGTGGAATTAGCTAGGAACTAAGTTGTTATTTTCTACTACTTGTCACCCACAGACTGATGGACAGATCGAAGTAGTTAATAGGACTATAATCCAATTGCTACGTATTGTGATTAATAAAAATTTGAAGAGTTGGGAAGAGTGTTTACCCTTCATTGAGTTTGCATATAATTGGGTTGTACATTCGACTACTTCATTTTCTCCATTTGAAATTGTTTATGGATTTAACCCGCTAACACCATTGGATTTGATTCCTTTACCTGTTAATGAACGTGGTAGTTTAGATGGGAACAAGAAGGCTGAAATGGTAAAGGCATTGCATGAAAAGGTGAAGTTGCAGATTGAACAGAAGAACAAGCACTATGCTTCTCAAGCAAAAAAAGGGCGGAGGAGTGTTACCTTTGAACCTGGGGATTGGGTTTGGCTACACTTGAGGAAAGAACGTTTCCCAGAACAACGAAAATCCAAGTTGTAGCCATGGGGTGATGGACATTTTCAAGTCCTTGAACGAGTAAATGATAACGCTTACAAGCTAGACCTTCCTGGTGAGTATAATGTTTCCGCTACTTTTAATGTATCTGATTTCTCTTTGTTTAATGCAGGTACAGATTCGAGGACGAATCTTTTGAAGAGGGAGGGGATGATGTGATCCAGGATGCCGATACAACGAAGACAAGTCCGGGGAAAGATCCATTGATAGTCGAAGAAGGACAGATGACCCGAGCGAAAGCAAGACGAGTGAAAGAGGCTATGACATTGCTTGTTCAAACTACGGTTCAATATATAGCGTTCCTAACGAAGAAATGATCAAGTTCTATGTTGGGGTTGAGAGGCGAATCGGATTGGACGACCTTGGTTCAAGCAGTCGAAAACGTAGGTCAAAATGACCATTATGCGACCGCATAGGGTTCCAGGGTTGCGGCCGCACAGAATGGTCAGAAACTTGGAGGAGCCAAGACTATTGCTCTATGCGACCGCATAGAAAATAACCATGCGCCCGCATGGTGCAAACGTGAGATTTTTCTGCGTTTTCCTTATTTTCTAGAATTCTATTAGATTACAAATTTTATTACTTTTGGCAAGTCATTTTCGATTTTTACCATATTTTTAGGGTTTAGTATAAACACTTATTTCTTTCATTGTAAGACTTTGAACCATTAACATTATTGAATCAATTGTTAGGCTTTATTGCTTTTAAAACCTTTGTTCTTCATTGAACAATTTCGAACTCTTAAGGATCGATTTCTTGTGGCGTTCAACATCCGGGCTAGATTCTTCAGGCGTGTGATCAAGAGATCAATATATCGTCGGTGATTGTATTGGTTGCTTGGTTCATAAATCTTGGGTCAAATCCAAAACCTAGATAGTTGGATTTTTTTGGGTTGGTTCTAATCTCGTTGTGGGTTGCGTATCTACAATTGCTACGTGGTTCTCATCATTTTACTTCGTGAAGATTGCAATCAATCTTATTTGAAAGAAATATTTACATCTGGACTTCATAAACTTTTTGCAGAAAGAGCTAGAAATTCTATCAAAAGTAAAAATAATGATACCATTCCTTATGCTGATCTTACTTATGGTGAGATTATCAATTTTGTCAACAAAGAAGGTTTAGTCATTTGAAATCAGAAAGATTTGAAAGTTGAAAAGAACTTGGATCATTCTATGAAAAATATGGTTTTAAAAAAATTACTCCTCCTTAAAAAATGAGAAGAAATTTTTTTCCTTCTCACAAGAGACAATGATTTTTTCAAAAAGAAAGAAATTTTCAAAAAAATCTTCTTATTCAAAAAGTTTTACTAAAACATGATTTTCAAAGAGATGATTTTCAAAAACTTCTAATGTTAGTTGTTGGAAATGTAAACAGTTTGGACATTATTCTAATAAATGTCATTTGAAAGGAAAGATTAATAATCTTCAAATAGATGAAGATATTAAGCTTGCACTCCTCAATCTTATCAATTCCAGTTTAGATGATGAATCTGATTATGAAATTGAGCAAGTCTATCAACATCAAAATGATTATGATATTGAAACTAGTTCAACTTCATCCTCTTCTTCAAGTCAATGTAAAGAGATTTGTGGTTGTAAAACCATAAATGTTATATCCAAAGAAGAAGAACTTATTCAAGAAATAGTTGAGAGAATTGAAAATCTTCAACTTAAGAAAAGGTTTTCCTCTTTATTGCATCAAAGTCTACAATTGAACCATTTAGTATGCAATGCATAATGGATCGGTTTAAAATTGAGCCCTTATTTGAGCCCCATTTTTTTGACAAAAAATGTATTTTTGAATAGTATTTTGTTGGAAATTGTGTGGTTAAAAAGTAAGTGATATTTTTTTATTTACGTGTAATATTATTTTATAGAAAAGTATGTGGTTGAAAATAAATTTTTTTTAAAAAAAAATGAGTTTTTGAAAGAATGGGGCTCAAACATAGGCTGAATCTTCAAAAATCTAGTTCTGATTTGAGATCAGAAATCAAAGAGATGAAATCTCAAATTCCAATCCTTGAACGGTAAATGAAAGAAGTACAAATGGAAGTCGTACTGCTCAAAACTAAAGATTTAAAACGTGAATATTTTCATCAATCTCCTTCATCCTCTTCTGAATCTTCATCTGAAGATGCTAAAACTTCTCATGCTTATCATTCAAGCTCTCAATCTAATGATGAAAAGTTAATGTTATTAATCGAATCCAACTTCAAAAATATTACTGCAATATGACTATTGTAGTCAACAAAGAATTCAAATTTACCTCCAGAGTTCTTATTGATTCAAAAGCAGATCAAAATTGTATCCGAGAAGGATTAATACCTACAATTTTTTTTTTTGAAAAAACTAATGAACGTCTCTACGATGCTAGTGGTAAAAACTAAATATTCAATATAAACTTTCAAAAAACTCATGTTTGTAATTCAAATATTTGTTTCAAAAATATATTTTATCTTGTAAAAGATTTAGACCAAGAAGTAATTCTTGAAACTCATTTTATTGTTTAAATTTATCATTTTCAAGCTGATTCAAAAGGACTTACTACTAATATTTTTTGTCAAGAAATATTTTTAAATTTACAAATTCTCCTTTTTATAAAGATGTTAACTCTTTAAATGAAGCGTCAATTTCAAAAATTGTTAATACTATTAATTTTAAGAAGAATCACATAAAATTTCTTAAAGAAGAAATTAAATTTCAAAGAATTGAAGAACAATTGCAAAATTATTCATTTAAAGAAAAAAAAAATTCAAATTTTCAAAAGCAAATTGAAAGTGAAATATGTTCTACTATTCCTAATACTTTTTGGAATAGAAAGAAATATATTGTTTATCTTCCATATAATACTTATTTTCATGAATCAAGTATTCCTACAAAATCTCGTCATATTCGAATGAACAAAGAATGACTTGATTACTGTATCAAGGAAATCAATTATCTTCTTGAAAAAGGACTTATTCGCCCAAGCAAATCCCCCCGGAGTTGCTCGGCATTCTACGTCAATAACTTCGCTGAAATTGAACGAGGTGCTTCTCGTCTTGTTATCAATTACAAATCACTCAATAAAAATCTTCAATGGATGAGATATCCATTACCTCAAAAGAAAAATATATTGAATAAATTATTCAAAGCTGTCATCTTCTCAAAATTTGATATGAAGTCAGGATTCTGGAAAATCCAAATTAAAGAGAAAGACAAATATAAAACTGCATTCAATGTTCCATTTGGTCAATATGAATGGAATGTTATGACATTCGGTCTAAAAAATGCTCCTTCAGAATTTCAAAAAAATCATTAATGATATCTTCACTCATTTTCAAAATTTTATTATTGTTTATATTGATGATGTTCTTATCTATTCAGAAAGTTTAGAACAACATTTCAAGCTCTCAGCACATTCATTCATGTCATTAAGAAAAATGGATTAGCAATCTCCGCAGAGAAAGTTGTTCTTTGTCAAACAAGCATTAGATTTCTAGGACATAACGTCCATTTAGGTACCATTACTCCTATTAAAAAAAACTTAGACTTTGCCAACAAATTTTCTGATGAAATCTAGAAAAAATCTAGTCTGCAAAGATTCTTAGGCTGTGCAACTATGTGTTAGACTTTATTAAAGATATAAGACTGACATATGCCCTTCTTTACAAAAGACTACAAAACAATCCTGCATCATGGAGTCACGAACATACTTTAGTTGAAGCCAACGAGGTTGTCAAAAGCATACAATGTCTTTCAATAAGAGACCCACTTGCATCAATTATCGTCGAGACAGATACATCTGACATTGGTTATGGCGAGGTGTTAAAGCAGATTCCAAAAATGTCAAATCTAGAACAGCTGGTTAGGTTTCATAGTTGAGTATGAACCAGGCCCTCAAAGAAATATTCAATCATCAAAAAAGAAATTTTATCTATTGTTTTATGTGTTTTAAAATTTCAAGATGATTTAATCAATAAAAATAGATTGTAAAGTTTCAAAAGACATTTTTTAAAAAGACGTAAAAACATTGTTTCAAAACAAATTTTCGCAAGATGACAAGACATACTATCTTTCTTTAATTTCAAAATTCTATTTATACAAGATAAATCAAACTATCTTGTAGATTTCTTAACAAGAGAGTTTATGTAACACAACTTCTTGAGCGAAATACTTGTGAGAAATGGAGTTTTTTTTTTATCCTCAAAGAAGAACAAGAAAAAGACATCAATACCATTGCTTTCAATTGAAGACTATGTTCAAAACTCTCATGGTTATTCCTCTACTTCTCAAAAACTACCTTAGCATCCAAATATACTTTCAAAAATACCCTTCAAAACCAAAAGGTTTAAAAAGAAACGAAACCATCAAACTTCAAAAAGGCTATTTTAGTAGGATCTGGAAAACTTCTAGATGTTAACCCTAAAAATCCTTTCAATATTTTACCAAACCAATGTAATACCCTGTGTTTGAAATGGAATCATCATGGACCCACGTATATTCATCTCTTGATGAATGTCTTCAAGATATTTTTTCCCTAAATTCTATTTCATGCCCGAAAATATTAAAAAGACTCAAGCTTATTATAAAGCTATCATTATCAAATCAGGATCAACCATAATAACTCATACACCAAATCCCAAATATTCAAAGCAAATTGATTTTTCAAAAATGTCTATTCAAAGGGTTTTATCTTACGAGGACTAGAGACAACACTCATGGGAAGATAAACGAATGAGATTATCGAAAGATGATATATTTGAGTCTCGTTTCAATTATTTAGATTACAAAGACACTTGGTTTAATATTTTCTATTTCAGACCAGTGACCCATTCCTAATATATCATTTTTCACCAAGCCTGTAATCAAAGTTTTCCAAAATGGTCTCAAACATGGTTCGATTATTTTGGACTTGACGAATCAATTTTACCCAATCTTACTCGTCAAGATTTCGAACACTTCAAAAATGAGGCAAAAATGATTTTATAGCCTCAAGAAAACATTTTATTTCAATTTGCTCTAAATCTCAAAGTATCGTGGATTTTCTACTGGGATTTCCATATTATTCAAAATACCATTTCTAAATGTAATGTCAAAAAGATTGTTCAAAGATTCAAAATCAAGTGGTGGTCAAAATCTCATGAAACGAACTGCTATCCCAAAGTTGTCAACTCATGGATTCAAGAATAGAGAAATATTGGCATTCCAAAGATTTCAAAGAAAGATATAGAAAAAATGCCAATTTTCTTGCAAAGAAATGAAAATTATTGGCTATGTTAAATCAATGTAAAATGTTGGAAGAATTAATAATTATTTATGAGAAAATGGCTAATTTAGCAGAAGTTTCTTCAAAGAAATCAAAGTCAGCTAATGATTATTCTCAACCAGACTCAGAAACAGATTATGTTCAAAGCAATGAAGATGATTGCTATGTGTTTGATATCGTCGATCCGATAGCCTAAGGGACTCAAAAGCATTCAAAATAACTACATGGACCCAGCTATTTGAATGAATACAGACAATACCTTGTTCATAAAGCAAAAAAATATGTTATTTAAAATGTGTTTGCCACCTCAGAAATTGTTCTTGCCAGCATTAACGACACTCGAAAGAAGACAACTTTAATAAAGTATCTTTGTTGAAGTAGATTTCCATTATTCAAAATGTTTGGAGAAGACAAATTTCAAAAATAATGGCAGACAAAGTCAAATAAGGACAGATATTATTGCTCCTCATATTGTCCTTCAAAGATTCTTCAATTCAATTCAAGATGGTTTCAAGTTCGAGACTTCAAGTATAAAAGCAGATGAAGGCTCAAGTTCTGAGTAAGCATGTTATAGCGGGAGATAAAACATATGCTAAACTTCTGAATCTTTTATTTTCAAATATCAATCTTGTAATTCAAAAACCTTTTATTTCAATCTTTTAACTTCAATATTTTCAATAAAATGATCATACTCAATTCATTTTTGTGTTTGATTACTTCAATCTCTGCTACCCTTTGTCCCCTAGGCCTCCATACATACATACATACATACATACATACATACATACATACATATATAATTATGAATTTAAAATAACGGTTCCCTAAGATTATCTTTATTTTAATTTTTAAATATCGTCTAGTAGTATTAATTTTTTACTACCAAACACATGAATAGGTAATTTCAATTAAATATGTAGTTGTAATATCATATTTAACCAATTTGAATTGTAAATGATAAATCAAATTTATTATATTTAATTATGTTGTCCATTTGTTTACTCATGGATAATGATAAGTGTATTTTATACACTTATTTAGGCACTGAATTGAAGTATTTGTTGATTATTTTAATGAATAATGACTTAATTTGATTTGAATTATGTCTTTTAGGTAAAAAAAAGAAAAAAAGAAAAAGGGAAAATTGGAGGGGAAAAAGAAGAAGAAAAGATGACTAAATTGCGCATTATGTAGATAATTAGTTGCTTATTTGTAGTGTTAAAAGACTCACAATAAGAATAACTCTACATATTTGACACGCGGACAATAGATATTATGAATAATATTTATAGTGTGTGTAATTGTGTATGATAATCGTGTGATTGAATACTTACTTTGCATATAAATTCAAACTAGAAATAGGATCAGGTCGTGCTAAGGATATGTTTAATATATCTTGGAAAAGAATATTAGAAATTAATGGATTATCGATTGTCACGAACACTTGAATATGATACCAACTTACATAAGTCGAGAATTAGAAATAAAAATTAATAGGTGGAGTCGGAAATCCAATACATTCGTCTCGTTATTTGATGAAACCCAATCTTGTACAATATTTTTAGCGTAATTTAGGATAATCACAAAACAAACAAATCTTTTGTGTTACGATTGATCGAGTTTGATTAAATCTAGTACACTATAGTTGAACTTTATTTCTCGTGGGACGATACACGTACTTACCATGTATTACTTATCAACAATTCCATACGCTTGCGAAATTTTAATGATCAAATAAATTAGTAAATTTCAAAATATTTTTTTATTAAATTTCAGTCACTTGTTAAGACCAAATCATATCATATCATCAAATTAAATTATACAATTTTTTTGCTTTTATTATAAACAAAAATTTAATATAATTTCAGAAATAAGAACCCACTTAAAAATTAAATTTGACTTGATTATAAAAGTAACCAAACACACTATTAAAGGAAAAAAAATATTAAATCCCTTGTCATTAGATTTGAGAGTTGCTTCCATGTCCACATCATACGATAAAAATTATCAATTAGTCTACATGTACTCGCCTTTAATAGGGTAAAGGGGACTCACAGGGTTTTGAAATGTGGTGACGTGGCAAATAAAAAAAAAAAAACCAAATCACAGTCGAGACCTAAAGCAAAATTGTCTACCTCCGACCAAGTACCAACCCTGGCTAATCCATCGACGACGCGTATTTCGCCCACCTGCGTAGGCTTCCCTTAAATTACGGATTGACGAGAGATTCATTTCCTGCTTCTAAGACAGTTGCGACTGAAGTTAAATCCATGGCCAGTCTTCTCTCCATCTCTGACTAATCAATCGACGGTGCATCACTCAAGCATCACTCAAGCACTTGCACCGTCAACATCTTCTTCGAATATTGAGTTGGAAGCTATCGATGAGATGACGGGGAAATGTATTTTCAATATTCTTTCTAATCTGTAGTGTATGATTTTAGGAATTAAACCACATGTGCCAAACCACGCCGTGTGAAGAACCGATATGGCAAATCTTGATAATTTTACTAACTGATGAAAATGTTAAGGTTGGTTTGAAACTTATACAGATTACTTAAAATGATTTGTTTTTGTTGTGCAATTAGTTTTTGTGTTGCTGAGAGCTTATCGATTATTTCATCGCATGAATAGATATTAGGGAAGACGCGCATCGTGATTTATTGGTTGAATATGATAATGAGCATGTCACGAAGATAGTGAAAAATAATAAGTTCGGAGGAGATGGTGTGAATATGCCTGAGTAGGTCTGATGTTTAATGATGAAAAAGAAATGTTTGAGTTCTACAAAAAATATACTTGTAAAGTGGGTTTTTCAGTTAGGAAAAGGAATTCGAAAAGGGGGGACAATGGAGTTGTGAGATATATAATGTTCACTTGTAGCCGTGGGGGCAAAAGAAGTTATGGTATAAACAATTCTTTAAAGCAACAACCAACAAGTCAAACAAATTGTAAAGCATGAATCTCAGCGTCTTTATTAAGAAATGGAAAATGGAGAGTAAACACGGCCCACATTGAGTACAATCATAAAACGAGTCCTTTGAAATCTAGGTCGAGAGTTTAGTGCAAATGTAAAACGGAAACTTGAAGTGAATGATATGACAGGAATTCTATTACACAAATGTTACAACTCCGCAGTTGTGGAAGCAGGTGGTATGAGAATATGACTTTCGTGGAGACGGGTTGTCAAAATTATATTGAACAAGTGAGAAGATTACTACTCGGAGAAGGAAAAGTCACCCAATTTAATCATATTTTTCGAATATGCAAGCATGGTGCTTGAGATTTTACTTCAGTATGTATTTAGATGAGGAGTCACAACTTAAGAATATATTTTGGTAGACAACAGGTGTAGGTAAGCATACAAAGAATTCGATGATGTAGTCTCATTGATATGACACACCTCACTAATAAGTACAACATGGATTTTGCTCTTTTTGTTGGAGTCAATCATCATGGGCAATCAACATGCTTGGTTGTAGTTTGTTATCTAATAAGGGCACTGGTACATTTGTGTGACTATTCCAGAATCGTTTCAGTGCATGCACAGTTAAACACCGCATGAAATAATTATTGATCAAGATAGGGCAATGAAAAATGCAATTTAGATTGTATTTCCAAATACGAAGTCTAGGTGGTGTTTGTGACATATCTTGAAGAAGTTGCCTGAAATGTTTGGCTATCACGTTGATAAAGTTTCGATCTTCAGCTATACACGGATTAGTATATGATTTGCAGATCGTTAAAGAATTCGAAGAAGGTTGGAAAGCGATGATTGATACGTATAAGTTGTATGATAATGATTGATTGTTAGGACTATTTGATAATAGAGATTGTTGGGTTCTGTGCTTTTTGAAAACCACATTCTGGGCCGGGATGTCTACAACACAACGAAGTGAGAGTATGAATGCGTTCTTCAATGGATATGAGCATTCAAAGACCTATTTGTTGCAATTGGTTGAATAATATGAAAGAGCACAAAGGAATAAGGTTGAGAATGAATTTTAGGTTGATTTCAAGTCGTACTCGCAAATGGTATTGTACATAACAATTTTTGATATGGAAAAGCAATTTCAAAAAGTTCATACCATTTTCAAAGTTCAGGGAAGTTCAAGATGAGTTTACTGAGAAGGTTTACAGCGACATCATATCTATTTCAGAGGGATGTTCAGGATGATTCATGAGGTTCAGAATGATGTCATACTATATGGAAAGCGTTGAACGAAAAAGATTTTTTTCATCTCATTTATTAGGGAGACATGTGATATTGTTTGTAGTTACCACTTATTCGAGTTTCGAGGCATATGGTTATACTGTAGAGATGGAGGAGGGATGTAAGTGGGCGCACACGGGGGTCACAGTAAACTACGATGGGTTGGTTAATACTCTACACAGTTGAGGTACGACGATATGTGTCAGGCATTTTTGAAGGTGGTTGACCTTGTTGTAGATGATGAAGTGCAGGAACGTGCGATAATGGAGTGGATAAAAGTTCAAGCTAAAGAGTTATGGTACTTGATCCCATATCATCAAAAAGGAAGGGTGCGCCAAGGAAACTTCGTTGAAGAGGCCCATTGGAGTCGACTTCGAATAAAATTGAAACGAAGTTCGAATCCAAATTCTCATCTATTTTCATCGTAAATGCAGGCAACTTTGACTTCAGGAAAGGGCAAGAGACCGAGAGCTAGACATAGTAGTGTAGATGAGGCTGTGTTCGGTGTTTAGGCATCTCAACAGTTTATTTTTTAAATTCTTTTTGGTATGTATTTTCAGCTAATTTTTTTAATTTGCTCCAAGTCTTACTTGGGGTGTTACGTAATGTAGGGTGACAATGACATCCAACAACAGTTACAATGGGCAGCTTGTTGGTTTTACTTTTGAGCAGCAATCGCATTGTATGTATCAAATGATTTTGTGTTGAAAAAGTACTGATTTTTGTAGAAATAGTATTGTATTAAAGGTATTCTTATGGAGTATGAAGTTTAATTTTGTCTACCTTTACAATAGTAATGTAAGTACAAGAGTGGTAAAGAAAGTCCATGCACACTTCATTTTGACTAGCATGAAACTGGAAACCGACATAACTTCACACAGGAAACCAACATATCTTATAACCAATTTCAAACATAATTCCAACGTATATCAATACCATTTTTCGATAGCAAATACAAAATAACTCATTCAACAGCTAACTACTAATAATGACACGCCGACCCCTTTCCTTTCCCATACTCCTCTGCATGTCCTTTTGCCTTGCGAAATGTCACGTTCAATGAAATATTGACATCTCGTTTGTCGGCTATTCGAGCAAGAGAGTCAAACATTCTTGGCAAATCATCAAATTCCTCATTGGCCACAACATTGACGGTACTCGATTCACCGCTTGATTCTTTATCTTTGACCCAGTTAAAATAGCCATAGTCGTCACTACAAGTTTTGAATAATCGCCCGTTGCTACCGGTGTTCCTTTCAACCTGGAAACATTTTTGAATTCCATGTGGACACCATGAACATCGAAGTTTTCTCGGACAATCCCTAAAATAATGCATCGTGCTTCTACAACTGCGGCAAACTACAAAATTAGTCCATTTCATCCATAGATTGAAAAAAAACTAATTACAGACAAAAATATAAACTGATGCAAACTCAAACTCAAACTAATTACAAAATAAATGCAAACTGAAACCATTCCACCATTTTTTACCTTCTGATGAAAACTCAAACTAATTACAGATGGAAATGTACACTGAAGTCAATTCATACTCGCAAGTCGCAAATGGCAGTTCAAAAGGTAATTTTCACGAAAAAATTGATACCAAAACATGGAAGAGATGTGAAAAGGCATTATAAGCAGGATTGACAACGTTAAAATTACAACTTCATAAATATGTTAAGGAATGAAAAATCAATCAAAGCACAAAGTCAGGGATCACCTTCAACTATCTCGGTCAACCACCATCAACTCCTACTAATTTGTTTTTCTATATGTACAGGAGTGTGAATAGGCAATGACAATGTATATGCTTTATTTAGGACCTAAATTGATTCCCGTATGGTGTATATATATTGTACTCTCTTTCAGTGAAATATATACAAGAATTACTTTTCCTTTTCATGGTATCAGAGCCTGCCATAATTCTGAACCTTATTTCATTTCCCTTCCCAAATACAGCAGCCAACAAACATGGCAGAAAAAGATAATCAATTAACCCAGAACTCAGCCAAGCCTGAGGCCAACGAATACGACAACCCAAATGATCTTTTTTATCTTCACCACTCTGACCAACCTGGGCTCATACTTGTCGCACAACTACTGAATGAAGAAAACTACAGTACCTGGAGTCGTGCCATGCTGATGGCTCTCAGCATCAAAAATAAAGAAGGCTTCATCACCGACATTATTCAATAGCCACCAACAACGTCCACCACTGAACTTCAACGATGGAGGCGCTGCAACAATCTTGTTAAGGCATGGCTTTTTAATTCAATCTCACAAGAAATTGGAGCCAGCATAATATACAATGAGAGTGCCCATGAAATATGGGTCGATTTAAAGGAACGTTTTTCACGTACTAATAGTGTTCACCTTTTCCATGTCGAAAAAGCCATCTATGACTGCAAACAGGAAAACATGACTATTGGTGCTTATTATACCAAATTGAAGGGCCTCTGGGATGAACGTGATGCATTGTGTTCTATCCCAACCTGTACCTGTGGGACTGTGAAGGAAGTTTTGCAGTTTCAGCAAAGCCAAAAGACCATTAAATTCCTCATGGGGCTTAATGACGTGTATGCCGCTGTTCGTGGACAAATATTGCTTATGGATCCACTTCCTACAGTCAACAAAGCTCACTCTCTCAACCTTCAAGATGAAAAACAGCGAGAAATGTCAAAGGAAAGCACATTGCAGCCCGAAGCCATAGCCTTTGCTGTAAGAAACAACACACGAAGCTATGAGAGAATCTACACACCTAAAAATCCTCATTCGAAATGTGGAAAATGTGACAAAGTTGGGCACACCTCAGAGACATGCCGATCACACCTTAAATGTGATTATTGCAGTGCGCAAGGACACACCATTGATTTTTGTCGGAAGCTACAAAGGATTAATTCTGCAGGTGGCAAGTTTGATCAGCGAGAGCGCAAGAGTAATTTCTCCAAAGCTAATCACGTGGATGCCAATATAACAACACCTACCACACCCTTCACTCTCACGGCAGAGCAATACCAGAACCTCATGGTGATGCTTGATAAGAACAAATCCATGGCCAATCATGTTGGTAGTACATCTGCTATGAGTGACCTCTCAGGTATAACCTTCTGTGCTCCCATTATTGGCAAAGAAATTCGTTGGATACTTGACACAGGAGCTACCGATCACATGGTTTGCTCTGCTGATTTATTGACCACAAAATCTTGTGTTACTAATCGAACTGTGCATCTTCCCAATGGAGAACTAGCAGCTGTCACACACATAGGCAGCATTCATGTTGCTGATTTTACATTACATGGTGTGCTATGTATTCCTTCCTTTAAATTAAACTTGATCTCTATTAGTAAACTTGTTTGCAATTCCCATTACCTTGCCACATTCACTAAGAATACTTGTATTCTATAGGACCAACGATCGGGTAGGATGATTGGGATGGGAATTGAACAAGGAGGACTTTACTACCTTGATACTCCGCAGAAAACCAGATGCAACTCAACTGCCACAACAACCTCTCACTCCCCAAGACTTTGGCATAAACGTCTTGGTCATCTTTCAAATAAGAGTCTGCGTTTACTTTCTCATTTAGATACAAACATAAAATTTTGTGATATTTCTGATTGTTTAATTTGCCCATTAGCCAAACAAACTCGTTCTAAATTTCCATTAAGTTCAATTCATACTCGTGCACCTTTTGAATTAATTCATGTTGATATCTGGGGAGGATACCGTGTTCCTGCAATCAATGGGGGACAATACTTTCTTTCTATTGTGGATGATTACACTCGATGTACATGGGTTTATTTGATGCATTATAAATCTGATGCCTCTAAATACATAACCTCATTCATCAATTTAATTGAGACACAATTTTCCTTGAAAGTCAAAATTCTTCGCAGTGATAATGGCCCTGAATTTACAATGAGAAAATTTTATTTAGATAAAGGGATTATTCATCAAACCAGCTGTGTCTCTACTCCACAACAAAATGGAGTAGTGGAGCGAAAACATCGCCACCTCCTCAATGTGGCCCGAGCTTTACTATTTCAAGCCAATCTTCCCAAGAAGTTCTGGGGAGATGCTATTTTAACTGCCACCTACCTCATCAACCGAACACCTACACCTCTCCTAAGAGGGAAAACACCCTTTGAGATACTTCTTCACAAACAGCCCACATACGACCATTTGCGAGTTTTTGGATGCTTGTGTTTTGCCTCGACACACCATCATCACCCCTCAAAGTTTGATGCAAGAACCACGCAATGTCTCTTCTTAGGCTATGCATATGGTCAAAAGGGATATCGACTTTATGAACTTTCAACTGGTAAAGTTTTTATCTAGCGTGATGTTTCGTTTCATGAGAATGTTTTTCCTTTTTCATCTTCCACAGTACATTCTTCTCCAGCCTTTCCCAGTAATCAACAGCCGACATATGATGATGATAACCCCACTCCATCCTTTTCTCCACACTTCAATGATGAACCAATTTTATCAGAACCTATCTCTCAAGAAACTTCTCCTTCAAAGTCCGTCACTGAAACTATCTCCTCTGATATTACTTCGTCTATTGTTCCTCCCACTACTCAGCAGCCTCCAACTTCGTCCCATGAACCAAAGATTCCTTCCTCACAATTGACACGGACAACAACAGCACCTAGTTATCTTCGAAAGTATCATGTTGGTATTGCTCTTCCTTCAAGGAACGTTCTGTCATCTAACTCGGCGATGTCACCAAAACAGGTATTTCTTATCCATTATCTGATGTCCTTTCTTATGATAAGTTATCACCCAAACACCATGCTTTCACTACTTCTCTTTCAGCCGAAAAAGAACCAACATCTTTTGAACAGGCAGTTTGTGATCCCAAATGGTACTTCGCTATGCAACATGAACTTGCTGCACTCAAGGCTAATGGAACATGGTCCCTTCAGACACTTCCTCCAGGGAAGAAATCGGTTGGTTGCAAATGGGAATACAAAATAAAATTCAAACCCGATGGTACTGTCGAACGCTATAAAGCCAAGTTGGTAGCAAAAGGATACAATCAAATAGAAGGATTAGATTACAATGAGACCTTTGCTCCAGTTGCAAAGCTTGTGACTGTTCGCCTCCTTATTACTATG
Source organism: Osmanthus fragrans (assembly GCA_019395295.1). Classification (NCBI taxonomy): domain Eukaryota; kingdom Viridiplantae; phylum Streptophyta; class Magnoliopsida; order Lamiales; family Oleaceae; genus Osmanthus; species Osmanthus fragrans. The sequence continues at coordinate 976,997 of JAEDXY010000050.1, forward strand.
GCCTCAACCCAACATTGGCACCTTCACCAACTTGACGTCAATAATGCTTTCTTGCATGGAGATCTTGATGAAGACGTCTACATGACTTTACCTCCTGGTTTCGGACGAAAGGGGGAGACAAGGGTTTGCAAATTATACAAATCATTGTATGGTCTTAAACAAGCGTCTCGCCAATGGTTTATCAAACTCTCCACTGCCCTTAAACGAGCAAACTTCAAGCAATCAAAGTCCGACTATTCCTTGTTCGTCCGATCCCAAGATGGTAAATTTACTGCTCTCCTCATTTATGTAGATGATGTCATCCTGGCAGGGAATAATCTACAAGACATTGAAGATACCAAGTCATTTTTAAGAGATCAATTTAAATTGAAGGACCTTGGGCAATTGAAATATTTTCTAGGAATAGAAGTTGCACGATCCAGTAAAGGCATTGTTCTTTCACAACGAAAGTATGCTCTCGAAATTCTTGAAGATGTTGGTTATCTAGGGGCAAAACCAGTCTCTTTTCCTATGGAGCAGAACTTGTTCCTTAGTAAGTTTGATGGTGACTATGTTAGTGATCCTTCTTCATATCGAAGGCTTGTTGGACGACTAATTTACTTGACTATCACACGACCTGATTTGACATATCCAGTCCATGTTCTAAGATAATTTATGGACAAACCACGAGTTCCACACCTAGAAGCAGCTTATCGTGTATTACGTTATGTGAAACAAACACCAGGTCAAGGAATATTTCTTCCTACAGATAGTTCAACCCAACTAAATGCCTTTTGTGACGCAGATTGGGCTAGATGTTGTGATACTCGGAGATCTATTACCGGGTATTGCATATTCCTTGGAAATTCATTAATTTCGTGGAAAACCAAGAAGCAAACTACAATATCGCGATCTAGCGCAGAAGCCGAATACCGATCCATGGCTGCAACTTGTTGTGAGATTACCTGGTTAAAATGCATCCTACAAGATTTGGGCATCCAACACTCACATCCTGCCAATCTATATTGTGACAATCAAGCGGCACTACATATTGCTTCAAACCCAGTTTTTCACGAGCGAACAAAATATATAGAAATTGATTGTCATCTTATACGGGAGAAGGTTCAGGAAGGAATGGTCAAAATGACTCATATATCCACATCACACCAGCCAGCTGACATTTTTACAAAGCCATTGAGTTCTTCACATTTTTCGACTTTACTTGGCAAGTTAGGAATTATTAACATATATTCCAAACTTGAGGGAGAGTGTTAAGGAATGAAAAATCAATCAAAGCACAAAGTCAGGGATCACCTTCAACCATCTCGGTCAACCACCATCAACTCCTACTAATTTGTTTTTCTATATGTACATGAGTGTGAATAGGCAATGACAATGTATATGCTTTATTTAGGACCTAAATTGATTCCCGTATGGTGTATATATATTGTACTCTCTTTCAGTGAAATATATACAAGAATTACTTTTCCTTTTCAAAATACTTACTTTAGTTGTGTGGTGGTTTAAAGATTTAGACATAGAAGGGTTATTCAAAGCTGGTTTGAAGCCGACCACTGGAAGAGAAGTAGTGTGGTGGTGGTTTCACAGTGAGGACGATTCAGGATTTCATCGCTGTCTTGTGAATCATGCAAATATGTTGGGTAAAGTCGGAAAAAAATGTTCATCATTGCTGCGTTGTTGGTGTTACAAAGATTTCATCAAAAACGTGTTCTTCAGTGGTGGTTTGACGCAGTCGCCGGAGAAGAAGCAGTGTGATGGTGGTTTCACGGTGAGGCCAACTTAAAAAATGGGCTGGGCTCTCCTGATTTCAATCGAATGCGCCTACCGGAGATGGAAATGAGTGCGCCATCGTTGATTTCAATTGAAACACCACTATCGATTTAGAGAGTGTGAGGCAAGAAAGGAAATTAGTTTTCACCCTACTAACTCAATTTCATGCGTTTTGATTGAAATCCGTTTTTTTTTACTTGCTATGTCACTGCATTTCAAAACTTTGTAAGTCCACTGTGAATGGCCTCATGTACATGTAGACTAATTGAAAAATTATTCATATTCTTCTTCAGTCCCTTAAACGCATTGCGATTATCCTAGTGTTCACCCCATTTAATCAGATTATTATATGTCAATTATTGAATAAACTGTGGATTACAGCACAACACGGATATAATTAGCGACAGTAGAACAAATAGTACTAGAGCCGTAAACAAAAACTGTCAAATCAAAAAATTGAATCGAAATCGCATTTTAGAAATCCTTGATTTGGTGCCAAGTGTACCCGTCAACGAAATGATTTTGAACCAAACCAAACTGGTCAAAAATGGTTTGGTTTAAGTTTGAGAATTTTAATTAAGTTTAAAACCAAATTGGGCCAGGAAAAAATATATAAAAATAAAAAAAAATGAAAAAATGATTTTTTTTTTTTAATATTCATCCAAATATGTAAAATTCAATAGTTTTGTCATTTGTGGGTATTTTTGTCAATTTTTAATTTTCTACTACATATATGTTATTATTATCCAATAATCCTAATTTATATCAATAATCTCAAGACTAACCTAATTTATCAAAAGTCATTTTCCTCTTCAAAATTAAGATGAATTCCAGCCTTTAATATTTAAATTGAGACTTAATCGGGATGTTAGGGTGGAGAAAAATGATTTTGTAGATTACTTGTCCGATCGATGTGAAGATTTGATTGAGGTGTCATTCGACATTTTATTGTGGTGAAAAATAAATGTTCATAAGTAAAAGATTGTCTCCTAAATTGCCAAAGATGTATTAGCGATTCAAATTTCTACAATTGCTTCTGAGTCTGCATCCTCAACTGGAGGTCTGATACTTGATTCCTTTAGGAGTTCATTAGGTGTAAGGATGATTGTAGCTTATATATGCGGAAAGAATTGGTTACAAACTAAGAAGGTACTGCACCAATAGTTAGATGAAGTGGAGACATTGGATGATTCAATGAAAGTTGTGGCAGGTGATTTATATTTTCTATTATCATATTTTTGAAGATTCTCTTATCTATCTAGTATCTAATACTATGATAATGTAATGAATGCATTTGTTTGACTATGCAAATGATGAATTATGTGCAACAACAATCGATGTTTGAGTATATGTGATAAACTGAGTTCGTAACAACATACACCAGTAAGCTTGTGTAATTGTTATGTTTAGATATTATAAACAATTATTTTATTATTGTGGTTTGTTATTCTCTCTGTCTAATTAGTAACCTTTTAAGATATGATGATCACTAGGTCTTGTTGAACATTATTATATTTTTTGGGCCTTATATCTAATTTAATAGACATGTATTGTAACGTTATCGTAACGTCATTAGCCTAGAAAAAGCAAATAAAAAATTATGTTTTAGTTTATTGTGATTTCACTTTGATTTAGTTGATATTTTAATTTATAGTAGATATATTTAATTTGTTTAAATTCAATGAATTAATGTCATAAAAGTATATAGGTAAAAAAATATATGGCGAAACCGATAGTTTAAAATCCGATCAAACCGTTAGGTTTATGTTTGAGTTTTTTTTCCAAACAATTCAAAATAGTTTGGTTTAAGTTTGAATTTTTCTCAAACCGATTTAAATTATTTGATTTGAAAATCTGTTAAAAATCGATAAAATCGAACTGGTTACACTCCTAAATAGTAATTTGTCAAACATTATTAATTACTATAGAAACACTAAATTTGCAAGTTGATGTCATTGGGAAATGTACCAAAGCATCTAATTATAGCAAAGTTGCAAGCTCTCTCTCTCTCTCTCTCTCACACACACACACACACACAATCCCACAAACTTGAGTTTTATCCAATTGCATCAATATCTTGAATTTGCACTCACTTTTTTTATGAATTATTGTTTCTTTGTAAAACCCTAGTTAATTAATCTGAGTTTCAGTTCCAGTTTTATGCAGTCTGGTTTTTCTTGAATCCACAGTTTATAGTTGACATGGCCAGGGAATGAGAATCACAAGGAGGTTATGGCGGGGCCTAAGCATGGTAAACAAGAATATGCTCTTCCTATCAACACAGCTCAATAGGATTTGTTGGGAATCAATTATAAAAGTCTTGCTAAATTATATATTAATATATACTATGAGAAAGGAGGAGATTCGTATTGTAGTACTTTTTTGTTTGTGGATGGGAAAATCAGAAGTCTTTGTTGAATATTTATAAAAATTAAACTCTACAAAACTTTACATATTGTCAAGATTTTCATGTCAAATCATCGAGAAAATTAACAAATGTGGAACATGCCTTAATTCATTGTTTCAAGTCTTGAAAAATCAATTTGTAATCTCTTTAATCTTGACTTCTTGCTCTTTAATATTGATTACTTCAATCATTCTTCTTGATTCTTGATTTTGATTGTGGATTTTGGATATTCCTCTTCAATGTGTTTTCACTTGTATTCTTGTGTTGATGGAATGCCACAAAAAATAAAAATTACATATGAATAATCATCATAATCCTATATATGGTTTCCATATGTATTTCGACCCTACAACCCTAATGAATCTAGCCTTTACACATAATTAGGCCTACACTTTAATTAGGTTTTCAAAGCCCAATGACTTTAATTCTTGGGCAATTTACAAAAACACCTCCTAAAATTAGGAATATTTTGAAATATCATATGAAAAGTATTTTGAACGTAAAAACTACTGTGTAAAATTAAGTGTCACTTTTTATTTGTGACACAAAGTCACTTTTTGAAGTTAAGTATCACATTTTTAATTAAAAAAAGACATACAATGTCACTTTTATTTTTTTTTTAAAATGGTAATTGTCACTCATAAAAGTAACAGAAATTTCAAGAAAGTGATAAAAAAAGGTTACAAACAATAATAAAAAAAAAAGTGACAGAACACCAATTAAAACATTTGAATCAATTCAATAAAGTGAGGAAAATAAAAAAAAAGTGACATAACAACCGTCCCTCATCTCTCTCCGTTCGTCACTAAATATCTTTACGTTAGTTCATCGACAAAACACTAATCAAAACACCAAACATTTTTAAGTCAATTCGCCGCCGCCATCATCTATCAACTCATTTATCATCAGAGTTTGTCACACCTATACAAATCATCTATAATCAAACATTTCCAATGCCATTTATAAGATATCATTGCCTTATCAAATACATCTTCATCTCTACCTCATTAACACATCATATATGCCTTTCATTTGATACCCAGACATTGTCTATATAATAATCCTTATCATCTTAGTCTTATCTCTCTTTCTGTGACATTAAATATGGAAACAATTCAATAAAGTAATAGAAATTTTAAAAAGTGAGAAAAACATAAAAAATGTGACAAACAAAATTTAGCATCAATCAAAATCTTAGAATAGATACAAGGGATCAATGGTTGATTTTGTTTTGCACGTTGTCTTTTTGTGATTATTTTTCACTTCTATTAATCAACATATTAACTTAGATTTGGAAGCTACTCAATAAAATGACAAAAAAAAAAAAAAAAATTAAGAAAAAGTGAAAGAAATTCAAAACCGTGATAAACACTCAAAAAGTGATTAATATCAATCAAAATCTTAGAATAAATACAAGAGATAGTGAATTTTCCTCTATATGTTATCTCTTTGTGATTATGCTTCACTTGTATAAACATAAACCATAATTTCATTTTAGAAACACTATAACCAATAAGTTGAAAGTGATAGAAATTAAAAAAAAGTGACAAATTTAAATTTAAAAAGTAACACAACATGTCACTTTTTGTTCACGTTGTCGACTAACAAGAATTTGACAAAAGCATGTGACGAGAAATTTTTAAAAACCAACAAATTCAAAAAACAAAACATTAACTTAAAAAACACAAAGCCACAGAATGTTCTCTCTTGGAACACCCAATTTTTCTCATCACAAAACTATTTTAAAGGCAAGTAATGAACAACAACGCAATTACAATTCGTTTTGAACAAAGACGAGGTAAAGATTAAATTTCCATACGATAAAATTTATCATCAAATTTAGCAACTCACCCACACTCCCACAATAAAGATTAAATTGTATAAACCAAGACAAAGCATGTATGTGAACATAGAGGTTTGTATTGAAAAAATGCAAACATAAAACTGAAAATGGTATCTACCATTCAGATACAAAAGAAAAACACCTCCTTTCACTGTCAGATTCCTTTCCATGTTTCAAACCATAACATAACACAATAAGGACAAATCAGAAATGGAATAAACAATCAGATTCTTCTCAAAATCAGCAAAGATTACAACATACAATCGAATAGAAGTCATAAAAAAAAAAAAAAAAAAAAAAAACTCAAAGACAGTGAGAAATATAGGCTAATCTTAGGTTTACAAACTTGTGAAGATAATTTTTTTTATATTCTTCTTTAAAGTTCCGTCTTCAACAACACTTGATTTTCTCTTCGACAACTTAGACCCACTTTCTCCAACCATGGTCTGAGTCGGGTGTCGAAGTCGAGAGGTGGTGGTTTCTACGATTTGGGAGTTTCTGATTTCAATAGTTGTGATTCGGGGTTGATAAAATATCTTAATGGCAACGCGCAATGCACGTTGCTAAAAGGTTAATGACAACATTCAAGTGCACCTTGCTAAAACATTTAATGGTAACATGTAATGCACGTTGCTAAAAGGTTAATGACAACGTTCAAGTGCGTGTTGCTAAAACTTCTAACGACAATGCCCATTGCACGTTGCAAAAAAATAATAATAAATAAAAAATTTAAAACAACATTCATTAAAAAATGTTGTTAGAACTCAATTTAGTCAACCAATAGCAACATACACTTGCTGAATGTTGCGATAGACCCCTTTTAACAACATGCAATTGATGAATGTTGCATTTTGCATTTGCAAAATGCATTTTTTCTTGTAGTGTTAATTCTTTAGTAGACCACTTTAAATGAGCTTAACTTTAACAATTAATCACATATGTAGGCCCACATGTCAAATTAAAACCAATAGCCTTATTGAGCATTAGATCCTACCAGAAAACATGTTGCCAAATGTTCATGTATCTCAAGCAACCATTTTTGAGTATTTGAAAGATGAAAAATAAAATTTATTGCATTTGACAAACAAGAACAAAAAACCCATCTTTGGAGAATCCAAGAATCTTCACATTGTGAGTTGTTCTAACTCTTTTATTTGAGTTTGATTCATTTATCTTGTTTCCATTTTCTTAGGTCATAAAATATTATCTTCCTAGTCTTGTCTTTGCTGAAAGTTTATTTACACTGTTTCAATTTTTAAGAGGTCTTTTTTTTTCTTATGTAGAACAAAAGAATCTTTATGTGATGAAGAATCTTTTGCAAAGTTAACTTTGACCTAGTTTTCCCCCAGAATTCTCACATCTTCAATGTTGTGATTTTGAATAGTTTGAGGGCACTTTAAAATTGTAGTTTGTAGTTAAGTTCTTTATTTTCAAAATTAAAATTTTATTATGTTTCATCGTTAAAATTAAATTAACTACTGTTTAATTAAGGAAACAATTCTCAAGGGATTGACTCAAACTTATCATCCACTTTATTACTTAAACGCGACCCGTGCTGTTGTGATTTATAATTTTAGCAAACAATGATCAACATAGAGGGTGACGAGACCTCATATATCACCAATATTATTTTTCAAGATTATAAGAATTTAATTCCAACTTTAGCTAGTGATGATCAAGACCAGTTTATAATACATAGAACAATTATTATATAAAATTTCACTGGAATGAAAAATTTTCTTGTTCTCCGTTAAATGTCCACTTGAATTCTCGCATCATTATTGATCATATAATAGTCGAACTGATTATGTCAAGCAATAATACATTTAATAATTGAACTTCTAGTTCAATATACTATTTGTTTCAATTATACCAGTATCGATATAGTATTAATCACGACACAAATTTTAAAAACTTAATTAGTATGTTTCTCTTTAATTTAGTAGATAATAAGTAATCAATAGTAAAATTTTATTATCTCACATGACTCAGTATTGGCTCTTTTGGAGTATAAAAATAATATTTTTTGAAAATATTGATATAAATAAACTTTTGCTTCTTAGAAGCAATTTAATTAAAATTGTTATTCTTCAGAATCAATGCAAGATTTACATTGAAGTATATAAATTTGTGATTATTCAAGAATAACCACATAATATTCTTCAAAAAATTGTCGTATAATATTTATGCTCTTTCAATATCAATAATATAATATTCTTAATAAACATATGCATAACTTTGTGGTTCTTCAGGAACTACAAAATATTTTTCAAAAGTGACGACATAATATTATCTGAAATATTGATGTATAGATGGTTATGATTGTTCACGAGTAATAGAATAATATTCTTCTTTGGAATATTGATATAATATTGCTTGGAATATTGACATAGATAGTGACAATTTTTAGTCTCGATTATAGAACAGTTTTGCTATGTGTATAGAAATAGGCTGTCAGAATTGCTACAGAATACATTTGACCATTTTTTATTGGACAATGGCTAAAAAAAAAAAACCACTAGAATATCTGGTGAAATTCTGGTAGCAATTCCTCTATACAAGGGGAATTGTTGTTTATAGAATTTATGCGACACCAATTTGTCAATCAGACTATATCACCCATAAATTTTTTTGTCTGACCTACTTTGAATGTTTAGACGTGCTTGCCAATTAAATATTTGTAAATGTGACGTGAAAACTGGATAAAAGTTACGAGTTCAATAAAATGTGTGATTAAAAATGAAGTTTGATCATCTTTTTAGTAAATATAACCTTTCTCAAACAAACGGATAACGAAATTTATTTGAAGAATTAATTATATAGTTAAGTATGAAAGAAATTTTAGATTTATAGCTATATGAATATGGTGATATTTATGGGGGAAAAAAAGGGAGGAAAAAACCTTGATGATCTTGACTATATGTAAAGTATGATAATTTCACTTTAAAAATCATCTAACCTACCTTGCCATTCGCGTATTTGTTAACTTTTTTCCGCAATCCTTCCTCTCCCCAAATTAAACATTGCTATGCATAAAGTTGTGTGAGTAAGAATAAATTTTGAATTTAAAATTACTATTTATGTAATATTATTCGTGCAGTCGTACTTCACAAAACATTTTAGTGTTAAGGGAATGAACCTTTTTTTTTACTGGATTGATACATAGAAAAATAATTTTTTCTATTAAAAAATAAAAATAAAATTGCCTTAAAAATATCCCATCAATATGCCTCTCGCGTAACGATTACATTGTTCTATGTTTGGGATTAGCATGCTCAAACTAAAATATTATTTCCCTTGTCTTTAGATTTGAGAGTTACATCCATGTCCACATCTTATGTTAAAAATTATACATAATCTTCTTCAGTCCCTTGTGCATTGCGATTCATCCCATCTAATCAGATTATTATATATCATTTACCATTTGAATAAACAGTGTATTACAGCACCACATGCACAAAAATATAATACATCGTACATATTCAAACATTATTAATTACTATAATAATACTAAATTTGCAAGTTGATGTCATCGGGAAATATACCAAAGCATCTAATTATAGTTAGGGGCTTTCATTGTCTTCTCTTGAGCACTTACTTGGTTGAAGTAAGTAATCAAAGCTTATAATATTCTTGATGGGCATTTGAAGAAGAAGAGAAAGTAATGTTAATTTTCAATATTTGGGCTATTTTTTTTCTTCAATTTTTCTGAATCACATGTTGTTGTGATTTGTGTTTATGGTGTCCATTTGTCAATAAATGGCTTTGATTTTTTATTTTTTTTTAAATCATTGAATTAGAGCTTTGATATGGATTGCTTTCCATTTTTTTTTATTACCCCTTATTTTTGAAGTGAACATGTTGGTAAAGATATTTTAGCTATTCTATTTGTTGTTCTACTGTGAAACATACTTTTTTTTTCCACCCAGAACGACTTACATATTGTTTTCTACAAACCATAGCGACATACATCTCGTTATTAATAATGTATGAAGTTTAATATTTGATGAAATTTTACAATTTTTATGTTGACAGTCAGTTATGGACATCATGGATGTGTTATGGATTCAATTTGTATGTTAAAGTTCGAGAGATGTTGAAGGTCGATACAATGCTATACAAAATTGAGATGTCAACTCTTGTCCCTATAACGTCTAAGTCTCCAACTGTAAGAAAACTTGTCATGTTCGCTCCATTTGTAAATGCCAAATAGCTAGTAGTGAAAACTTAAAGTTGTAATATTGTAGTGACTTGTAACTTTATTATTTTGTACTAATTGGAAGCACAAAATGATTTGTTAGATTTTTGTAGTCATTGTGTAATTATAGCTTTTGTGCTACTAGAACAAAGTTAAAGTCATTTTACGTTGCTTTGTTTTTTCCACATTATAAACAAATGACTTTTTTATCGTTATAGTTGATGCATATGTCTTTCCAATATGAAAAATGCATAAATTTACAAAACGACATTGAAATTGTTTCTGAGACACAAAACAATATTCATGTCGTAACAATGTGAAAGTTGCACTAATTTACATAATGACATTAAAATCGTTCTTGAGACACAAAATGAAATTGATGTTGTTCCATTATGAAAAATGCACCGCTTTATTGATTTTCATGACGACATTGAAGTCGTTATAGACCAATAATATGGCATGGAAGTCGTTATATAAAAAACTTACACAGCGCACACAACATAGGGAGCTGTCGAGCCTGCCTCAAATGGACGATTTGCTTTCAGGTGGTAAACAACTCATAGGCATACACGACAACCAAATTTTTTTAGATTGACGTTTCGGACCCCAAACTTTGGTCATTCGTTCAATGAAAACCTTTTCTCATACGATTTTCAAAAAAAAAAAAAAGAAACTATGGGAACATTTGTGTTCCTATGATTGTATACAACCTTCGAACTATTACAACGAAAAGAAAGTATCTTCGTTCGCTCTTTCTAAACCATTCGAGTGGTATTAACTCATTTCATGACCTTTTACGATCCTACGTATGTTGAAGGCAAACCGGGTGACTTGGATGGTTGAATCGTTGTTTTTAGTCACAACGATATGATTATCGTTTTACATGAAAATAAACGATATATATGTTGTTATAGTTATGATTTGAACTGAAACGATTTCAAACTTGTCAAATTTGTAATAAAACTATATGAATGTCGTAATGTTATTTCGTGGGTTTGAAACATAACGATATCATTATCGTTTCAGTACAATTTTGACGACATTGATATCGTTTTAGTTTAAATTATAACTAAAACGACACACACACACACACACACACACACATATATATATATATATATATATATATATATATATATATATATATATCGTTTAAGTTTATATAAAACGATAATTATATTGTTTCTGCTAAAACGACGATTCGATCATCTACGATCACCCGACATGCATCTGATATATATATATATATATATATATATATATATATATATATATATATATATATATATATATATATATATGATTATCGAAATAGGTCACCAAGTGTGTTCGATCTCACTTAAAAAGAAACTATGGGAACATTTGTGTTCCCATGATTGTATACAACCTTCGAACTATTCCGAGAGAAGGAAAATATCTTAGTTCACTCTTTCTATGCCATTCGAGTGGTATCAACCCACTTGATGACCTTTTTCGATTTTCCTGTATATGTTGAAGGCATGTTGGGCGATTATTAATAGTCGAATCATTGTTTTAGTCAGAACGATATAATTATCGTTTTATATGAAAAGAAATGATATCTATATCATTGTAATTCTGATTTAAACTTGAACGATTTCCAACTCGTCAAATTTGTACTAAAACATGGATGTCGTTATGTTATTTCATAGGTTTGATACATAATGATATCATTATCGTTCCAGTACAATTTTGACGATGTTGATATCATTTCAGTTTAAATCATAACTAAGATGACATGTATTGTTTTAATTTATATAAAACGATAATTATATCATTTTGTTATAAATGATGATTTGACCGTCCACGTCCATCTGGCATGCCTTCGACATACGTAGGACGATCGAATGACGTTATCAAGTGAATCGATACCACGCGAACAATTTAGAAAGAGTGAATGAAGATACTTTTTTTTGTCAAAATAGTTCGAATGTATTATATAACTATGAAAACACAAATGTTCACGTAGTTTCTTTTGAGTGAAATTGAACCCATTTGATAACTTCTTTCGATCGTTCGACGTATGTTATAGGCATGATAGGTGGTCATGTATTGTCGGATCGTCGTTTTAGGTCAAAACGATATAATTGTCATTTTATATGAAATGAAACGACTTCGATATCGTTGTATGTATGATTTAAATTGAAACGATTTCAACCTCGTCAAATTTGTACTGAAACGACATGGATGTCGTAAATTATTTCTTGTTTGATGCATAATGATGTTACCTACTAAAAGAAACGACATCAATGTCGTTTTAGTTATGATTTGAACGAGAACGATTTAATTCTCATGAAATTTTGTATTGAAACGACATGGATGCCGTTATGTTATTCGATGGGTTTACACATAACAATATCAATTTTATTATGTAATAAACAAAATGATATAAATGTCGTTGTAATTATAATTTGAACTAGAATGTTATCAATGTCATTAATATTGTATTAAAACAACATGAATGTCGTTATGCTATTTCGTGGGTTTGATGCATAACGATATCAATATCGTTACATATTAAGAAACAACTACAATGTCGTTTTAGTAATGATTTGGAGCGCACGTGTGATTTATTCTAGTACTCGCACACCTCCGAGTTGTTTACCACCAGAAAGCAAATTGTCCCTTAGATGCGTGTTCGTAACACCCTATGTCGAGCGCAAGGTGCAAGTTTTTTTTTTTTTTTTTTTATCGAAATGACTTTTATGTAGTTTAACTAATCTATAACGACTTCAATATCGTTATAAAAACAATAAAGTAGTTTGTTTTTGGTACGAAAACAACATCGACATCGTTTTGTGTCTCAAGAATGATTTTAATATCGCTATGTTAAAAGGTGTAATTTTTGTACTTAAACCACATCAATATCATTTTTTATTTAAGAAACAATTTCAATGTCATTATATGAATGTGTGTATTTTTGTACTAAAATGATATTAATATCCTTTTATGTCACAGGAATGAAATCTATATCACTACGTGAAGCAGTATTTATATTTTGACGTGACGATTTAAATGTCATTTTATTATTTATAGAACAACACCATTATTCTGGATATGTACAATATTTAAATTTGAAAGTTAAAAGGCCTGAAAATATGTAAATTTCAATTATATTCAATATCCTTAATCACCACAGCTGCAAATGCACTAGCAAATAGGTACATAATATCCTAAAAATATCAAGTAGTCTACAAAAAGAAGTAGATATACAACATTCTTAAAATATCGACTATTTCGGACAAACAAAACAAAGTAACTAAAGAACTATAGCAAAACATAAATAAAAATAGCAAAAAAATCTAATGCTCGAAGTCCCATGCCAACAACTCAAACCATGCTTCTTCTTTTTTTGGTGATTTTCGTCGTTCGCAATAGTAATTGATGAACAATATGTGAAGCCAATCCAATATCCCTTAGTTTAAGAAGTGATCCAAAGTAGCTCTCCTGAAGCTTTTTCATCATAGCACTGCAAAATACAAACAATTACAAATATTAGAACAAGTGATGGAAGTAAAGCATATAAGAACAAGATGCATAAACTGTACAAACCAAGTTCGGCATACAAATTTTTGACAAGACTTTTTTTTTTTTTTAAATTACAAATTGCAATCACTGTAGTACTTTACAACAGATAAGTTCTACTAACATTCCATTAATACAATTACCAGCTTTATAACCAAATGTGAAATCATTATAAGAGATTATGCTTCATTTCACACATTACTTGATAGTTTAATAAGAGGAATTAAGTCCAATTCCAAGCATAAACTCCTTTTTTTTTTCCCTCAAAACTTAGAAGACAAAACATCAAATTTGAAAAGAGTTAAACATAATGAGCCTCGAGTCACTTTCAATTCACATACATACTTGAGAAAAGAGTTAAAGATAATGAGCCTCAAGTCACTCTCAGCTCACATACATATTTGGGCATTACGTCTATTATCTCATTTTCAACATTCTCTTTTACCTCCCATCTCATCTTATCAAATAAGCATTACATTGCAAGCAAGTATGCTATGAATTTTGAGCCTCATTTTAAGTATATACCACTCTAGAAAAGTTTTACTCTAATGTGTGAGGTGAGCTCATATGGCGAAGTTGCTATTTTTATCAAAATTGACAACAATATTTCGAATAGTACACATCAATTGCTAGAAAATGAAAAAATAAATAAAAATTCTAATGACCTTTCTTAAACAAAACTAAGAAAGTTAGTCAAGTGGGAACCAACAAACAACATGTTAAAAAAGCCACAAAATAGAGCCAAATTTTGGAGAAAGCAACAAATGACTTCACAGATTATACTTGAGAGAGAGAGAGAGAACCACAACCAACATCATAAAAAATTCAAGTGTTGTTGATTAAAAATTGATGTTGCAGATGAAAAATTACCATCATAAAACAACAATTTCAAAAAATAAATTCTACGGAGCTAGAAGTTGAGAAGCGTTTAAGATTAAATCATTCACACACAATCAAATCGACTCGGAAACAAATAGAGCCCAATAGAATTAATTTCTAAATAAACGTTTGATATTACCTCCAAAATTTGGTAATGAAGAAAATGACTTATCCTTGTAGAAATTACTGAAAATGGTGTCAATAGGTGATTAACACGTCTCCCATTTTTGATCATAGGCGCAGGTTACAAACCCTTCTCCGATCTATTTATTGCTTCGATCCTCCATTACTACCCAATAAGTCAATTCACACGCAAATATTTAAAAATCCAACATACAACGAAAAAACAGATGAGGAAATGGATTTCTCCATGACGAATAGAGGGCAAAGAGTGCACTGTGCTAGAATAGACCTCATCGTGCCTTTTTTTAAATATTACAATAATTCTAGTAATTGGTAGAGAAATTCTTCATCGGGACAAACTCATTTTTTCATGTTGTTTCATCGTTCACTTCTTATTTGAACTTATACCTAAGCAAAATAAATCCTAATTTACACATAAATGTACCCAAGTGTTCCATTTACAAACATAAAAAAGACAGAAAATCTGGGATGAGCAAGTTCAATGCTATAAAGAATGATTACCTCCTCCACTTTCTCAACTGATTTAATAAAACTTGAAATCAAATTCTTGACTTTTCCAAGCTCTTTTTTTGGATAATTTTTCAGCCACAAGCCAATTTCACAATAATTGCCAACCTTTCTTTCCTCTTCTCACTACAAGAAATATCACTTTCAACAACTATATAAATGATCGTGAAATGTATGTTTTTGGTTGTTGATAACATTCAACGACCAAAATTAGTTGGTCGTTCGTTGGTCAGTAAAGAGGTGTTGACGATTGTATTCAACGACTAAGAAACATTTGATCGTTAAATATATTATTTTAGCAAGTAAATAACTATTTTGCCATTTTTACCTCTTTTTGTTGCCTCATGTGCAATTCCTTCATCTTTTCCCTCTGCTTAGTTTGCCATTTTTACCTGGACATAAATGAAGAAGATAGTTTCAATTTCAGACTAAGGAGAAAGGAAGAAGATAGGTTTTCTTTGAGAATGGTGATGTAAACAAAGCCCCTTTTCAATTTTCAATTTGGGATCAATGATTTTGACCTGAATAAATCTTCATTTCCTTCTTCAATTGGCATTTTACCAAGGAGGATAAAATGGTCTTTTTACACTTTAAAATAATTATATTTTATTTTATTTTTGAGTACCCGTTCAAGGGCCAATTGGACAAAAAGAGATTGAATGATGGCCACTTGAACTCATTTCCCTTATAGTAAGTCCATATTTGATCACAATTATATGAAAAAAAATAATATTTTGAATAGCGAAATTTTAGTGGACGTGTGGTTAAAGATAAAATAAAGATCTGACTTGAGGTGGAAAATATTTTAGTATGGTTAACCGTACAAGTTTGAATTAAACGCCAGGGATAAGTTGCAAGAAAGACTACCCCTCTCTCTCTCTCAACCCCACAAACTAGAGTTTTACCGACTTCCATCAGTATCTTGAATCTGCACTCACCTTTTTTATTTTTTTTTATTTTTTATGAATTATTGTTTCTTTGTAAAAACCCCGTTAATTAATCTGCAAACCAGTTTCTATTTTATGCAGTCAGGCAACCATTTTTGATTATTTGAAGATGAAAAATAAAATTAATTGCATTTGACAAACAAGAACAAAAAACCCATCTTTGGATCATTCAT
Organism: Osmanthus fragrans; assembly: GCA_019395295.1. Classification (NCBI taxonomy): domain Eukaryota; kingdom Viridiplantae; phylum Streptophyta; class Magnoliopsida; order Lamiales; family Oleaceae; genus Osmanthus; species Osmanthus fragrans. Next base: position 993,408 of record JAEDXY010000050.1, read on the forward strand.
TCAAGACTCTTCGCATAGTGAGTTTCTCTGACTCTTTTATTTGATTTTGATTCATTTCTCTTGTTTCTATATTCTTAGGTCATAAAATGTTCTCTTCCTTGTCTTTGCTGAAAGTGTATTTATACTGTTTTAAGTTTTAAGAGGTATTTTTTTCTTGGACCATCTCCAGCGTTGCACCAAAATTTATACCATTTTGCATCAAATTTCGCACCAAGCTAAAATTTTTCTCCAACCATTACACCAAAACTTATACCAATGTTTAATTTTTTTTCTCTTTTTTTTTCTTAATGATTTATTTATTTGAATTATTTATTTATTTATTTTACAAATACATAAATTACTAAATAGATAATTATGTTAAATTAACGAAAATATTAAATTCATTAATAAATATAAAAAATATAATTTTCTTTAAATAAACAATTTTATTCTCAAAATTCGTATCGTTTACTTTAAATAAAATTAGATTAATGTAGGTATGTGGTTGTTGTAATGTATTTCATGTTAACTTTAAATAATCTTGTTTGTTATATTTTAATTTTTTTTGTATTCTTATTTTTATTAATTAATTAATTAATTATTATTATTTTTATTTTAAATTTATTTTAAATGTACATAATAATAATAGTAATTATAATTAAAAATAATAAAAATTATTGTATTAAAAAATATATAACACAAATGACATAAATACCTTTCATCAATTGCTTTCATAAATGGAAAAAATGGTAAACTTGACTTTGCACAATTTTGCACCAAAATGGTGCAAAGTTTGGTGCTCCATTGGAGACCATTTGCACCAAATTTTGGTATTTTTTTGGTGCAATAGTGCAATCATTGGAGTTGCCCTTACATAGAACAAAAGAATCATTATGTTATGAAGAATCTTTTGTAAAGTTAACTTTGACATAGATTTTTTTTTTTTTTTTTTTTTGGTATTTTCAAGAATGTCCACTATTCAGGATGTGAGTTGAAAAATGTCCAATTTTCAAATTTAATATTAAACTGTCTATTATACCCTTAAATTAAAAAAGAAGCTTCCATGAGAAGCTACATCAAAATTATATTCTCGACATTTCAAATGTCGTTCTCGACATTTGAATTTCGTTTTATATTTCAAAAGTATACACGTCAAATCACAATATTAAATGTTCTCAACATTTCAAAACGTCATTATCGACATATTAAATGTCTAGAATGACATTTCATTCCAAAACATGACATTTCTCTACACTTAAAATGTCGTTCTAGACATTTATGTGTCATGCGAAAAATTGCATTAATTGTGATTTGATATCTTGACATTTGAAATACATGGAGTAGGTTATGTGTCAAAATTTTATAGGCCAATAATTTTTTTGCAAAAATATCCATTTTTGGACTTGTGTGGAATCATAAATTATTGACAAGGGTGTTTTGATCTAAATAATATCAAAATGGACATTTTTGCAAGGATTTTTGAAAGTGGCTATTTTTGCAAGTGACTAGCTAAAAGTGGACATTTTGTAAAATTACTTTTTTTTTCCCTGATTTGTGACATCTTCAATGTTGTGACTTTGTATAGTTTGAGGGCATTTTAAGATTGTTATTTTCAGATTATATTTGTTGGTCTCCATGCCTAATTTGCTTCTTTTGTTCAGTTTTCTATATATTTTCTATTGATACTGTTGAGGTCAATTGTATAGGTAGGGAATTTGAAATCTATGAATTTGGAATTTGAAATCTATGAATTTAGATTTTTTACTGCATTGGCAAAAGTGACCTATAGCCAGAATTAGGATCCTATAACAAATAGGTGCTGGAATTTTGGGCAAAGATCAGTAATGGATGAAGACATTCTTTTTCTCAATACATTGTTGGGGACTCCATCTGATCGTTTTATGGATTTGGATTACATTGGTTGGAGACAACAAGTGAATCTGAATTCCTAAATTACAGTGCATCTACTGCCAATCCTCTGATTGAACCTTCGTTTCTATTACCTACTGTCGAAGCAAAAAATGGCGAATTTAGTGGGAACCCATTAAAGGAGAGTCTAGAAGAGAGGAAAATATCACTTTCCCCCGATAATTTGTCGACTAATCAGCATCATGGAGCAGAACATTCTATGAAATCTCAGTCTCAGGTTGGAAACATTTGTAACAATATTGGTTCTTTGGGTCAATATGAGAATTGTTTGGTTGGACCCTTGGAGGTTCTGAACTTAGCAGAAGGTTGTGGATTGGACCTAGGGCTTCGACTTTAGTAATGGACCGATTGATTAGGGCACTTGGTTATAATTGCTCGAGAGATCAATATTTACTCATTCAAGTATGGGTAAGAGTTAATAGAGGCTGAAGGAATGTGCTTATGGGTAAGAGTTAATAGAGGCTGAAGGAATGTGCTTACTACCAATGATCAACCTTTCTCACTTGACTGTAATTGCCCGAGGCTCGCCTATTACAGAGAGATTTCAGTGGCTTATCAGTTTCCTGTTGAGGAAGAGTCTAAATAAGTCGTGGGATTGCCTGCTTGGGTCTTTCGGGGAACCTTCCCGAATGGACTCCTGATGTTCAATTCTTCACAAGAGATGAGTACCCAAGAGTTGGTCATGCACAATGATACTATGTTCGTGGAGAACTTGCAGTTCCTGTTTTTGAAAAAGGTATTCGCAATTGCTAGCGCGTTATCGAATTTGTCTTGACAAAGCAAAAGATCAAATATCTTCCCGAACTTGAAAGTGTGTGCAAAGCTCTCGAGGTTTTTTTTTTTTTTTTTTTTTTTTTTTTGAAGTTCTAATTGCAAGTTGAAGTGCTCCTTCATGAAGTCTAGCGTTGAATATTGTAGTATTAGTGACAGGTAAAAATTTCATCGGTAGATGGCATCTCCTTGGACCTCGATCCTGCATGTATAAAAGTTATTTTGTTTCTTTTTCCAAAAAAGGGAAGATTTTTATCTAACTTTATTTGATGTGATCCAGAACACGTACAACTGACGTGATATGAGTAGGACAAATGATACCAAAACTTCCTATATCATGTCATCGTTGAAAGCTATTATGCAAGAACACTCCTACTAGGGTAGTGTGTCTGAGTCAGATGCCAACGCTTTTGAGACACTCCATGACATGAGTCCGACAAGCCATATGTCGTGTCTTATTTTATATATATATATATATATATATATATATATATATATATAATTTTTTTTTTTTTTTTTTTAAATTTCTAATGCTAGAGGGACACTTTAGGGACATTTGGCGTTCGACATGGCATGTGGTATGTCCTATAGTAGAAGTATAGAAATAAAGACATAATATAACTTAAAATTGTATGGAATTAAAATCAACGTGTCCATATCTTGCTTTTTAGAAAAAATCACATGTTGCGGTGTCGTGTGTCCATGTCACCTATCTGTGTCTCTGCAACTTAGATTGAAAGAACTACATATAGATATCTGCTGATTAGACGTCTAAATTCACCATATAATTTTGTACAAAATAATAGTTTTTCGAGAAAGGTCTCCCTTTCCCTTCTTGAGCTTTATTTGCTTTAAAGTCCTAGTTTATCATCCAAAGTGCTCAGGGATTGAACTGCACTAGAAATTGTGGAAGAAAGATAACTGGGGAAACATTATCAACAGTAACGCTTATCATTTGAGATTGAGGAGAAGTAATTTCTATTACATTAATCTTTTGTCATAAAGCATCCATAGTTGATTGAAGATATTTCTTGGACTAATCGTCTGGTATTTTATTGAGACATAATGCTGGAAGTAAATGTCAGAAGATTGGTTGTCATGAAATAATTGGCAAGAAAAATAAATAGCAAGTTCTTGTTAAGGGATGAAATCCCACATCGAATATGGTGAAAATATAGACTAACTTATAAGGCTTGGGGCTACTCCTCTTAACAAGGTTGACCTTTTAAGATGGACCACCAAACCTTTACATGGTATCAGAGCCCATTAAACTCCAACGAGCAATTCGATCCTTGTAAGACTCAAAAGTATGAGCATATGGATTTCAAGATTGGTCTGCTCAAACGAGCCACCATCTTGCGGGGGCATATTAAGGGATGAAATCTCACATCGAATAATAATGAAAACATAGACTAACTTATAAGATTTTGGACTACTCCTCTTAACTGATAGAGCACAATCTTAACAGAATATTTTCAGAGAATATTATTATTTTCTTCATTGTAATCCACTATAATTCTCTCCTTATTTAGCTGATTTTATTCCCCTTTATATAGACTAGATTGGTGGAACTGGTCTCCCTTACCAATATATATACATGTAATCATTCCAGTCAATATAGAATTGAAATATTAATCAAATCTCTTTATGGTATTAGAGCACTCTCTATCATGAATAGAGTCTGATCCTCTTGCCTACCCTAGCCGTGCTCTCCCCTTCTGTCACAGCAATGGAAGACCTACAGAATCCCGTCCTAGAAGCAACAGCCTCAGCAATAGAGTCTGAGCCGGCGGTTGTCTCAACACCCATAAAGGCTACGGCTGAAGGCAGTATGTTTCCTGCCAATGGAAATCTAATATCCCTCAATGCCTCTTCTCAGATTCCCTTCAAACTCGCAAAAAATGGTGGAAATTATTCATCTTGGAAGTCCCAATTGACCAACCTTCTCTTTAGCTATGGACTCCTTGGATTTGCTGATGGTACTTACCCTTGCCCACAAAAAATGATTCTGGATATACCTTCTGGACCCGTCAGGATCGCCTTGTGCTACTTGGAATTCAGGCCACAGTTCACAGCACAATCAACCCAATGATAAGCAACTGTACCACCTCTGCAGATGCCTGGAACAAACTGGAGACAAGCTTTGCCAATCGTTCCAACACCAGAATGCTCTCGATCATGTCCTCGCTTATGTCAAACAAAAAGGAAGGAAAGACAGTGGCTACATATATGAGCAGGGTGAAAAGTCTTACTGATGATCTCGCAGCCCTTGGACACCCTCTGAATAATGCTCAAATCATGTCCTACACCTTGAATGGACTGGGTGACAAATTTGAAGAATTGATGGCTGCCATCCGTGTACGTGACACACCTATAAACTTTGAAGATCTATATGACAAATTACTTGATGAGGAATTAATTCGCAACCATGGAGAGGCAAAGGAAGATGAAGTTCAAGTCACTGCACAACTAACACAAAAATGTTGTGGTGGTCGAGGAGGACATCGTAGCGGTCCAGGAAGCTATCGTGGTGACTACAACAACAACACTTATGGTTCAAACAGCAACTTATATGGGCAGAATTCTCAGCATCATCATATGCAAACCAATCGGCTGCGACCCTCTTATGGACGAGGTATGAATTCAACCTATAACCGGTCCTACTCACCGTCACAGACTTCACATCTTCATCAGAGGAACCAAGGCCAATCTCACATTATCTGTCAATTATGTGATAAACCTGGACATAATGCAAGGACCTGTCACTCTCGTGGACAGCCTTCCTATTATCCTACTCGACCTCAAGCAAATCTCGCTGAAGGAGAACCGAATTATTCCAACAACAATTGGGTTCTGGACTCGGGAGCCACACATCACATTACTTCTGATCTCCAGAACCTCTCTATGCACTCCGATTACGTTGGAAATGAGGATGTTGTAGTGGGTAATGGTAATGGCATCTCTATCTCTCATGTTGGTTCTTCTTCAATTAATTCCCCCGATGCCTCGTTTACATTAGATAATGTTCTGTGTGCACCCTTAATAAAACGAAACTTAATCTCTGTTTCCCAATTTTGCAAACAAAACAATACTTCAATTGAATTTTTTCCTAACTATTTTCTTGTGAAGGATTTGAATACAGGGGCATCCTTGGCGAAATGCCGGAGTAGACACAACTTGTATGAGTGGTCATCCTCAGCCTCAACTACGAAGCAGTCCTCCCTCCCTCCTTCTGCCTCACTTGCTCTCTCTTCTCAACTATGGCACCAACGTCTTGGTCATCCTTCCCCTCCAATTCAAAGGAAGATTCTAGCTGGCAACAAAATTCCTTCAACAGAGTACCCTACAAATAAAGTCTATGATTCTTGTCTTTGTAACAAAAGTCACAAACTATCATTTTGCAATTCCTCCATTATCTGTAATAAACCTTTTCAAGTTATTTATTCAGATGTTTGGGGTCCTGCCCCTGTGACTTCATTTGGAAATTTTCGTTACTATGTGATTTTTATTGATTACTTCACAAAGTACACCTGGTTATACCCTCTAAAGTTAAAATCTGATGTGGTTAAAGTTTTTGAAAACTTTCACAAACTTATTGAAAACTACTTTCACACAAAAATAAAAACTGTGTACACGGATGGTGGTGGAGAGTTTCAAGCACTCTCTCAACTTTTAAACCGACATGGAATTCAACATCTTACCTCTCCTCCCTATATACCTGAACATGTTGGCTCCGCTGAACGTAAACATCGCCACATTGTGGAAACTGGCCTTACACTTCTCCACAATGCTGCCGTCCCACTTCGCTTCTGGTCTCATTCCTTCCAATGTGCCGTTTACCTCATTAATCGAAATCCTACACCCGTTCTAAACAACGATACCCCTTATCATAAATTATTTGGCCATACACCCAAATACACCTCTCTTCGAGTCTTTGGATGTCTCTGTTACCCTTGGCTTCGCCCATACAACACCCATAAACTCGAACCTCGCTCACGACCTTGTGTATATCTCGGTTTCTCCCTTCCTCATCACTCATTTATGTGCTTTGATCCTCACTCAAACCATCTCTTTATCTCTAGACACGTTGTCATCTTTGAGAAAATATTTCCCTACAAATCTAACTCCTATCCTGACCTAAGCCTATCCCCAGAAACCTTTCCAAAGTATCTCTCCATCTTCACCGACAGGAACTTAGACCATGTCACAACTCCAACCGACAATAACTCTAACTCCGTCGTGCCAACACCCTTCACACCACACTTGCTCCCAAAACCTTCATTTGCTAGTCCATCGCCTGCTCAGCAAGTTGTCTCCACATCGCCCTCTCCTCAGGCTGCATCCCAATACTCTCCATCATAGGTAAGTCCCTCATCTTCTCCCTCTACTACATATGTCGTTCCTACCTCTGCAGATTTACCTCCCCCTTGCCATGACATTGTCCAATCTGCCCAGCAAACTGGAATTGTTCATCCTCCCTCTCATCCATCAGAGAAACCACCTCGCATGGTTACTCGTGCTCAAAACAATATCTACAAACCAAAATAACCTTTCAACCTAAACACCACCATCTTTTCCCTTCACTCCCAAACAGAACCATCATCGTTTACCCAAGCCAACAAGCACCTTCATTGGCGTGATGCCATGCAAGATGAATTCCTTGCTCTTCAGAAAAACAGAACTTGGTCCCTTGTTCCACTCTCCCCTACACATAACATTGTCGGGTGTAAATGGGTCTATCGAATCAAAAGGAACCCGGATGGCTCTATTGCCCATTACAAGGCCCGCTTTATGGCAAAAGGGTTTCATCAACGACCAGGGATCGACTTTACAGAAACTTTCAGCCCCGTGGTTAAACCAGCCACCATTCGCCTTAGTCTGACCATTGCCGTTACCCATGGCTGTGTTTTGAAACAATTGGATGTTAATAATGCCTTCCTACAAGGCACTCTGTCTGAAAGTTTTTTTATTCAGCAACCTCAAAGATTTGTTGACCCTCAATATCCTTCTCATGTCTGCAAATTATAGAAGGCAATCTATGGCCTTCGTGAAGCTCCTCGGGCGTGGTACAATGAACTTCGTTCCTTCCTTGTTGCCTATGGATTTATTAATTCAAAGAGTGACACCTCTCTTTTTATCTACACTTCGGGAACTCGCATCATGTACTTGCTTGTGTATGTGGACGACATTATTCTCACCAGCAATCATTCTCCAACTCTTCATGAGTTTACTGGTCAACTCTCCAACAGGTTCTCTCTCAAGGATCTTGGCAAGCTCAGCTACTTCTTGGGTGTTGAAACAACTCGAACCTCCACAGGTTTGCTCCTATCTCAACGAAAGTACATTCTAGATATTCTTCAAAGAACTAAAACTTGATGACGGTTCCCCTGGACATGATCCCACTGAGTATCGTCAAGTGCTTGGTTCACTTCAGTATCTCTCTCTTACACGACCTGATGTTAGCCATGCCATTAAAAAGCTGGCTCAGTTCATGCATAAACCATCAGCCACTCACTGCCTTGCTGTTAAACGAGTTATTCGTTATCTCAAGGGAACTCCTCATTATGGTGTCTTCATTTCGGCTGAATCTCCTTTAGCTCTTCATGCCTTTGCCGATGCCGATTGGGCTGGTGATGCTGACACGCGTCATTCTACGTCTGCCTATGTCGTGTTTCTTGGCTCCAATCCTATTAGTTGGAGCTCTAAGAAACAGTCCACTATAGCCCGCTCCTCTACCGAGGCTGAATATCGTGCCATTGCAGCTGCTACTGCTGAGGTAAATTGGCTCACTAATTTACTAAGTGAACTTGCTGTATCATTTCCAGCTCCTCCAACAATCTACTGTGACAATGTTGGAGCCACCTACTTATGCTCCAATCCTGTTTTTCACTCCCGTATGAAGCACATTGCCATTGACTTTCATTTTGTGCGTGACCAAGTCTCTCGCAAGTTGCTTCGCATTTCACATGTCCATACTACGAACCAGCTGGCTGACTCCCTCACAAAACCTCTGGCCCGAAAGCAGTTCCTAATTCATCGGTCCAAGCTTAGTGTCCTTCCAGGACCCTTACGCTTGCGGGGGCATGATAAAGCACAATCTTAACAGAATATTTTCAGAGAATATTATTATTTCCTTCATTGTAATCCACTATAATTCTCTCCTTATTTAGCTGATTTTATTCTTCTTTGTATAGACTAGATTGGTGGAACTGGTCTCCCTTACCAGTATATATACATGTAATCATTCCAGTCAATATAGAATTGAAATATTAATCAAATCTCTTTATTAACAAGGTTGACCTTTTAAGATGGACCCCCAAGCCTTTACAGTTCTAACCCTGTTTATAGAATATCTTATTGGAACTTTTCTTCTATGCTGCTATAAGATGGCAGAGGTGATAGTGTTGGATCTTGTTTATTTCTCCATATTTAACTACTGATGTCAGAGCACCATTGATGTGTTTGCACTGACTTTCTTGTCTTTATCAAATCTTATGGTCTTTTCATATTTTCTTATGTATCAGTGTTGCACTTGGTTCCCCAATTCAATAATGCATAAAATATTATTTTGCGTCCTTCACATACTGCATTCGAAAGATTTGGCGTTTATGTGGAAGTGTAGCTGGATCTTTCTTTTGTTGTCAAGATAAACTACTTATTTACTACCGTGTTTATAGGTAATGAGAATCCTCTTTTACTGATGTTGTGACCTAAATTATACTTGTTTATTTGTAGGCTGTTGATCTCAGGAGTTCTCAAGTTTCAAACATTCAGAAAGCTAAGGTAATTTTAGGTCTGAGCTATTCCATTTCTCCATAGAAGATATGCTTATTTGTATTGATACATGTAGTTCTTTTGCAGATATGTGATTTGTCTTATCGAGCTGCATTACCCGAGATATTAATGGTTTTAAAATCTGCAAGTAGATCACACAGATTGCCATTGGCTCATACTTGGGTTCCATGTGTACTACAGGGTAAAGAGGGATGCTGGTATTCGGATGAGAACTGAGTCAATTGTGTTTCGATGGTGAATTCTGCTTACTACATAGGTGATCCCCGTATTCAGGATTTTCATGAAGCTTGCTCTGAGCACAACTTGCTAAAAGGTCAAGGTTTTGTCGGGAGGGCACTAAGAACTAATCATCCTTGTTTCTCAAATGATGTAACTGCTTATAGAAAGATAGAATACCCACTTTCTCACCATGCAAGAATGTTTGGATTACAAGCTGCTGTAGCTATACGTCTACGAAGTATCTGTACTGGTTCAGCTGACTTTTTTGGAGTTTTTTTTTTTTGGCCAATTGATTGTACGGATCCTGAAGAACAAAAGAAGATGCTCACTTCATTGTCTTTTGTTATAAAAAAAATTTCCTGGACTTTACGCATAGTTGAAATCTCCAAACACCTCAAGTGTTAAACCACTTCCAAATTCAATATCAACAAATTATCCAAAACCATTAGACAGGCTGCATGAGAGTGGCTTTTTGAGTCCTCCAGTTGCTGCATCTTATTCACACTCGACTTCCTGCATTCAGAGTTTCAGCTCAAGTCAATGTTGCTCTTGAGGGAGTTAATCTAATCCTTACATATTGAATGTTGAAGGTCATGAAGGTCCAACGGCTAAGGAAGAATCTGTTAATGGCATGCGAAAGATGGCTCAAAGTGATGCACATTTCCATTTGTTGGGCAATGGAACAAAGAACCTCTCAAGATCTCAAAGCCATGTATCGTTTATGGATCTTCCTAAGCCAGAAAATCTCCCACTTGCACCGGAAGACTGTGGCAGACAATCTCAAGAAAGAGATGCACTAAGAATCAAAGTCACTTACGGGGAAGAGAAATGAGGTTTCTTATGCTAAATAATTGGGGATACAAAGATTTATTGCGAGAAGTTGCTTGGCATTTTCCTATAGATGACACTTCGATTTCCATATCAAATACTTGGATGATGACTCTGAAGTCTGAATGGGTACTGTTAACATGTGACGCTGATCTCGAGGAGTGTATTGATGTATGTCAATCGTCTAGGAACCAAACAATTAAGCTCTCCTTGCTTCGGGATTCCAAACTGCACATTGGTGGCTCCTTTTTAGTAGCAAAGGTCCTTTGTGATTCTTTCTAGTAGAAATTGTAAGTGTTGTGCCCTTGGTCAAATTGATTTTGGACGTAAATATTTTTAATATAATTAATGCATTTTATTTATGGTAGATTTATTATTTAATTGAATTATCATTTTAATAAATTTAATTAATAGAATCCATATATTCAAGTTTTAATAACTTGTTAATCACAAAGAGTTGTGATTATGAGATACAAGTTTCATATGATCAAATCTTAAATTATCTGTGATCGTAAGTAATAACGAGAGACGGATATTGTTATTACTGATAGATCAAGACGTGTAGTATCTCTTATGAAGTGAGTACTCGATCTCACGTGTTAAAATGTAGTAACATTTAAATGGACACGTGAATGTTTTGTTAAGACAACAAAACATTAGAGACCCACGATAGAGATTCCTAATAGATAACTATCTGAGCGTTAGTGGTTAGACTCTAATATTCGATAGTGAAATTGGTCCTTCAACACTTGAAGTCATTATAGTGTCTTATATGAGAACGGTCATACTTCGATGATATTGGATGTTGCTATATCAAGAGTCATTAATAGGACATCGTTCGAGTATGTCAAGATTTATATGAAGGTTGTTAATGATTAATAAATGATTCGTTACTGTTAGATTTTATGTTGTAATTGGCGATCTGTGAATAAATAGGACTAAATTGAATATGTATAAAAGTCAAGGAGTTAGATGCAATTTTGGATAGATGAGTTAGGTAGGTTAGGGTTCGAGTTCAGAATAAGGAAAAAAAATCGTCACAATTTCGCTAGCTGCTCGCCTGGACGATGCTCGAGCGACAAAAACAGAAAATTGTCGCTCGCTCGAGTGATAGGTCCGTCGCTCGCTCGAGCGTCAATTTTCTTTGGCTAACCATAGTTCGCATTTTTAAAGTGTTTTATTCTGCGCAAACTATTTAAACACCTTCAACTATAAATATCCAAGCCCTAGCACGAAAATTGTGTAGTTGTTTCATTGTGTCTTCTCTCCATAACACTTTCATTACATCCTTCGAAGGTTCAAGAGCTTATTCATATGTTGATTTAATCATTCACTCATGAGATTATACAACCACAAATTGGGGGAAATATCAAGGATCCAAAATAAAAAAACATCTGCTTCCTTAACACATCAAGGAAGACACTTTCTCAATTGGGACTTCAGAGGCTATTGAAAATTGAGAAAGGTTGGACTACAATCGCAGGAATGAAAACAAGAATAAGTGATTCTTGAGTATCCACTTGGAAGAGACAATTGTACAAGATCGGGAAGTTGGAAGAGACAGCAGTATCTTGGAGATTACAGAAAGTAGATCGTGAAGTCTAGTGGAGTTAGTTAGGCAGCATCTCTGTAAGACTCATTGTCTATAATGAAGATAACTGGCTTGGTCCCGAAATTTTTACCCACGTTGGATTTCTTCGCCATAAATATTGGTGTTATTTACTGTTTTCGTATTACAAACTGAGGCATTCAAACTTAGGAAAATTGACTTGTATTCTTAATCATCTAGAAACTATTAGAAAGACTTTTGTTGCTTTTAATAGGTTAATTTTGCACGTAAGGTCAAACTAGTAAATAATCTAGAACGCGTAATTTGATAATCAAGAGCATTCTAGTAAATCACAAGTGGTATAAGATCGTTCTAGGGTGTTTTCAAGTGGTATCATAGCCTAATTTTGATTCCTGACCTTAATTTGTCTAGATAAGCAGTTCATTGTCCGTCCCGCCAAACTTTGATGGCACTAACTGATACGATCCAAGGAGACCCTCGAATTACCAAAGATTTGATAATTGTTGGGAAGAGGCTAAGTACAAATTCAAGCTTAATTAGAGTCACTAAAACCTCTCAATCATGTCACCTGTCCAAAGTTACGAAGTTGAAAATGTTCAACTTTGAAAGCCGAAGAGCAAGTTTTATGTTTGGGCCAAGGTTCGAAACAACTGGAATCGACTTGTTGCAAACAGCCAAAGGAAGAGCCCGAATGAAAGACTATGCGACCGCACAACATGTCTTCTATGCGGTCGCACAAGGGCAAACCGAGATCAATTTGGCAATGTTGGTTTGAACCATGCGACCGTACTAAGTTCAACCATGCGATCGCATGACACTTTTGGGCAACCGAAATTTCATATTTCGTGAACAGTTTTATTTAGCCTAGAATTCTTATATTTTAGTAACTTTCCATATATTTAGAGTTATTCCCTTTTTAATTAGTTTATAGGTTTTCCATATAAATAGGTTCATTTCTTCATTGTAAAAAAATAGACTATAATTTTGAGATTAATTCAGAGGCTTGTTTGCTTCCAATTTTTTTCCTTCTTGAACAATCGAACTTATCAAGAATTTCTTGTAGCGTTCAATTGAACTTATCAAGATAAATAATCTTGTGGCGTTCACAAACCAGGTGAGATTTATTAATTACGTGATCAAGACGTCGATAAATTATTGTTTCCCGAACTTTGATTTCGTAAGTTTTTGGATAATTGCGCGTCCAGTCCTTAAACTTTCATATTGTACGTTTTACTCCCCAAAATTTGACTTTTCTATCAATTTCATCCTTAAAAAAATTGCAACCCTAGGTCCATAAACTTTTGGCACTTGTACACTTCGGTCCCTAAAGTCATCTTTTGTGCAAATATGGTTATTTTTTAGTATTTCGACCATAACCTTGGCTACAGTTATGAGAATCGCGCTCATGACCCCAATTCGAGAATCTCTATTTGGCACAGACTTCGTGGCCACCAAACTCCACTGGGTGCGAGTCATTTTCGATGTCAAAATCCACCGTTTTCCCTTCCAAATCGTCCATTTGAATCATTTTTCCTTACAAATAGTTGATTTTCTTATTTTTGTTCGAATTTTTTTGTTGTTGAAGAATTTTTTTTCCACTTCACAGATTTTTTTTTTCTTTTTTTGATATTTTAGGTTGAAAAGTGGAAACGTGATTTTTAAAAAAAAATATCTCACTACATATTTTTTGTTTTAAAATACGTATGAAGATATTTTGCGAGAAGATATATTCATATATTTTAATGGATAGCTAACCAAATCATTCATTTAAGTCAAGAATATACGCAATAAAGCAGTAGAAGATATTTTGTCAACTGTAATAATTTTATAATTTTATGAGAGGCAAACAAAAAAAAAACTCTTTCCACCAAAAAATGAACAGTGCTCATAAATCAAAAGCAGTGTGAACACGTACCAAAAATGAATAGTACTCCCCCTGATGTAAAAAAAAAAATCTTCGTTTGAGAAACATACTATTTCTTACCATTTAATGTCTTTCTAAATATCACCAAATATCTTCAATTAATAATAAGTAAATAAGAACAATTATCGTTTAATGATTTACATTAAATTAAAGAAAATACGAAATTATGAAATAAACGAAATCTTGCGTAAAAAGAAAAAAAAACTTAAATCGACGATTTGAAAAGGAAAATATCGAATTTTGGCCCTGGAAATGACTCGTACGCACACGGTGCTTTGTGTGAGAAAAAAAATTCTTGCTCCATGCACACGGAGTTTTGTGTGAAAAAAAAAAAAAAAAAATTTACTCCGTGCATGGAGCAAAAGCTCCGTGTCCCGGATTTAAGTTTTGCTTACGAGATTTTCATTTACTGAATTTTGACGTTGACCTAGGAGTTATCGTATTTTTACAAAAAAAGATTAGCTTAGTAGAATCCGAACAGTAAACCACAATAATCATAGCAAAATAAAATACATAATCATGGAATAAACGAAATCTTGTCGTAAAAAGAAGGAAATGACTTAAATTGACGATTTGGAATGGAAAATATCGGATTTTGGCCTCGAAAACGGCTCGTACCCAGCGGAGCTTGGTGGCCACGATGTGCGCGCTAAATAGAGGTTTCCGAATTGGGGTCATGAGCGTGATTCTGAAAATCGTAGTCAAAGTTATGACCGAAATACTAAGAAATAATCAAAACTGCAAAAAAAAGATAATTTTGGGGACTCAAGTGCAGAGGTGCCAAAAGTTTAAGGACCTATGATTTCAATTTTTAAGGAGGAAATTGATAGAAAAATCGAATTATGAGGACTAAAAAGTACAAGATGAAAGTTGAAGGACTTGACGAGCAATTACCATGAGAACTTAGGTGCAATAAATGAAAACAAAAATAATAAAATAAAAAAATAAAAATAAAAACTCCTTGCACAGAGCAAAAGCTCCATACACACGGAGCAAAAATCTTCGTGCACACGGAGCTTTTGCTCCTTGCTCACGAAGCAAAAACTCATTTCATTTATTGCAGTTAAGTTCTCGAGCTAATTGTTCGTCAAGTCCTTCAACTTTCATCTTGTACGTTTTAGTCATCATAATTTGACTTTTCTATCAATTTCATTCTTAAAATTTGCAATCCCAGGTCCTTAAATTGTTGGCACTTCTGCATTTCTGTCCCTAAAGTCATCTTTTTGTGTAGTTTTGGTTTTTTCTTAGTATTTCGACCATAACTTTGGCTATGATTTTCAGAATCGCGCTCATGACCCCAATTCGGAAACCTCTATTCAGGGCGCACATCGTGGCCACCGACCCCCGTTGGGTGCAAGCCATTTTCGAGGCCAAAATCTGATATTTTTCATTCCAAATCATCAATTTAAGTCATTTTCTTATTTTTACGGCAAAATTTCGTTTATTCCATAATTACGTATTTTATTTTGGTATGATTATTGAGGTTTTACTATTTTTGGTCAAATTTTGATAATAAAATAGTGGTTGCAGTGCTTTTTTTTTTTTTTTTAAAAAAACAAAGAGGTTTAATTTTTAAATTTTTTTTTTCACAATTGGAAATTGACGTCAATTTTCTCTTAAACTCTTTTAGAAAGAACAAATTTAAAGATACATTTTTCTTTATCAATTACGAAGAAAACAGAAACCACATATCTCAAAAGACACGTCATCTACGGACCTGAAAACTATTACCCTCATCTGTTATTATTTGGCACAACTTTAACTCCACTCAATCTTACCGTGCAAAGATCATTTTTTCTCCTTAGAAATGAACAAATATTTAGCTAAATACCTAAAAAAAATACAACAATAAAGTAGATCTAGGTTCATCCCAATTTTACCTTACTATCAAAATATGCTATATTTTTCCACTTAAATAATAAGGAAAAAAAAAAGTAACTGAGAAGTGATAGAGTGGTAAAACTGTTGAAGGATTTTTTTTTTCCACTTAATAGATTTTTTTTTCTGATATTTTGGGTTGAAAAGTGGAAATGTGATTTTTTAAAAAAAAAAAAATATCCCACTGCATATTTTTTGTTTTAAAATACGTATGAAGATATTTTGCGAGAAGATATATATCATATATTTTAATGGACAGCTAACCAAATCATTCGTTTAAGTCAAGAATATACGTAATAAAATAGTAGAAGATATTATGTGAATTGTAATAATTTTATAATTTTATGAGAGGCAAACAAAAAAAAAAACTCTTTCCACCATAAAATGAACAGTGCTCACAAATCAAAAGCAGTGTGAACACGTACCAAAAATAAATAATACTCCCCCTCATGTAAAAAAATATCTTCGTTTGTGAAGCATACTATTTTTTACCATTTAATGTCTTTCTAAATATCACCAAATATTTCAACTAATAATAATTAAATAAGAACAATTATCCTTTAACGATTTAAATTAAATTAAAGAAAATACGAAATTATGGAATAAACGAAATTTTGCGTAAAAAGGAAAAAAAAAAAAACTTAAATCGACGATTTGAAAAGGGAAATATCGATTTTTGGCCCTGAAAATGACTCGCACGCACACGGAGCTTTGTCTGGGAAAAAAATCTTGCTCCACGCCCACGGAGTTGTGTAAAAAAATAAAAAATAAAAATAAAAATTTGCTCCATGTGCCAGATTTTGGCTTTGCTTACGAGATTTTCACTTACTGGATGTTGGGATTGACCTATAAGTTGTTGTATTTTATCAAAAACAGATTAGCTTAGTATAATCCGATTTGTTTGACCAAAAATAGTAAAACCTCAATAATCTTACCTAAATAAAATACGTAATTATGGAATAAACGAAATCTTGCCGTAAAATGAAGAAAATGACTTAAATTGACGATTTGGAATGGAAAATATCGGATTTTGGTCTCGAAAACGGCTCACACCCAGTGGAGCTCGGTGCCATGATGTGCGTGCTGAATAGAGGTTTTCGAATTGGGATCGTGAATGTGATTCTGAAAATCGTAGCCAAAGTTATGGCCGAAATACTAAGAAATGACTAAAACTGCACAAAAAAATGACTTCGGGGACTGAAGTGCAGAATTGCGAAAAGTTTAAGGACCTATGATTGCAATTTTTAAGAAGGAATTTGATAGAAAAGTCGAGTTATGAGGACTAAAAAATAAAAGATGAAAGTTGAAGGACTTGACGAGCAATTACCATGACTTAGATGCAATAAATGAAAACAAAAAAATAATAATAATAATAAAAAAATAAAAGCTCCTTGCACGGAGTAAAAGCTCCGTGTGTCCGGAGCAAAAGCTTCTTTCATTTATTGCAGTTAAGTACTCGGATTAATTACTCGTCAAGTCCTTCAACTTTCATCTTGTACTTTTTAGTCCTCATAATTTGATTTTTCTATCAATTTCATCCTTAAAAATTGCAATCTCAGGTCCTTAAACTGTTGGCGCAAGGAGCTTTTACTCCTTGCACACGGAGTAAAAGCTTCTTTCATTTATTGCAGTTATGTTCTCGGGTTAATTGCTCGTCAAGTCCTTCAACTTTCATCTTGTACTTTTCAGTCCTCATAATTTGACTTTTCTATTAATTTCATCCTTAAAAATTACAATCTCAGGTCCTTAAACTATTGACACTTCTGCACTTCGGTCCCCAAAGTCATCTTTTTGTGCAGTTTTGGTCATTTCTTAATATTTCGGCCATAACTTTGGCTACGATTTTTAGAATCGCGCTCATGACCCCTATTCGGAAATCTCTTTTCAGCGCGCACATCGTGGCCACCGAGCTCCGCTAGGTGCAAGCAATTTTCTAGGCCAAAATTTGATGTTTTCCATACCAACTCGTCAATTTAAGTCATTTTCTTCTTTTTACGGCAAGATTTCGTTTATTCCATAATTACGTATTTTATTTTGGTATGATTATTGAGTTTTTACTATTTTTGATCAAATTTTGATAATAATATAGTGGTCGACAGTGTTTTTTTTTAAAAAAAAAAACAAAGAGGCTTAATTTTTTTTTGTTTCACAATTGAAAATTGACGTCAATTTTCTGTTTTTTCAAAACGAGAAAACGATATATAAATGTTGTAGCGAGATGATAGATATTTATAAACAGTATTATAAGCAAGATATTTTGAGATATATTTGAAGATAAGATATTTTAAGATATATGCTTTTGAAAGAGATATCTAGTTACAGTGGTGTGAACGCTCGATTTCAATTGAACAGTAATTTTGGCATCCTCTCTTTTAAGGTAAATGAGGATAATCGTTGAGTACTAAAATTTACAATTATATTGACCCTTCCCTAAAAATTATTGGGCTTTATTCCAAGTAAATATGCACCTAAAATTGCATGAAAAAAATATTGAGAAAATTATAAATCATATCATATTCTGCCAATTTGATTTCTCTTCACATGTGATATGAGAACTAGAGTACTTTGAGCTTAACTCACACTAATATTGATGGTCGAACAACCTCGATTCCAATGAAATTATCAACGTGAAAAGTGCTACATTTATAGTCGTACTAATGAAGATTCATGGATTGTGAATGAGAAATAAATTTAATTTATGATGTAGTTAATTATTGAAAAAATATTGATTTCATTCATTGTTTTTCAAGGTGTGTTCTAAATGGGTCGACATCTCAATGTAAATATACTCATTAAGGCATCAATCATGAGTTGAGAAATTGAGTCCCTGTTTGGCCTCGACATTATTATTTTCTCTCTTCTTATTAAATTACACATTCTCCAATAAAATAATATACACGTAATTTCAAATTTTCTTCTTTTTTTAACTACATATTTAAAAAAAAAAAACTATTTCAATCATTAAAATTTCAAATAATAGGGGCTAAACGGAGGCTGATAACATTCTATCGAAAAGAATAATGTTATTCACAGTGAAAACTATCGGCAATCGTCCTATGTGACATACATATGTCGTCTTGTTATTTAATGCATTAATATGTCAATTTTTTAATTGCATCGTGTATCAAATAACAAAACGACATATGTATGCCACATAGTGCGACTATCGGTAGTCTTCACTATGAATAACATTACTTGAAAATGTACTATTGAAAAAATATTGATTTGGTTATATTTCATTCCATTCAATGTAAATATACTAAGACATCAATCATGAATTGAGAAATTGAAAGTATTATCGAACCTAAATATATGAATATTTTGTAGAAGCAAAAACAATTACTAAGAATGCATAAACTCATGCTTAAAGTATTGTTTGTCATACGTTGATACTAATAAAGATTCATAGATTTTGTATGAAAAATAAATTAATATACGAATGTAGTTTATTTTTGGAAAAATTATTCTCTAATTATCAATATTCTAAAAAGCGCGCCTAGGCGCGAAGCGTGACTAAAGCGCTTCGCCTTGAATTTAAGCGGGAATTAAGTGGTCAACATTCTCGTTGACCGCTTAATTTTTTATTTTTTTTTACTTTTCATCTTCATTAAATGTACATTTTTTTTTATGTTTGTAGATAAAGAAGAAGATATTGAATTGGAGTCCGATAAAGAATTAGATAAGATTTAAGCTACAAACTATCTATATTATGTAATTATGATTTTGAAACTTATCTTTTTTTGTAGGAATTATTAAGTACAGACAATATTTTATAATTTTAGATGTTTGGTATATATTATATGAATTATTGAATATTTTTTACAGTAATTAAAAATTTAAAATAAAAAAAAAACATTTTTTTATGCCTAAACTTCGCCTATGCTCGTAATGCTTGAAACTTGGCCTTCACGTCTAGCCACGCTTTATATTTTTTAGAGCACTGCTAATTATCATTCATTATATATTTTTGGATATTGCTAAAATGGGTCATTTTTCTCATGGCCCAAAATTTTGGATCAAATATGGTGACCATGGGCTTCACCAGGCAGTATTTTCTCATATTTATTTATTTATATATTTTAATCTCAAGTCAATCAAAGACCCCTTTGAATATAGACATGATAAGGACCAACAATGTTAGAAAGCTTGCCAAAATATTAATGAGTGTAAAATTGTGTGATCAAATCACAAATATGCTTCCAAATCATGCTACCAAAAATAATTGAAGCTTATCCAATGTTTGATCAGTGTGTATTTCCATTGTCACTTTTAATTATTATCTAAATTAAGAAGAAGAAGTTATCAAGACGTAAAAAAAATTCAAATTTGTGCCAACCCAACCCTCAGTGGTCCGCTTGAGAAATTCACACAATAATATAGCTATTTTATCACTTTTCTCGAGTATAAATCTAAAGGTTGTTCTCACGTCCCTCTTTTCTATTCTTGCTCAAATTTGATTGGGTCTAAACGATATTTTCAATATCTAGTAATGTGATGATTCTCCACTAATGAATGCTTCCACGTTCAAGCTTATACTAAATAATTCAAACCCAAATATTTGATGCAATTGCATCATATCAATTTCTTTTCTCTTTCTCAATTAAATCTCTTATTTTATCTCGCTCCCTTAAACTTTTTTTTTTTAACTCTTGTAGCGAACTTTAGGTCGATAGCTTCCCAATTGTTTAGACTAAAGGGTACTGGGTTTCGAGACATCCCAACAGACTTAATAACTCCAGTAAAAACAAGGCTACGAAGTGAGGCCTAATATTCAACAATTGTAATATCATTCTTTTAAGTACAACAAAACAAAATGAGACTTAGATTCCTAGCATATGGTCATTATCTAGCTTATTATACTTGACAAAAGACACTCCACACAAATTAATTTAAAGGCGGTTTTCTATTCTTAACTGCAGCCACAAAGTAAATTATAATGAGTAGTCGAGTAGATATTTTTTATTGTTACTTGTCATTTTTTCTAACTAATAATTTTTTTCTGTATTTTCCATTATGCTTTAAAGTATTAGTATTAAACTTTCTTATGTTTAATTTGTAAATAACAAATTCATTTTGTTGATTTTTTTTTATATTTAATAAATATCGGGCGATGAGGTTTAACAGTTAATTTCATAGGCTTTGACTGAGGATTGAAATATGAAATTAACACAACAATTGTTTGGCTCGACCCGAAAAACTAATTGGGCCATTTGAAGTAACATTTTAAGTAAAAGTTGCTCATGGCCCACTCACTGGTTGGATGATCACTTTATAAGTATTAGGCCACTCTACTTCTTGGCCCATTTTGTTGCTACCCTAGTTATATGAATACGCGGCCTCTTGGTTTGAGTGAAATTGTGTATGTGCGAATGAGAAAACTTGCAGGTTGTCGTTTTTCCCTTGCTTCTTTGTGAACTGTGAATTAAATCGTGCCTTTTTTTCCTCTGTTTTCTTTATGAGTTGCAGCCACCATATTTCTCTCTTAATCCTTTGTGAAGTGATAAGTGCGCTTTTGCATACTTATTAGACACTTTTTGGGATTTAATTGTTGATAAATTTGAGTATATTTCTACCCATAATTGTTTACTTTTTGTATTTATATGCTAAAACCCTGAATTGGAATGAAATGGAGGCAAAACGAGTGAAAAATGACGTCAATTGCACAAAAATGTGAAGTTGAGGACTGAAATGCACTTGACCAAAAGATGGAGGGCTTGGATTGCAATTTGGTAGGGGCTTAAATGAAAGAAAGTTCAAAATCTGAGGATCAAATTGTACTAATTCAAAGATGAAGGATGAAATCGCGCAAGGACAGAACGTTCAAGGACCTGAGCTGCAAATATGGAAAAATCCATTCGACCGCATGGATTAAAGTCATGCGACCGCATGGTTTGTCCAGAGACGTAACATTATTATTTTTGTTCTTCTATGAGGCCGTATGGATTTCTTCTAAGCGGCCGCATACAGTAAAAATGTGGAGGCAGTTTAAATTCCGTCCAAATTTGATTTTGATCCAACTTGCAATATTTCCTTATTGTTAATTAGTAGATATTTTGGGATATTTTGTTTGTGTCCTAAAATATCTAGTATATCTATATTATTATATTTATCCTATATATATGAGATAGGTTTTTCATTCATTGATTCTTCTCTTGCTAGAATCTCTATTTTCTCTCTTAGTTATATATTTCCTTTGCATTCTTGACTCATTTTGGGAAGAACATTGGAGATAGCAAGGAGATAACATCAAAAAGCTTGGTGGAAATCATTGGAAGAGTGCAAACCTATACTAAAAAGGGGTTTATCTACACTTTTGTATTCCTTTAATTAATTTTCCCATGTTTGTAATGTTTTGTATAATTAAATCTCTTTGTTATCATTTATCTATGATGAGCTAAGTACATTATGTTGGAATTTATGTAATAACTTAACCAAAGTTTTATTTATATCTTGTATTGGATTGAATGATGCATATATTATCAAAAGCATGGTGTTTTAATTATTGTTTGTATTACACTTCATTTACTTGATCAATGGATGTTGTGGTTAGGTTGTTTGGGCAATTATTGAGAAATTGTTGTATTAACTAGACCAAAATAATTAATACCCTAAGTTGTGTAGTATACTATGCTTGTTTAGGTGTATAGAAATATACATCTACCTTAGGTGACCTTTTGAGTATTCTCACAATAATTTAATGCTATTGGTTAAGTGTTAATTGACATAGAGATATCGTTGATAGGCTTAATCAATTAGGGTTAATTTCGCTCGAAAGAGGTTATGGACTAAATTTGGAGAATCGGGTCTAGCCTTGTATTTTGGTAAGATTGTATCTACGCGTTGTTGATTTGATATAAATGAAACGGTGGTTAAGCGAAATCATAAATTCCAACATCTTTCAAATCAAAAAATCTTTTCACTTTTTAATTGTCAATTTACTGTTTTAATTAAAATCGTGTCTTTTTTATTTTCTATTTAAAAATCAAGTTTTTAAATCTGTGTGTCCATTTCGTTAATTTGAAACAAGTACACTTGTAATTGAAATCAACACTCTTCGAGAAATCGATATTCGGACTCTAAAAGTTCATTATATTACTTGTTCTCGACCCGTGCGCTTGCGGTGTAATTTTTAGGGAACATGAAGTATTCATATACTTGGGCATCAATAGTATGATTTGTGGGTTGTGCAATTTGTTGGTGTTTGATTGTTGGTTTGAGACACTGAGCCCCAAATATTTGCACATCAATTGAATATCTTGGTAAGTATTATTCTCACACATTTACCTATAAATTTTGCAGTATTTGGACGCTTCAAATACAATTCATTACTTGCATAGAGGCTGCCAACATTGAACATCCCTAATAATTATATGAAAACACATCCTAATTCCAAACATGTTGCAAGAAGTTATTGAAAAGTGATTTTACCAAAACAAAGTCCCTTCTGTACAATAAAGAAGTTGTTCCCCCGTCAACAGGCTATTGCGTCAGCTTGAGTGTTCACCCCGTGCGCACCCGAATGGTAGCGGCTGCGAGTTTTCCCATCAACAAAAAAAATAAAAATAAAGAAGTTGTTCCTTATTTTATAACATGTTGTGGAGGACTACTATATTTAGTATTGACAAACGAAACCAATTTGATGTAATATAAAATTGGTACCTTATTTACAAGTACATCATCTCATAGTTGAATAAGTGATGGCATCGTCATTATAAATTGTAATTCTCATTTTGCAACAGATGAAACTACAACTTAGTAGCATTCCAACTATTTCATATCCAGACTACTTATATTACTACATATAATGTACAAAAACACATCGTCAATAATGTCAATGATAGATTCTTTCATTTTTTTCTCAAGCTTATTTTCAATTCTATATTCTCTACATAAAATAATTTTGTAAGTGAAACAATAATTTTATCATACTTTTTAACCACACATTCTCTAAAAATATCATTTTTCTCTTCAAATAATATCTCCCAAATAAACACTAATTACCACAAAATTTGCTATAGTGTATTTTGTGAGTTTCTCTAACAACCTAAAAGTTCATTACATTCACTTGAAGACTCTTTCCAATTATGAAAATAAAGGGTTACAGTCGTTTACCTTTCTTATTTGAGTAATTCTAGTTTCACATATAGGTTAATATTAATGAGTAATGCTACTTGTACATAATTATTTACAGATCGATTGAAAAAGAAAGAAAAACAGTTTGAAAGAAAGAGCAAAAGGTACAAAAAGGAGACAAAGAAATTAGTTAAATTTTAATAAAATGCCATATTATCAATCTTTAAATGATTATGTACTAAAAAATATTTGTTGTACATTACCATTGGCGGATTCTTTTACAAATTAATGAGGTGGAGATAAATTGAATTAAAATGATCAAACTCTCTTCACCACTTGAACGATTGTGCTTGTATAATGTGTATTAATGACAAAAAATCTCTACCAAACACACTCTTTAAACGTCATTCTTAAGCGACCTTCGCATTCATCGCCTTCCTAACCCTCCTCGAAACTAGGCCCAGTATCCATCTCATAGTCCTCGATATGCTTTGCGTTGCCACACTTGTATGACTGAGTGGCCACGTGAATCCTGGCAGTAGCTGTATCGATTCTTGCTAGCATTTGTTGTAACTTCTGGTTAAATAAGAGCTCAACAAACTTTATCATGTATATCCTGCAATGGTGACTGCATGTGTATGTTTATAAAATATCAGAATAGATGACTTACTCAAAATTTAATAAATGTGTTCCTATCACGCATGCATTAAATCCTCGACCTCTATAACCCATGTAAACAAATTGAATGAGTTTAGTTATATTACCGTTGTAGATATGGAAGTGGTACTGATGTGTTATCTTGCTGAGGGATGTGATTAACCTTCTTAACAACAGAATATCTCACAGTATGTCAACCATAAGGTCAAAAGACTCATAAAATCTAATACATGGTATTTATGTGAGAAACAATGCTGCATAAGCATAATATACCCTGTCCATCAGCAACATATATTGAATCATAGAATGACTCATGACATATGTCGTGATACATATCTAAGTCGTGAATTATAGGAGACGTGTTCATATATAGAAAATTTGATGATGAAGTTTATTATATGGGGAGAAAATTAGATGAAATTTTGAAACAATATAATAGTAGTTACATGTCAAGCAATGTAGCATCCCAGTGTATATCATGCGTCATGTACATATATCATAAGATATAAAAGCACGTGACATAGATCGTGGTACATATCTAAATCATGTTTGTATAAAATGTAAAAAAAAGTATAGAAAATACATCATGTATACCTTTCAAAAAAAATGTAGAAACTACACGCTTAGTTATGCCTTATTGGCCCTGGACAGTTTCAATCAATTATTCTCCATTCTTGATCTTCTGCCACGCCTCCCTCTTGTGATACTGTCTACAAGGTATTCACCCACACCATTTTCAACTCCGTCAACAAGCCCTCCTACGAATTTGATGACCATTTGAGAAGCAATCCAAGTGGTTTTTCCGAACATGTTCGGCTTTTCCGAGGGAGAGATACCGTTGGCCTGGAGCCCATTAATCGAAGCCTTTGCACAAACTGCATGGAGATGGTAATCACAAACCTTGCAACGATATATTCGACCTGACCTCCTCTTCTTGCACTTACTGCAAAGAATCCCGGAATCTGTACCTGGTGCGGCTGTGTTCACTGGTGGCAACAGTTTCAGTGTGTGTGGATGCACTGGAAAGTTCATTTCGGTCGAAAGCTTTGCGCAGCAAGGGTGCATCTGGAAGCTGCAAGCCCTGCATCTGAAAGTAAACCCTTTGGTTGATTTGTTACAGACATCACACTTTGGCCATGAAATTCCGGCGTTTGCTGACAGTTAAAACTCCATGTTATTGTCAAGATTAAATGATCATAGTACTTATCATCGTATCTTGTTTTGGTTTAGCGTGGAACACGAGCTGGTGTTGGCCGTGGAGGGAATGGTTCAGTACTAGTGGAGGCGATGATGCACAGAAATCGTGGAGCTGAAAATCACATTGCTGGCACGAAAATCTCTTGCCAGCTCCATACTCCTTGCAGCCGGTGCATGTAAAGAGTTCAGGCGAATCAACTTTTATCAAGAGGTGTTTTGAGTGAGTGAAATGAGTTATTTCTTCTACAATTTCAGGCTGGGGTGAGGTTGGAAATCCTATTTGGGAATTCTTGTTCTTGTCCATCGAGGCAGAGGATTTCACCAGGGGATGCATTGGTTTCTCAAACTATGGTGCAATTTCGGAACAAGGGAATATTATTTATGCTGGCTAAAAGTGATCAATTTCTAAGCACCATTTTAAACAGGAGAGAGTGGAAAGAGAGAAGATTTCAAGTTTTCTAAGTTACGAATTCTTGAACATTAAATCAAGCTTTTTGGAATTAGATATACTATAAATTCACGAGTTATTTTTGTTGCCGTGATGAACGGTTTTGTTGACGGAAATAGAGTAAGGTAGTCAATATTATCGATTAATCTTGTCACGTATGACGTGTCTTAATCACGTATGACGTGCCAATTTTTTGTCCAACTGTAAATTATTTTCACGCTTAGACATATGAATTATGAACAGCTGTCACTTTGCTGCTTTGCATTACCAACAGAAAAGGCGTTTGTCCATATTTTGAGCTTCAGTAGCATAATTATTATGACTGATGGCACATTCATGATTCATCCACCTTAAAGAACCAAAAACCCCCCTTAATGTGTTGTAATAGATTTTTTTTATCCTTTTAGTTATTTGTTCAATGGGGACTTTTTTCTTGTCCTCTGTAACTACATATTTGCAGGTCATTTGTTATAGCTGAATCCTTTCTTTTTGAAGAAGTTTGATAATTTTTAATTCAGACTCATCAATCAGGTTCTACTGCTTTTTTTCTTATAATATATCTACAAGAAAATTTGAATCTGGATGTGAAAAAAAAGGAAGGAAAATGTTGACAAGTTTATTAACTCTCAAAAGGGAACACTTGATAAGTTTTTTAGTAGTAGTAAATGAACACATAATGAAGACGTAGTCATTGGAGTGGTGTTTAAATAGAATGGTAACATAATTAATACAATTGAAGAAAAATATTGTTTGATGAATGAAGAAGTATCTACTGACAAAGATAATGAACCACTTTCCCTTGACCTTATAGGTGAACAACTTAAAATGCATGAAGTACGTTGTGGCCACATCAATAACATAAGTAGATGGATTGAAATCAGTTGAGTTTGAAAAGAGTAAAACAATTGATAAAAGCGTTCAAGAACAAATCAACCATGTCACAATAGCGATTGAATGTATTAGCTATGATTTCTGTTGAAAAACTTGATTTTAGTAGTTTGATTACTAATTTTACATCTAAAAATGTGAGACGGTTAAATCTTATGCTAGCCTAATCTCTCGGGTTGTGAGAGAAGTTTTATTTTGTTACTCTATCTTTTGAATTGTATAAAGTCTTCTTTTCAATATAAAAATATATATTATTTAAATATTCTTACACTTGTAAAAAAATATATATATTATGTTGAAGGGCCTCATAATAGTTAGTCACCTAGGTTCTCTAAATTTTTGGATCCTGAATGTATTAAGAACACAATATTAAATTAGAACCCTAGAATTTAATAACATGCTTCATCAACTCCAAACAAATGGCATATCAATAGTTGATGCAATTACCAAAGTCGTTGGAATGTAGAATTTTAGATTGACACAAATGGCAATTTGAATATAAAATCCGCAATAAAAATATCCAATGAAAAGTCACGTCCTTCCATAAATTTCCTCCCATGACAGTTGCAAAATATAACAGAGAAAACGAAGAAGACAATGGTTCGCATGAATATGAGCAGGCACCATTATCAAATAATCTTATATGGAATTCATGATATAGGCAACGATTGAAGAAACCAAATGAAGAATCCCTTCATGCATATAGACTGAATTGAAACCGAGTATATACGTGTGGATGAATTCGTGCCTTGCCATACTTTGATGAAAGCCATTTCATTCTGCAATTAAAAACCTTTCATATAACAATAAGAAAATTAGTATTTCTGAAATCAAATACAATGCAAAATTTTTTATAAAGATGAAAGACGAGATGCAAGCGTAAGATTGGTCGAGGCAAATGAAACAGTATTTCCTTAAGATGAATTTGCCCTACATCGATGTTAATGATTTTTTGACAATCATCTCCCAAGATACAAGGACCACGTCTAGCCATAAGCGCACTCCAAATGACTTAGACTAACGAACTCGGACGGATTTTCCTCTTTACCATAACCATGACTTTGATACAAAAAGGAATCACTTTGTATAAAGTTTTTTTTAAGCAAAACTAAATTGTTAATATGGAATGGAATGAATAATAAACATCCTAGGGGTCCTTTATATAGAAGGCGATGGGGTGTGGTTGGAGAGACAAGCCTCAAAATTCAGCATTTTTCATGAAGGAACCAACCCATTCCACCGCTTGCCTGACGTTGGCCTGCCACTCGAGCAGCGGCCTCATATGCTGAATTCTGATTTTTTTCTTCGAACTTTGGATCACAATTTTTCATTCATCCGGGATTTGTTTTTAGATTTCAAATATATTATGACAATTTACTCGACGAATAGAATAAGTTAGTCTATTTACTTTCGTAATTTGACTATCGAATTAAGTTTGAATATTTGATCGAAATTGACACAAAGTCACTTTTCAAGGTTTATACTTTAAATTAGATACAAATTCTTAAACCAAATTCCAACAGTTCTCACATATCTCCTTCATTATGGGTGTGAAGAATTTGACAGACTTTATTAACTGCTCGTACTATCTCATGTAATGTGCAGGTTAGGTATTGAAGGGCTTGTGCAAGACTTGTAAACTTCTCTTTGTTTGTGACTCTAAGATTGCATAATGTGATTACAAACCAGAAAATTGAATATTTGGAACATTAATTTACAGTCTACAAGGCTAATTTTTCATACCTAAATAATTGGAGCAAAAGTCCGCATTACTATAGATTTAATGCTCCATGCGCACAAACGGATACTGAAATTCATGATTTAGGTCTATTAAGCTCATTGTATGCTGAAGATATATACAAAATCTAATAGCCATATTCTATACAACTACGAGTCATTTATGTCACAGAACCTTATTTATATCAAATTTCTAGTCATGGACTTTTTGCTGATAAAACTTCGATCTAGACGAACACCTAAATACAAATTAAATAAAATTTATGCTCATTAGCAGGAAATGGGAGAGCATTATAGAGAAAATGAAATTACCGATAGCGCCGCCAATACCGGCTAGACAACTATCCCTTTTTCTCTTTCGCGCACAATTTAGGTATAGCCGTAAGTGATTTTGTTTTTTTTGTTTTTTGTTTTTTGTTTTTTTAATGGTTTACGTGCTTTGAAAATTTAATTTAAATTTTTTTTTTTTTTTTTGTTTGTTTAGTGGTAAGACGAAGAAATGTTGATAATTTCATTTTGTATCATCATCCTTCTAAGTAAGATCTCCCTAAATGCTTATTGTACATCATTATTTACATAATCTTTTACAGATTGACGATGTGTCAAAAAGAAATTGAGAGATTTTTTTTATTATTTAGTTGATGATATTTTGATATAATCAAATTTCATCATATTATTTATTGATAAACAAATCTGTAAGTCATGATGTACAAATCAAGATTTGTTGTCCAATTTTGCTGTCATCCAATTAATTTTTATGTCGTCATTGTGCACTTATCTATGCTATATTAGTAAACTTTTATGTCGTCAAATTATTGAATTTTACTTAACTTACATTAATTTTCTCTTGTTTAAGTTATAGAAGATGACAACTAAAATTATCTAAAGAATATAATAAAAAATAAAAATCGTAATTTACCAAATATATTCGAATAATTTAACTTTTAAAAATAAAAAAATTAATAACTATATTATTGTCTCACTTGAATGAATGTGGACAATAAAATGAATTATCGAAAATTATATATAAAAAATTAAACGGGTACGTAAACAGGACAAGTGCCCCATGCCACCTTAAACGAGTAACGGGGTGGAAAATTGCGCCTCGTCCGCGCCCGTTGCCAACCCTAGATCTATGTGACGTGACATTAATTGATATTATCTTAAATGTATAAATATATGCTATTTATCTAACTCATAATTCAATGTGAATTAGTCTATTTAAAATGACATATTAATAAATATCAATTAAATGCACCTATACTAGACATAAAACATTACTTATTGAGTAATGAATAATGACGCACTGCTCTAGGCTCGTAATAATCATCCAACCGCGGACAAAGGGCAAAGAGCCCTGCAGCACTCTCACTAAGGTGAATTAATATATACTAAATAATAAACATTATTTTTCTTATTCAAATTATAAGTATAATACTTCTGCCTATTTGTACAGACGAGTTGGTGCCACTTTATTACTCCACAAGCCTTCATTTCTATATTGTCTGTCCAACAACAATAGAGAAAAAGTCAAAACTGTGTAAATACATGGCTTCATGCCTTCATCTCTCTTCTCTGCAAATGCTATTTTATTCAGAAAAGTACCTCCTTCGAAACCCTTTCAATTTGAGGCAACTCTCCACCTAGCTTCCTTATCAGAAAACAATCTATTACAGCAATGGAATGTGTAATTGCAATCTACATTATCAAGTTTTACCCCCTTTTTGTGCTATATATTGTACGATCGACTCAATTTTAATGATAATGAATATGTGGCAGACCCTGTTATGTTGACATCGATTCTCTAGGTAAATATAAATTTAGATACAAATATAAAATGATGCAAAGACTGAATACTCTAGTTTATGTAAACGGCCACGGATGATTTATATGTAGAAATAAAAATGAAAAGACTGCTACTAAGCTTGAAGAAAAATGGAAATAATTTATTTTGGGCACTTTGAAGAACAAATTTGGTTAGAATTAATCTACTTGTATAATGATGGTTGACAAGGATAATGTTTGATGTGGCAAAATCTGGACGGTTGATTTTAAAAAAAAAAAAAACAGTTTTAGAAATTTTTTGATATTGATGAATGTGATGATGCCAAATTATGATTGTCAACAAACTTTGTCAATCATCATTGTACATGTAGCACAATTAATTTGATTAAGATATCTGATAATCCAAAAGGCCGACATTCATTCTTTGTTTTTGTTTGGCCCCCCGTCTCTGTTGTATGTATGAAAGAGTGAGAGTTAGTTACCTTGAACTTATAATGAAAAATCTTGAGTCCCATCGTTCATTGTCAATTTATGAGATTTTCCAAATGACTTTTGCTGTTTGACACGTAAAATATAATTTTCTTTCCAATGAGGCTTAATATTGATCTCCATCAATTTGTTTTCTTGGAAGCGAGCTTTGAATTACGCCACCTATTGAGCCACGACTGTATCACTATAGGCAGCTACTCTTTTATAATTACTCTTAATAGCTTATAATTTTATATATTTATTAGTTTCCTCAAATGTGAATACAAACTGTTTTTAATTCATACTTTCTCTGTTCTGCTACTTCGTATTAAAAGGATGGCCTACCCCTGATGTAATCATAGACTACATAAATATAATACCCATGTCCAAACCTATCATTTTGGGTTTGGTCCCAAATCTTCCATTCTTGTTCTTATTCTCATTATGTCCAAAATAGACGTAAAACTTGTTGAAGAACAATTAATGCATAAATTCAAACACGGAAAATTGCGTATATCAAATTACTTCCTAATATGAAAATCCCATCAACGGGGAAAAAGATAAACTGAGGATTCACCGTGCAAATTTCTATAAAATCACGTAAAGCAATACAAAATTTAATACGATAAAATAACACTGGACCTAAGAAATAATTCAAGCAAAATAGTATTTTAATAAACACTAAGAAATAATTAAAAGCACGATACTATTTAAAAATGAATTTAACAAACTGGACATATAGAGTACTAAAAATTAACAATTAAGAGTGAGAGTGAGAGAGAGAGCTACCCCAAGAATCAATATTGGAGAAGTTTATTTTTGCTCAAACTCCATCAAAAAGTCAAATTGCGTCTTTCACCTCGAACATTTGACTAATCAATATCCATGTCCACTGACAACAGTAAAAAAAAAAAAAAAAAAAAAAATTAATTTTGCATATAGATATATGAGCGAAATCTAGAAAATAACTTTAATGTACTTTAGTAGAGATGGCAATGGGGCCCGTCTCACTCCAACCTCGTCCCGCCCCGAGGCGCGAGGTGGATTGGGGCGGGGATGGGACGAAAATTTGCCCCATTTGTTGCCCTGTTTAATTATTATTATTATTAATTTTTTTTTTTTTTACATTTTCAAAATTCGAGTTATGTTATTATTTAAAGTTCAACCCTTAATCCAAAACCTAAAAATCATTCCATATATTTTAAATTTTTTTTTTTTTGTTTTTTCGATCAATGTATTAACTTGTTTTGATTAATATGTATAAATTTTTCAAAAGTAAAGAATATTTATTTAACTATCATGATTCATAATTTTAAATTATATAATTTAATTATAATAAAAAGATTGAATGTCCGAATTTATAAATTGTATAAACAATTGTTAGTTATGTAAAATTTTAAATTGACAATTGTATAATATAATTGTTGGATTATAAACATGTTATAAAATTATAAATAAAACTAACAATTTATTAAAATTCTATTTTTTATTTTTTTTTCACGGGGTGGGTTCGGGGCGGGGCATCCTCTCCCCACCCCGCCCCGCGACCCGCCACGGGGCAACCCACGACGTCCCGCCCCGTCCCGCCAACCCATCGGGACAAGTTTTTTTGCCCCATTCGGGGCGGGGCCCCGTCGGGACAAGACGGGGCGGGTTAAATTGTCATCCCTATACTTTAGTCTTTAGTATAGATACTAGGTTAAGGCACTAGCAAATAGAGTACCTTATCAAATTTAGATAGCAATAATAATTACAACAAAGTGAAAATATTCACTATTAACAAATCCTTAAGACTTCCTCAATCTGAAAATAATAATAAGTAGTAGTGATTAATATAATTGTTGGGTGCACGTTCATTGAATTTTTACCAATTAATGACAGATTTACAACATACACAGTCAATTATTATAATGTATAATAAAAACAAATAATGAAAAATTGTGTGGTTGAGCTTAAATACTTACCCCAGCTATATCAACATATCAGGCCTCTTTAACCATCTGGTTAACAAATCCATACTCTTTAATCTGATTTTCAATTTACCAAATGAAAATAATTATAATAACGAGTCGAAATAGCAAAATACGCATATTTAATAACACTGTTGAGGCATATTTAATTTATATTTACAACATTCAATAAATCATTATAATGTATAATAAAAACAAATAATGAAAACTAAAGTGGTTTTGCTCAATTACTTACCCCAACCATATCAGCATATCATGCCTCTTTAACCACGTGGGCGCACTCCAAAGTATCTGAGGAATGGGTGAAATCTTTGACCGCTCGGAATCAGGGCCTGTTCTTCCCTGTACCACTCCTCCAACAATGGACAGTCTTCAACTCTTAAATATGTTAGCTTGGTGAGGCGTTGCATCGCTTTCTTAGAGGGCATATGCCTAAGCTTTTTTAAGTCATACAGATTTAAATACGTCAGAGCTGACAGACCCCCAAACCACTCTGGCAATGCTTCAATTCCAAAACCTTGCAAATCTAACCATTTGAGCGAAGTGAGATGCTGAAGCTGATACGGCAACGAGTCCCAATGTTCCCATCCATATAAAGTCAAATGCCAGAGAGATTTGGATTGTTGGATGCCGTCGAGAGCAGCTTGGAATGAGTTGAAATCAATTGATTCTGAGAATCCACCAATTTCCAATATTGTTAAGTTGCTAAGACGGCCAATTCCCTTGGGCAAACTACTCAATTTAGGATTATGTTTTATACGTAACTCTCTGATACAAGGCAATTCCCCCAAATCCATTGGAAAATAAACGAGTTTGTCGCATCCGACGACCCGTAGAACCTCTAGACACCTGCTGGACTCAATCATTTCAATTGGTAGGCTGCTCAGCTCACAGCAACCACTAATCTCCAACCATTCAAGAGAAGGGGGATCTTTTTGTCCACTTTGATATGAAATTGATTGCAGACTTCGACATCTAATTATTCTCAAATCCACAAGACGGCAGGTAAGTAGATCGTCAGGTAATTCTCTCAATTTGTCACAATCTTCAATAACCAATTTTCGAAGATATTTTTGGCATCCTTCCAAGTCGGGAAGATAAGTGAGCGTTGATATATTCCTGAT
This sequence comes from Osmanthus fragrans, assembly GCA_019395295.1. Lineage (NCBI taxonomy): Eukaryota > Viridiplantae > Streptophyta > Magnoliopsida > Lamiales > Oleaceae > Osmanthus > Osmanthus fragrans. Next base: position 1,027,648 of record JAEDXY010000050.1, read on the forward strand.
CGAGAGCGTTTCCAAAGAAGTTAGGTTGCGGCCACTCAAAATCTTTGTTAATGGACAAGCACTATCCATAGTATCAATCTTCAATATTTTCAAGCAAGGGAAATGACTTGGAAAAGTATTCAATTTGTGGCAATTTCCAATCTCCAAAACTTCAAGGCAAGGAAATGCCTGCTCTCTGCATGTTCGTGTTTCTGCCACTGGCATCACCTCAGCTTCCGCCCACTCCGTTAGGTTTGGCATGTTCTTTAGGATGAGTCTTACAAGTGCTGGGAACATTACTCTTGTCTCTTGGCAACCGTAGAATGAACGACCTTTGGATCCTATGTTAATCAAACCGTCCAAGGTAAGATATTTGAGGAGTGGCAGGTGGCCAAACATGGGAATTTCTTCACAATTCCTGCAATCTATTAAGTTGACCTTGATCAATTTATCAAGGACTACTTCCATTTTCATAGTCCATGATGGGAAGTTTGTACCTCTGAACCCTTCAATTGTTATGCTTTTCAAATTCGGTTGGGGTTTGAGGCCTTCGAGGACACTTTCATCGTTGTTGTTGCCTTCCGAGACATTCTCATCATTTTCATCGTCGCTGCTGCCTTCCGAGACATTCTCATCATTTTCATCGTCGCTGTTGCCTTCCGAGACATTCTCATCATTTTCATCGTCTCTGTTGCCTTCCCAGACATGCTCATCGTCGCTGTTGCCTTCCCAGACATTCTCATCATTCTCATCGTCGTTGTTGCCTTCCGAGACATTCTCATCATTTTCATCGTTGTTGTTGCCTCCCCAGATATTCTCATCATAGTCTCTTGTCCACATAAAACTTAATTTATATATCTTTAACTTTCCAACCAAATCCGCCTTCTTTGCTTCTTCTATGCCATTCACTAGTTGAAGATTGCGTATCTCCAGTTCACCTGTAAGATTCTTCAAAGATCCTAGCTCTTCGATTCGGAAGCCTTCCTTGTCACCCACTATAAAAAACTGTAATGTTTGAAGACGAGACAATTTTCCAATTTTAGGCGGCATCTGGAAATTATAGTCTAGGTCTTCAGGATTACAGTCGAGATGTCTCAAATTACTCAAGTCGCATAGCCTTTCTGGAAGCCGTTGAAGGTAGAAGCAATCCATAAGCCTTAATGTTTGCAAATTGTAGAGCTCGCAAATAGAATCTGGCAAAGTTTTCATTTGATAATTTTTGGATGCATCAAGATATCTCAAATGTATCAGCTTTCCAATTGCGGAAGGAAGAACTTCAATGTCTATGCCACATAACTTTAGAATGTGCAGGTGCTTGGACCATTGCAAAATTTTGTCAGGTAAGCTGCTGCCGGAGAATAATGTGCGCAGATAACTTGCTTTCTCTTCTGTAATCGCTAGTGTTTCCTGTTGAAACGATTCCATTAAAAGGTATCTAACTTTAGGGATGGCATCAGTAGATCGATTCTTTGCAATAAAGCTTTGTGAATTTGAAACAGAGCATGCGAGATCGTGCACTAGATCATGCATCTTGCAGTTTTTGATATAGCCATACTTATCCTCTTTAACCTCTTGAAAGAAGGAATTTTGCAATAGAATGTTAAAACATATATCGCCCGAAGTCTCCATATTAATTCCTGGATTATCTTGAAGAAATCCTTCTGCCATCCAGAGTTGGATTAAATCTTCTCTCTCTATTTCTGAATCCTTGGCAAATATTGAACAATAGGCAAAACATTTTTTATATAAAGGATCAGATAAACGATCAAAGCTTATCTTTAAGACTCGCCCTATAATGTCCTGATTTGGGTAAAGTTTTGAAAGCCTGGTAATGTCCTCTAGAACTTCAATCCACTCACCTACTGGCTTTCCTTGCAAAGTTCCACCGACCGTTTTTGCTGCTAATGGTAGACCTCCACATTTGCGTGCAACTTTCTTTCCAACTTCCACAAATTCTATTGGTACTCCATATGGAAAGGCCCTTGCATTGATTATAGACCAGCATTCATCATCTGTTAATGGTTTCAACCAGTATGGATCTCTGTAAGTTTTCACAATTGATGCCATACTTCGAAGACGTGTAGTCACCATGATGACATTTCCTTTATTGGGGTTAACTCCAGCCATAGTGCTTTCGAAAGTTTCCCAAGCTTCTCTATTTTCATTCCACAAATCATCAAGAACAAGCAAGTATCTTTTGTCTTCCAATTTCTCTCGAAGCCTATCCAAAACAGCTTGCCCGCAGGCTCCATGAGAACTTCCTCCTAAGGATTCCAGAATCCTTTTAAAAAGCGTCATCACATCATCAAAATTTTCAGAAACACATACCCAAATCTTTTTGCCAAAACTCTTTGTGCTCGGATGATTGAAGACCGACCGAGCTAAGATTGTCTTGCCAAGCCCTCCCATTCCAATTATGGGAAGGACAGAAATATCTGCGTCGTTTCTGTTGGTTATCAGCTTCAAAATTTTTGCTTTATCATCTTGTCTTCCGACGACCTTTGAATCAACAGTCATCCCATAAGTTTCCATAGCCCGAGGAACAAGGGGAGCATAATCCGCTACACTCCGGAGGCCAAGGCCACTAGCTCGTTTCTCTATATCCTCGAAGTTGACATTTATCTCCTTGATCCTGCGAGCCATTCTCCATCGGAACACCAAAGGGGGGGTAAAGCAAAAGATGTTTAAGCACGCCCATATCTTAGTCCGGTCTTGGATCTCCACCGTATGACGCATATCTTCATAGTTGATCTCATCCAAGACATGATCAGCATCGTAAGTAACATCTCGAAGGTCCTCGAGCCAGCGTCTGACAGCCCCATCGGTAACTTCGCGATTCTCAGCATCTTTTAAGCAACTATCCAACGTCTTCAACAATCCGCCTAACTTTCTTAACTCTTTCTTGAAATTCCACACCAGAGTCAGGTCTGCATCGGCGACATTAAGCAACTCGTTCAGTGTAAATTGGACGGGAGCAACAATGACAGAATTCATTTTCTTGCTTTGGAATAGTGTTGTGAGTGAGTGAGTGATTGATTTTGGAGAGAGAGAGATGCAGAATGCAGGTGTTTGTAGTTTGGTATTAGTATTGAGGGATTTCCAATAGAGTTTTGCTACACGAACACTCCGGTTGACACCATGGATGACCGCATGTGAGCGTGTGGGGGAATATTATTTTATTCGCGAGGGACCCACACACTCACATGCGGTCACCCAGAGTGTCAACCGGAGTGTTCGTTTAGCATTTTTCTTTCCAATAACTATCAATGCTAATAGTTTTTGCAGAGGAAAAAAGCAATGTTATAATTAACAGTGACAAAATATCACATGGTAACGGGCCCTAATGTTCCAAAATATCATTTTTAAAAAAACTTATAGTATCTGAATGTGCATAATTGCGAAATCCACATTTGCATTAGTCGCTGCAATGATAACGCCAGTTTGGTCACTTTTTTTCTCTTTTTTTTAATCATGAAAAGTGGCTCACCCGTGATGTGCACTTGATTTTTTATTTTTCTCTCTCTACTTTCTATATGTAATTTCAAAAAGTGAGTTGTGCTATGTGTAGAAAATTGAATTATAAAATGAATCGAATTGAATCGAATTATGTTCAGTCCTAAAATTATTGAAAAACTATTTTAGAGTTGAGAATGAAAAATATAGCCATTATGGATCTCACACAAAAGATGTAAAATAAAAAATGGTGACTGAATTAGATGAATAACAATCATATTTTTTATTTTTATGTATAAATAATGTGGCTCAAACGGAGCATAGTCTATTTGAAAGTAAAAAAAAAAAAGTTTAGAGTAAATAATCTTTTATTGATTAGAGTTTTGACAATAAAGTATAATTTACTATTTTCTGAAAAAATAATGCCAATTATAGATTTTCAAGTAGAAATATTATTTAATAGAAATGTTGTAATCAATAGTGACAAAATATCACATCGTAGCTGGGCACTATATGTTCCACGATGCTGCTGCTACTCCACATATTAAAAACAATCGTGCTAGATGTAGAATCGAGATTGACAATCTCAGTTGATAACCTCTCACATTGGGAGGGGTCTCACGATTAATAAAAAAATCATGAGTTCCCTCCATGTGAGTACATTGTCAACTGAAATTGTCAATTTTAATTGTACAAGTAGATTAATTCTATTCAAATAAAGGTGTAAAATGCATCAATAATTTTTTCACTAATATAGGCCCCTTTGGTGCCCATTATCTCTCGTTATTTTACGTTTTGGCTCATTATTCAACCCGACTTGGTGGATACAACTGTATCCACTTCTGTTCATATCATTTCAAATATCAGAGAATCCAAAGAAAAACACTGAACCGTTGGAATCCATTGACATATATGCCCTCCATTTTACTTGTGCAATGTCATTCTTACTCTTGCCATCACTCAACCAAATGGCAAAACTAGGGGGTACAAATGTCATTTTACCGCATTAACCAAATTAGTAGTCAAACCCATGTGAACCATGTAATTGTAATGTCTCCCATCATTCAGACGTGGGGCTCAGGCTTGTTTGAAAAAGTTGAAAATGATTTTTAATGGGCCAAATGGGGACCAGATATGCTTAAATTACTTTACATTATTGGGATCCATTATTTTAAATTATAATAAAAAAAAAATGTAATTTTTGAAAAATGTATGATTAAATATAAGTAAAAGTTTTTTTAAATTTATGTGTAATATTATTTTATTGGAGAATGTGTATTTGATATGAAGAGCTTATGCCCTCAGGCGAGGCCAAAGCATAGAAAAATGTTTTCTTATTTTTAATCATTTTGATAATAATTTAGTAATTAAACTAATACATACCAAACATCTAAAATTATAAAATACTATATATTTACTTACTAAATTATACAATTAGTCAATTTTCCGATTTTTAAGTTTACGAAATGCAAAAATTATTTTCATAGTTTTTAACTTTCAACTAGACAGATCCTATTTTTAATTTTTAATGTACTTTTTATTTTTTATTTTTGTACGGATAAAAATATTTTAAAAACCTGAAACAATAGTCAAATAAAAGAATACTAGAAAAGAAAAAAATAAAGAAATTAGTAAAGCACAATTAGACGCGCATTACCAAGGTGTGACGTTTCGCCTAAACCCTGTGCCTAAACACCTCTTAAGTGAGCATAAATTCCCTAATTTTGAATATCCTAATTATAACTAATTTTGAATGTTTTGAATATTCTAATGAGGACTAATTTGATTACTTTGAATTATAGTTATCAGACTCGACCTGGACATCGTTCCGGTCAAGGTACTAGGTCATCGGGTTATTGATTGGACCGGTGAACCGCTGATCGGACCAGTGGGTCATTACTTAAAAATAATTTAATAGTTTTTAAAGTATATTTTTATTTTTTTGTTTGGGATAAAATTAAACTTCCAAGTTTTTTGTCACTAATTATTTTTATGTATTTAATGATTTTTTGAACTCATTTATTAGTGATAATGGTTAAATTTTGATTTTATAATTTTGTATATTATATTAAAAAAAATCTCTTTTTGTGATGTACAAATTATTTATTAGTTATTATTGACAAAAAAATTATGTGTATTATCTATTCAATTTATCTTAGTTAAAAATAATTTTTTTCAAACAAAATAATTATTTGAAATTACAAAATGAATGAAAATGTTGGACTAATTCAAATTATTCATAGATTAGATGTAGTTCATTACACAAAAAGATAATAAAGTGTTACTTGCACTAGTGGTAAGGCCATGCTCTAATTAGTTAGAGGTCAATTGTTTAAATCGTTGGTACCTAAAATATCAATGTAAAAGAGTTTTGAAATTTGGTTTAAAAATCAATTTGGTCGACCCGACCTGACAATAGTTATTAAACTCGGTTCGGCCCAGACAATCGGCTCGATTTTGATCAGGCCACTTGCATTTACATAAATTGAGCTTGTCCGACCTAGACAAGGGCCCGGGTCATCGGATTACCGGGCCGATTGTCCAGACCAGGCCGATTTTAATAACTATGCTTTGAATATCCTAATGATTATTAATAATAACTAATTAATTTGAATAAAAAATCTAATATTAACTACTTAGAACCATCACAAAGAGGGCGAGAAATCTATGGAATACCTAGGGTTGCTATTGCATGATTGCCTGTTAATGGGTTATTTAATCTAAAGATAATGCATATTTAGGTTATGAGTAATGCTATCTGCAGTCGTTCATTGTCGTAATCGTCTTACGTGTCATACATATGACGGTTAATGATTTGATACATTAATGTGGTAAGTTTTTATTACTTTATGCAACAAATCACTGACCGCCACATGTATGCCACGTAGGGGTGACTGTCATAGTGAGCAATTACTAATAGCATTATTCTTAGGTTATTTATTTATTTAACTCCGCATAGTTTAAAAGGCATGAACCAGTAATTAGAGGTCACATTTTCTAATGTTTAGTAAAAACATAACGTTCTTCTATTGTTCTTGCTTGGAATTTTTTTATTAAAACGTAAATGACTTTGGTTGCACAAGGTGTTTTATGAAAATTATGATTAATGACTTTGGTTGAAAAAGGTGTTTTATGAAAATTAGGATTTAGAAGGTGTTTTATGAAAATTAGGATTTAGTTAATGTAAAGTTCAAAATAATATAAAAGGTCCAAAAAAGCATTTAATGAACATAAATACTAATGGATGAATTAGAGTGATGAGTTTTATATTCGGTTTTATTCTTGTTTATTTATGTAAACTTACATAAGGTTAACAATGTAATATAGAAAATTTTCAATAAGTGGATAAACATATAAGAATGGTGGATGGAAATAGTGATTCTCTAAATATTTCCTTAAATTTGATTTATATCTCAACATAATTATAGTCATTAGAGTCCTTTCTTGATTGTTCACATTGAGTACACAAGTTTGTGATCTCTTACAGTTATATTCTGTTTCGTATTTAATTGATATCTCCCTAAACATAATTGCTAAGATTCATTGATAAGGTTGGCGTTTGGTCACTTTTTCTTTTGAACCTGTCTACACGAATAGGGCCTGAGGTGGTGGGACCTCAGCCCCTGATCTAAATTCATTTGAAATTCAAAATTTTAGATCAGGACCTGTTTGACAAACCCTGTTCTTGTAGAATTTTTCTTTTCTTTTTACCATGAACAGTGGCTCGCCCGTGATGTGCACTTTCTTTTCTCTTCTTACTTTGTCTCTAACTTTGGAGAAAATGGTTGTCCCAATTTGTAATTCTCTACTTTCTTTTCTCTTTTTCTCTCTCTACTTTCTATCTGTAACTTTAAAAAATATGGCTGTCCCAATTTGTATTCTCTGCTTTATTTTCACTTTTTCTCTCTACTTTTTTTTCTCTAACTTTGTAGAAATATTGCCGTATCAATTTCTATTCTCTACCATCTTTTCTCATGCCCTTTAGAGAAGTCCTTCTTTCAATCCTAATTTTGCTCAAAATCATTTTGTAAGGGTTGCTACTACATGAAATGCCTATTAATGGTTTATTTAATCCAGAAATAATGCATATGGAGGTTGATATTCGTAAAACTACACATAGTTTAAAAGGCATGAAAACAAGAAGTAAATGCCACAATTCCTAAGGTTCAGTAAAAACACTCTCCGTTAAATTCTATCTATAAAAATCCTTTCTTGATTGTTTGCATTCAGTACGGAAGTTTGTGATCTTTTACGGTTGTCATTTATTCTATTTCGTATTTAATTGATATCTCCCTGCAAGAGAATTGCTAAGAATCATTGCCAGTTGCCAACAGTTTTGTTTGGTGGTGGCGCTTACTACGGAATATTTGCCTTAATAAACTAATCGACATGTTTCTTTGTATGTCTACACATGTTTAGAAAGGAATTGAAAATTTCTTCATGTTTGCAAGTTCGCTATATCTAACAATGAAACAAATTGCGTGGTAGAAAAAAATTCATATAACTGTCTAGAGAAACTAGTTTCGAATGTGTTTGTCTAAGCTTAAATAATCTTCTAGCAAGTAAATAAAAAACTTTTAATCTTTATGGCTAAAAGGTAGAAATAAGTAAAGCACTAATTTTTAAAATAAAGCATCATTACTTTTAAAAGTAATAACTTCTATACTTGAAGTACTAAAAAAGTAAATTGTATCAAACCATAATCAATGTGATTTTGATATCCACAATAAATTTAGGAGACAAGATTTTTATGGAAGGAAATTATTGAACACTATAGTTCATTTTTTTGATAAGGTAGGCGTTAAAGTCCAAAACGACCAAAAGCTTAGACATACAAAAATATTATGTTTGCGTTGACTCAAAATTATAAAATAGAAGAGCTATATCATGAAAAGAAAAATAGAATAGTTTTTATGGCAAAAGAAAGGAAAAAGATTATAATTATATTGGCCAAAAGAGAAAAGAACCTATAATGAAATATGAAAAGAATTTTGAATGCAATTAGGATTAGGAAGAACGAATTTTCTAATTTTTTTTATGATTTATTCAATTGATGGGTCACGACAGCTAATGGCAGAGAGAGGCAACAAGATTCAGGTACCAAAAATTATGAATTTTAAATAGAGAAATTGGTGTCTAGAGAAAAAAAGAGAGATAATTAGAAAAAAAATTACGAATAAGTTTGCGTCGTAAGTTATTCATTCTAGTATCATATAGGGAGAAGTAGAAGGGTGAGAAAACTCTTGCATTGTGAGGTCTATTTCTCTTTTGGTTATTGGTGATTCGTCGAATTACGTTAAATTTTTATTTCTCTTTCTTACTCATTTTTAAGTTTATCATTTTCGCTGCATCTGTGTGCGTTTGAGGGAAAATTTTTCCAATCTGCTAGGAGATTTTGGAGATTTAGCTGCAAAAGAATAGACATCTAAGGCGATGCTGGGGTTTCCTAGTGGACGTCAGATGAGGAATTTGAACATCATTCAACAAGACAATTGTGTGAACAAGTTTAGCATAATTGTGCTTGTTTGAGTGTGCTCATTAAAAAAATAAATCAATTAATTTTTGGAGCTTCTGGAATGGGTCCCACTGCTGTCCTTTTGATTGAAATGTGATTGCGGACGTGGTTAAATGCACTACTAACCTACTACATCTAGTTAAACAGTCATTAGAATATAATAGAATGAGTCATGCTACTTTACCCATTTGATTGACCATTTAATTGACACACACCACTCACATTATGGGAGAAATATTATTTAAATCACATGGAACCACACACTCATGTGAGAAGTGTGTCAATTAAGTGGTCAAAATGGTATTTTTCTAATAGAATGAGTCATGTTACTTTATCCACTTGATTGATCACTTGGTCGACACACACCCCTCACATTATGGGGGAAATATTATTTAAATTACATGGGACCCACACATTCATACTAGGAGGGTGTCAACCAAGTGGGCAAAGTAGCATTTTTCTAATAGAATGAGTCATGTTACTTTACCCACTTGGTTGATACACACCCTTCATATTATGAGAGAAATATTATTTAAATTACACGAGATTCTCACACTTATTTGAGGAGAATATCAATCAAATGGGCAAATTGTTTATAAAAGTCATACAAAAGATAGGAAAATTTCGACAGTGGAGGCCCATTTCAACGTTCCAAAAATCAATTATTTCAAAAGAAAACCGCGTTTGGTAGCCATTCCCATTATTTTTAGATATTATAAGAACGTTGCACAATAAATGGGCCTTTGAATTTCACTGCCTTCTGACAAGTAAAAGGCATGTGCCTGCTTTTACCCCTATACACTCCGACCACCTTCAATCAATTCCATAAAATGGGTAGTTGGAGGCATGGGGGTAAAAAGGGAAAAAACTTAAAAGTGGATTCTGCAAAATTTCCATGCAATTGTCCTTTGTTGTCAGAATCTTCAATTAATTGAAATTGGACTGCTTTGTGCAACGAGAAAAAAATTTAAAATGCAGTTTTGAGCATTGTCAATATCGAGTTAATTCAATCAATGATCACTGAACTTTATTTTAGGTTATTCACTGTTCATCGATCTTTAGAAAGTAATTCATTGCTCACTGAAATTTGCTATAGGTTATTCATTGCTCACTGAAATTTAAAATGTTATTCACTGCTCATCGATCTTTAGAAAACGTTACCCATCAATCACCCTGTTACCTGTAGTAAAGTTTAATGAGCAAAGAGTAACTTTGTTCAAATTTAGTTGAGCAATGAGTAACTTTTTAAATTTTAATGAGCAATGAGTAACCCATAGCAAATTTCAGTGGGCAATTAGTAACTTTCTAAAAATCGATGAGCAGTGAGTAACCTAAGGTAAAATTCAGTAATCATTGATTGAATTAACTCGTCAATATCACATCATCCGCCACCAACCCACTACCAACTTTGGCATTGTTGCAATTACTTCTCAAGCATCACAACTATTGCCTATAACAAAGATTCACAATCACGAGTACGTATTTGTTCTAATGTTATTTCGGTGCACACTTTTCTCATGTTGATAAGTGACTCATATGGAATATGAGGAAAATTTGGGAAATTCAATTTATGAATTCAAATTGGTAAGAACCCAAGTGAAATTTATCCCAAAGTGCGAAAACTACCGTGATTTATCCCAATTATTAGTGATGGGAAAAAGTTATTTCAATTTACTTTTTATTGATAATTGAATGAAAATACTCTTAATAACTCAACTCTTTACACATTCGATTCGCGTATAAGGCTGGAATTAAAAAATTAACATAATTCACTCGAGCTGGAAGTTACGCACGTTTTTCGTAGATTATTCTTATGTCTTCTGTATTTCAATTAAATTACGTATATCACTTCTAACTTATTCGTATCACAATTTTGATAGTCTTTAATGAATTATCAAAAGATAAATTATTCTATCTTTGAAAGCATTATGCATATCTATCATCCCACCACATGTAACACACAATCCGAACGTCAATTCTTATATGATTATTCTGCTTGTTTGTAAAATACTGCATTTTCTCTCCCCACATCCACCACACATTTTATACACATAAATGTTAAATACCTTCAATTTCTTTGGACAAAAAGTTTTGCTGATATGTGACTAAATTAATTTATAATAACAAGGGAGATATTTATTTAAATGACTTTATGCAAAGAAACTTAATTTGCTTTAACAATCAGTTATAAAATTTAATTTCATGATCGAACACATAAAGCACAATCTGAATAACATGAAACGAAAGTGGTTATGGACATTAAATGCGTACCCCCAACCATATTATCCAAGATGTAACTGAAAATTCGCAATAGATATTGAAGCATCACAACACTACTAAACCTTATAGTTGAGTCTACTTGATTACCCCTCTACTTGATGGAACATGCACAAGATTTTCAATTTTGAGAGAGAAAATCCTGCAAAGATTTTTATACGGGTTTGGTTTGGGATCCTCTGATATCTTAATCAGTATTCTAAAAAGTGTGCTTAGGCACGAGCTAAATGCCTCGCCTTGATAGTAAGTGTGAATTAAGTGATCAATTGCGAATTAAGCGATCAACTATCAAGTTGACCACTTGATGCAGGACTAAGTGTGGATTGGCTCAGCTTGTGCCGTATGGGGGAAAATCAGAAAATGGCTTGGCTTCACCCGAGCTATGACTACCTTACCTAGTGCATTGAAGTGGTTAACAAAGGAAGCTAGAGGCACGACTTGGAAGAGTAGATTGAAGAAAATTGCACTTGCCACTTCCGTCTACTATATTTGGATGGCTAGAAATAGATTTGGTTTTGAGCACATCGTTCAATATGTTAATAATGTGGTTAATCGGATTAAAACACACATATACAAAGTCATTTTTACTTTGTATCCGCATGTTTTAATTCATTTTGAATCTTTAGCTTGTTGCTAATTGATGTCGTTACTTCATTTCTTTTGTTTTGCTCGGGAATGTCCGGAGTAGTTGTATTTTTCACTTTTCTTTTGATTGCACGGGTATGCCCGTTGTAATTCTCTTATGTTCTTGATCTTTGATTGCTCGGGTATACCCATAGTATTTGTACATTGTGCATGATTTGATCTATATAATTCACATTTACCAATTAAAAAAAAGTGTGGATTGGCTCGACTCACGCCTAAGCGCTCTTTATTAATTTTTATTTTATTTTTTCCTTTTTTAAAAGTGTTTTATTTTACTTTAGTTTATTAATTGTTTTCTTCTTTTTTTTTTCCTTAAAAAAACCTTGTATTTGACACTAATTTCAAGTTTTAAAATAATTTTATCTGCATAAAAGTAAAAAATGATTTTATCCGATAAGGAGTTAGATAAGATTTATGTTATGCAACTATGAAAAATAGTGTAGTTTTTGCATTTCGAAATCTTGAAAATTGTATAATTGATTAATTGTAGTAATTATTAAGTAAATGTGGCATTTTATAATTTTAGATGTTTGGTAGGCATTATCTTAATATTAAATATTTTTTACATTGATTAAAATTTTAAAATAATATTAAAAATAAGAAAACATTTTTAAGTCTTGATCTCGTCTAAGGTCTTAAAACTTGAAACTTGACCTCCACGTCTATCACGCTTTACGCTTATAGAACATTGATCATAATATAGAAAATTACATACCAACATCCATCAATCATGGAAGTGGATGGTTTCCTACGGTAACTTTCCTTCAATGAATGGAAAGTTATTATGACAGATATTAAACCACAATTTAATAAATTTAATCTTTGAATTAATATATGAAAGTAAACGGTTAAATAATAAATAAAGGAAGATCATTGTTATAATATATAGGGAAAAATTCATATATCAGGGGCATAGTTTATCCTAATTTACAATTCAGGCCTAAAGTTTTAAAATGCAAAAGGTATCCATTAATTAATTAAAAATATTTTATTAATTAAATATTTTAAAGTCACAATTGTACGATTTTGGTCACATTTACATAATTAAAATCACAACTAATTTACTAGTTACATATTATCCAATTAATTTGTCCTAAAATATTTCGAGCCCACAAATAAAATTTTTTATAGGCCACAGATTATTTCGAGATCAAAAATTAAAATTTTTATAGGTCACAGTTTATCGATCGGTTACATATTTTCAAATTTGTTGGTCACAGATTATTTTTTTAGTCACATATTATCGAATTTTATGGTCATAGTTTAATATTAGTCACATTCACCAAACCCCGACCCCAATGCCCATCCAATACTTGGTCACAAATACCGTCGGACCCATCCCATCTACCCCGACCACCACCCGTCATGACCACCATCGTCTCACCAGACTGTACAAAACCACTGCCACAGCACTCACCGCACAACCATATCAATGCAAACCCACCACCAAATCAATGCAAAATCACCACCACATTAAGTCAGTAACCACACCACCACTACACACCAAACTCCGTAAGCATCAATCACGGCATCACCAGATCGTGGGTGCCTTGCGCACCCCCATCACCACCACCACCACAAAATTATCCCAAAACCTAGAGCCCCTACCACAACAACCCTCGCTGTCGTCGCCACACCCAAATCACCACCACCGTCATCCTGCAAGACCCAAAACCACCCCAGACCCAAAACCACCAACGCTACTATTAAACATCTAAAACCTGTCGCCACGAACAAAAATCACAGTTGGGAGTGGATACCACCGCATCGAATCGAAAAATCACAACATACATCACACCTTACATGCCACCAATAATCAGATCCACCACCCGTTGCAAGGAGGCATCGCGATGGCACTGTACAGTGGGAGTAAGATCAACCGTTGTGAGCACTGCCTCTAGATGCTCACAGCAGAAGCTACGGTAGAGAGAGAATGGAGAGAATTTGAGCGCCGACACCGCTGAGATGGAGAATCTGAGAGTCCTTAGCTGCGGTATCTGAGTGTCGGCACCACTGACGATTTTGCGGCAGCCGCTGTGACGATCGGTGCCAGTGCTGGTAGAGAGGAGTAGACGTTTGAGAGAAAGGATAGAGTATGATGGATGGAGCTGGTAGAGAGAAAAAAAGCTAATGAGGAAATGATTAGGGTTTGAAATAATTTGGGAAAATATTTAATATATAATTATTATATTGATACCTGATTTATACATAATGAAACCTCAAACCAAAATTTTGAATTATGATCTTTAAACACCTGGCTCCATGTAATTTCCTCATATATATTCACAGGAAAATGAGCCCATCAAGAATTATTCAAATGAAATCTCCACCAAAGCTTCATACTGCAAAGACTAAAACCAAATATATGAAATTGGGTCCTAATCATCCATTCGTAGGCAAGCAAACATTTTGTATTCTCGATCACCTGATTTAGGGTATCTCCTTATAGGAATTTTCCAAGTATTAATATCCTTAATAATGTTCTTTGGAGGCCTTTTTAATCCCGAGCGTGTAAAGTGAGATTAAAGACAACATAGAAAATCTCATACTACTATGTCAAGTTTATAGAAACGTTTGCAATTGATTCAATAAAATCCTTATTTGTCTTATATTCTTTCAAAACTTTTTTTTATACTTATTTTCAGTCGCACATTCACATAATAAAATATTTTACATGTAAATCCAATTTTTTTCTCTACATTTTAAGTGTACATTCTTCACTATTCAAAACAATGTTTTTCTAGAAAGATGCCACCAGGCAGAGGCTAAATTATTTCTTAAGCCATAAGAACATTTTAGCCAATTAACTACATGGTGATTCCACTTTGATTGAGTGAGACAATTTTCGGTAATAATGTACTTAAATCAAAATTTGAGAACTTCATTACAATTTTGTCAAGTTCTTAGTGGAGGTTTTCCAACGCAGCTCAAGTTAGCGTGTCGAATGGGGAATCTAAACATCCGTTCAATAAGACAATTATGTGAATACAATTCAAAATAATTAAGTTTGTCTGATGTGCTTGTTTACAGAATAATTGGTTTTTGGAGCATTGAAATGGGTCCCAATGTTGTTATTTTGATTGAAAACTTGCCATCACTTTACATGCCCACAATAGTTTACTAATTCAAACGTGATTGCATTTTGTTCCAAATGCCTTTTTGCCCTTTATTGATGGCCAAGTATAGGATCAAATGGTGGAGCATAGCATTGATTTGTTGCTTTTAGCATCCGTTTGCCCCCGTTATTCCACATTATAATAAAAAGAATAGTAATTTTTTGAAAAATACTAAAAAAAAAAAAAAAATCTGGTTTATATGTAATATTATTTTATTAGAGAATGTATGATTGATAAAAAGAGGAAAAAAATTAATTATAATTTAAGAGGGAATGATGTGGGCCAAATGACGACTTAATTAAGAGGGATAGTCATGTTATTTTGCTAAAATTCGGAGGTTGAAATAGTCAGATAAAGCAATCCTAATCTACTATATCTAGTCAAACAATCATTGTATTGTTTATAATACAATGTCTTTTTATTTTATTATGAAAATTCTGATCAATTCTATCAAAAAACGATAGAATTGTTTATAAAGTCGCACCAAAGGCAAATGACAAATGTGGGCCCATTTCAACGTTCCAAAATTCAATTATTTCTCAATACAAGTTCAATTGGGCTAGCGCAATGATGTTAATGTGTAATTTTGAATATTGCCAGTATCCCCCATCATACGCCATCAAGCTCGCTACCAATTCTGGCATTGTTGCAACTACTTCTCAAGCATCATAAGTATTGCCTATAACAAACATGCACAATGGGGTACATTTATTTGTTTTGAACGTTATTCTGGTGCACATTTTTCTCATTTCAGGTAACTCTAATGGAACATAAGTAAATTTTGAAAAACTCTATTTATGAATTTAAATTGGTAGTACCCAAGTGAAATTTATCGCAAAGTCTAGTAAACTAGTGTGATTTATCACAGTTATTAGTTGTGGGAAGGAGCTATTTCAGTTTGGGTCTTTGCTTAATCTCTAATTAGGCAATTATTGATAATTTTCTTGATATTATAAATATTAAACAATAAAATTAGTTTTCCATTTTGGATCACTCAGACAGTGTACAATGTAGAAGGTGATTAGATATTAATCATAATTTATCTATTATTTCTATATGACCTACAACTTATAACACTTAAAAATATAAGTTTTGCCAATCATACAAATAACCTGGCCACTTTTTGAGACATATATTTTAAAACAAGATTGATATATCTATAATGTCATTAGGAAAAAAAAAATACTCAAGATTAGAAATAGAGAAAATTAATGCGACTTTTCAAAAGTTGTAATATTTCAATAGTAGTAATTTTATTGCCCCAGTTTGTAATAATTTCTTGATTTACATGTTACCATCAGTGTTTGACCAACCAACGGGTTTTCAAATATTTGATGAATTAAGATAGGGAAAATTGCATCCTAAGCGCACAATCTATTCTGTTAGTGTTAGATTATTGTAATTGGTTATTCTGTGAACAAATGATCAACTTGAATATTTTAGAAGTTTAGGGACTTAATTGTAAAATTTCATAGTTGGTTGTATTGCGTAGGGTTCGGGGTCCAAATTTGGAACACGAAGGTTTCGAGCTGCATTTTCGCTAGATGCTCGCTGGAATCTCGCTCGAACGGATGAAATAGGAACATCCTTGCTCGACCTTCGCCGCACTATCGCTCGAGCGACAGACCCTTCGCTCGAGCTACAGTGTTATATAGTCGAATTAATTCTCGACCCGCGAAATTTTTCTTGGGCCTTATTTTCATAATTGTCCAACATATAAATAGAGGCACTACATTCTCGAAAACCTAATGATTGAACCCTATTCATTCAAGAGAACAACGTAATTCTCAAAAGAGCAAAACATACTACAAGATTCAATCTCTTCATCTTTTATTATGCCTCTCATTGTGAAAACATCAAAGCCTTCAATCAGAACACTTGAAGATATTCTTCACTTAGATTCTTCAGGAGATTGTGTCGTCAATTTGACTGACTATAAGGATCAAGGGAGAAACGAAGAACGAGGAGTTCTTGGTGGATCTACAAGAGATAAACTGCAAGAAGAGCTAGGATTGAAATTCGTGTGCTCAATCCATGAGAGCTGCTTCAAAACTTCAGACAGGAGATCAGTAAGATTGTGTCGCCAACTTTGCTGGTGGTTTGTAAGTTTAGTTAACAGTTTATAGTGGATATTTGACTGGCAAAGTGCCCGGAGTTTTTCCCACGTTGGGTTTCTCTGTGAACATACCTTATGTTATTTACTGTTTTGATAAACTGTGGTATTTTAATATAGGATTAATAGACTTGATTGTTTAATCACCTAGAAATAATTAACTTGTGACTTGTTGCTTGTTAATTAAAGTTTTAATTTCGCATTTACACCTAATCACCCCCCTCTAGGTGTAGTTGGGTCGAATCTCCGATTTTTCAAGTGGTATCAGAGCCCAAATTCAATTCCTGACCCATATTCTGTCTAGATGAGTCATCCATATCCTTTACCTATGTCCCTTAATGAGGTTTATGTCAATGATCATAACATGTTGTATTGTGGAGATGATGTGAGAAAAATTGAGGCTTGTGTTGCTAGAGTTAAATTTGATTTTGATAAAGAGATTGATAAGACTGAGGGAACAGAGTGTAGTAATCACGGTGAGGAAGAGTCTAAGGATGAGACTGATATTCGTGAGGCTTATCAAGAGATATTTGAGAGTAATCTTAAAACTAAGAAGATCAATAGGGCGTTGCTTAAGAAAATAGATGAACTTGAAAGAGTGAAAGAGAGACTTGTCAGTGATCTTCAGGATACGACCAAAAATTTGAGTGAATTAAAACGTGTCAATGAGAAATTGGAAGGTACAATAAAAGTCCTCACTAATGATCTAGAAAAATCTAACACTCAACTCCAAGCTTTCTCTAGTGGGACTAGAAAACTTGATGATATACTAGGAATGAATAAGTCAATTGGTGATAGGAGAGGTTTGGGCTATAATAAGAACAATTCTAATGATTACAACTCCTCTAAGACTTCCTTCGTTCCTGCCAGTAACAAGTCTCATAAGTCAGCCTATCCTGAACCTAAAAGAAATGGTGTTGTAGAACAAATGACCTATGAAAATCCTAGGGCTACCGGTATCAGAAATCAACATCAACAGTTGCGTGGTTCTAAGTCTAGGTTCATTCCTACATGCCATCACTGTGGTGCTTTGGGGCATATTAGGCCTAGGTGTCCTAATCTTGTGAATAGGAATAGAGGTCAGAACATTTCTAATCAGGTCATTTCGCTGTCTAATCAGGTTAATCACCTAACTAACATGTTGACCAGGCTGACTAGTGTCTACCCATCCCCTAGGAAGATTTGGGTTAGAAAATGTGACCTTGTTAAGCACGATGAGAATGTGAATTGCTATGTTGCCCATGTTGTTCTAAAAGTCCATAATAACTCCATGTGGTACCTCGATAGTGTTTGCTCTAGGCATATGTGTGGAAATAAATCTGTATTCTCCACCCTTGAGGAATGTAATGGTGGTGTTGTCACTTTTGGAGATGGGGCTACTGCACCTATCCTTGGTAAAGGCACCATCATTATTCCTGGTATTCCGCCTATTGCTAATGTGTTTTATGTGGAAGGGTTAAAATCCAATCTGTTAAGTATTAGCCATATATGTGATGCTGATTATGAGGTTAGTTTTGTCCAAAAGAGATGTACTGTCTATGATTCCTCTAGTGGGGTCATTTTAGAAGGTCTTAGGACTACTGATAATTTTTATGGAGTTATTCCTACTTCCAACTATGTGTGTAGTAGTGCGAAAATTGATATGATTGAAATTTGGCATCAAAGGCTTGGTCATCTGAACTATAGAAGTCTGTCTAAGTTGGCCAAAATAAATGGGTTAATGGATTACCTAAGATTGAACAGAAGGAGAATGTTGTATGTGGTTCATGTCAACAAGGCAAACAACTCAAGGTGAACCATAGACGAACTTCTAAGATCTTGACTGATAGACCTTAGAACTTCTTCACATGGACTTAACAGGACCTGCTAGGTCAAAGAGTCTAGGAGGTAAGAAATACATTTTGGTGGTTGTTAATGATTTTTCTAGGTACACATGAATTGATTTGTTGCGTGAAAAATCTGAGGCCCTTAATCTAGTCAAATCCTTGTGTAAGAAACTATGCACTGAACAAAACCTCACTGTTACTAGAATCCGAAATGATCATGGGAAAGAATTTGAAAACTCCAACCTTGATGAATTTTGCTTGGAGAATGGGATTCGTCATGAATTTTCCTCACCCATTACCCCACAGCAAAATGGAGTTATTGAAAGAAAGAATCGGGTCCTTCGAGAAATGGCTAGAGCCATGCTTCATGGGAAGGATCTAGCTTTGCATTTCTAGGAGGAAGCTATAAACACAGCTTGCCACATTGTGAACCGAGTGTACCTTAGACCCAAAACTGATAGACCTCCTTATGAGATTTGGAATGGTAGAACGCCTACTGTCAAATACTTTTGAGTGTTTGGTAGCAAGTGTTACATCTTGAGAGACAGGGAGAACTTGGGTAAATTTGACTCGAAGAGTGATGAGGGAATATTTCTAGGATACTCTAGAAACAGTCGAGCCTACAGGGTATAGAATTCTCGTACTCATGTGGTGATGGAGTCTATAAATGTTGTCATTGATGATGCTGGCAGTGAGGGAGATGGGGTTGTTACTCAGGATGGGGTAGATGATCATAGTGTTGATCCTGTAGAGATGACTAAGTCCAACGAACAACCTACTCCTGAATCCTCACAGTCTCTTGAGAGTTTAGATGTACCTGAATCACAGAGGGAAGTTATTGTACCTCTTAAAGAGCCTTTTTCTACAGTTAAGTTGAATCATCCTAAATATCAGGTTATTGGGGATTTAAATGAAGGAATGCGACTACGTAGGAGAGTATTAAATCAACTGGCATACACTAGCTACGTATCCCAAATAGAACCTAAAAAAGTTGAGGAAGCTCTTAGTGATGAATGTTGGGTGGATGCTATGCATGAGGAACTAAATCAGTTCATAAGAAACGATGTGTGGACTCTAGTTCCTAGGCCTGAAAATTGCAATGTTATAGGTACTAAGTGGATCTTTAAGAGCAAGACTGATGATGTAGGTACCATAACTAGAAATAAGGCGAGGCTAGTTGCACAAGGATACACTCAAGTTGAGGGAATTGACTTTGATGAAACATTTGCCCCTGTTGCACGTCTTGAGTCCATTCGTATTCTCCTTGTATTTGCTTGTACCTTAGGTTTCAAACTCTATCAGATGGATGTTAAAAATGCTTTCTTAAATGGGGTTCTTCAGGAATAAGCTTATGTTGAACAACCTAAGGGATTCATTGATCCTAAGTTTCTTCACTATGTTTTTAAACTGAATAAAGCCCTGTATGGTCTGAAACAAGCTCCTAGAGCCTGGTATGACAGACTAACTGCTTATCTTGAGGAACATGGGTTTGTAAGAGGTGGTGCAGATAGAACCCTATTCATAAGGCGTAGTGAAGATACCATCACGATAGCCCAGATCTATGTTGATGATATCATCTTTGGTTCACCTATTGACTCTCTTGCTCATGAGTTTGCTGAATGCATGAAGCAAGAATTTGAGATGAGCATGGTTGGTGAATTGAGCTACTTCCTTGGTCTTCAGGTGAAGCAAACAAATGATGGGTTGTTCATATCCCAGTCTAAGTATGCTAAGATCTTGTAAAGCGGTTTAGGTTAGATAGTAAGAAACACACACGGACTCCTATGAGCACTAGTGTCAAAATGTGTCATGACCCTACAGGTAGGAGTATGGACCAGTCTCTGTATAGGAGTATGATAGGTAGTCTTCTCTATCTTACAGCTAGTAGACCTGATATAGCCTTTAGTGTTGGAGTGTGTGCTAGATTTCAGGCATATCCCAATGAATCTCATTTAACTGCTGTGAGAAGAGTAATAAGATATGTTAAGAGTAATCAGGGGATCCTTTACTCTAGAGATTCTAATCTAGAACTTGCTGGCTACTCAGATGCTAATTGGGCAGGCAATGCTGATGATAGGAAAAGCACATCTGGGGATTGTTTTTATATTGGGTGCAATCTTGTAGCTTGGATGAGTAAGAAACAAAATTCTATTTCTTTATCTACGGCAGAGGTCGAATACATAGCTGCAGGTAGTTATTATACTCAGTTACTTTGGATGAAACAAATGATGAGTGATTATGGAATTACTCAAGGTACTATGATTGTTTTCTGTGATAATACTAGTGCCATTAATATCTATAAAAATCCTGTTCAACATTCTCGCACTAAGCACATTGACATTAGACATCATTTTATTCGAGAACTTGTTGAGACTAAAGTAGTTTCTCTTGAACACATTTCCACTGAACATCAACTAGCTGATCTATTTACTAAACCTTTACATGGTTTGAGGTTTGAGTCTCTTCGAAAAGCTGTTGGCATTTGTGTTCCCTCCTGATTACTGTTTCAGGAGTTTGCATGTTTCTTTTTACTCTGTCTGCTATCATCTGGCATTTATTGGACTATTGTGCATGCATAATTTTTATTGCTTTTTAGGATGTAGTTCCCTGCATGTGCATTCTCGTCATGTCTATTTTTGGCACATGCAGTCTTTATTTTCATTTGTGTGTGACGTATTATTTAAAAAAAAAAATTGGGAATGGATAATCTACTATAGCATGATGCACAATCTTTCTGGAATTGCATGTTATGATCATGTCTGACTATAATTGATGAGTTGTGGCTTAATTCCCATTGTTTGTTGAGGTTGATATGTGGTATTTCGTATAAGTGTCTTCATGTACCACTGCACTGCACACACTATGATATTGTAAGTTGGACTTAATCGCATGTGTGAGATTTGGGATGACAGTCACTTGTTGATAAGTTGCCTTTGAACATGAATGGACCATCATTAGTAGACCTAAGCTTAAGTATGCTCCCTTATGATAAAAAGATCATATCTTGATGTTCTTCTTCGAGGCTATTTGACTCGAGTAATTAAGTCTTCAGGGTATTTCAAAACCTGGTGCCTATGGTTATCTGACTTGGGTTAACCGACCTAAAACTCGCTACATGGATTATATTAGTTGCTCAATGAATTAGAATTTGCACTTAAGTTAAAATATTATGAGCTAATGAAAAAAAATATGTTGAGCTAAGTACAAATTGGAATATGAAAAACATATATGCTTAGAGTAAGGGAGAGTAAAAAGAAAGATATATGCACAATGAGCTTCTTGTGAAAGGTCCTACTGTTCTTCAAGGTTTGACTTTTATTAGTAGGAGAATACACTAATTGGCAGTGATGCTTCGCATATCCCTTCTCACAAAATTAAGGTTTGGAGTCTTATTTACCTTGGATTAGTGACACTTTACACACATGAGTCACTTATATTATTTACTCCATTCTGACTTATTCTGAGTATGTGAGGAGGTCTATTACTTGTTAATTCTACTACATGCCTGTCTGTTGGGGTCGTTGGGTGAGACATAGATATTTGGTTACTTATACTTATGCATGCTTTTGATATATGTCTATTGGGGTCGTTGGGGAGAGACATAGATATTGTTTGACATTTGACTTGATTTTCATTAATATGACATTCATACTTGTCTTAATGTCGTTTGGGGTCGTTGGGGAGAGCCATAGATACTATTTGCCTACTATTTTAACTTCAAGTGAGTTTGCAGTAAGGGGGAGCTTGTGCTTTAAATGTGCATTGCATATCATGCACTGATATGGAGTATGTTATCATTGCATCTGTGTTGTACTTTATGCATAGCTGTTTGAGTTTTGATGTAATGTGGTATTAATGCGTATATGGTGTTTTGATTAGCATTAGTATTGCATCTCAAACAAGTATGCTTATTTGATTGTTTATCTGTGTAAGCTTTCAAGTGACTTATTGCCTATTTCCTGTATAACGTGTTTTTACACTGGGTGTGTGAGTTTTGACTTCAGGATACAGGTTGAACAAAGTGGAAGCTACATTCAGATGGTAGTTGGACTTAATTTTCTTTTTGGGCCGAATTTGTGCCTTGTAATTGATTTTGTCACAGAATGCCAAAATGGGAGTTTGTTAGTGTTAGATTATTGTAATTAGCTATTCTGTGAACAAAGGATCAACTTGAACATTTTAGAAGTTTGTGAACTTAATTGTAAAGTTTCATAGTTGGTTGTATAGCGTAGGATTCGGGGTCCAAATTTGGAACACGAAGGTTTCTCGCTGCATTTTCGCTAGATGCTCGCTGGAGTCTCACTCGAGCGGATGAAACAGGAACATCCTTGCTCGACCTTCTCCCCACTATCGCTCGAGTGACAGACCCTTTGCTCGAGCGAGCAACAGCCTTTGCTCGAGCGACAATGTTATATGGCCGAATTAATTCTCGACCCGCGATTTTCTCAGGCCTTATTTCCATAATTGTCCAACATATAAATAGAGGTACTACATTCTTGAAAACCTAAGGATTGAACCCTACTCATTCAAGAGAACAACATAATTCTCAAAAAAGCAAAACATATTACAAGATTCAATTTCTTCATCTTTTATTGTGCATCTCATTGTGAAAACATCAAAGCCTTCAATCATAACACTGGGAGATATTCTTCACTTGGATTCGTCAGGAGATTGTGTCGTCAATTTGGCTGACTGCAAGGATCAAGGAAGAAACGAAGAACGAGAAGTTCTTGGTGGATCCACAGGAGATAAACTGCAAGAAGAACTAGGATTGATGTTCGTGTGCTCAATCCAGGAGAGTTGCTTCAAAACTTCAGACAGGAGATCAGAAAAATTGTGTCGCCAACTTTGCTGGTAGTCTGTAAGTTTAGTTAACAGTTTATAGTGGATCTTTGACTGGCAAAGTGCCCGGAGTTTTTCCCACGTTGGGTTTCTCTGTGAACATACCTTGTGTTATTTACTGCTTTGATAAACTGTGGTATTTTAATATAGGATTAATAGACTTGATTGTTTAATCACTTAGACATAATTAACTTGTGACTTGTTGCTTGTTAATTAAAGTTTTAATTCCGTGTTTACACATAATCGCCCCTCCTCTAGGTGTAGTTGATATGAGAACTTTAGTACATTGAACCTTTTAAGCCTCAATAATATTGATGGTTGAGCAGTCTCTGTACCAAAGAAATTATCAACGTGAAAAATGCTACATTAATAGTCGTACTTGAATTATTAATGAAGATTCATGGATTGTGAATGAGAAAAAAAATTTAGGATATAATGTAGTTAATTATTGAAAAAAATATTGATTTCATTCATAGTTCTTTAAGGTGTGTTATAAATGGGTCGACGTCTCAATGTAAATATACTATTAAGACATCAATCATGAGTTGAGAAATTGAAAATATAATATTGAGAAAAATAATGTTTTACAATGAAGACTATCTGTAGTCGCTTTGTTATTTGATTCATTAATATGATAGTTTTTTTTTATTGCTTCCTGCATCAAATAATAAAACGATACATGTATGCCACATAAAACGATTATCGATAGTTTTCACTATTGATAACATTACTCGAAAATGTACTATTGAAAAAATTGGTTATATTTCATTCCATTCATTATTGTATATATACTATTAAGACATCGATCATGAATTGAGAAAGTGAAAATATTATCGAATCTAAACATTAGAATATTTTGTAGCATAAACAATTACTAAGAATGCATAAACTCATGCTTAAAGTATATATTGTTTGTCATACGTTGATACTAATAAAGATTCATAGATTGTGTATGAAAAATAAATTTAATATACGAAAGTAGTTTATTATTAGAAAAATTATTCACTAATTATCATTCATTATATATTTCTGGGTATTGCTAAAATGGGTCATCTTTCTCGTGGCCCAAATTTTTGGATCAAATATGGTTACCATGGGCTACGCCAGGGCTGGCGCTCTCTCTCTCTCTCTCTCTCTCTCTCTCTCTCTCTCATATTTCAATGCAAGACTCTTCATTTATCAAAATTTTATCATACCATTTTCAAAGTAAATTGATACCATTATCTCCCACGTCCACGAGTCTACTCTTCAACATCATATTAGCAAAAGAATAATGTTATTCATCATCACTAGTATTAGGTATCAGTTTAGGTTAGGGATGACAACGGGTAGGTTCGGTCAAAATCATAACCGCACTACCAAATTTTTTGTCATACCATAACTGTACCATAACCATGAAAGTCGGCTCGGTTCGTATCTCGGTTCGGTTCAATTCTGTTCGATTAATAACCACAAAAATAAATTATTTTTAATAAGTCTAACTGTCAAATTGAAAAAAAAAATTATGAATAAAAATCAATAAAAACAAAAACATAATACTAAGCCAATTTAGCAAATAATATCCCAAATGAAAATGCAAACAATTTAAAGGATCTTTCTTTGGCCTTTGAGAAGTTAAGATAAAATAATCCAAAATAAGATAATTATAGACAGATTAAAGCACTAATTTGATAATACAGATAATTAACAACCAGTAAACATACCAAAATTGCTAGCAATAAAATTAAAGTACGAAACCAAGTAAACATTGTATTAACTAACAAAAAGAAGGAATAGAATTAGGGAACCAAATAGATTAATGAGCTCAACTCCCGCGAACAATAAAAGAAAGAGGGAAAGATCATAATCAAGAAAATTGCGTTTGCATTCGCTAACCAAGAAAATGTAAGGGATGACTCAGGGAAGGAGAGCCTCATATAAAATAGACTTGCCAAGACCAATTCCAGAAATATCTCCATCTCAATCACATGAGACGGTGTTGTTGATTCCAATTTCGAATTTTCTTCCTCTCCGTCGCCCGTCGCTTTAATATTTCCTATTTTCTGTGTATTTTCAGTGAGTGAGTGAGTGTGAGTAGGGTTAAGTTAAAGCCAAAAAAATTAGGTTAGTGTGCCAATCATGTTAATGGGTCGGTAAGGTAATGAACCATAATTATACAAAGAATTATTAAGAGAAGCCCAATTGTCCAATTAATTTTTTTTTAAACCGGTAATCGGTTCGGTTCGAAGCACCGTCGCTAAATACCATACTCGCCCCACCATGAATCGGGTCATTAAAATCAAAATCATAACCAACCCATTGCACCATCGGTTCGATTTCGCCCCATTCGGTTTGGTTAATCGCGGTTTTCGATTTTAACGGTTCGAATTGCCATCCCTAGTTTAGGTGACAACTATATGATATTAAATGATAAATTCATTTAAATGCAAGGTCATATGATTCATTTAGTAGAACATATAAAGTGTAGTCACCTAAATTCGTGTTCTAGTATTACTGTTGCTAAATAACATTATTAATAACAAAATTGTCCATATCGTTGAAATCACCCCGAACAATCCGTGGCATGTTGAATTGGAAAATATAAACTAAATCCTTGTACTGATCAACTACTACTACTAATTTCATACTACGTGAAAAGATTTATAATAAAATTTGGCAACTCTAAACCTACCCCTCCTTTTCTCCCTATTGAGGTGTGTCAATTGCCCAATTTCTAGGAACATTCATTGTCGTTCATATTGATTCTTATGCACCAAATTCAACTCAGGAGCTTTTTACCCTTTACGAAAGTTCACATGGCTCACCATTGTTTTCTTCGAACCCTTATCTACATAATTTTTCTCAATTTTTATTTGTCATACTATTTGATACTTTTTATAGGATTATTTCGTTTAACTAGGAGATAGAGGACCTAGGATAAATTTCAATTTTATACACAGAAACAGAGGTTGCAGTTGGACTTTTCAATTAAAAAAATAAAAAAGAAAAAAACTCGGCGGCTGCAAGGAGATATATATACACGCATAAAAAATTGAGGGAAAATACACGCAACACACGGAAAGAATGAAGGCAGAGGGCGGCAACACAAAATTGTGGAATTAATCACGTTTCGTCGATTTTTGGTGTTATCTTTTCACTTTTATTTGTTTAAATCCAACATTATGTTAGGTTAAATAATTTTTGTTCCTTGAAATTTGTATCATGAACCCTTGACTTTTGATCTTATTTTTGACATTTAAAACACGATTTCGAATTTGAATAATTAATTTGATTTAATTTTCTCTATAATTATATGCGCAATAATTTCAAAAAATTGAAAACAAGTCAAACATAGTATCAATTGTTGTAAAATCCGATAGATAATAGAAATATACCGCTATACTTTACATGATATTTAAGTATTCAAAATTTTTTAATGCATTTTTATATATTCGTATCTGTCATAGAAATATAGTCGGGTCACATGTAAGAATAAGTTTAATTCTACTCGAGAGAGATTGTTAAATAAATTAGGACTATTGATCGTCGAAATTGAATCATGTTGTCAAATTGAAAGATTCGAGGTTAAAGTGAATTGATATAAGGGAATTCGAGATCCTAGTACGCTTTTTATCATTATATTTTTATAAAACTTGCATTTAATTATAATCTTGCATTGATTTTAATTAAGTAGATTATTTAATTTATAGAAAAAATCATAAATGTTCCTTGTTTCGATTTTGGCTTAGTTATTTGAATTTAATTCAATACAATCTCCGTGGGAACAATATTTGAACTCAAAATTTATTTTACTACTTGTTAACGAACTGTGCATTGACGGTATTTTGTTTGAAAAATAATTTCGTGACAAGTTTTTGTTGCTGTTGTCGGGGATTGTATTTAAATTTAATTTAATTTATCTTAGTACTAATTCGAACTTTTTACTTTTATTTTAATTTTCTTCTTTATCAATTTATTTTAGCGCTTCTGTTTTCTCTTTCAGGCATTTTATGCGAAATTCCAGGCACGATGAATTGATTCTGACTAGGTCTGGGCAAAAAAATTGAAAAATCATCAAAACCAATCAAATCAAACCAAACCGACTCGGGTCGATTTGACACAGTAATTGATTTGCTTTGATTTTCTTTTAAACAAAATCCTGGTGGGCCTGTTCAGTCATTGTTTAAAGTCTCAAACCGCCGGTTAACTGAACCAACCTAACCCACTTACATGTTACCGATAAGTAATAACACTGTAAATTTCCTTTCACATGTTGTACTTAGCATTTTTCCCAGTTTAGATAGTCAGACTACATAATACAAAAAAAAAAAAATTTAAGTTTTCTATTGATCCGTCTTTATTAACCTGATTTTACTTGTTAATTAATAGTTCTTGTAATATAAATTTATTTGTTTTCTTAGTTCTTATAAGTAAGCCCAAAACTCGGACAATTTTTTTAAATAAATTCAATTTAGACCAAAAGTTTAAACCGACTAATTGAACAGATCCAAACCAAACCGATTGGTTTGGGTTAAAATTCGTCCAAACCAACTAATTTGATTTTGGTTTCGGGTTGGAGTTGAAATAGACTCAAACCAAACCGTGCCTAGGTCTTATATCACCTGATCCAAAAATCGAACGTACTTTTCACCATAGGCAAATAGAAGCAAAAAAAGCACAATAACAAGAGATGACTAATGCCCAAAATAATCCGATTATTCAAGTGAATGAAGGGCTAGTGATCGATGAAGCCAATCTAGCGTCGTTTATCTTCCCTTTGGGCAGCCAAATTTTCAGTTGAAGACCAATGTTATCCATTTATTCTAGATGGACATTAATTCTATGGTAGGGCTGATGAAAATTCACACACATATATCTTGATTTTTGGAGATGTATCAACACCTTAAATATCAAGGGGTTTTAGATGATGCTATAAGATTGAGATTATTCCCACATACTCTACATGATAGAGTGCTTGAATGGTTAGACTCGCAGCCTATTACCAATATCACTACCTAGAATGACTTGGCTAAAAAATTCTCTTCCAAGTTCTTCCCATCGACGAAGATTGCGAAGTTGAAGCAAGACATATCAATGTTTCAGAAGGGGAAAATTGAATCATTTGAAGAAGGTTGAAACAAATTCAATAACATGTTTTGAAACTGTCCTCATCACAGCGTCAATAAAGGGCTCTAAGTCGAATATTTCTATGCAGGTCTACTTCCATCTTACAAGAGCATGTTGGACTCATCATCTAATGACTCCTTATTCATGAAGACAATCGATTAAGCCTTAGAGTTGTTTGAGAGAGTGGCTACTACCACATCTATGTGAGCTTCTGAGTAGGTTATTCATAAGAAGGCACCATGAGTATACGAATTGGATACTTATACAACATTGTCTACAAAAAAATGACTCTTGGGTTGTGCATATCACAGTCAGTCCATGCAGAACAGGTTAAACATCTAAGTTGTGAAGAATGTAGGGCAAATTATATTACAACAGATTGTCCAATTCTTGCACAAGATACAAAACAAGTGGACTATGTACAAGGGAGTCAACACCTACAAAATAATCTACATTATGACACCTACAACCCTGGTTGGAAGAAGCATCCCAAATTTTCTTGGAGTAATTAAAATCCCACTATACCACAGGGTTATCAGTATTAGTATCCTAAGAAAAGAATTCCATTGGAAGAGATGTTTACCAATTTTATGAAAAAGACAGAGCACTACATGGAAGCAAACAATCAATTTCAAAGAAAGATTGAGACAACCCTTCAAAATCAGAGTGTTGCAATCAAGAACTTGGAAACTCTAATGGAACAGATGGTACTTGCTATACAAGTAGAGCACTGGGTACCCTGTCAAGCAATACTGAGATTAATCCTAAAGAACAGATAATGGCAACAAGTATTTCAGAGAATGAAATAATTGAGGATCCATCTGTGAAAGAAACCACAACAAGAAGTGGAGTACAGTTGCCTGAAATTATAGTTAAAAGACCAATTACAATCATGAACATAGTGCCTACAATAGATGAGGAAAAAGTGGATGAGTCTAAAAAGTAAATTGATAAAAGATTTGAAAGAAAATTTAGATAATCCGCAAGCTAAGGCCGTTAATCCTGTGAGAGAATATGTAGCTCCCACCCCATTCACAAATGTTGAAGAAACATATGTTAGACCAACTGTTTGAGAAATTTTTGGATATGCCAAAGAAACTCCTCATCAATATCCCGTTTATAAATGTGATAAGGCAGATTTCAAGTTATGCAAAAAATTTGATGGACATGATGTCAAATAAGAGAAAGCTTCTGATATTTGAAACTGTGGAACTGACAAAGGAGAGCAGTGCAAGATTACAAAATAAACTGCCTCCCAAACTCAAGGATCTAGGGAGTTTCATTTTACCTGTTTCAATTGGTGAAGCTGGTTCTTTTAATAATTAATGTGATACACAAGTATTAACTTTTTAATGTCTTTATCTTTATACAGGAAATTGGGATTAGGAGAAGCAAAAGAAACAATGATGTTATTGCAGCTGGCCGATAGAAGCATCAAATATCTACGAGGCAAGGTTGAGGATATACTCATCAAAGCTGTAAAATTGATATTTTAGGCAGACTTCATTGTTCTAGACATAGATTTTCTAATAATCTTGGGGAGGTCATTCTTAGCAACAGGTCGAACTTTTATTAATATGGAGAAATGTGTACCGATCTTGAGAATGGATGAGGAACAAGAAGTTTTTCAATTTCATAATACATCCAAACAACCAAGAGACCTCGACGAGTGTAATTGTATTGATGGAGATAAACTATCCATTAACAAAACTGTTATAAGAGAAAACCAAAATGTGGAGGAATTATTTGTAGATACAAGAATGGAGAATTCAAAGTTTGGAGAGCTAAAGGAGGAGGCTTGAAATTATGAGTGCAAGGGTGAAATATTTCGATTTAAACCACCATAAGTCAAAAAGTCAAGCTCTAGACTATAAATCGAATGCTTAATGGGAGGCAACACATTTTTCCATCCATTTTTGCTTATTTTGATTAACTATTGTATTACAATTAATTTTAGGGATTGCATTAATTTAGGAACTCATGCATTTAAATGGTTTGTTTTGAACACATTTTAGGTAGTACTTTAAGCCTTGCATTAGTAACTTAGGCATGTTTATTTATTGGGTTCATTTTTACTTAAGTTCATCATTAACATCCTAGAATTATATTGAGTTCACATTGATGTGATATGCATTCTTTAAGGTTTGCACCTAAATTTTAATCTCGAACCCATTTTGAAATACTTTTCTTTTTCTAACAATAGGATTTTTTTTAGGTCTGTTAGATAGTCTTTCCAAAAGTTAGAAGATTAGAATTTTCTTGATGGGAATTTATTACAATTATTTCAACCTTATATGCTATCACTAATATTTATTTTGAATTCTTGAAATAGAAAATTAAAGCCGAGCAACAAAGAAAAGTGGTAGTTGTCATGACATCTACCAGTCAAACCAGCGTGATCTTTTTACCTATCTGCATCTACCTCGGGGAATTTCTTATCCTTACTCATTTACTTTGATTATTTTTGCTTTTATATTGGGGATAGTGTAATTTTTTTGGGGGTGGCTAAGTATTAGAATACTTGAAATATATATTTTTCAACTGTTGATCAGGTCTACATAACTATAAAAAAATTGAAAAAAAAAGAAACCAAAAATAGTGTCTAGTTAGCGTTGAACGACTTGTCACTTTGATGATGTTTATCTGTTTGAATTGGGTATAGATTTAGCTAGATCTAGACAACACATTAACTTGTGCTTTTACTTGAGTATTTATCCACGTTAGACTTGATTATTTGAGTACATAGCCATCATTGACTTATTACTTATGTAGGGACACGACTTGATTATGTGGATTTTCATTGTTGATTTAGGCTTAAGTTGAATTACTAAATCCTTAATATAGAAACCAACCCAAATTGCTCTTTTAGGGATGGGAAGATTAGTGCTTGTTTTCATGAAGCTGATGGTTTGGAGTTCTCGGATCACAGCGTTAGTTGAAAGAGTTTGAGTTAAGGAGTCTAGAACGGGTACCGATCAGTTTTTAAAATTCAAATCTCATATCAAAATAAAATGTGATACATCTTATGCTTCTTTTTGTAGCTTTTATGACTTGAGTGATTAAGTCGCTAGAACATTAAAACTTGGTGTCCTATAATCATCTGACTTGGGAGTTTTCGACCTAAAGCTCGCTACCGAGGTCATTTAGAAAATTTAATAGAAAGAAGCTT
Source organism: Osmanthus fragrans (assembly GCA_019395295.1). Lineage (NCBI taxonomy): Eukaryota > Viridiplantae > Streptophyta > Magnoliopsida > Lamiales > Oleaceae > Osmanthus > Osmanthus fragrans. The sequence continues at coordinate 1,059,689 of JAEDXY010000050.1, forward strand.
TGCAATAAGATGTCAAAAAAATTGAAAATTTAGATTCTCATAACAAAAGAAAAATTTATACATCTTCTACCTATCTTCGTAACCTTCTTGACTCGAGTTATTAAATCTGTAAGGGTATCTATAAACCTGAGCCCTATAGTCATCTGAATTGAGAGTCATCGGTCTAAAGCTCACTGTAGAGGTCATTTAGAAAACGTAATGGAGAGAAGTCTTGCATAGTAGATATAAAAAAAAATGTTTGACTATAAAAAACGAGATGTGCCCCGGTAAAGACTTTGAGTTTTGAACTCTAGATATTGGTAGTGTGACTTTGAGAAATACTTACCATCTCCCTTTTAGATTTACAAGTAACTAATTTTAATCACTTTGTGTGGAAAAATGCATTTTAATGATTATTAGGAACCTACATGTGCTAGAAATACCTCGCGATTGGAGAGAAAAACATAAGAAGTGATTTTGCATGAGAGGCATGAGGAAAAATTGACCACAAGAGGATTGAGATTATGATTTAATCAACAACACTTGATTGGTTGCGTTCTAGTACAGGCGTGAGTTCAATATTTGCTAATCCCACACACACTATGTTAAGCATCGAATAAGTGAAAATCTACTTTTCATATTGTTTGGATCTTCCTAAAGTGTTACTTAAATTTGAACATGAGGTATATGGGAAGTAGTTCAACGTTGAGTCCATTATTTGTGATTTGTCTTAACTAGTAATATGATTTATACCTGAGTTTTGTTTAATTCGAGGACGAACAAATATTTTAGTTTAGGGGTGTTTGATAAGTACCTTTTGTGCACTTATCTGTGTCATATTGCTAAACTTTTATGTCATTAAATGATTGATTTACTTAAATTAGATTAATTTTCTCTTGTTGCAGTTATGGACCCGCTTCTAAGCAATTAGAAAGGAAGAAGGACAAAATCGAATGAAATCTATAATTTTGGGATCAAATTCCACAAGTTAGAATTTAAGAAGGACATTGGTTGCACATTGATGAACTTAAGGACTAAATTACACTATTTAAAAAGAATTGAGGGGTTGAAGAAAATAATAAATTAAATGGGCGTCACTTTTGGACTTGTATTTGGATTCAAATTCATTAACCATTCGGATTCCTAATTCAATACTACAAAGTGGGCGGCTTAAAAAAAAATTATATACGGGACGGATCCTCCTACTCATAAATTTGACACACTTTTTTGACAAATAATCGTGACCTTTAATTTAAGTCAATCTAACGCCCAATATCTTATGAATCTCAAGTGGTTATAATCAACTCTTCCATGATTTTAATGAAATACATATTCAGCGTTGGATTAACTTAGGGAGTGTATTCAATTGAGAATTTTGAAAGCTTTGATGAACTTTTTTTAATTGATGACTTTCATGGATTTTTCATAGAATTAGTGGAAGTCTTTCGTAGACTTTCGTTTTAAAATTTTTGTAGAATTCAAAAGACTTTCATTTGAAGTAGAATTCACGTGGATCCAGTGCAATAATGGGAAATTATCACATATAAGATTGTAGTTCCCACAGTTTTCCTTCTAATTCCCCTCCACATATAATTAAAAATATTTTAAAAAGAATAAAAATTTAAGATCTTAATTAAATAAATAATAATCAAAAGTATACATATATATGATAAAAAATATATTCAATATTCAATATTATTAATATAATATACTTTTTAAAAATAAATAAAAATCAATATATTTACACTTAATTATAAATTTGTCATATAAAATTTTATAATTTAATAAAAAAATAGATGTTTTTCACAAAAAAAAGAATGAAAAAATGTTGCAAGAATCCAATAATTTTTTTTTTTTTTTAGAAAATAGAGATAAATGATAAGAGAGAGAGAGAGAATATCAATACAAAAAATAAATTTTAATCATACATTTAATGTTTGTAGAAGGAAAAATGAAAAAAATATTGAAAAAAAAATATTTTTTGTAAAAGTCTCCCAAAATCTCGTGATTAACGAGAGAAATTTTTTTAGAGTTTATATGAGTACTTTCTGCTTAAAAGTTAGTACTCTAGAAACTTTTATAAAAGTTTCTAGAAGTCATTAAAATTTGAATACCCCAAAACTTATAGAGACTTCTAAAAAGTTTTAATTGAATATATCGTGACTTTTAGAGACTTTTTAAAAGTCTCAATTGAATACACAGTGACTTTTAGAGATTTTTTTAAAAGTCTATAAAAATCTCAATTGAATACACCATAACTTTTAGAGAGTCTCTAAAAGTCTACATTGAATACTTTTAAACTTTATAAATTTCAAAAAGTCTTTAAAAGTCTCAATTGAATACATCCCTCTTAAATTAAAGGTCACGATTATTTGTCAAGTAAGTGTGTCAAATTTATGAGTATGAGAATCCATTCCGTATATACGGCAAAAGGCAAAAAAAAAAAGGTACACAGAGACAGAATTGGAAGAGTTGGGGCGGCTGGTTGGGAATAAGAAAAAAGGGAGAAAGAGGGCTACCTGCTGTTGAGTATATGTATATATTCACACGCATGCGAGGTGAGAAACAGAGGCTGAAATTGAACTTTCAATTAAAAGACTCGGCGGCTGCAAGGAGATATATATAGACGCATACAAAGGCTAAAAATTGAGGGAAAATACATGCAACACACGGGGGAAAAAAAAAAAAAAGACAACAGACGGCAGCAGCACAAAATTGTGGAATTAATCACGTTTCGTCGATTTTTGGTGATATCTTTCCACTTTTATTTATTTAATTTCGACATTATGTTAGGCTAAAAAATTTCTGTGATAAGATTACGATAAAACTTGTATCATGAACTTTTAGTTTTTGAATTTTATTTCTTTTTGGCATTTAAAACATGATTTTAATTTTGAATAATTGACATTGATTTAATTTTCTCTACAATTATATGCGTAATTATTGTACGGGTTTTGTTATTTGTTATACCTTTTAATGATTGAAAATAAGTTAGACATAGTGTCAATTGTTGTAAAGTTCGATAGGAGATAGAAATATACTGCTATACTTTACGTGATATTTAAGTATTCATAAATCTTTAATGCATTTTTTTATGTTCGCATCCATTATATAAATATATTCGGGTCACATGTAAGAATAAGTTTAGCTATACTCAAGAGAGACTGTTAAACAACTTAAGAATATTGATATTCATAATTGAATCTATTGTCAAATTGAAAGGTTCGAGGTTAAAGGGGATTGATATAAGAGGATTCGAGATCCTAGTATGCTTTTTATCACCGTATTTTTATAAAACTTGCATTTAATTATAATATTGCGTTGATTTTAATTAATTTAGGTCTTACATTCATAGGTATATTATTTAATTTAAAGGAAAAATCATAAATATTCATTGTTTCAATTAAGACTTAGTTATTTGAATTTAATTCAATACAATCTCTATGAAAACAATCATTGGACTCAAAATTTATTCTACTACTTCTTAACAAACCGTGCACCTACGGTATTTTGATCGAAAAAATAATTTCGTGACATATAGTAGTTGATGTAGTGTGATTCACATTGTCCTTGCACGATAATGTCACAAAGAATGGTTGTAACATAAATATATGCTATTATAAAAGTATATGTATTTCCGTTTTTGGTTTAGTAGAGGCATTACTAAAAAATAACTTTTCTCCAACAAAAAATTATCAACCGATTATATCAGTTGGTAATTAGAAACGGATTATCCGTTGGTAAAAGTAATCTACTTTTAACTATGATAATCAGCAACGGAATTGTCGTTGGTAGTGGCGATATCTCTTTGCTAACGGATATTCTGTAGGTCATGTAGCAACGGAATTGTCGTTGGTAGTGGCGATATCTCTTTGCTAACGGATATTCCATAGGTCATGTAGTTGTCTAACATTTGGATGTTTCACCTACGGATATTTAGTAGAAGATGCGTCGATAATCACCAACAAACGTAATCCATTGGTAATCAGAAACGGATAATCCGTTGGAAAAAATAATTCACTCTTAACTACGGTAAGCAGCAACGGAATTGTCGTTGGTAGTGGTGATATCTCTTTGCCAACGGATATTCCGTACTTTATGTAGTTGTCTAACATTTGGATGTTTCACCTACAGATATTCCGTAGAAGATATATCGATAATCACCAACGGATTACGTTCGTTGGTGATTAGAAACGGATAATTTGTTGGTAAAAGTAATCAACTTTTAACTACAAAAATCAGTTATGAAATTGCAGTTACTAAATGTGATATCTCCTTAACAATGGATATTCCGTGCCTAATATAGTTAGTTAAGATTTGGATCTTTCATCTACGAGTATTTCATAGGTGATGTAAATCAATTTTTGTTAAAAAAAAAAAAAAGATGTTTCAAAACCTGAGGGGGAATTTCGTAGGTGAACATAATTTCTATCACCTACGAAAAATCTGTTACTAATATTAGGTATATCAATTTTGAAAATGATAAAGTTGAACTAATCAGAGGTAATGTTTAATCGATCAGGGATTAATGTAAGCCATTGTTTGAGCTCCATTTTAGAGAAAAGATTGTGTTTTTGAATAGTTATTTTTAAAGAATGTGTGGTTAAAAAATAAGAATTTTTTTATTATTTAATATAAAATTATTTTATTGAAGAATGTGTAATTGAAAATGAGTTTTTTTTTTTAAAAAAAAAATGAGTTTTTGATAAAATGGGGCTCAAACAAGGCATAAATAACGATATTTCATTTAACGTTCGAATTTTTTTTTACAAAGAAGTAATTTAGCCCCTGTTTGATGGGGATTAAAATTAAATTTTTAGTAGAATTTGATAAAAAAAAAAATTGAAACCTGTAGTTGAAAATTTGTGGAACCCATCAAAATGTGGTTAATATTGATTATTTGATAAATTAAAATTTGATTTAAATCAATACCAATTAAACAAGGGCTTAATTACAAAAATACAAAAAGATCAATCAAATCACGTGCAAGAAATACATAGAGGAATCATTTTATGTACCAGCAATATTTTTAATCATTTTACGTATCATGAGGCTAATATTTCCAATCATGAGGTCGAAGATGAGCACATGGATGATGAACTTTATGAAGAAGATATGTCTGGATCTAATAGGCCCAAAGGTGACAAGTATATTTAAGTTGCTTTTCTTCACACTTATAGTTGACTACAATCATTGTTTATAAACAGAACATTGTTTCTTGAATATACAAAAACTAAAACATTGATGAAATACAAATGTAAGAATGAACTTCGATCATATTAAATCAATTTACTTGGCATTCAGGATGTCGCTAACTAGAAGAAGAAGTACATCTAGCCGAGCAAGGCAACGTAAATCAACACGTGGTGGTGGTACAATGTCTATACGAAGCAATAATGAACATCATGATCCTTGTACTCTCAATGATGAGTTAGGAGGTGAGCATGTAAATGATTTGCCCAGAGCTAGTAACAGGACCAGGGGTCCTAATCGTGGTACTCCTATGCCTACTGATCTATCACAACGTATCAAAATAACTATTAAAAATAGCACGTAAGTATACATTTATTTTCAATTGATTTTATATATTTTGAAACATATTTGTTGGTATTTTGTAATATTTATTATGTTTGATATTGTACATTGGTGTTTGTGTAGACATAGTGGAAATGTCTATTTGTTGGAGGAGAACTTTGCTAAATGTTAAACAAGTGAAACTAATTATTATATGATGGTGAAAAAAGATGATATATTTATTGTTTGTTTGTTTGTTTTAACAGCTAATGTTTATATGTACACATGAGATGTTTGGTTGTGTAACTTATCTATTTTTTCCTAATCATGTTTTTTTCTATTATTTATGTAGTTTTGGTGAAACTTTCGTACCCCATGACATCACCGCAACCATGAAAGCATATTTTGATGGTCCATATCCCACATTTGCTCGATGCCACAACCCATAAGAGATGGTTTATGGGATTGATTTATGGTAATTATTATTTATTATATTAGGAATTTTTTTTATATTCATTAGCTCCATAAATTGATTTTTTATTTATATATAAGGATAAATATGTATGGCCTACTGCGAATACTATCGATGTGTATGACACATGGAAGATCACAACAAATGATAGATATAAATATATGATAAATGATGCTCGCGAGAAAGCAAAGCGTACAAGTCAGTATGATAATCCTCTTGATTGGAAAGGACATGGCCTGCGTTGGATAAGGCCACAACATTGTGATAGTCTTGTAAATTATTGGAATACCGAAAAATGAAAAAAAAAATGCGAAGATTGCCAAGGAAAATCATCTTGCACAAGGACGGGATGGTGAAATGAAGAAACATACTGCTGGTTGAGTCCCCTTTGTGATTACTAAGAAGAGATTGGTATATTTTTCTCATACTATTTCTATTTTTTATTTTTAAAGTTTATGTATATTTTTAATTGATTGTGATTAATGAGTTGCGTATTTCAAGAAAAGGATATGGATCGTCCAATGTCCCAATTAGAGTTTTTCAGTCATGTTCACAGGAAGAATAACGGACTTGGCGATTTTGTTGATAAAAAATCCAAGCGAGTTCATGTGAACATATACTTCATCGTTTGTTAATATAGTTAGTAAATTTTTATTTTTATTTTTTACAGGATACTTATAAGACTTCAGTCGAGTCCAAGTATGGTATTGTTAGAGATAATCAACTTGAGTTCGATCCTAATTCATGGCTCAATGCTATCAACGGCCCATCTAAGGGTCATGTTTATGGGTTTTGTCCTAGACAACGTGCTTCACATGTTATTGGTACACCTACTTCACCTAGACGTTCAATACTTGCACATGATGAAGAAATAGATAATTTGAAGTCAGAACCAGCTATTGCACGAAGTACAATAGATGAGAACAACAAAAGGATTGATGATCTCACTGTACGTCTTGAACGAGTTGAAGGAAATCACATGACCGAGATGCGAGAAACAATGCGAAGCATGCTTAGGGAACTAAATATTCCTAATTTTCAATTTCCTTCTAGCTTGGGATCACGGAATGATGATATGTGAGAGATGACATTTGAAATTTGGAATTTCGATGTAATAATTTAATCTATTAAAGATTTAGTGTGTTTTGACAAATTTGATTATTTAATGCATTTTGAAATTAATAATTAAGAATTAGTGGGTTGTATAAATTTTTAATTTTTTTTTAAAAAAAATAATAATAAATTAAGATTCACCAATGCATTTTTTGTTGGTATTGAAGCTGTATCAGAACATAATGTTAGCAATGGATAGGTCGTTGGTCAAATATTTAGTTGGTAATACCTATATTTTACTAATTAGGATAATGTTTTTACCAACAACATTTCCGTTGGTAATGAAGACTTTCTACCAATGGAATATCTGTTCGCAATTACAAGGTTTGTACCAAAGGTAATGAAAAGACTTTTACCAATGAAATTTCCGTTGCCAATTATGAGGTTTTTACCGATGGACTTTCCGTTGGAAATGACGAGTTTGTCACCAATGGAATTTCCATTGATAATGGAAAGACATTCACAAATGGACATCCGGTTGGTCAAACTAATACACTATTAGAGAGTAGCGACCCTTAAAATAGCAACGGATTTGCAGTTGGTCTTTTTCCGTTGGTAAAGACTAGTAGCATAGATATCGTGGCTTCAGCAGCCTTGTTTTTTAGTAGTGATGGGAGGAAAATTAAGTTCAACAAATTTAAGTGCTTGGTTGAGAAATAAAACCAGTTTCCTAAGTTGATTAAAATTCTTTATTGTTGTAGGTTTATGATAGTGATCTATGATGCCATGCAAATGGCATAAGAGTAATGCTATTTAATTTTATTGGGGATTGTAATTCCAATCTAGATGGCATTAATTTGTTATTAAATGATAAGTGGAATTAAATAAGTCATTTAAGTCCACCTTTTAGTTAGCTTATCATCTAAGACCACCTAAATTGAAGTTGCAACCCCAATGAGGTTACATAGCATTACTCATAGCATAAAGGCATTTAAAACTATATTAAAACTTCAATAAATTAATAAGGTTGGGACCAGGGGAAATTATTATTTAGCAGGATTATTATTTAATCAATAAATTACTAATTATTAATTTATCGATAAAATAATAAAGTAGTAATTTAAAAAGAATTTTATGTTTGATGTATATCAAAGTTCGTATGTACGTACATAGTATACAAAGAGTTAAGTACATATACATGAAATCAAGACACACAAAACAACGAACAATTCCATAAAAGATTAAGTGCTTCAAAATTTAATTCCATAGAAGATGAAATGTCTCGAGATGTTACAAACTTTCAAAATCATAGTAATTTTCAAATTCTTGTAATTATAATTGGAGTAGAGATCTACTATCCAAAATTGACTGTCCAACTAATTGTCCACACAATGATTCATTGATACTTTACTTTAAATTAATATGTCCAACTTTTCTCTCATTGCCACTTATTCTTAAAAATAGGTGTAAAATGATGAGTCAATAAATCATTGGTGGACAACAATTTGGACAACCAATTTTTTACAGCAAATCTCAACTCCTATAATTGGCATCTTATTTGAAAAGGGTGAAAAAAATTGACATTGACCGATAAGATGAGGAGAGCCTTGTGTACAAAAACGAGCATCCATTCTCTAGTCAAAAGGAACGTCAACAATGAGTTCAGGAATCGTTTCGACTCTCCATCAGTCAAGGAACAATCTTAACACTCTCGAATACTTGTTAGATAAGATAAAAAGTATCAATTCGAAGAAGCAAAAATCAGCAAAATATCCTGAGTTAGAAAAATATTATATGAATGATTTCTCCAAAATCAAGAGAAAACTAATATGACTGGAGAAATGATCCAAAGATAAGCCAAAGATTATTTTTTTCCTAGAAAATGTACTGTAAAATTAATTCAGAGTTCAACTTCTCAATTGGTTGGCTAGATTGGTTCAAGGCAAGACATAGAAAAGCCTTATTGAAGGTTCAGTGAAAGTGGTTCGAGTGTCATGGAGAATATTGAAGAAGCTTTACTGGAAATATGAGCTAAACTAGACCAAATTGATTGGAAGGGTATCTATAATATCCATGAAATAGAGTTATCGACTCTAAGAAGATCATTCGCTTGCTACAAAGAAATTGGAAGGATGCAAGAAGGATAAGGAGAGAATTATTGTTGTTGCAATGGCGATGGTTCAGACAAAGTACCTCTTTAAATTATTGGTAAGTGTGCGAATCCTAAATGCTTCAAACATGTGAACTTGAGCAATTAAGTTGTCATTATCGAGCAAACAAGAAAGCATGAATGAATTGTTTACTTTTTCAAGTATTTATTTGTTGGTTTGACAAAATAATCAATGGGAGATGATCATGTGCCTACTTATTTAAAGCTCGAGGAATGTTGAACTATATGTCTTGCCTCTTAATTAATACCTCGTAAAAAATTCAACCATGTGATGATGGGATCATTCGAGCATTGAAATCTTATTATCAAGGCCGGCAAGGCAAGCAAGGCCACTGCCTTGGGCCTCTGATTTTAAGGGGCCCCTAAAAAAAGTCCAAAAACCGCCCTAATCCAAAACCCTCAGAATCCCTTTAAAAAAATGAGCACAGAAAAAAAGAAACAAACAGTCTTTTTCTCCAATCATCTTCACCAAAAAATTCTTTCTATTCCCCACACGACGATTGACGATTCATATTTTTCATTAAACCCTCGCTGAAAATCTGAAGTACCCATTTTCTTTCCGTCAATCTCTTTTTGTGATTTGAATTTCTTTTACAAGAACCTGTTGAGGTTTTAAAATCTGAATTTGCTTTGCCTGAATGTGAGGACTGAGATTGAGGAAGCACAACTTAATTTTTCGTCGGAGAAGTTGAAGGCAAAGACCTGTAACCTGTTGAGATAATTCCGCAGATTAATTATTCTTATTCTGGCTTCATCTCTTTCTTGGATAGTTGGATAATCTTTAGAAGAAGAATTAATTGCTTCACTACCATCACAATGATCACATCACATATTCTTTATGAATGATGGCACTACCTACGGGGAAAACCCTCTTAATGTGTTGTAATGGTTTTTTTTTTTTTAATTTTTATGAGGTAAATGAAAACTACCGGCTTTCAACATTTGAGCAATTCTAATTTTCTATAAATAGTTGAACCCTTTAGTAAATTTGGTAGAGGTTTAATTTTTGAATCATAGGACTACAGAATCTTAAAACATGAGTTAAGTAAATATGTTGATCAGTTACCCTTGAGCGGTGAAATGTATTAATGATTCTGAGCATAAATGGTTGGTGCTTGGCCAGTTTTTTTGTCCAACTGTCAGTTATTTTCATGCTTAAACATATGAATTATGAACAGATGTCACTTTGCTTCTTTGCTTTACCAACAGAAATGAAGGTGTATGTTCATATTTCGAGCTTCAGCAGCATAACTATTATTCATGATTCATCCACCTTAAAGAAGCAAACCCCCCCTCTTAATGTGTTGTAATAGAATTTTTTTTTTTTTTTTTAGTTATTTGCACAATGGGGACTTGTCCTCTGTAACTATATATCTATATTTGCATGTCATTTGTTATTACTGAATTCTTTCTTTTTGGAGAAGTTTGAGAATAAATTCAGACTCATCAATCAGGTTCTACTGCTCTTTGATTATAATTATGTCTAGAAGAAAATTTGAATCTAGATGTGCCAAAAGAAAAGGGAAGGAAAAAGTTGAAAAGTTAATTAAATCTCAAGATTGAGCATTTGATAAGTTTTTTAGTGGAAGTAAACGAATACGAAAACAAGACATAGTCATTGAAGAGAAGTTTAAATAGAATGATAACAGAATTAATAAAATTGAAGAAAAATATTGTTTGATGAATGAAGATATATCTACTAACAGAGATAATGAACCATTTTCCCTTGACTTCATTGGTAAAAAACTTAAAATGGATGAAGTAAGTTGTGACCACATCAATAACATAAGTAGATGGATTGAAATGAATTGAGATTTGAAAAGAGTAAAAAAAATGAATTATGTTGAAATGTCTCATAATAATGTCTATGACCTCTAAATTCTCGGGGCCAGCCATGTCTCACATCACTATCCAATTTTATTTATTTCCCAAAATATTATTTAGTTCCTTCTTGAAACAAAAGTTATATATTTTAACACTTGTAGCATGTGTGTTAAAAAAGTGTAACATAAGCAAAAAAAAAAAATTTTATACACGTTCTATTGTCACCGCCGTCTTCATTGCCGCTACCACCACCATGTTAAACTTGTAACGTGCAATATTATATTGTTGTCGCCCGGACCACCACCATCGATGCTCACCACAAACCACCACCGCTTATGTAGAAGGAGAAAGTGAGGCGGTGGTCAGTGGCGTGTGAAGTGTTACGACTAACACTTGGAGCAAATAATTGAGCAACTATAATGTGCTATGTAATGTTATCTCATTGATAGGATTACATATGAATAGTTCTATCTATATGAAATTACATGTGAACCAAAATCTTACCCGAACTACACGTGTAGATATGATCTACTACAATTGTTTTACAAGTGATGATATATACTAGCACTTTGATATTGAGTTATTTGAACAATTTAAAACTTTATCATTATCTCTAATGTGCCCCCTCAAGATAGTGGTCTCGTAAGTGACACTTATCTTGGACCGTAGAAGCTAAAATTAAGATGCAGACAAAGGTTTGATGAGTGAATCTACTAGTTGATCAGAAGCAGCAACATATGATAAATGAAATGCTCCACACTGAACATTGTGTTAGGAAATCAATCCTAGATTAATACCTCAACCGGTATTGCCCAAGAATTCAAACAATGTGATAATCCCAAAAGAAAAATATTTAGGAAGAAATGAGATTTTGGGGGAATGAGGATTCAATATAAATGAAGAACAATGATTACTTGAACAAGCCTAAAGTTAACCACCAAGAAAAGAATACAACCTTTGATTTATAACCCAAGATAAATATAACCTCTATCTTGTAAAATCTCTCTCAAGCTCTCTATATTGTTCTCTCAATTTTCGGACTTAAGAATAGGTGAAAAAACAGCAATATATATACAGTCGGGTGGGCGCCATGGCCCCCAAGATCCATGCCACGGCGCCACCCCATCTACCAACAGCCTGCCCGTGAAACTGAGTGCTGGGCGCCATGGCGTCCAGCATGCTGAAAAATTCTGTGGCAGCAGCCCCACTCACAATTCTCTACCTCGTACATCATTTGATCGACCTCAAATTTTGGATGAACACAAGAAGAAGCTGCAAGCAACAAACTCGACTGTACCATTCAAACCATGGTTGCCTACGTACCCAAAACTCGGGATCAAGCCACTGTAGTTCACCTCCATATAATCTCCACCTCATTCCAACTCCGCCCCGAAGGGCCATGCCCATTTGGGCATATCAACACGGACTAATGTGAAGCAAGTCCAAGCAATGCTGAAATTTGCTACTCGTTACCAATTTGGTTAACATGTCTGCTGGGTTCTTTTTTGTGTGTACCTTCAAGAGAGAAATATCACCTTCCTCTATGACATCCCGTACAAAATGATACCCGACGTCGATATGCTTGGTTCGAGCATGATGAACTTGATTCTTAGCCAAGTGAATCGCACTCTGGCTATCATACCACAAGTCCACACAATCCTGGTCAATCCCCAAATCATCTAGAAGACCCCACAACCATAATGCTTCCTTCACTCCCTCTGCCATGGCCATATACTCGGCCTCTATAGTAGAAAGAGCCACTGTAGCTTGTAACATGATCGCCAACTAACTGGGGCACCATGTATACTGAACATAACCAGTAGTAGATCGTCGTATATCTAGATCACCTGCATAATTCGAGTCCACAAACCCACTAATATGACAAGTATCTCCACCAAAACACAAACCCGTATCCGCGGTACCTTTCAAGTACCTCAGGATCCACTTCACAGCTTCCCAATGTGTCTTCCCCGGATTCGCCATGAACCTACTAACCACACTCACCGCCTGTGAAATATCTGGGCGTGTACACACCATAGCATACATCAAACTTCCAACTGTACTAGCATAAGGTACACGATCCATGCGTACCTTCTCTTCTGCTGTAGTGGGAGATTGTTTACCAGAGAGCCTGAAATATGGAGCCAATGGAGTCACCACTGACTTAGCACTTTGCAACCCGAACCTAGCAATAACCCGCTCAATGTAGCCTTTCTGACTCAAGAACATTCGTCGGTTCGACCTCTCTCTTCTAATCTCCATACCCAGTATTTTCTTAGCAGCCCCCATATCCTTCATCTCAAATTCTTTACCAAGTTGAGATTTCAACCTATCTATCTCCACCTTGCTTTTCGAAGCGATAAACATGTTATCCACATACAAGAGAAAGATATAATTACCTCTACGAAGTTTTCGAATATAAACACAACAGTCATACTCACTTATGGAGAAATCATGTTTTAGCATGAAGGAGTCAAATCGCTTGTACCACTGCCGAGGAGATTGCTTCAATCCATATAGTGATTTTCTTAAGAGACATACGTGACGTTCCTTATCCTTAACCTTGTAGCCCTCAAGTTGATGCATATAGATTTCCTCATCCAAGTCCCCGTGTAAGAAGGCCGTTTTGACATCGAGTTGTTCAAACTCAAGATCACTATGAGCAACAATACTCAATAGCACCCGAATGGAAGTGTGCTTGACCACCGGAGAAAAGATCTCATTGTAGTCGACTCCCTCTCTTTGTGCAAACCCCTTAGCCACTAGCCTTGCCTTGTACCTTGTACCTTGTACCACCGAGCTTGGAAAGATCCTCTTTCTTTTTGTACAACCACTTGCAACCAATAGCTTTCTTACCTATGGGCAATGGGACAACCTCCCATGTTTGGTTCTTATGAAGTGATTCCATCTCTTCTTCCATCGCAGCCAACCAACTCTCACTATTTCTATTAAGAACAACTTCTTTGAAAGTGGCATGCTCATCATCCTCCACCAAGAGTGAATACTCAACCAAATTTGTCTGCCCATAGTGCCTCAAAGGCTCGTCTGACCCCAACTTCAGAACTTGCTTGTAGGTCCGCCTTGGCCTAGTGGAGGCCAAACCATTTTCGAGTTGTTGTTGTTGTAATGCCTGTACATTCTCTTGCTGAACTGCTTCATGTTCAAGCTCATCATCACTCTCATCTTAAGTGTCGGCATGATGCTTCTCTTGACCATGACTAGAACCAGGTTGATCTTTAGGTTCTATGTCAACAACTTGAGACTTTGAAGCCTCAACATTATCACCACCGGGCACTGTAGCTTTCAACGAAGCTATCATGGAGTTCTCATCAAAAGTAACATCTCTGCTGATTATGAACTTAGAATCCTCTACACACTAAAGGAGATAGCCTTTTACACCTACTCCATAGCCCAAAAATATAGCCTTTTTGGCTCTCGCATCAAGTTTTCACTCTTTGACGTGGTAGTAGGCTGTGCACCCAAAAATTCTGAGTCACTCATAATCTGCATGTTCTCCTGACCATATCCTGTAGGGTACATCTCCATCTAACTTTGAATGTGGAGACCGGTTCACTATGTAGCAAGCATTTGCAACCGACTCTACCCACCATTCTCTGCCCAAACTAGCATAGGATCGTATACATCCTTTACACATCGATTTCTCTCGAAATGTGCGATTCAGTCTTTCTGCGACCCCATTCTGTTGCGGTGTATTCCTAACTATCTAGTATCTCGCAATGCCTTCCTTACCACAGAACTCCTTGAAAGTACTATCTGTATACTCTGTACCGTTATCAGATCGCAGTGTCTTCAATTTCTTTCCTGTTCTGTTTTCAACCATTGTTTTCCACTTCTTGAAAGTGTCGAATACCTCATTCTTATGCTTCAAAAAATAAATCCAAGCATATCTAGAGTAATCATCAACAAATGTGACAAAAGACCTGGAACCGCCTTTGGAAGTGACTGAAGCTGGACCCCATAAATCTGTGTGCACATAGTCTAGAATGCCTTTGCTTCTATGTTTGCTTGACTGGAACTGAACTCGATGTGCTTTGCCGTACACTCAATGCTCGCAAAAATTCATGCAAGGCTTCTTCAAGTTTTTCAGCAAACCTTTCTTAACTAGCAGATCTAGCTCCTTTTCAGATATATGCCCAAGCCTCCTATGCCATAGCCAAGTGCACTCACATGGGTCTCCACCACTTCCACTTGTTCCAACGGCTACATCTTTTGTAAATGTAGTACCCTGAAGAGTATAGAGATTGCCTTCACGAATACCCTTCATCACAATCAAAGAACCACGAACAACCTTCTTTACTCCATTCCATGTTACAATCTTGCAACCACCGGAGTCTAAAGCACCAACCGAGATAAGGTTCTTCCGCAAATCAGGAACATGTCTAACATCCATCAATGTTCTAACCACTCCATCATGCATCTTGATTCTAACCGAACCAAGCCCCACCGTTTTACAAGAATAGTTATTCTCCATCAACATGGTTACGCCATCAGTGCTTCTATAGGTAGTAAACCACTTCCTATTTGGATATATATGGTAAGAGCAACCAGAATCAAGAATCTACTTACCAGAGATTTCCTCATCACAAGAGATGGAGTAGCACTCATCGCTTTCCCCTCCTTCCGAGGCATAGCTAACCTCTTGCTTGATGTGTACCTTCCCGTTGTTATTGTTGTTTTTCTTCTTCCAACCCTTTTTGTTAGTACAATTCGCCTTGAAATGCCCAAGTTCACCGCATTTGAAACGAGGCCTTTCTGCAAGAGGTCTAGAACTGGATCTAGACTTTTCTCCCTTGCTCTTTGGTCGCACATTGCTTCTACCTCTTATAAACAATCCTTGTGCTTGCTCCTTGTTACCAATGGTAGACATGCCACTAGTTGCAATCTTTCGAAGATCATCCGCTAGAAGTGACGTTCTAGTGTCCTCCATCACAAGTTTATCACCCACAAGCATCAATGTTTGTACTAGGTTCTCGTAAGACTTCGACAATGAAAGAAGTAGTAAAAGTGCTTGATCCTCATCATCTACTTTCACTTCAATGTCCTTCAAGTCCGATATGCACCTATCAAACTTGTTGATATACTCCTGGATTGGTGTACCTTCATCCATCTTGCAAGTATACAATTTGGATTTCAAGTAAATCCGATTAGTTAGAGTCTTCGTCATGAAGTTCGTCTTCAACTTTGTCCATACCTCCAAAGTCGTCGTCTCACCATCTACCAAGAAAGCAACATCTCTTTCAAGGCATAAAATGATCGATGCTCGAGCTTCAAGGTCTGGCTCTTCCCAATCCTCATCGGACATGTCTTTGTACTTCTTCTCTTTACCCGCCAAAGCTTTGTGCAACTTTTGCGAAATTATCAAATTTTTCATTTGCATCCTCCAATAGGAGAAATCGTTTTTCCCATTGAATTTCTCTATCTCATACTTCCCAACCTTCACCGCTCCACTAGTAGATGTCATCTATCCACTTGTTTACGGAAAATTCACCAACAAAGTTCTCTTGGGAATTTTCACAAACACCTTGTGTACACAACAAGGTTCAAGCCAACCACCAAAAATTGAAACTTCACCACCTTGATTTGAGAAGTAGCTCTGATACCAAATTGTTAGGAAATCAATCCTAGATTAATACCTCAACCGGTATTGCCCAAGAATTCAAACAATGTGATAATCCCAAAAGAAAAATATTTAGGAAGAAATGAGATTTTGGGGGAATGAGGATTCAATATAAATGAAGAACAATGATTACTTGAACAAGCCTAAAGTTAATCACCAAGAAAAGAATACAAGTTTTGATTTATAACCCAAGATAAATATAACCTCTATCTTGTAAAACCTCTCTCAAGCTCTCTATATTGTTCTCTCAATTTTCGGACTTAAGAATAGGTGAAAAAACAGCAATATATATACAGCCGGGTGGATGCCATGGGGCCCAAGATCCACACCACGACGCCACCATCTGCCAACAGCCTGCCCGTGAAACTGAGATCTAGCGCCATGGCGTCCAGCATGCTGAAAATTTTTGTGGTAGCAGCCCCACTCACACATTGTCTTGGACAAAATGAGCATCAACCTCAACATATTTCATACGAGAATGAGACATCGAATGAGAGCACAAATATGTGGTGCTAACATTATTACAATAGAGTCAAAAGTAAAGGTGGAATGGACGAAGGATGAGGGAAAGGTGAGTGCATCCCTTGTAAGTGGCTCTTGTGCGCACCACTACATCTATTAAAAGTGGTTCACACGCGCATCGCAGGTGCATTATTTTTATTTATTTTTAATTATATATATGGGTTCGTTTGTACTTTTTTTGAAAAAAAAAATTAGGACTACGATTTATTTAATTCTTTTTTTTTTCTTCTTTTCTTTGTATTTTATTTAAAGAGAAGAGTATATTCATCATTTCACAAAGTTTCATAGAGAAAATGGAAGAAATACAGTCGCCCATTTCAGGCGGGATTGTTCCAGTGAGATTTGCACAAAAAATTACAAGTTTTTCAAGAGAATGAAGAGAGAGAAAAGATAGAAGGAAAGAGAACTACAAACGGAACATAGAGAATATCAATTTTTGTAACAAAATTATCAGAAGAACATTTGTTGAATTTGCATTTACATTGATTTGGGTCTTGCCCATACCAATTTGAAAACACAGAAGGTGGTGAAGGAGAAGAATGAAGCCAGGAAGATAGTACAAGAACTTCATTATTTGTAACATTAACCTTGCAAGGGAAAAAATTGATCAAAATTAGGAAGAAATAGTAGAAATAATGGAGAAAATTTGTGGCATTCAAGGTTAATTATCTCGACATTGACATGTTAGTGTCATTCACGTGTAGAATAGTAACAAAGAATGTTGTTTCTAGTTCGTCCATAATTTGCAAAATTTAGGGTGCATTTGATTTGCTATTTTCAAGATGTTTACAGTTTTACAGTACACTGAAAATTATTTGTACTTTTTTTTTTTCAAATTTGTTTAGTATTGTTTTCCCATATAATTTTTGTCAAACATTGTTTTCAATGAGACAATTATTGTGTAAATAATCATTCGGGTGGTGTGTTGTAAATAAATTAGTATTTGTTAGAGTATAACTATAGAATGTTCTTCAAAAATATTGTTTTATAATATTTATACTCTTTCAAGATCAATAATATATATAATATTTCTAATGAAAGTATATTATGGATAAATTTATTATTCTTCCGGAACAACATATTTTTCAAAAGTATTAACACAATATTTATGTAGAATATTATTAATAAAGAGTCACGCTTCTTCAAGAGCGACGACGCAATATTCATTAGAATATTGTTCTTTAGAATATTGATATATACTTTGTTATGATTGCTTATAAGTAATAGAACAACATTCTTATATAATATTGATACATTTTAATTAATTAAAATATTATTCTAGAATATTAAATGGTATAAATTTGTGCTTCTTCAGGAACTAGATGCAAATATATTCTTAGAAACATGTGCTATGTTGATAGCATGTTATATTTTACTATTCTTTATTCAAGGACAATACGTCAATATTCTTCTAGAATATTAAAACTGTAATGTCATACTCTTCAAGAACAACAATATTTTGTAATAGACAAATATAAGAGTACTAAATTCATAAATTATATTATTTATTAAAAAAAATAGAAACATGATAATTAATTCGACGATAAAATAATAAGAAATAAGACAAATATGCATTGAAAATAAAGATTTGATTTTGAAAATTACATCTATACTAATTTTAAATTGTCGTTAGTTAAGATATATATTGTATTATGTGTTTAATATATGATGATAATAATAATGCAATGATTCGAAAATCAGTGAAGAAAGGCATGACTCACCAAAGTTTCTTACTTTATTGTAATAGTACCAAATCTCTGAGCTTTTCTTAGACGGAATGAATCATTCATTTTTGAAATAATTTAGGAACACCACAATTAGAAGCTTGTAGTATTACATGCACGTTCCACACGTCGCATGATCTAAATATTACATCAGATTATAAAGTTTTTCAAACCAACAAACTTCAAATTCTTGAAAATATTTGATTTGAATGATTCTATAATTTTTGAGAAAGTGTACTTCTTCGAGAGCACCGTTGATTATTCTTCTAAAATAATGGATTATTTGTATGTAAGTTTTGTTTCTCCAGGAGCATTAACATATTTTTCAAACTCAAATTTATAAAAAGTTAATTTTTGAGACTGACACAATTTTCTTCTAGAATAATGATTTGCATAAAATTTTGATTTCTTCAAGAATATCAAAATAATATTCTTCTTGTATATTTATGTAGTTGGTTTATGTTTTTAAGGAACATTAACACAATTTTCTTCATATTAAGTTGTGCTTCTCCATGAACACAACGGGATATATATTCTTCAAGAGTAATAAATTTTAGTTTATTTATAAACAATACAATATTCTTTTAAAATATGACGTTAACAATTCATTCTACCTTTTAAGCTAACCAATACAACATTCTTTTGGAATATGGATATTATAAATTCGATCTTCCCACTACACCAAAAATGAACATTTGCAACACATAAAAGGCAACATTTGGTGAAAAAATGTTGCTAAAGGGGTCTATCGCAACATTTTAATAAGTGAATGTTGCCATTGCTTAATATAATTGAGCTTTAGCAACATTTTAAAAATAAATGTTGTAAAAAGTGCCTTTTGCAACGTTTAATAAACGTTGCGAAAGATTTGATTTTTTGCAACGTTTTTTAAACGTTGCGGAAGATAAAACTTTTTGCAGCGTTTATAAAATGTTGTGAAAAGCGTCTTCCGCAACATTTTTAAAACGTTGTAAAAAGCGACGCTCTTTTTTAAGTATAAGCCCACTGCACAACCCAGCCAAGAAAACCCAAATCTATTTTTAGGGATTACCATTCAAGATTCAACTCTCATCAATCTCCTCTCAATCTCTTCGACACAGTCCGATTCGCGACGAACTCTCAATCTTCTCCGCCATTCCACTTCTCAATCTCTTCTCAACCTCTCACGAACTCTGAATCTCCGCCATTCGACTTGTCACTTCTCAATCTCTTGCCATTCCTTTTCATTTTCGAGCCCTAGACGCAGGGGCGGAACAGTCGGTAGACGCTGAGAGCCTGAGACGCCTTCGATTGATCGATTCCACCGAAAATTTGACAGACAACAGCAGCAGAAGAAGAAGGTGAAGCCCTCCCGACGCCATCTCGTTTCTTTGTTTTAATGTTTTAATATTTGCCCTTTGTTTTAATGTTTTTTTATCTTTGCCAATGTTTCAATTTTTCCAGCTCTGCCTCTGTGAATCTGTCATTCTCTGGACTGTGATGAATTTTTGCCCTCTGTGTATATGAAATGTGATGAATGTTTGCCCTCTATGTCTGTGTCTGTGATGAATGTTTGTGGTTTGCCCTCTGTTGAAATAACTATTAGATGTTTCCTCATGGTTGGGGCTGCGGCTTTCATGTACTTTGATTACTCCCATAATAAGGGTAACTCCTCAAATCAGTTGAAGTATATAGTTGCTGTACGAAGCACTAAAATATCTAGATGCATTGGGTAAAAAATATTTTTATTTAAAGAAACACAATATAGGAAGTTCAGTGTTTACTGATTTGATAAGTGTCTCTGGAAGAATGTCAAAGACTTCATGATCAATTGACGATTTTCCAATCGCACTCGATTCCTCCTCAATCTTCACGCTCTTCACAGGGGTGTCAAGAATCAAAGACCTCTTACTACGGGGTGGACGTTGGACCAGTTTACTTGGTGATCTAAATGAATCATCATTTGGGCTCATGTATCGTCTTTTAGGTGTTTGAAGAACAGGAGTGGCACTCATCAGTTCGGCTGGGGAATAGACAAGTTCTGCAGGAGTTCTTCGAGTGGTAGACATTTCACTGGGGGAATTTATGTTTTTTTACTGGGATTTGTAGTTCTCGTAGGCTTTACTAACTAATTGGACAACATTGGCATTAATATGAATAATGTAGCACCAAAATTATATTCAGGAAAATATTTCTTTGTATATTTCTTATAGCGATAGGAGTTCTTGTTGTATTAGCTCAATAAGTAGATACAAATATTTCCTTCAACTCAAAACTAGAAGGATGGCACATGAGGCAGCTTATTTAAAGCTTGTTTGGGAAGTGTTTATAACTGATTTTGTTTATAAATATATAGATGCGAGCGGTGAATAAATGGTTAGTATTTGTGGGTCCTCGAAATGTGTGGATGAAAATTGGCTTGATCATTTTTAACCATTTATAATTGGCATATAAACACTTGCCAAACATATACTTATTTTGGCCAAGTATGTCTAGTTCACGAGGCATGGCGAGACCACATAGATTAACGCAAATATCTGATTGTGTTCCGTTCTTTCTCTCGTCTGTGATGACTTCGAGTTATATTAATGGGTGTTTGATTTCAAAAAGAAAAAAAGAAAATGAAGTGTAAAGATTGATTTTTACCATGAAAAAACAGATATGCAAACTTTATATATGAGTGCATCTTTGCTATATGATCTCAATATCTTTTTCCCATTTTACATTATGAAAAGCAGCCCCTTTTTCATGTGGAATTGCCAGTTGTTTATTTGTCTGTTAACAATGATGGTATCATCTAACAACTTACTAAATCCGCACGTGGTCTTTATATCTTCTTGAAGAAGTTTCCTGTTAATGTAGTAACCCAACATCTCAAGTAAAATTCATGGCTCTCATCATCTAACAAACTTTTCTTTGTCATGGCCGTTGTTACTCTTCTTTTATTAGTTGCATTAAGTCCATGTCATCAATATATTCCCAATAAACTTGATCCTGTTACACTGACTTTTTTGTCATGCTTAGTGGCTTGATCACATTAAGAACATAATGAAGTGAAACAAGATGAAAAAGTAAATTTGCTTCTTTCTCCATTATGTTGAGTAATTTGCTACATTAAACAGTCAGTTACCTTAAAAAAAAATCTGCAATGCTTCCGTTGGCTATTATGTTGAGCAGTTCACTTAACAATCATCTTAGGACTTCTGCAATGCTATGGTTGGCAGAGATGTTCAGTTTAGATGCTCTTCACGTCTGTTGTGTTTGTAAGTATCAGCCATTTTTTCAACAATAGTGTTAATTGTTTGGTTCCAATGTTAAACTAACATTGGTAGGAAATATTATATTATCCAGTTGGGTAAGCTTTAATTTTTAGCTTCATAAATAGCTTGCACAAGTTGTAAATACTTTCTATTTTATATATTTATATATGTTACACACAAACATATATAAGGAGAAATTTAACTTTGTATAAATGTATTATAGGTCCTCGTACGGCTGCTGCTAATTTGCCTTCAAGTAAGCTTTTCTATCCTATTGTTAATTCTTCACACGTTCAAGGTCCAGCTGGGCTACTTTGCATAAATTGACTGCTTGAAAATGCCATTAATTTCTTATTTAGTTCTGAATCATTTGTGATTAATCTCGGTGAATTAACATACTCGATAAATTAACAGGTACTTATCAAACTTGTATCAGAGCATTGACGCTAGGGAAGATGACTTTAGCTGACTGGATGAACCAATTGCAAACAAGGATCGATCAATGAAGTTTGAGTTTCAAAGGGATACGTCAATGATGATGGAGAAATTTAAGATCATGACGAAGAAACTGGATAGGTAGGAACGAGAGACAAATGAAAAATGAGTGGTAGTTAATTTATCGGAACTCACTAGTTGTAAGCTATATATGTAAAAAGATTTTTTTATAGATTTTTTGTATTACATTCTAATGTTCAAGTGTATTGATTCGAAAATTTGTAATGAAATTATCTATTTTTATGCAATTCTAAAATTTATTCACAAAGTGTCATTTTTAATTTTGCTAGTTAATTAACATAATTGCTATACCAAAAAAAAAAAAAAAAAAAAAAAAAAAAAAAAAAAAAAAAACGTTTTGCAATACGGCAACGTTCAAAAAACGTTGTAAAAGGGTCTACCGCAACGTTGGAAAAACGCTGCAAATAGGTCTACTGCAACGTTGGAAAAACGCTGCAAAAAGGTCTACCGCAACGTTGAAAAAATGCTGCAAATAGGTCTACTGCAACGTTGAAAAAACGCTGCAAAAAGGTCTACCGCAACGTTGGAAAAACGCTGCAAAATGGTCTACCGCAACGTTGAAAAAACGTTGCAAAAAAGTCTACTGCAACGTTAAAAAAACGCTGCAAAAGATCTTTTAGCAACGGTGAATAAACATTGCCGTATCTCTTCCCTCAATGGCAACACCGACCCCCGCAACACACGAAAAACGCTGCAAAAGGTGTTTTTTGGTGTAGTGTCCTGTCAAGTAATTTGATATTTTAAAAATCCTAATTTGTACTCTACGTGAGCAACAATGTTATATTCTTCTAGAATATTGAACAAATATAAAATCGATCTTCTTCAGAAGTTACAACACAAGATTGAAATAGTTGAGATAACTTTAACTATTCTTAAAAAAATCTAAAAAAATTTGTTTTTCAAAAATTCATGGTCTTTCAATCAATTTTAAATTGTAACTGTTCACATAACAATTTCTCACATATATACCGTTTGATCGTAATGTTAATTATTGAATTTGAAGAACAATGAGTTGTGAATTTGATATCCAAATTTTACAACGATCGAACTAGTTGTAACAGAGATATCAATATTTTGTCACAACTGCTGCAAGCTATCAAAATTTTGCGAATTTTCTTTTATAATACAATTCTTCAATAATATATACAATCACGTCTTTTCTCGAATATTAATCCAATATTCTTCTAGAATCTTGATTCATACTTTTATTTAGGAAACAACAATAAAATATTTTTTAGAACTTTAAGATGTATAAGTTTTATACTTCTTCAGGAGTATTGACACCATATTTATATAGAATATTATTTAAAAAGAATCATATATCACCAAGAACATTGCTATAAAATTTGTCGAGAATATAATATATACAAATATTATAATTTTTCAAGAATAACAATATAATATTAGTTTTAAATATTGTTATTGTGTAAATTTGTACTTCTTCAAGACCAATAAAATAACTTACATAAAACATTCATTTTCAAACAATGCTATAATATTCATCTGAAATATTGTACTGGAATATTGGACAAAAAATATTACATTTAAGCAAATGATTATTTATCTTAAATTGGTATAGTTAATACAATATGATTAGATCTAATAATATACCACTTTGTTATGCAATTCAAATTAGTAGAATACTGAAATTTTAGTAGAAAAGAAGATTTTCTTAGTAAACTCAATTGGCTATAACTTCTTGACTTTCTTGGATTTACTACCTTAACTGGATAGAGATTTGTGAGCAGAAAGAGGAACTTAATTTGGCTAACTATATTGGCTAGAACTTCGTGCTGATAATATTTTATAAAAATAGAGAGAGAAAAAGAAAAAGAAAATAGAGAAGTCAGTAAACTTGTGTGTTTTATTGAGAATCAAAATCATATATTCATATGGAAGAATTAGGTCTGCAAGTAATACAATAGTCATAATAACTAGGAATGCAAGATTATGATGGTCATTCACAAATATTATTTCATTTAAAACATGTTCTAATATTTTTGAAAACAACGTTAAACTTATAACATAAAAGTCGAAACACATTTGTGATGTTGTGAGTATTTTCAGTGAATACTTTGAAAACACTAAAAATTTGAAAAATAAACGTTTAATTAAAATTTTATTTAATTAAAATTCTAAAACTATAAAAATAAAAACAAAAATAAAAAAATCCAGAAAAATAGTCAAGCTCTTAATTTATTTACATAAGAATAAAATCTTTAAAAAAATCTAGAAATATAAAAATTATAAAAATAAAAATAAAAATTGTTAAACTCTTAATGGTTATTTGCACAAAATTTCTAAAAAAATATATATTAATTGAACACAGATAAAAAAAAAATTTAGTACAAAGTTTGCCAACTGAATTTTTTTTTTAAAAAACTTTTGTAGAGAAAAATAATAATATGAAATTTACCAGTTTTAAAATGCATATATTACTTGATAATGTTTTAACATAAAATTACTCTATCTTATGGAATAATCAAATTTCATGAAATAAAATTTCAAAAAAAATTCTCAAAATTCAAAACCAACTGTATTTTCTAAATTTTCGTTTTGAGAAACAGATTTCGAAATGATAAATCAAACAAGTTTTTAATAATTTAAAAATAGACCTTCAAAACAAAAAATTGAAAATAAATTCAAAACTTAAAATTGAAAATTGAAACACAAATCAAACAGACTCTTAGTTTTCCAAAAAAATATTGTTAAACCAACTTTTAAAATCCATGGTAATAATGTATAATATTATTGGTAATTACCAATGAAGATAACCATTGCCAAAAGAAATAGAGAAATTTGTTGTTATTTTATCAATAGATAGACATAGTTAAGCAATCTATTGGGAATTTAGTTAATCATGTACAGTTGAATTTAAACAAGCATTTAAATCTCGCTAAAGATATGTTTTCTGTTTAGATAGAATTTGCGTTGGAAATTATACCTTTGTTAAATTCTTCCAAACTACTTTACTTTTCTTGAACTCCAACAGTCATGGTCTACAATCCACAGTTGTCCAATTGTCCAACCTCTAATGAAAATTCACACAAAGAATAAGATTGAGAAAATTATGATTTTTTACTTTTCTTGTGCTAACAAGAATATGAATTGTATTCTCTGTAGATTTTCAAACAACCTATTAATATAAGTCCAAACGGGCTTGGCATGTCTCTTAAACTTAACACGGTCCAATATTTAATTAATCTAATTAATTAAATCTGGTCCATGAATTAATTAATTCGGACATGTTAATAAGAAACTCAATTAATTGATAATCCAACACTTGTTAATTAATTAATTGGTAAATCTCATTCTTCTAATTCTCTTTTAGTATGTGACCAATTAGGTTCTCAATCATGATACCTAATGACGTGAATTATTATTTTGATAAAATCAAAATCGATAAATAAAACACATTTTTTAATTTATCACTAATTCACATCCGTCGTCTCAGATTGACATCTAGTAATGTGTCATGATAATATATGTGACGAAAAATATCATGTGATATGAAAAAATCAAATTGTTCGTTTACTGCTAAACTATAATCCATTCGTCAATATGATCCGATCAATTACGAGATATGAAAGTGTCTCAATTTCGATTATCGATCATATATTTCATTCCATTATTAAGTTAATATTGATAAGTGCGTTTTACGCACTTATTTAGGTCACAAAACATGGACAATTGATTGTAATTATGTTGAAATATGGCTTAATTCTATGTAAATTGTGTTTGCAGGACTATATCGATGGAAATAACGAGAAGTGAGTGAAAACGAGCCAGA
The DNA here is from genome assembly GCA_019395295.1 of Osmanthus fragrans. NCBI lineage: Eukaryota > Viridiplantae > Streptophyta > Magnoliopsida > Lamiales > Oleaceae > Osmanthus > Osmanthus fragrans. The sequence continues at coordinate 1,086,130 of JAEDXY010000050.1, forward strand.
AATGACCAAAATGGAAGAAAGCCAAAATTCAGAGACTAAGATGCACTTATTCAAAAGTTGACTCGAGACCTAAATCAAGAACGAAAATGAACTAAGTACGAGTTGACGAAATCAAAGGGGTGTTAGAAGGAAAAGAATGAAGAGAAGAAGTCAAAATAAGGAAGAACGGAGTCGGGGACCAAAACGGCGCAATTGTGAAGTTAATTGCACTTATGGAAACCAATTTAGGACCTCTTTTAAACCCTAGACTCGACAGAAAAAGGGGGTCACGCACTTTTAGAGATTATTTTTGACATTGGAGAGCAAGAACATAAGGAATAACGCGAAGATTCATCAAGCACTTCAAGGAATTAATTGAATATCTATTCGGGTGATGACGTTTCTTCATTTATTCTTTTGTTTTTCATTTTTTAGCATGTTAGGCTAGTTTTTCTTGTACTAGGAGATCGATGAATCTTGTAACATGATATTTTAATCTTTAGTTTTATATTTTTGACATTAAAACACGTTTTTTAATTATTGAATGATTTATACGTATTTCTTCCATATAATTATTGTGCGCGCGTTAATTATATGAATTTGGTGATCTATTTTATGCATTCGAAAGAAGGAAAATAGATTCGACGTAGTATAAATTGTCATAGAGTCCAATAGGGGATAGAAATATACCGCTATACTCTATGTGAATCTTTAAGTGATCATAAAAACTAATGCGTTCTTTTATGTTTGTATTCGTCATAGAAATAGAGTCGGATCGCATGATAGAATAGGTTTAACATTACTCGAAAGAGATTGTTAAATTCAATAGGAACATTGATTCTTCAATATTTAATTGTATTGTCAAGTTGTAAAACTAGGATTTAAATGAATTGTTGCATGGGGATTCGTGATCCTAGTGCGTTTTTCTCTTATCAACTTAATCAATTTGTATTCGGCTTTCATATTGCATTCTAGTATAATTTGCATTTAGTTTAGCCAAATCAACCATAGTAGTTTTCATAATTTAGTTTGGTTAGCATTTAGTACAAAACGCATCAAAAACTCATCTAGTTTCAGTTAAGGTCGAGATAATTAGCATTGAACTACTCAATCTCTGTGGGATCGACAATCCGGACTCTAAAAGTCTACTTTATTACTTGTAAAGAATCGTACACTTGCGGTGGTTTTAAATCGAACGGTATTTTCGTGAACAAGTTTTTGGCGCCATTGCTGGGGGATTGAGTTTTAGTTTTATTTTAGTTATTTAGACACTAACTCGAACTTTTTTATTTTATTTTGATTTTAGTTAGTCAAATAACCTGTTAAACTTCGTTATTTCGACTTTTGCTTATTTTTGGGCAATTTTGACTATTTCAGATTTGCATGCTAAGATCGACTGGATGAGATTTGATTCCAGCTGATCCAGAAATCGAGCTTACTTTTCGCCAGTTGCAAAGAGAAGCTAGAATTGTACAACACAGTAAATGGCTGACGAACAACAAAATCCAGTAATTTCGGCTAACGAGGAGGGAGCAATGGACGAAGGAAACAAGCTTGTAGAGGATTTCATGATTCCCCAAATCATTCAGAGTCAGTCCAGCATCGTGTATCCACCATTTGGGCAACCAAATTTCCAACTGAAGACCAATGTCATACACTTGTTTTAGAATGGGCATCAGTTTTATGGGAGAACTGAGGAGAACCCACATACACACGTCTGTAGATTCTTAGAGATGTGTCAACACTTCAGATATCAGGATATCTCAGATGACGCCATCCGTTTGAGGCTATTTCCACACACATTCCGTGACAAAGCACTTGAATGGCTAGATTCTCAACCGATTGCTAGTATCATCACATGGAATGATCTTGCTCAAAAGTTCTGTACCAAGTTCTTTCCACTAGCCAAGATTGTAAAACTGAAGCATGATATCTCTATTTTTTGTCAAGGGGATTCTGAATCATTTGATGAGCCTTGGAACAGGTTCAAGAATATGCTTCGAAAGTGTCCACATCACGGTATCAGCAAGGGACTCCAGGTTTAATACTTCTACGCGGGACTGCTTCCGTCTTTCAAAAGCAATATAGATTCTTCATCTAATCAGTCGGTGTATACTAGGACAGTTGATGATGCACTGAATCTATTTGAGACTGTAGCTACTACTTCGGCCATGTGGTCTTCAAAACGAGCAGTTTAGAAGAAGGCATCAGGTTTGTTCGAGGTGGATACTTATTCAGCTTTGTCAGCGAAGATTGATTCACTATTCCATAAGGTTGAAAGCATGTTACAGACCGCCAATGCAGCAACTGTCAAGAAACCAAGTTGTGGAGAGTGTGGAGCTGATAACACTACTTCAAACTGTCCAATTCTCACACAGGAGGTAGAGCATGTGGATTATTCGCAATGGGGTCAACGGCAGCAGAACAACCCGAATTCTGAGACATATAATCCAGGGTGGAGAAAGCACCAAAATTTCTCGTGGAGTAATCAGAATCAAAATCAAAATCAGAACCAGAACAGACCACATGATCAATTTCAGCAGCAGGAGAAGAAGCCACAGTTGGAAGAAGTGTTTGGAAAATTCGTAGAAACAACTCATTAGTACATGGAATCCAACAATCAATTTATGAAGAAGACATAAGCCACTCTCTAAGATCAAAATTCTGCAATTAAAAATTTGGAGATTCAAATGGGGCAGATGGCACTTACTATGACAAACAGGGCACCAGGAACTCTACCTAGCAACACAGAAGTCAATCCAAGGGAACATGTGAAGGAAATAACAACTAGAAGTGGGGTACAATACCGGAGATTCATGTCAAAAAGTCGGTCACTAATGAGGAATCAGTACCTACTTCAGATGAGGAGCAAGTGGAACAGACTGAACATACACTAGAAGAAAGTGCAAAGAAGAGTTCAGATACACCACAGGTTAAGGCAACCGCTCCTGTCAATCCTTATGAGCCTCCTATTCCGTTTCCTCAAAGGTTGAATAAGCACAAGTTGGATAAGCAATACAACAAGTTTCTTGAGGTCTTCAAGAAACTTCACATCAATATTCTATTTGTTGATGCACTTGTTCAGATGCCTAGCTATGCAAAGTTTCTCAAAGACATTCTCTCTAACAAACACAAGCTGGAAGAACATGAAACGGTGGTGCTTACTGAGGAAAGCAGCGCAATGATTAAGAAAAAACTACCTCCAAAATTGAAAGATCCAGGGACTTTTACTATTCCTTGTTCCATTGGCAATTGTCATTTCGATAAAGCATTATGTGATTTAGGTGCAAGTATTAATTTAATACCACTCTCTATTTTCAGGAAACTTGGTTTTGGAGAAGCAAAGGCTACTACGGTGACTCTCCAGCTGGTAGACCGATCCCTTACTTATCCCTGAGAAATCATTGAAGATGTGTTGATAAAAGTGGATAAGTTTATTTTTCCTGTCGATTTTCTCATCCTCAACATGGAAGAAGATAAGGATGTTCCACTTATATTAGGGCGACCTTTCTTAGCAACTGGAAGGGCGATCATTGATGTTCAGAGAGGTCAGCCTATTTTGAGGCTTGGGGAAGAACAAATTTTATTTAATGTGTTCAAGGCAATGAGATTTCCAACCGAGTCAGATAGCTACTTTCAGATTGATGTGATTGACAGTGTGATCGAAAATAACTTCCGCCTACGACATCCCACCGATGCATATGAGGCTTGCATTGCACATTCTCAATCTATCCACGCTGATTCATTTGAGATCGAGGAATGTTGCAAGACTTCTGGAAGCTAATCCACCATACGTGCGCAAACGCTACTTCGAGGAACTGGGATCAGGAGCTACAATAGAAAAACCATCTATTCAGCAGCCTCCTAAGTTAGAACTCAACCAGCTGCCATCTCACCTTCGATATGCCTATCTGGGTGAGTCTTTTGACACTCCCAGTGATTGTTTCAAATTCTATCAGCGAGGTAGAAGATGAGAGATTACTTCGAGTGCTAAGGGACAATAAAATAGCCATTGGGTGGTCTATAGCAGACATAAAGGGCCTTAGTCCGTCATACTGCATGCATAAAATACTCATGGAGGAGAATTTTAAACCAACAGTTGATGGTCAGCGGCGATTGAATCCAAACATGAAAGAAGTGGTAAGAGCTGAGGTGTTGAAGTTACTTGATGCAGGTATCATTTACCCTATCTCAGACAGCGTATGGATCAGTCCAGTACAGGTTGTACCCAAAAAGGGAAGTATCACGATGGTGAAGAATGAAAAGAATGAGCTGATTCCTACTAGAACAGTAACTGGATGGAGAGTTTGCATCGATTATCGCAAACTCAACGATGCTACTCGGAAGGATCACTTTCCACTTCCATTCATTGATTAGATGTTGGAAAGACTAGCAGGACACTCTCACTACTGTTTTCTGGATGGATGCTCGGGGTATAATTAGATTCCAGTGGCACTGGTAGATCAAGAGAAGACCACTTTCACATGTCCCTATGGTACATTTGCCTACCGTAGGATGCCTTTTGGTTTATGTAACGCACCTGCCACATTTCAGCGTTGCATGATGGCTATCTTCTCTGACATGGTTGAGAAGTTCATCGAGGTATTCATGGACGACTTCTCAGTATTTGGCTCCTCGTTTGATGATTGTCTGGAGCATTTGAGTTTAATCCTACAACGATGTGTAGAAACAAGATTGGTGTTGAATTGGGAAAAATGCCACTTCATGATATAGGAATGCATAGTGTTGGGACACAGGATATCAGTAAATGGGATTGAGGTGGATAGAGCAAAGATTCAGGTAATTGAGAAGCGACCACCACCAACTTTAGTAAAGGGTGTTCGCAGTTTCCTTGGGCATGCTGGATTCTACAGGAGATTCATAAGAGATTTCTCAAAAATCACAAAGCCACTATGCAACTTGTTGTTGAAAGATGCCACATTCAAATTCACAGATAAATGTTTGACAGCGTTCAATGTTTTGAAGGAGAAACTGATTTCAGCACCTGTGATCATCTCCCCAGATTTGGACTTGTCGTTTGAGCTGATGTGTGACGCCAGTGATCATGCAGTCGGGGCTGTATTGGGACAATGCCAGAATAAAGTATTTCACGTGATCTATTATGCAAGCAAGATGTTGAATGATGCTCAGCTTAACTATGCCACTACGGAGAAGGAGCTTTTGGCTGTAGTCTATGCTTTCGACAAATTTCGATCCTATCTTGTGGTCGAAGGTTATAGTCTACACAGATCACGCTGTTATCAAGTATCTGATGACGAAGAAAGACGCCAAGCCAAGACTCATTCGTTGGGTCCTACTGCTGCTAGAGTTTGATTTGGAGATCAGAGATAAGAAGAGGAGTGAAAATGTGGTAGCCGACCACTTATCCAGACTTGAACCTAGCGGGCAAACAGAATCTGTGGATATCAATGAGGTTTTTCCTGATGAGCATATTTTTAGTGTGGTAGAGATACTGTGGTATGCAGACATAGTAAACTATCTAGCAAGATCCATCACTCCACCAGATTATTCACATCACCAAAGGAAGAAATTTTTCACTGAATTGAAGTACTACTTTTGGGAAGGTTCCATTCTCTACAGGAGAGGGGCAGATCAAATCATTAGGCGGTGTATTCCTGAGGAAGAAGTATCCAGAATTTTAGAGCAGCGTCACTCCTCAACTTATGCGGGGCATTTTGGAGCATTGAAGACAATAGCTAAGGTCTTGCAATCAGGGTTCTACTGGCCTTCATTGTTTCGAGAGCCTTCATTGGTTGCAGTGGATTGTGTGTCCAAATGGGTCGAAGCAGTAGCATTACCAACCAACGATGCTAAAGTGGTGATTGGATTCTTGAATAAATATATTTTCACACGGTATAGCACACCTCGGGCTATCATAAGTGATGGTGGCAAACATTTCTGCAATCGTCACTTTGAGGCACTACTAGCAAAGTATTGCGTTCATCACCGCATAGCCACACCTTACCATCCTCAGACCAGTGGACAGGTTGAAGTATCTAATCGGGAACTAAAGAGAATACTTGAAGTCACAGTAAATTCATCTAAAAAGATTGGTCTAAAAAGCTTGACGACGCCTTATGGGCCTACAGAACTGCCTTCAAAACACCGATAAGAATGTTTCCCTACCGCTTGGTTTTTGGGAAGGCGGTCATTTACCAGTTGAATTGGAGCATCGAGCCTATTGGGTAGTCTGAAGTCTGAATTTTGATTTGAAGACAGCCGGCGAAAAGAGGTCACTTCAACTGAATGAAATGGATGAGTTTCGTCTGGAAGCTTATCAGAATGCCAAACTGTATAAGGAACTAACCAAAAAATGGCATGATTTGCATATTCAACGAAGGAAGTTCGAAATTGGGCAACAGGTGTTGCTTTACAACTTTAGACTCAAGTTGTTCCCTGGAAAGTTGAGGTCTAGATGGTCTGGTCCATATACAATTACATAGATTTTTCCACACGGGGCTGTGGAAATAACTCATGAAAGCAAGGGGACCTTCAAGGTCAATGGACAAAGATTGAAGTATTATTGGAGCGGTGATTTCTCCAAGGACAAATCCACCGTCCACTTCAAGCCATCGGAATGACAACCATGCGGTAAAGTCGAGCTATCGACTATAAACTTGTGCTTGTTGGGAGGCAACCCAATATTTCTTCCCTTTTATTTATTATGCTTTATGCATTAACTTAGGATTTTTCATATTTTTTGCATTTTGGTAGCTTTTAGGTCATCGATCTCCTGGGTAGTTCACAAAATGTCTTTGCATGGTTTACACAAGTTCTAAATGTGTTTTGCACGCTTCTAAATGTCTTTATGAGATTTGTGATCAAAGTCACGCATATCGAGGCAAATACGAGTTTTTTTAGTACATCTCCCGAACCAACAAGTGATTTCATATTTTAAAAGTGGTTTTGAAAATGATTTTATGGAGTACACACACCTCACGTCGTTTAAAATGAGTTTCGACAAATTTTAGGACGTTGGATGATCGAGGGGTATTATTGGTAAAAAATTGAAATTTTAAGAAAAATTGGCTAAATACAAGTTTTCGAGTGGTTGAGTGCGTTTTAAAACTTTTTCATGTTGTATACACTCATCATACCCCATTTAACTTGTTAGGCACGGAAAACGAAGTTTTTGGTATCGGGATGTGTCGAGAGCTGAAATAAATCGAAAACAGGCAAATTTTGGACTTCTGATAGTCCATGCGGTCGCATGGTTTGACCAGAACCTTACTTAGCTCGAGAGTTTTGTTCCATACGGTCGCATGGATTTGCACCATGCGGCCACATGGTGTAAAAATTTGAAAAAAAATTGCCGGGTTTTAAAACACCAAACCGGGACATCCACACTTCCATCCCGGTATTTTTCCCGTCTCTCTCGCACGACATTGAACCAAATCTACCCACAATCATCTTGCACCTCCCACACACCAAACTTGACGCCACCAAGTCGACCATCTTCAATCTTCTACAGCATCACTTCATCTCCATCACTCGCATTTGACTTCAAGGTATGCTACTTTCCTCTCAACCCTAGCTCCTTCAACTTTTGTGGTGAGTTGCTCGATTTATATGTTTATTGTTTGAGGAGTTTGGGGAGTAGGTAGTTCATGGATTTGTGATGAGTTTGTTAGGTAAAAACTTGGCTTTGATTCAAGACCAAATTGCATATGCTTTATGGAGAACACGCATTGCCTTCAACATGTTGGATGAATTGCCTATGTGAGGGAATATGTCCATTTTCGGGATTTTTTGCATTGGGGGCTGATTACACAAATAATGTGATGTTTCTTGTGTGTCGTATTTCACAACCATGACTAGGTTTCACATTTCATGTCACCAACTTCGGCCATCGGGTTCTACATCCAAACGACATCCAAATGCTCTCAATTTTTGATATGTTGTAGTACACATTGCATACTTTCATATGCCTGGATGATGCTCGGGAAAATTTCTACTTTTTTCGATGGTATCCGGGGTCGAACATGTCTAGTCGAACATACACTATTTTTGGAAATTTGACAACTTAAGGTTCAAAATGGGTTAAACATCACTTGTTACACCTTATGTGTTCATACATATGCGTTGTTGCACATTTTAGTGCCCGTGGCTCGATCATGTCACTCCATGTCACACCGTGCCTAGGTTCGCGTCACTTATGTCCCCTACTCTGCCCATATGTTTCTATACTCATATGACATCCAAATGAACTACATTTTGGATATGTGCTAGAATAGATTGCTTACTTTCATATGCCCGGTCGATGCTCAGGAAAAATTCGATTTTTCTCGATGGTGCCCATAGGTGAAAGTCCTTGGTCAAGCATGGGTGGAATTTTGAGAAATGCATACATTACACTTCTATTTGAGTTCTAAGCTATATGTTGACATATTTTAATAATATAACCCATATTTTCACGCATTCTCACAGATTATGGCATTATAACCTCACTTTTGACACCATGTGCATTCTTTACCCACATACGCGCTTTGATGCAAGTTTGGGGGGTCTATGTGCTTATCATTCCATATCTACTATATTTGCATCGCATTTGGTCTAATTCTTACCTTTGATTTTCGCAGGATGCCGCCAAAGAGAACATCCAAAGGGAAAGACAAGGTTGGCTCCACCTCCGGTACACGGGAGTCTGAGACTGGTTTAAGGAGATTTCTCAATTCTAAGATCTCTACTTGATACTCCGACATCATAAGCCATTGGGCTATCATTCTCGAGAGACCAGTAAGACTCTTAGATTTCCCTGCTATTGAGCTAGCGACCTTGATTCAGAACTGTGGATGAGAAAAATTGATAGAAAAGCCACACCCGATTTATGAAGGCCTCGCCCAGGAATTCTATGCAAACTTCAATAGTGATATCGATACATCGGGTTCTGCACTTCTACATCAAACATCGGTAAGGGGACAATGGATTATGTTTTCCCCAGAGGTGATTCACCAGTATTATCAGCTCACCTGGGACAATATGGTCCCTGTCCCATTGAATTTCTATTGGCCTGAGGTAGCGGAGGTATTATTAGGGCGGGCGAATGCATGGCCATTATAGACTCCTGTTTGGCACCAAAATGAGTTCACATCGTCCATAGCCATTCTATGGCTATTCATGTGCCACAACATCGAGCCGACTTCCCACCACACCACCTTTACAGATCCCACAGCCGATTTTCTATATCATTTGGTCAGGGGGAACAAAATTGATCTTGCTTCATACATATATAATCAGATACACACGTTGGGTACATGGGCATATCGTCGTTGCTCCTTGATAATTTCGAGTCTGATTAGTGGCATTTGTAGAGCTAACGGCGTTACCATCCCATCCAGGGAGCTTTCGGAGAAGCCAAGCTCATTTATCAAGCTTACTATGTGGGAGGCTCAGGAGCGAGCTCGGGCGGCGGGACGAGCGCGATTGGCTGAGGCACAGAGACGACAGCAGCAGGCTTTACATGATGAGGAGACACCTGAGGATGCTGATATACCTCAGACCCAGCACCACATCCACCACCACTCGGCGAGGTTGACACATAGCTTTTGAGGCAGATGTTTACCACGATGACAGGGTCAAGCCGGGATATACAGAGCCTCCAGTAGGCATTCGGTGCTATGAGCGCAGAGATTGCAGAGAGTAAGCGAACGCATGGACACCGCCCACGCTTTTGCGACGAGTTCACATACAGAGACCCTCGCATCTAGGAGGACACTCGAGGGGCTGAGTGACCGACTCAGCTTGTACTTAGGTCGGATGGACACTCTCCAGTTGCGCACTGACACAATAGCTACAGAGGTGCGGGGCAATCCGCTTTATTTCGGGAGATTCTGGCTCGTCTACCACCTCCACCACCGACAGATGATACAGCGGGACCGAGCTTCTTCCCACCGTCTTCACCACCACCACCTACTGATCAGGGGAGTCTTTATTAACCTCCCATATTTTGTTTTATATAAGCTTTGCCCTTCAATTTATGTATTCATTCTTACACTTTACACATTGAGGGCAATGTTTTATATAAGTTTGGGAGGAATGGTCGAAATTGTAGAACAAACTTACGGATTTAGTACTTGTATTGAATTATACATTGCTTATTCGTTATTCATCGATATTAGCCTGGTTTTTTAGTTTGTTTACTACTTTTGTGTGTTTGTTAAAAAAAAATTCGTTTTGACATTGTTGTGTTGGTATTTGTTTAGTTAGTTCAATTTGTGTGCTTGTATGGGTTTAATAGTCTTGCCGGCAATGATTTGAATATTGGAATAGGTATGAACTATGGATAACGGAAATGATGCATGTCTAGATTAGCCAATGCTTATGTATGTGATACTTGACATTTCTTGCGCACGAGACTCATGTTTGGCATGTTAAGTTGATGATTGGGTTCAATTTTTATAGGAGATTCGAACATGATAGGTTATACTTGAATTACCTCTACTGTGCTTAAAGATATTCCATTGTTTTAGTGGTTTGGAGAATTAGTTATTGCAAAGGAACATTGAGATAAGTGGGGATTTCATGCATGAAAACTGAGTTGTGTGGATTGTGTAGACTAATGAAACAAAAATGAGGCGAAAGTCTGAAATCAGGGATTAGTTCTGGAAACTAAGTGTATAGAAAAATAGGGGCTTGCATACATTTTTGTGAGAAAAACACTCTTTTACAAGCTTTTATGACTCAATCAAGTAAGCCTGTAAGGGTGAATAAAAACCTGGTGCCCTAAAATCAACTGATTTGGGAGTCATCGGCCTAAAGCTCGCTGCAAGGGTCATATAGAAAGCAAGAGGGAAAGAGTCAAAAGAAAAGAGAGAAAATACATTTCTCGAGCCTTTATAACTTGAGCAAGTAAGCCTGTAAGGGTGAATATGAACCTGGTGCCCTAAAATCAACTGATTTGGGAGTCATCGGCCTAAAGCTTGATACATGGGTTATATAGAAAGCAAATGAGAATGTGTTGAAGCAAAGAAAAAGAATAAAGTGAGAAAAGTGACCCATGACATTTAGTTGATAGAATTGTACCTTTGATGTAAAGCAAGTAACTTAGTTTAGTTTTAAAGGTTGAAGCAATCAAAGAAATAAGAGAATCTCTGTTTGTTGAAGTGTAAACTTGTAATTGCGAGTCTTATCCAAACTAAGAGAGGGTAAGAATTTAAGTTAACTAAATCTCAAGTATAGAACACATCCCAAGATAAGTGAGTAAAAGAATAAGTTTGGGGGTGTGTACCTCTCGAGCTAAAAAAGGAAAAATTTGACTACTGCAGGTCGGGATTTGAATCTATCAGAAAGTGAACATGTTTGCATGAGTATAAACACACATGTCAGGTTGCATATGATAAGTTGAGGTTGATTTGATTTTGCACTGTTGATATTGTTCACTATGTTATTACTAAATTCTAATTCTGAGACACGATAGGTTGTTGAACCATGTTTTGTTTAGAGTTAAGTCACCATCTTGTTTGAGGACAAACAATAGTTCAAGTTTGGGGGGTTTGATAAGTACATTTTAAACACTTATTTAGGTCACAAAACATGAACAATTGATTGTAATTATGTTGAAATATGACTTAATTCTATGTAAATTGTGTTTGCAGGACTATATCGATGGAAATAACGAGAAGTGAGTGAAAACGAGCAAGAAATGACCAAAATGGAAGAAAGCCAAAATTCAGGGACTAAGATGCACTTATTCGAAAGTTGACTCGAGACCCAAATCAAGAACAAAAATGAACTAGTACGAGATTGACGAAATCAAAGGGGTGTTAGAAGGAAAAGAATGAAGAGAAGAAGTCAAAATGAGGAAGAACGGAGTCGGGGACCAAAACGCGCAATTGTGAAGTTAATTACACCATGTGGCCGCATGGTGCAAACTTCCATGCATGGCAATCCCAGAATGTAGCTTGAGCCACAACATTTGAACCATGCGGCCGCACGGTTATTTTTACGCAAAAATTTTTAGTTTCCGTTTTTAACTTAAACTCTTATGGAAACCAATTTGGGACCTCTTTTAAACCCTAAACTCGACAGAAAAAGGGGGCCACGCGCTTTTAGAGATTATTTTTGACACTGGAGAGCAAGAACACAAGGAATAACGCGAAGATTCATCAAGCACTTCAAGTAATTAATTGAATATCTACTCGGGTGATGATGTTTCTTCATTTATTCTTTTGTTTTTCTTTCTTTAGCATGTTAGGCTTGTTTTTCTTGTACTAGGAGATCGATGAACCTTGTAACATGATATTTTAATCTTTAGTTTTATATTTTTGACATTAAAACACGTTTTTGAATTATTGAATGATTTATACGTATTTCTTCCATATAATTATTGTGCGCGCGTTAATTGTATGAATGTGGTGATTTATTTTATGCATTCAAAAGAAGGGAAATAGATTCGACGTAGTATAAATTGTCGTAGGGTCCGATAGGGAATAGAAAAATACCGCTATGCTCTATGTGAATCTTTAAGTGTTCATAAAAACTAATGCGTTCTTTTATGTTTGTATTCGTCATAGAAATATAGTCGGATCGCATGATAAAATAGGTTTAACATTAGTCGAAAGAGATTGTTAAATTCAATAAGAACATTGATTCTTCAATATTTAATCGTGTTGTCAAGTTGTAAAACTAGGATTTAAATGGATTGTTGCATGGAGATTCGTGATCCTAGTGCGTTTTTCTCTTATCAACTTAATCAATTTGTATTTGGCTTTCATATTGCATTCTAGTATAATTTGCATTTAGTTTAGCCAAATCAGCCATAGTAGTTTTCATAATTTAGTTTTGTTAGCATTTAGTACAAAACTCATCAAAAATTCATCTAGTTTCGATTAAGGTCGAGATAATTAGCATTGAACTACTCAATCTCTGTGGGATCGACAATCCAGACTCTAAAAATCTACTTTATTACTTGTAACGAATCGTACACTTGCGGTGGTTTTAAATCGAACGGTATTTTCGTGAACAAATATAAGTCGAAACTCCTTCGACTTATGAATACACATTGATTAAAGATTTCATTATCAACTTAATTGAATAAAATAACAATCATAATCTCTTACTATTTAAAAGTGATGAATCCTCTATTGGTCATTTACAACCCTTATATGATTCTTGACATACCTGGACGATGTCGTATTAGCGACCCTTGACAGAGCAACATCTAACATCACCAAAGTATGATTGTCCTCATATAAGGTACTATGATGACCTCAAGTTAAAGGACAAATTCCACTATCAAATGTTAGAAATTAACCACTGACACTTAGATAGTTATCCATATGAAATCCCATAGTAGGTCTCCAATGTTTTGTTATATAATAAAACATTCACGTGTTCATTTAAGTGTTACCACACTTTAACTTTTGAAATCAGCTACTTATTTCACAAGTAAGAAATGTCACACGTGATAGTCTATCCATAATAATAATATCTATATCTCGTTACTACTTACGATCACAGATGATTTAAGATTCAATTATATGCAATTGTATCTTACAATCACAACTCTTTGTGATTAACAAATTACTAAGATTTGAATCTTACAAATCAAACCTTTTGAATTTCTCATCAAATTGAAGATATCAGTTCCAAGAGGTTTGGTTCAATCCATATATGAATTGATCAAATTTGCATACTTTGTAAGCGTACTTGAATTTAAAACTTTCGAATTGTGTCATGTACACTTCCTCTTGTAAGTTCATGTTAAGAAATGCAATTGACATCCTTTTACCATAATTTTTAGTCATGGTATGTAGCTATTGCAAGCAAAATCTGAATGGACCTAAGCATGGCTGTAGGCTAGAAGGTTTCATCAAAGTCAACTCCTTGTTTTTGCTTATCACATTTTGTTATTAGCCTCGCTTTGTATGTATGGATATTTCTATCCATGTTGACCTCTTCGTGTAAACCCATTTACAACCTATGGGTTCTATCCCATCAGGTTGGTCGATTAAGGTCTAAATTTGTTCACATACATAGAGGTCATCTTAGATTTCATGGCATTTTGTCATCGTTTTGAGTCAACACTTGACTTTATTTATACGTAACTAGTAGGTTCATCATCATCGATCAGTAATACCTGATTAACAATCATGAATTTGCACATTCTTGAAGGACGAATGATCCTACCAGATTTCCACATAGCTGCCGTGTTCATAGAAGTCTCTACTTCTTGATCAAGGGTATGTCCCTCAAAGGTGTGGGATCAAACTCAGGTTCATCTACCTGGTCAACTGTATTTGTGGAATCTTGAACTCCTTCAAGTTCTATTTTACTCCTACTGTCATCTCCATGAATAAACCATTTTCTCTAGGAAGACGGTAGGTCGTGAAATGAAGACTTTCTTTTCAATGGATTTATAGTATTAATATCCAAATATATGTTTTGGATATCCCATAAATATGTATTTATCAGATATAGACTCAATTTTATCCGATTCAGTGCACTTCAAATAAGCGTCATGCCCCAAACTTTCGTATGAGATAAATTGGGACTATTGCTTTTCCATAACTCGTATGGAGTTTTTGTTAACCAACTTAGATGAAATATGATTTAGTACGTAGCATGTTGAAATCAGTGCATGACCTCAAAACGATTTTGGGAGGTTTGCATGGCTTGTTATTAATTGCACTATATCTAATAGTTTACTATTCTTCCTTTCAGATACACCATTATGTTGCATATGTAGAGGAGTCCACTGCAAGAGAATCTCATTCTATTTTAGATAATCTAAAACTTCATCTTTAATCCACATTGATCAGATCTTAGTGTGAGAATGTCTTTACCTAATTGTTTATTTACTTCTACTAAATTGAATCCCTTGAACCTTTCAAAAGTTTCATGGCTGATTTTTATCAAATAAACATGGTCATTTCTGAAATAGTCATCATAAATGTGATCAAACAAGAAAAACCTCATATAGCAGTAATTGACATGAGTCCACATACATCCCTATGTATTAGACCTTGTAATTATGCATATTTTTCACCTTTTATGCAAAATAAGATTTGATCATTGTGCCTAACAGACATGATCGCATTTATCAAATGATTCAAAATCAATTAACCTCAAATATATCTCTATGTAATTTTGGAATTGCATTTTCATTTATGTGACCAAATCTGTGGTGCTTGATTTAGGAGTTATTCATATTATGACTTTTCAATTTCTATACTCATTATAAATGTCATTTTGTAATTTACCATAACCATTAAAATCATATCAAAATAAAAAAGAATAACAATTGTCCTTAACATTAAAATAATTCATGTTCCAAACATGAAATTCAAATAATGTTTTGGTAATAGTGGGAACAAATTAACATTTCTCTAATTCCAACACTAAACTTAAAAGCAATGACAAGAAGTATGCCCCTATGGGTAATGCAGCAAACTTTGCTAATTTTCAATGTGCAGATCAACTTCTTCCTTTTGCAGTTGTCTACTTCTCTTTAGTTTTTACGTATTTATACAAATATAAGATCCATATCTGATATCTAATGCCCAAAAAAACTAATGAAGTAGATATAAGTCTTACAATCTATCTTCTAATGACCTGTCATTCTAAAATGATAACAAGGGTCATTAAATTTGATAATGCCCTTATTTACTTTGACTGTCTTAGCCATCTTAGATGCTTTCCCAAAATCCATTTAGACTTCCTCTTAATACCCTTAGAGGAATCAATGGTTTGCCCACTACTAACTTTGATATTGGGCTTAACAATCATAAACATGTTCAACAACTCAATTAGTGTGCACTCTAGTTAATTCATATTAAATTCATAATTAGCCATGAATAACTTTCTGGCAGAGATTGCAGAACTAAGTCAATACTTAGTTCATGGTTCATGACTGAACCCAATTAAGACAACTTCTCAATCCCAATCATCTTCAATACATGAGCACTGAATGAAAATTCCTCTGTCATTTTGTACCAGTATAGTTGCTTAGAAGTATCATATCATTCCACACATGATTACTTATCATACAATTCTTTTGGATAAAAAATCATTTGTTATCATCTATACCCCCATGTTGCTTTTTTAACGCATGTGACATAATGTAAGCATTACATGTTGCAGTACTATCTTCATCATCGTGCTATTATAGTAGCAACATCTTCCTTAATATAGTCATCAGTAGGAGTCTCTGGAAAGGGCTGTTCAAGAACATAACAAATTTTCTCATGCCTAAGAAAAATTCTTAGATGGCGGTGCCAATCAAGAAAATTTGGTTTTTATGTTGGCATCTAGTATGCCACTCAAATACAAATGGTTACTTATGATTCAATAAATATAAATGACGAAAAGTAAAAGAATAATGTATAAAATGCATCAATTAATTTAACATGGTCTTTTATCAAATTAATTATGCTCCCACTGTTTAACTCAAATTTATAACCTTCTCGCATAAATGGAATCTATACTTGACTTCCAGTGAGTTGGTATCTCATTTGTTATATTAAGACCTCGAGTGTACTCAATAAGCCTTAATAGAATATTTGGGTAGATATTGTTATTAATTGTATCTCTATATAACTTCCATATTATTAAGCTGACAACTCATTGTCTTCACACATCTTATGTATTAGCTTAACACGCCTCTAAAATTTATCTCCTTGAGTGTACTTAACAAAATATAAATTTTAGTTAAATCAAGCCATCATTCAGAAATATTCAATATTTTATAGTGTCAAACATATCCCTAATAGACCGGTCTTGAGTGTAGTCAACAAGTTGAGATCAATTGAGGTCTCTAGTTTTTCACTATAATGATGGAAGACAAATATGTATGACTTAATATTTTAATGAGGGATTCTCATCGCAATAATTATACATATTTTATTATACATCTAACATCACTACACCAAAAAAGGGCTTTTGGAACACTTAAAAGGCAACATTTGTGAATTAAGTGTTGCTAAAGGAGTCTATTGCAACATTTTAATAAGTGAATGTTGCAATTGATTAATGTAATTGAGCTTTGGCAACATTTTTTAAGTAAATGTTGCTAATATTGCCCTTTTACAACGTTTTTTAAACGTTGCGATAGACTTAGCTTTTTGCAACGTTTTTTAAATGTTGCAAAAAGGAAAGCCTATCGCAACGTTTAAAAAACGTTGTAAAAGGATTTAAACGTTGCGAAAGGATAGCCTTTTGCAACTTTTTTTAAACGTTGCGAAAGGAAAGCCTTTTGCAGCGTTTTCAAAACATTGCGGTAGGCTTTTCTTTTCGCAACATTTAAAAAACGTTGCGGTTGCCCTTTTTTTTTATTTAACAATGCAAACGGACCCAACCTCACATATTAAACAAAACAAAAGGCCCGAAATAGGTGGAAAAAACCAATGGCAAACCCTAGCCAATCGCATTCACAAATCTCCCCAATCTTCCCAGTCATAGATGAATGGAAAATCCAATACGCAAATCCCATGTAGCGAGCCTTGAGGCGAACATTCCTCCCTGCTGCTGGTTTTGACTTCGACCTAAGGTTAGGAAGAGTGGAGATTGTGGAGAGTGGAGACGACCATCGACTTCGGCTTCCAGTTTAGCCGGTGTTCCTGTATCTTTATCTCTCTCTTTCACAATTTCCCAGGTTTTCCCTTCCTTTATTACACCCCACTCCCCTCTGCTCTCAATCAAACACTTAATTAACATACCAAATTACTATTCCATTTTTTTTCTCTATACAAATCGTAGTCTGAAATTGAGGGATTACTAGGCTATGGCTTTCGCGGCGGCAGCTGTTATTGTGCCATTGGGTGTTTTCTTTTTCCTATTTGAACTTGTTGTCAATTTAATTCAGGTTATGTATTTACCAAATTAATTTTACCCCACCCCCTCTAAAAGATTAAAAATTGAAACTTGTTACGTTATTTGATGCGACTTTGATTTATTTGAGCTAATTAGAGGCTAAATGGTTAATTAAACAGGGTTCTTTCTAACCCTAGTTGATTTGCTACACGATTTTTTGGCGTTTCTGGGCTTTCTACTTTCTATTTGATTTTTCTTGAGGGATAAGCTTCTGGTATTTTGTTGTAAATATTTGTTATTTTTGCACAAAGTATTTTTGAATTCGAAGAAATGTGACAAATTTTATTGGGGGGATTTTTTAGGCAGTATGTTTTGTGCTAATAAGGCCATTGTCAAAAAACACTTACAGGAGGATAAATAGAGCGTTGGCAGAGCTGTTGTGGCTCGAGCTCGTTTAGCTGGTTGATTGGTGGGCTGGAGTTAAGGTGAAGAATCAAAACTTGTCAGTTAACTTTTGATATTGCATTGTTGTTGTACCTATTGACCAAGCACTCTAATACAGTGCATAAAATTCATTAGTCTTGATGCTATGTTTGGTGGATCTGAACTTATAATTTCAATGAATATAAAAGGACACTGCACAATGGTATATAAAAGTCTTCATTGTACTAGGTCATGGTTGAGCAATCCATGCCATTTAGATATTTATTTTCCTGTTGCACTTTTGGGATTTCACATTTTCATATAGTCAATGATTTCTGTACACTTTGAGAAGGAAGCTTGGTTGCAAGGCATATTTGAACTACTTGAAATGGTATCTTTTTTATCACATTCCTTTTTCACAGTACTCTCAGGAATTAATGGTGGTGTTGAAGAGGTTTTTCATTGTAAAATCAGGCATTGTTCAGGTAATTTAATTACAAAGGATACATTTGTTTTAGGGATTTTAAATTCTAAATACTCAAGAATGTTACACTTAAATGTCTAACCAATGGCTAGTCTCTGCAGGAAGCGGGGAGTTGTGCATTTTCCATAGGAATTATAGAAGTGGGGAACTGAAGGAATTTTGGGGCTGATGGCGAAATAGGGATTTGGAATGTTAAGCTTTCTGCTAGTATACATGTTTAACTTTCTAACTTTTGGCAGGGAAAGGATTAAACATTTTGATTAAAACTGTTGAGATGATGTACACATCACTGAACTTTAAAGAATTATTATACCTAAAGCACTTCATTCTTTCAACCTTTTATGTCTAATTTGCATTTGTGTATGTACTTCATGGGTTGTCAGGTTCATTGGTTCCAGTTTTCCGGGGTGGTAAAAAAGGAGATAGTGATACATTAAATGCAGAAGGAATGAAACCAGTTCAAAAAAAAACCAAATGGTGTCCTAATCAAACCATGGATACTTCTGTTAGGAAAGGAAGAGCATTGTCATATTAGGTACTTGGACTTAATATTACTATTCTTCATATTTAATCAATTTCAGTCTAGATTCCCCCACCTCATTATATTTCTTAAACTTGGTTTGAGGATTTAGTTAGTATGAGTTCAAGTTCATAGAAATAGGTTGAATGCACTTGTATCCAATATGTGGGAGGAATAATTTATTGCTTGGTGGCAATTTAAGATTTTTATCTTTTCCAAAAATAAATGAATTATATTCCTTTAACCAAAACCACCTGCATGATTTATTTTTATCTCCTTCAGGTAGCTTCATGAGTTGTAAAGCTTCTGAGATTATTTTTGGGGTTTTATTCATGTAATTTGATATGCTTCCCCAATGTATTGAACTTTTAGGTCTTCAAAGAATGCCATATGCACGGTGGTTTTCGAAATTCAAAGAATGAGACTATCTTAGCTTCTTGTTGTCTTGGTAGGAGGCTTATGGTGTGGGATCTTAGTAGGTAGTTTCTGTTCTTGTTTTTTGTAAGATAACATGGTGAAATATACTGTTTTTGGCATCCAATAGATAATTTTTTTAAAAAAATTGTTGATTTTTACGGCGTGCATGCGCACGCCGTAAAAAGTCTATATCCTTCAATTTACGGTGTGCAATCATACGCCGTAAAAAGTTTATGTCCTTTAATTTACGGCATGCATGCGCACGCCGTGAAAAAATGCCTTTTTACGGCGTGCATGCGCACGCCGTAAAAAGTGATACACGGCGTACTTTGCACGCCATAAAAAGTCTTCTTTTTTTACGGCATTGCTTTATACGGCGTGCGGCGCATTCTGTTGTAGTGTTTGTATACCCTTTGACTTTCAAATGCAACTTACGACATGTTTATTTGAATTGCTCAACTCTACACTCATATGGCATTCCCTAAACAATTCATTGTTTATTTGATTTTCGAGATTATTAACTTATAAGTTTACTTACTTGTACATGTAAATGTCTTTGTCAGGCCAGAGTTTCTGTTTGCAGAGAAAACAATGGTCAACGAATCCAGAATTTGGAAGAGTATTTCTTCTTGAAAACCCACAAGGAGATGAAGGAGTAGTTGGAGAATAATTAAGTGGTTTAATAATTTTCCTTTGTAGGAACTAGCATTTAGGTGGCGATTTAGGTGGCGTTGTATTACATTCTAATATTCAAGTGTATGGATTCAAATTTTTAACGAAATTATCAATTTTTATGCAATACCAAAATTTGTTCAGAATGAGTTATTTTAATTTTGCGAGTCAATTTACATATATTGCTATAAAAAATAAAAAAATAAAAAAAGACGATGGATACGGCAACGTTTATATAACGTTGCCAAAAGGAGACTTTTTGCAACGTTTATATAACGTTGCCAAAAGGAGACTTTTTGCAACGTTTTTAAAACGTTGCCAAAAGGGGGACTTTATAAAACGTTGCAAAATTTCCCTTTTTGCAACGTTTGTAAAACGTTGCAAAAAGTGCCCTTTTGACAACGTTGCAAAAAGTCTCCCACTCTACGACAACACTGAAATTTGCAATATATGAAAAAACGTTGCAAAAGCCTTTCAGCAACGTTTTTTGAACATTGCAAAAGACCTTTTTTCTTGTAGTGCATGCAAATATATATATACATATAGTGTGGACGATTATGGACTTTTACTATCTAGTCCTTTCGAGCCATAAGAAAGGCTAGTTGGTCAGTTCTTATGGGGTGTTGCATTGACTCATATAATGCTCAATCTCTATGGTCTCTTCCTCTTATTTTTTTTTTCAATTAGTTCAATTACAGCCTGTATCATACACTAGTTGGTACACACGCTTAAATAATTGGACACGCAGGCCCATACAATTACAACCACCCATAGGTCCAAAATAAATTAGAGCTCCTTGGCTCATAAAACAACAAGAATAAAACTAAACATTCAACACATCCGCATGATCGAGTCCATAATCATTCACTAATAAAATATTCATCATATAAATATTTTGCTATATCTAATATTATATGCATGCATATTTCAAGTTTCTAGCAATTAAGATCATCTAAACTCATTTAGATAAATTGATCAAAATAATTAATTAATTAATTAATTAATCATATTAATCAATTAATTTAATTAGCAAGTTTATTTGATTAAAATCAAATTTTAATTAAATACCGAATTAGAGTCCAACTCTGATTCCACAATTATAGGATGGAACTTATTTAATTAAAATCAAATTTTAATTAAATACCAAATTATAGTTCAACTCTAGTTTCAAGGAAAATTTTAGGGTAAGACAATTTAATTAAAATCAAATTCTATTTAAATGTGAAATTAGAGTCCAACTCTAATTTCAAGCATATATTATGATCGATAATTAATTAAAATCAAATTTTAATTCAATACTAAATTAGAGCCCACCTCCAATTTAAATTGAACTAATATCTTAATTTAGGATAAAATTTCTAAGCAAATAAAATTCAATTTAGGGTCAAAGTTTAATATTTAGGTTAAAATCAAATATTAAAGAAAATATAAAAGGTCGTCAATTTTAAATAAAATTTTAATTTTGGGTCAAAATTAAAATATTGGTCAAACTCATTTAAAATACAATTTAAAAACCTTTTAATATTCAAATTCAAAACTCCTTTTGAAAATTGCAATTTAACCCAAGTTTAAAAGTAAAAGCTGACCCTTTCTATTTAACAAATTGCATAACAGGTCCTTGTTTTAAAATTGCAAATTGGCCCTTTTATCGTAATTGTATGTGGGGGCCTACGATTTCACAAATTGCATTAGAGGCCCCCGCCACCACCTTCTCCCCAAACCCAAACCCTATTTTTTTTTTCTTGATGGCCTTACAGAGGCAAATTGCGGCATGGATCGAATAGTAGCAACGGCAACGCTACCACTGAAGTTGCAGCGACATCGTATGCCGTTGTAAATGTCGCTGTGCACCAGAGATAAGTTGCGGCAGGGGTTGCCACAGCAGCGGTGTCGTCGCCCTGCTACTACCCAATTCATTTTTCAACCAAATTTTTTTCTTTTCAAAAAATAAATTTTGGAAGATAAATTTTTTTTTTTTTCTAAATTGCTAGATTCAAGGAAAAAAATGAACAATCAACTTTTGATTATTCAATCATGCAAAATAATTTCTAACAAGCACAAAGGAGGCTCTGATACCACTATTGGAAATTTACTTAATCCTGCACAGCGGAATTTAAACAAAAATTTAATTCCCACCAATGATCTGCTTTGTATTTAGATAGAAACTGTGATAGAAATTATACTTTTGTTGAATTTTGCAAACTCCTTTACTTTTCTTGAACTCCAACAATCACGATTTGCAATCCACAGTTGTCCAATTATCCAGCTTTCAATAAAAATTCATACACGAAACAAGATTGAGAGAACTGAGATTTTTACTTTTCTTGTGCGAGCAAAAATATAAATTGTATTCTCTGTAGTTTTTCAAACTCTAACAGCCTATTTAATATAAGTCCAAACGGAGTTGGCCCGTCTCTTAAATTTAACCCGGTTTAATATTTAATTGATCCAATTAATTAAATTTGGTAAATGAATTAATTAATTCAATTAACTAATTCGGGCCTACTAATAAGCAACACAATTAATTAATTAATTATCCAACACCTGTTAATTAATTAATTGGTGAATTTCATTCTTCTAGTTCTCCTTTAGTGTGTAACTCATTAGGTTCTCAATCACGATACCTAATGGCATGAATTATTATTTTGATATAATCAAAATCGGTAAATTAAAACACCCCTTATAATTTAATTTATCACTACTTCACATCCATCGTCCTGGACTGATATTTAGTAATGTGTCAGGGCAATACATGTACTGAAAAATATCACGTGGTATAACTAAACCAAACTTATTCATTTACTGTGAAATTATAATCTTTTCGTCATATGATCCGATCAATTACGAGATATGGAAGTGTGTTAATCTTGATTATCGATTATATCTTTCATTCCACTATTAAGTCAATATAACTTGAAACTCCTTTTTTACTTAGGAATACACCTTGACTAATAATTTTGTTATCAACTTAACTGAATAAAAATGTAGATCATAATCTCTTATTATCTTAGAGTGACGAATCCTCTATTGGTCATTCACAACTTTGATATGATTCTTGACATACCCGAACGATGTCGTATTAGCGGTCCTTGGCAGAGCAACATCTAACATCACCAAAGTATGACCGTCCTCATATAAGACGCTGTGATGACCTCAAGTCAAATGACCAATTCCACTATGGAACGTTAGAGATTAACCAATGACACTCAGATAGTTATCCATATGAAATCTTCAAGAAGGTTTCCAATGTTTTATTCTATAACAAAAACATCCACGTGTCATTTAAGTATCACCATATTTTAACTTGTGAGATCACCTATTTACTTTACAAGTAAGAAATGTCACACGTGATGGTCTATTTTGTAATAACAATATCTGTATCTCGTTATTACTTATGATTTAAGATTCAATCATATGCAATTTGTATCTCGCAATCACAACTTTTTGTGATTAACAAATTACTAAGATTTGAATATATGGACTATATTATTTAATTTAATTTAATATTAATTAAATAATAGATCTGCCATAAAAATGCCTCAATTATATATTGAAAGTATTTATGTCCAAAGTTGATTGGATTTAGGACATAACACTTACATGGTCCACATTGGGAATAAAGTGGTAATGATCCCGATATTAGGTGACATTAAGTGATAAGATTAATAAAGTGGGATTGTACTTTATGTACATAATGACTTACATATACATATAGAAGAGATACGATTGTCTCAGAATTTCTTCAACCAAATTAAAAAATAAAAAATAAAAAATATTTTCCATTCTTTTTTACCATCATATCTGCATGTAAATCATTATATAACTTATTATATACAAGTAACATTATTCAATAAAGTGGGTCGTATATTCGTGTATTTAAATGATCTTATTATTTCATTCCACGTTACTTACAACATCACATTAAGATCATCCACACTTTGTACTATGGGTGATGCTACATACATAATATTGTACACACGATTGTACACTTCCTCACATTGAGGGGGTCTACATACAATAAATCATGCGTGAGTCTCCCTTCATATGAGGAAGGCATAATTTTGTGTACACCTTTCAACATTATTTTTGTACTAATAGCAGAATTCTTAAAATAATATGAATGACGGTAGAAAATTTTAAAATTTCGTAATAAAATCAAGGACACTATTTTTTTTTTCTTCCACGAATATTGTATATCAATTCATACTATGGGATAAAGTAGTTTGGTGAATAAATGAAATGATTAAATTGGTGCTCGAGTATAGTTGTAAAGGCGCAAGGAACCTACTAAGAAAAGTGCCTGAATTCTTAATCGGATCAATTGTGCCACCCTCATTTCACACAGACACACAAAGCTGTCGTTCTAATAGACAGTAGTCAATAGTGACGCATCATTGTCGCCGGATATTTATGAGGAAAGACGGAATGTTTATATGCTTTGAGACCAAACCAGTGGTGGGCACATTACTTGCTTTTACTCTTGTAATGGTCATTGGAACCTTCAGCCTTACTACGAAAACCTTATCTCCACCGCTAATCGGTGCTCAGCCGCCACCTCCAGCGCCAATGAATATTTAACCATAAGGCCCGGTCCGCCAGCTGGTGGAGCAGAAACTCGTGAATCTCAGTCCGCCAGCTGACCCAAACAAGCGTACTTTTCAAGCTTATGGCAACGCCGCCGCGCTTTTTGTACAAATGGGTGTTAAGACGCTGGAGGAGCAGAAACTCGTGAATCCCAGTCCGCCAGCTGACCCAAACAAGCGTACTTTTCAAGCTTACGGCAACGCCGCCGCGCTTTTTGTACAAATGGGTGCCTACCGCGGTGGCCCCCTGACCTTTGCAGTTGTCTGTTTGTCTTCGAAACCTATTCACGCTTTTGGCAAACCGTGGTACAAGTGTGAGTGGATACCCAACAACGGGAACTCTTCGGTAAGGCTGAGGCCTACAAAATGCTCCCCGACTGGGGCTACGGCCGTCTATACACCGTAGTGGTGGTGAATTGCACATTTGCTTCAAACCCCAATGCGGATAATAGCGGTGGCAAGCTGGTGCTATACGCCTACTACGGCGAATCACCTCGAAAGTACGAGAAATTCACACCAATGGAAGAGGGCGGCGCTGGAGCCGTGGATAAGAGTTGGGCGGCTGATTTTACAGGACATCAGAGCTCAAGCCGAGTATGATGGGTACTATTACAACCAGTTCTTGGTGGTGAATGACTGCCTCCACCACCACCGTTTTTCTGCAAATTGGACTTTCTTTTTCGATGTTGATGAATACATTTATCTTCCTAATGGGAACACTCTGGAATCAGTGCTTAAAGAATTCTCCAATGTCACACAAGTCACCATTGAGCAAAATGCCATGTCCAGTGTCCTGTGCTTGAATGATTCCACTCAGAACTATTCCAGGTATGCAATAATTTTTCCTATAATTCTTTGGTGCATTACCCATTCTTGATTCAATCCCCATTCCCCATTCATGTTTTTCAATAATTTTTTGTTTTTACATCTC
This sequence comes from Osmanthus fragrans, assembly GCA_019395295.1. Lineage (NCBI taxonomy): Eukaryota > Viridiplantae > Streptophyta > Magnoliopsida > Lamiales > Oleaceae > Osmanthus > Osmanthus fragrans. Next base: position 1,111,908 of record JAEDXY010000050.1, read on the forward strand.
GAAACAGTGATTTGATTCCTATATTAGAATTCACAGGACTAATCTGCTGCCCATAATGAACATGAGATATCTTGCCTATGGTGAGCTGATAAAATGTAGTCTTGCCATATTTTAGACCTCACCAGTGGCAAGATATTTCCTGTTCACTGTGTACAGGAAATCAATCTGTTAGAATTCATACATATTTGTCAAGTTTCCTTTTGAACATTCTAAAACTATAATATAGGAAATAAGGCTGTAAGCAAAAATCGTCAAATTAGAAAATCAATCCAAAACTGCATTTTGGAAACCGTCGGTTTGGTGCCACATAGACATGTCAACGAAATGATTTTGAACCAAACCGTAACGGTTTGGTTCACGTCTGAGAAATTTTATTGCGGTTTAAAACCAAACCGGACCGGCGAAAAAATATATCTAATTAAAAAATAAAAATAAAAAAATGAAATTTTCTAAATTGTAACTTGTAAGACTTTTGTGTTGGGTTTTTTTTATTTATTTTTAAATGAGGCTCATATATTCGATAGGCTTTTAAACTGAAAGTTTGAAACGATTCATCAAGCAATCCCACATTGGATTTCATATAAATTACTATCACGAAACAATCATCAACTTCTATAAACTGCATAATACTCTAATTATTAAACAAATTTCAATCAAAATCAAAATCAAAATCCAACATTGAATTGGATATCCTTTAAAAAATTATTACAACTTCTGGTTCTATCGATTATAATTTGTAGAAATCTAGATGAAAAGTTTTGACCGAATCAACAACTATGTAATCAAAGTGAAAACAAAATAAAAATTTCGGATCTTAGAAATGAAATTATATATTGTAAATAAATTTATTTAGGTATAGATTTACCCAATATTCTAATTTGGCTTGAGAATAAGTTAATTAAATAATTATAAGAAGAGAGGAAAAGAATTAGAGAGAAGAAAGAAAGTGTTGAGGTCTAAAATGAAGAAGGAATCTTATTATTTTTTATAAAAGTGATTGGAGATTGAATCATATATTTTATCAAAAAAATACAAAAAATCCTATGAGAATCGTCCGATTACTAGAACCAAGAAATAGATCGAAACCGGTTGGTTCTTAATAATTTGTCCCAAAATCAAATTATTTTTCTAAATGGTTCCGGTCCGGTTCCACCTGTTCTTGAAAAAAATGTCCACTCTTAAATTAATGGCATAAAAGTAGATATGTAAAAAGATATACGACGAAATCGGCGGTTTAAAATCGGACGACAGACAAAGAAAATATACGGTGAAACCGACGGTTTAAAACCGGACCAAACCGTTAGGTTTAGGTTTAAATTTATTTCAAACCGTTCAAAATGGTTTGGTTTAGGTTTGAGTTTTTCTCAAACCGGTGTAAACGGTTTGGTTTGAAAATCTGTCAAAAATCGATAAAATCGGACCGCTTACACCCCTAATAGGACATAAATATAGTTGATCAGTCTAGCAAAACTTTTGTTCTTAAATGTGTATGATTTGGCAGTGATCAATAAATGAAAAAAATTTAGTTGTTTTATTATTTTAACAGGCAATGGGGTTTTGAGAAGCTACTATTCCGGGACTCGAGGATGATGATTAGACGAGCTCGCAAGTACGCGATACAAGCAAGGAACGCCTATTCGACTGGTGTTCACATGTCCGAGAACGTAATAGATGGTACATTGCACAAGACGGAAAAGAAAATCCAGTATTACCACTACCATAACTCTATCACCGTGCACAAAGGGCTCTGTCGCAAGTTGCTGCCTCCGTTCGCCAAGACGACCATCGACAAACTCCCTTACGTCTACGATGACAACATGAAAAAATTGGCCCCTACAATCAAGGCTTTCGAGCGAAACACCATTGTATCCCATTCCCAACACCAACTGCATTCATAATAAAATTCCAACTAATTACCCCATTTTCATGTATGATAATAAAAGAAGAATTTTTCGTCTTTTTCTTTACGATTTATCAAACGGACCACACTCACCGACACCGTTTATGATTCCCTAGGCTCAAAAGCCAATTGCTGCCATTCATTCTCTCTACACATGGCCTATGTGGCGCAAGCTTAGTTGTCCAGACTCTGCTGCGCGGGGGGGCACCCTATTTGTCTCTAAACAGCATGAGTGTCCCAATTTTCTTTGATTCATTGATTTGTATTAATGTTTAGTGTACACAGATTACTCGTAGATAATGACAGTTGATTCTTAGATAATCTTGTTTGATAATTTATTTATGAATAATGTTGCTCTCTAACATTGGTAGTGCTACGGTGCCGATTTAAATGGTTACACTTTGATAAGTTCAATTAAATAAAAAGGAAATTACATTAGCTATCACTTATTTCTTTTATAATTACAAAAATGTTACCTTTTAAAAGTCATTTCAAAAATGTCACTTTAGGACATTTTTGCCCTTCTGAAAATTTTCAATACCTTACAAGTCCTGTACTTTAGTCAAACATGAGTTGATGGAAAATTATACTTACACTGTGTAAAATGTCAAGATGAATTGATTGATGAGACAGTTCGTCACAGTAATTCTCGACAGATGGATAAATCCCGACAGATGAAATATCGTTCCTGACAGTTCACTTCAGTAATTCTCGAAATATGGGTGAATCCTATTTTTGCGTATGCTAATGTAAAGTTATATTCAATTTTTTTTTGGTAAGGCTGCCACGACTTTCATGAATCATTTTCCATAAGTTTCGGATCACATTCAATTCAAATGTATTATTGTCAAAATTGTTAATGTAGAACCTTGTTTGGCTGTAATTAAAATTATAATTCATTTTTCTCTATTTTCTTATCAACCATACATTTTTCAATAAAATATTATTACACATAAATTTAAAATCTTTCATTCTTTTTTGAACCACATATTTTTCAAAAAATTACTATTCCAAAATACATTTTGTCAAATTCTCATTATAATGAGGTCAAACAAGGCCTAAAGAAACAGAAGAAACAAAAAAAAAAAAAAAAAAAAAGAGTTCAATTTTACTATGACCCTGACATGCTATTTTTCTTTAATGAAAATTGACGCAACATTTTAAAAAATTGAAAAAAATAGTTTGATATTGCTATTCGTTAAAGAGTAACAATACGTATCTAATATTTTGAAATAAATATAAATTAAAATAAGTTGTAACGAATCATATTTTGAATTGTCTAGTTCAATACACTAAATTTATTTAAATAATTATTATGATTTCTTTAAATTATTTGTATACATCATTTTATTGACCACCAAATGTTAATTAATTTTTTTCTTAATTTTCTCATTGTTATTCATGTTGATAATTTTGTCGGAAATAGCCTCAACATTTGTGTGGTTGAGAGTAGAATTTTCATAACACTTCTTTTATCTTTTATCTTATTTTTTTTATTAAGAAAAATCATATTAAACAATATATATATATATATATATATATATATATATATAATATAAAAATTAAATCATCACATCAAAATATTAATGATAATGATATATAGTATTAATGAGTATTAAATGCTCCTAGAATTGTGAGTCTAAGGGTAATATGGACTATTCACACACAAAAAGTGACATTTTTGAACAAATCAAGTTCCAATAAAAGTTTTTTTTGCATTTTAAAAAAAAAAAGTGACATTTTTGAAAGTTCCCATTAAATAAAGAGGAAATTGCATTGGGTGTCATATTTTTCATTTGCATTAACAAAAATGTCACTTTTTTGTAGTGTTTACAAGAATGACATTTTGGTATATTTTTGTACATATTTGTCCATGTTTATAAATTTAAATACCTTACATGTCATTCATTAAATGGGATTTGACTAGATAAAAAATTGCACAAAAATTGATAAATTTAAATACCTTACACGTCATTCATTAAATGTAATTTTGACTAGATAAAAAATTATATAAAAATTGTGAAATGTCATGGTACCCCGGGCCAACTATCGAGAATAACAGAAACTATATGTTGGAAACGACAGATGAACTATCAGGATGTTATGCAATATTTTGTCTATTGATCTGTATTTTACTTGTGAACTTAAACACGTTTTCTTCTGTCTGAAAATTATAATGGAATGATAACGATATTTTATGCCTGAAAATAATAATGTATCGTATTTTTGGAGAAGTGAAATTCTTTACTTTGCAACCATCTATCGAGAATGACACAAACCATCTCTCAAAATCGATAGTTGAACTGTCAGGATGTTATGCAATACTTGGACATAATGATTCGTACTTTGCTTGTGAACGCCAGAAGCACTAATGTCTGAAAATGATAATGAAAATAAAAGTATAAGGATCTCAAATGATTGTTCATACTTGAAATGTTGAGATTGCAACGATAAGAATTCTACACAATCAATATGTCGATATGTAATAGCATGGAATTAGCACTTTCGAATATTTAAATTCATACAATAGCAAAAGGTGAAATTAAGGGTGTCAACAATTAAATTGTCTATCCCGACAGTTTCAAAATATCGAGTTCGACAGTTCAGATGTCTAACCCGACAGTTTTGAAATGTCGAGTTCGACAGTTGAACTGTTGAAACTGCAGGAAAGTTTGTAAACATGTATTTGGTACCACGGAAGAAATTGTTGGAAACATTAATGATCATAATTAATTCTCAATTACAACATCACAACATCTTCCAAAAAATAAATAACTTAACACTTCATTAAATATGAAAATTTTCACAATATTCGTATCTCTTCTCTTCAAAAAGTATTTCTAAAATCAAATACATCATCATCATCATTAGTAGTAGTTTAAAAAATTTCAAATAAATATGATCATATTGTATTTAACATTTAAAAAAGAGTAAGTTATTAGATAAAATATAAACAATTTATAATAACTAATCTCTCAATATTTTGTGCAATTTTTTATCTAGTCAAATCACATTTAATGAATAACATGTAAGATATTTAAAAATTAAATTATCACATCATAGCATTAATAGGCATTAAATGCTCCTATAAATGTGAGTCTAAGGGTAATTTGGACATTTTACACCAAAAAATTGATATTTTTGAACAAATCTAGTGTCAATGAATTTTTTTTGTGTATTTTCAAAAACAGTGACATTTTTGAAAATTCCCCTTAAAAATGCTCCTATAAATGTGAGTCTAAGGGTAATTTGGACAATTTACACCAAAAAATTGATATTTTTGAACAAATCTAGTGTCAATGAATTTTTTTTGTGTATTTTCAAAAACAGTGACATTTTTGAAAATTCCCCTTAAATAAATTATGTGAGATTGCATTTAAGTAAATTTATCATTTAATATATGCAGTTATTATTTAAATGGATACTTAATATCAGTGATACTAGTCTCTCATTTCTTTTCAATAATATATTTTTTATTAAAATAATATTACACATAAATAAATAAATAAATTTTTTTTTAATCACACATTTTTCATCAATTTAATATTTTAAAATATATATTTTTTAAAAAGAAATGTGGATTAAACACTCTCAATGACGTTAGTCTTTATTTATAATAAAAATAATGGCATGTGCTTCAATGATTGATGACCGTAACAATTATTCCAGAAAATACAGAGTGGTGTCGGATGATGGAGGCACATGGATGTCCATTTCGCTTCTGTTTATTTTACCAAACTGGAAAATGAAAAGGACCATAAGAATAAATTATGGTAATTATGGGAAGATCCATTTTTGACGAGGGTCAAAAGATAAACGTTAGGTTGATTTTACCGTTATTTGACACAAATCAAGGCGAATGTTAAGGTTTAAAAGAGATAAAATTTTATTAATATATCGAATAAAACTATATCGATAATTGTGTCAAATTATGATTGTGGTTCTATTTTGGTCATCGAGTACCTCTTTTTCCACAAATGAAACACTCGTTTTCTTGCTCTAAGTCCTACCAATGTACTGAAGTAATTATTGTTCGTTAGGACATCACGTTAGCCATAAAAAGGCTAATTATATCCAAAAAAACCCTAAACTCCCAAAAGTGGGAAAATTTTCAACACATTTGACCATTTGCACAAAAAAAATTCAACACAAAAAAACCCCATTTGCACAAAAAAATTTCAACAGAAAATTTCACCATTTGACTTAAAAATTATTTTCCATATTTTGAGGTCAAGAACTACCCCAGCTAAAAATTAGGGTAACACCGACGTAATTTTTTGGACCAACTGAAAGTCATTGGGTTCAACCGAAAGGAATTAGAAATTAAGGGGTCGTTCTCTTCGTATTTCAGTTTTGAATTTTGAATTCATTTTGTGTTTTGAGTGTCTATTTTGAAATTCTTGAAAATGCATTTTCTTTGTCGTTTTGGAAAACTGTTTCTCAAAACATAAAACTGAAAAACGTGTTTACTTTGAGCATTTTAAGAATCTTTTTTTTTATATAATATTTTATTTAAAAAATCTGATTATTCAATCAATTTTAATAGTTCAATGTTAATCGATTGATGAAAAAAAAATTAATGAGTTAGCATTGCTAAAATTCTCTTGTCTAATTCAAATATTTGTCATATTTCTATGATCTATCTAAAAAAAATGCACATGTTGTCCTCATTATATTTTTCATACAAAGATAACATATTTCCCGAACTATTTGATTTCAGACAAGGAAATCATTTTTCACTCTTATGTGCAATTTAAATTAAAAAATGGTAACATAACAAACAAAACATAGTATTTATACAAATAAGTAATGGCCAAACAATAGCCTCTTGCACTATTGATTCACTTTAACTATAAAGGCAAGCCCCTAGGTCTAAATGTTTCTCAACCAAGTAAAAAATCTCATAAAGTGCACAACATATCCCTTCTTCTAAATTCATGTTTTACAAAGAAAAATCTTAGATGTAACCTTAATGAATTGAGATCATTACATTGCCATTGTAGTAAAAAATGCACGGGTAAGAGAGGTGCCAGTTTTCATCCAGAGCAATCCCCAAGTGCTGCCATGTTGCTCCCTTATCAATACTATAGGAAACTCCAATATCTCCTTGCATGGTAATTGAATTCTTTGTTACATAGAACAAGTAAATGGTATCTCCCTCAATCATGTGATCAAACATCTTTAAGTTATGAGCCATGTAATAACTGGGAATATTCAACAACAAAAAATGCAACTATTCCACTTGATATGAAACCATTAATATGTAAACAGAAGAGAAGGCATGGACTCTATGAACTAGATATTGACTTCTTTTTTCTCTTATTTAACAATGTCCAAATCGTGTTTAATATTGCGTACCAAACTTCATGTGAGATCCTAATACTTAAAAAAAATACAATCTTTCATGCCAAGACAAAAAGAAGCATCAAATGCTGAGTTTTTAGCATTGCATAATGCAAACATATTTCTTCGCGAGTGTGTTTATTACACGGAATTCATGAGACAACAAACTTAACTGAATCAAAGTTTTGTCAGGGAAAACCTGTCCAAGCTTTATGATGTGCAGATATTAAACAAGGTTGTACTGGCATTTCGTCTATCGCCACCATCTTTAAACTTTGAAGTTGAGATGAAGAAAGAAGTGTAATCAGGTTAATAAGGAACGGGAACTCTGACCGTGGTTGGACCCGATTTCATGTCCTCCAAAATGAGATTTAGTAGGTCCCGAGTCACCGGACCTTCTTTGCCTGCAAAGAAAGAAGAGTATATATGTTTGGTAAGTAATCCAAAAGGCAGAATTAATTAGGAGTCCAAACACACGTTATGTTTTATGCATAAGCTAATGCAAATGAAATGAACAGTTAAAACTAAATATGTTATTACTTGATTCCAAATACACATCTTCATTTGTATCATACAACGAACAGTTAAAACTAAATATTGGGGTGACCATGCCAAATAATGATCTATCACGTCAAGCAGGTAACAGAAGCCAGATAGGTCGCTTGTGTCAGCAAAAAGAATAACGCTCAAAAAGACTCATTATTGTCCTGTTTTGGACCTTTGGGTTCCACCTTAAGTAGATGGCCAGCAATGAAGCTCCAACGTTGGAAACCAAATGCAGCAAAATATGGAGAATAGATGGCCGCTAGCCCAATAGTGCTAACATGAATTGATACTGTCATCCTAAAGCATACTGTGACCAACTCTCAAATTGAATGTCTTAGCTAACTACATTAAAGGGTGAGTTATAGAAAGTCATATTCTCTCAGGTTCTAGAACAAACACAATCCTTACAGTGGCCGTGCACCTCAATATTCGAATCACTATCAAACAAATATTTTTTTGCTCATTTTAGGTGAGGGATGAAAAGGATATCCAGATTGAGAGGATTGGAATGAGCGAATGTAAAGAAAGCAGAAATAAATTTATAGAGAAATAGACAGTATCCAAGTTGGTCATCAATGATTGGGGTGAAGTTATGAAATCAAATCCCAGTCCTACCATTGAAGGTGCGAGATGCTCTAATTATTATGATTCATTATTTGTGAAAGGAGAAATTTGAAAACCAAACAAGCACTCGCAGCATAATAGAACAAGCAATAAACTTCACCTCACAAACAAGATGTCAGGAGTAATTCAAGTAAAAAGATCTAACAATTTTACAGAGTAAATCGCATAGGAATGGATCAGTTTTCTGGCTTGAATTCTGACAAACGAGAATTTCTAATAGCAAAGTATAATCAACTTCGATCGTGTGGGGAAATAATCCTCATATTTATGCTATAAAATTAATTAGAATTCAATAGATAGTAATTTCTACATTTTTATTGAAGAAGATTGGTTACCAACAGAGATGGATCAGGAAATCTGGCTTAATTTTATACTAGTGCATTCACATGGCGGTAAAGCTTTCCATCCTGCAGTGTCTGCTCCAAGCCATTTGTGTTCAAGTTGCTCCTATCCATCCAATAATTACTACCTCTATTTTCATGCGAAACCCCAATTCTTTTCTAGGGTTCGTAGAGCCCTAAACAACAAGTGGAAATTGGAATCAGTTCTTCAGTGTCATCTATATAGTTGAACTTCGAAATGTTTTACTTTACCGAATTATTCCCTTATGACAGGGAAACGGTGGCTAACAGCGGTGGAAATATGGCGAAAATCGTGACTGGTGGCACGATATTGGGTGGTGATTGAGGCTGTTTTCGAAAACTCCATGGCCAGGTGATGACAAGATGTTGAAGAGGAAGGTGAGGAGGTTTGAATGGTAGTGGAAGGAAAGAAGGTCCGAATGGTATTGGGTGGTGACTAGTTCGAATGGTGATTGGGGTTGTTTTCTCTTACGCACAGTTTGAGTTCTGAATGAGACTGTTTTCCGTGTTTTCTGATTTTTGTGAGTTTTGTGAAGAAAACAGTCAAAACGTAAAAATCACGTTTTCAGTTTTCTTCACAATTTTATTTTTTTTCAAAAACCCATTTTCGAAAATGGGAAAGACAACACGTTTTCACTGTTTTGAAAATTTGAAAATAGAAAACGGCTTGAAAAAGGTAAAGAGAATGACCCCTGAAGGATAATGTGAAGACTTCATTCAACACGTTTTCAGGATGATTATTGTAGTTGCAAGTTGTACTATGGTTGCCTTACTTAGTTTACTATTTTACTGACTGATTGTGTACCTTTAAGTTAACTTGTAAGTTTACTTGTATTTTGATATATGATCAAGTGTATGGTCAGTTGTAAGGAGTATCATATCAACAAAAAATTTCAATTGATTATTATTCACGTTTTTTCCCTCTTCACCTCTTCCAAGCTCTCAGTTCATTTTCTTACAGAAAATCAAAAAACGTTTTTGTTCTTGTTTCATTGTTGTTAATCTTCCAAAGGATCTTAGAAGTGTTTGTTTAAAACTCATCATCATCCTTGATTAGAGCTAACAAGTGGTATCAGAGCTTAGATCATTGGAGAAGGGACCAGAGAGCTTGAGGAAGAAGAAGGAAGCAAACCGGATTTTGTTCAGGAAGAAGCTGAAATACGATAAGCCAGGGAATCTATTAAACCTAAATCCGGTAAGTGAAAAGATTCCTTCCTTTTCGGTATTTGAATATACACTAAGCCAAAATACGATGAGCTACTGAAATCCGGTATTTCAAAATTCGATAATCCAAGATATTTCAAAATACGGTATCTGCCTTTCAAAATTCGGTATTTCCAATTCCAGTATTGTCAAATACACTATCCCAAAATCCGGTAACCTCATACCGTATCTCTAAATATGGTATCTGTCTTCAAAATCCGGTATTTTCTATTTCACCAAATCCAGTAAGTTTTGTAAAATTCGGTATTTTTTCCCTGAATCCAGCATTATCAAATTCGATATTTGAGAAGCAAACATGTCTGGTTCAAGCTCATCCCCTTTGCCCTTACCTGCTATTTTTAATGGTGATAGTTATGACTTTTGGTCAGTTAAGATGAAAGTATTTTTTATGGCACACGATTTACATGATGTGATTGAGGGAAATTACACTGCTGCTCAAGTAAATCAACAAAAAGATTAATCTATGAAGAACATGAAAGCCTTGCCTTTCTTGTTCACAGCCATTTCAGATGAGATTTTCCCAGAATAGTGGCTGCAACTACAGCCTAGGAAGCCTGGGATAAACTTGAAGAAGAGTTTAAAGGATCTGAGAAGGTCAGGGCTGTGAGATTACAAGTTTTGACAAGAGAGTTTGAAAACCTCAGAATGAAGGAGTCTGAGAAGGTTAAAGACTATACTTCAAAGGTAACTGATGTTGTAAATCAGATCAAATTGAATGAGAAGAAGATGACAGACAAAAGAGTGGTTCAAAAGGTGTTGATCACTTTGCCTAAAAAATATGATGCTGTAACAACAACCATTGAACATACAAAAGACCTATCAAGCCTCACCTTAACTGAGTTAACAGGTGCTGATAATAGCTCAATTATCACGTTTATCATCCATTCATAATTGTATTTTCATGAATAATTAGTGATTAAATGTTCTAAATATACCTATATTTTGGTTTAGGTCACAAATGGATTAAACAATGGAAAATTGGAGAAACAAGCGAAAATGACCAAAGTGGAAGAAAGGAAAAGTTCAAGGACCAAATTGCAAATACCAAAAGATGACAAGGAAGGAAAAATGAAGATATGAAGATTTGAGAGTGTTCGACATCAATTGGATGAGGAAAGGAGTCAAAGGGATGAAATAAAGCCAAAACATTATCACATATCAACATTCAAGCTGAAAGGTTTTGCACCGGTTTTTAGCATCATATTGAGACCAGTATTTGACATGGAAATGGATGGAATTCGAAGATGATATCTGAACAAAGGCTGTAGCCCTTTGAGTTATCTTTCCAACTCAACTTGAATCACCTCAATTGAACATCGGGAGAGAAAGATACCATCGAAATACTGAAGGCTATGCGACGGAAAATTGGCAAAACGATGCGGTCGCATGGTTATAAAGCTATGCGACCACATATCTATTACCGAGAGTTTAAGAGTTGTATTAATTTGTTCCATACGACCGCATGAGTTTATACCATGCAGTCGCATAGGTATAAACTTGGCAAAAAATTTCTATTTTCGGAAATCAACTAAACTACCTATGGAAAGATTTACAACACGTTTTTATGACCTAAATTCATTCCAGAACGTGGCCAGAGGTTTTTTGGACACTTTTCTCTCAACTTTTGGCTCAAGAACATGATGAACAACTTAAAATCTTGGTGAAGCCTGAAGGAACTCAATTGTTTTGGAGATTTCAACACCCCGTCACCCATGTAACATGATTTTCATTGCTTAAATACTTCTAGAATACAGATTTCCTTTATATTATGTTGTTTTGAAATTGGTTCAACTTTTATTAAATTCGTTATAGATCCAGTCATGCTTCTTCTATTAACTAATTGAAATATTGGTTTGAGCTTCAATTTCAATTCATTTTATTGGTGTGATTCGATTACTGTTACATGTTTATAAATATAATTGCTCTTTGACTCTAATTTCAATAAATATTGTGAGAATGTGCTATAGGAAATCTATATTCTAGGACTGCTTTAGAATTAATTGGATGTTTAACGCTATATCTTCCAATTAAAGTGTTGGGATAAAAAATCTTTAATTGAGTAATTTTGAATAGGTGATTGGCGTTGATTGATTCAAACCAATCGAGGGAATTCCGGCGTTTCACTACTTTCAACATTGGTATTTAGAATTATTTTGATCGATAAACAAACTAAATTCATATAATCTGCAAGAACCTTTGATCCTTTGAGTTAATTATCCATCTCTCTGTGAATACGACACCCCAAAGCTATACTACAACACCGCGTAAATCTTTGGGCGTAATCAAATTTTGGCGCCGTTACCGGGGAGATGGTACAATAAGTTGAAGGATCTTCTAGCAAAAGGGTGACTTCGTTCCCTTTTTCATTTTCATTTTTTTTAGTTTATTTTCTCTCGTTATTTCTCTCGTTTTTCACATAGTTCCATTTTTTTTCTTTTGCTTGTGTTTATGAGCAGGGATCAAGGCGATCTAGGAAACTCTATCGAAAGATTCCATCCAGTGTTTGAATCTCTTCCTAACCCTATTTTTGACACTGCATCTATTGCTACGACCACCACATCACGTAACACAATGTTTGATAGTAAGCATGATGCACCTTATAGAACTTTGCATGATTATCTTCACCCCACATGCACATCTACACTATCATATATTATGTTTCCACCCAATATTCCACGTGCAGATTTTAATCCTGGAATGATTCAACTTCTCCCAAATTTTCATGGAATTGAAAATGAAAACCCATATGTGCATATTAGGGAATTCGAGGAAGTAGTAGCAACCTTCCACAATCAACATGGTACAGTGGATGCAATTAGGCTTAAGTTCTTTTCATTCTCCCTTAAGGAAGGGGCAAAAAGCTGGATGTATTCGTTGAGACCACGTTCGATTGGTACTTGGGCTGAAATGACACAAGCATTCTTTAATAAATACTTTCCCCACCATAAAACTAGTGCCCTTAAAAAGCAAATTTCATCATTCACCCAAAAGGATAGTGAGACTTTATACCAAGCTTGGGAAAGATATAAAGAATTACAAGCCCTTTGCCCCCACCGTGGTTATGAAAGTTGGCGTGTGGTTAGTTATTTCTATGAGGGTTTGACACCTAGGGAGTGCCAGTTTGTGGAAATGATGTGTAATGGAGAATTCCTACAAAAAGATCCCGACGAGGACATAGAATACTTAGATGAATTAGCTGAGAAGGCCCATACTTGGACAGGACCTAGTGCTACTGAGAGCACCAATAGAACACGACCCGTAGGAAATCAATGTGGTAGTGGAATTTACCAACTTAAGGAGGAAGACAACCTTAGAGCTAAGGTGGACCCTCACTAAAGAGCTAGAAGCCCTACGCAATAAGGAGTCAAAAATCGCTCGATCTGTTTCTCGAGCTGAGACCTTAGAGCCTTGTTTTGTGTGTGGAGGAAGTGACCACCTTGCGCAAAAGTGCGCCGCTTATGTTGAGATGAGATGAGTGTATGAGGAACACTGCAATGCCTTAGGCATATACCAAAAGTCATATGCTCCTTATTCTAAAACCTATAACTCAGGGTGGCGAAATCACCCTAATTTTAGCTGGAAATCTGACAATCAACAAGAAGTCCCACCAAACAGGACCTACACTACACTCTCATCTCAACCTACACCTTCTATCAACCTACACCTTCTAGGAAATCCTTAGAGGACACACTACATACTTTTATAGAAGCACATGGTAAGACCAATCACAAGTTTGAGACTATGATTACCCAAATTGTTGAGGAAAACAAAGAAATAAAAAGTCATATGTCTAAACTAACCAATGCCTTAACTGTAGTAGAATGTGGAAAATTTTCTGCTCAAGCGCAACCAAATCCAAAAGGGCAGCACATGGCACAAACTTCAGGATCACAAGAGACCAATTTTAGGGAAGTGAATGTCATAACCACTCGTTCAGGAAAACTCTTAGAACCAACTCTCAAACCTAGGGAAACTGAAAGAGAGTAGTGAATCGAGTGAGAATAACCCTAGTGAGGAGGTAGTGGCACATCCAGTGAGAGTACCTTTCCCTCAAGCTCTAAAGTCTACCTCGAAATCTGCTAGCCATCATAGCGAGGTCCTAGAGAACCTAAAGCAAGTAAAAATCAATCTGCCTTTCTTGCATGTGATTTCACAGGTTCCTGCTTATGCTAAAGTCCTTAAGGATTTATGCACTGTCAAAAGAAAACATCATGTCAAGAAAATCGCTTTCTTAACTGAGCACGTGAGTGCCGTGATCGAGCAGAGGACCCCACCAAAGTATAAGGATCCTGGTTGTCCTACTATCTCTTGCATCATCGGGAACCATGAGATTGGATAAGCTCTTCTTGATCTAGGGGCTAGTGTCAATCTCATGCCTTATGAAATTTACTCGCAGCTAAGATTAGGTGAGATGAAGCCTACCTCTGTTGTCCTACAATTAGCTGATAGGTCCATTATTAAACCTAGAGGAGTAATTAAAGATATCTTAGTTCAAATTGATAATCAACGGGGTAGTAAAAGCTAATGTGAGTGTTGCTTCTAAAATTCCTATCATTCTTGGTAGACCATTCTTTGCTACTGCTAATGCTTTGATTAATTGTAGAAATTGTCTCATGAAATCTTCCTTTGGCTGCTTGGTGATATGGAAAATGTTGACTTCCAAAGTCATTTCTGGCTACTTCCTATGTGAGTATGTCAATCGTGTGAGTTTGTTGACACTCATCATCTTTCTTGGACCAGCACAGGAATTTCTAGAACCAAATGGTTTGGACATCGTGGAGAGGACAGATCACGAGATAAGTAATAGTCTTTATTTTACATCACCAGTTTCTAACAAGAGGACTTTATCTTCTATGTTGCAGGCCCCCACTCCAAATTTTGAGCCCTCTCCTATTGACCCCACACATGTACTAGATGGAGGCGAAGGAGCCGCACCGATGGTTGTGTGCAATGAGTTTGGTGCACCGTAAGGAAACTTGGGATCGCCCTGGCTAGATGCAGGCTGAAAATGGGAACATTGGGACGATCCAACGACGATAAACAAAGGCGCTGCTTGGGAGGCAACCCAAGGGAAGTTCATTCCTTTCTTTTCTTTTTATTTTTGCATTCATATTTTAGTTATTTTGTTCTTTTTCTTGCATTACCATCCCATTGAGAACTTTCAGGCTTCTTATCCTGCACATTTATGTTGATTCATTGCAATACTCAGGTGACATCTTTCCCTTCTTTTATTTGGCATATGTGTTGATGCATTGAGGGTAATGCACGATTTAGTTGGGGGGATTAGTTTGTTGAAAATTTTTGTTGAAAATTGTATGTGAATTACATAATCATGGAATTTGTTGTGAATTTGGAGAAAATTTTTGCTTGAGTCACTAATTTGTTGCATGTTTATGCCCTTGAATGACAACATATGCCACTAGGAGTTAATTTTGTTCATGAGAATCTAGATGTTAAGACACTTGCCGAACCTTTTGTGCACACAATCCTTATGGTAAAATAGTTCTTAGCACATGTAGCTAGATGAGTCTCTTGCTAAAGCCTTTCTTGTGAGAAATTAGTGAGGATTGAGGGCCTACATACATGAAAAATGGTGATAAGCATTCATTGATTTTGTGAATTGGAATCTTCTTGTGAGAATAATACTACATGGTTTGTGGTAAGATGGTGGATTACTTGAGAAATGACAAAGGTCAATTTTTTATTGATATTTGAACCTTTCAAACCTTTCTTTTCAATAAATACAACTCCTAGTAGTCATGTTGAGCCACACACTTATATGACCTTTCTTTATGCACTTACATTATGCACACTACCTTAAATTGGAGTATATACCTATTTTCCAACACCTTTACTTCCAAATGTGTAGTAGATGCCGGATATTCAATTGTGAAGAATTGAAGGAAATGATAAGAGTTAAATGTGCTTAAATAAGGTGCCCCAAATGTAATAAAAAAGGGGGGGGAATGAAAAATGTATTGATTTTGGGGATTGAAATGTCGACAAATGATATTTATTGAAAGTTGTGATCAATTAGAAATGCTTGATAAGATATTTGGTTGCATGCTTGGAAGTACTTAAAATTTTATATCCCTTTGCCTCATAAAACCCAACCTAAACTTCGTCCAACCTTTTGTATTGACCGTTTGGATCTCAAGTAGGTTGTGGTAAGAAGTTGATGGATTCTCATTTGATAGTATGCCTATCATAGGATCAATATTTGCTTATTACTTGTGCATAATTGTTTAAGCCTCCATATTTGAGCATTTATCTTTCTCGGCTCTATAAAGATAAATCTCGTACTAAACACTTTGATACCCGTGAGTTATGGAGCTGAACCTTTAGCTTGAGACATACTTGATGTTGCATGTGTTAGGGTTAGCGGGTTAGCGGTAAAATGATTATGGCTTGACACACACTTACACATTTGGCATGTGTTTTTGACATCTTGGAAATCGTAACACCGTTAATTTCTTTGTGGTGTTGAGTTTGAAAAGAGCATGCATTGTGGTTAAATTAGAACTTCATAAATTAACTTGCAACATTGACTAGTCTTTGATTGTTTTATTTTGCATTAAATTGCTAGGGACTAGCAATAAGCACGTTAGGGGTGTGATACTAGCTTAATTATCACGTTTATCATCCATTCATAATTGCATTTTCATGAATAATTAGTGATTAAATGTTCTAAATATACCTATATTTTGGTTTAGGTCACAAATGGATGTAAACGATGGAAAATTGGAGAAACAAGCGAAAATGACCAAAGTGGAAGAAAGGAAAAGTTCAAGAACCAAATTGCAAATACCAAAAGATGACAAGGAAGGAAAAATGAAGATATGAAGATTTGAGAGTGTTCGACATCAATTGGATGAGGAAAGGAGTCAAAGGGATGAAATAAAGCCAAAACATTATCACATATCAACATTCAAGCTGAAAGGTTTTGCACCGGTTTTTAGCATCATATTGAGACCTGTGTTTGACATGGAAAATGATGGAATTCTAAGATTATATCTGAACAAATACTGTAGCCCTTTAAGTTATCTTTCTAACGCAACTTGAATGACCTCAATCGGAGATTGGGAGAGAAAGATATCATCGAAATACTGAAGGCTGTCCGATGAAAAATTGGCAAATCCTTGCGGTCGCATGGTTATAAAGCCATGCTACCACATGTCTATTACCGAGAGTTTAAGGGTTGTATTACTTTGTTCCATACGACCGCATGGGTTTATACCATGCGGTCGCATAGGTATAAACTTGGCAAAAAATTTCTATTTTCGGAAATCAACTAAACTACCTATGGAAAGATTTACAACACGTTTTTATGACCTAAAATCATCCCAGAACGCGGCCATAGGTTTTTTGGACACTTTTCTCTCAATTTTTGGCTCAAGAACATGATGAAAAACAAAAAATCTTGGTGAAGCCTTGAAGGAACTCAATTGTTTTGGAGATTTCAACGTCTCGTCACCCCATGTAACATGATTTTCATTGCTTAAATACTTCTAGAATACAGATTTCATTTATATTATGTTGTTTTGAAATTGGTTCAACTTTTATTAAATTCGTTATAGATCCAGTCATGCTTCTTCTATTAACTGATTGAAATATTGGTTTGAGCTTCAATTTCAATTCATTTGATTGGTGTGATTCGATTACTGTTATATGTTTATATATATATATATATAATTGCTCTTTGAATCTAATTTCAATAAATATTGTGAGAATGTGCTATGGGAAATCTATATTCTAGGACTGCTTTAGAATTAATTGGATGTTTAAAGCTATATCTTCCAATTAAAGTGTTGGGATAAAAATCTTTAATTGAGTAATTTTGAATGGGTGATTGGCGTTGATTGATTCAAACCAATCGAGGGAATTTCGGTGCTTCAGTACTTTCAACATTGGTATTTAGAATTATTTTGATCCATAAACAAACTAAATTCACATTATCTGCAAGAACCCTAAGCCTTTGATCCTTTAAGTTAATTCTCCATCTTTCTGTGGATACGACACCCCAAAGTTACACTACAACACCGCGTAAATCTTTGGGCGTAATCAGGCGCCTTATTGGCTTATGAACAAAGAGTTGCATCAAGGAATGAAAAAACGAATGAAAGTGCATTTGTAGCCAAGCATAAACCTCAGCATTCCAGAAGTAACCTGGGAAAGAAGCAGTTTGATGCAAGAAAAAAGGAGAGAAGGAAGTACTAGCAAACAAGGGATAAGTAAAGAAAGGCCAGACTCATATCCTCCATGTGGTGTCTGTGGTAAACCAGGTCATGGAGATAAGTTTTGTTGGAAAGCATACAAATGCAGAGTATGCAATAAGGTTGGCCATCCTGAGAAGCATTATTTCAGTAATCAATCAAATCAAACCCCAGTACATCATCAGCCCAGAAATCAATATAACAAGCTTCAATGGCAAGTGAAAAGAAGCCAGAGGATCATCTTTTCTTGGCATTTCATATGTCAAACACGGTGGAAGCAGACTCTTGGTTCATAGACAGTGCTTGCACAAATCACATGACAAGCAAAGAAGAAATTTTCTGTGATTTGAATTCAGATTGCAAAGCCTAAATCAAGATGAGAAATGGTGAAGTTGTATCTGCCAAGGGAGTTGGAACCATAGCTGTTCAGACCAAGAAAGGTATGAAGTATATTGACAATGTTTTACTTATACCTGGTTTGAGTTTAAATCTATTAAGTGTTGGACAGATGGTTCAAAATGGTTACTCACTATTTTTTAAAGATAATTTCTGCCAAATACTTGATTCACATGATGTTGAAATTGCTTGTGTGCCTATGAGGAATAAGAGTTTTAGTATTTATTAGCAAACTGTTATTGCAAATGCTGCTATGGCTAATGTTGATGAATCAAATCTGTGGCACAAGAGATATGACCATTATAATTTTAAATCCTTAACTTACCTACACTCTCAAGGTTTGAAGATAAATTCCTGAAATTAATGAGCAATGAGGAGTTTGTGAGGGGTGTAATTATGGGAAGATGCATAGAAAATCATTTCCTACTGGTGGAGCTTGGAGAGCAACTCAGAAATTGTAGTTAGTACACACTGATATTTGTGGACCTATGAGAACTCCATCATTGAGTCAAAATCTATATTTTATACTCTTTATTGATAATTGTACAAAGATGTGCTGGGTGTACTTTATGAAAAACAAATCAGATGTGTTTCACATTTTTAAGAAGTTCAAAGCATTGGTTGAAGGCCAATCATGTTGTAAAATTCAGATGTTAAGATCTGATAATGGCAAGGAGTATACCTCGAAAATGTTTTGGTCAGTTTTGTGAAGAGCATGGTGTTCATCATCAACTTTCAGTACCATATACTTCACAGCAAAATGGAGTAGCTGATAGGAAGAATAGATCAATTATGGAAATGGCCAGAAGCATGATGGGTGATAAGGAGTTACCAAAGAAATTTTGGACAGAAGTTGTGTATACTTCAGTATATTTGCAGAACAGATTGTCTACCAAGGCTGTGAAGGGTAAGACACCTATTGAGGCTTGGACTGGTTTGAAACCTACTGCAAAACACCTCAAAGTGTTTGGATCTCTGTGCTATATACACGTTCCAGATCACAAGAGGGGTAAACTGGACAACAAAGCTGTGAGAGGTATTTTTCTTAGCTATAGCTCACAATCAAAAGGCTATAGAGTATATAATCTAGAGACTGAAAGCATTGTAGTCTCAAGAGATATCAAAGTTGATGAGAATGCTAAGTGGAAGTGGGAAGAAGCTGAATCTCAGCAGCCTCAGTTTTCAGTACCTATTGTGCATCAAAATGTTCCAGTGACAGAACCTGAAACTCAGCAACCAGAGATAGAGTCCAGTGCTTCAAATGCTGGATCATCTGAATCTACCTCAAGTTCTAGTTCACCTCCTAGAGGTACTAGACCATTGAATGAAGTGTATGAAAGATGTTATATGGCTATTATTGAGCCAAATAGTAATGATGAAGCTGCAAAACATGATGAATGGGTTGAAGCAATGGAGGAGGAGATAAATATGATTCACAAGAATGAAACATGGTTGCTAGTGCCAAGGCTATCTGATAAGAAAGTGATTGGAGTTAAATGGATTTACAAAGCTAAGATGAATCCTGATGGTTCAATCTACAAGTATAAAACCAGATTAGTTGCCAAAGGTTTTGCACAAGAATGTAGAGTTGATTACTTTGAAACCTTTGCTCCAGTTGCAAGACATGATACTATTAGACTGTTAGTTGCATTGGCCGCTCAAAAGAGATGGAAAATTCACCAACTTGACATCAAGTCAGCCTTTCTAAATGGAGAACTTGAAGAGGATGTGTTTGTAGAACAACCTGATGGTTTTATTTCAAAATCAGTACCAGATCATGTGTGCAAGTTAAGAAAAGCTTTGTATGGCTTAAAGCAAGCTCCAAGAGCTTGGTATATCAAAATTGATGGCTTTTTGTGTGGCAATGGTTTTCAAAAGAGTGAAAGTGAACACAGTCTTTATGTGAAATCAGACTCTTATGAAAATGTGTTGATAATTTCTTTGTACATGGATGACTTGTTAATCATTGGAAATGATGGAAAATTGATTCAATCATTCACAGTTGATCTTGAGGAAGAGTTTGAGATGACAAACCTAGGAGAAATGAAGTATTTTCTTGGGATTGAAATTGAACAGAGGTCTGATGAGATTTTTATATCACAACAAAAATCTGCTACTGATATTTTGAAGAGGTTTAACATGATGGAATGCAAGCCAGTGGATACGCCTATAGCATTGAATACTAAGTTATCAAAAGATGATGGAGATCAGCCAGCAAATGAAATAAATTTCAGAAGTCTTGTTGGAAGCCTGCTGTATTTAACTTCAACCAGACCAGATTTGATGTACGCCGCATGTTTGTTATCCAAATTTATGTCCAATCCTTCGCAAACTCACTTTGCCACTGCCAAAATAGTCCTAAGATATATCAGAGGTACTCTCAAGCAAGGTATGTATTATGAAGGAGGAGTTGAATCAGTTTTGATTGGCTATTCTGATCAGTGTTCGAAAATGCGTCGAAATGCGCCGCCTAGGCGTAACGCGCGATGAAAATGCGTCGAATTGATGATATGCGGTGAAAATGCGTTTTTGTTCTAAAATGCGCCACATAGGCGCGATAATGCGCGAGCGGCGCATTTTAGAACACTTTTTTTTCCTTTTTAGTAATAAATGTGTATGTATATTTTTATATAAAAAAATTATTTTTTTAATATAAAAATCTATTTATTAAACTTAAAATAATATTAAAAGTATGAAACGCATTATGACGCCTATTCTCTGCATTGACACGCTTAAACTTGTGATTCTTGATTCTCGACCTCGACGCATCGCAACACATTACGCCTTTTAGAACACTGATTCTGATGGTGATTTGGCTGGTTCAGTGGATGATATGAAGAGCACGTCTAGGTACTTATTTTCTTTGAGATCTGGTGCATTCTGTTGGAATTCAAAGAAGCAGGACATTGTAGTTCAATCCATAGCAGAGGCAGAATATGTGGCTGCATCATCTGCTATAAATCAGGCGGTTTGGTTAAGGAAAATTCTGGGTGATTTGCATCAAAACCTATTTGTTCTTACTTCAATTTTAGTTGATAATCAGTCTGCTATTGCTTTGGCCAAAAATTCAGTCAATCATGGAAGAACAAAGCACGTAAAAGTCAGATTTCATGCCATCAGGGAAGCTGAAAAGGAAGGTGGGGTTCATTTGCAATATTGCCCATCTCAAGTTCAGTTGGCAGACCTGTTCACTAAGCCTCTTGCAAAGGATCGTTTTGAAGAGTTAAAGAATCAGATTGGAGTGTTAAATGGAAGCTTCAAGGAGGAGATTGAAGGATAATGTGAAGACTTCATTCAACACGTTTTTAGGATGATTATTGTAGTTGCAAGTTGTATTATGGTTGCCTTACTTAGTTTACTGTTTTACTGACTGATTGTGTACATTTAAGTTAACTTGTAAGCTTACTTGCATTTTGATATATAATCAAGTGTATGGTCAGTTGTAAGGAGTATCATATCAACAAAAAATTTCAATTGATTATTATTCACGTTTTTCCCCTCTTCACCTTTTCCAAGCTCAGTTCATTTTCTTACAGAAAATCAAAAAACGTTTTTGTTCTTCTTGTTTCATTGTTGTTAATCTTCCAAAGGATCTTGGAAGTGTTTGTTTAAAGCTCATCATCATCCTTGATTAGAGCTAACAACCCCTAACCTTTTTCGATAGTGCAAAGCTGTCTCTAATTTCCAATGGACTTCATTTTTTTGGTGGAAAAATTACTGAATGGGGGTTCCCCAAGGGTTTTTTTTTATCACTCGTATTCGTTGGAACTTGTCATGTCCAATAGAAAAAATGGCATCATAGATGAAATTTTTGACCAATCATTTCCATCGTAATTACGGATGACAAAAAAACTCATTAATCCCAATACTTGTAGGTCCCACCCCAAATGGACTGGATATTTTCCATCTAGTTGGGTACATGGAGAGAGTATGCATTGGGGATTGTTGCCCCGAGACGGGGGGCGGGACGGGTACTAGAAACATGGTCCCCTCCCATTATTCACACCGTTTAAAATTCATTTCAAAATATGAATTTTTATCACACAAAAAAAAAATCATAATAATTCTAGACGAAGCATGAATTTTTCTACAATTTGAAAAAAAAAAAAAAAAAGTATTGATTTTTACCAACTAAACATATTAAAGAACATTAAAAAAATATATATAATGAAGCTAATTCTCCACCCTGCCTTAACATCCTTAATCGAAAATTGGTCAAGTGCAATGGAAATACTAGTATAATCCAAGGAAATATTTCAATGAACATTTTTTTTTTTTTTTTAAAGTAGTGCATAACTTTTTCTTTGAAAACTAACAGAAATTGCATGTTATGAACGAGAATTCTACATGTAATTATTCAGACATTGAGTTGGTTGCGGACACCCCTGTCTATCGATAGCTTAGGCAAGAAAATATCTACGACACCTAGAGTATAAAATTTAGTATTCTCTGCCACTATTTAGCCCTTGTTTGAATCATATTATTTGAGAAAAAAATGCATTTTTACTGTTGATGTGATGAAAAATATGTAGTTGAAAAATAATGAAAAGTTATTAATGTGATAGAAAATATTATTTTATTTAAAATGTATGTTTAAAAATGAGTAGAAGAATAATAATGAGAAAAATAATATGACTCAAACAGGAACTTAATTGACATGTTTACGTCTGAATCCTAATTAAATAGTGGAATTCAATTATTTAATGCATATGTCAATAAAACGTTTGCAAGCAGTACTAACTACTAAACATTTCATACTCCACGAGTACTAAAAAACTTTCCATTATGAAAATGTAGATGAGGGGCCCCTATAATGTTAATGGTGTAAATATTTGTATATAAACAAAATGGTGGTTATATTGATATCACAAATTTTATTTGTTACACTACATTTTAATTGTCAGTTAAACTTCTCAATATTTGCTCATTGTAATAATTATTTTGATAACCGTTTTTTTTGCCGAATTCTTATCTTTAACCTTTTATTAATTAGTACGTATCGCCCTTGATGATGATTTATATCAATTTTTTTTTCATGAATTGAAATAAGGAAAATAAATATTTTTTTTCACACTTCTTATTTATTTGTTTATCAAAAATATAATAAAAATATTTTATTTTTTTTACATCATTTCAACAGATTTTTTGATATAAAATTGTTATCAAATATTAAAATGTGTTAATTAGTTGCAAGTTTGATGATAAAATGACACAAAAAATTGTTAGGGATATAAGTACTATAATGAGCAAAAATAAGATTTTTACGTAGTGTAAAAAATAAAAATGGTGACGTGAATAAAATTACCAATATATAAATCAAAAGTGTTCAGTAGGTCTTATATAAAGATGGCCTAACTCATCCACGTGATGGACAAAACTTGAAGTTATAATCTTTATTCCCCAAGCTCCATTTTTACTTCAATGGGTTGCAAAACATTTTCCTTTTTTGTAAAAGCGCATTTGATTTCCCCGTGACAGACTATTTAATGTCTAGATTTTATTTTATTCTTCCATTAAGTTCTGTTCGTTTTTTTTTTGGGTATACATAGTTTAGCATATTGATTAACGGGGTAAGAACTGAGAGTTCAATGCTAATTTACCAAGAAAATTAAGTTTTTTTTTTTTTTTTTTTGTTATACATAGTTTAGAATAGTGATTAACGGGGTAAGAACTGAGAGTTCAATGCTAATTTACCAAGAAAATTAAGTTTTGGCAATCAATTGCATTCCATGTTGATTACTTTGTGGTCAGCTCATCCCGAGAATATGTGTTAGCTATCAGAGCTTTAGAGAATGATATGGTAACACGTTATTAATTAAATTTGCTAATCCCGTAAGAGCTTATGTATCATCAGTACTATTCCCTCAAAGGCTTTGAAAGCAGTCTAAAGAGGAATAGGTTCGGGTTATCACAAAAATAAGTGAAATTCAATTGTCAGAAATTAACATAAAAAGGAGAGAGACTGAGGATAATCAAGTTCCTAGCATGGGCAAGGAACAAGTAGATTGATCTAAAGAATCAACAAAAGTCAATTAAGAAGAATATTCAGATAGTCCACAGGTTAATGCAACCATTTCTGTCAATTCACATATATTTCCAGTCCCGTTTTCTTTAAGGTTGCATAACAAGAAGTTTAAGAAACAGTTCTCATAGTTCTTGGATGTCCTTGTGAAGTTTCGTATCAACATTCATTTCATTAATGCAATCTTACAGTTTTCTAGTTATACAATCTTTTTAATAGAGATATTTGATGCGAACCTACGTAGCAATTGTAGTTATGAAACCCACACGAGATTGAATCGAACCCAAGAAAGTCGAATAAATCAAAGATCTGGATTTGACCCAACATAATCGCCTACGATATGTCGACCTTTTGATCATAAGATTTGCTAATCTCACCCGGTTGTTTGAACGCCACAAGAATTAATCTTGATAAGTTCAGTAATTTGCTCAATGAAAAATAAAGGAATAGAAAAAAAAAAAAAAAAAAATTGTCTCTCAATTAAATATAATATCAAAGTTCTCTACAATGTAGAATATGTCTTATTTATAGGAAACTCATGTAAACCCTAGTCTAAATGGAATATAAGTCTAAGATTACAAAACTTACCAAAAAGTAGAGTTTTAACGTAATTAAAAGATTTCACGAAACTTTGAAAATCCCGCTCAAAATTACTTCTATGCGGTCACATGATACAAATCTATGTGATCGCATAGAACATTGAAATTTCTCATCCAGATATCTTTGCACAATGCTATGCGACCGCATAGTTCTAAAAACTATGCCACTATGCAGTCGCATAGTTACTCAGCCAGCCTCCTTTGTCTATTGCTTGATTCGAGTTGTTCCATAGTGATTCTTCTTCCGATCCCAACATGTAACTTGTTCTTTGGCATATTAACTTGAACTCCGTGGTTTGAATAAGTGATTGCATAGCTTTATCAACTCTAATAAGTCTCGAACTTTCTCTTAGTCACTTCTCGGCAAATATCAAACTCTTGATAGCTTGTTGTCTTCCTTGGATCATATCATCCCCTCCTTCTTCGAAAGGATTTGACATCGAATCTATACCTGCATCAAAGAGGGAAAATAAGAAACATCGAAAATGTCAATTAACGCAATATTATCTAAAGATCTAAGTTGCAACCGCTGTTTTCAATCATTACAATAACGTGGAATGTTTCATCTCCTCTAAGATGAAATCTTGACCTTCTTTGCAATCGAACTCGCCCCATTTGCTTAAGCGCCCAAACTCAATCACTTGGTTTGAATACTTTACGCTTTGCCAGTTTACTACCTTGAGACACAATTAACTCAATCCCATGCATTCCTTCTAGACTATCACTCATAAAAATAGTTAAAGGAATTAAACCAAACAAAGTTGGCTGATTTAGACCATAAAACATATCAAGATTGAAATATAGGTTCTCATGCCTCAAATCATCAACATTGCATCCCAATCGTCTACCATGCTCAATTAAATTTTAGTAACATACTAGAATATCATAAACTAGTAAACGATTGCTTATGAGTGCATGTGACAAATAATTGATCATTCTCATAGATGTTTTAGACGTGTTAATATGTGTAAAAATGCATGCTCCAAGTGGAAAACTATCCATACATGCTAGACTATCACCTGACCTATATATGGGGTTTTGATGCTTTACCATGTCATAATTGATTGCTTCTCCTTCAAGGCTTACCAAATTCTCCACTTGCATCGATTCAATTGGATATTCAATGGGTGGTATCCCCGTAATTAAGTCTCAATGGAACAAGTCTTTGTATTCCTGCAATAAAGTAATATCCAAACTAGGGAGAAATTTGTTAGTTCTCACCAAAACACTCTCAATTTCATTCTTTTTTTTAATAGAAACTCACTCTCGACTTTTCTCTCCTCTTAGAAAACTCCCTTTCTTTTATCTTTTGTGGCTCCACAATCATCTAACCTATGCAATTTATAAAGTTTAAGGTGTTTTGTCGTAGTCAATCATAATTTCTCAACCAGCGTAGTACTAGCAATATTAGTGTAACTACCTCCATCAATAATCAAACTACATACCTTATTTTTGACATGACATCTAGTATGAAAGATGTTTTCCTGTTGCTACTCCTCTTCATCCACTTTGATTTGTGTATTGAGAGCACGCATCACCACAAGTGCCTCCCCTTCGATCGGGTACTATACTACTTCACCATCACTAGCACCCTTTAATTCAAGCATCTCATCTCCACCACTATCACTCACTACTTCGCAAGCAAGATCATTGCCCTTTTATTCGAACATTGAAAAGCAATGTGCCCCAATCCCAAGCACTTAAAACATTTAATAGCCCGACTCCTAGAAGGTTGGGAATCGGCTTTGGATGTAGTTTTGCTAGCAATTTCCTCATTTCCCCTTAGTGGTACGGTCTTACTACTCGAAATACCCCCATCATCTCTATAATTCTATTATCATCCCAATTCGGTTTCCAAGAAGAGTTAGAACCCGAATAACTCGATGGGTACCTAGCTGTCCCTTTCCTCTTCAATTGCATTTCCACCTTTATAGCCACGTGTAGCATGTCTTCCAATTCCACATAGTTTAGCATATTGATTAACTAGGTAAGAAACTGAGAGTTCAATGCTAATTTACCAAGAAAATTAAATTTTGGCAATCAATCGCTTTCCATGTTGATTAATTTATGGTCAGCTCATCCCGATCTCGATTGAACTATCTAATTGGTCGGGTTTCATCTCAATTTCCCGGATGAATCGGACAGATCAATTTAAGAAAAAGAAAAAAAAAACGTCCTACACGAACGTGAAAAGGAGATAACAATAGTGTCCGTTGGTGGGCGTGGCTCGTTGGCAGGTTGGGATGCTCAATTATGCCTAATAATGGAGAGAAGGTATGTACAATTGCAAATAATGGAGTTATGTTTTGGTGTATATGTATTCTGTATTGACCTGCATCTGCATTTTGTGTTTCCGCATTGCTAACCATAATTCAGCCTACTATTCTAAATTTGAGGTTTCCCGTGATGTCACATTAGATAAAAAAAAAAAAAAAAAAAAAAAAATTTCTTGGTGAGTCCCTTATCTTGAATATATTTAATTTTTTTTAGGTTTTTTTTATGTAAAAAAAAAATGGAGGCACCAAGTTGATTTTTGGAGCTTTGAAATGGGCCCTACTACTGTCATTTTGATTGAAAACTTGCCATCTCAATTCAAACGTAATTGCATTTTGTTCCAAATGCCTTTTTTGCCCTTAATTGAGAGGGTAGTCGTGTTATTTTGCTAGAAATTTGGATGGTGAAATAGTCAGATATGGAACTCCTAATCTACTATACTTAATCAAACAATCACTGTATTGTGTCCTTTTATTTTATTATGAAATTTCTGACCAATTCTATCAAAATATTCATTTTGGGGAAAAGAATGCATTTTGAATTGTTGATTGATGAAGAATGTGTAATTAAAATTAAGAAAAAAAAATTGGATTTGCGTGTAATATTATTTTATTAAAAATGTATAATTAAAAAAAGAAAGAAAAATAAATTTTGAAAAAAATGAAAATTAAATCGGGACATAATAGAATTGTTTGTAAAAGTCACATCAGACATAGGCAAATGACAAAAGTGTACCCATTTCAAAAGATGAAGCATTATGAGACTTAGGAATAAATACTATTGAAGTAGAGGAGAAATCCTGGGACGGAGGATTATTGATTATAGCTCTAATAGGGGCGGAACTAGAGATAAATACTAGGGTGGGCTAAAACCATCTTTTTCTCAATTTTTTAAATATGTATAAGATATAATCTCATAATAGTCGAGAATTGAGTTTTTTATATAATATACTAGTTTTTGCCCGTGCATTGCACGGGCTGTGATATTTTGAAGCTAATGTTAGTGTGAATAATGTTGTGGATTGTCGAGAGGCGTGCATTCATTAAACATTCCAGAAGCACAACGCTAAGAATAAACCCAAAGGAATATACATCATTTTGCAAATGCATAATAAACTATAGTAAGAATAAACTCATTTAGAAAGAACAAATTTAAAGATACATTTTTCTTTATCAATTTCGAAGAAAACAGAAACCACAAATCTCAAAAGACACGTCATCTACGGACCTGAAAACTATTACCATCATCTGATATTATTTGGCACAACATTTACTCCACTCAATCTTACCGTGTAAAGATCATTTTTCCCCTTAGAAATGAACAAATATTTAGCTAAATACCTAAAAAAAAATACAGCAATACAATAGATCTAGGTTCATCCCAATTTCACCTTACTATCAAAATATGCGATATTTTTCCACTTAAATAATAAGGAAAAAAAAAGTAACTTATAAAGTGAGAAGTGATAGAGTGGTAAAACTCTTGTAAATCTGGTATAAAATATTTTTGGTGATTTGAAGTTTGTAAATCATGTTAGTCTTGGTTAATAAAGGATGAGGAAAATGATTTCTTCCTATTTAAAATCCATTCTTAGCGTTAATTCTTGCTGATTTTCGATTTTGGTGAATCTTCTGGTTTATACCGTATTTCGTGGTAATTTGTCAATATACGGTAAGTTCAGGTTCTTACCGGATTTCATTGTATTAAAGGTATATACGGTAAGTGCCATATACAGTAAGTTCAGGTTCTTACCGTATTTCAGTGTATGTCTCTCATATACGGTAAGTGACATCAATATACGGTAACTTCGAAATTCAACAGTTTTCTCTTCTCTTGGCCTGTTGGTTGCTTGGTTCGTCATTTTTGGATTAAATCCAAAAAACTTGGTTATCTTGGCTTTATTGGGTCGGACCTCAATCTAGTTGTAGGTTTCATAGCTGTCGTTGTTATGTGAGTTCACATCAGTAGGTATCAAAGTTTAGGCTCCAAAATCAAGGTTATATCCCTTTTATTTTTTGTTGATTCTTTATTCTTTCTTTTCTGTCTAGTTCTTTGTGTTCTTCGTAAATTGAGTCTTTGATCCAAAATTCTTCCGTCAAATTTTTCAAAAGTTGTTTTTGGGCTAATCTAGCATCCAAATCAACTTTCATTTGTTTTGTTGATATCATAGTCGAATCTTCGAGTATAAAAATTCGGAATTAACAAAAAATCCAAATTAAAAAAATATATTTAATATTTTTATTTTGATTTATTTCCGAAAATTACCAGCAGTTTTTCAATTTTAGATTTTGAGTAAAAAGAAAGGTGTCCAATTCATTTCAAGAATCATTTTCTTGAAAATCAATTAGTTCCAATTTAAATATTTTTCAATTCTCTCTTAGTTCTTGAGGTCCTTTAAGTCACAATTCTTGATCACATCCGATTTGAATTTCACAAGAAATTGAGTGATACACGAGAGGATAAAAGTGAGGTAGAAAATATTCTAGAATTTAGAATGTCAAATGATGTGATACAGCGGTTTAACCGGCTGTTTGAGGATATGAGAGACAAACTAGACATGTTGGACACAAATGTTACTAATCTTCATAAGGGGTAGCGTGTTCCAAAGCACCCAATGCAAGGAGACATGGTAGAAATCTTGGTGGAGAAGGTGTTGATAAATGTGCAATTAGGATGACAATTCATTCTTTCAAATGAGGGGTGATCCGGATGCATACTTGGCGTAGGAAGAAAAAGTGGAGCTTATATTTGATTGTCATAATTTCTCTGAGGAGACAAAGGTAAAGTTAGTTGTAACTAAATTAGTAGATTATGCAATAATTTGGTAGGATCAGTTGACAACATCTAGGCGGAGGAATTATAAGAGGCCTATTGAAACTTAGGATGAGTTGAGGGCTATCATGAGGAAACGATATGCATCTTGTCACTATTATGGGTATAGGAGAGATAGGCTTGAAAGATGGTTTCGAGAGAACCCTAGGAGGTGTGATAGAGTTGAGACTTTAATCGGGGTAAAATAACTATTGTAAAGAATGTTAGTAGTATGTCAAGTAAGTTGACTGGTTTGGATTACGAACTAGAATTTTCAAAGATTTGCGATATAATTAATTTTCAAATTGATCATACCAAGGAACAAAGGAGGAAAAAAGAGAGAAAATAGTGATGTGACTCGTGAGGAAAAAATAATAGAGCCACAAAAGAGTGAAAAAGAAAATGCGAGTGGAGAGGTGGCAAAAAAGAAGTGGAGCCACAAAAAGGAAAAGAAAGCAAGTATTCGGAGAGGGAAGAGAAATCAGAATTAAGCTTATATGAAAATGAGAGTGAAGTTGAGAGGACTTTAGAAAGAACTAACAAATCCCTCCCTAATTTGGCTATTTCTGTATTGCAGGATTTTAAAGACTTGGTTCATAAAAGCAAACCTATTGACATCCATAAAAGCGAGTTTATTGGAGTACCACTTAATCCAGGCATTGAGCATTCACTTGTAGATGAAACTAATCAGCCATATCCCAGTTTGGGAATTTCTTTATTATCGGAGGTTGATATAGTGAGAAACATGAATCCATTTGAAGTGTCACTACCACAAGCACCTAGGCAGAATAGGACATGGAGGAAGCATCGTGACATGCCACTGAAGGTTATTTGTAGAGCATCTCCAACTTGCAAGAGGAAACCATTGGGACGAGCACACTTTGATCTATGTGATGGTTATTGAGTGTACTTACGAAAGAGACGGATACAAAGATGCGGGTACAAATTCAAAAGAGGCCCGAATTGCATCCTAGAGGAGATGGACCATTCCATGTTCTTGCTATGATTGGAGATAAAGGCTATAGCTTGGGTTCAAATTCGAGGTCGAATCTTTTCGAAGAGAGAGGGGATGATATGATCCAAGGGGGGCCCCGAATTACCAAGGATTTGATGATTGTTGAGAAGAGGCTAAGTGCAAATTCAAGCTTAATTAGAGTCACTAAAACCTCTCAATCACGTCACGTGACCAAAGTTACGGAGTTGAAAATGTTGAAGTTTGCAAGCTGAAGAGCAAGTTCTATGTTTGGGCTAAGGTTCGAAACAATTAGAATCGATTTGGTGCAAGTAGCCGAAGGAGGAGCCCGAATGAAGGATTGTATGACCGCACAACATGTCTACCATGCGGTCGCACAAGGCCAGACCGAGATCAATTTGCCAGCGTTGGTTTGAACCATGCAATTGCACTAAGTTCAACCATGCGGTCGCATGACACTTTTGGGCGACCGAAATTCCCTATTTCATGAACAGTTTTATTTAGCCTAGAATTCTTATATTTTAGTATCTTTCCATATTTTGAGAGTTTATTCCATTTTTAATTAGTTTCTAGGTTTTCCATATAAATATGATATATTTCTTCATTGTAAAAAATTAGACTATAATTTTGAGATTAATTCAGAGGCTTGTTTGCTTCCAATTCTTATTCTTATCGAACAATCGAACTTATGAAGAATTTCATTCTTGTGGCGTTCAATCGAACTTATCAAGATTAATAACCTTGATTATCTTGGCTTTCTTAGGTTGGATCTCAATCTAGTTGTAGGTTTCGTAGCCGTCGTTGCTACGTGGGTTCGTATCACTAACTATGTCTATTAGAAAGTCGGGTGAACGCATTTGGTTGAGTGTGGTGAATGGTTGGAATGTCCCTAGTAAAACTATAAGCAATGTAATAACCCCCACTCCCATCGTTAGTTGGTCTAAAACTAACTTAGATGAATGTAATTGAAATAGCAAAGCCCTACACGCTCTATTTATGGCTATATCCTCGGAGGAGTTTAGCCGAGTGTCCATGTTTGAGGTAGCCAAAGGGGTTTGAGATATTTTACAGACCACACATGAGGGAACACGGGCTGTAAAAATTCTAAGTTGCAGATGTTGACCACTAAGTTTGAAGAGATTAGGATGAAAGAGGATGAAACTTTTGATGATTTCTATTCTAGCCTCAATGACATTGTTAATTCCCGTTTCAACCTAGGTGAGAGAATCCTCGAGCCTAAAATTGTTAGAAAAACCCTTAGATCCTTACCGAAGCGATTTGGGCCTAAAGTTACGTCGATAGAGGAGAGTAAAGACTTAGATTCCATTAAGGTGGAGGAATTGGTTGGATCTCTCCAGACTTATAAGCTGACATTAGATAAACATTTTTAAGATAAGTCTTTGGCCTTGAAAACTTTGAGGAATAACTGGACCGTATCTTCTAATTCTGTACTAAAACATTTCATAAAATGTTTAGGAAGAAGTCTCAAGAGAAATATAGAGGTGCTCCCATTGAATCTAGGAATAAATCTAAATCTGTGAGGTGTCACAAGTGTCACGATTTTGGCCATATGAGGAATGAGTGCCCTACCAGTAGTAGAAATCAGGAAAAGGTTATGAATGCTACTATCATCGATGACGAGTCTAGCTCGGATAATCAAAGTGAGAAGTCCATTCGTGAAAAAAGTGGAAAATACGTTGTTTTTAATGCTAGGACTATGAGTGGATCTGACAAGGAAAGTGAGAGGTGTGAGGACATAGATAGTGGTGAGCAATCTGGAGAAGATTTCAAGAGTGAAGAAGATATCCATGAGGCTTACAATAAAATGTATGAGCAGGGTCTTAAAATTGTTGCTACTAACAAAGCCATAAATGCAAAGGTAAATGAGCCTAAATTGGAGAAAGAGAATCTATTGAAGTACTTCTAGCTATCGAGAGTGAGGAAGATATCCATGAGGTTTATGATAAAATGTATGAGGAGAGTCTTAAAATTCTTGCTACTAACAAAGCCTTAAATGCAAAGGTAAATGAGCTTAAATTGGATAAAGAGAAGCTATTGAAGTACATCCAGGAATCTACCTCCACCTTGAGTGAATTGAAATCGATGAACGAATCTTTAGATACTCAGGTTAGGAATATCACTAGTGAGCTTGAGAAATCCTCTAGGAAAGTCAGTGAGCTAACCACTGGAAATTAGACTTTAGAAATCTAGGTTAAGAACTTTATGAGCAATCTAGAATATTCTAAGTCTCAGCTTCTTGCCTTTTCTAGTGGTTCTAAAAAGCTGGTAATATGGGAGGTCTAGGCTTTAAAGAGAATACTGCTAGTACTTCAAAGACCATTTTTGTCCCTGTCACTGACCAACCTAAATATGTGCTTAACCCAGAACCTAAGAATAAGGGATCTGTAAGATAGAGGTCTACCAGACAGTACATGACCCGTCTACCTAAGAATAGACGTTAGCGATCACACAACATTGGTCCTAGGTTTATTCCTACATGCTTTCATTGTGGTGAGTTAGGACACATACGCCCTAGGTTTCATCAATTCCTGAATAGAAATAGAAACAAGAGCTTCAATAGGAATAAAAATAAGAGGTTTGTTGGTCAAATTGGATTCCTTACTGATCAAGTGAGTCGATTTGACTCGAGCAATTAAGCTTGGGGGGTTTTAACCTGGTGCCCTATGGTCAATTGACTTGGAAGTCACCTGCCCAAAGTTCGCTACATGGGTCATTTCAGTCGTCTAATGGAGAAGCACCTGCACTTAAGATGTAAAAATTGATGAGCTTTAAAAATATTAAAAATGTAAGAAATGTATGTACAAAGTTATGAGGAGAAAAGAAAAGATCAAAATATACATGCAAAAAGAACTTCATTTAAAAGTCTTAGTGTGCTTAATGATTTGACTTTCATAGGTAGGAAAATAAACTTGTTGGTAGTGATGTTTTGCACTTCCTTTCTCACAAATATGTTTGGAGTCCTACTTACAAAGGATTAGTGACACTTTACACACATGGTTCACTTATACAATTTACTCCATCTTAACTTAAATTGAGTATGTGGAAAAGTTTACTGATCGTTAATTATACTTGTGCATGTTATCAACTGCATTTTTAAGTTGTTCCATATTGTTACTAAAATTGAGTTTGAAATTGTACCCTTCATCATTTGTTACAAAAATGGTGAGAGCATATACAATGGGGAAGGACAATTGGATTGTGATTTTTTTTTTTTTTTTTTTTTTTTTTTTTGCATTAAGGGAGTGAACTTGCATTTTATGTCTAGGGGTCGCTGGGGAGAGACATAAATGCATTTTACTACTACATAAAAATGTTGAAAATTTGCAGTTAGGGGGAGAATTTTTATTACATTGCATTCCATATCATAATGCATAGTTGTTTGAATTGTTGATGTTTTGTGATGTTAATGTTTTAATTGGTATTTTGATTGATATTAATGCCACGTCTCAAACTAGCATGCTTATTTATGATTACGAACTTCAATTGTTACATTTCATATATCACGTGTTTTTATGCTGGGTATTTGACTTTTTGATTTCATGAAACAAATATAATAAGGAATGCAAGAGATAGAGTTTGGAAAGTTTAGATAATTTAGTTTTTTTTATTTTACTACTTTGAATTCATTTGTATAATTTTGTCACTAAACGTCAAATAGGGAGATTGTAAGGTTTTATATTGTAATTGGCAATTTTGTAAACAAAAATGACTAAATTGAACATGTGTAAATGTCAAGGAGTTAGGTACAATTTTGTATAGATGAGTTAGGTAGGTTAGAGTTCGAGTCCAGAATAAGGAAAGAAGATTGCTTCAATTTCACTAGTTGCTTGCCTGGACAATGCTCGAACTACAAAAACAGAACTATCATCGCTTGCTTGTTGTCGTCCCTTCACTCGAGCGACAGTTTTGTTCGGTTAACCCGAGTTCACGTTCTTAAAGCGTTTTATCCTGTCCAAACTACCTAAACACCTTCAACTATAAATACTCAAGACCTAGCACGAAAATTGTGGGGTTGTTTGATTGTGCCTCCTTTCCATAACACTTTGATTACATCCTTTGAAGGTTCAAGAGCTTATTCATATATTGATTCAATCACTCACTCTCAAGATTATATAACCACAGATTGGGGAAAATATCAAGGATCCAAAATCTAAAATGTCTGTTTCCTTAACACATCAAGGAAGACACTTTCTCAATTGGAACTTCAAGGCTGCTGAAAATTGAGGAAGGTTGGACTACAAGGGCAGGAATAAGAACAAGAATAGGTGATTCTTGGGAATACACTTGGAAGAGACAATTATACAAGATCGGTAAGTTGGAAGAGACAGCAGTATCTTGGAGATTACGGAAGTAGATCGGGAAGTCTAGTGGAGTTGGCTAGGCATCATCTAACTATAAGATTCATTGTCTATAGTGAAAATAACCGGCTTAGTCCCAGAGTTTTTACCCACGTTGGGTTTCTCCGCCATAAATATTGGTGTTATTTATTGTTTTCGTATTACAAACTGCGGTATTCAAACTTAGAAAAATTTACTTGTCTGCTTAATCATCTAGAAACTATTAGAAAGACTCTTGTTGATTTTAATAGGTTAATTTTGCATGTAAGGTCAACCTAGTAAATAATCTAGAATGCGTAATTTGATAATCAAGAGCATTCCGATAAATCACAAGTGATATAAGACCGTTCTAGGGTGTTTTCAAGTGGTATCATAGCCTAATTTTGATTCCTGGCTTTAATTTGTTTAGATGAGTAGTTCATTGTCCGTCTAGCCAAACTTTGATGGCACTAACTATGCCTATTGGAAAGTTAGGATGATAGTGTTTTTAAAATCAATGGATGACGCATTTGGTTGAGTGTGGTGAATGGTTGGAGTACCCCTAGTACAACTGTAAACAATGTAGTAACCCCCACTCTCGTCGCTAGTTGGTCTAAAACTAACTTAGATGAATGTAATTGGAATAGTAAAGCCCTACACGCCCTATTCATGGCTATATTCCCAGAGGAGTTTAGGCGAGTGTCCATGTGTGAGGTAGCCAAAGAGATTTGTGATATCTTACAGACCACACATGAGGGAACACAGGCTATAAAAAATTCTAAGTTGCATAGTCGAGCCAAGTCCACGAGCCTGATTATTTTTAAAAAATTTTAAAATTTTTTTGACTTTTTTTTCACATTTTTGAAGACTTTGTTCACATTTTTATGATTCCACAAGCCTCGTGAACTTTAGGGTCATGGGTCCATGAACCATTCATGAGCTTGACGAGCCAAGCCTTCCTTAGCTTGTTGAGCGAATTCGTCGTGAGGCACGGGCTCGTCCCGAGACGAGCCCAATCCGCCCATGGGTTGAGCTTTGATGAGTCGAGCCGACGAACTATTCTGCTCTTTTGCCATCCCTAAGTTAAGTTAATATCGAAATCATTGACCAAGTTAAGTATGTAAGTCGAAAAGAGTTTCGACTATTATTGATTTAATAGTGGGATAAAACATATGGTTGATAATCGAGATTGATGCACTTTTCATATATCACAATTGATCAGATCATATGAATAAATGAATTATAGTTTCAAGGTAAATGAATAAGTTTGGTTTTGTCATACTAATGAATGACATTTCCTGCCACATGTAATGTTCTAGCACATTACTAAATGTCAATCGGGGATAACAAATGTGAATTAATTAATTTATGTGAATTAATGATAAAGTAAGAGGGGATTTTAATATACTTTATTTTGATATAATCAAAATAATAATTTACGTCGTCTGACATTGTGTTGAGGAACTTAATGGGTCACACACAAAAGAGATAACTAGAAGAACGATATTATGAATTAGGTTGATTAAATATTGGGCCATCTTATGTTTAGAGGGTGGATAAAATTCATTTAGGGAAAATTTGACATGACTTTTGAAAAGTTAAAAGGAGTCATTGAGATTCAAAAATTGATTTTGGACCCTTTGGCTAATTTTATGAAAGTCCTTTTTCTAATTAGAATAACTTTAATAGGAAAAGAATTAAATGTGTATTTCTCTGGAAAAAAAAAGCCTTTTGAAATAGAAAGTTCTTCTAAAAATTAGTTTCGAAACAAAAATATAAAATAGTTTTTTTCAAAAGCTCTTCTAAAGAAATCAAAAATCATATCAAACGTGTCCTTAAAAATCTATAAATAAACAATTAGTGTTTGAGTTTTTTTTTTTATAAATTATCACAATAACAATTGA
Organism: Osmanthus fragrans; assembly: GCA_019395295.1. Taxonomy (NCBI): domain Eukaryota; kingdom Viridiplantae; phylum Streptophyta; class Magnoliopsida; order Lamiales; family Oleaceae; genus Osmanthus; species Osmanthus fragrans. Next base: position 1,149,436 of record JAEDXY010000050.1, read on the forward strand.
GATTGCAATTACATGACTACGCATCTCACAATTATCATAATCTTGCTAGCACAAGAAAGATAAATCATAATATTTCATTCTTTTCCCGTGTGGATTAACATTAAAGCTTAGACAAGATAGTTATGGTGTGGAAAGATCTTGATAGATCAAGATTCACAAAAAGGAGCAAAGATCATGATTGTTAGTTTGAAGAATTTACCAAAAGGTACAATTTTAATTACGATTTCTATCTAAACACAAAGACGAAGCTCAAAGGGAACCATTGTACATGTATAAGTAAATTCTCAACACGACATCCAGCATAGCAAAATTTTGTTGGATTTTTTTTTATCCAAATTAGGTTGGATTTTTTAGAAAATATTTTTTTCATTCTTTCCACGTGATTTTATAGTGAAATATTATTTTCTTTATTTCACGTTATTTTTTAGCTTGTTTTCATCTTTGTGATATCTCTAGGGTTTGACATGTACTCATATAAATATTAGACTCTTTTCACAAATTTAGTATTATTAAAATATAAAATAATTGTGTAAACACAGTTTTTGTATTTTTTTTCTCCATATTAGTCAATTCAATAAAATACTCAGTTCATCTGTCAATTAATTTTTCGCATTTTATCTTGTTATTTGTTTGCGATCATATATTTCATATTGTGTCATATATATTATCTCAATCCGCTTTATTCCCCAACAAGTAGTATCAGAGCTATTGGTTGTAATTGTTTGAGATTTTTGTTATTGATGGCACATAAATTATGAAAATTCGTTCTTGGATTGTAATACAAGATTCCCATTGTGGCAAGTGAAGATGTAAGTTGTACTCGCGCAGATGGATTTGGATGATATATTGTTGAGATTTGACAAAATGTCCATAACTTGGATGACGGAGGAGAAACAACGGAAAGATTGGAAGACACTTTCACAGTTCTATCTTTATCTCTCTAACAATATTTGTTGCGTTTTTTATATCATAAGTGTATGATATCGTAACAAGTAATATAGTGGACATTTGAGTTCGGAACTTCAGATTATCGTTTCCACGAGAACTATACTTTAATATTTAATCTTATATTTTTAACTCCTATTTAATGAAACAAAGAAAGAATTGCGATTTGTTGTGATTTTTTATCTAACTACTTGAAAATAGCAGATGCACACAAAGATTGATTTAGAATTCAAATATGGAACAGATATTAGAGCATAACAATTCATCTATTGATCACCTTTAAGTCTTAATTCAATATTCACAAATCTAATGTATTGTTTGGTTGAATTCTTCTATTGTATTCAATTTATCTCTCTCGAGTTCTTATTAAACTTATTTAACTAATTCAATTCTATATCTCTATGTGAATCAAGCGTAATTAAATGAAATATTAGTTCTAAGAATTCATCTAAAACTGGAGTAATTAGTATAGGTGTATCTACACATTATAATAGATTACCGAATTTTAATATATTGTCAAAATCTAAAACTCACCTCTCGATTCGTAATAAATTCACAAAATCATTGAATTATAAGTAAAATCAATGCATAAGTAATGAAAGAACTTGGATCTTGAATAAAAGAAATGAAAGGTCTCAAAAAATTATATTGTTTGCCCTAATAGAAATTTAGCTACCTACGTGCCATGGAGTGGCATCGCGGCTCTGTGAAGACAGTGTGGTGGCACCTAGGCACCCTGATTCGGGGCCACCTCTCGGGAAAATTTCAACACTGCACCCCTTTTAATATTTTTATTATAACTTTCTTTCTCTATATCCAATTGATGCAATTTAAATTATGTTGTAAAGATAATGCAAAGAGATACAGTTTTACTAAGTATCTCTTTTCCAATTCGAACTTTTACTAGGCTAAAAATGGGTCTCAATTTCCGGCTGGAAATCTGTAACATCAATGTGCGGTTGAAATTGATTTGTAAACATATTTTGGTCATATTTCACTCCTTTTGACTTCTAATTTCATCCAATTGACCCCCCTAACATTCTCGAATCTTCATCATGAGGTCCGACACAATTTTTGAGTATTTACACTATAGTCCACAAACTTTGAATCTTGTCATTTTTGCTAATTTTCGTTTTTTTCTATCAATATTACTTCAATTCATCTAGTTTCACCTAATAAATGAATTATACAATAAATTAAACTATAATTGTTCAAAAGAACTATTAAATGTCTATATTTTTAGGTCCAAATAAGTGTATAAATATACTTATCAATATTTTGAGGACGTTTTGAAGGATAAAACGACGACTGCGTTGTGGTTGAAGTTGGAGCATTTGTGCATAACAGAAAGTCTAATAAGCAAATTTCATCTGAAGCAGATATTGTATTTTCATTGCATGGCAGAAGATGGATCTCTGGAAGATCATATGTTTGTGTCCAAGGAGATCATCGCTGATTTGGAGACTTTTGATGTAAAGTACGATGAAGAAGATTTAGCGTTAATCTTTTTATGTTCGCTACCTACTTCGTTTACTTCATTTAGAGATATGATCTTGTATAGTCGTGATACTCTCACCATTGAATATGCGTATGATACCTTGTTTTCAAAAGAGAAGATGAAGCATCTGATTGGATTTGAATGCAGAGATGGAGAAAACATTGTTGTTCATGGTGATCAAAGAATGGAGTAAGTCGATGTCAAATTTCATTAATGAGGTTAGTTATTATTGCAAGAAGAAAAGACACATTAAGAGGGATTACAACAAATTTCATAATAAAGGTAATTTGACTACCAACATAGTTGAGAACTATTTAAGTGAAGGAGATGTCTTGAAGATTTCTAAATTGGAATCCAAACATGATGATGAGTGGATTTTGGATATAACTTGTACGTTTCATATGTGTCCCAATCGGTGTTTGTAACGTACGAAATGGTGACACAAGGTGTCTTTGTCATGGGTAACAACGAACCTTGTCGAGTAGTTGGTATTAGTAGAGTCAGAATAAAACTGGTAGATGGAACATGTAAAACACTTTATCATGTTCAACATATTCCAGACTCAAAACAATCTCATTTCGTTGTATACACTTAACTCAAAAGAGTACACGTTCTCTAGAGGAGGTGGAGTCTTGAGTGTTCAGAAAGGTGTTCGTGTTGTATTGGATAGCGGAAGAGGTCCAAGTTATACATTTTACAAGATCGGATAGAATTTGTGAAGAAAAATCAGCATAGTTTTAGTACCATAGTGGAGATTTAGTTTAGTACTGTACCTTCGAGATTTAGTTCGGGTCCATATTTAAGAATATACTCAGTCAAGCTTGAACGATATAGGTAATTTCGTTTTGCTACCATTACCTAGGTTTCCATCGTATTCAATTGCTAATGATAGACTCATTGGAGATAGGTATGTGGATGTTGATTCAAAAACATGCTTTTAGCGTTTTTGAAGATGTTGAGACTAGTTAGAGGCCTTCCTTGAAAGCATTGAGAGTTGATTTTGCTACAAGATGTGCTTCGACACTGTTTGATAATTTATATTTTTTTATGAATTTTTGGGAACCCAGATACCGTGGAAGATGATAAGTATTTTTGTGTTAAAGAAAGTTTGATTCTTGTTAAAGAGTTCGAATTTTTCATTGCAGTCGGATTTATTTTTTCAAGGGAAGAAATTTTGGAGTTTCATTCATTGTATTGAGATTTGTGTTAAAGTGGAGATTGCTAGGTTTCTTAACCCAAATTAGGTGGGATTTTTGAGAAAATATTTGTTCCTTCTTTCTACGTGTTTTTATTGGGAAAATATTGTCTCCTTTATTCCACGTGATTTTTTATATTGTTTCCGTTTTTGTGGTATTTCTAGGATTTGGCATGCACACATATAATTAATAGACTATTTTCACAAGTTTTGTATTATTGAAATATAAAATAATTGTGTAGGCAGAGTTATTGTATTTATTTTCTCCATATTAGTCAATTGAATAAAATATTTTGTTCATCTGTCAATTAATTCTTTGTATTTTATCTTGTTTCTTTATTTTTTATTTTTATTTTTGCGATCATATACTTCATATCATGTCATATATATCCTCAATTCGTTTTATTTCCCGACAAATTCATCCTCAAAAGCAGTTCAATTCTGAGTTCTAACATGAAGTATGTCGATTCTTTAACACTGGACAATGATTTGAACAATTTTTGTTGTTCTTATCAAATAGCAGACATCTTATGGTAAAATTCTGGTAGCGATATCTGAGGAAAGATCGATTGTTTTGTCCAACTGTATTTGATTCTGAATTTTAGACAGGAAATGATATCCAAAAAATTTCACTCACCCGATTCATTGGCACGGAGGGCTGCTTGTAACTTTAGAAGAATGACAATTCAATCATTCTGAAGTTGGCCGAAGGCTTCGACTCTATAAATCGTTGAAGCTATAAGCAGTAAATTGAATAGCGTATAATATGAATATACACATTACCCTTTAAATTTATTGCAATTCTTAGTGTGATGAGCTTGAGGTGTATGATACTGGAATACACAAATTTGTTTCCACCTTTAGAATTTGTTGAGTTTTATTATGATCACTTGTTAGCCTACCTGCTTTGCTGCATCTAGAGTCCAATTTGTATAAGTAAAGATGACAACGAAGCACAATTTTCTGTCTCAACATGCCATTGTCTTTTTTTTTTTTTTTTTGACAGCAAAGTTGACTTATCACTAAATTAAATAGAAATAGAAACTGGCAAACAGTCTTAAGAAAGGTGCACTTCAGCACACAAAGCAGTAGCTAATGAATCCAATTTATGCATTTCTTCATTCCCGTGAGGTACGTGAAACAGCAGCTACCATAACTGAAAGATGGACAAAAGAGCTACACACTATCTACAAGCCATAATTGGGTTTGTACAACTCAGTACAAGTAAAAACACAAGTACTAGTCGTCCTAATCAGTAACTCCGGTTTTTATGCAAATTATTATATGGAAGATCTCTGCTGCTATTGCCGCTAGGTCCGACCTGCCCATGATAGGTTGGGAGTGGAGATCGGTGGTGATGGTGGCGACGACCATCCCTATGCTGTTGTTCTTGCCTAGCTTGAGCTTTTAAGTCCTTTGGTGTCATTTGAATTGTACTGATTTGTTCCAAAGTCTCCAAAACTTGTTCCATATCGGGCCGGAGTTTTAGGTGAGACTCGAGACACTTTATTATGAGTTCGGCTGTTCGATATGCGCCTTTGGATGGATACTGGTTCTCAAGACGGGGATCCATTAGTTGTCTCAACTTCTTCTTATTTGGTAACGAAGGCCTGGCCCAATCTACCAGGTTAGTTTGCCCACTGGGCCGATTTAGATCAAGGACTCGTAAGCCTGTAATTATTTCTAGTAATACCACTCCAAATCCATAGACATCACTTTTTACGTACAAATGACCTGCACATTTAGCATTACATGTCTTAAAAATTTTTTTATAACTAACATCCTAAGATATAAGACAATACTCGATTCATAACTACCTGTAGCCATGTACTCAGGAGCTGCATAACCGTAAGTACCAACAATCTTAGTCGTTACGTGTGAATTACCATCAACTGGGCCTAACTTGGCAAGTCCAAAGTCAGAAAGTTTTGCATTGAGCTCCTACAAATGAAGAAAAAAAAATCATATTTGAAATGACTTTATTTTATTAGAGAAAACAAAATTTATCAAAGAATTTAACCTACCCCATCAAGCAAAATGTTTGATGCCTTAAAATCTCTGTATATGACTTTCTTTTCTGTAGTGTGCAAGAAAGCAAGTCCTTTAGCCGCTCCTATTGCTATTTTGATCCTTGCATCCCAAGAAAGTGGTTCTCCTCCTCCTCCTGAAAATGTAACATCATCATAAATAACCCCACAACAAATGTTTCTTCTTTATCATGATGATATAATCGATCGAACATATTTAGTACATTATACTCGACAAGAATAAGGAGAGACTTGTCAATTGTCCAATTCAATTATGTATACCAAACGTACGAGAAAAAATATTAATTTTTTTCCTTACTCCTGAAAAGGTGGCTTTCTAAACTTCCTCTCTGCACGTATTCATAGACGAGAAGAAATTGTTTTTCTTCCCAACAGTAACCTAATAGCTTGACCAGATTTGGGTGGGAAAATTTTCCTAAGAATTTGACCTCCGCCTGCATTGAGGAATGAATTAGTTAAGAATGCAGTTTATACAGTCGATCTCAAATTTATTAAAAATAAAAATTGATGCAATCCTCTGAAGTAACATTAAAACAACAGGAAAAAAGGGGCATTTTAATGGGTAAAAAAATCACAAAAATTATACGAATATCCTAGTTTCTATGTTTCTTTATGTTAGACAATTTGTTGTCAAACGACCTCTTCGGGCTATGATACTAACTCGATTTTAATTTTAATCGGCTTAGACCAAATGATTGAACGGTATATCAACATCTCGGATGGGACGACACAACCCCAACTTGTATGGACCACTCAAAACAACCTAATTTAGTAAAGTTGCTCATGACCCGACCCACTTACTTGAACGACTAAATAATGGTACCCTCTTGAGTAGCCCATTATTCTCGTGTCAGACCTTTTTGGGCCTCTACCTTAACCTAGTCTAACTTACCTTATTTGTTTACCCCATTTTGGTTGAAGTGGCCGGTCTCCTCTTCGCTTCCAAGTAGTGATCGTTGTTGTCTCTTCTTCTTCTCCACTAATCTGTTCATTTTCGGTTGACTTACTTCTACAACCTTTGTGATTGATTCTTGTGTGATATTGGTTTTCCATTGTGATCTCTTTGTGGGTAATGAAAAGTAACCGTAAGTGGTGAAATCGAATTGGGAGATTTGGATTGTAGCACGTTGTGGTGTTGATTGATAGTTGAACTGAGCCGATAAAGCTTTGGTGATTGTGGATTTTCACTCTACATTTTACTACTAAATTAATGACAATTGTCATAAAAGATATTTCCAGAAATTAAATAAATAATAGAAAGTGGAGAGATTATTTCTACAGTTTCTAGAAGTCAATAATTATACAGCTGAAGATTTTGACTTTTCTAAGTCAGCATGACTTGCTGCACAATTATATTTTTTCTATTTAGTCAAATATATAGATATCAAAATAACGGTTCCAACCTAACATAGAATAATATATATATAAATAAAAGAATCGTACAATATGTGATGAATTAATTTCCATGCGTTCTCATGTATAGAACAAAGGGTTCGTTTGATACAAATATAGAATTTGTATGACAAGAAAATGAACTTCAAGAAATTGAATTGTCTAGAACTTATTTTACCAAAAATTGTCAATTAATTATATTTGATTAGTATAATTTTTGACCTGAAAAATATTGAAATTGTTTATCTTTTGGTATTCGTTTGACTTTTTTTTCATGAAATTTGTCAATTAAATGGATAAACATTCTTACTAATGGGGATAAAATTTGTTTGAATTGCCAAAAAAAAGAAATTTTTTGGTGTTTGTTTAGCTTTATTTTACATGAAAATTGTTAATTAAATAGATAATTTTTTTATTTATTTTTTTTTTTTACAATTGGGATATAATTTGTTTCTATTACAAAAAAATAATAATAATAATAAAATAAAACAAAAACAAAAAAATCATCTAAAAGGTGGAAAAATCAATTCCAAAAGGTCAAGGAAAATGTGCACGTGTAGAGGAAAGTTGAAAAACCAATTCCATGGAAAAGAGTGCTATCGAACAGGTTAAAAGTAGGAAATGAAATTGATTTTTCAACTTTCATAAAAAATAAAGGTGTATCAATAAGGGCCTAATTGACTTTTCATATAAGAAAACTAGAGAAGAACTGGTTTGACTTTATTACACATTCGCATTTTATGCTTGATCTAGCCAAATTAATTTGATGAAGCAATTTCTTGTTATCCATATTTTCACCCTAATATATATGTTGATTCATAATTTGGAAATGAATTCAATCATGCAAGAAAGAAAATAGGACAAAGTCATTTTCAATTACAGAATATTACATAGAATATACCTCAGTCATGGACCGCCAAAGGAAAAAACTTGTACGGAAAATTTGTACAAACGAAAGGAAAATATGGCTATGAATCCAGAGTTATCCAGGCAATATCGAGAATTTATTATCGACCAATAGAAGATGGAACTAATTACCTGCCATTCTTTTAATCCTTGTTCACTATCTGGATTTGATTTTTTGACAGCAACTGGGATTCCAACACCAACTCTTGATGGTGCATAGGTTTTAGGGTCAACCCAGCCTTTAAACACCCTCCCAAAGCCGCCTTCTCCCAGCACAGTATCTGGCCTGAAGTTTCTTGTGGCACTTTTCAGTTCAGCGAGAGTGAATATTTTCAAGTTTGGACCAATGATTTGACCACTTGGAGGAACAGTTTGAACATCACCACCACCACCGCCTCCGCCTCCGCCTCCTAGATCAACCGGTGGTGGCGACGAGGACGACGTGCTAGTGTTGATAATCTCGTTCTTGATTGGCTGTGCATTAAAATGAACTGGAAAGAGGGAAAAAAGGGATATATAATCATAAATTGCATCAAATCACTGAGTAACTAATTCAGATTATTAAAAGAGAAAAAACTATACCTGGGCTGGCAGGTTTGGTGTTGTTGGTGCTGGGAATATCATCTACAGGCTTAGGCCAGCAGTTTCCCATTTCTGTCTCAGTATAATTGTCGCTGTAAACTATTTGAATTGATCGCAGTACTTTAGAAACTATTATGAAGCTTCGTTTTAGAGTCTGAGAAGGAGAAGAGAAGCAACCATAGAGAAAAAATGTGTAGCACGAAGAATCGAGGATGGCTCTATATACTCTCACACGAATTGAAGAGAGGAAAATCAACATTTCTCCGTGGACTTTTTCCAACCTGCACTCTCTCTCTCTGTCATATATGACGTGTTTTTTGAGACTACTCATCAAAGCAGTTTTTTTTTTTTTTTTTTTTTTTTTTGGGTGTGGAAGAAAATGAAAAGGGAGAAAATGAAGAATGTTGGACTGGTTCGGGTTTGAGTTGGATCTTGGATTGAACTAAAACAGAAACGAGAATAGAAAAATGAATAATGCTAAATAGTCGAACTTATGCTATAATATGAATATATGACAAATCTTTATGCATATAAATGAATTTTATCGTTTAATGTCATGTATATTATTATCTAAACCAACGTTAAAAGCTTTACGGATAGATAAGATTACTCGTCGAAAATAGGGTTGAAAATCTTGATGTCCACTTTACTTTTAATGTTGTTTACAAAATTGGTTCAAACATTAGGCAGGTTAGACTAAGACCCATATTATTGAAAACCCCCTATTTTAAAACAAACATATTTTTGCCATTGTTTTTTTATAATAAATAAATAAATAATTGTATGTAATTAAAAACATTTAAAAATTAATAATTAAAGATTAAAAATGACTTTTTAGTTAGTAATATTAAAAATATAATTATTTTAACAATTTAATTTATCAAATGAAATATTTTAAATAAATGCTATTGAAAATTTTATGGGAACAAAATAAAAAGTTGAAATAATATCTTATAGATCAGTAATATTATAAGAAAATGAAAAATTATTTTCAACTCATGCGTCAGTATCCTTTTGTTGACTAAAACACTAACGTCTTTGACTGAAGCAAGGTTTGTGGTTCTGACAATAGGTGATGATATTATCGTTGCTAATCGCAGACTCAGGTTTATTGATATATCCAATGGTAATGTTTTAATTTTCGTTTGAATTACCAAAATCAATTGATTAATACTTGTTTGATAAAATTTTAGCAACTTTTGATTCTTTCTAAAATTAGATTTTAGGTCATCAAAGAAAACTCCATTCTTATTTACTTTGATACTAACTACTTGTTTGTAACAAATAAATTAATTTAATAAAATTTAATAAGAATAGAGTTTTCTTTGATAACCTAAGATCTAATTGTAGGAAAAATCGAAAGTTGTAGATAGCTCTTTTATCTTGTTGATAGAAACTTCTGAATTAGTAATGAGATTTAGTTGATCGTTTTCGAGCTGAATTAAAGATTCTAGCAGTCAAAATTTTAACTATTAAACTTAAATTTAATCACATATTTTATGAGATTCATAACTTTTATCAACTTTTCAACTAATATTTCTTCATTTCTTTTTAAAATCTGCTAAAACTTTTATCAAAGGTTTTTCCATACAACTTTTAAATCAAAATCGTCAACAGTCATATCGTCGACAATTATTGATGACTTCTTGATGGAGATTGATCAATGATTTTCTACAACATCACTAACGATATTGACACAAGTAATCGTTGACGAATGGTATATGTAATTACTAATAGTGTTGTTATCGATATTTCGTTTGAAATCACCAATATAAATTTATTTTATTTAGAATCCTAATCATCACAACGTAGGATATCATCGGCAAAATTTACATCATTTATCATTTATATAATCGAAAATGCCCTTGATTGATTTTGCCCAAGGGTTCTAAAGAGCTTGTCACCTCTAATTGTTTCTAAATACTTCCTATACTTTCTATTTTAGTTTCCATTGGTTACTTCATTTCCTTGTGTTTGAAAATTAATGATATTGATTAGGAGGCAAAGAAAATCATTAATTACATGATATAATTAGGAGGGAGATAAGGAAGCCATCTAGATATAGAGAATTTGTTTCCCTTACTGTTTTGTTCTATCATGACTTAGCTTTTATGATGATGTGAGAGTAGTAAACAATCTAAGAATTGACAAATTGCTATGGAAGAGGAAATGATCTCTTTAATGAAAAATCAGACTTTAGTGTTTGTGTCTAAGATAGTAGAAAAAGCTTGTTTGGATTGCAAGTGGATTTTTCTGTATTAAAGAGAGCAATTTTGAGAAAGAACCTCTTAGATTTAATATTAGACTTGCAGCTAAAGGCATTAGTGAAAATTAAGGTGTTGATTATAATGAAATTTTCTCTCATATTGTTAAATATACTACCATTAGAATAACACTTGCTTTAGTTGTTCACTATGATTTTGAACTTGAACAAATATATTTTAAAATTTCATTTTTGCATAGGGACCTTGATGAAGTGATCTATATGAATCAACCTCAAAGATTTATAGATAAAGAAAAAATTGACCATGTTTGCTTGCAAAAAGATCTTTATATGGCCTAAAACAATCATCTAAGCCGTGGTACAAATTATTTGATTTTTTTTTATCTCTGTTGATTTTTTAGAAATGCGTTTGATCACTGTTTGTTCTTCAAAATGAATGCTAAAAACATTATGAATGTTTATCTCTTGCTTTACGTTAATGATATGTTATTAATTGGTGATGTCACAAATAACTGAAACAAGATAAAAAGATCTTTAAGCAATGAATTTGAAATGAAAGACTTAAATCATTTTAAACATATTTTAATTTTGAAACAACCTTCATATGTTGAAAAGCGTTATCAAAATTTGCTATGCATGATTCTAAATCTGTGAATTTACCACTCGCTATTCATTTTAAATTGAGCAAATATCAGTGTTCCGTAGATAAACAATAAATAAAATATATGAAAAATGTACTTTATTCAAATGCTATTGGTTCAATTATGTACACTATGGTATGCAGTAGACCTAATGTTGCATATGCTATAGGTAACTTGACTACGGTCGTGACCAATTCTGGCCTTGAACATTGGTCTACATTGAAATAGTTGCTTATATATTTAAAAGAATCTTCAAATTATGATTTATGTTTTAAAGCATGCAAAGAGGATATTGTACTTAAAAGGTTTTGTAGATTCAAATTATGCAGGTAATAAGGATAATAAAAAAAAAAAAATCTACTGCTGCTTATATGTTTACTTTGTGTGAAAATTATGTGAGTTGGAAATCTTAACTTTAATCTATTGCTGCATTATCTACTACCGAAGCTGATTATGTGGATCCCATTGAAGTCATAAAAGAAGAATTGTGGCTTAAAGGTTTGTTAAATGAACTATCTCATCCTATAGTAGTTTATTTTAACAAACAAAGTAAAATTCATTTATGTAAGATTAATCTAGTCTTTTGTGAAAGAACAAAGCACGTTTATTTTAGATTACATTTTATTCGAGATATAATTGCAAATGAAACTGTATTACTTGAGAAAATCCTACTGAATTTAAACCATTTGATATTATGGGGGACTAAGCTACTGCCTCTAAACAAATTTAGATCTCATTTAAAATTGTTGAACATTGATGATGTTTAACTGGTGCTTACAAGTACTGTGTGCTGGTCTTGATGATAATACAAGAAGAAATGTTTGGACTGAAGTGTTTGGTCCTAATGATGTTTTTGTAATCCGTTGGCATCAAGATGGAGATTTACCGAGATGCAAAAATTAAATGGGTCAGTCAATGCAATTTTCAGCAATGATGACAATCGGTTGTGTGGTCCAAGTTGGTTAATTTTTATAGGGAAAAATTCATAAATCAGAAGTATTCTTTACCCTAATTCAGAATTTAGGTGTAAGGTTTTAAAGTGCAAAAATCAGGTGTCATTTTATTAATTAATTATTTTAAGGTCACAATTAATTTACTAATCATATATTATCAAATTAATTGGTCACAGATTATTTCGAGGTCACAAATTAAAAAAATTATAGGTTAGATTATTTCGAGATCATAGTTTTTCAAATTAGCTGGTCACAGAAATTTTTCAGTCACACATTATCAAATTTTTAGGTCACACATGAGTAATTGGTCAAAATTTTTAGGTCACAGTTGAGTGCTTGGTCACAGATTAATAAATAATTGATCACAGATTAATAAATAATTGATCACAGATACCTAAAGCCCGAATCCCAACCCCAATAATTGGTCACACATACTCTTCAACACATCCACCCCCGACGGACCCATCGCCACCACCATATTCAAGATAACATGGGCTACCGTTAGATCCAACAAAGCCACCACCACCCAAACACCACAACCACAGTTGCACAGCCCCCCTCCACTAATAAAAACATACCTCAAAACTCACATCAGATCCCTTAGCTGCAGATCCTGGCCACGACGCTCAACAGGTCTTGACCACAATGGCGCAGTAGCACAGCATGTGAGTGCTGCACACATTGTCGCTTCGAGCCGCGCGCAGGACTGTCAACGGCCACCACCATCTCACCAAAATCACGATTAGCACCACCACCATCACTGCATGTACCAAGAATCACCACCATCGCCTCCATCTCCACTACACCACCACCAAAACTCAATCGTCGCCGCCCCCACACCGCCACACCACCACCTCTCTGCAGCAGCGGGGGTGAAAGCAAGGTTGTGAATAGAGATTTTCTAACCAACACCACCTCTCTGCAGCAGCGGTTCACATCGTGGCTCACCTCTCTGTAGTCGCGATTCACCTCTCTGCACTACCGTCTAGCCGCCACCATTTTCACCTCCTCCTTCGGCACATAAGCCATTTTTTCCTCCACCGGAGCCTACATCTCCACCCCATCAGAGCCTAAGTCAAAGCCATCTCCGCCGATGCCAAAGCCATCTCCGCTTCCACCAGTGCCTAAGTCATCTCTGCCTCTCCAAGGCGGTGGTGTAGAAAGAGAGAGACGCCATCGAGAGGGCTGTAGAGAGAGAGGCGGTGAATTTTTCTTTCGGCGAGAAGAAAGGGATATGTAGGGTTTGGATGTTTAGATGTGTGGTGTGAGGTTAATTATATACTACCTGATTTGTGATTAATTACACTTGGGTACCTTATTTTTGAAAATTGATCTTTAAACACCTGGTTTTATGTAATTTTCCCATTTTTATATTGCTTGATAAAATTTGATGTGGCCTAATAACCCGCACCCATATAGAAGGCTATGTCGTCTTTCTAAAATGAAACTTTAGTTGTATGGATAATTGATAAGTTGTTAGTTGATTGATAAGTGTGCATTTACACACTTATTAAGCACTTATTGGTTTATAATTATGAATGAAATTGAGCATATTCTATACATAATTGTGCATTGCTTGATTTTATAGGCAAAAACCCTGATCAGACGAAGAAACGAGTTAAAGAGGAGAAAAAGGACTAAAAGTGTACAATTTTATGAAGTTGAGGACTGAATTGCACTTGACCAAAAGATGGAGGACTTTGATTGCAATTTAGAAAGGGCTTAAATGATATAAAGTTCAAAATCTAGGGACTGAAATGGACTAATTCAAAGATGAGGGATCAAAGTGCAAGACGGCCAGAATGATCAAGGACTTGAGCAGCAATTTTTGCTTGAACCATGCGACCGCATACATTTAGCCTGTGTGGTCGCAAAGGGGCCACAAAATCTTAGTATCGTTTTAAGGTTCTTTTATGCGACTGCATAGAAATAGCTAATGGCGGACCCAGGATTTTAGAATTGGTGGGTCCTAAAATGAAAGATATTGAGATGAAGGAGGGGGGAGCACGGGGGTTCGGGGGCAGCGCCCCCGAAAATTTTTTTTTTTGAAGGCGGGTAGCACAAACATTCATAATGATGTACAATTAAAATGATAGAAGTTTAAAATACATATTATTTTCCATTCTTAAATTGCTGTAAAAATGAAAAAATTATTAACTCGGAAACGCTCATCCGACCAATTACAGCAGTAAGCTGACAAACTGAAATCAGAACTACTTTTTAATTATGTTAGACTGTTCGAAATCAAATTCAAATATGTAGACAAGAATTTCTATCCAATTTCGAGGTCTCAACCCATGCTACCAAACAGTTTCTTCAACAATTAGACGGATCTACTACAAGAGGTAAAAGCACTTCATTGCTACTGACAATTAACAACCTTAGAAAGAACCAAACATACAACTAAACCAGCAAAACGGACAAAAGAACAACACCTTAATATCAAAATAAATCACAACATTCAACAACTCTCTGAATTCAAATCTTAATTAACTAAAATTCATTTTCAAAGCCAGATTTCTGATTTTTCATCTAAATTTGTATTTATATCTAACATGTTATAATGAAAAATTACAGTATACTTTATAGATGTTATATCCCAAAATCTGTACTTATATCTAACATCTAACATGTTATATCCTAAAATTGTACAGTATTTTAAATTTAAAAAAATGAATTTTTTTTTTTTTTTTTTTTTTGTTTTTTTTTTTTGGACCAGGTCCTAAGGTGGGTCCGCCCCTGGAAATAGCCTATGCGGTCGCATAGAAGGAATTTTGAAAGGCGGTGGATTTTGCATTTTTCTCGAGTTTTGGTCGAAAGTGCTTATTTCTTTTTGCATTGTTTAATACCTAAACTTATCTATACATAATATTATATATTATATATATTATAATTAATAGTTAGTGGAGGAGTTAGTGGAGTTTTATGGGATTTAGGAGGATAGACTTCATTTTTAAAAAAAGGACTTATCAATCTTCATCCTAAATTCTCTTGAACTTCTTTCTCTCTTCTCTCCGTAACTCTCTGTTCTTCATCTATTTTTCTTGTTTTAATTTATTTTTGTTTTGTTTCTTAGGTAAATTGAAGGGTTGAAGGTAGTGAACAAAGGGAAGTGATCAAAGAAGAACTTGGAGAACAAATGGAAGAGTTCAAATCTATTCTACAAGGGTTTTATCTATCCTTTTGAATTTCTTCCTTTATTTTCCTTGTTTGTATTGTAATGGAACACAAATCTCTTTGTTACGCTACTTTTATAATGAGCTAAATAGTTTTATGTTGGAATTTATGTAGTAACTTAACCAAAAGTTTCATTAGTATGTTGTTTTGTATGGTAAGATGCATGTGTTTCCAAGTTTTAGATGTTTTAATTATTGTGTTTTATTGACTATCATGTACTTGATCAATATGTGATATGGCTAAATGGTTGGTGCAATTATTGAGAAATTGTTGTACTAGCTAGATCATGGTAATTGAAACCCTAGGTTTGTATAGTTTCGACTATACTCGTTTAGGTGTTATAGGAATATACATCTACCCTAGATGACCCTTAGAGTATTCTCACAACAATTTAATGCAATTGGTTAAATTGTATCCACATAGAGATATAGTGGATAGGTTAATCAATTAGGGTTAATTTCGCTCGGAAGAGGTTGTTAACTAAAATTGGAGAATCGGATCTAATCTGACACTTTGGTAACACTAGCATCTTTATTTTATCGATTTTAATACTAATGAAACAATGGTTAAGTGAAAGCATAAATTCCAACATTTTCCAAATCAAAAAAACCCTTTTCGTAATTTACTTTGTCTTTTTAAAATTTAAATCGAGTCTTTTGTTTTATTTTCTTGCTTTTAAAATCAATTTTTAAAATGTGTGTGTCCATCGTTAATTTGAAATACTTTAACTTGTAATTGGAAAAACACTACTCGTGGGATCGACTTGGGCTTTAAAAGCTCTATTATACTACTTGATCCGTACGCTTGCGGCAATCGTGATTGACCCGATCATTGATCTGGACCATTGATCAAAACTTGAGATCAATGGTGATGCTTCAGGGTATAAATAGAAACTTTTGGGGTTTCTTTTTTCATTCCAAACGTCTTATTCTTTTATGAGAGACTAGGGTTTTCTCTCCTTTTTTTCGTCTTCTTTGTTCATCTTCAACCTCTGGTTGAATATATATACTTGAGTGTTTTGAGTGAATTCTTGTGTATGTCTTTGTGGTTAAGTGTGAGAAAAGAGAAAAAAAGGTTGTTATTGTTAAATCATTGTAAATGGCTATTCTATGAACAAAGGATCAACTTAAACATTTTAGAGGTTTAGGGATTTAATTGTAAAGTTTCATAGTTAGTTGTATAGTATAGGGTTCGAGATCCAAGTTTGGAACATGAAGGAAACTCGTCGCATTTTCGCTAGCTGCTCGCGACAGTCATGCTCGAGCGGATGAAGCAGAACATCCAGGGCTCGACCTTCACCCACCTGTCGCTCTAGTGACAGGCCTCCTCGCTCGAGCGACCAATTTACGGTCAGACCTAATTCACGATTTCGCGAGATTTTTATTGGCCAAAGTTTTCATATTCGTCCAATATATAAAAGGGAGCGCTGCGCATTCGGGAAAGGGGTGTTGAACATTATTCATTCTAGAGAAAACAATTATTCTCTCAAGAGAAAAACATTCAACAGTTCAATCACCCCATCTATATGCGCCCTTTGGATTGAAAACATCAAAGCCTTCAATCAATACACTGGTGATATTCTTCACTTGGATATGTCAGGAAGATTGTGTCGTCACCTTGGCTGGCTGCAAAGATCAATGAAGAAACTTAAGAACGATGAGTTCTTGGTGGATCTACAGAAGATAAATTGTGTGAAGAGTCAGGAGTGGAGTTCGTGTGCTCATTTAAGGAGGACTGCTTTACAATGAAGAGCTAGGATTGGTATTCGTGTGCACATTCCAGGAGAGCTACTTCAAACTTCAGACAAGAGATCAGAAAGCTTGTGTCGTCAACTTTGCTGGTGGTCTGTAAGTTTATAATACATTTTATAGTGAATTTTTGACTGGCAAAGCGCCCGGAGTTTTTTCCACGTTGGGTTTCTCCGTGAACAATTCTTGTGTTATTTACTGCTTTAATTATTGCTTTCATATTACTGCAGTAGTTCAAGATAGGATAAATTGAATTGGTTGATTAATCATTTAGAAATTAATTAAAGTGACTTATTGTTTTGGTTAGATTAATTCCGCACATAAGGTCAAACTAAAAACGGGTAATTAGTAACGGTCTAGCATTATCCCGTAACTTTCAGAGGTTTGAGGGTTTTTGGGTTAAAGGTTTAGATCCATTGAAGCAGCTTCAACTGAGTCTATTGGGATTGGATTTGAGAGCCATTATGATACAGAAGGATACAATAGATCTAAGCTCATATCTCTATTATCTTGGTGACATTTGGTGATCTAATCTTATTGTAATAGTTCGATAGATTTTGTACAATTTTTATTTTTCGGTATTTGTATTTTGTATATCAACTACGAAGAATTTTATATATTAACGGACCACTGAACATTCTTCACCCATCTCCACAAAAAAGGTAATTCGTCCTTATAGAATGAGATTGCCTATACTGAAATCGTATAGGAGTTCCAACATTGTGGAGAGCTCGTAGTCTATGTCCATTTGATTAAAAGTGCTTTCAAAAAAATGTCTACAATCGTTGATGTCCACCATCATACTTCTGAGATCCTTCGAATGATGATAGCGCGTACCACTAAAGCATTAGAATACAAATATTGTACATCACATTCATCTTCCTCCGAGAATATTACTGGTTCATGCCTTAGCTTATGACCATGCACAAGACAATTGTCGATGATTAGATATTTAGGATCGTTCATGTAATTCATCTAAGAATTCCTCATTTTTCTACCCACATATTGAGTATCTCTGTTTCTGTTGTGGAGATCGCCCAAACTGATTCTGTTGGACCATGTGGATAAACCTTAGCTTCAATTTGAAATTATTTGCACTTATTGCTTGGCATGCAATACCAGAATAGTTGTCATTGATAACTGGTCGGACACAATCTCTAATAGCTAATTGTTGTTTGTTTTTATTTGCTACGTGTTTTGCGATTGTTTTAAGTTAGTTTCTTCCGACACCCCTTAAAAATGGGAAGGTTCTTTCATCTCAGGATCGACGGATAGTAATTCGGAACTTCCCGCTCTTAGCATAAACCTGAAACAAACAACAAGCAAATTATCTAACAGAGTAAATAAATCTAAATTAAAACAAAAGCTATTTAGTAATAATATTAGTAAAAAATAAATATACTATTCCCTGGCAACAACGTCAAAAATTTGTAATTCATTTTCTATAACGTAAATTAACAAGTATATGGTATCAAGTTTTGTAATATAAATATCAAGTATGGATGTCGAACAGGGATTGAAATTTAATTTATTATTAAATACTATAATTGTGTAGCTCTTATTTTATTTAGAAAATTGAATTATAAGATCAATGTTTGTAACCAAATTTAATGATGAATGCGACAAATTCAACGAATGAATGTAAGTTCAAAGAGTTAATTAATAATAGAATGAATTGTCCAAATAGTCACTGAAATTTACATCATACTTCCATAAGGTCACTAAACTTTAAAAATCATCCAACTCATCACTAAACTTAAAAAAAAATCTTCTCATTCATCACTAAACTTTGTAAAAAGTTTCCCGATGATCACTAATTTAGTGATCCCTGGGAAACCTTTTGCAAAGTTCAATGACCCCCTGAGAATTTTTTACAAAGTTTAGTGATGAATGGAGTGATTTTTAAAGTTCAACGACCCCGCCGTGTAAACCTTTTGAAAAGTACAGTGATGAATTGTGTGAATTTTAAAATTCAGTGACATTGTGGAAGCATGATGTAAAGTTCACTGACTATTTGGACAATTCACTCATTTTACCTAACTATCAACTATATTTTTTTAGTTATATAGTTATCTCTAATCAATTTTTTTCAAGTTTATAAGCAAGAACTCTAATGTAATTCTCTCTCTCTCTCTCTCTCTCTCTCTCTCTCTCTCTCGAGTGCTGAGTTAAAACTATTCATAAAATTTAATTCCAATATCTCTATTCCAAATTAAATGTTCAAAAAAAATTATAAGTCCTTGGTTCTTATGTAGAACATGCTTCAAAGATTACTTTCTCTTGAAATCTATAAAATCTATGTTGTGTTATCACGCCTAAGTTTCTCTCTCTTGAGTGTTGAAAATTAAACAATCAATTTATATAATTAGTGATCAAGTAATTGAAAGCATTAAGAATAAACAACACAAATAAACATAATTGGAAAAAATCTCAAAGAAATAACTATGATAAAATCAAACCATACTTTTAAATTTTGGTTACATCAAATCCTAGATTAGAAGTTTAGTTCATGATGGAAGCCATCGAAACTAATAAAATCATATAAAACGGCATAGAGAAGAGAATAGAAAAACCTATTTTTGTAGATCTTCAATATTCTTCACGATGTTGTTCTTGCTTTCTGCTTCGTGCCCGGTTAAATTGTACTTTAAAAGTGATCTCTAGCTTAGTATTTATATCATCTTGAAGTCCTTGGAGGAGTTGGATTTGGAGTCGAATTGGGCTTTTTAAAATGGATAAAACTCTCTGAACTCTACTTGCTATCATGCGGCGCCTGGGTGCCTTGATTGGGCATCACGATTCTAGATTAGGCTAGCTCTTGGGCGCTTGGAAGTGGCGCCTACACGCCCACTTTCGAAAAAAGAAAAAAAATCAATATTGTGGAGCCTAGGCGCTTGCGCCAGCTTCGTTTATACTGCACACCCTTCAATATTTTTAATCATATATTCCTTTTTCGATATCCGATTGAGGTGATGCAAAGTGAACTAGAAAGATAACTCAAAAGGATACAACTTTGTTAAGAATAGCTTTTTTTTTCTAATTCAAACGTTTACTATGTCAAAAATGGGTCTTAATCTCCAGGTAAAAATCTAGACCATACTTGTGTATATGAAAATTGATTTGTAAAAATATTTTAATCATATTTCACTTCTTTTTTGCTTCAAATTACATCCGATTGACTCCTTACAATCTTCAATTATCGTTTTGTGGTCTGAATCAACTATCAAAAAGTTATAATTGTGTCCTCAAACTTTGGATATCACCATTTTTCGTCATTATTGACATCTTTCTTTCAATTTAGCTTCCAATAATCGAGTTTTACCTAATCAACATCAATTTCTCCTTGATTCATGTCAACATCACTCTTTCCTCCAAATTTTGCATCATTCACACCAATTCACCTAATTTATAAAATAACACAAAAGACAAATAAAAAACGTTCTAAAACTCTAAAAATCAAATGAAATATTAAGATTAAATAGCATTAATATAATGAGTGAAACACACTCGTCAGTGTCTCTCCATCTATAGGAGAAAAAATATTGTGGAGCAAGGCAATTGGCGTGTATCCCTAACTCCACGTGACATGCTCCCATTGGTTCACATTACTCATGTTCATTTATGGTAGGTTTCTTATTTTGAGTTTGTTATTTTAAAGGTGGTTTCCTTGTAGAGATTGATTTTAAAAGATTCTCCTTGTTCCCTAAGGACTGCGTGTAGATTTGCTGGAACTCGTGACGCACTCTCCTCAACAAACACTTCATATCTTACGTACATGAATGAGGATTCGAATGCATGCTTGGCCATAAGCCTTCGGCAGATACGAATTCGTTTGATCAGGGAGTCATGCGAAGATTGGCGAGGATGGAGGCAGGAGTGTAAGGGCCTCCGCTTCATACTAGTGTGGTTAATTCTATCCTCATGAAAAGTTGTATGTTAAAAATTTTGGAAATGTTGGAAATCTCCCTTATTTAGTAGTTAAGTCGGTGATTACCTTTCAATCCCGAGTTGGTGGTGCACAATATTTCATAAAATTACTTTAATTACAAGTTTAATTAATATTTCCTCCGTCTCAATTATATAGACTTGTTTCGTTTTTCACACAGATTAAGAAATATTTTTTAATGTCATTGAAAAATTAATTTTTGCCAAGATCTTTCCTAATTTATCCCTATTTAATTTTCAGTATGTATTGTTGGAATTAATAAAGAATTTGAATGATTTAATTTGATGAAAATCATTGGGAGTTGTTCCATGTTTTCAGGAAGAAGAAATGAGAGTTGTTCCATGTTTTTAAGAAGTGGGAAATGTGTGTATTTCGATGATTTCAAGAAGTTGACATATTAAGTGAAGAAAATTTAATAAGGGTATATTGGTAAAGGAACACAAGAAAATATTCTATATTTTGAACCATACCTATGTATTTGGGACAAGAGAAAAATGAAATTTAACCTATATGATTGGGACGGAGGGAGTAATAAATTAAGACACTTCCTTGAATTACAAGCTAATTAGCAAAAAAAAAAAAAAAACACCTCATAATTAGTTAAAATTCAATTTGGCTGCGCCCTCAGATCAACATCAATAATAAATTAAGACACTCCCATTAGTCAGCTCAATAAAATATAACATCGACCCTTAACAAGAAATCAAATGAGCAAATATTAAGAAAATGGGATTTGTTTATATAGTCTAGTGCTTAAGAAATGTGAACTGTATGTCATAAGTGCATTAAATAACAAAAATGTCAATGGTTGTGTCACCACGTCTATTTGCTCCACCTGGAAATCAGCCTGCAGTCAATGTATTAATTTTATTTTTATTCTCTAATTGGCTCCACATTAATTAATTATTTTTACTAATTCAGCTTCAAAATATTTTCTTAGTGATTTAGGATGCCTTTGGTTTGCTGTTTTTCAGTTTTGCAAAATGCTGAAAATGTATTTGATCTGATATTTCTAAAAATACATTTTTGAAAATATGGATAAACATGTAATATAAAACTCAAAACAAATATATATATATTTATTTTATTTTTATTTTTTTTTACGTTTTAAGTCTTTTCAGTGAAAATTCTGAAAATACTCAAAATATGAAGAAAAAAAAAAGTATTTGTATAAGATTTTGTTTAAATAAAATTTAAAAATCAATAAAAATAAATTCTAAATTAAAATTTAAAATTCTAAAATAAAATTCTAAAAAAAGATAAAAATGATAATAAATAATAAATAAATTCGATTATAATAATTATAAATGTTTCTAATAAATAAAAAATATTAAAACTAATAAATAATAAATAAAAATAGTTGAAGCTTTTAATAATATTTTTAAAAATATTTAAAAAATATTTAAGTAAACACAGATAAAAATATTATCAATCCACATCATTAATTTTTATTTTTTTATTTTTATAAACTCAATTTATTATTTATTTTAATTTTAACTTTGTAGCGAAAAAAAAATTTATGATTCATGATTCACCAACTCTAAAATGTAATATTACATGATAATATATTAAATAAAATTATTTTATTTTTATTGAATAATCAAATTTCATTACATAAAATGTCGTAAAATAATTTTTCAACATTTCAAACCAAACGTGTTTTCTAGTTTTCTGTTTTGAAAAATAATTTTTCAAAATGACAAATTAAACGTATTTTTAGAAATCTTAAAACTTTCAAAACAAAATATTAAAATGAACTCAAAACTGAAAACTAAAAAACAAATCAAACGGGCCCTTAATTATTTGTTTCTATTTATGGTTCAATTCCACTAGATGACATTCTTTCTTATTTATTTTTCTATTGTCAAGTAATGAGCATTCACATTCTCTTTCAACATGTCCACATTATACTTTATTTCTCTTTTATTCATAAGTGGATATGAGTTCAAAATCCGACCCACCCTTAGCAGAACAATATTCAAGTTTGACTGATTCCTTAACAATTTCTTGACTCTTTCCAGTTTCTAGGTGCAAAAGGTAACTTAGTGCTGAAATTTAACGAAGTGTTACATCCTTGTACGCGTGTCTTAATCCTAGAGTATTAACCCACACATACATTTTATGTTATTTTTTGACCATAGTCTATAATCATTAATATCAAGAAAAAATGTCTACAGCTAAACGAGGAGGTTGATCGTGTCAAACTTTAATATTAAAAATAGAAAATGTACACTTCGCAAGAGCATAAACAAAACTATTTACTCTTCATCTAACAAAGTAAAAGTCAAGACTGCTAAAATGGGATTTCAAGGTTGAAATGCAGCTTGAAATATCGCCCTTTAGTGTGTGAAAATTGGGATTTGGCATTGTAGCAATCTGATTCTGTCATGAACGTTGGTCCCATGTAGGGATATAAACTAGTCGAGTCGAGGCGGCTCGTGAATCAAAAGTCACGGCTCGATCAAGGCTCGGGAAAAAAAATGACTGAAGTTTTTTTGAACCGAGCGAAAACTCAACCGAAAAAATCAAAGCTTGGCTCGAGCTTTCGGCTCGAATCTTTGTCGAGCCGAGCCGAGCAAACTCGATTATTTATTTATTTATTTTTAAAGTCATGAAATTCGAACTTTCTTTTAACAATGTAAATTAATGTGTAATTTATACTAATTCAAAAGTTTGAATTTTGAATTTTTTTTTTTTTTTTTTTAACAGCTACAAAGCAGTTGTACAGCCTGATCAACCAAGGGTAAATTATGTGCTAAAACTGGTGGCAAATATGTAATTTTGTATTTTAATTTTTGTAGATGTTATAAAGGTAAAATAATAATTTAGAGTTGATTGGTGGAACAACAGTAAATGAATGAGAATGCATAATAAAGGGTTTCTGTTAAATTATGTTTCAATTTTTAGCACTGCAAGGTATGTGCCTTTTATTTTTAGTATTTTCTCTATTCTTAGTTTTAGTCAACATTGAATACTGATTTGTTACATTACACATTGTTGTTAACATAAAGGAAAAATTGAATATGCTATGTAAATCATTTTCTATGACTCAACGAACCTATTACAAGAGTCGACTTGGGCTCGAGTCGTCACCAAAAAATGAGGCTCGGTTCCATCGAGCCACCCGAACCGACGAACCGAATTAACATCCCTAATCCCATGCAAATTTTAGCCCCTCAAAAATTACTGGATCCCCTAACATTCCCATGAATGGATCTGAAGCAGGTAGTAATCATTTCTCCCCATTTGTTCATGCAGGTGGCACCCATACTAGGGACCGAGTCAAGGGGGTAGACTTTTTTTCCTACTATGTCGATATATATAAAGTTCATAATTCTTTTAGTTAAAAAATAAATGACGTTGGACTAGGAGGGCAAGCCTGGGCTCCTCCACCCCTGACCCACATCGAAAGAAACCACGTCTCTCCTAAGTAGAAACATAATTTCAAACTATTGCCACTCGGTGGGTCTTGATGGGTCAGGTGACCCACCAACTTAAAATTGATTTTTTTTTTTTTTCAAAAATCAGATTTGAAGCCTTATTCTATTGAAAATTATTTCTTTTTGGTGATTTCTTTTATATTTTCTTATGAAATGGAATTGGAGATCCGTTTAAGTGCTCCAATTTCTATCTTGTTTTAACGATTTTATGGTAATGAATACTTGCTGTGATTTTTGTCTTTGTTTGAAGTGGAATGCAGCTTGAATTGATTGTTTTCATTGAATGTGATGGCAAAATAATTTAAACGTAAATATGCTTTTTCTTTTGATGATCACAATGTTAATGAAATGATTATTCGAGATAAAAGTGATGAAAATGATGTTGGAGATAAAAATGATGACAAATTTGGCGATGTTCGAGATAAACATAAATTTGTATTATTTGCAAGTTTGATAATGCCTCACTAACTCAAAAAGTCTGCGTCCACCACTGTATACGATATATTTGGTATGTAGTATTAAAAGAATTAAAATTCTTTTCTAATTCTTTTCTAATATTCCTTTTTCATACTCCTTCGTCTTGAGCAATAAAATTATTTAGTCTAGCTTGATATATATTTTTGTCATATGTGACATGCTACTTGAATAAAATAAAATAAAATAATTAATAAATTATATAACACGGTTGTCGTCCTTGTAATTTGTTCTACATGTGTCACATTCAACCCATTTTAGTATTCATATCTACAAAAATTTCGTTTTCCCTTATTTTTGACTAAGGAAAAAGCTAATGATCACACAATAGTTTTATGTCAAAAAAAGTCTTCACTTACATTTGCAAGGATGGCCCCCACGTGTCACAATTTCAAATAAAATTTAATGTTTAGTTGAAAAAATATCTTTGATTTGACTCAATTCTTTTAATTTAGTGCCACTTAGTTTATTAGAGGGCATTACTCGGTTGATGAGACTCGGTCTTGTTTGACTATAGAACAAATTGCACCTAATGTCCTCAATCTATGAACTCTATCGTACTATTTGTCCCATTTTCTTGACAATGGCATCGCGCTCTTCACTAGAGAATTTTGTTTGTTAACAAAGCATTTTTAAAAGGTATAATGTATAAACATTTTATTATAATTAATATAAAAAATAATAAAAAAGAAAAGAAAAAAAGGACTAACTTGTCATGTTGGAATAGTTGGAGGACAAATTTGTTGATTTCCTCTAGTTGGAGGATTGAATTGTCATTTCTGAATAGATATAGTACCAAATTGTCGACATGTGAATAGTTGGATGATTGAATTGTCATTATACATTAGTTGGTAGACCAAATTGAAAAAAAAAAAAAAAAAAAAAAAAAAAATTTATTGAATAGATGTAGCTTTAAATTGTCGCTTTCGAGTAGTTGGAGAAACAATTTATAATCGATTTTGAATAAGCATTCTACCAAATTGCTGCTTATAGTTGGAGGATCAAAAATATAGTCTACTTATAGTGAGAGGACAAAATTGTCGTCAACCAATAGTTAGACAAAAATTGAAGAAATTTTTTAAGACCAAAATGTTGCAAGAGGAGGACCATATGCAGCTTGAAAATAGATGGATATGATCAAATTGATGCCTATGAATTACTGCATGACTCAATTGTCTACTTGAAAGATGTAGAAGACTAAATTACCATTTGAGTAGAGTTAGATGTTTGAATTGTCGAGTTCACAAAGCTGAAGGATCACTATTAAAAACAGCTAAATTGATCTTTCAACTATTAGATTTATACCCGTTTGATTCTCATTTTTGTTAAAATGCATTTTTTTCATCTCTTCTTTTTAACCATACATTCTTCATTGAAATAATATTTCATGTAAATAAAAAAAAATCTTATTTTTCAACCATACATTCTCCATCAATCTACCATTCTAAATTACTTTTTTTTTTCTTCATAAATATGGGAATCAAATGGGTACCTTCAAGTATATGAAATTTCCATTTCGATCCTTCAGTCATGTGTAATATCCAACTAGATCCATCAACGTTTTTGTAAAATTAATATGTCTTTCAACTATTAGAACCATCCAATTAGATCCTTGAATTCCTAAAACAATGTAATTCGATCCTTCTACTTTTGAAACATCAAATTTGATCATTCAACTGTAACAAACACCAAATTCAATACTTCCACCATTTGTAATAGTAATTTCGGTGCTTCTTTTTCTACATTCTTCTAATTCGATCCTTCAACTATTTGGTTCATCAAAATAGATACTTCAACTATTAGAATGATCTATTTAAGTCCTTAAACTTTTACTATCATCTAATTGGATCCTTCGTCTATTAGAAACATCAAATTTGGTCCTCAAACTATATGAAACACCAAATTTGATCCTTCAACTTTTGTTATCATCTAATTCAGACCTTCAACAACTGCAAACATTAATTTTAGTCCTTCAACTTTTACAATCGTCTAATTTTATCACTTAACTATATAAACATCAAATTGGATCCTTTACCTGTTAGGAACATCTATCGGTCCTTCAATTGTTACTATCATCTAATCGGAAAACCTTCATCTATTAAAAACATCTACTACAGTCCTTCAACTATTAGAAGCAACGATTTTTGTCTTTGAAATTTTACTCTCATCTAATTAATTCCTTCAACTTTTATTATCATCTATTTTGGTCATTCAACTATATGGAACATAAACTTTGATCCTTGTACTATTGGAAACATTGACTTCGGTCATCAACTTTCACAATCATCTAATTGATCCTTCAACTATATATAACTTCAAATGTGATCCTTCAACCTTTAGAAATATGTATTCCAGTCCTTCAACTATTGAAAGCATCAAATTTGGTACAACTGTTAGAAACACCTATTTCAGTTTTGAAGCTTTTACCATCATCTATTCGATCCTTCAACTTTATGAATTATTAAATTTGATCCTTCAACATTTAGAAACAACTATTTAGGTCTTCCAGCTATTATAAACATCTAGTCCAGTCCTTTAGCTATTTGAAATATCAAATTTGAACTTTCAACTATTAGAAAACATCTGTTTTGGTTCTTCATTTATTAATAGCAATGATTTGGATCCTTAAACTATTACTATCATCTATTTCGATCATTGAACTATTACTATAAAAAAAAATGATGCTTCATTTACTAATGTCATCTAATTCAGTCATTCGACTATATGAAACATCAAATACGGTCCTTCAACTATTACTATCAAAACATTTATCCAACTACTACTATAATCTAATTCGTTCCTTCGACTATATGAAACATCAAATACTATCCTTCAACTATTACTATCATCTAATTCGGTATTTCAACTATTAGAAACATCTATTTCAGTCATTCAACTTTTACAATCATCTAATTCGATCCTTCAATTATTTGAAACTTCAAATTTGATCCTTCATCCTTCTATATGTGTCCTAATTCTACAATATTAACCCCACATCTCTATCATTTATTGCATATACGTATATTTTTTTACCATCACCTTTAATCATTTATATCAAAATTAAAAGTCTCTACAAAGATATGAGGAGGTTGATCAAGTCAAACTTTATTATTAAAAACTAGAAAATGTTCATACAACAATGCTATTTTTTCAAAAATAAATAAATAAATAAATAATCATGGTGCTTAAGTGCAAATTTTCCTTTGAGTGGTTCACATAGAATATGTAGTCTTAACGTGATTAGATTTTTCGGAAAATTTCTTGAAAATACGTAAAATAAAATTACAAATTACAACCCAAACAATATTATTCAGAATTTTCAACTATACAATTAATAGATTTTAACTTTTTTATTATTATTATTATTATTATTATTATTATTATTAGGTATTAAACTATATATCCACTAGACACGTAATGAGATATTTTTACCAAAAACATTAAGGAATTTGTATGCAATAATAGTAACCATGTGCATACGTAGGTAATTGTCTTAGCCCTTGCATTTTATAAAATAAACAACCGTGATCTATTGCCTAAATGAGCTGCCGTTAAAGAGGGGGGGGGGGGGGGGGGGGGGGGGGGGAACTATTATTTAATCAAGTTTGGATTCAAGACACTGCCTTAATTGGGAATGCCTTCATTTTGTAATTTTCAAAATTTCTAATAACATTGCATTAGTTCCTCTTCGCTTTTTGAACAAGATGAGGTCTCCAAATAACAACTATAACTACGTCTAGAAAGAGACGAGCAAAACAGTAAAAATGTGAGGTTAAATTGGGGTCAGGAGCGGTGACCGACCAATTGCTAAACATGAAAATATTTACAATTTAAAATAGGTACGGTTGGCGCCTCGGCGGTTGGTGGTCGACAGTCGGCAGTTGGTAGTTGGTAGTCGGTAGTCGGCAGATCCAAGTGAAAGATTTTGGGTTTAAAGATTTTGGGAATTATTTCAATTTTTGCTTTCCAAATTCCAAATGACGTAAAGTAAATGAAGTTAGAAGAAATGGGTATTGATTAATTGTTCTAAAAATTGGACCTAAAGTTAAATAAATAATTGGGCCAAAGATTAAACCAAAAAAAAAAAAAAAAAATAGAGGAAATTACATAATTCAAGGCTTTTGAAGATCCTAGTGCAAAAATCAGGTACAAAGAATTTTTAAGCAAAATTCAGGTACAAAATTAATAATTAAAATATTATATTTACAAACTCTAAACCATATTTTCCTTATTAATATCTCTGCTCTCTCTCTCTACTCTCTCTCTCTACTCTCTCGCACCGCTGCCACCACCGGAGACCAATGAAGTGCAGCAGCTTCCTTTCCTCCTCTCCTCTCCTTTCTTCCTTTTCGTCTCAGTTTTCGCCAAATGGGTCAGGTGGGTTAAGCTCCATGATTTCTGCTGATGAGTTATTTATAAATGGTCAGATCCGACCCATGAAACTGTTCACCCATGGAGAAGAAGATCAAGATGAAGAAGGTAACAGTACAAGAGGCAGGGATCTGAAAATGCGAAGTAATAAATCCGCTCACCGTAAAGCCAGATCCATGTCGCCATTAAGAACCGCACAGTATGAATTGCAGAGAGTGAAAAGTGTTCCTATAAATCAAGGGCGAGAGAATGATTTGAAAGAAAGTGAAGGTGAAGGAGTGCTCGCAAGTGAAACGACGTCGTCGTGTTCAGAGTCATCGTCAAGGTCCTCATCATCCGGGAGGAACTCAAAGAAATGGATATTTGCGTGTTGTGACCATTGTTGGGATGAAGAGGTGGTGGTGCTGGGGTTAGGGACCGGTGTTGAGGTGGTGGTGGAGGATGCGGCCGTGGTGGGTGTGTGGGTGCAGTGGTGGTGGGTTTGTCAGTGTGCAGTGGCTGAGACGGTGGTTAGGATGGTGTTGTGGTGAGTGGGTACTGTGACCAATTATTGGGGTCGGGATTGGGGTTTCAGGTGTATGTGACCAATCACTCAACTGTGACATAAAAACTGTGACCAATTACTCATTTGTGACCTAAAAATTTGATAATGTGTGACTAAAATATTTCTGTGATAAAACAATTTGATAATGTGTGACTGAAAAGTTTATGTGACCGGCTAATTTGAAAAACTTTGACTAACAAATAAATTGTGATCTACAATTTGTGATCTCGAAATAATCTGTGACCTATAAAATTTTTCTCGAAATAATTCGTGACTTAATAATTTGATAATATGTGACCAATAAATAATTTGTGACTTTAATTATAAATTTGTGACCATTAATTGTATAATTGTGATTTTATTATATTTAATTAATAAATATATTTAACTAATTATATATAAACCTGATTTTTGAATTTTTAAACTATATACTTGATTTTTGAATTGACCTAAACTATACACCTTAATTATGAATTTTTCCCAAAAAATATATGAGGAAATGAGATGGGATAGCCCTTTGAAATCACTTGTTGGTGGGCTAATATATTACAATTAAAATCAAATATATATATTTTTTTTAGTGTATCTGGGCTTGGTTGGCATTGGTCTGTAGCCAAGTGCAGCCCACTGCCAAATCCGTCCCTGCTTGTAGAGAGGATGACGTATAAAAATATATTCAATTGGCTTGAAATTTTGAACTATCAAGTTCTTGTTATAATCTCGTCTACTCAAAAGAAACAAAATTATGATAAAATAGACATTTACAGATAGTTATGAATTTCCTTCTTGAAATGTTTGTGTCGAGTGTCGAGTTCGGAGCATTGACTATGATAAACTATGTTTTTTCTTGCTAAGATTGCGCTTCTTGTATCTTGAGCTCAAATAGTGTTGAAAGTATTGGGAGAAAGTAGTGATATAATTTCAGAAAAATACTAATTGCATTGGTATAGATATTATAGATGTGTCAAATAGGTTAGGTAGGCCCGAGCTTCCAAAATACCCAATAATATCATGACAACAAGTCCATCCGTTGACAGCCGTGCCATGTTTGTCTTGCCTGAATTTTGGTTGATCCAATGCCAAGCGGATAATTAGCTTTGTCCAAGTGTAGCCAAGCAATTTAGCTATGTGTTTCTACATGATTATACTAGATGTACAATTGTTATGTACATGTATACGTGGTCTCAGATCTATGATTGGAATATCTCAAATACAATATCAAAATATAAAATTCATGTGCATATGTTGGAATAGTGTTACATGTTATATATAAATGATGAGTGTATATTTTAAATTTATTTCAACTTTAAATTTACATATTTGTTAAGTTTGCAAAAAGTGACTCTTATTGGTTTTATTTGAAAGGGAAACAACGCGAGCTCAAAAGAGATAGAGACAATGAACAAGAATATGGAATTATGACAGTCGAGAAGAAGATGAAAAAATTTGATTCAGGTACAAAATTAAAATTTTGGGGACTAAAGTGAAGGAAGCCGAAAGTTCAGTGATCAAGGCCACAAAAGCTAGAAAATTCACACCAACCCGTGCATGTGCGTGCTAGTCTACCATTCCGCAGCACGTATGCGTCATGTATGCTACCATGATCATCAAATCATTTCTTTTTAAGAATTAAAAAGATTTGTACCAAAATAACAGATGCTAAGAAGAATAAAAGGTCTTGGACACGTAATGAATCTTGAAGTATGAATCTGCATCCCCCTGACCAAATCTGCATATATTAGGAATTGAGTATCCATTTTGCTTTCATGATAGGATTGGAAATATTGTATTTTACGTATATATTATGTATGTTAATGACTTTTTTACTCAAATTTTGAACAGTTTTCAAAATCTAAAAAAATCATATATATTAGGAAAAAAAAACTAAAGGATTACAGAGAGAAATGTAAGGGGATGGATAGAAAATCAAATTCAAGTTTTATTATAACAATGAGCTCTAAATAAGGTTTCAACGGGAGTTACAATCTCAATAGATATACTTTTTTTCTAAAGTAAGTACAATTTATTTTGTAATTCTGTAAGACTAAATAGTCATCTATAATTATCTTATAATTATACAATACTCCTCTTTTGATTACTATTTACACAATAAATGTTTGGTTAAAAACCTAGTTTGACAAAAACTCAATAGGTTAAAAATACCAAACGAAGGAAAAATGAGTATAAATATTTATAATAAAATTGGAGTAATAAAATATTTCCTCAGTAAAATATTGTCAAAAAAAATTCAACGAGACAAAACTTGAGTGAAGAAAAAAGTACAGTTACTCCCCTAATTAATTAATGAAAATCCTTGTATCGAGTCTTCCATGTTTACATGTCAATTCCTTCGATATCACACCTCTAGTAAAGAAAGTTTCTTGCTATCTTGTTATAGCTCGAAACAATATCGTTTTCATATAAGATATTTATTAATATTTATTTGACTTAAGTCAACATGATGATCCGTTGGAAAACATATCTTATCAATGTTCTCTTCAAAAGTCTTTTACACAATTAATAACATACGAGAACATGATTTTAAGGGTAAATATATTGTATATTATGGACATTTATTAAATAAATGATATGCCTAGTTAAAATCTTATTAGGAAAAGGCCTATGGAAAAAATTTTAATGAAAAAAAGAAAGAATATATCAACAAAGTTCAATGGGACAGAACTATGATCAAGAAAAAAAAAAGTACAATGTGTTTGTACTCCCTTCACGATAATATCACTTGAATTATACATTTAGACACATAAGATTATTCACAATAGTATTAATAACCATGACATATGAGTTAGATATAACCACATTTATTATATATATATCGAGTTTCTTTTATTTTCATAATAATATATAAACTTGTGATTGTATCAATTACAAGATAATTTATCTATTTATAAAAGTATGGGAAACTCATTATGTTGAGAATTGTGCACTATATATTACAAATTCATTTTTCTCATTTTCTTTCATCATAAGTATGTTTAGCTGCAAGTCCAGAAAATTCAAGTTTCTCTAAGGGTTCGTTTGATACGTTTAATTTGCCATGGAACTAGGAAAATATTTTCCTAGTTCTTACTTTTGGCTGTTTGATTAGCCAAATTTGCTATGAAAAATGTTTGTTAGGTACAAATTGTTGATGCACAAAAGTTGAAAAATATTTTTCCACCGAAATGGTGGAAAAATATTTTCCAATTTTTTGACCAAATTTTTTTTTTTTTTTATAGCAATTGGAACCCATTCCAAAGTCAATGGTAAAAAAATTTATCCATTTAATTGACAATTTGCGTAAAAAACATTTAAAACTGATGTATGAGATGTTAATCTTTTCGACTATTAAATGTATCTAAATAAATTAGCTTTTGTACTTCTCCTTCGAATTATATTTTGTGATGATCTAGATAATATAATTTTTTATATGTATAATATATTTAATTTCTTAATTCCCCCTTAATACTTAACATAATAATAATAAATAAATAAATAAAAATTGTCCAATCAAATAGATGATTAGCAAATCGCATTATTAAATATCACCCATTAAGGTTTAAGATATTTCATTAGGGTTCATACTAGATATGTATTCTTAACATTCTTTAATGTCCATCTCGAAATACTGTGTTGAATCAATAGTACATATATTGCACTATTAAAAACATTAAATAAAAATATCAAGCGTTGACCATAACTCAAGTATAGTGAAGAAAACTTTAATGTTGGCATGATAGTATAAGTGTACAACTTGTAAAAATGTCATTCCATAAGTAGAAATGGAAGCATTTTATTCTCAGTGATAATGGTTTAACAATTAGTTGGATGATCTTAACAATCAATAGTGTTAAATTATTGTCGTCGTTTGAGCTAACGTTTATCAAATGTTTGGGATGATTCACTAGCATTTACTAGACGCTATCTTGATGGTATAATTTACAATTATATTTAAAATTTAAAATTTGAGAAAGAAATTTCGCCTTCACGTTGTGAATATAAAATAATACCATGCAATTATCTATTAGATAAAAATAATTTCTAGATATTTAATATGGAGGGTGATGATGTTTCATATTGATCACCCTAATTAAATTTCAAAATTATAAGGATTTAGTTCTAACTTTAGCTAGTAATTATCAATGACAAATTTGCTATACTGAGAACAAGCATTATATGAGAATTCTTTGGATTGAAAAAAAAAATTCAGATTCTTCATTGAATTTCCATTCGAATTTTCTATTTTTTTTGCATTATTATTAATTCCG
The DNA here is from genome assembly GCA_019395295.1 of Osmanthus fragrans. Lineage (NCBI taxonomy): Eukaryota > Viridiplantae > Streptophyta > Magnoliopsida > Lamiales > Oleaceae > Osmanthus > Osmanthus fragrans. The sequence continues at coordinate 1,183,785 of JAEDXY010000050.1, forward strand.
AATGATCTCCTCGGTCATCCCAAATATAAAATCAAATTGAACTTCTGGTTCAATATAAGATGTTTCGATTATACTAATATTAGTATAGTGTACTAGTTAGTACACACATTTTAGAAACTTTATAAGTTTCTTATATATTTAGTGAACAACAAATTACTAGCAATAGTAAAAAAATTTCTCCCCATATCACTTGAGCTCTTCTAGAAACTTCATTCAAATTTGATAGACCAAATATCATGTTGGTGTTTATTTTCATTATTCTTACCTTTCTCCTTAAAATAGTCGTGATAAATTTAACTAAATGCTTGGACTTGTGACGATGTTGAAAACAAAATTGGTCTATGTCACGTACATGACTGTCAAATGTTGCTACATTCATTTCAGGGAAGTTAGTAAAATCAATTGGACAAGATTTGCTGTACACACTTCAGACATGCTTTGTTTAAATGTGCCCAATTGATTTGGTATCTAAACAATTAATCAAATGCTCGATCTATGGTTGAACAATAAAATCGTCAAATCGAATCGAAACCTTTTTTTTCAAAACAGTTGGTTTGGGCCCATGTGAATTCGTCAACATCTTGGTTTTGAATCGAACCAAATCGATTCGAAGTGATTTTATTTAAATTTCAATTTTTGCAAACTGTCAAACCATTTAAAAATAATAATTTAAATTTTATTTAGCTCAATTAAAATTAAACACATCCTAGTTAAAAAGATATATCCATATTAGACATAACTCAATTAAACTCAATACCAAAATAGATAATTATACATCAAAATTAGTTAATCAAATCATACACAAATATTCACCAAGTAATCACAATTGTGAAATCAAAATCCTCAAATTGGGTGGAATGTTGAAAACTACTACTGAATCATATTCATCAATTGCCCATTAAATTGAGGAGACAATTAAATCTAGATTTTAATCTAAACTTACACATTTCTTTTCATTTTACTAATAATTTTCTCGAATTTCAAAAATTTTCAAGTTAGTTTATCTAAATTTTCTTATTTTTTGGTAATTGTTTGTTATGTTTTATTGGTAGTTGTATTATTTTATTCTAATTTGTGTTGAATTCCCTTAAGTTTTTAGTGGATAGTTTTCTTATCAGATCACTCAATTAATTATTTACATTTTAATTTAGTTTCTAGATTTTACTGTTAATTACTCTAATGATTAGGTGGATTACTTAAAGGTCGGTTTGAAGGTTTGACCAATGAGCATTTCGACATATTACTTTGGTGAAAATTGAATGCAAATAAGTATAAGATTGCCCCCCCCCCCCCCCCCCCCCCCCCCCCCCCCCCCCAAATGGCCAAAATATATTAGCTATTCAAATATCCACAATTGTTTGAGTCTGCATTTGCTATTAGTGGTTAGATTCTTTATTCCTTTGAGTTTGTTGAGTGCAAATATGGTTGAGGAGGTGATTTTCCATATAAAAAAATTGGTTGCATAGTAACAATGAGCTTATAGTGACTTGTCAATATTTGAAAGAGGTAGAAATATTGGATTATTCACAAATATATATATATATATATATATATATATATATAGACACGCAGAAAGTATTGTCGTATTTGATCTATTTATTCATTTTATTTTGTTATAGTTGTTTTATATCATTTAACGATAATCAATGAATTCATAAACTATATTCTTATTTTTATGGAAAGAATGAATGATGTGTTACAGTTGTACATGTTAAGTCAAATAGTATCAACTAAAAAGTTAAAATATTTCTATCGCATTGTTGCATTATAATAATTAAAATTATAGAAAGTTTGTAATATTTCTAATGGTACTTCTTCAAAAAGAATGTGGATCAAACACACCATAAATAACATTACTTTATCTAAACATATTACAAATGATCCAAACTTGTGAATACATTTGATCAGGGCTGGGCATGGTTTGGGTTGAGTTGATTTTTTTTATCTTACTTAAATCCAACCCGACTCAATTATTAGTTTAAACTCAACCAAACTCAAACCGATTAAGCTTGGTTTGATTTGGTTTGCCTTGGGTTTGTCGATTTGGGCTTGGACCCAATTTAAGTTGAATTCAATTATTTTTTGGGAATACCACACAAACCCTACATTTAAAAATTACTTTTCAAGCCCCCCGGGGTACATCCAAAGTGGCAAAGACCGTGTGTGTTGGAGCTTGCCAACCCAGCGTGGGAAGTTCGAATCCTGGGAGGAGCAGCCAAGTGATGTAAAACCTTTGGGCAGAGCAGCTTGGTATTGTATGACCCATGGAGGAGGGTCTCTTGGGGTAACAAGTAGAAGGGCGCACGGACACTGGCTATGGAGGGTATATCCCGCGATTTACCTCCTCGGGCTGGATAAATTTGTTAAATTATTTCAAAAATCAGGTGCTAAATAAATTTATTAAATATTAAATTATAATATAATGTATATTAATTATTTCCACTCCATACCACCTCACCCACGCCATTCTATCACCCCACTACACCACCTTTCCTCCACCTCTCCATCGGCTCCGGCGATTGCTCCGGCGACCGCTCCGATAGCTACTCTGGCGACTTCCGGTCCGACGACGCTCCGACGAATTTATTTATTTACTTTTTTACCAATGACCCGTGATTAGTTCTATTGAATTTGTAACTTGTGCACATTGTGACATTATTTTTTACTAGTGATCGCGATCTATTAATTGATTTGTGCCAAGAAAAATTAATGATATGAGACAACTTATTAAATTAACTGATTACAAGTCATTGTGTGGTAATAAATCATCAAGTTAATTTATCACAGCTTATTTATTAGCCACGAGACACAAATTGTATATCACAATTACAAATTTATTCATAATCACATATTTGTATTTAATGTGACTGACTGTGACCAAATTTGCGTTTAGTGTGACCGTCTGTGACCAAATTTACATTTAGTATGACTGTCTGTGACCAATTCAATTTTAACTGTGATCGTATGTGATCAAGTCACAGCCGTTCACAATTAGCAAAGAATTGGTCACAACCAGTCAGAACTAACATATATTTGAGTAAGACGAAAATCGCTAAAATACTTTTATATAGGCGTTACAAGAAATCCTAAAAACAGAAAATATCAAAACGTGCCAAAAATAATGGAAAATCAAAACGATTTATACTCAAAATAACAATTTAAAGGCCTAAATGAAGGAATTTGGCTAATTGTGATCAAATTGTCTTCAGTGTGACCGTCTGTGACCAAGTCAGTCTAATTTGTGACTCACTGTTAATCTGGTCACAGACGGTCACAATGAATACAGAGTTGGTCACACCCAAATACAATAAATACATACTTGGTCACATAAGGTCACCACAAACAAATCTGCATACATCTCCTGCGCCCAAATCCACCACCATCTCCTCTAATCCTCCAACTAACCACCACCACATCCACATCAATTATAAATTAACACCACCACCACCACCACCACCAACACCACAACCCATACAATTTCAGTTTGCAATTACGAGTGATTTCACTTTCTAATGTTTAACAACAAAAACAAAAATACTCTGCAATTTGTAAAACATCCTTATGTTCACTTTCTGATTTTTGGATTCATGAAAATTTGTTTTCTGGTCCTTTACCAGTTCCCTTGAGCAACTGTCATAACCTCAGTGGTCTCTATGCGTCTTCTAACAATCTCGGGGGAATTATTCGACCAAATACCTTCAAAGGCCTCCTGGAACTTGAATTTCTATATCTTGCCAGAAACAAGTTTGAAGGGGAAATTCCCGAGTCCTTATGGGATCTTAAGAATTTAAACGAGGTTATTCTTTCGGATAACATGTTCAACGGAAGCATATCAGAAGACATTTGTCATTTCAATCTACTAAGGTACCTCGATCTGTCTAAAAACAACTTAACTGGACACATTCCAAGATCAATCAGTAGCCTCAGAAATTTGAATATTCTTTTCCTTTACAATAACATGATTACCGGTTTCTTACAATCCGACACCAGATCTAGAACCTTCAGTAGCTGGAAATTCACCTTACCGAGCTGCATCTGTTGGTGGCGCGCCTCACCAAATCTAGAACCTCCGGTAGCCTTCATCTGTTGGTGGCGTGCGTCACCGCGAGCTGCAAGTCGCCGTCAGCGGCTCTCATTGCGCCGTCAAAGTTGGTGGTTGCCGGAGTGATGATAGATAGAGAGAGAGGGGGCGAGAAGAGGAACACCGAGCGTGAAGAGAAAAAGAAAGAGAAGGAGTGGTAGTGGGTGTGGGTGTGGGTATAGGAGTCGGTAATTGAATGTGGTGGGTTGAATTATTAATAATATATATATATTTAATATAATATTAAATTAATAATTTGTAATTAGCACCTGAATTTTGAAATTTAAACTTAATCCATTTGTTTATGAAATCTAATCTTTAATTCTAGGGTTGTAGGTAATTTTCCCTTATTTTTTTTGTTGAATTTGAACAATTTTTAAAGCTTGAAATCACTTAAAAATTTCCGGTATTGTTAATCTATATAAGGAATTTCTTATGAAAATTAATTTATAAATAAATTTAAAGCTATTTAGCATTTTCTTTTTATAAGTTTTTTGGAATTTATTTATTTTATTATCATGTCTTTAATTTTTAGTTTATCGTCAAATTATTTTTATTTGTACATAGGATTCATATCAATCAATCTATATTAAAAAAAAAAAAAACGTTTGTTCATTCTAAATTCTTCTATTGTGTCTACGCAATATATTGCTCGATCTTCGTAATTTATAATCTATATGGAAGTAAATTAATGATAATGCATATTATTCAGAATTTTATTATCTTATAAATTTGAGTATAAATCAGTTACTTATGTCTTTCGACACCACATAGTAAATTTGAAGTGTCAAAATTTTAGAGATGACACTGATTGTCAAGATTTATTGGGAATAGTTAAAGAGACAGGCTGGACAATAAATATGGAGTTTTGATGTGTGTACAGGAGAGGTTTCACATGACCCTTCAAGAACACACACAATAGGTGGGCCCCATGTGGGACCCACCTCATAAAAATTTTAAAAAAAAAATCCCCACCACTCCCTATTGTGTGTGTTCTGGAGGGGTTTCTCCTGTAAAACTCATAAATGTGGAATATTATTTTTTTTGCCTCCTATTTGGTTTAGTTTAAAAAAAATAAATAAAATAAAAGTCAACAAATAATTTTAATTAAATATTTTATGAAATTTTAATTTTTATTAATTTTTAATCACATATTTTATCAATTTTTATTATAATGTACTAAAAATTAAACCAAACAGAGAGTGACATAGCAATTTCGTGTATATTTCAAAGTGGGATAAAAAGTACATTTTGAACTAGATAACAGTATGGAAAGATTGTATACAAAAGGTTCAAAATTTCCAAATTAAAATTAGATAATAAAATGACCAACGTAACCCTTTAGTAATTCATTCATTCTTCTTGAAGAGGGCATTTTCGAAAATTCACGCATCAGAAAATGATGGCTGGTCCAAAATTGTCAGACAAGTGATTCAAAATTTGAAAATTGGGGTGCAAAGTCTGCACTCTGCAGTACCAGCCCGGTAGCCTTTTCACGAAAGCTAGTTTTTCATTTAAGCTATTTTGTTTGGCTGGGACTAGAAGATTAAATTAGATAACTGAACTGAGCTTTGCTCTAGATTGAGTCTAAAACAAATATGTCAGGAGGGTGATTCGAACCCAGGACCTTTAATTCAAAAGTGCAAGGCATGACCATCTCAACTACCTCAAATGTTTGTCACTAAGAAGATATCAGATATATAATGTATATATGTTATCTATTTTCAGCAAAAAAAATTTCTCCTGGCGGATCCAGCACGAGTGGCCACGGGGGCTCGCCATGTGCTGGATCCGCCTCTGTATGTAGTATCATTAGGATTGCAACTCTAGTTTAGATGACGCTAGATGATAGACTAAATGAATGGTGAAATTAAATTACTTATTTAATTCCACATATAATTTAATGTCACATTAATGCCACATAAACTGAGGTTGCAACCCCAGTAAAATTAAATAACATTACTAATAAATATGAACTTAATTTGCCTATATATACGTGTGTGTGTGTGTATATATATATATTCCCTTATTATTTGCTTAAAAGCTGAACCAAAATCACTTGCAATTATCTCCTCACCGACTATAAACAATCCTAAACATGAAGCGTTTGAATGTACTAACTATTCTTTTATTTTCTCTTCTAATTTGCGGAGGTAACTTTACATTCATAATTTAGGTTTTATATAATGAGATGATTGTACATTAGACACGTCATGTAGCATCGTGGTTTACGCAATTATCAACTACAGAAATCATGAAATAAAGTTTTTGTCTTAACAGATTTCAGGTTTTATCAGATATATCTTATATTTCAGGTTTTCCGGATTTAATTTTTATAAATGTTTGTTTATGTAGGTAGGGAGAAAGTTATGGCAGGAGTATGTCGAGGAAATTTATGTTGTAAAGTGTACTTCAGAGTTTTGCGCCTCTATTTGCAAGACGGACAAACCAAAATATACAAAATCGTATTGTTCAGCAGCTGCATTTTGCACATGCCTGTATCCATGTGCATTTTCTGAAACACATGAAAACCAGAAATTTTAAAGTATTGTATGGAAGTTGGCTTGAATAAGATATTATCTCTAAAACAATCGAATCGTCATCTTCTTCGTATAATTATGCCTCTTTTATATTCATGGACCTCCTAAGACATATAATATAATTATAAATATTTATATGAAAAATAAATCCTATTTTGCAATTTATAAGATAGTTTCGGGTTCATATGTTGTAATTACAAAACTAAAGATGTGACAAAAATAACGATGACAAACTCAATTATATTTTATATTTTTTTTTTTTGAAAATTTCAAGACTGTGACATGTGTCATTAGAAAAATGTTTGTCTGAAAAGTTATGTCACCGCTCGAGTGAACTTAGACATGGGATGGGTACTTGCTGGACGCTCAAGCATTTCTTAGACGCGCCAATGGTGATAGGTGTCAATAAATGATGCTCGAATTGATTCTTCTAAGAAAAGACATGTCTTTTTGTACAAGGCATAACCTATGAGTTGTGTCTTTTCGCACACAATTTTTGACTTATTATAAATAAGATCCTTATTTTCTGCATAACTAATTTCATTATCTTCCATATCTTTCCTATTTATGCCCTGCATTAATATATCATTTCGCATTAAAATTTTGCATAAAAGAAAAGAGTACAAAACACTTTCTGGTTCGCTCTTTTTTTGTGATTTGAAGTACTGATATCACAAGAAAAGATCATTGTATCTTGAGAGACGATTGTCATTCCACCGTCGATATCTGTGCGGGGCAAATTCGTCTCAAGGACAAAAAATACAACTCTTGCCTCGATCTAATTTTTCATTCCTATTTCTATTAATCTACATTCAGATTTAAAGTAAGTCTTGAGTAGAACTTTTCTTGTCATACATAAAAGAATATCATATTAAAATTTTCTAACAAAAAGTTAGGCAATGAAGTACCCTAGAATAAAATTAGAACTAATAGAAAAATGCTCTTTCTTTTCAAAATTATGTCGATATCTCATTCTTCCAAAGCTTTTGATCAATAAGGTCTTTAATTTTATACTTGAGATCGTAGCAGTCGAAAATCTAATGAATTGCTCTATGCATATGGTAATTACATCTAGCATTCGGATGTCTTTTAACAATTGAATTAAATCGTTTTGTTGCAAAAATACATCGAAATGATTTTTAGATTTAAATGCATGCAACATTTTTGGATCATATCAATAAAACTAGGAAAAACCTATATGTCCCAGGAGGTTTAGCACTGCTCATGAAACTAACTACTAAAGTACATGTATATGAATTGAGGACTGAATAAATTAATTATCCGACCTGAAATTTCATTTTTTTAATTTTTTATTTATTTTTAGTTCAGCTGACTCAAACACTATCAAGTCTAGGTTAATGACTTCACCACCACTTGTGTTGACAAGTATGGTTGAGCTTATTGGACGATCATCCATGGACTCAAGGCACAATATTATATCACTCTTTATTCGCAAGGTTTCTTTGGGTCTCGATCACTTAACTTTCAATCTTTCAATCAGTGGTGGATTTACTGTGAGGGTAGTTGGGTCAGCTATTTTTACACTAAATTCGAAATCCAATATTTTGCACAATATTTTTAAAACAATTCCTTATAATTTTCAATTTTGCTCCCACAACTCTACAATTTTAACTCCGTCCTTGCTTCCAATGCAAGTTCCAAATTTCTCGAGTAGTTGAAGAACGTGATCCTGGAGCTGGCCAGGAGGTTTATGATTAAGATGAAGAACCCCCTCTATCATTAGGATCATTCTATTCTTGACACTATTTGAAAATCAACACTCTTTGAAGATTTTACAAAATCATCTCGAAATCCAAAGAAACTTTGACCAAAACATTCAAATATTTTTTTAGTGATATGTACTTCAATGCTGCTACCTAAAATGATTAACCAAGACCCCTTTGTTTGAATCCCAATGTAGGGCTTGTTTCAGTAGTTCGAATTCGAATTAACATGAAATGGCTTCTACTAAAATTATTTATCGTTAAAATAAATGACAATATTTTAAATAGTATTTTAACATAGGGTGTTTTGTAGTGTAGATTGGCTGCCAGGATTTTTTGACATCTTGGATGATATTGAACTATTTTAAAAACATCAACAGTGTCATCTAATCAATTTTTGTCACAACTTTCTCTGTCATCCAAAATGTTAAAAACATCTGGCAAAACAGCATTATTCTAATCACAAAGATAAAACAAAGAAACCTTCTGGCTATTGTACTCATTAAAGGACCAATGGACTATCTAGACTTTCTTCACAAGGAAAAACAAATTATCCCAAAAAATGTCAGCAGCATTTCACAAGATTTAACTGATGGGTCACCCCCAAACAGTTTTTAACAATTATTTACAGTCATGTAGCTACAAAAGATGATATACAATTTTGAGCAACTTTTGAATAGCAATCAAAGGAAAATGGATCACACATTAACACCTCTTCTCGTCGTTTCTTACCTGATGGATAAATTGATATGCACCCCCACTGAGAGTTGTAAGTCGAGCTGATTGATATAAAAACTTCGAAGTTGAGCATTTTACAGAGCTCATCTTCTACTATCTAGTTTACCATCAATCTGAGATGGTGATGATGATGTTCGAGCGTGATATTCACCTTTATGAGAATCCGAGCTATCTGCTTGAGAAGCTAGGTATTCAAGTGCCATAACAATATCACTGATGAGAGGGCGGAAACTTGCTTGTTCCTGAAGACACATTGCTGTAATTGCAACTGCATGGTTCAGACTTCGGACTGAAAAGCAACCTTCTAATAGAGGGTCCACTATTTGGACAAACATCCTCCGGTCCTTAAGAAAAGGACGAGACTGCAAGGAAAATAAAAATGTTCAGAAGAAAAGATTTTACATTTAAATCACTTAGCCCCTGTTTGATGGCCATTATTTGCAAAAACAGAGTTTTGAATAGTGAATTTTTGGAGAATGTGTGATCAAAAAATAGGGAAAAGTTTTTGGTTTAATTGCAAAATATTTTATTACGTGAATGCGTGGTTGAAAATGAATATGTAGAAAAAAGAGTTTGAATAATGGTTGTCAAATAGGGGTTGAGTCCTAAGAAGGGATTTTTAGGTCTCCTTCTTAAGACATGGTCGGGGTTTAACGTTATCCCCTACCTAGTAGATATATTGGGAAATTGAGTACAATGGAGAGGCATGATGGCCTCACCTCCCAAGTTTACATGAGGGGTTGGGGTGGGGGTTAATAATGCCTGTTACTATTCAAACTACCACAAACTTACTCCTAGCAATTTTATTTCCTTTATTGAAATTGCAGACTGCTAATGGAACTATACGAGTGCAGCGTTGGTCTATTTAGCTATCTTTTGAAAAAAGATTGAACTATGCCTGAACCCACTGGAAAAAAAATTCTGGTCTTGAAGTCCATTTCCTAATAAAACTATCTCATGTAAAAATATGAGAAGACAGTACTACAATTTTAAGGATTGTTGGCATTGGGGTCCCTACCTACATTTGAGCAAATTTGCCTACGATGGGCTTCATTCAAAACAATAGTTAAATGACAGCAAAGACAATTTTACCCTCCCTGTGTAAATAAGCAAAATATAAATTCAAAAAGTAAAAGAAGAAAGAAAATACAAGCAAATGAAAAAGAAAAACTACCCCAGCCACCATTGACACCTCCCCACACCCTTTGTCATCCCCTGTCAACGCTGCTTCACCCTGCCCCATCCCTGGCCCTGAACGTTTCTTAGTTTAAATTGGCTTCCTCAGTTGGACCAATCCAGAAACTTAGGGTCTTCAATGAATACAAATGACTTAGACACTGGGACCTCACATTCCTGGGTTAACTTCTTTTGTTAGCCAATTAGTGCAACTGTGTTCTCTGCTATTTGCTTGGCTTACAGCTCCCAAGTCCCAAAGAACTGCCGTAGAAAGCAGTTTAGTTAACAACTCTTCCAACCAAACATTTAAGCATAAACAATAATAAGGTGTCTCTAGTAACCTGTATATGTACTTGAAAACACCATAATCCTCCACTTCTCAAAACATCTTAACACAACAGTCCTCAATCTAATCGCACTGCAAATATCTTACCAAGAAACGACACAGAGATGAAAGTCACACAAGTATGAATCATCTATGGTGCATGGGTTGGCAAGCGGCAAAAGGACTTAGAAAACTGGATTTGTTAGAATGAAACATAAGGATCCATTCAGGCCTTTTTATACTCTTGATCGATAGCTCTGGACATGGCTGCCTTTGTTGACAAAGGCAGGATGAAAAAGATGATGGTGGATTTGTGGGAAGGGATAGTGGGTGGGAGATGTGGGGTTGATGATGGGGTGGTGCAAGTTGTTATTTTTCTTCTGTTATTCTTTTTCTAGTCCTTTTTTGTTTTAATTTTAGTTGTTCGAATGTTAGGGTAAAAATTTTATTTTCACTAAATAAAATGGCTATTTTCAATAGAAACCATTTTATAAAGGCCTCCTTTGCTAAGAAAATAACTCCAACGGTTGGGTACTACGATTACACTTCAATGTAAAATTCATCTGGTACAGGTCCACCAATGATCCCCTACAATTTACTCAAGGTTATATTCATCTGGTATAGGTCTACATGACAGATATTTCACTTTCGTAACTTCATCTCTCTTTAAAGGGATGGGGGTTATTAGAGTCTCACATCGGCCGGTGATATTTACACGATCCACTTAATAAGGTGAGGGCAATCTTCCCCTAACAAGCCGATTTTGTTAGGTTGAGTTAGGCTCAATATCCTTCCTAATATGGTATCAGAGCAGTCTCAATTTTGCAATGTCGGGTGTTCCCAATATCGATTTATTCACAATTATTTGGCACGGTCCACGCTATGCGTGAGAGGGCGCAATAGAGTCTCACATCGGCCGGTGATATTTACACGATCTACTTAATAAGGTGATGACAATCCTCCCTAAGAAGCCGATTTTGTCAAGTTGAGTTAGGCCCAATATCCTTCCTAATAAGGGTAGCATGTATAACAGATAGATTAGCATAGGTTACATATATCCGACTCATTATAGCTATTTGACCGTTTGTGTTAGTCCCCCCGAAATATATTTCACATGGAGTTTCTATGAACTAGAAGTTATAGAAGCTCACCCATGCAACCAGGTTCTGCTCTCCTGGCTTCTTAGTGGTGTCAACAGCCATGCGTCCGGTAATTAGCTCCAACATAACCACGCCAAAGCTATAGATGTCAGATTTTAGAGTCAATTTCCCACTCATAGCATATTCAGGGGCACAATATCCATATGTTCCCATCACTCGTGTTGAAACATGAGTGTTATCACCAACAGGTCCCAGTTTGGCGAGTCCAAAATCTGACAGCTTGACATTGAAGTCATTATCTAACAATATGTTTGAAGATTTCAAATCACGATAAATGACAGGGGGATTTGCTTTGCAATGAAGATATTCAAGGCCACGAGCTGCACCAACAGCAATCTTCAGCCTTGTGCTCCAACTAAGTGGCTCCTGACCAGACTTGATATCTGAGAATGAAATGAAACACACACTTCAATAAAAATATATCTGAATAGCTGAGATAAAGCACATGTAGAAGATAAGTCAGCTACACAAAAATAAACAGTGATCAAGTTGTTTTCTTAATTCACAATTTGGTGTTTGATGCTTTTATAGGCTTCCCTACTGCCAAACTTTCTGATAGAAGAAATATAAAATAGAAGAACGTAAATCATTCAGCGTCATGATTTGCTATGATAAGCCCAACAAACGTAAATCATTCACAACGACTCAAAGGGCACCTTGGATAAAAATTAGTTCAATTGTAGAGAGCAAGGTGCACGTCAGACAAGAAAAACAAAAATTAGAAAATGAACAGTCAATTTACCCCCACCCCGAAAAAGGAAAGATAAAATTGGACAACAGGACACCAAGATGGATTAAGAAGAGATTAATGATGTACACTCATCAATCATCTTTGTTTTTCTTGCGTTAAGACTCATAATCAAGTTCAATCACGGAACTGGGAAAGATTATAGGAATATTGAATGACAAGAGTCAAAACCCCAAAGAGAATTCTTGGGCTGCGAACTAATTGCCATTAGAATGACAGAGTACCAACTGTTTCCAATGGATACATTTATCAATGTTCAATGCCCTTAAGGCCTTAATAGGAATTAGCAGGGTGGGAAAGCTAGGCTTTCCTTTTAATCCTAGTTCACTTTCTTTTTGTGAACAGTGCTATGCGCCGCAGCATACAAGCCAAGTTTTTATTTTCTTTTCGGTTAAAAGAAAAACAGAGAGAGAATTCAGACTCTTAATAAGGATATACATATTATCATTAAGGATTACCAAAAAGATGATTCTCCAGGCTACCCATAGGCATGTATTCATAAACCAAGAGTCTCTGGTCACCATCTGCACAATAGCCGATCAAGTTCACAAGATTGGTATGATGCAGCAGACTTAACATCAGAACCTCCACAATGAACTCTTGATTCCCCTGAAGGCCTTCATGATTAAGTTGCTTGACAGCAACAATCTATTCATGAAAACCAAACAACCAGCATTACTTGAAGTGTTAATAACATCAACGCAAAATTACAAACATCCCTCAATTGAACTCCCAAATTCAATACACCGTTCATATTTGGACCAAAACTCTTTTAGCATTTCCTTATATTAACAAAATCCAAATTATAGAGTGAGAAACAGAGAACTTGCCAGGCCAGAATCCAGACGGCCTTTGTAAACGCTTCCAAAACCACCTTCCCCAATCAAATTAGCATCTCTAAAATTCTGTGTCGCCATTGCAAGTTCCTTGAACTGGAAGCTACGGGCTACATTGCCGTCTTTACCTTTTGTTCTCACAGAATTCCCCATTTTCTTACCCCCCACAAAATTTGAATCTACATAAATCAAAATCCCACATAAGAATATCGTCATATTTCAAAATTTTAAATGTATTTATCATCTCAACAGTGGCAAATTAAAACAAGAAAATATAAGCACATTATACAAAACCATTTCATTTACCAATTAATCCAGTACAAACATAAATTCACAGAGAACAATAAAGAACCTGAAGAATCAGTGTATCGACGGGTCATGTCTTCTTCATAATCTCTGACATCCTTACGTCGAGGCCTCATGCAAGAAAAGCAACCCATCCTCTTTCAACGCCACTCAAAAATGATCCCCCGAAAACGAGAATATTCAGGTAAAATCCTTACAGTAAACTTAAATCAATTATCCTAACTCAATCTACATCATTTTCTTTAATAAAAATTACAACACATCCAAAATATCAAGAAACAGACAGAGACCATAATAACAAAATTTGAAAGGGGGAACAGAAAACCAAGAATCCCTAATCCCAGATTAACAATGTCTATTCAGCTCCACCCCCACACTCATAGATCTACTCGAAAACAAAATTTTCCATAACAGTGAGTAAATAAACACTCAGCTGTTTCCCAATTAGCTATATATTTCTTTACAGAGCCCCCTTCTTACGCCACTTCCATCGGTAATTCCGCTTTATGGGTCTTGGTCTTTGCCCTTTCTAGAAAAAAATAATAATAAATCAATCCCTTTTCATTTCCGTATGAATTAGTGGGCCGATTTGGAGGAATTGAATGCAATGAAATCACTTTGATAATTGGTGCCCGTCGCTATCATTCACAGCTTGCATTTTAAACCTTTGGGTAGAGAGGGAATTTAATATGACCATATTACCCTTGATGGTAGCTAGTTATTACCAATGATGCCACTATTGATGCGACAAAAAGGGAACTGGTCTGGGCCGGCCGAAAAACACGTTCACATGGGATTATTAGATTGGAATTTTGGCATTATAGATTGGAAAATGCTAAATGGTTATAATTCTTGACACCTAGGTTGATCGCATATGAGTGTACGAGTCTCAAGTGAATAAAATGATATTCAATCATGCTATTTGTATATTGTATTTGCGGTTCTGCTACTTGTACAGAACTATTCATTACCACTTGGATGACATTCACTCACAATAAGGGGATTCCACCTTTTTTTTGTATTTTTTATTCACCCGACGTCCCACTACATGTGAGTGGATGTCATCCAAGTGGTAATGAATAGTTCTGTATGAATAGTTTAATTCTTCCTGCCAAAGTATTTTTTGAATTTGCACACAATGTCATCCAAATTGTCATCTATAGAATGTACAAGAAGTTTTATTCAATAATATTTTTCATGTGTGTAGAGTGTCAAGAATTATGTCAAATATGATGATACTGTAGCATGACTCTTATAGGTTTTGTGTATATTTATTACTTATTTTTTTATATCATTTATTTATTATTTTTTGAATAACTACAAATGGGAAAATAAAAATATTTTTTAAATACTTGTACTCTTTGCTTTAATTATTATGAATTAAGATAGTTACGGACTCAACTAGCCTACTCTACAAAATAGATTGACAACCTTCACGTGTTTTGACGATGATTACGAGGAACTAAGAGATGGATCTAATGTGTCCAAATGATCCTTAGATTATGTTTGATACACATTTTTTGTAAAATAAGAATAAAAAATATAATCGTTAAAAATTTCATACAAAATATATAAAGTCAAAAAATGTAGCTGGATGTGATGGATAATTGTCATATTTTTCATTTTTATGAAAGAAAAATGAGAATCAAACGAGGAATTAGTCTATGCTTTGGCAGGGATTAAAATCAAATTTTTAATAGAGTTTGATAAATTTTCATGAAATGTTGGTTGAAAAGTTATAGATTCTATGAAATGTATATATAAAATTAACTGTTGATTTTGACTTAAATTAAATTTTAATTTTAATTCTACCTATCAAGGGCTTAATTTAAGAACGCAAACAAATAGTATATTTAACCGGTAGTTATTTGTTTGGTCGCATTTAATATAGTTTTAAAGCTTAAATTATTATTCAAGTTCTATTATTTTTACTCTAAAAAAAAATTTCGACTTGAATTTTAAAGTTAATAGATGCTACACAATGTAACTCATATCAAGTTGCGCAATTTCACATGAATTAAAATCTCATTCAAATCTAACAAAAAGATCTAAAAGGGATTGAAACCATTCAGTTATTGATTATAAAACTCATAATCGAATTGATTTTAACTAGAAATTCGATCGACCGATTGTTTCAATTAGGTCAAAGTGGGATAAATACGAGTAAAATGCTCATCTCTAACATTATTGAAACTAAATAAGCTAAAATCTAACATTTGAAAAGGTTTGGGGACTCAATTGTAAACTTTTGATAATGAGGGTCAAAGTGTAAAGATTAGAAGATGAAGGACACAAATACAAATAAAGAAGGGACTCGAGTTGAACCAAACGAAAAAAAATCAAGGACCACCTTGAACGAGATGTACATGTTGTTCCTTGCAATCGCTAGGTGGAGAAAAATTCCACCTGCAAGTCTTGACGTTGTACTGTGCAATCACAATGGTCTTTGCTTATTCGCTTGAAAAATTTTATTTCCTATTTTAACTCAACATTTTCTTGGAAAGTAATTTGGCGTTTTGATCTAGTTTTAGAACTATAATTATAAATATATATATGTTCATCTACAACTAAAAAGGAGGTTTGGGATACAATGACCTATCTTTAAAAAGAAAAAGCCTATGAGAAGTTATGGATTAAAGAAGACACATCCAAAGCACATCCATACATACTTTCGTATATCTATTGTTAGGATTGAAGAAGAAGACAAAAAAGAATTAAGAAGATTGATCAATAAATAATAATTTTTTTTGAACTTACTATAATATTATTTTATTAGAGAATATGTGATTGAAAATGAATTTTTAAAAAAAAATTATTGAAAAATGGAGCTCAAACAAGAGCTTGGGGTCCTGTTTGATACACATTATTTGTAAAATAAGAATGAAAAATATAGCTATTATGAACCTCACACAAGAAATGTAAATTCAAAAATGGTGGTTGCATCTGCATGTGATGGATAATAATCATATTTTTCTTTTTTTTTCTCAGGATTGTCTAAAAGCAAATAATGTAGCTATTGTAAATACATCTTTTAGTACTGCTTGTGTGTCAAGAACTGTTATATTATAGACTCAAGTGCGACATATAATGTAACTATGGATCGAAAAGTGTTTATGGAGTTACGTCGATTTTCAGTTGGCACAAAATGAATGTACATCGCCAATGATGATAGAGTGGAAATGAAAGTGATTGGTATATGCAAGTTGCATTTGCATGGTGGTCATATTATTCTCCTTTATGATGTCTTGTTTGCACCAGAGGATATGACGAAAATTAGTTTCTTTTGTTATTTAGGCTTTAGTTTGAACTTTGGTGGTACTTCTATATGTATAAATAGCGGCGATATATATTATGGATCTGGATATCTTTTTAATGATTTTTCTTGTGTTGGATTGTGATTTAAACACTTATAACTATTATGTAAATAGATATTTTCTATGAATGTATCTTTTCTTTGAAAGATATGAATATGGATACATACGTATGGCATGCTAGATTAGGACATTGGGTAAGAGAGAATGAATATGTTAGGTAAAGAGGGCCTGCTAGGTTCAATAAATAAAGAGATATGCTTGCATGATTCTTTTGAATGCTCTAGATAGGGCTAATTCTAGTCGACAGAGATTATTAAATAAATTAGAAAAAATGATTTACAAGTTCGAATAACTGTTGTCTAAGTCTCGGATCGATATTAAAATGGATGAATGTAGGAGGATTCAAAATCCTAGTTTTGTCCATTAATTAAGTATTCATACACGCTCTCCAATTAGTTAAATTAATTGTACATTTAATTTGTTAATACAAAACATTTCAGCTAATTTTGCTATTCAATTAAAGTTATATTTAATAGAATCTAGAATAAATACTTAGTACTCGTGGGATCAATACTTAAACTCACATTCAATTTATTACTTGTTTACAATATCATCCACTTACGGATTTTTAGCGCAACAAACATGATATATATTTTTTATAAAATTTGCAAAAAATAAATAAAATGTGATTCCACATGGGAAATCGAGACTCAATTGATAACCGGCCTGCCTCTGCTGGGCTTGACGTCAATTTGAGTTGGGCCTCTATGTCAAGTCAAGGGCTGCTTAAATAAGATCGAGGATGAAGCTACAAGAGTGACGGTGATGATTTTTTATTTTTTATTTTTTATTTTTTTCACCACATTTTGACTGCACTTAGAGTTTTTCATCTTTGCTCATTACAGCACTTGTGTCCTAATGATTTTTCATGTCATTCATGTCCTCTAACTTTCCATTAGTTAACACATTTTATATTTGATAACAATTTTTTGTTCAAAAACGTTCAAATGGAACAAAACAACATAGCCCATGTTTGACTCTCTTAAAATTTAGCGCATGTTTGACTCTCTTAAAATTAAAACTCTTTATATTTCATACTCATTTTCAACCATATACTCACACAATAAAATATTCTGCTTGTAAATTCAAAAAATTTCCCTAATTTTTAACTACATATTCTTTAAAATATCATTTCCCCTAATTTCTCTTTATAATAACCATCAAATATGGGCTTATTTTCCCATTAGTTTTTAAAAAATAAATAAATAAAAAGTGCGAAAAAAAACAAAATATTTGATATAAATCATCATCAAGAATGATACATACTAATGATATATGTGGTTGAAAAAGAAGAGAAAGAGTTTTTGGAATAGTATTTTTTTGGAGAATGTGTGATTGAAAAAGAAAATAAAGTTTTCGGTATATGTGTAGTATTATTTTATGAAATATTGTGTGGTTGAAAATAGGAGAGAGAGAGGAAAAAAAAAGATATGATATTATATGATAGGGGCTCAAACGAGGGCTTAATGTAAAGTTGCAAATAAAAATTCGATGAAAAAAGAAAAAAATAATTATTACAATGAGCAAACATTGATGGGCTTAACTACAATTAAAATATGGTGTATCAAATAAAAATTGTGGTGACAATATTTTTTTATCTTTTTTATTTTTTACGATTGCCTTTTTCTTACGGATTTTTACTTTTTTGTCCTTGTTTCAAATATATATTCAGTATTTTTCTATATATTTAGAATTACATAACTAGTTTTCTTGTTTTGTATTTTCTAGTCTGATTCTTGATACTATCACACACTTACTGTGTTAGAACAATCTTAGAAACAAGGTAACAGGCTCAGCTCAAATAACGCAACTTTAAGGCTTGATGTTTGGCATTTCCCAAATATTAGACGTAAATGATGATTCACCCAATTATTTGTACTACGGTTTTCCTCCGCACAATTTGTAAGGGAAGTAATTTTCTTTATTTACTGCTTTATTTATTTCATACATGTAACCACGGTATTCCTCTGCCATAAGTGAGGGCAATCTAATAAACTCTCGGAGGTCCCGCCCTCCTTCCACTAAAAAAAAACGAAGAATATTTTCAATCAATACGTTGATAAATGTTAAATGATAAATCTCACATCGAATAAAAATAAAAGCACAGACCAACATATATATATTTCGAGTCTGAAACATAAGGTAAGATCTGTGATCCTAATTTTATTGGTTACCTTGATTATACAAGTATTAACTTTGTGTTTTGATTGCTTGCAGGTGGATTGAGTATCGAGGTGGAGATTTGTTGGGTTTTGATACCCAATAAATCCCGAGTGATAATGTAAAATGTCAAAATATATTTTCACAGGTATCGGTCAGTGGTGAATTGATTACCAACAATTAAATCCAAAGACTCGATTAAAAAAACAACGTGGACTATTGAAAGTAGTTTAAGGAATTAATGCTGCTCACAGTTCATATATTTACCTATTGTATGGCTCTTGGATCTTGGCCCATTTAACCCCTCTCTTGGTCCAACTAAAGTTTGACATATCTATACATGGTTGTATTGCCCTAGCCATTTTTTGTGTGTGATTTGTGAAATATTGGAGAAAACGTAGCTGTTGAAATTGAGAGAGAAAAATGTGTTACTTTGGTGTTCCAAAAACCGGCGACTTCATCTTGTTAGTCTCTTCTTCTTTTATGACTTATTCGTTGATTTTCTCGTGCATTTGTGGCTTGCTAATAAACACCAATTTCTTGTCATTTGTGAGTGAGATTGAGAAGCAACCATAAGTGAATATATTGGTTGTGGGTCAGAACTATTTGGATTTATTGTTTGATAGAGAAATGTAACATGAAATTGAGCTCGAAAATCACCGTTTCGAAGATTTTGGAGCGAGCTTATGCAACATCTATGTTGTTCATATGATGGTGAAATATGGTGCCTGGAAGGCTAATGTGATCGATGGTGAACATGTTGAAAATTTACTTAATCATGCACACCGGATAATAAAATTAATTTCAATTCCCACCAAAAATTTTATTTGTGCTTAGATAGAAACTATGATAAAGAATTATAAGTTTGTTGAATTCTGCAAGTTCCTTTACTTTTATTGAACCCGAACAATCACGATTTTCACTCTACAGCTGTCCAATTATCCAGTTTTCAATGAAAATCCACATAAGGAACAAGATTGAGAGAACTAAAATTTTTTTTCTTGTGCTAGCAAGAATATATTTATGTTGTGTTTTATTTCTCGAACTCTAGCAGCTTAAGTGAGCATGGCCCGTCTCCTAAACTTGACCCGATCATATATTTAATTAATCCAATTTATTAAATTTGGTCCATGAATTAAATAATTCAATTAATTAATTCGAGTCTATTAACAAACAACTCAATTAATTAATCGTCCAACACTTGTGAATTAATTAATTGTCCAACATTTTTTAATTAATTATTATTTTGATCTAATTAGAATCGATAAATTAAAATACCCATTTTAATTTATCACAAATTCACATACATCGTTCGATATTGACATTTAGTAATGTTTCAGAGTAATAAATGTGACGAAAAATGTCACGTGGTATTACAAAATCAAACTTGTTCGTTTACCATGAACTATAATTCATTTGTCAATATGATCTAATCAATTACGAAATATGAAGTGCGTCAATCTCGATTATCGATCATATTTTTCATCTCACTAATAAATCAATGTAAGTTGAAAATTTTTTTCGACTTATGAGTACAAATTGGTCAATGATTTCATTATTGACTTAACTGAATGAAATGTAGATCATAATCTCTTACTATTTAACAGTGACGAATCATCTATTGATTATTCACAGCCTAGATGATTCGTCACAACCTTCATATGATTCTTGACATATCGAACAATGTCGTATTAGCAACTTTTGACAACATCCAACATCATAAATGCTTGATTTGTCACATATAAGGCACTATGATGATTTCAAGTCGAATGGCCAATTTCATTATCGAACGTTAGAGATTAACCACTGATACTCAGATAGTTATCCATGTAAAATCTCTCCAACGGATCTCTGTTGTTCCATGAATAAAATGCATCAATTATAAATAAACAAATTGTCAAAATAATAGACTAATTATCAAAATTTGCATCAACTATTTAAAACTTATTATCTCCTGACCTATATTTTCCTATTTAGGGGTATGAATTTGAAATTCGTATTTCTTTCTAGAAAAATAATATCACATATAGATAGTACATCAGACATGGTGGTTGTTTAGGTGTATAACATGTTATATTTGAGTTTCTCTCAATGTGCCTACTTTCCAAAACACCCGGCATGTAGAGCAATGAAATAAAAAATAAAAAATAAAAAAAAAGCTCATGAAAATGTAGGATCGGAGTTTTTTTGATCCAATTCCATCGTTTAAGACTCCGAAAATGCGTTTTTCATTATTTTGGATAATTTTCTCATTTTTAATTAGATCAGGGGCGGAGGTAGGGAGACTTGCTGAGCTGTAATCCCCTCTCTAAGGCCCAAATTTTTTTTTAGGTTTTTTTATTTTTTATTTTTTTATGTGTAAATTTTATTTTATTTTATTACGTATTAGCCCAGTTTGAAATTTTGCTGCCCATTATTGGATTCAATCCTAGCTTCGCCACTGAATTAGATTATAATTTTAATTCCATATAAAATTTGAATTTATCTTTAGTACTTATCGTTATCTAGAGTTAGTCGTTATTTAAGAGTTTATTATCCAAATTTATTTATTACTTTAAATAGGAGTTGTAAGCCAAGCAATTAGTTGACTTTTAATATAATAAAATCCGTGCGAAGTTTCTTTCAAATAGTATTTTTCTTGGCATTGGTGAGCAAATCAACAAGACAGAATTTTTTCTAAGATTTTGATATTTCCTATAAGTTCCCGCTTTCTCAAGTAGCCAATAACCAAACATAACAAGTTATAAAAAAGTTATTTTTTATTTTCTTCACAAAATTTTCACCCATTTTCAAAAAATCGTTTTCGAAAATGAAAAAGAGAACGCATTTTCAATATTTTGAAAAATCGAAAACAGAAAACGGCTCGAGAACAACAAAGAGAATTCCCTAACATGTTTTACAAAACTAATCAAAAGCAATCATTGGCATCATCTGATACCGTACTGATTTTCCATTCTTACTAGTGGACAAGAGGTACAGTGATTTATACAAAACAACAAAATAATTCACAAATACAATTCGCAAGCTATTTAAGACTGAATTGAATCATTGATCACACACTATTCAAATTTCAGCAATCGTAGCCATTTTTTATAATTACTAGATAATCAAACGGAAGGAGTCGACAGAATAATATAATCATGTAAATTTTGCTACTATTCACAAACGTAAATGCCATAAAAAAAATACGAATCCAAAACCTAAAAATTCCTTCAAAACAATTACAAATTGACCGCTGCAACCAAGTCCTTTTTCTATTCCTCATATGCTTCATAGGTTTTTAGTCTTTGCACTAGGGGTGGACATGGTTCCATTTGATTCTGGTTCCAAGAGAACTGAACCGAACCAAAAATCAATGATTTTTTTGATAAATGAACCATTTGGTTTTTTTAAGATATAGAATCGAACCAATCCATTTGATCCTGGTTTGATTTTAGTTCTATTACTTCAATTTTTAAACTTACGTTTTATTCATAAGTTAGTAATATATAGTTAAATAAAAAAATATAAGTATCAATTATTTAGCAAGTTCAAATTATTAGTCATCAAGATTTTTCAAAAATTTAAATTAACAAATAAAATATAAACGAATACTTCTTTGCCAAAAGTTAATAATATCAACTATCAAGTTTCATCTTCATCCTCCATCCAACCAATTCCTTTACATGAAGCTATCAAAACTAACATGAGAAAAATGAAATATGAAACTAAAATATAAAATTAAAATTTGAAACTAATAGATAGGGATGGTGACAAAATGACCAAGCCAAGAAACTTAGCCCTTTCCATCCAGACAATCATTAACTGATATACTGTAAATCTGTAATTCAAATCTATTATGTTGTCAAGTACAAACCGATATGGAACAAATTCAAATCGATCCATTCATATATTTTTGTTTATTAGAAAACAAGAATATCTAGTAAATCACATAAAGAAGAATGCATAAAGGTACTACCCCTAATGGTTTGAAGGAGGAACGATAAACTGGTGATTGCGGAGTCGAAACTTCTGCCGGAGAAGCTGCTTTGTTTGAGACTTTGAAGGATCTGCACAGGGCAACGTTTGTTGTTTGAAACTCTTGACTTGAGGGTTTGAATTTGAAGTAATACTCTTAATGAGCTCATTTGACTGTACAAAAAGAATGGCTATTGGACTGATTTCAATTAATGCAAAATTAGATTCATATATAAATAAAATTATAAATTAAGTTTGGTTATTGATTTGGTTCTTGGTTCTAGAACTAGAACCAAATCCGAACCAGAACCAAATGATTCTCGGTACGAAGAAACAAAATCATTCATTTTTTTTTCATAGAACTGAACCGAACCGAACCGGTCGATTTGGTTTGGTTTAGACATTTTGTCCACCCCTACTTTGCATGATTTTCTATTGTGTCTGCAATTGATGCACTATCCATACTAGGGACGACAATGGGTCGAGTTGAGTCAACTCTGCCCGTCTATCCACGAGCTGAGTCGAGCCGAGCTCACAATTTTTTTAATTTTTTTTTTTTTTTTACATTTTTACTCATAGTTTTTATGAGTCCACGATTCGACCCGCTCGGCTCGCCAAATGACGAGCCCAAGTAGCGCATGAGCCGAGTTTTAACGACCTAAGCGATCAAATCCACAAGCTGCTCGGCCTGTTTGACATCCCTAATCCACACATTATTAAATGATAATTATCTCCCTTCAATCGAATCTTTTTTTACGGTAGACCATCCTGGCAACCTTTTTGGAGTTGGAGAAAGTAACACATTCGACTATATATCATCCAATAATGTCCAATAATAACGATTTTCAAGTGGGATCACATTTTCCTCGTATGCAAATTGTGATAATTTGAAAAATAATTATATATTCCGAGTCCTTTTGTGCCAATACTAACACATGTTGCATGGTATCCATCAAATTGGAACCTATTTGTATGTAGTGACGTACATGCTTTGTATACTGACCAAGTGTTTTGTGGTTTGGTCACTAACATCAAACATAATAGACCTTAGAGGGGGATACCTACTACAGGTGACACAACACAATCTTATTACCACGTAATAGAATTCAATTGGTCAATTATACATAACAATTCAATGATTCAAAGGCAATATTTTGTTGGAAAGTAGTGCTCAATATGGGACTGTTTAGACTTTTTTTTTTTTGAATGGGACTCATTTCTTTATTTTGGAAGATCAAAATAGATTAATATTGATCAATATTTTTCTCCACAAAAATATTGAGTCGTATATTTACTTGTTAAAAGTAATGCTCAGAATAATGAGAAATTAGAATTCAAAGTGTACCCATGAGAATTATGTATTGGAGGGAAAACACTTTAATTTGTCTCACACGGAAAAAAATGATAAGATAAAGGACTAATTTATATAAAATCACACTTTATGAAGGATAATAATGTGTAGTATAGATGCTCTTTTTACGTGTGTGCGTAGGGGGTGTAAATCACGAACCAAATTAACACATCGAATCATTGAATTCGTGTGCTGGCGTGACTTAAGTACACGAATGTCGAATTGAAAGGTTCATATTTTACCCTTGTTTTTTATTTTATTTGCTAATGACCTTTCACCTTCTATAACTCTTTTGTTTAAAGGTCTATGTTAATGATGAAGTTATACAGTCAAGTTAATCAGGGTAGAGCTAGGGGGGACAAAAAAAAAAGAAGTTGCAGTGGACTAATATATGGAAAAAAAAATCATCAGAATATTTTTTTAGCTAAGAACTTAGTTGGCTTTAGCATAGGCCAACCCCTCCCTCCGCCCCTGGTCGATGATTGTAATACATGTAACATCTGTCATTTTAAGTAACGTATTCGTGGAGAGCCTATAATATAGTTATCGTGAGTAGACACACTTTAATACCTCTACTTCTCAAGAGCCGTGCTACCTGTCCCGGCATTGGGACAGGTTTTGGAACTCGACATTTTCCTATTGGAGGGGGATTGTCACTTGACGCCCCTGTCCCAAATCCGGGAGAGAGAGCTTTTTCCACTTCTCAATGTGAGAAAAATCACATATTTCTTGTGAATGGTAAATTTAGTAGTGAATGACAATTGTACTCTTGCAACACTAGAAATTATTATCATTATATTCCTAATCCTTTCGTACACATTATAAAATACACAAGTTTATTTTATTATCTCTTTTTTTTTTCTCTCTCTTTTCATAACACGTTGTCAATACAAAAACTTAATTTTTCAAAGTTTAGTGAATGCAGTAAATCCTTTTTAAGCATAATCATTCATCAAGTGTACCAAAATTAATTTGGCAACGCGTGATTTTTTGTATATAAATATACATATGCAGTTAACACGTGAATCGTTCACGTTCATCAATCAATGCTAACTCTTTTTTTTTTAAGCATTAAACTATCCTTTTCTTTATTCAGCCGCCACAACCATGGCTTAATTTCTATAATCAAACAATTGCATATGCCTTTCATATACATATGGATTAATCTCTTTTTCATCTATTTCGCCACCTCGTTGCAATAGTGTTTATTCATTAAATTCTCATTTTCTTGCTTTTGATTCATGCATAAACAAATCATCATTTTGTCGGCAGCATTACATGTGTGTCAATTGGTTTGCATTAATGAATTGGTTTGATTTTGTTTGTCTGCGTGCCAATTCATCAACTCACGACTGTACATGTTTGCGTTATTGAATTCACGTCATTAATTTTTCACTCAAGTCACGTTAATGTATTCAAGTCAATTTATATGTGCTATAAATTAATTGATATTATCATTGTGGTATGCAATTTAATGTTTCATCGCTGTTTTTTATTTTTAGAAATAAAAACATTCAGTATTGAATTCATTATTATTTGTTGTTGCTCCCAAAATAACACAACTATATAAATAATATATGACTCCTGAAGAGATAATGTTTCTAGATTAATAGTTTATTGTTACTCCAGAAGTAGCACATTATTATAAGTAATATTCATGGAGAATATTACTTGCTCCTGAAAAGCAGGAATTATAAATTTCAGTATTTTAGAAGAATATTGACATATTATTTTTAAAGAAGTAATAATAAAATGCAATGTGCTCCCAAAATAGCACATGTTCGAAAAACATATTATTTTGAATTAGTATTTATTACTGGAGGAAACCAAATAGCCCATGTTAGGTTGACATTGACTACTTGATTAATTATTATATGATTATAGAGTGTTTAATCATATTCTTCAAAATTAATTATATATTTTTTTATTGTGTAGCTAATAAAATGATAAACATCACAAAACTCAAGTTTAATGCAATTGACATATTCGGTAAAAATTATATGTCATGTGTCTTCGATGTGATATTCAACTTATCTTAAAAAGTATAGAAGAGGCAATACAAGAAACATATAATTTCTGTAGGATCGTGCAAAAGCACTTATCTTCCTTCGTCATCATCTTCATCATAGTTTGAAAATCGAATACGTCACAAAGAAATATCCACAAATTCTTTGAAAAAAGTTGACTGAAAGATTTGATCATCAGATGACAATAATTCTCCCCAAAACTCGCTATAAGTAGATGCACCACCGTTTGAAAGACTTAAAAACTGTTAAAGTGAGTACAATTCTAAACTGTTTAAAATATGTTCAAAATTGATATTGTGTGGAGAAAAAATCACTGATGAAGATATGTTGGAATTTTTTTTTCACATTTCATGCCTCGAATGTGCTCCTACAGTAGTAATATCGTGAGCATGATTTCAAAAAGTACTCAAAACTTATATCTTGCGTACTTGTGATTGAACAAAATAATGAACTACTAAAGAAAAATTATGGGTTACGTCCAACTGCAACTGTACTATTGCCTGAAACAAATGTAATATCAAGAAAGGATATGGATGTGGGAGTGACGTGCACGTTGAATAATCTGTGAACAAAATAATCGACAGAGTTATCAGCAATAAGACAACAATATCAAAAAATACAAAACAAACGAAAGTAGCACATCAAAAAAGAAGTACAAAAAAAGTTGTTATAGATGTGGAATAAAAGAGCAATGAGCACGTACATGTCGTATGACAAAATAACTTGTGGACTCTACCAAAAATCAATAAAGGAAAATGAAAAAATATAAACTAATTTTGCCGAATATGACGGTTCAATTGGTTTGACTCATTTGGATGTTCTTGATTTATTTGCCGATCCAAATGACACTATTGATCATTTGATTGGGGTGGTGGGATGGAAGATATAGATTATTTTAGTTTCTATGTTTTTAGTATTTCCCCTTGTTATAGAATTTTAATTTGAAATATGTTTTTACTTTTCACAAAAAAATTGAAACTTTATTATTTATCATTAATTTAATAATATTGAATTATGTTTACTCCTTTAAATTTAAATTCAAAATTTTAAAATATATCTATTTTGTTATATTTACAAATTTGTGGATTGTCGAGACACCTGCTTAATTGATAGTACAATTACACACACTATTATTCAAGACAAAAAAGGACTAACATTAGCAAAAAAATAATATTAATATGATATTAGGTGCATCAAATATATTTAAAGGCTCGGGAAGATCTTGTATCATTTTACAAAATAATACAAAAATATATATTGACGATGCATTTTATTGTAGTAAATTTAGAAGAAATTTACTTAGTTTTCAAGATGTCTGCTACAATGAATATCACATTAAGACGATATAAGAAAATATTATTGAATATCTTTGCCTTTTATGTCTGGCCAGAAGCAGATAAAAGAAATTTTTCATGCACTCCCATCTGTATGTATTATACATTAATAAAAATGGTTGAGTCAAATATTGTCATGAATCAGATATTTGTTGACACAAAAAGTTTTATACTTTGGTATAATCGACTTGGTCATTTAGGAGTTATAATGATGTGTCGAATAATAAACAATTCACATGGACATCCTTTGAAAAATCAGAAGATTCTTTATCCAGTAATTATCCATGTGTAGTTTGTTCACACGATAAGTTAGCATTAGACCTTCAACTACAAAGGTCAATATCGAAATTTCAATTTTCTTGGAAAGAATTCATAAAGATATATATGAGCCAATACATCCATCTTGTGGACCGTTTAATTATTTTATGATATTAATTGATTTTTCTACTAGATTGTCACATGTTTGTCTACTTTCAACTAGAAATGTAATTTTTGGTAGACTACTTGATCAAATCATAAAATTACAAACTCGATTTTTTGATTACTCAATCAAGACAATTTGTCTTGATAATGTTGGTGAATTCAAATTACAAGCATTCGATGATTATTGTATATCAATTGAGATTGTGTTTGAACATTCAGTTACACATCCATACATAAATGGTTTAGCGTAATTATTTATTAAACATTTACAACTTATTGCTAGACCAATACTTATGAAAACAAAACTCCTAGCTTCTGTTTGGGGCATGTCATTTATATGTTGCATTATTGGTTCGTGTATGACCAACAGCTTATTATCAATATTCACCTTTGCAATTTATATTTGGTCATAAACCTAATATTTCTTACATACGGGTTTTTGGATGTGTTGTCCAATTCCCTATTTCACCCCTACAACGTACTAAAATGGGTCTCCAACGAATACTTGTGATTTATGTGGGTTTTGATTCACCATCTATTATTAGGTATTTTGAACCTTTAACGAGTGATTTATTTATTGCACGTTTTGCAAATTGTTATTTGACGAAATGACTTTTCTAACTTTGGGAGGGATAAAACTATATCCTGAAAAACAATGTATAATTTCTTGGAATGAAACAACTCTATCTCACTTTGATCTCCGTAAGAATTGATGTGAGTAAAAGGTTGAAAAATCATTCATTTTGCAAAATGTTGCAAATTAATTACCTAATATATTTGTTCACATGAGAAAAGTGACAAAATCATATATACCAGCAAAAATTGGTATCCCTGAAGGATAATCTGTTGTAACAATGATCTCAAATACGCTAGAAGCGTGGCCCACCAATTGGTTTAGAAGACTCAACACCTCGAAAAAGAAAGGTAAAAGAAAGAAATCAATGAAAACCTTTAGAAGAAGTAACATTAGAAAATATTGAAAATAATCTGCAGTTTTGTTGAATAATGAATTTGAGATAAATGATTTGGGAAAACCCTAATTTTGCCCATCAATCTACATATACAAAAAAAAGTTTTAAAAAGTTTTTATATGGATAATGCACATCCATTAGCATCACATATGGTTGTTCGATCAATTGATGCGAAAAAGATCAATTTCGTTCACTTGAAGATCGAGAAAAAAAATTGGTCTTGAAGTACCATATGTTAGTGCAATTAAAGTATTAATTTATCTTGCAAACTACACTCGACTTGAAATAGTTTTTCTATAAATCTCTTTACAAGGTATAACTCTACACCAACTCAAAAACATTGGAATGATGTTAAACATATTTTTTGTTATCTAAAAAGTATTATTGATTTAAGATTATCTTATTTCTAAATATTGTGATATGCTTTAGTGAGGATATACAGATGCAGGTTATCTCTCTGATCTACATAAAACTAAATTACAAACATGATATATTTTCACATGTGGAGAAACAGTTATATCATGGAGATATGTGAAGCAATTCTTGACATCAACATCCTCAAATTATTCTAAAATTATTGCAAACCATGAAGTAGACCGAGAATATGTATGGTTGAGGAATATAACATATCATATCCAAATATCATGCGGGTTAATTTCAACAAAACATAGTTTAACAATTTTGTATGAAGACAATGTAATTTGTATTATACAACTTAAATGATATTATATCAAAAGTGATAAGACGAAACATATGTCTCCTAAATTCTTTCATACACATAAGATTCAGAAAAACGACGACATTGATATTCAACAAATTCGTTCAATTAACAATGTGACAGATTTATTCATAAAACACTGTCAACATCTACATTTAAGAAATTGGTTCGTGAGATCAGAATGCTTCGACTCAATGATTTTGAGTGATTAATATTAGGGAGAGTAGCTGCACTTTCTTTCTTTCGCTTAAGTTTTATCCTACTAGGTTTTCCTAACAAGATTTTAATGAGACATGATTTTTTTAATACTCTAAAATAACTGTACTATTTTCCTTCGTTTGAATTTTTTTTCCATTGGATTTCTATCAATGTTTTAAAGAGGCGGATATTTTGTAATGTGACATTCAACGGGGATTGTTATAAATTATAAGTTTATTAGTAAATAACAATTGTACTCTTGTTAGCCTAAAAATTATTATCATTGTATTTCTAATAATTTCCTATAAATATGAGATTTTGGTTCTCATTATAATAACACGAGTCTATTGAATTTTATTCTCTCTTTTCATAATGATATTTTATATTTAAATTGGATAGTTCATATTCGATTCTTTTGATTCTCAACATATACCAAATATGCTGAATAAAATGAATTCATGTCTATGGTCTAAGCGTATTCAAATATATTACAAAGCTCGTCCTTTTCATTTAAAGATAATTTTGTATGCTAAATGAGTTAAGCTACACGTACAGAAATTTTTTGCCAGAATTCCTACAGATGAACACTTGTCAAGATTTGATTTGCAGTTGACCAAAAAAATGAAAATTACCAATCACTTGCTTTAACTCAAAATAGATTGTATTTCCCACCATATATTAAAGAATAATATTAAAAGGGTGAATGTGTTGTAAAAGGAAAGTTTATTAGGGTTTGTAGTGAATGACAATTATACCCCTGCAGCCCTAGAAATTATTACCATTGTATCCCCGATTCTTACCTATAAATATAGAGCTTTGGTCATTAATAAAATACACACAAGGTATTGATTCTAATTCTCTCTTCTTCTTCTTCTTCTTCTCTATTTTATAACACGTTATCAGCACGAAAGCTTAATTCTTTAAAGTTGAGTGAATGTATTAATGTTTTTAAAAGGTATAATCATCTTTCACGCGAATTTTTTTCATTCAAGCCTCCAATTCATCTCTGTAATTGGTTTACGTAACTGAGCAAAAATCATGCATTCAACTTATGAATTCACGAATCTCAAGGTGGTCTTTATTTATGTGTACTGGAACATAACCATGTTTGCTGATTCTTGATTTAATAATTATTATTATTGACATTTGTGCCTATCACGTCACTTATGACAAAGAATGCTTTGGCCTTTATATATATAATATTATTTAA
Organism: Osmanthus fragrans; assembly: GCA_019395295.1. NCBI lineage: Eukaryota > Viridiplantae > Streptophyta > Magnoliopsida > Lamiales > Oleaceae > Osmanthus > Osmanthus fragrans. The sequence continues at coordinate 1,215,142 of JAEDXY010000050.1, forward strand.
CTTATTGTTGCTTTAATTATCTACCACCCAATATCTCTCACATATGTATGATAATATCAAATATGTGCCTTAATTGATTTCTCTCACATATCGACGTATCGTTTGTTCTTGTATTAATTGCTTCTGCTATTTCATTCAATTTTTGCCCCTTAATTGGTTTCTGCTAATTCAATATATTTTACATGTCATAATTATTATATATATTAAGATTCTTTTTCCTAATACATGATTGGTAATTAATTTTTAAATATCCTATCTATTTGGTAATTAATTTTTACATCATACCGTGTTTGTATGGTAATTAATATTCTTTAACTTGATTAAATATTTGTCATGTTATAAATTTTAAATTGATATTTTATCATGTTGTTGCTCCTGAAGTAGCACAACTTTATAATTAATATTCCAGAAGAATATTATTTGCTCCTGAAGAGCATAAATTATAATTTTTAATATTCCTGAAGAATATTAATATACCGCTCTTGAAGAAGCAATAGTAAAATACAATGTGCTCCCGAAATAGTACATATTTCGAAGAACAAAATATTTTATATTAGTATTTATTCTTGAAGGAAAACACGTAACTTATCTAGTATAGATTTATCTTCAACAACCAGAAGTAGCAGCTTAAATCAATAGAAAGTCAATATCATAAATATTGTCATGTTATGTTGTGCCTAGCATACACTAATCGGCAGTCACCCGATAATCATTGATAAATTGATGGGAAGAAATCAAAGTCATCGTCTGTGATAAATCAACGTCATCATCCGTTTCACGTGTCATACCACATACCAGGTTTAATTTCTTTTCTTTCTTCAAATTTATGTGGCTAGTAGACTTTATATTCTATTCATATTATTATGTTATCCAAATAAAGCGCACATCTATACTTATTAATGTCCATAAAGAATATTTTGTCATTCTTGAAGAATTCAAAATTTATGCATATTAAATTTCATATGACGTTAATATTCTGGGAGAATATTACTTGCGCTAGAATATCGAATTCTATGAGATCTAGTTTATTTCATGATTTGAGAAATTTTCTAGATTGATATCATAAATGAATATAATGTTATTGCTCCTGAAGAAGCTCATCTCTACAAATAATACACGACTCCTGAAGAGTTAATATTTTCTAAATAATAATTCGTTGCTCCTGAAGTAGCACACTATTATTTATGTTTTAATAATATTTTACTTACTCTCGAAGATGATAATTAAAAATTATCTCTTTACTCCCGAAGAGTAAATTCTTTTACAATTTATTATTTCAAACAATAATACGTTATTGCTCCTGAAGAGCAAAACACTATGATTCAATAGTCCAGAAGAATGTTATTTATAGATCTGTATATTACAAATATTTTGTTGCTCATGAAATAGCACAACATTATATTGATATTCTAAAATAATATTATTTGCTCCAGAAGAGCATGGTATTACAATTTCAATATTCCAGAAAAATATTAATTGATTTCTATGTGAAATCACAAACTAAATTATTCAATTTTTTTATGTGTCCATTCTTCTGCATACGTATTTACATTATAGTTAAAATTTATTTGCTCCAGAAGAGTATGATAAATACGATCTAATATAAGTTATGTTTTTACTCCTCAAGAGTAAATTCTTACCTAATTTATTATTCTAAATAATAATATATTATTTGCTCCCGAAAAGCGTAATATTTTAATTTTCAATATTTCAGAAGAATATTGATTTATTACTCTTTGAAGAAGTAATAATTAAATATAATGTTCTCTCGACATAGCACTTCGAAAAATATTTATGAATTCATGTTTATCCTTGAAGGAAAACATATAACTCATGTCATACTGATATTGATTAGTTTGTCTTCTTAATTGAGTATTATACGAGTATATAATGTTTATTCATATTCTTCGAAATTAAAGAATTGGAATATACCTTATATTGAACCAGAAGTTCAATTTGATTGGCACGACCAATTGGACCATCGTTGGATCAATAATGATGCGAAATTTAAAATTCAAATGGATATTCAATGAAGAACCAGAAAATTCTTCAATCCAATGAATTTAGATATATCATTTGTTTTCTTTATCGACAATTGATCATTAAACACCACTAGCTAAAATATGATTCAATTCACTATATTTTTAAAAATTAATTAGGGTGATATATGGGGCCCCGTCACCCACCACGTTGACCATCTAAATATTATTTGTATCTAATAGATTTGATACAAATACTAGATGATTGCATGGTGTTCGTAACCTGAAGTTTGCGAATTTATTGCTCAAGTTATGAGCATAATTTTCAAATTATATAATCAAGACTGTATCTTATTAATGTTAGTGAGCATAAATCTCAATATTTGAATATGTGTTAGTTGAGATGTCGATAAGTGATTTAACACTATTGTTTGTTAAATGCCTCCAATAAATTTAATTGAGAACAAAGTGTTTTTTCCTTTTTGTTTGGGTAATTCTATTACGCATCATTGCCAACATCATAATTCTCCCTATTACAATTGACTTATGGTCAGAGCCTAATTTTTCATCTAATTATTTTGATAGTGCAGTATATGCAAAATCAACCCACCACAATGCACTGAGATGAAAAATAAAGAATGCTAAGAATAAATGCATAGTTTGAACCCTTATCCCAAATAGGTGATATTTTATAATGCTGAAAAAAATTATTGTCAAATTGACTGAACAATTCTTTCAGCATTAGGGGGAGGAATTAAAAAGTTGAAAATAATATACAAATGCATCATTATCTAAATTCTCGCAAAAGATCACTCGAACCAGAAGTTCGAAAGATAATTTATTTAGATGCATTTACTGATCAAAATGATCAAAGTGTTCCTATACGAATTGATGTTCTAAGAGGACAATTTGATATCATTATATTTGATATATCTATGGCACGCCTGAAGCGTGATGTGTTCGATTCTAATACAAAAATCTTTGAACAAATATGGAGCAATTAGCAAAGATGGATTCATTAAGGAGGCATATACTCTTGATGAGTATTTAGACATAACAAATTATAAAACCCCTGAAGAGGTTCAGGTACCTGATATATTGAAATTTGAGATATCTCAATAAGTTATGTCGTTATAGAGTAAGAAATAGAATCGAAAAACGAAAAGTTGTCAACAACAATTTTGTACATGATGTACTGCATCATATATGAATTGCGAGGAATGAAAATAAATGCGTCAAAATATATCGACTGAAGTAACGTTCAGCCAAATAAAATGGACGCAATCATAAATTGATTTTACTAGAGAAACATGATATTTTTGGACCTGTAGTCCAATAATCTAAAGATATATACTTATGCGAAAAGAAAATGAGAAAAATGAAGTCATGATGTGTAAGACGACTCTCAAAATAGTGAATTTCGCAAAAATCGTCGTTGATGAAATCACGAATCTATATCATGTTATCTTGACAATATATGAAATTTGAAATACGTGATAGTCAACTCATCTGACATGACTATTAATGTTATCTCTGAAATATTTAGTATGCCTGAAGCATAACTCAAATGATGCATGTCTGAGAACCATGTTTCAAATTAAATTGCAAAGATTATTATATGGATTGAAACAATCTGGACGCATGTAGTATAATCGCCTAAGCGAATATTTGTTGAATGAGGGCTATAAGAATGACGATGTCTGCCCATGTGTTTTCATAAAGAAAACAAACATTGGTTTTACAATTGTGGCAGTTTATGTTGATGATTTAAATTTAATTGAAACTCCTGAAGAGCTCAACAAAACTGCTAATTATTTGAAAAATGAATTTGAGATGAAGGATTTAGGAAAAATCAAATTTTGTCTTGGGTTGCAAATTGAACACTTCCCAGAAGGATTATTTGTTCATCAATCTACATATACAGAAAAAGTTTTAAAACGGTTTTATATGGATAATGCACATCCATTGGCATCACCTATGATTGTTCGATCACTTGATGTGAAAAAGGATCCATTTCGTCCACTTGAAGATGGAGAAAAAGTTATTGGTCCTGAAGTACCATATCTTAGTGCAATCGGAGCATTAACATATCTTGCAAATTGCACTCGATCCGACATAGTTTTTCTGTAAATCTCCTTGCAAGATATAGCTCTACACCAAGTCAAAGACATTAGAGTGGTGTTAAACACATTTTTTGTTACGTAAAGGGTACGACTGATTTGAGATTATTTTACTCCCAAAAGTCGGGATCTACTTTAGTGGGATATGCAGATGCAAGTTATCTCTCTAACCCACATAAAGTAAAATCACAAACATGATATGTGTTTAAACGTGGAGGAACAGCTATATCATGGAGATCTGTGAAGCAATCATTGACAACAACATCATCAAATCACTCTGAAATTATTGCAATCCATGAGTAGGACAAAAATGTGTATGATTGAGGAACATGACCCGTCATATCCAAACATCATGCGAGTTAACTTCAACAAAAGATAGTCTAACAATTTTGTATGAAGACAATGCAGTTTGTATTGCACAACTCAAAGGAGATTATATCAAAGGCGACATGACGAAGCATATTTCTCCAAAATTCTTTCATACACCGGAGATTCAGAAGAATGGCGACATCGATGTTCAACAAATTCGCTCAAGTGACAATTTGGCCAATTTATTCACAAAAGTACTGTGGCACATCTACATTCAAGAAGTTAGTCCATGAGATTGGAATGCGTCGACTCAAAGATTTTTAGTGATCAACATCAGGGGGAGTAGCTGTACTCTTTTTCCTTCGCATAGGTTTTATCCCACTGGATTTTCCTAGCAAGGTTTTAATGAGGCAGCATTTATTTTTAATACTCCAAAATAACTGTACTCTTTTTCTTTCGTTTGATTTTTTGGTCCCATTGGATTTTTATCAAACAAGGTTTTAACGAGGCAGATATTTTGTAATGTGTCATTCAAGGGGGAGTGTTGTAAAAAGAAAGTTTATTAGGGTTTGTAGTGAATGACAATTATACCCCTGCAGTCCTAGAAATTATTACCATTGTATCCCCGATTCTTACCTATAAATATAGAGCTTTGGTCATTAATAAAATACACACAAGGTATTGATTCTAATTCTCTCTTCTTCTTCTTCTTCTCTATTTTATAACAGAATGATCATTTATATGAGTGAATTATACAACAATTAACTAAACCGTTGCAATATAAAGTCCATAGCGTACAAAATTTATTGTATGTATATTGTTTAAATAAGACAAACAGAAAAGAATGCGTATAGCCTCCTTATATTTATTAGGAGTAAATACCAATTTATTGCTACGTGGGCACGGAGAAGAAAATATTAAATTAATTAATATATATTTGATTTATATAAATTTTGCTGTTTGCAATATTTTGGACGTAATTGTACCAAATTAAAAGGGGAAAAAATCCACATGAGATATTTTTCCCATGATCTTGTTCAATTTAACATACAAATATGTTAATTCTTCCGTTTAATTTGAAAAATATTCAAAAATAATATGAACGAACTTATTCTCAAATTTAAAATTAATCACATAAATTCTTCTTTTCTTTTGATCGATTCATTCCATTTCTTTTAATCGATTCATTCCATTCCAAATGTAATTATATAATTAAATAAACCTATAAAATATTACATGAAAAAGTCTCATTTCTTTTCAACCAAATAAAGTTGACCATAAATTAATTTAGCAAATTAAGTCTATGTTTGGTAGATTTTAAAATCAGATTTTTAGTACATTTTGATAAAAGTTAATGAAATGTATGATTGAAAATTTACGAATTCTATAAAATCTGTAGTCAAAATTAATTATTGAAATTCATTTAAATTAAAATTAAATTTTTTAATGGTACCAAACAGGAGCTACGATGGAAACTAATTTATAATTTAACACACACTACACGACTGAGAATAAAGGGGTTTGACTTTAACCCATCCACAATGGAGAAAGTTCAACGTTAGCCAGACCACTCATGTGCCTAAGAATCTGAATAAAATAAAGGGAAAATTATATAAGCAATCCCTAACCTTTTATATATATATTTTTTTTGTAGACTTTATCCTAATGTCCACTTTGTGTCATCCACAGTTTCAAATCGTTCAAAAATATGCACATGAGGTCCAAATGGATGGAATTTAACCATTAATTGACCAGAAAGTCCAAATTTAATCAATTTTGACTAAATTAAAAAGAACAAAATGGTATATTTACATTTTTTTTCAAATTATTAAACAATTAGACATTTAAACAAAATAATAATAATAATAAAATCTGCCCTACTCAACTCAAGAAGCCACCTACTTTGAATCACTCAAACATCGATCAATCGCCGCCCAAACCACTAGATATCCTTACCATCGAAAAACTCTCACTTTTCTCTTCACAGCCCATTTAACCACTGGCCATAACTTTGATGGATTTGGTCGAAAATTCAACCCAAAACAAGTTGTCCACGCACCAAAAAATGGTCGAAATCCTCACCTCCGCGACAACCATGCCAAGCCCACCGTCTAAGTTGACCAAGGACCTCAATACTCATCTATTGATACCCTTGTAACATCAAACAAAGCTGTGAATCCAAATCTATAGTCAATTCTTCAAACAGTAAACTCAAACCCTTCAAATTTCAATTCCGACGTCGGCGATGCAATTCACGATCGCGGACTATCTATCCTAGGTCTGGCTCGTCAAGGCGCATCTACTGGTACCATTAGTCATCATCAATTTTTCCTTAATGTGGATGACTCAGACTTGACAGTCCGCGCACAAGAAGTTTCAACTGATTCCCTTTCAGTTGACGGTTCAACAAGGCTCCAAATCGTCAATTCCAACACTCAACCCTCAATTGATGTTGGTATAACTATGAGTCGTGTTTCAATTGCACCAATTCCTCAATCAAACGAGCCAATTTCTAATTTGAATCCAAGAACATCCATTTGAATCTTTTTTTAAATTGTAGTTCTAATTGTGCAATTTTTACTCATAATTGATTAAAATTTGACTTTTCATCCATTGGGACCACATGTGCATATTTTTGAAAGGTTTGATACTATGGTTGGTATAAAGTGAAGGTTAGAGTAGAGTCTACAAAAAATTAAAATGTTAGGAACAACTGCTACAATTTTTCCTAAATTAAATACGCTGCTATCACTTTTTCATTTAATTTTCTTTTTTGGGTAATTTTCAATTGAAAATTACCCCCCCTTTCCCCCCCCCCCCCCCCCCCCCCCCCCCACTACACTGAAAATCAACCAAATTTGTATTTTAGCTAGTTCAATTGAAACAAAATCCACAAGTAGGAGTAGGGTTTTTTTCGAGATTACGATTAATTTCTCTTGTTCTCGTCTAGTCCCAAAATCAAAAAATCATCAAAAGAAATGTCAATATTCTTTTCCATAAAAAAAAAGGAAAAGAAAAAAGAAAAGACAACGATCTTTGGCATAATATTCTATTCTTTTCCCCCATATTGAAGTTTTGCTAATACTAGAATTAAGAATCTCTAAAGCTAATTACAAGATGTATTTACCTTGTCAATATTTAGGGTTTATGAAAAAATCATTGTTAGTGCTCATCATTGTCATCTTCGTCGTCATCCCTGCCACGGCATTAGAAATCCTAATCGCGACTTATTGCCAAACCATTTTCGTGTCAACTCTTTCAATTCATCATCATGCACCTCACAGAACTTCTGAGGCCATCCATTGGGTTCGGTTGGCGAGAACCCTAAACCCGGGGTCCGGTCTTTAGATTTGGGATTCGCCTTTTTTGTCCAATCCAAAACATAAGCTGACACGCGCCTCCTAAACTTGGCCTTAAACTCGGGCCAAGCTTGATACTTGTAGTGATTCACAACCATGTCCTTTGTCCTCAACTTTCTTGTTTTGTATCCCGGCCTCAAACCAAAATGGTGTATCGCATTAATCAAAGAATCATCAACTGCACTCAATAATGTAATCGATTTATGACGATTCTCATATTTTCGCCTACAATTGTACCCTTGGGTCACCCCCATTACTGGATGTGTGCTCTGATTAGAAGGGCCAAATTCGTGACAATTGATACTAAATTGTCCTAATTTTAACTTGGTCGAGACTTTCTCAGACGAGATTAACGACTGCAACATGGACTTTGATGGTCGCTGCGAATCGTGCCAAGATGGAGAGTACACAAATTCATCAACATCAATGAACATCATCCATGTACAAGCATTTTTAGCATATACAGAACTGTGTGAAAAACCAGCCTCTTGAGTTTTAGGCCAAAACCAGAAATAAGTCTTCACATCGAAGCCCTCTTTAACAAGCTCCTCAACAACTTTTGTTAGATGGTCATCACTTCCATTGTCGTATAGCAAGAATTTTTCAACCCCAATTTTGGAATGGTACAGAACCCACTCTTTCAAAAACTTTGCCACGTTGTACACCATGGTGCAGGCGCACAGTAGAGATTTTTGGGGTCCTTTTTCTAAACTGTGCGGTGGGGTATAGTAAGCAACTGATGGTACCACTCGATTTTCTGGAATAATTTCTATGGAGACGTTGATTTGCTGGCCAACGGAAGAGACGGCAATTGGTTTTGGTCGTTGACAGCGGAACACCTCTTGCATGGAGGCTGTCACGGCGGTCTTAACGCCGTTGTTGACGTCATCGCCGAAAACACAACGGAATTCTTTCGGGTCACGATTAGTACCTTGCCGATTATTCACGCCCTTAACGAACAGGATGACGTCGTTTTCGGTGGTTAGAGAATCGTACACTAGAAAAGTCCACCGTAACAGCAACGGCGGCGGATAATTCGTCTCCGGCTGATTCTCTAATAATTTTTTCAATATCGGTTGCTTAAAAGGCTGTCTTCGTCGAATTCGCACTGGCAAAACGCATTTAAAGGTTGCCCGATTAGGAAACGGCAGGACACCGGCGGATTTTGCCAGAGACGTCTCATTGGTGTTGAACAAACACACATACTCATCGGAATCCGACTCCAGCAACGAAGTGTCCTCTGGCGAGACGACGACCAGGACCTCCCAGCCTGGTAAAAGAATTGATGTGGTGGAGATTGAGCGGGAGCGGGATGCTACTAGGGATTTTGTTATGAGAGGCCCAACGTGAGGTGGGGTGTTTGCAGTAATGTTTTCGTGGATGGCATTATTGGCGGCGGAGGTAGTAAAAGAATTGGATTGGATGGTAGGGGAGGGGTTGACGTGGTAACTTGGAGCAGAGACGGTGGCGCCGTCATAGAGGAAGAGGTGGTAGAGGGTGGTGCAGACGATGACGGCTCCGACGACGTAGAGGAAGCCATTACGCACTTTACGGGCCATAAAAATTGTGTGCTGTATTTTGAGAATAAAATGGGAAATTTTGGAAATTGGAATATCAAATTGGAATATATCTTGGGGGAGGAATCCGATTGGATTCGTGCTTGGGAGATTTTTATTTTTAGGATTGATCTTTTTGACTATATTTTTTTATGAAAAGTGGTAAAATATCTATATTATCCTTAATGAAATGAATTTTTGTATTTTAAAGGATATATCTCTATTTTAGAATAATTTTTCAATTTTATCCTGTATTATTCCTATCTCGAATTCTAGCATATAAATCCATCATTTGATCTAATAGATTGTCATAATCTTCCATATATCTATCAAAATTTTCTCCAAGTATATAATATTCATCAGACGATGATTGATCTATTCTTTCCATTTGATAGATAATATTATTTATTTTTTCTAATAATTTTTCAAATAAATTATCTAATCCTTTAATTGTATATCCTGACATGTTATATAAATCTTAACATGATAAACAATGTTAATAAAATAAATATTAAATACAAACATTTAAATAATTTAACCATGCAAATATTCAGATGAGTAATCCCAATTATTCTTTAAGAGTTCAGAAAATATCTTTCTAAATTTAACAAAAATAATAATTTTACCTTAGTTTTGATCTCAAATCTTTATTCTTAGAACCGAGTAACTTTCAGGTTCTGGATCTGCAAATGACTCCTTTCAATGGCCCTTCTGCCTTTATGGGATAATTGCTATTCTAACTTTTCACCTTCCCTGTGTCAATTCTTTGAATTCGGACTATAAATTTAACTAAAGAAAAACTCTCTTTCTGTTAAAGTAAGAAAGAAATTCTTTTTCAATCTTTCATAAATTTATGGGATGAAGTGTTTAGAAACTCATGATATCTTTTAAAGACAATTTGGATATGAAATAACTTGAAATTTTATTGATATTTAAAAGCTGAAATATGAATACAATAGAAGACAAGAAATTGTTTGGTTAACTCACAACTCAAGTGCTCAATCAACTCTACCATTTTCATTAACCCAAAGGCTTTTATTTATACACAAATTTGAAGATAAATTATATCATTGCTTACATCATACTAATAATATTTTATTATCTCATGCTTTTTATCAAGAGTCTCATGGCCCCTCCATCATTTGTTGTTTTGTTACATTTTCTTTGATAAAGGATACAGTCCTTCTATAATTGTCTTTCAAATCTTGTTATTACATACAACTGATAAGGTTCTCCTGTAACAGTTTGGACACATTTCCTCCATGTGTTTATTATTTTCATCTTTATCTTCTAATTCTGTCGGCAAGTGGGGCAGTTTCTTGCTTCACATACCCTCTGTAATGTTGAAATGGTACCAGAAACTTGATGCGTGTCAAATTTGGTGATAAAATCTTTTAAAACTTTAGATGTTTTATTCCCATCATTAGCCAAAAGTGTTCATCCATTATATTGACATATGCATCTGTATTTTCTATCATAAAAACATTTTTCTATGTTATAAAGGACTTTGTATCCAATCACTCTTCTATTTTTTTTATCCATGATCTTGTAAACTTTTGGTAATGGTTTATCAATATTCCCTTCATCCATTTTGAAATTTCTTCCAACATGTCCAATAGAGATTATATGTTCTGCTGGATAGAAAATTTCATCTTCGACTTCTGGACTGATAGTATAAAATTTTAGATAAATAGATCGTCCATGTGCATATCTTGAGATTTCAGATTTAAATATGTCATCAAATATATCTATTTCTTTAAGAGATTTATCTGGATAAATTAAATCCAAATATCCATAATCAACTGCCATTTTGACCATGATTGGATCAAATTCTTCTATCATAACTATTTTTGAATAAATGTGATCACCAGGTGAAATAAAATATGAATCACTTGTTTGTAATTTATAAATTATTTTAGTAAATTTTTTATATTCTTCTTCTTTTGAAAATAAAGGGATTTTATCTTTTTCATCTGCTTGTATCTGAATTGATCTCGTTTGCTCTTCATTTATAATAATCTTTTTAGGATTATCACCAATTCTTATCTTTCTGGGACTTTGGACCATAATATCTTTTTTTTGGTCCACTGCTGCTTCAGCATAGTGGATCACTTTTTGGTATCTGTTGATATTCCTATTTGGTATCATAGAATTGTGTCAAGACATCAACCCTTGTATCTTTATTTTATCAATAGACATTAATTGTGCTTCAAGAGCATCAATTTTTTCTTTCATTTCATTGGCAACTTTGACGTGGGATTCACTAATCTCAAGTAATAAGTTGAAATTATTACTTAAGATTTCAGCTAATGCCCCCATCCCAACTTTTATGTCATCTGCTTCTTCTTTGGCAAATGTTGCCGCAGATTTCATTTTTGATATCATTTGTTTAATATTATCCATCTCCAAATTCAATGTTCCTGCTTAAAAAATCAGAAAGATAATTATTTGTACATTTAATTTGAATAATATCAAAATTATAGAATGATAAATATGCTTGCCATCTATGTAACATTCTATATTGGTAAATATAAAATGATAAATTATTTGTACCTTTAATGATAAATATGCTTGCCATCTATTATATAATTTGTACCTTTTTTATGAGTAGTATAAATTTATTTCTGCTTGATTAAAAATTCCACTTGAATATCTACATATTTCATTTAAATCTGTTTTTAATATTACTGTCCCAATATTTATCTGAGGCATCAATATTAAATATCAAATTATCATTTTCATTTGGTAATCTTAATTTTGGTAAATTTTTACATTCTTCTTTAAGTAGTCTAACTATTTCTGTATGTTCTTCATTCCATCCTTTAGTATTAGTTTTCTAAGTAAAATTTGTATTTTATATCTCTTTTTTGAAAGATTTTCAATAAATCCTTTTGCATAATTTAAATATCCTAAGAATTTTTATTTGTTCCTTAGATTCTAATTTATCAGGAAAACTTTCTATCTTTTTAAATATATGAGATTGTAATTTTATTCCATTCTTATCTATAATTAATCCAAGAAATTCTATCTCAAATTTTTCTATAATAGTTTTCTTTTCAGATAAGACTATTCCATCTTTTTTACTTTTTTTTAGGAATTTTATAATATGATTTTTATGATCATTTTTATTTTCTGAGCATGTTAATATATCATCAATGTATACTAAGAAGAAATCATTATATTTTCTAAAAATATTATCCATTCTTCTTTGAAATATTTGAGGCGTGTTAAATGCCGTATATGGTATTGATTCTTCTTCCATTTTGATTTGCCAAAATCCTGACTTACAATCAAATTTTGAATAATACTCTTTTCCTTTTGTAAGGTTTATTAAAACATCTTTATTTGGTAGAAAATATCCATCAAATTTTGTGTATTTATTTAATTCTTTATAATTTATTACCATTCTTGATTTTCCTCGTATCTGTTCAAAATGTTTCATTACCATAAAGGCTGGACTACTATGTGGTCCATTGCTAACTCTAATTAATTTTATATTTTTTAATTTTTCAATTTATTTTCTAAATTCTTGAGTATCTTGTATAGTGTACATCATTGGTTTTACTCTTATTATTACATTTTCGGTTAATTCTATTTTTGCTCTTGGATGTTCAGGTTTCCAATAAGCTAATGAGTTTTCATTATAGACATTTCCTATCTTTTTTATTATCTCTTCTATTAATTCTGATTTTTCTGTTGTTTGTATTTTTTGTATTTTAACAGTTATTTTTATTGGTATTTTTATTGTTTTTTCACCACGCTGGGCTGGCTGAACTCTGTATGGTTTAAATTCTCTTAAAAGTTTTAGTAAATGTCCATATGGTGTTTTTAATATAATCATATAGTTATTTTGTTGGTAATATTGGAATTGTTGAACAAAGTCATTTCCTAATAATATATCACATTCTAATACATCATATGCATATATTTTGTTTATAGTTATTTGTTTACTTCCTAATAGGATTTCTACATTTTCTTTATTTTTAGTAATGGGGGTCGATATTCCCGTGACACCTGTTATTTTTATAGTATTATCATTGTTCCAATTTTTTAATAAAAATGTCTTGATAATAGTTATATCACTTCCTGTATCTATTAAAGCACATGTTGTTATATGAGTTTCTACAATAGTAATTTGTATATATACTCCTAATGAAAATGTTATTACATTATTCATTCTTTTGGACAAAACAATGTCTTATTATTATGTGTTATATGGATTCTTTCTTTATTAATATTATAACGATTTAAGGTTTGTAAAAAACTCATTCCTAATAATATATGGTAATGATCTCCCATACTATTATCTACATAACATGGTATTATCATTTCTTCTCCATCTAAAACTATTGGTATCTTTACTTCTAATTCACTAGTATGTATTTTTCCATCAAAATTGATATATTTATGAGATTGTATCTTTCTTTTTGTTAATCATTTATCTCTATTTCTTAATATATGATAGTTTGCCGCTCCCGTATCAATTATGATATTTTTTCCTTTTATATATTTTATTCCATTAAAATATTCTCCATATATTTGCATACTTCCTAAATTTCTTTTTATCATTATTTTTCGACTTATGCTTGATTTTCTTGGTATTATAGATGTACTATTATTTTTTCTTAATCTTCCCTCTTTAAATTCTATTAAATAATTATTTTCTATTTTTTCTGTTACATCTGGTTTTGTTTTAGATATTTCTAATTCATATATTTTTGGTAATAGATTTAGTTGTTTGTTTGGTTCTACAATATTTAATATATCTTTACATTTTTTGTGAATTTCTATATAGGTTTTTTTAGAGTAAATGTTTCCATAGTTTGAATTAGCAAATGTATATAATGCCCTGTATTCTATAGTCATGATATGAGTTCTTTCTTTCATAATATCATTTCTATGTATTTTAAAATGTAATCCTAATATTTCATTAAAATCTTTATCTTTTACTGATACGCAATATTTTGGATAGCATGTAAATATTAATTTTTGTATGCTAAATTTTCTTCTATAGTTCTTAAATGGCTATCACTGGTATTTAGTATTCTTCCATCATGTAAGCTTACTGTTATTGGTGAATCTATTCTTTCTCTAAATAGAGATTTAAACATTAATTGTATTCCTACTAGCTAAACATATTGTATCTTTTCTTTTTGTTTTCCTTTTATTTTTGCCATTAATTGGTCAACTGTGGATTTTGTTAGTAATGCTAATTTATGACTTCCTGAACCTGTTGTTATATCTATTGATTTTTCTATCTTATGATATTCACTTATAGATATTCTTTCCCTTCTAAATCTTTTATCAAATATTTTCCATTCTCCTAATTTTAAATCTAATGATAATTTTTCTATTTTTCTAAATGTATTATTATCGAATGTTACTTTTAATCGATATCCTTCAAAATTTTCTATTTCTTGTTTTTCTTCTATAGTTTCAGCTTCTTCTATTTCGTGATTCATTCTGATTCTGATATGTAAACCTCTTCTCCTTCATATTTATTAATATCTATTATTTCTTCTAAATCGCTTTCTATTTTTTCATATTCTTGTTGTAAAATTCTAACTTTCTTTTTAGTACAATCAGGGTTTATATGTTTTATTTCTCCACAATTCCAGCATTTGCATTGTTTTTTTTTTATCCTTTTTAAACCCTTTTCTTTTTTGTTGATATTTTCTTTAATAATATCTCCTATTTGGTTTTTGATATTTATTTTTGAACTATTTATATTTTTTTATATTTTTTTAGTTTGAACTTCTTTTTATATTTTCTTTCTGGTCCACATCCCCAATTAATAGGTCTATCTATCTCTTCGCAACAGATTCTTGTTAATTTTTTAGACTTTTTCATTAGTTGTCTATTTTTACATATTTCTGCTAATTTTTCAAATAGGAATTTTATTCTACTTCCTAATGTATCTGATACAGGATTATCCTTTATATATCTTTCATATTCAATCTTAAAATATATATTTCATGTTCCTGGTAATTTAGCAAAATACATTTCTAAGTATGGTCCTTGATTTTCGTTACTATAAAATTGGGCATAATAGAAATTTCTAAATTGACATGTATATTCTTTTATTTTACACATCACATATCTTAATGTTTATCAATCATAATCTTACTTTTAATTTTTCTCTTCTAACTTCTTCTTCTGAATTTTTTATCCAATTTTCTCCTAAAAATTCATCTGATATATATTCTACTAACTTTTTTATTCCCTCTTGTGAGATTTTTTGTATTCTGTTTGTATATTTCTTCTCATTAATAATTTAGTATTTTCAGTTACTCATTCCCACCAATTTCTTACATTTCCTTCAAATGATGCTATTAAATAGTCAATTCTTCTATCCGTAGATTCTCATGTATCATCTTGGTTATATAAAAAGAATAATATCATTGCATCTGCCCATTGTAACAAGGCTTTCTTAGTATATATTTTACAATTTAAATCTAGTTTTGCTCATCCATGATTTATTGGTTTATTGTAGTCTGAGTTTGGGGTAAGCTGATCTTTATATTTTTCTATTCTATATTGTGGTATAATTCTATTATAGTACTGCCTATAAGGTCTATGTGACATTAGTGCATATCCTCCTTCTAATTGATGAAATTCTAATTTTGGATTATTGCTTGTACTTCCTGGTGCTGGTATTAGTCCTCCACCAGTATTCATTAATATTTCATCATTTTCTAATTCTTCTATACTTAATTGGTCAAAGTTTTCTATTAAATTATCTATTTCTTCATTCATCATCTTTTTTATTTTTTCCTCTTTCTTCTACATATTTTTCAAATTCTTTCTCTTGTTCTAAGATTATTGGTAATATTTCTTTTCTAAATCTATCATCAATACTTCCAGGTTCATAATATCCTTCTGTTTTTACATGTTTCTTTCATATTCTTGTCATTTCTCCTTTTATTCTATCTTTATCTACTTTATTATCTGTTGATTTCATATTTTGTTTCGTTTCTCTAATTTCTATTTTTAACATTCCTACTTCATCTCTTAATTCCTTAGTTTCATTTATTAATTCATTTATTATTTTCTTTAGTTCATCAAATGATTCTGAAAAAGTCATTATATTTTTTCACTTTTTACTTCTAATAAATATGATAATCTACACTTTTTATCTTTATTTTCATTGATAATTTTATTAAAACTTTCTATTGCTATTTCATTATTAGGTAATTCATCTCTTACAGTTTCAAAATATTTTGCTTTTAATTCTAGTTTTTCGATTTTTAATTTCCCTAACATTTTTTCTTGTGATTTATTTATATCTCCTGGTATTCCTAATATATTTGAGGTTTTTTCTTGTATTTTGTTTAAATTTTTAACAATATTATTAAACTTTCTAGATACTTTATCATTACTCATTTATACCTTATGATGATTCATATATTTCTCTATAATATAAAATACTTTCAAATTCTTTATTAATCATTTCATATACATATCTATCTTTTATAAATCATATGATTAATTTATGTAGTATTTGTTCTTTTATTTCTCTATGTAATTTTTTAATTATATTTAATGTTAATATTTTTTATTTATTCGGAATAGGTTCCTAAAATATTTTATATCCGTTTTCTTCCTCTAATTTATAATAGTTATCTATCTTCTTAATTTTAATTCTCATAATTACTTATATTATTTTCTATTATAACAGCTATTTCTTCTCGATCTATAGTTTCTAGAATAGTTTCCCATATCATAAGATCTCTTATTATACTAATTTCTGTTTTTTCTATTATCTTCTTTCTAATATCTAAAGGTATATCTTTTAATTTTATAAGTATGATTTTTAAGACTTCTTTCTCTATTATAGGTTTTTCTATTATTATACCAAAATTATCTTTTTTAATTACATATCTATTTCCTAAATCTTTTATTATCATGTTATGATCTATGACTCTGATACCAATTAAAGTGGGGGGAAGGGGGGGTACTAAGACCGTCTACAAAATCTTCAAAATATTTTAATATTTTAAAAATTCTTTTATAATTCTTTCGGTTAATCTATTATTTAAAGATATGTAAAATCTTAGTGTTAATCTAAATTTTAATTTTTTATATTTTAGTGGTAACCTATTTTTTATTGGTCTTTTCATTTAATAACTTGTTTTATATTTTTTTTGTATTATAGGGACTAGGTTGCAATTTTTTACGTTAAGGGTATTTTTGGTAGTTAAAATGGTCAAAAGTCATTTTGGAAATATGGCTTCAATTTAGATTATTATGGAAATAAGGTATCAAATTTGGGTTATTTTCATGTAATTCCTCTTGTAATTCGAATAGGAATGGATTTATTAATTTGAATTGAATATATTAAAGACGAAATGAGATGAGATTCGAGATTAAATTATACGGTTTTAGGTAGGCTTTATTGCCCTTAATTGGTGATATAAATTTAGCCTCCATTTGGATATAAATTTATGACTTTATAAAAATTGATAACGGTTAAAAAAATATTTGATCACATGAAATATATAATTTAAATTATGGAAAATTTCATAAGTAAGATGTTAAGTATGATCCATTTCAATAATAAGAAAACATGTTTCAAACTTCAAAAATCAGATTTTTATTAATTTTTTTATGATTTAATTAATTAATTAAATATATAAAGATCACAGATATATACAATTTGGTCACAAATTCATTTATTGATCACATATTGTCAAATTAATTAGTCACAAATTATTTTGAAATCACAAATCAAAGATTTTATAGGTCACAATTCATTTCCGAGGTCACAAATCACAATTTTAAGGTGACAAGTTATTTTATGGTCACGATTCAAAAATTTCACAAGTCACAATTTGTTCATCGGTTACAAATCACAATTATTATGAGCCACATATTAACAATTTTTGAAGTCACATTATTACTTTGTCACAGTTCATCTTTTTCATTGGTCACATATTGTGTTATTGGTTACAGATTAATCAATTTAATGATCACAGTCAACCAAAAAATTTGTGACTACTAGCAACGCTTGTGACCACCACCTCATCATCATCTAAATCACCACCAAAACGACCGTTGCGGCCTAAACCACCACCACCTCCCGACAGCAATACAGCCACCACACAAAGCTGAATATCGACCAACATACACCTCTCTACTATCGCCACCACTATTGCCAAATCCCCGACCACAGCCATCATCGCAACACCGTCACCACCACCGTTGCCCCCACCCCAACCCTAGCCCACCACCACCACCAACCCACACCACTAGCACTGCATCAACAACACTGCCACCAACACCGCAACACCGTCATAATCACTGTTGCCCCCAACCCATCACCACCACCACCAACACTACACCACCAATACCACTGCACCACCATCATCACCACCACCACCGCCACCACCACCACCACCACCACCACCACCATCAACTGTCACCACACAAAAACCCCACAGATCCACCGCAATATGAAAATCAGAAACAAAATCAGGAAAAAAAAATCGACAATGCAGCAGTCGATTGCCACCTGTACCACCACATAAAAATCGCGCACAGATCCACCATCGTCGCCACCACCAACTCTCCACCAACAAATCAGATCTCTACCATTTTCAACCAACACCACACCCAAACCAAAACCATCCTTACCTCGCAGCAGATCCACCAATATCAATGCGAAGCACAGCCTTGCAGAGATGATTAGAACATCCATATCTCCGACGCCGTCCAAGTGCAATGCTGTTTGATGGTGTCGAAGAGACGACGGAGAAGGCACGGAAAGGGGGAGAGAGGGAGAGTTACGGGTTTGGGAAGAGTTACGGGTTTGGTGGGTAGTGGCTAGGGTTTTGTTATTTAAATAATTAATATAAAATTTAATTAAGATATTAATTAAAGTAAAATTTCTGATTTTTGAAATGTTAAACTACCCACCTGATTTTAGAATTCAGCATTTTAATGTTAAGATTTTGTATAATTACCACTTAAAATTAATAGTTGACTTGCCCCTCATGGGGTGGTCGAATTGGTGGAGAGGTGAGCACGGAGACCTTTGGTCACGAGTTCGATTTTCCCTACCAACACTTTCTCGATCGAGTCTGTCATACCGGACTTGCCTAGTGCGGTTAACCTGACAGATGTGGTTTGCAGGCTATTGCATCAGTTCGAGAGTTTACCCAGTCGCACTCGAAGGACTGCTGGTTTCCCCTTAAAAATAAAATAAAATAATTGTTGACTTTAACTTGGATTAAAATCTAATTTTAATTTCTACCCAACATAGATGATTTATAAATTCGTCTAAAGTCAAACATTAATTTCAAAATTATATATTTAAAATTATTACTTAATTTTATTTACATATTTCGTGGGGCTCTCAACTATTGTTTACTATTCTTATTTATAAGTCCTTTATAAATTTGCCAACGAAGGCTTAAATAATATGTACGAACAAAAAAAATATTATTTCATCTAAACATAAGCAATTTGGTAGATTGGATGAGGTTGGTATGCTCCAACAAATTGATTAGGTTTAATTTTCATAAGAACAAGACTCAATTGAATATAAAAAAAGATTCAATTTATGGAAGTAAACAATAGAATGTGTGGTCGAATTGAAATGCTCATAACTAGAAGGTGTCGAGAAAATTGTTCTCTAGTTTCGCAAATTTCTAACTTCTAGTCACTTTCTTGCTTTACTTCACGGTATGAACGTAATCGTTCTTGACAATGACCTAGAGGACTATATTTCTTTGAAGTCGTCAGGCGCTTCATTGGGTTGAGCTCCATCGCTTCGTTGGATTCTCTAGCAGCAGACTTGTCAAAAGTGAATGTCGCCTTTTTTGATCCATATTCGCAGACCCTACTATAGTTTCTTGTGGTAGGGCTTTTAACACTATTTTGCATTTTGAAGCTCATCTTCTCTCTCTCTCTCTCTCTCTCATCTACTTGGAAAGTGCTTGACCGTATTTATTAAGATTATGTTAGTTTTGATTTGAGTAACTAAGAGATATTATTTTCTGTATGAATCATGCCCCACTTGTACAATCTTATTTGTACAATCATGGATAATAATCTTTGTTGGCATCATCACATTCATCTTTTTTTTGAAATTGTCAAAAACTGTTTTTTAAATAATCAATCTAGATTTTGTCACCTCCAATATTGTCGACAATGTTTGTCAACCAACATTATACAAATAGCTTAATTCTTCCTGAATTTAGGTGATTTGTAATGCCATTCTATAAGGGAATTCGTTAAGATATTTATTTTATTTTTCTTTAGTTTATGATATTCTAAATCTTGTAAACTTATAAATAGTAGTCTCTTATTTGACTATTAGAGATAATAATAATAAAATAAACACATATATAATTTTTTTTTAAACTTATTTTTTTAGTATTTAATAGGGGTGAACGCAATTCGATTTGGACCGTTTGTGATAAATTTTCAAATCAAACCAATTAAAAACTGTTGGAAATTTTTCCAAACCAAACTAAACCGCTTCAATTTCTAAACCAAATCAATTCAAATAAATTTTTTTTTTTTCGGTTTGATTCGGTTCAAAACCACGTTTAGCCAATATATATTGAATAAGTTAAATCATAAATATTAATCTAACATTTCATGTTAGAACATATATAGTATCATTAATAATATTACATACATTCTATATTTCTAATCATTATAATGTTGTTTTATGATAGAAATAATTTAACTTTTTAGTCGATACTAATTGATGTAACATGTACAATTGTAACACATTATCCATTCTCTTCATAAAAATAATAATATAGTGCATGACTTCATTAATTATAGTTAAATGATATAAAACAACTAATAAAATAAAATGATTAAAAAGATCAAATACGACAATACTTTCTATATTTTTTTGTGAACCATCCAATATTTCTACATCATTCAAATATTGACAAATCACTATAAGCTCCTTATTACTATGCAACCAATTTTTACGAAAAATCACATTCTCAGCCATATTTGCACTCAACAAACTCAAAGGAATCAAGAGTTAGACCACTAATAGGAAATGCAAACTCAAATAAGTGTGGAAATTTGAATAGCTAATGTATTTTTGACAATTTGAGGGACAATCTTGTACTTATATGCATTCAATATTCACTAACGTAATATGTCGAAATGCTCATTGGTCAAACCTTAAAATCGACCATTTAAGTAATCCACCAAATCATTATACTAATTAAAAGTAAAATCTAGAAACTAAATTAAAATGTAAATAATTAATTGAGTTTAATTGAGTTATATGATCAGAAAATTGTCCACTGAAAACTTAAGGAAATTCAACACAAATTAGAACAAAATACTACAAGTACCAATGAAAACATCAATTTGAATAAACTAACTTGAAAATTTTAGAATTTCGAGAAAATTATTAGTAAAAGGAAATGAATTGTGTGTATTTAAATTAAAATCTAGATTTAATTGTCTACTCAATTATAATGGGCAGTTGATGAATATAGTTCAGTAGAAATTGTTCAACACTTCGCCCAATTTGAAGATTTTGCAATAAGGATTTTATCTTAGAGCCGTGTAGTCTAGAAAGTATCCGTACGAAACGGAGGTCACACGACTTTATGACAACGTTTATCGAGACTCTCTTATGCCAGCTTTTCTAACTCTATTTTCATATTTATATTATTTGACTCATACTTATAGTTGATAATTTATTACACAAATCACGTAATTTTTACAACAATCTAAAGTCGTATGAGTGGTTTGTGTAATAATAATTCGTGGTAGTTATTAATATACTCATTATTATTATGCTTCAATTTTTATCTGATTCTTTTAAAATTTTAGAACCTTTTATAATTTCTTTTTTGAAACTTACTGCATAAATTTTGCATTATGGTAGCTAATAGAAATTTTATTGATTAAATATTGCACTTTTCTAAATTGCTTCAATATTTTAAGTACACATTCCATTTTGATTACTTATTGAAAAGTTTTAAAACTTATATTATTTACTTGATTTCTGATCAAGTAAAAAAAAAAAAAGGTTTTAAATTTTTTTAAAACATTATCAGATTTGAAGCATATTGTATTGCATATCATTTGCTTTACTTAATTGCTGATCAAGTTAACTTAAAATAAATGTTTTTAATTTTTAAAACATTTTCAGATTTGAAGCATAATAGCATGTCATTTGCTTTACTTAATTGCCGATCAAGTCAACTTAAAATAAACAGTTTTAACTTTTAAAATCATTTCCAGCATTGCCTTAGTAATTCATAATGTAAGAATGACATCTCATGAAGATACTAATAGTGCTAAACCAGAAATTTTTTATGGAAAAATAATGAAATATTTGTTGACCGTTCTAGGGTTAATTTTTGCTATAAAAGAAGATAATGAAAGTAGAGAATCTACCTTATGGTATAACCCAAAGCAAATTGAATTCAATTGTCGTAATCGAATTTTAAGTGCTCTTCCTCGTAGACTTTATGATATTTATCAAAATATCATGAGTACTAAAGAGTTTGTGAAAACTTTAGAGGAAGAATATGGAATTGATGATTCTGGAGTCGATAGATTTAACACGTCAACCTTTAAAAAATATGTTATGGTGGATGGAAAATCTACAAACTAACAAATCCATCAATTTCAAGATCTAATACGACATGTAGAAGAAAAAGGGTCAAATTTTAGTGAGGACTATAAGGGTTCATGCCTAATACATTAACTTCCACCTTCTTGGTCAGATTTTGCTTAAGGTATTAGACATAAGCAATGCATTTTAACATTGAACCAAGTATTCAATTCTTTGAGAATAGAAGAGTATCATAGAAATCGTATCAACAAAGTTGATGAATTGCATGCTAAAGCAAACTTTGTAGCAAATTCAAAAACCCCTACTAGCTCCTCAAAGCAATTTAAGTCTCGGGTAATAAGTTTAAGAAAAAACTTTCACCGTTACAGAAAAAATCCTCAACCTAAGAATAACTACACTAAGGATAACAAAGGCAAAGAGAAGAAGGAACACGGGCCAAGCGGAGAAAGCGTAACTTTGGAAAATGACTCCATCGCTTTTGTATTGGGAATTGCAAGTGTCGAGCTTAAGATAACTTCTGGGAAGAGTTCAATTTTTTAGATCAAGTTCGTCATGTTTCGGAAGTCAGAAAAAAATTAGTTAGTGGATCATTTTTAATTCAACAAGGTTTTAAACTTATAATGGAGTCAAATAGGTTGTTATAACAAAACATAATGTTTTTGTTGGGAAATGTTATATTAGTGATGGATTGTTTAAATTGAATATTATTGAAAATCTCTGTCATGATTCTTCCATGGTTCTTAATGTTGAAGTTAGTTATTTGTGGCATGAAAGATTGTGTCATGTTAGTAATATGAAGATCAAGAAACTTATGGATCTGAACTTGATTTCAAAATCTCAAGTTGATAATAATAAGTGTGAAGTTTGTGTACTAGCCAAACAAACTAAGAGACCTTTTTAATTTGTTAGAATGGATAAAAACCTCTTAGAATTGATACATAGCGTGTTTGTGATTCTAATAGATCATCAACACGAGCTGGTAATAAATATTTTGTAACATTTATAGATGACTATTCTAAGTATTGCTATATTTATTTATTGAAAACGAATGATGAAGTCTATGATAAGTTCAAAATCTATAAAGTGGAGGTCGAAAATCTATTAGAACGTAAGATAAAAATCTTGAGGTCCGATAGATGAGGAGAATATACTAAGAATAATCTTAGGGATTATTGTGAGGATAATGATATAATACACGAAGTGACACCTCCTTATTCACCACAATCCAATGGTATTGCAGAAAGGAATAATAGAACTTTAATAGATATGGTAAATGCTATGCTCTTAAGTTCCGGAGCACCTGAAAACTTATAGGGTGAAGCTATCGTAACTTGTTACATATTGAATCGAGTAACTGTTAAGGGCAACATTAAAACTCCATATGAGTTATGGAAAAATAGATTTCCTAGGTTAGATTTTCTTAAAGTGTGGGGGTGTTTGGCAAAAGGTAGTTATACTTGATCCTAAAAGAAAGAAAATAGGACAAAAAACCGTGGATACTAAATATGCTAAAAATAGTAGTGTAAATAGGTTCTTGATTGTAAATTTCGATGTAAGTGACATTAAAAATAATACTATCATTGAAGCTAGAGATGTTACTTATTTTGAAGACGTTTTTTCACTTAAGACTACAATTTCAAGTGAACCCCCGACGTCCAAGAAAATGTTTTTAAATAGTACTCCATCTAGTTCATCTTTAGAAGGTAAAGTTAAACATGAACTTAGGAGGAGTAAAAGAACTAGGAAAGAGAAATCATTTAGAGAATAATTCTTTACATATCTAGTTGAAGGTGAACTTGAAACATATAAATATGCTACGGTCAATACTGATGCACCTTATTGGAAAGAAGCTATCAATGATGAATACAAGTCAATTATACAAAATTATACTTGGATTTTATGTGATTTACCTCAAGGTTGTAAGGCAATATAATTTAAGTAGGTATTTAAAAAGAAGTTGAAATCTGATGGAAGTATAGATAAATATAAAGTTAGGTTAGTAGCTAAAGGATTCACCCAAAAAAAAATGAGTTAATTATTTTGATACATATTCTCCTATTGCGAGAATGACTACTATTAAGATATTGTTAACTTTAACTAGTATTCATAAATTGATCTTTCATCAAATGGATGTTAAGACCACATTTTTAGTGGTAATTAAATGAAGAAATATATATGGAACAATCAGAAGGATTTAAAGTCAAAGGACAAGAACATAGAGTATGTAAATTAATGAAGTCATTATATGGACTAAAGAAAGCTCCTAAACAATGGCATGCGAAGTTCAATAGATTTATACTAAATTATGGATTTAAAGTTAATGCATATAACAAATGTGTATATTGAAAAGAAGATAACAATAAGTATGTGATACTTTGTTTATATATAGATGACATATTAATATTTGGAACAAATGTAGGATGTTAATGATGTGAAGACTTATTTGTCAAAGAATTTTGAAATGAAAGATTTGGGAGAAACTCATATAATTTTGGGAATGAAGTTATTGAAAACATCTGAAGGAATTCACTAAATCAATCTAATGCTATTAAAAAGTTGTTGGAAAAGTTTGGATATTATGACAATAAGCTAGTTTCACATGATTCAAATGTGCACTTGAAGAAGAATTTAGGTGAACCAGTTTCGCAATTTTAATATTCTCAAATTATTGGATCTTTATTGTATACAACAAATAGGACAAAACCTGATATAGCCTTTGTTATTGGGAGACTTAGTAGATATAATAACAATCCAAGAAAAGAACATTGGAGCTCTGAGAGAGTGTTTAAATTTTGTTGAGGTACACTTGATTATTCTATAAGCGATAGAAGTTTTCCAAATGCTATTGAAGGATATAGAAATGCAAACTGGATAATTGATAATGTAGATATTAAGTCTACAACTTGATATGTGTTCATGCTAAGTGGTGCAGCCATATCTTGGGATTCAAAAAGACAAACAATTATTTCTAGAAGTACTTTAGAGTTGGAGTTAATAGCATTGAATACAACATGTACTAACACTAAGTAGTTTAAAGATTTATTATTAGATATACCATTAATAAGTAAACAAATTCCAGCTATATCAATACATTGTGACTATAAAGCAGTAATAGAGCTTGTAATTTAATCTCGCTCGAATAAGAAGATTAATAGATATATTCAAGCAAAATTTAAGTTAGTTAAGGCCTTATTTAAGAGAAATGTGATTTGTCTCAATTTATGAGATCTGAAAAGAATTTATCAGACAACTTAACCAAAATTTTATCCAAAAAGGGTGTCAATGAATCATCGAGTGGGATGAGTTTAAGCCCGTAAGGGAGTCACCTCTGGGAGTAACACAATCTTTGTGATTGGAGATCACATAAAAAAGACTCAATGTGGTAGGAACAAGCCACACTGCGTGACTTGTAATAACACTATATTATTTGTGATCGTTCCTTTTGTGTTAATACTATGATTGCGATGTTAAGAAAAGTTTAACCCTAAATGAATATCGATGTGTAAATTCTCGTGAGGTACGGATCACACACACCCTTAGAGGACTCACGTATATAAGAGTTCTCATACAATCGTGGCAATAGGATTGGGCTACTCCCTAAAGACTTTTACTAGAATCAAGATAAGAGCGCATTGTCATTATCAGCGCTACCCGCTATGAACTAAGTCTAAATCGATACTATGTATGACACAATTAAAGTTTGGTCAAATGAACCTAATTCAAGACTTAGCCCATTATAACTTCCTCAAATGGAAATTGCTATCACTAAATGAGGTTCAAGTCCAAAAAATACATACACTTATTACAAAGTATAATATTGTCACTATATATATATATATAAAATTATTTTGAAAGTTTTAAAACTTGTGGGGGATTGTTGAAAATAAGTTTAAAAACTTTCAAATTGAAAACTAAAATTTCAATTTTCAAGTATTTAAATTTTCAAATTCAATACAAAATTTAATCTCATTATTATATTTGTAACTTATGTTTAATTTGATTAATTTTCATTATGAAAGCGTTGATTTT
This sequence comes from Osmanthus fragrans, assembly GCA_019395295.1. Classification (NCBI taxonomy): domain Eukaryota; kingdom Viridiplantae; phylum Streptophyta; class Magnoliopsida; order Lamiales; family Oleaceae; genus Osmanthus; species Osmanthus fragrans. The sequence continues at coordinate 1,242,061 of JAEDXY010000050.1, forward strand.
TTCTACTATAAAAGATGGTGGGTTTTTTTTATTGTTTTAGACACAACAAAACAAACACTTAAAAAATTACTCTCTAATCATTACATACTATCTTCTTTTATAATTTTGACAATTGATAAAAGTTTGTTATTTCTCTCCATGAGGTTATGCACATAGAAAGAGAATCGACTATGAGCTATAAATTTTTTATCTTAGAGTCGTGTAGTATCGAAAGTACCCGCACGACTTTAGGACGGCTTTTATCGCGACTCTCTTAGGCCAACTTTTCTAACCATGTTATCATATTTATATTATTTGACTCATGTTTATAGTTGATAATTTATTACACAAATCATTTAAATTTTACAACAGACACAATTCGGTTTGTGTCGTTTGTGATAAATTTTCAAATCAAATCGTAACTCAATTTTTACTAAAGTAATATGTCAAAATGCTCACTGGTCAAACCTTAAAATTGACCATTTAAGTAATCCACTAAATCATTATAGTAATTAATATTAAAATCTAGAAACTAAATTAAAATGTAAATAATTAATTGAGTTATATGATCAGAAAACCGTCCACCAAAAACTGAAAGGAATTCGACACAAATTGGAACAAAATACTACAACTACCAATAAAACATCAATTTGAATAAACTAACTCAAAAATTTTAGAAATTGAAGAAAACTATTAGTAAAAGGAAAACAAATGTGTAAGTTTAAATTAAAATCAAAATTTAATTGTTTACTTAATTGTAATGAGCAATTGATGAATATGGTTAAGTAGAAATTGTTGAACACTTCACCCAATTTGGGAATTTTGCCTTCACAATTGTATTGACTAATGAATATTCAGGTATGATTTAATTAACTAATTGAGATGTATAATTATCTATTTTGATATTGTATTTAATTTAGTTATGTATAGTATAGATATATCTGTTTAACTATGATGTGTTTAGTTTTTATTGGGTTGAATAAAATTTTAATGGTTTGACGGTTTACAAAGATTGAAACATAAATCAAACCACTTCAAATCGATTTGGTTCAGTTTAAAATCAAAACATTGATTGATACACGTGAACCCAAACCAATGATTAAAAAAAGGTTTCAGTTCGGTTTGACGATTTCGACGTTCAACCCTAGTATTTACTATTATTTATAATGGTGAAACGTAAGTTAGTTGATTCTAATAGAGTGAGAGTGAGGAGAGGCCCAATACATTTCAACCACCTACACATTCATATGGCCTAAATAACCTATAACAACATTAAAATCGTCAAGACCTTAGAGCAATTCATTATCTTCCTCGAGCATACTTACATGCCCTGGAGCCTCATGAATGGTTTAGACTTGATTGGGAGGTCTAGGTATAATTATTGTATATAGGTCGGGGTAAAAAAAATTAAAAAAAAAATGATCAAATCGAATCGATCAGGTCTATTTGGGTCGGTTGACATAGATAATTGGTTTGGTTTTGGTTTTCTTTTAAACAAAACCATGATGAGTTGATTTGGTTATGATTTGAAGTCTCGAACCTTTTTTTTTTTTTTTAAGAAAAATAAAAATCAAATGATAAATCATAATCTCACAACTATATCTCGATTCCCTCCAATCTATAATGTTGTTGGTAAACAATATCACCGAAAATTCCCTTCACAAACTCATTATATTATACTTAGCATTTTTTTTCTACTCAAGCAGGCAGACTGCATAATGCATAAAGAAAAATTCCTAAGTTTTTCATTGATCTATCTTTATTAACCTGATTTTATTTGTTAGTCAATAATTCTTGTAATATAAAGTTATTTAGTTATTTTAGTTCTTATAATTTAAATGGACCCAAAATTTGGACTAAAAATTCAAGCCGACTAACTAGACCGAACCAAATCAAATCAAATCAATTTGGTTTGGTTTAAGAGTTAAAGTGAGTTGATTTGTGTTGAAATTCACCAAAATCAACTAATTTGATTTTGATTTCGAATTGTAGTCGAAACCAACCCAAATCAAACCTCGTCCAGGCCTAATTATATACATATTTTGATTTCACTTTCATTCTTTTCAATTGTAAGTAATGAATATTGTAAATATAAATTAGTTCATGAAAATTTCACATAACTTATCAAATTTTAATTCTTTAGCTAAGCGAAGAACTATAGTTATAAATTCAGGATCTATGGTGTTAGATGACAGGTTAAAAGTGCGCAATTAAATTATTCATTTAATTCTACTATCATCTTTAATAAGCCTAGGCAAAAAAAAAAAAAAAAAAAAAAAAAAAAATCGATTAAATTAACCAAACTGGACCGATTTTTGTTGGTTTAGGTCGGTTTGACATAGGTAATTGATTTTGTTTGATTTTCTTTTAAACACAACTATGGTGGGTTGGTTTGGTCATGATTTGATGTCTCAAACCGCTTGTTAACTGAACCAATCTAACACACTTATATATTTACCTTTTTTTTAAAGAAAAATAAAAATAAAAATATAAGCTCTAATCTCGTAACTATGGCCCCGTTTCATACACATTTTTTGTAAAATGAGAATGAAAAATATAGCCGTTATGGGTCCTATACAAGAGATGTAAAATCAAATATAGTGGCTGGATGTGATGGATAACGATCATATTTTTCATTTTTATGGTGAAAAAATGGGAACCAAACGGGGGCTATATTTCGATTCCCTCCAATCCAGGATGTCGCCGATAATTAATAGCTCTGAAAATTTCATTTTACAAGTTCATTATGTTATACTTAGCATTTTTTCCCTACTCAAGTAGTCAGGCTACATAATGCATAAAAAAAATAACAGAATTCTTAAGTTTTTTGTTGATCTGTTTCTATTAACCTAATTTTATATGTTAGTCAATAATTTTTGTAATATAAAGTTATTTAGGTAGTGTTTGATTGCCTTACAATTCCATTGAAAATGGAAATCAAATTCCATTTCCACCAAAATGTAGTGTTTGATAGCCACAATTTTCTTGGTAATTGACTTTCCTACTTTGGGTCACACGGTGACATTTTCTTGGTTTTTGGTGAAATTATTTTCTTTCCAGGTTTTTTTTTTTAGGCAATTGAAAAGATTTTTAGAGTCAATGGTAAAAAAAAAATTATCCATTTAATTAACAATTTGCAAGAAAAACAAAGCCAAACGAACATAAAAAATTTATGAATTTTTTTGACACTTTTTGGCAATTCAAACAAATTTTAATACAGATTGTAAAAAAATTTATCCCAAAAAATAACAATTTACATGAAAAATAAAGTCAAACGGATTAGGTGAAAAATTATACCAATCAAACACCATTAATTACATTTCCTTCTAAAATAAATTTTAGGTAATTTAATTCCCTGCAATTCATTTTTTTTCCACCCAAATTCCACCCTTACAATCAAACGTACCCTTAGTTATTTTAGTTCTTATAATCTAAGTGAGCCCAAAAGTTGGACAATTTTTTTAAAAAACATTTTGGACTAAAACTTTGAATTGACTAACCAAATTGAACCAAACTAATTATTTGGTTTGATTCGATTTAAGAGTTAAAGTAGGTTTATTTGGGCTGAAATTCATCCAAACCAACTAATTTGGTTTTGATTTCGAGTTGGAGTCGAAACCAACCCAAATCAAATCAAGCAAGACCTAATTTTTAGAGTGTGATTATAATTCGAGCGGAACAAAATAGCATTACTCTAAAAAAAAAAGAAAAAAAAAAAAAAAAAAAAAAAAGACCAGTCTTCATTAAATAGAAATCAACATTTATTATAATTAGAATACTCGTTTCACGACAGAGCAATTGCACTAGATGCCATTGAACTTTAACTTGCAATTAGGCTACTGAAGTTCAATTTGGAGCATTTAGTCTTATTGTACTTTAGTTTACGAACAATCAAATCATTCCATTTGAGTTCTGTTCATTATAATCTGCTGACATGTCTATTGAAACTAACAACGTTCCAACAATGTCAGTCTCTGTAAAACTGAAACAGCAATGGAGGTCACTAAACTTTCGACATACTTGTAACTTGGTTATTGGACTTCTATTTTGGCGCATTTAGGCCTCAATTGTTTAATTTATGACTAATCAGGCAACTCCATTTGAGTTCCTTCGATGAGCTTACTAATATTAGCTGATTTAAGAATGGTTATTTTAGTGGTTGAATTGATTTAGTTGAAAGACATCCAACATACATGTTTGTCCCAAATCAACGAATCTTTATTTTTAAATCGAGTTTGTTTGTAAAGCTTAAAATAAAATGTTTCAAAATAACAAGAACACAAGATTTTTACCACTTCTAATGCTTAGCCCCCGGTTGAGCATCCTTGATAATATTGCTCCACTATAAAACCCTCAAAAGGGGCAAAGATCGAGTACAGTATAAAGCAAGTAAGGTTTCAATGTCCTAGTCTCCCGAACTCTCCTTTTTCTTTTTGCAAACACTCACAAAGAATTTGTGTTACTTAATCTTTTTCTCAAACAAAACAATCTCACTCAGAAACCACTTAAAATTATCATCTAGTAGACGACCTATTACACACACATACAGAGAGAGTTCAACACGAACAAAAAGAGATTAAACATTCAAGACTGAAACCCTAATGAATGCAAAGTCCCTTTTATATGAGATAAGCCCAAAAGTCAGATCCAACGGTGCACAACATTCCAAGTGTCAATCATCTATCGAGGTGTATATATATATAAAATATAAATATGCTTTCTCCAATTCCAGAATCATCCATTAATTGGATCAAAACCAGTTAATTGGAACAGGCAATTGGGCTCAAGAAATGGCAGCTTACTGGACCAGAAATTAGTTGGGCCTTCGAAAAATGTAGCAACCGATTTTCAACAATATATGAAGAATGTAAACACAAAACACTGCATTTTCTTCTACAGATTAGGAATTCATTTTACACATCCTTTGCAAATTATGTTTTCAAAGTATCAACCTTCTGCAATAAATCTATAATGTTTGATTGGTGATGCAATATAGGCTATTGTCATGAGAATAATCAACATCTACCATTAACCTTTACACATTAGACACAAAAAAATTATTGAGTTATTGTACGCTAGTTTAGAGAGAGCAAAAAATTGAATAAACTCATAAATAAAAATATCAAATATCTCAGATTTATTACATTGATAAAAATTGTAACCTAAATTACTATCTATTACTCCATCCATCCCAAATAAATAGTCCTATTTTCCTTTTTTTGTCTATCCCAAATTATAGACATATTTCTTGTTTGAAAGTGTAGTTAATATATTAGTTTCCTAATATGCCCCCATTTAATGTACTTTATTATCACAAATATAAACACTTTATTATTCAATTGTAGTTGGAATAATAAAATAAAATAAAATAAAAACATTACATCTTCCATGATATTTATTCATTTGTATTTGTATTGGATGACTTTGGAATGTTAATTACCTTGATTCTTGCATTTAACATGACTAGTACCTAGAATGGTTTAATTATCTAGAATATTGTTACATTAATGTCGGGATATATTAGGAAAGATGATAGTAAAAACTTATTATTTTAACTAATATTAACTAAATTTTCTTAATCTGCGTGAAAAAAAATAAAACTATCTTTATGGGACAGATGGAATATAATGTTTTAAGAATCAAAATTTCTTCACAATGGCACATTGGTCTTATGATTGATTGAATATCTATTTTCAATTGTGTTGGTTGCTGATGTGGAAGAAACCTCTTAAGTTTCATCCACTTCTCCATCGACGGAGTGAGCTAAATAATTGTAGATTGAAGTGCAGTGATGTGGTTGTACCTAATTGAAGTTCAATGACCTAATCGTAAGCCTGGTGAAAGTTTAATGACCCCAGAACAAGTTTACACAAGTTGACGAGGAAAACTGGTTGACATGTAGCCACATCATTATTTTTTATGACGGGAGAATTCGCAGTCGCTACCCTTTGGGTGCGAACTGAGTAAACCCTCGAGCTGATGCAATAACCTGCAAAACACGCGAACCAGGTTAACCACACTAAACAAGTCTGGTGCGACAGGTTCGACCGAGAAAGTGTTGATAGGGGGAATCGATCTCGTGACCCAAAACTTTCGCGCTCACATACTCCACTAATTCAGCCACCCTATGAGAGGCTACCACATCATTATTTTTTATGGATATGTCAGCAGTCTTATTGATTGGACTCAAATGGGATGACACGTTGCTCATAAATCAAAGTTCAAAGACCTAATTACAAGTATGATAAAAGTTCAGTGACCTCCAATGCAATTTAGGTGAAAATTGAAAGAAATCTTAAATGAAAATAATTGTTTGTATTTTTCTCAAATGATTAAAAAACAAATGTAATCCAACTGGCTCTGCTTAAGATCAATGCCCAGCTCAAGTGGTAAGTGAAGCCTAAGTCTGTGATCTAGGTTCTAGTAACATTTGGAGAGAAAGGGTGAAATTTTAAAAAAAAAAAAAATGTTTAACATGCTGACTTGATCAAGTCTCTCAGTTTACACCTTATTTATCATCGTGATATTTCATTAATTCTCAACGTTCAACTCTAACTATTTTAAGAAACAATAAATGTTTTGCAAATTATTTGATTCCATTATATGATAATTGAACAAACAATTTAAATGTTTATAATCTTTATTTATGTTCAACATTATCTAGTCTAACATGTAATAGATTTTTAAATTTATACACACAACTTTTGAAGGATAAATTATTTTCTGCCAAAAAAGAGAGTTCATTCCAATTTAATAAGTTCTATAAATGTTGCCAAATAAGAATATTTCCTGATGCCACGCAAAATAATTTTCCATTAATATGGATTAAGTTGGATGTTATTTGGAGAAATCCCCAAAATCTTAGGCCCGTTTGGTTTATATTTCACTTTTCAATTTTGAACTTTGAGTTTTTTTTTTTTTTTTTTTTTTTTAATTTCGAAGGTGTTTTAAAAATGGCTAAAAATACGCTTGATTTTCCATTTTAAAAAAAAAAAATCATTTTTTTAAAGAAAATGTTGATTTGACATTTTGAAAAATTGTTTTATGAAATCTTATTCTATGAAATTTGATTATTTAATAAAAATAAAATAATGTTATGACAATATATTATCAAGTAATATACATATTTTAAAGCTGGTAAATTTTACAATATTTTTTTCTCACTACAAAAGTAAAATAATAATAAATAATAAATTAAGTTAGAAATATAGTAAGTAAAAATAAATTTTAATTATGTGTACTGAGAATATTTTTAACTGTGTTCATTTAAATACATATATTTTTAAATTTTTATACAAATCATCACTCATAGCTTGAACTATTTTTATTTTTTATTTATTGTAATTGTTTTCTAATTTTTTTTTTCATTTTTTAATTTTATAAATTTTATTTATTAAAATTTTATATTTTTATTTTTAAAATTTTATTTATATAAAAATTTATTTAAACACTTAAAACATCAAAAATTCGGTTTGAATATTATTTTTAAGTTTAACTTGTTTCGAAAATGTATTTTCAGAAATGCCCGACCAAACAAGTTTTTAGTATTTTACAAAACTAAAAAAATGAAAACAGTTTTAAAACAACAAATCAAACACACTTATTTTTTACTTGGGACTTGGAAGGAAATTAATTAAAGGGAGAATTGTAATTAGTGTCCCAAATCTTTTAAATTATTAAAAATTATACACAAACCTTTAATCTTTACAGTTGAGGTCTCAAAAATTTCATCTCTGTTGCAGTTGAAGGACACGTGAACAAAATTTATCCATTTGATCATAAGTTGACCAAAAGTCAATGGTCTAACCAAATTGTCCTTTTATTTTTAATTTTTATATAATTATATAATTATTTTATATGGGATAATTTGGATAGATTGTTGACTTTTGGTCAATTAATGGTCAAATGGATGAATTTCATCCACATGTCATCTAGCTACGCTCGAGATGAAAGGTTTGTAACCTCAAGTGCAATTCTCCCTTAATTAAATGACCATCATGATTGAGGTGGTGGTTTTATGGTCATTGGGGGTACCAAGTGGATTGTTTTGATGCTGGTGGTGGTGGATGAAGGCGGTGAAGTCGTGATTTGTGCGGTGATTTGTTTAGAAAAAATTACATATATTATAAGAAGGATTAATATGCTATAACATGATTTTAATATAGAGTGTAAGTTACAATTCCATCTAATTATATATATTGAGTCAAAAGATTATATACATTGTAGCAAGATAAACACAAAATCAATAATTTTTTTTACCCTTTCCCCGCCCAGTTTGTGTAAATTACCCTATGTTAAAATGGGGATTTGGGCCATGTCGGGGCTTGAGGGGCCGGTCCATGGGCGGCTTGTCTGGGCCACATATTCTTGAATTGAAATTATGGCGCAAGTATACTTAAGTGAAAAGAAAATAAATTCCAAGCAATTGAATTATCAAGAGCTTACAAATAATGAAATTTTCAATTAAATATGTTTGATTGACACTATCCTCGGCCACGACGGTGACATCATCGCTCACGGAATGTTGTCGGATCTGCAGCGACGATGGGTCATGCACACACACATGATGGTGTCGTCGTTAAGCAAGAGAGACTTTGATGCCACGCCTTAACTGCAAGAGGTGAAGCTGTGCCTCCGATGTTGCGTCTCAAATCTGCTTGCAAAGGTACATCTGCTGCCGGAGAAGAGAGAAGAGGTTGCTGACCTTCTCTGCGCAAGGAAACGCTTCCTGAGACGCCGAAGATTATGGGGGTGGGTATAGAGAGAGGCCACCGGAGAGTATAGGGGCGGGTAAAGAATAGAGTGAGGAGAGAGTGTAGAGAGAGAAAAGGAAGAAGTGATATATATATATATATAGAGAGAGAGAGAGAGAGAGAGAGAGTAAATTGATTATAGTTTTGAAATGAAAATTGTATATATAATATTTATATTTAAATGTGAAATATTTGATCTATGAAATGTGAAAGTTCTCACCTGATTTTAGAATACATGATTTTAATACTAGGATTTTCTGTAATTTTCACTTGAAATTATGGTGTGTTTAATTGCAAGTATACTTACTTGAAAAGAAAATAAATTCTAAGCAATTGAATAACCAAGAACTTATTTACAATGAAATTGTCAATTAAATGTGTTTGATTGACTTAATTTTTCAAACTCGAAAATGTTGTATTTTTCGATAAAGTTGAGTTATTAGGAAATGTAAATTGCCTATAAAATAAAAAACATACTCCCCATTAAGAAAAAAGTTTTCCTTGTTTTTTAGAAAAATATGGTCACGTGACCAATTTTTGGAAAATATTTTATACGAAAAAAATATATCAATCAAACACCCCAAAAGTAGGAATTTGGGTAAAAAAACAAAAATGTTATAAAATAGAGAAAAATGTAGCAGAGAGAATTAAAATCAATACCTGTGTGTATTTTATTAATGACCAAAATCCTATATTTATAGGTAAGAATCAGGGATACAATGGTAATGATTTTTAGGGCTACAGGGGTATAATTGCCATTCACTACAAACTCTAATAAACTTACCCTGATAAAAGCCCAATGGAAAAAAATTTCAAAAGAAGGAAAAAGAGTACAGTTATTTTGGAGTATTAAAAATAAATGCCGCCTCATTAAAACCTTGTTAGGAAAATTCGGTGGGATAAAACCTATGCGAAGGAGGAAGAGTACAGCTACTCCCCTTGATGTTAATCACTGAAAATCTTTGAGTCGACGCATTCCAATCTCATGAACTAATTTCTTGAATGTAGATGTTGGCAGTGCTTTTGTGAATAAGTCGGTCACTTTGTCACTTGAGCGAATTTGTTGAACGTCGATGTCGTCATTCTTCTGAAACTCATGTGTATGAAATTTTTTTTTTGGAGAAATATACTTCGTCCTATCACCATTAATATAACCTTCTTTAAGTTTTGCAACACAAGTTACATTGTCTTCATACAAATTTATTGAAATATCTTTTGTTGAAGTTAACCTGCATGATTCTTGGATATAATGAGTTATATTTTTCAACTATACACATTCTCGCCTTACTTCATGGATTGCAATAATTTCATAGTGATTTGAAAATGTTGCTGTCAAGGATTGTTTCACATATCTCCATGATTAAACTATTCTTCCACGTGTAAACACATATCCTGTTTGTGATTTTACTTTATGTGGGTTAGAAAGATAATCTGCATATTCCACTAAAGTAGATCCCGACTTTTGAGAGTAAAACAATCTCAAATCAATCGTACCCTTTAGGTAACGAAAAATATGTTTAACATCATTCCAATGTCTTTGAGTTGGTGTAAAACTATATCTTACAAGAAAATTTACAGAAAAAGCTATGTTGGGTTGAGTGCAGTTTGCAAGATAAGTTAATATTTCAATTACACTAAGATATGGTACTTCAGGATCAAGAATTTTTTCTCCATCTTCAAGTGGACGAAATGTATCATTTTTCATGTCAAGTGATCGAACAATCATATGTGATGCCAATGGATGTGCATTATCCATATAAAATTGTTTTTAAAATTTTTTGTATATGTAGATTGATGAACAAATAATTCTTCTGGAAAGTGTTCAATCTGTAACCCAAGACAAAACTTGATTTTTTTCCAAATCATTCATCTCAAATTCATTTTTAAATAATTAGCAGTTTCGTTGAACTTTTCAAGAGTTCCAATTAAATTTAAATCATTTACATAAACTGCCACAATTGTAAATCCAACATTTATTTTCTTTTTGAAAACACATAGACAGACATTGTCATTCTTATAGCCCTTATTCAACAAATATTCGTTAAGGCGATTATACTACATGCGTCTAGATTGTTTCAATTCCTATAATGATTTTTGCAATTTAATTTGAAATATGGTTCTCGGGCATGCATCATTTGAGTTATGCTTCAGGCATATTAAATATTTCAGGGATAAAATTAATAGTCATGCTAGATGAGTTGACTATCACGTATTTCAAATTTCATATATTGTCAAGATAGCCTGATATAGATTCGTGATTTCATCAACGACGATCTTTGCGAAATTCACTATGTTTAGAGTCTACATTACACATTATGACTTCATTTTTCTCAATTTCTTTTCGCATAAGTATATATATTTAAATTATTGGATTACAGGTCCAAAAAAATCATATTTCTCTAGTAAAATCAATTTAGGATTATGTCTATTTTATTTGGCCAAACATTATTTCGATCGATATATTTTAACGCATTTATTTTGATTCCTCGCTATCATATATGATGCAGCACATCATGTACAAAATTGTTGTCGACCACTTTTCGTTTTTCGATTCTATTTCTTACTCCATAACAACATAACTTATTGAGATATCTCAAATTCAATATATCAGGTACCTGAACCTCTTCAGGGTTTTATAATTTGTTATATCTAAATACTCATTAAAAGTGTATGCCTTCTTAATGAGACTATCTTTGTTAATTGCTCCATTTTCGTTTGAAGATTTTGTTTGTATTAGAATCGAACACATCACGCTTCAGACGTGCCATAGATATATCAAATATAATACTATCAAATTGTCCCCTTGTGACATCAATTCTTATTAAAGCACTTAAAATTGGTGCGTTATATATTTTGATCATTTTTTATCAGTAAATGCATCTAAATAAATTATCTTTCGAACTTCTGGTTCGATTGATCTTTTGCGAGAATTTAGTTAATGATGTATTTCCATATTATTTTTAACTTTTAAATTTCTCCCCCTAATGCTGAGAGAATTGTCCAGTTAATTTGACAATTATTTTTTTCCAGCGTTATAAAATATCACCTATTTGGGATAATAGTTCAAACTATGCATTTATTCTCAGCATTCTTTATTTTTCATCTCAGTGCATTGTAGTGGATTGATTTTACATATATACACTATCAAAATAATTAGATGAAAAATTAAGCTCTAATCATAAACCAATTATAATATGGAGAACTATGATTTTGACATGATGCGTAATAGAATTCTCAAAACTAAAAGGGGAAAATACTTTGTTCTCAATTATATTAATTAGAGGCATTTAACAAATGGTAGCATTAAGTCATTTATCGACATCTCAACTAAATTTATTCAAATATTGAGATTTATGCTCACTAGCATTAACAGATCCTGTCTTGATTATATAATTTGAAAATTATGCTCATAACTTTAACAATAATTTCGCAAATTTCAGGTTACGAACACCGTGCAATCATCTAGTATTTGTATCAAATTTATTAGATACAAATAATATTTAGATGGTCAACGTGGTGGGTGACGGGGCCCCATATATCACCCTAATTAATTTTCAAAAATATAGGAAAGTCAATCCCTATTTTAATTAGTGATATTTAATGATCAATTGTTGATAAAGAGAACAAATTATATATAGAAATTTATTGGATTGAAAAATCTTCTGGTTATTTATTGAATATCCATTTAAAATTTTTAATTTCGCATCATTATTTATCCAATGATGGTCTAACTGATTATGCCAAATAGTAAAACCAAAATTGAACATCTGGTTCAATATAAGATATAATTTACTTATTCAATTTTGAAGAATATGATGAAATATTATACAGTCATATATCATTCCAGTAGTTAAACTAATCAATATTCTCATGACATTATTTAGTTATATGTTTTCCTTAAAAAATAAACACGAATTTAAAATGATATATTTTTCGAGACATGTACTACTTTGAGAGCACATTATATTTTATTATTATTTTTCAAGAGCAATAGATACATATTCTTCCGAAATGTTGGAATCAGAAGGTTATGCTCTTCAAGAGCATTAACATATTATTGTTTGAAATAATAAATTATATAAGAATATACTTTTCAGGAGTAAAATCTTAATTTATGTTAAATTTTAATAATTATGCTATTCGAGAGCAAGTAAAATCTAACTAAAATATTTGTCGATAATAGTGTGCTACTTTATAAATAATAATCTTCTTAAAAATATTAACAATGTTGTGTTACTTCAAAAGTACCAATAAAAAAAAATTTAGCTCTTCAGGAGTCGTGTATTATTTGTAGAGATGAGTTTCTTCAGGAGCAACTAGGGGTGACAAAATGGCTCGGGCCGCCCGGGCTCGACCCGTGAAAAGCCCGAGACGGGCCCGGCACGTGGCCCGGGGCCCCGGGGCCCCGGGGCACCAAGCCAAGGCTCGGGTCGAGCCTCATTTTTGGGGCTCGGCCCGAGCCAGTCGACCCGACGAGCCACGCGGGCCAGCCCATGTCACGGATTTTTTTTTATCCACGATAGAAAAATGTAAAAAAATATATTAATAATGAATTTTTAAAAGAAAAAACAATTTTAAAATAATAAAATCCAGGTCGGCCCGATTTGGCTCGTAAAAAGCCGAGCCTCAAAATTTTCAACGAGCCTTGGCTCGGCTCGGCCCGGAAAAAAGCTCGGTTCTCCCGAACCCGAGCTGAGCCCGGACTTGGACCTTAGGCACGCGAGCCGGACCGACCCAGCTCGCTGCCATCCCTAGGAGCAACAACACTATATTCATTTATGATATCGATCTAGAAAATTTCTCAAATTATGAAATAAACTAGATCTAACAGAATATTGAAATCATATGAAGTTTAATATACATAAATTTTGGATTCTTCAAGAATGGTAAAATATTCTTCATGGACATTAATAAGTATAGATGTGCGCTTTATTTGGATAACATAATAATATGAATAGAATGTAAAGTCTACTAGCCACATAGATATGGAGAAAGAAAGGAAATTAAACCTGGTATGTGGTATGACACGTAAAATGGATGATGGCATTGATTTATCACAAACGATGACTTTGATTTCTTCCCATCAATTTATCAATGATTATCGGTGCATAGCCATGGTGACTACCGATTGGTGTATGCTAATGTACTGTTGATTTTTGACTTTGTAACATGTGTTCGAAAAGGTCAAGGCACAATATAACATGACAATATTTATAATATTGACCTTCCATTGATTTAAGCTACTGCTTCTGGTTGTTGAAGATAAATCTATGGTAGATAACCCCCTACCTTTTTTTTTATTTTAAAAAAGTCAATATGAATATAAGTTATGTGTTTTCTTTCAAGAATAAACACTAATTTAAAATAATATGTTCTTCGAAATATGTGCTACTTCGGGAGCACATTGTATTTTAATATTGTTTCTTCAAGAGCGATATATCAATATTCTTTAGGAATATTAAAAATTATAATTTATGCTATTCAGGAGCAAGTTATTCTTCTGAAATATTGATTATAGTATTGTACTATTTCAAGAGCAACAAATTATTTATAATAGATAGATTTACAATTAATATTCTTCTGGAATATTAATTATAATGTTTTGCCACTTTAGAAGCAACAACATAATAATTTATAAATTTGAATTTATGAAAGTACATCTAAAAAATCTAATCAGGTTAAAAAAAAAATAATCACCATACAAACATGAATATAAATTACCAAACATGAATTAAGTAATCATGAATGTATAATTTGCAATTAAAAAAGATTAAATCATGAATTAATATATATGTGGACAATCATTAAGTAAAGTAGACGGGCACAAAACATGTATGATGTATATATAATTAATTAAAGTTTAAAGTTTAATTAGAAAGCAAACAAGAGACTGTGATGGTTCACACGAACAACAAAGTGAATTTGACATTAATTAAAATGGTTCACATGAGCAAGTAAGCGAATTTGGCATTAATTAATATGGTTCACATGAGGCACATATATTGGCGGCGGCTGATATTGAAAATCAAAAGGCACATATATTGGCGGTGGCTGATATTGAAAACCATACATTTTAATGCTTTTTAAAAAAAAAAAAAATCTCATTGATGGAAGAAGGTGGTGGCTAAGAATTGAAAACCATGCATTTTAATACTTTTAAAAAAAAAATTATGTTGGAAGAACAGCGTTGACTGCCTGTGTATATTTGAAAAAAAAAAAAAAAAAAAAATCACATGTTACTAAATTAATTTTAGTATACATGAAAAGAAGAAAAACAAATACTACCTTTACTAGACTTTGACAAATTAAGTTTTCGTGCTGATAACGTGTTATAAAATAGAGAAAAAAGATAGAAGAGAGAATTAAAGTCAATACATGTCTGTATTTATTAATGACCAAAATCCTATATTTATAGGTAAGAATCAGTGATACAATGCTAATAATTTTTAGGGCTACATGGGTATAATTATCATTCACTACAAACCCTAATAGACTTACCTTTTACAACAAAAAATACATTTATTATGAAAAATAAAACCAATTTAACACACCCCATAATTTGCTCTCTTTAAGTTGCAATTTGGGAAAATTTGACATGTACCATGACTTTCTAAAATATATTGAGAGCTTAAATTTTTTGGAAGAACACCATTCTCAAAAAATAAAATATATTTGGATAAAATGTGTGTATCTAACTAGTTTTTGTGACAGAAAGATCATCCAAATTTATGATTAGATTTAAATTTTCTCAATCCATTTCCAGACTCAAAAATATCGCTTCATTCCTTCATTCTCGCAAGCTGCAAAATTCATGATGGCGGAAATTTTAATTCTGAAAATCACATATTACTAGTTGTGACTGTGACATCTAATTTCTCGTGCATGACATCAACATTTAATTTAAATAGAAAATATTATATCATAAAGCATGCAATTTTGTGACCTTCATATTATTTCAAAGAGATGCACTACACATACCAGAAGAAAAACTTACAGAATCTTCACAGAACTCTCACATAGGCGGGGTGAGTGATTTTTTCTTTGCAATATTTTACTCACTGGAGTCCACACCTCATGTGAGTATCTGTAATTTTTCTGTAGGATTTCTTCCTGTACACGCATCATTAATCTATTTCAAAAATGTAGACTCATAAACGATATATCATAAACACTGATTCATCATCTCGTGACCTTTAATTGTCCTAAAATATTGTTAGTTTGAAAGTGATTACTTGAATATTAATTTTTTCCCTGAAAAATCGTATTTCACGTTTTTCAAGTATTTTTATTTTTTAACCATACATTCTTTAAAAAATTACTAATCAAATAATCACTTTCACAAAACACGTCTTTATTATATAAAACTCAAATTAATAAATCTATTCCTATTCAAGCTCATTTATTAAAAAAAGAATGTTCATTACAGTGTATTTTCGGAGCTCTGTAAAACGTTACCAAGTAAAAAAATCTCCGGCTTCATAAGAAAAAACTTTCCATTAATTTGGCTTAGGTAAAAACACCGAGGAAGGGAATTATTTTTCTTTTTCATTTTTTTGAAGTTTTCAATTTCAATATGAATTTTTAATAATGTGTGGAGCTGGATTTAAAGGAAAATACATCTTACAAGAATAGTTTTTATTTTTAATTTGGGCTCGTGCCTTGTGTAGGCACAGAGATCAGGGCCTAATAGTTTGAAAATTCAGTAAATGCAAAATTCATTCTCTTAAATCTTAATTGGGAAAAATATAAATTTGCTATAAAAGAGAGAAAAAGTAGAAGAGAGAATTAAAGTCAATAGATTTCTGTGTATTTTATTAATGACCAAATTATTATCTTGATAATAATTTCTAGGGCCGAGCGGATATAATTGTCATTCATCAATAAACCCTAATAAACTTACCATTTACAACAAAGTCAATCAATTTGGAATAACAAGTCCAATAAACTTGTAATATCGTATCGCGGGTGCTCCAGGAAAAATGTGGTGATCAATGTGTTCAAGGCAATCAAATATTCGGTCGGATTCCATATATGCTTCAAGATTCATGTGATTGACAAAGTGGTATCTGATACAATTACTCATGATCATCCTAAAAAGATGAAATTTTATACATCTCATCTGATCTGTATTAGAACTGTTCACAAGTGATGCTATCAATATTGTCAAATAAACAAAGCTAATTTAAGTTGCACAACTATTTATAGCTCCAAATGTATATCTTTACACTTGCATTAATTTAAAAGAAATTACAATATTTAAAAATTAGAATTTACATACTATGATTTCATGTATTTTAACGAATAACCGTAAAAATATTTTCATATGCCATATACCTCATATATATTAGAAATTGTAGAAAACCCCCAATTTTTATTTTTTATAAATTAAATTCAAAATTTTTAGATGTGCCACGTACAATTCGAAATCTTTAGCATTACGTGGCCACCCCCACATCATCATTAAAAAATGTTTTTATCTTCTTCCCCAGATAATGATGAAAATGCTTTTAATGCTTGTCAATTATTTGGAGATCCGAAATGTTGACTTCTCACTCCTTATATATGTGTACCTTTTTCTTTGTGTCTCTATTTTCAGGATCCGATTGATTGCAATAGTAAAAATTGGATAAAAAAAAAAATGAAAATGAATTAAATTAAATTTATTTTAGATGGAATTATAATTAATGGTGTTTGATTGGTATAATTTTTTATCTAATCCGTCTGACTTTATTTTTTATACAAATTATTACCTTTTGGGATAAAAATTTTCACAATCTGTATTAAAATTTGTTTGGATTGTAAAATTGTAAAAAAGAAAAATTTTTAAAAATTTTTTTGAAATTTTTTTTGTGTTCGTTTGACTTTATTTTTCATGTAAATTGTCAATTAAAGGGATAAATTTTTTTACCATTAGATTTAGAATATGTTTCCATTGTCAAAAAGTATATAAAAAAGGATGAAAAACATTTTCCCACCATATCCACAGGAAAATAAAAGATGAAAAATGTGCTTATTTTCCATGAAAAATAACAGTTTTCCACCCAAATTCTTACTTTGGAGTGTTTGATTGCTATTTTTTTCATTGAAAATATTTTTCAACTTTTGAAAAAATGTCTAATTTTCCTTGTTCTTAAGGAAAATATTTTTTTTGGGGGGAGTCGATTTTTGTTTTCCTCAAAACAAGAAAAATATTTTCTTTTTTGAGTGATATTTTTCATGTCAATCAAACACCTTCTAAATGATTGTACCTAAAAAATGAATGAAAATGAATTTCATGAAAAAATTATGCAATCAAACACCAAATTTAAAGATAGAAAAAAATATTTTCATTTTCCACATAATTCCATTCCAATCAAACGGGCCTTACATTTGATTTGTCAACCAGTTGTTTTCTTAAATTCTCTTGTTTGCAAAATTAGATACAATGTTGATTTATGTTATGAAACACTATACAGACCAAAATTGAAGAGATTTTTGTATATCTGTTCTTGACCTCAAAATTTAATAATGTCAAGTGACCAATAGATCTCAACTCTTCTTTTGTTCACTTGTATGCCACCTGCACATTTAGACAAAATAATACATAAACTGTAATTAGTAAGATCTAACCAAACTAGAGAGGGTGAGATTTAATATTACATGAAAATTCAACTTTAGATTACACTTTAGGAAAATAGTGAAAAGAATAATTTTGGTAATATGAATTTTACGAGTGAAGATAGGAAATGTTTGACTAATGAGGGATGGGAATTGAAACATTTTATGAATTTATGATATTTTACATGAATTTTCACACACACATATATGCACGTCGATGTTGCATTAAACAAGTAGAAATTAATTTTAGCAATGTGATTTTGTAGCAATTTATAGTTTTGATACATAAAATTTCAACTCTGAGACCAACTGCAGAGTATCTAACCATGTTTATTTTTTAAAAAAAAAAAAATTTAGTTAAGTCAAAATTTATTTTGTTTGAAGACAAACAATTGTTTAAATTTGGAAGTGTTTGACAAATGTATTTTATACACTTATCTGAGCCATTAAATGAGATTAACTGTAATAAATTTTGACGAATATGGCTTAATTAGATGTTAATTTTGTTTGTTAGGCAAAACTTGAGGTAAATGGGTGGAATTTGAAGAAATAAACAAAAAAAACAAGTGAAAACAAAAGAAACGCAAAGTTTGGGATCAAATAGTAAATATTCAATAATTGATTTGGATCACAAAAAGATAATTGAAGTTTGTTTGGAGTCAATTGGATGCAATCTAAAGTTAAAAAAAAATGAAAACTAGTCGAAGTGTTCTCACAAATTAATTTACAGCCAAAAAGTTGTGCTTCGAATTTTTTGTCTCAACTTGACACTCATCAGTAAACGTTTGAATTGGAGAAATTTTATTTCTAAAACAATTGTAGCCCTTTGAATGATCCTTTCAACTCACTTTGAATTACCACAATCAAATATCAGGAAAAAAAATTATAACAAATATATCGAAAATTGCTCAAGGACGAATTGACGTGAACTGACACACATTACCTTGTTTTCACCAACCTGAGAGTCATTTGGCTCAACAACGCGTGCGCGATAGTATGTAAGAGTGTGAGCGAGGGTTATTTTCGTAGATGAATCAACAATTTTTTTTCGTGATTCAAACTTTTTTTGAACCTAAATTGGATGCGATCTTAACATATTTTCTGGCTCTCATAATTGAAAACAAGAGCTGCACATGGGAGATCTTTCTTGTCTTTTCATACACAATAATATCATCAAATTCATCAAGAATAAGATGCCAATTTGTTACTTTTGGAAGAGAAGATCAAGCTCTAGCAAGGAATTAAAGTCATTTGAATCAAGATTCTGAAGAATTTAACCTTGAAATTGAATATCAAGATTTCTTGCATTATTTCACAATTTGGGTGATGACTTTCCTTGTTCTTTTTCTAATTTATTTATTAAAAGAAATGTTAGACTAGAACCACTGTTGTATTGGATGACGATGAATCCTATTGTTTTATTTATTTTAATTTAAGACTAGCAATTTAGTTTATTTGTTGCGGCACTTGATTAATTTTGCATACAGTGATTTAATTGCATGATCACCAATTAGATAATAGTTGATTGTTGTAGCGTAGAGACAGAGACGGTCCTGTGATTTTGGATGTCCTGTACAAGATTTTAAAATGGTGCCCTGCAAGATTTTCTTTAAGAGATTCATCATCAACATCTTTGCCAATATCATTTTCCTTGGGAAATTCATCATCAACATTATCATTTTTGGCGCCCCTATAAATATACAACTATAAAAAAAAAAAAAATTTGGTGCTCCTATAATTTTGAGGCCCTGTGCGGTCGCTCAATTAGAACACCCTCAGGGCCACCTCTGCGTAGAGACTCACAATAAGTTCTGAATGCTACAAAATGAACATACGTGCAATAATATAGAATAATTTATTTATTTTGAAAAAAGAAAATTATATTCTTAGATTAGAATAGATTTAATTTATTTTATTTTGAAAAAGAAAATTATATACTTTAGCTTTATCAATTGTCAAGAATGCATGATATAACTAGATTACAAATCATGAATTGAAATATAAAGCAATAGTCAAAT
The DNA here is from genome assembly GCA_019395295.1 of Osmanthus fragrans. Classification (NCBI taxonomy): domain Eukaryota; kingdom Viridiplantae; phylum Streptophyta; class Magnoliopsida; order Lamiales; family Oleaceae; genus Osmanthus; species Osmanthus fragrans. The sequence continues at coordinate 1,262,408 of JAEDXY010000050.1, forward strand.
TCAAAGTTCAATACAATCATTTACATTTGATACAAAAATACTTTTACCGCATTCTTAGATAATAAAGTATAAAATCAAATCAAAATCCCACTTTTGTTTATATAATTAGAATTTTATACGTAATCGGTAAATTTAAATTGAAATTTATTTTCGATGAGATGAGATTGTTAATTCACTAAATCTATTATTTGATAACGGTTTCGTAATTTCCTAAGCAGTTTTTTCCCAGTTATTACCAGGAACCTACGACCGCGTCTACGAAGTAGGCGAGGCATGGTTTGTCCCTTTTAAGACAAGTCAAGGTCAATGTCTTTATATATTTGCAGTTTCTTCTGACTTTTTATCCTACTTATGTGTTCAATTGTGAATTCTTAAGTTTATTGAGGTATATATTCTCTGCATATTTTTGGGTCATACAATTCAGTGATGCTTTCAACAGGTATGAATTAATCATTGAATTTCTGTAACTTTTTTGTCTAATTCTTGTAGCTAAATGAATTATCTGCCATTTTTATTTGAGTAGAAGCAAGAAAAGTTTAGTTAATCAAATGGAATGACCACACTTTTCATATTTATTTTGATAGTACCAAGTGCTTTGATTTTCGTGGAGAAGAGGAGGCTTATGGAAGTAATTCCAGACAGTGTGATAAAATTTATAAACAAATGGGAAGTAAGGGTACTGATTCTCTTCAGTATTACCCTACAAATTTTACTAGTTATGTTGGGCAATCGCAGGAAGTATATTTGTAGGATTTGGATAAGAATCATTCTTTGGTCTGCTTATTTGTTGGCAGACTTGGTTGCAACTCTGGCGCTCGGCGTCATATCAAAAAATACTATTGATGAATCTATGAAAGGAAGAAATGCTGACGATCCACTTAATCAGTTGTTTTGGTTCTGGGCTCAATTTTTACTGCTGCATCTTGGGGGCTCTGATTCAATTACAGCATATTCTCAAGAAGATAATGAGCTTTGGTTAAGGCATTTTGTGGGAATGGTGATTCAGACTGGATTGGCTTTCTACATATTACTGGTGGCTTTTCCAGGTCCTTCTATGCTTCCGATTTTAAGTGTACTTATTTTTATAGTCGGTGTAATTAAGTATGGAGAGCGAATATGGGCACTAAGGTCAGCGCACAGTGAGAATTTCCGGGACTCAATGCTCACAGAGCCTGATTCAGGGCCCAACTATGCTAAATTCATGGAGGAATTCACACTGAAGAAGGCTGAGGGATTCTATGTGGAGGCGGCTGAGGTTATAGAAAACCCAGTTCCAACTCATCATTCTTTCCCTGGTGATAATAGAAAACTAATACCTGAAGCATATAATCTCTTCCAGACCTTTAGGCGTCTCTTCGCAGATATTATCCTGAGTTTTCAAGATCGAGACAGCAGTCGGTCATATTTCCAGAAGTTAACACCCGAAAATGCTTTTGATGTAGTTGAGGTTGAACTTGGATTCACATTTGATGTGCTTTACGCAAAGACTTCCCAGATGTATAATTTGGGAGCCATTGTCCTTCGTCTTTTAACATTTTTGTTGACTGGCTTTGCACCATTGGCTTTTCACTTTCTGTGCGATAAGAGCAAGTACCATAAGTTTGACTTGGCAGTTACTTACTTGTTGCTGTTTGTGGCAATTTGCCTCGAAATATATTCTGTTTTTGTTCTGCTATATTCGGATTGGACTGCAAATTTGCTGAGCAGACGTGTGAGTACTCGTACATCTCCTATTGGCTGGTGGTATAAATGGCAAGCAAAGAAGCGAAGGTGGTCCAAGAAAATGGCTCAACACAATTTACTAGATCTTTGTCTCAGGGACAACCAGGGAGTGTGTTTAAGAATGCAAAAGGTTCTGCGGCATACCCAGAAGCTTCTTCAGATAGATAATTTACTAGAAGAGCACTGGCACAAGACTTATGTGGAAGTCTCTCTAGAGTTACAAGAGCTAATATTTTATGAATTGAAGAAGCACACAGGAATTGATAGCTGTGATCCTGCAGTTTTGTGGAACCGATGAGGAAGTTTTGCCCTGGAAAAGTACAGCCATTTCTCAAAGGGTATGACTAATGAAGGAGAATTTGACCGGAGAATTCTTTTGTGGCACATTGCTACTGATATCTGCTATTCTTGGGAATGGGATGGCAATCCGGATAATGTGAGTACCACTTCTATAGAAAGAAAGAAGATATCAGATCATAGCAAGCACATATCAAACTATATGTTGTATCTTCTCGTGTCGTGTCCTTTCATGCTGCCAATAGGGATTGGAACGATCAGGTTCCGTGATACATGCGCTGAAGCCAGAGAGTTTCTGGGAGAAAGAAATCTGAAATATGGCAAAGTCGAAGCCTGCAAAAAGTTGCTTCAAGTGAACACGGAAGTGCCACCGGCTAAAGTGAAGGGGGACAGGAGCAAATCTGTTTTGTTTGATGCCTGTGTGATTGCTAAGTCTTTGCTAGCAGAAAAGGAAAACAGATGGAGGATAATAAGTGAAGTGTGGGTGGAGATGCTGGCATATGCAGCTACTCATTGTAGAGGGAATCACCATGCTCGCCAGCTTCGGAAGGGTGGAGAGTTTCTCACTCATGTTTGGCTTTTGATGGCACATTTAGGCATCACTGAGCAATTCCAAATATCTCAAGGCCATGCTAGAGCTAAGCTAATTGTGAAATAGGATTTTTGAATGTCTACTACAATTCCTATGGTTCAAAATGTTATTGAATCTCTAGTGGATGGTTAAAAGGAAATCAATCAGGTTTTTCAATATTTTAGACTCCCCCATTCTTTACAGCTTGAATTTCTGTAATGGCTAGGTACATCCCGACTCTGTTAAATGTAGTAAATTTCAATGCTAATCTTACAGTTTTTGCTAGTTTCTCTTTGTAATTCACTTAAATGAAAGTAGGACTTTTTATCTTATTCCTCATGGAATGAAATTTGGTTCTTGAAGATTTTTATACCAGTACAGATGTATCAACGAATTTTTAGCACAAAAAGGTTTTATTCAGTTCATCTCAAGAAGGAAAGGATCTTGGCATTTCTTTCTTTTCATTCAAATTACTTTACAGTTACATTCAAGAAGTTCATTCATTAGGGTAAAAACTCCTGTTTCTTGTAAATTTATCCTGTGCTGCACAACTGTTGAAGAATTAGCGACTGCAAACATGAAGCTCATGGGCACTCGGATTATGTTCCAAGATATTTGACAGAAATCGAGAGAGAAGGAGGTATATTTTCTGTCTTAAAAAACATTAGGTTACAACTACTAGGTTTAAATACATAAGGACCAATTTAAATATGGTAACAAAACTTCCTAATAAAAATAAAATAATGTAACCCTAAGAATTCTACAATTCCACAATCTCTACACATAGAGGCATGCTTCGACACTCCCCCTCAAGCGGGTGAATGGATATCTTCCATTCCAAGCTTGCTAATAATATCTTGAAACACAGTACTTGACAGTCCCTTTGTAAGTGTGTCTGCCAATTGATCCTTGGTTGAAACGAATGAGGTGCATATCAGACCACTGTCTAGTTTTTCCTTGATAAAATGTCTGTCAACTTCAATATGTTTTGTTCGATCGTGTTGAACAGGATTATGAGCAATACTGATAGCTGATTTATTATCACAGTACAACCTCATAGGTCCTTCCCTTTTAATCCTTAGGTCATCAAGGATTATCTTCAACCAGAGTAGCTCACATATTCCTAACGCCATTGATCTAAACTCTGACTCTGCGCTAGATCTTGCCACCACGTTCTGCTTTTTACTTCTCCATGTCACAAGATTCCCTCCTAGGAGAGTACAGTAACCCGAAGTGGATCTCCTGTCGACCAAAGATCCTGCATAATTTGCATCAGTATAAGCCTCTAGCATCATTCCTATGCCTGTTCCTCGCTTAAATAGGATTCCTTTCCCCGGGCTCCCTTTCAAGTATTGTAATATTCTGTTAACTGCTTTGAGGTGAGACTCTTTAGGATTGTGCATAAATTGACTGACCATGTTAACTACAAATGCTATATCTGGTCTTGTGTGTGCCAAATATATTAACTTCCCCACCAGTCTCTGATAGGATCTTCTATCTACCACCGAATCTTCTGGAGCATCATATAATCCATGATTGAATTCGATTGGCGTCTCAACTGGTTTACAACCCATTTTCCCAGTTTCTTTCAACAAGTCAAGTACGTACTTTTGTTGTGAGATGAAAATTCCTTGTTTTGAATGCGCTACCTCAATGCCTAGGAAGTACTTCAACTTTCCAAGTTCTTTGATATCAAACTCCTTCAAGAGACATTGCTTCAAATTCTCCATCTCGTCTCCATCATTACCGGTTACGATGATATCATCCACATAAACTAACAATGCTGTGACTTTCCCAGAGCTCGAGTGTCTCACGAACAAAGTATGATCTCCTTGACTTTGCTTATATCCCAGCGAGATCATCACTTTAGTAATCCTCCCAAACCAGGCACGTGGTGACTGCTTGAGCCCATTCAAAGCTTTCTTCAATTTGCACACCATTCCCTCTTTAGATTCAAATCCAGGGGGAATGTCCATGTAAATCTCCTCTTCTAAATCACCATGGAGAAACGCATTTTTAACATCAAACTGTTGTAGATTTCACCCAAAATTAGCCGCTAATGACAAAAGTATCCGCACTGTGTTCATTTTCGCAACAAGGGCGAATGTCTCCAGATAATCGATGCCATAGGTTTGAGTGTATCCTTTGGCCACTAATCTCATTTTGTATCTTTCTACAGACCCATCTGCCTTATATTTTATGGTGAAAACCCACCTGCATCCGGCTAGTTTCTTCCCACTTGGCAATTCAACTAGTTCCCATGTCTTATTCCTCTCAAGGGCTTCCATCTCGATTTTCATAGCATCCTCCCATCTCTTGTCTCCTAATGCCTCAGTTAGATTTCTTGGTGTGGAAATTGTATGGAGATTGGTCAGGAAGGCTCTATGGTTTTGGGATAGGTTGTGATAGGACATGAAAAGATATAGTGGATGTTTAGTGCAAGTTCTTGTTCCTTTCCTAAGTGCAATTGGTAGGTCTTCGGTACCTTGGTCGTTTTGTTCATTTGTTGGATCATGTGGCTCAGTCATTGGTGTGGGATTGTCCGTTTCGAGGGTTTGGCCAATAGTACGAATTGGAGATTGTACCTGTACTGGTCGAGAGGCTGGTAGTTTCTTCCTGGAATAAACCTGCAATGGATGAGTGGTATTGTGATCTCCCATATCTGCCACAGAAGTGTCAACTGACTCGACAGAAGTGGACGTACTAGGAACAGATGTAGAGGTTATGGGGACAAAACTAGGATCGAGAAGAAACATATCCTTGGCTTTATCTGCATTCGAGGTCTCCCTCTGAAGATAAGCATGCGAAAAAAAGGATTCATCTTCGACAAAGGTAACATCAACGGAGACATAAAACCTTTTAGTAGGTGGATGAAAACATTTATAACCTTTTTGTGTGGAGGAATATCCAATGAAAATGCATCGAAGAGCACGTGGATCTAATTTGCTCCTATTGTGAGAATGAACATGGACAAAAGCAACACACCCAAAAATTCGAGGGATAAGATTGTTTGAAGCAGAGAGGTTTGGGAAAAATTTTGTGAGAATATCAAGTGGGCATTTGAACCCAAGTACACGTGTCGGAAGCCTGTTGATGAGATGGGCTGCGGTTAACACTGCCTCACCCCAGTATTGTTTGGGAATTGTTTTGTGAAATAGCAACGCTCTCGTAATTTCTAGGAGATGGCCATTTTTCCGTTCAACTACCCCATTTTGTTGTGGGGTAGTAACACAAGAGGACTCATGAATAATTCCTGTTTTTTGAAAGAAGGGAGTAAGGATTTGATTGAAATAATCCTTGGCATTGTCTGATCGGAATCTCTTAATTTTTACATCGAATTGAGTATTGATCATGTTGTAAAAGTTCGGAAAAACAGTGCTCACATCGGATTTATTCTTCAAAAGGTAAAGCCATGTTACTCGAGTACAGTAATCGATAAATAAGACAAACTACCGAGCACCCGAAATATTTGGAATGGTAGAGGACCCCCAAATATCACTATGAATAAGTGAAAAAGGAACGAAGATTTTTTTTATTGCTTATTGGAAAAGAAGCACGTTTGTGCTTGGAAAATTCGCAATCATTACAATGTAGGGCGTCAAAATCAAGGCCCTTAAATAAAGAAGGAAACATCAACTTCAGAACTCTAAAAGATGGATGACCTAAACGACGATGGAAAAACCAAATTTTATTTTGGTTTGACAGACTTAGACAAAAAAGATGTAGATATGGGATTTTCAATTCCTGCCCCACTGCCTTGTTTTTCCAGAAAGTAAAGGCCATCTCTCTGACTAGCACGTCCAATCATCTTCTTCGTGTCCAGTGCCTGAAAACACAGTGTGACGAGAAAAAGGTTACATTGCAATTTAAATCTTTGGTTAATTTTCGGATGGAAACAAGGCTTGCAAATAGTTTTGGAACATGAAGGACATTTTTTAGTGTAAGGTATTCATTTATGTAAATATCTCCTTGACCATCTACAATGGTGATGGACCCGTCGGCTATTGTGATTTTTCTATGGCTACTGCTGGGAGTATAGGAGATAAAATAATTAAAGGAACATGTCATATGGTCAGTGGCTCCGGAATCAATTACCCACATGTCAAGAGAATTTCTTTCTGAGACATTAGTACACGAGGAAGAAGAAATACCTGAGAAAACCAAGGAGCAAGTACCTGTCGAGGATGGCTTATCAAAAGATCCCAAAAAGGTCTTTATCTTCTCAATTTCTTCGTTGTTAAACTCAGGAGTAGCCTTCCTGGAGCTTTCTTCACCCATTGAGGAACCCTTCACCATATGTGCCTGACTTCGATCTTGGAAACTGCGATTGGTTCTTTCATTTGGTCTGCCATGAAGTTTCCAACATTTATCCCTACTGTGACGGTGTTTCTTGTAGTATGTACAAAATTTAACTGGTGTGGTCACCTCTGTCGATTCCATGGCTTTAGTAATCAGTCCAGAATCTGAAGTTCTGGTAACCAGTGCAGACCCATCTCCTCCTTGAGGTTCAAGCATCACACTTCGACGTCCCTCTTCAGCCCGTATTATAGAAATTGTCTCATTCAGAGATGGCAAGTCAGTTTTTCCTAAAACTTGAACTCTAACGGCATCAAACTCGACATTTAACCCAGCAAGGAAGTCGTATATGCAATTTTTTTCTACAAACCGCTTCAGAATTGCAGCATCATCGCTGCAACTCATTTGGATGCATTGACAGTGGTCCATCTCTTGCCACAAGCCTTGTAGAAGACTTGAATACTCAGTAACAGTTCTGGTTCCCTATTTGGTTGCTGAAATCTTGGTCTTAATCTCATATATTTGTGCAGCATCATTTACCTTGGAGTAAGTCTGTTGGATTGCTTCCCAAATTTCCTTTGCAGTTCCCAGAAACATGCAGGTGTTGCTGATTTCAGGTAGCATCGAGTTCCATAGCCAAGACATCACATTAGAATCCTGTTCATCCCACGCCGCAAACTTCGGATCATCCGGTGAAGGACCCAAGCCCGTTAAATGGCTCAATCTCCCTCTGCCCTTCAGGAAGGTGCGAACCAACTGAGACCATTTTAGGTAGTTTTTTCCATCCAATCGGTAGGCGGCCTGAAGGTTTTGCAGATTTCCGGTTGCAGCAGTCATCGCAGGAGCGTTCTCGAATGCAGGAGCTCTCGTGACAGGGCCGGTAATTTCTACAGAACTCTTCGGGGATTCCGACATGATAGGAAGGCGCGGCTAGGACTCTTGGAAGGGATTTGGAGGGTGCGGCTGATTGGGTATGATCGAAGAGTTTGGCTTTTAGCAGGAAAGAGCCCGTGGCTCTGATACCATGACAGAAATCGAGAGAGAAGGAGGTATATTTTCTGTCTTAAAAAACATTAGGTTACAACTACTAGGTTTAAATACATAAGGACCAATTTAAATATGGTAACAAAACTTCCTAATAGAAATAAAATAATGTAACCCTAAGAATTCTATAATTCCACAATCTCTACACATAGAGGCATGCTTCGACAATATTGGCCAACTTAAGATTTTTCACGAAGTAGAGTGTTTTAAATTCGTCTTTATTCTGATACTCTTGATCCAGTCTGGAAATGTATATGCACACAACTTTGAAGATAACTTAAGATTGTTTTCATATGTTTGGCTGGATACCTGGAGGCGACGGTATGCAATCAAAGTAGTTTAGTTGGTATGAATGTGATTCCTTTTGATTGTAATTTTTTACTGGTTTTCTAATGAATGGAAGAGATAGTTAATGTGAGTTTTGCTCCTAATTTCTTGTCATCCTCTCTGATTTTAAGTTTAACTAATTCTCTTTGAGGGTGATTAACTTATACTGAATATTAGATTGAGGGGAAAATCAGAAGCAGAAGCATGGAAAATTTGCTTTGCTTGGCTGAATACTACAATTTTGTTGAAACTTTTGTCTGGTTATCTAATGAATGACAGAGATGTTGGTACTGATTTCTTGTCATCTTCTCCGGTTAATATTTTTCAATTTTATACCCACGACACGCTTTTGAGAAAGAAATTATATGCTAAAGGAAGCTTCACTTCAGGCAGTGGAAACATCATTTTCTTCGGCAGACTAAGAGCAACTTAGACAATCTGTCAACTTAGATCAATTTTGAAGATTCTTTGTCTGATTTTAGACGTAAATTCATATTTTGGTGCATATTTGACTCCCAGCTTTGACTAGTCGAAGTCTTCAATTTATACTTGATATCTTCCGAGAAATGACCATGATAATCATGATTTTTTTAAACAGAAACCACCTATATGAATAACAAAAGTGATTTAATATTGTGCTTTATACATTTACATATTGATGGTAATGATGTCCTTCTTGATATTAACGTCATGGAATACACTGCATTGTAAAATTACTTTTACGTAATATTGTCATGTATTTTTCTTGGACAATGTATTCACTATACTTATTTTAAAGAAAAAAAAAATTAATATATGTTAAATCTCAAAATTTATAACCTTACAAAATAAAAAATAGTCCATATAGTAAAAAAAAATTCAAGTAAATTTAAATGATGGAAATGATGCATTATTTTTGGAACATCAATAAACCTAGGACAAAAAGGAATTAATTCAATTAATTAAAGTTAAAAAATAAATAACTGGAGAAGCTAAATGAAAGGTTACTTATGTTGCTTTTCAAAATTTGCTATCAGATGGAACAATCTCTAATCAGTTTTTCTTAAATTTATCAAATACCTAAAATAATTTCAATTGTTTGGCAATCAGAAGTTCTGCCTAAGAATAAGCTCATGACATATCACATACCCTCTCCTCACAGTCGAGGAAGTTGTCTATTTGACACTTTTCCAATAAAACAACTCCTGCTGCCGTCGTGAAAATTTAACAAGTGAATTTTATCATCTATGCAGCTTGCATAATCATCTCAGGAAATTTATTTAATAAAAGAGTAAATGCTTAGAATGCTTGCGTTCAATCCATCTTCAGGAAATTTACCATTGTATTCAGATTTGGATGTCAGTTTTCTAAGGTATGATTGATTGGTTAGCACACACAATAGATAAACAGAAACAGCTCCAGGCCAATAACAATCATGAACTTTTAGCAAAGAGACATTTCCTTCCTTGCCAGCAAAATGATTTGATGCTAAACTTACCATTTATTGAAAAAAGATAGTACAGTCCAGGACAATTGTTTAGATACTAAAACTTTCAAAACCCATTAAATACATATAGCTTAACTACTGAAAACTGTGGGAAAAGCATCCCAAAACCACAGTGACATCAACTTGCATTATAATCTATAAATTCTCGTCATTTTCTTATTCATTTCACTTGATGGTAGTTTGTCTTGAAATAGAACAGAATGCTTCAGCTGTGTGAAATTCCGCCTTTTGAATAGCCATTGACATTGGAAGCCACTTCATTTGGAGAAACATCTTCTAGTTCCCACTGCCATAACAGTTCATATAATCAAATTTATTAATCAAATTTGAGAATGAATATAAACGAAAATGAGAAAAAGAGGCAGTGTTTGATTCAGACACTAACCGGCAGTGGAGTGAACTTGTAATCCTTGACAGCAATATGCACTTTACTAAAATTCTTCTCAACATTTTCTTTGAATTTTTGGGGCATGTTTGTTAGGATCAAGTCCTTAAAGTCCCTATTTTGCGACAGCCTGCTGGGAATGCTATCCAGATTTGAACAACATCTGATATTGAGCTCCTTAAGTTTCTCCATTGCTCCTTCTTCCAACTCCCATTCCTCTAAGTCCTTCAACATCCAGAGATTGAGGACTCGAAGCTCTGTGAATGTTTCCCGTGGGCAGACAATTTTCTTCCCCTTGTATGAGTTGGCCAAAAGCCTGAGAACAGTTAAGCGAGGAAGCTTTCCTAGGGTTGGCATAGGATCATCAACGAGCTGTGAGACTGATAGTGTGAGAACTTTGATATTTGGAGGAAATTGAACTGCCTCTGGTAGTTTCTGCAATTTACCCAGCAAATTGAGGTTGGAAAGTTTCTCCAAGGCCGACAATGGCTGTAAACTGAGCTCAGAAGGGCGTCCAGTATCGTCTTTAGACCGCAACCTCAATGATTCAAGAGTTGTTAGTTTTGAAATCCACTCGAGTAAATCATTCCTCGAACCATTTGTTGCTTGACTCAAGTGATCATCAGGATGGTTCAAACGGAATGAAATGCCCAATTCTCTAAGTTGAGTTAACTTGCTCAAACATTTTTTCACCGGACTCTCTGGATCAACAGATAATCCCCAGAGAGTCAGAAGTGGAGGCAAGGAACCACTTAGATGCAAAGGCATGTCCTTGTCCAGACTAATCTCATTGAGATTGAGATGCTGCAGATGTTTTAATTTCCAAATTGAAGTGGGAATTCTATTTATGTAAGTGTGCTTCAGATCTAAAGTTTCAAGGTAGGGTAAGTCACCTACAGATTTGGGGAGTTTGTCCAAGAATGTCCACCTTAACCCCAAATATCTCAAGAGAAACAAATCTCCCAAATTGTCTGGCAAACTTGGTTTATACACCCTTTCTAGATCAAGCACCCTAAGCAATCCAAAGCCCTTACCTATCATATTGCTAAGGAGATTACCTACTCCAATTGCTGGTATATCTTTCTTCTGGAAGTTAAATGATATGTAGGAGCGTAAATGTGGAAATTTAGATCGATCCAGTGAGCAATTATTGGCATCAGCATACTCAACAAGCCTACGCTCAATGTCTGAAGGAGGAACTTCGACAGGGCGATGGACATGGAAAAGCTTGATATCTAGGGCGTCCTTGTCCAATAAGTGGTCACGGAGAACACCTAGCAAACGACATTTTCTTGGGCTGCCATCAGACCTCAATTTAGAGATCTGGATCAAACTGCGAATAACCAGATTGTCAAAATACTTATGTACCTCGTCCTCTTGGAGTTTGTCTTGGTTTTCAGGCCGCTTCACGAATCCCTCTGCAAGCCACAAGCGTAGCAGCCTCCTGATTGGGATATTATACTCTTGAGGAAAGAGCATCAAATAAAGCAGACAGAGTTTTGGGTGGGCATCCAGATCGTTGTAGCACAAAGACAATATGTCCGAGGTACTCCCGTTCTCTAGCCTGTCAAGTATTGAATTACATTCCTCGTAGCCTTTATCCCTTTTTGTTGACATAAAGCTGCCGAGGAGGATAATATTCAGGGGGAGACCGTTGCATATCTTAATAATTTTCTTCTCAAGAGTCGAGCTTCCATCACTTTTCTCCAAGCAGCCCACGGTATGCAAGAACAAGTTCCAGCTATCTTTATCGTCTAACTTCTTCATGTAGTGTATTACCTCCGGAAAAGCATGTTTTGCCACTTCTTCGTGACAAGTTGTGAGAATTATCCTACTTCCATTTTTCTCATCTGGAAATGCATTTTTGAGACCTTCCCATTCCTCGTAACTCCGAACACCATCCAACACGATCAAGTACTTCCGATCCTTCAACCGCTCCCAGACTCTAGTTTGGAGCGTTTGCTCATTGAGTACACCATCTTGGTCCTTGGATTCTCCCACTTGTTTTAGCAGTTTGAGCAGGACATCTTTTGTGCTAGAATCTTTTGAGATGGCGATCCAAGCACGCAAAGACCCAAAGTGATCCTTAATGGTTCTACTTCCATAGACAGCACGAGCCAAGGTCGTCTTGCCAGAGCCCAATTCACCAACAAGATAGATGATTCGATCGTCCTTTTCGGTTAACCTTTTCACTAGATCTTGCCCATCAGAAAAACTGCTGAACATGAGTTTTCCCTGTTCCCAACGCTCTCGAATAATTGAAGACTGACTTGAAAATTTCATCACATTTGAATCAATTTGTGCTTCCTTTTTATCATAATTTTGATGGGAACGATTGGATCTGAGACTTGCATTTTCAACATCATCGGGCTTCTGATCATTGAGCGCAACAATTTCCTTTTGAATTTTCTTTAATTTCCTGCTAAGCTTTTTGCAAGCAGTGAAATTCTTAAGAAAGAGAGCATGGTTCATCAAAAATCCCATTCTCTTCCTCTGGCGCTTGATGCGAAGAGCAAAAGATTCGATGGCATCCTCCACCTTGTAGAGATTTCGAAGATAATCATCTGTCACATTTGTTTCCTTGCCTTGCATTTTCTTCAGTGCCGCTTTCATCTCCTTCAGTTGAGTCCCAATCACCTTCTTGTAGGTTATTGATTCTTCTGCTACTGCATCCATTTTTTGGATAATCACCGAGACAACTGCGTCAAACGCCATGAATACAGGTTATCGATTTACTCTCTCTCCTCTCTCCTCTCTCCTCTCTGTGTGTGTCTATGCTTGGAATGAAAACTCTTAGCAGTACCAGCAACCAATTAATAAGCTTGGTTGCAAAGACTTGACTTGATAGTTCTTTACTCTATCTGTCCATGCAAAGTTTTTGGCCCCACCCCTATTGTGAGGCGGCTATGCACTGCGCTACAAACAGCAAAACAAGAAAGAATTGGTTTGATGATTGACTGTTCTGGCCCAATTATTTTGGATCAATGCAGTATCCTTGGAAAAAGCTCAATAATTGCCCAGGTATGAAACTGTCCAATTACTCTAGTTCGCGTTCTCTTTGCTATTTTCGATTTTCCAAAATAATGAAAACGCGTTCTTTTTTCCACCATTTCATAGTTTTTGGTGAAAATGGATTCCCACCATTTTGGTGGAAATTCATTTTCCACCTTTTGCTTCTTTTTTTTTTTTAAAATTTTTTTTAAACACATTCTAGATTCAATGGTAAAAAAAAATATTCATTTAATTGACAATTTTCATGAAAAATAAAGCCAAATGAATACTAAAAATTTAAGAAACTATATATATATTTTTTAACTTTTTGGCAATCCAAACAAATTTTAATACAATTGTAAAAAAATTTATCTCAAAAAGCAACAATTTGCATGAAAAACAAAGTCAAACGGATTAGATGAAAAATTATACCAATCAAACACCATTAATTACAATTCTCTCTAAAACAAATTCTAGGCTTTAATAGGAAGAATGAAATTTGGGTGAAAAGAAAATGAATTGCAGTTAATTGAATTGTTTAGAATTTATTTTAGAGAGAATTGTAATTAGTAGTGTTTGATTGGTATAATTTTTCATCTAATCCATTTGATTTTGTTTTTCATGCAAATAGTTTGTTTTTGGGATTTTTTTTTTTTTTTTTTTTACAATTGGGGACAAAATTTTTTTGGATTCCCAAAAAGTTCAAAAAAAAAAATAAATAATTTTTTTTATTTTTTTGTATTCGTTTGACTTTATTTTACATGAAAATTGTCAATAAAAGTGATAATTTTATTATTTACCATTATTTCTAGAATTTTTCCCCATTGCCTAAAAAAAAAACTGGTACTTCAAAAACCACCAAAATGGTGTCAACTTCAATTCATCAATTAGAAGGAAATGGTGCACGTGTGAACAAAAATGAGAAAATCATTTCCAAGGAAAAAAGTGCTATCAAACACCAAAAACTAGAAAAAAAAATGGAAAATGAATTCTTAATTTCATGAAAAATTCTTTGAATCAAACATGACCTTAGTGTTTGGGCTCTAAAGATTCCCCTAAAAGAGTCACTCTCACAGGGCATTTCACTAGTCAAATTTCCTTGGGTACTTAGAGTACCAATAGGCTTTGAAGGGGATATCCTACATGCTAGTAGGTTGGGTTAAAACCACCGAGAGTTGGGCCATCATGGACATGGGGCTTGGGCTTGGACCAATCATGAGAATTTTGAGGCTTAAAGTGAAAAAATATTACGAGATCCCTAAATATAATTTTTTACAAGCGTAACGATCTCTTTTGTGTCAATCATGATCGATTCAAACTCAATTTCTTGTGATGAAAAATATTATGTCTATGACACTCACTAAACGTTTGATTCATCCAAGAATCAATTTTCCCATTTAAAAAATAGAACAATGCCTTCTAAAATTAGCGAGGTATGTGAGCAGTGATTATAATTTATTAAATATCCTATATTTAAAAGTATAAAAAATTAAAAAGCAGCAATCAAATTTAAAGAACAAAAATTAACTTTAAACTATTAAAAAAACATCATTATTGCGTAGTGGGTCACCTTCTGCTTTATTTGCATTACTCATAATTTTTTTTTGTACAAAAAAAACATTCATTTTGGACTTTTAAATTTTTTTGAGGCCCAAGGCCACTACCTAGGTTGCCTCGAGTCCAGAACTAGGTCTGCTTGGACTTGTAATAGGTGATGGCTTATCTAAACAATTGGAACCTGTTTTGGTGTACAGAATTTTTGTTTACAAAATTTGTACAGATCTGTACAGAAAACACACAATAGGGGGATGAGTGGTTGATTTTTGGACAATGAAATACACACATGGGGCCCACCCCATGTGAGTATCTATAATTTTTTTGTACAAAAAAAATCTGCACAAACAGAATTTTTCAAACAATTGTTGTCTCCGGATTGTGTTTGTTTATTGTGTCTTTTGAACAGTCTTTCAACTTTTATAAATTGACTATCATTCTTGGATTTTATTTATTACAAAATCATTTCAAAGTCTCTCCTGCACTATTTCGTGTTCTCCATTTCGATTTCGAATATTATTTTCTTGTATATTTTAGTCTTCTTTCGGTTCAAAGAGAATAAAATAATAGTGGGTTCTTAGGTCTTATAATTAGGAGTACTACTATTACAAGTCGAGATAGTTTTATCTTGGGAGACGAATGATAGACGATCATAATACTTGTAAGGGACATTATCATCTTAAAGAAAAAGAGTCGAACTCTTGCCTCGATCATATTAATTCTCTACTCTATTTTCTTTCTTAAATAATTTGAAACTCTATCAGATTTTTCACTTACCAAAAGATTATTTTTTGAATATATTTTTGTGCACGATAAATTCATTATAGTGGAAATTACATGGAGGCATATTTTTGAAGTTTCAATTTCAAAAATTATATTTAAAGTTTGTCTATAATTTCTCTAGAAATTATCATATCTATTACAAATTTTCACTTCCTAATTAAATTTTCAACTAATTAAATCCTAAATTTGCATTTTTCTCCTATCAAATTGTGTATATAGAACGTGTCCGAAATGATTATATCCAATTTGACTTATATTTAACAAATTGTATTGATTTGATTGATTATTAGCATTGAATATTGGTTATATGTTTTTTCTTTCAATTACTTAAATTGTTTGCTTGTATCAAATATACTATAAATTCTTTAAACGTAAATATACATTTTCTTGTGTTGACTGTTCAAAATCAAATGTTCATAAAATGACTGTTCAAAATCAAATGAATGAAAATGATGCAAAATATTAATGAAGGAATTTTTTAATACGTAAATATGTGTTTTCTTGGGTATGTTAAATCATTCAAAAATCAATAACAAACTATTCGGGTTGATTGTGTCTTCTAATTCAAAATATCCGTGTCCGCCATTGCCCGAATTCTGTTTTAGATTGGTTGTTTGACTTGGAGAAGTGTTGAAGAAGTAGAAGACTACAAAAAGTCATAGCAGTGTTTTGGAAGTCTATTTCAACTAAAATACTCTGTTATCAGTATCACCTATTGTAATAGGACTTCACATTGTGATAGACTCTTATTATATTATATTCTCCTAGTGTATTAGGGATTATTTGATTATATATATGTGGTGTACAACATATATTGGGTTGATCAATTGTCCAACTTATTAATTTGATTCAGAGAGATCCTTTGTAATCCTTACTTTTGATATAGTGAATTCTCCGCTTCTACTCGTGATTTTCTTGAATTTGGATTTTCACATAAATCTTGTACTCTTGTGTGATCCATTATTTTCATCTTGCCCATATTTTCTTGGCTTTAATATTCATAACAAGTGGTATAAGTTTTATCACAAGGTTATTGAAAATTGGCTTGTTTTCTAACAAGTGGTATTAGAGCCCATGGTTCGACAGTTCCTAGAAGAGCCTATTTGGTTTCATATTAGAGCGAGATTTGAATATTTCGGGATGTCAAATATAACATTTGATATTCCGCTTTTGGATCACAATACCAAATTTTTGACATGGTTTATTTTGTTTGGATGTTGGAGGAGAAGTAACGTAATGAATTAGTTGTGATCTTGTTGCTCGTGGTGCCAATTCGAGCAAATTTGTTAACACGGATGGAGTTGGTTGTGAGCTTGATGATTTTGTTGTTCGTGATGATTCGAGCAAGTTTGATGCCCAAAGTAATTCTGTTGGTAAGCAGTGCTTAGATCTAATTCACAATTGTTGAGTTTGTCCTAGTCGATCTTTGTGGAAGAGGTAGAGAAATTTGGTGAAGTGTTTTTGGTTGAAGAATTTGTTGGAATTTAAGAGTTAATTTTTTATTCCTTGCAATGGAATTCATCTCGAAGTGGAGAATTTTTGAAGTTTCGTTCATTGCAGTGAAATTCGTGTTAAGGTGAAGATTTGTTAAAATTTCAGTGTGACCCGAGTTCTGAGTTTGTTGTTTGATTTGGAGAAGTATTGAAAAAGTAGAAGACTACAAGAAGTCAAAGCAATGTTTGGAAGTCTATTTCAACTCAAATACTCCATTTTTGGTATTACCTATTTGATTATAAATATGTGGTGTACAACACATATTAAGATTGACCAATTGTCCAACTTATTAGTTTGGTCTACAAAGATCCATTGTACCCCCTACTTTTGATATACTGAATTCTCCATCTCTGCCCGTGGTTTTCCCGAATTTGAGTTCTCACGTAAACATTGTATTCTTGTGTGATTCATTATGTTCATCTTGCCCATATTTTCTTGGCTTCAATATTCATAACAAGTGGTATAAGTTCTATCACCGGGTTATTGCATATTGGCTTGTTTTCTAACAAAACTTTTCAATGTAGATGAATTTCAAGGTCGCAAAATCATCAAGGTGACCTGCTGGATGATCTAGCTCGCTACAAGAGGTTAGTTAAACAATTTATGCATGCTCCGATAAAGCCGCAATAAGATGTTGCTCTTCGTATTATCAAGTATTTGAAAGACAGCCCTGGTTTAGGTTTGTTGTTCTCTTCAAACAATTCCTTTACTTTAAAGGCTTATTGCAATACTAATTGGGCAAACTGTCCTATAACAAGAAGATCAACAACGGGTTATTATGTGTTCTTAGGGAATTCATTGATTTCTTAGAAGCAGAAAGTAGTTTCAAGATCATCCTAAGAAGTTGAGTAGAGGTCCATGGCAGAGAGACCCTGTGCGCTAACTTGGCTCAAATTTTTGGTCAATCATATGCAATTGTGTTGTTGACACACAAAAAAACGAAGCCCAATCAAGTAGTCCAAAAGGCGAAACCCAATTAGAAAGGAGAATGAAGCCCAGTTTGAAGGGTAAGACCAAACGAGACCATCCAAGAAGGGGTTACATAGCGATGGCCCATGATCGCTCAACCCTGGGAGACGTCGCTCAAATCCACGAGATGCCCAAAATCTGGGCGAGCGTAATGTCTTATCGTTATCTAGGGCGATGGGATCGGATGGGTTGGCTGGACGGTTGTTGGCAAAGTGGCAGCATGACTTGAGTTGTCTCCCCGTTGTATTGTTGCTTCCACCTCCTGACGGATCATTCGTTCTACCTCCTGTCGAGTCATTTCATCCAAAGTATAATCAGCAGAGCTGTCAGTACGGTGAATTTTAGAAGTTCCTGACATGGTAAGGATGATTGGTGAATAATAATGGTAAGAGTCCCGTTTGTAAAAATGATTGCTAGGTCCCCACGGTGGGCGCTAAATTGTAGACGGTAAATTCTACAATCGAGAAGGTTGGATCAATTGGGCTATCAGCAATCCTGCCAAACTCAAGAAATATAGAATGAAAGAGAATGACTGCATGAGATCTTAAGAGGGCACTGATGTGGTGCTGGCTGAAGACCCTCCGACGGTCAAGTCAGTAAAGGTCGTCGAAAATTGCACGAATGATAGATCAAAAGCATGAAGAAATCACTTAGAATTGAATAGATTGAGATACCTGAAAGCTTGATTGACCGCGAAATTTATAGGGGTAGGATAACTGTCTAGGTGAGATAGATGAGGATTTTTCGAGATTTTGGTTGGAGCTAAATCCGTTCAGATTTAGTCGGTTGAGATGCACATTTTACTTGCAGATAACTCCAACTTGACTTGGTTAAATTGTAGTGTGATTTATCTTGAAGATAAATTATTGGGGTTCCAAATTGTCATGTGGTTCTTGGACTGTGCATTCAGATCGATTGACACAATGAATTGGGCCAATCATGGCGCGGTTAGACCGTCATGGGTCTTATTTTATGACTTGGGCCTCTTGGACCAATGGATTAATTTTTACCACTACAAGGTTGTGCACATAGAAAGAGAATCAATTGCGAGTTATAAGAATTATCTTTGAGCTGTATAGTGTTGAAAGTACCCGCACGACTTTAGGACAGCGTTTATCGCGACTCTCTTAGGCCAACTTTTCTAACCATGTTATCATATTTATATTATTTGACTCATGCTTATAGTTGATAATTTATTACAGAAATCATTTAAATTTTACAACAGACACAATTCGATTTGGGCCGTTTGTGATAAATTTTCAAATCAAATCAAACCAATTAAAATTGTTTTAAATTTTTCCATGATGAACTAAACCACTTTAATTTCTAAACCAAATCAATTCAAGTCTTTTTTTGGTTTTATTCAGTTTATAACCACGATTTTGCTAAATAATAATAATACATCGAATAAGTTAATCATACATATTAATCTAAAATTTCATTTTAAAACATATGTAGTATCATTAAAAATATTAAAAATATTCTATAATTCTAATCATTATATTGCAGTAGTATGATATAAATATTTTAACCTTTTAATCTATACTAATTGATGTAACATGTACAATTGTAAAACATGAATTAATTGATTATAGTTAAATGATATAAAGTAACTAATAAAATAAAATGAATAAAAAGATCAAATTCAACAATACTTTCTATATTTTTTTTGTGAATCTTCCAATACTTCTACCTCGTTCAAGTATTGACAAATCATTATAAGCTCTTTATTACTATGCAACCAATTTTTTTTATTTATTTTTTTTTATGGAAAATCACGTTCTCAACCATATTTGCACTCAACAAACTCAAATTAATCAAGAATTCGACCACTAATTGGAAATGCAAACTCAAACAAATGTGGTTATTTGAATAGCTAATATATCTTTGACAATTTGAGGGACAATTTTGTACTTATTTGCGTTCAGTTTTTGCTAAAGTAATATATCAAAATGCTCACTGGTCAAACCTTAAAATTGACCATTTAAGTAATCCACTAAATCATTATAGTAATTAATAGTAAAATCTAGAAACTAAATTAAAATGTAAATAATTAATTGAGTTATATGATCAGAAAATTGTCCACTAAAAACTTAAGAGAAATTGACACAAATTAGAACAAAATACTACAACTACCAATAAAACATCAATTTGAATAAACTAACTTGAAAATTTTAGAAATTCAAGAAAATTATTAGTAAAAGGAAAAGAAATGTGTGAGTTTAAATTAAAATCTAAATTTAATTGTTTACTTAATTGTAATGAGCAATTGATGAATATGGTTCAGTAGCAATTGTTCAACACTTCACCAATTTGAGAATTTTGCATTCACAATTGTATTGACTAATGAATATTCAGGTGTGATTTAATTAACTAATTTAGATGTATAATTATCTATTTTGATATTGTATTTAATTGAGTTATTTTATTAGCATATTGACATGGAGTTAAAAATATTGAGGCGGTTGATTGTTGATGGTTGTACATTGGTGTCTAAAGAATATGTAATTTTGGACTTTAGATTTGAAAGTGAATGTGCTCGTCAAATTATGTGGCAACAACAGTTAGAAGATGGAGATGCTAGTGAAGATGCAGGAAATATTCTCATTTTACGGGAGTACTTAGATGGTAAATTGCTAGTTGGTGGCTCTCCATGGGTAATGTGTAATTATCCATTAATTCCATGTGCATATTCAGGTAACATTTGATATGTTTTTCTTGTTAATTTTCGGGAATGGAAGTTCGAGGTGTATGATTGCAGCTTTTATTACTTTCTCATTGTTCATCTTCTTTTTCTCTTCTATGTTAGACTAGATGATAGGAAACTTTAAGTTCATAATCCAAATCAGTCCAAACGAGAAGAATTGACAAGTAAAGATAATAGTTGTTGAAAAATTAGCACTAAAACAAGCAAAACATTACAGCACCATATATCAAAACATGGTGTTAGTGGATCTTGAGGTAAACACCTTAGTTAACATTTCTTCATTTTCTGTAGAGAAGTTCTTAAAAAAAAAAAAACTAACATTTATTTTCATTTCCATAGAAAACATAAGTTTTACATTATCGCTAAATATCATTTACTCTTCCTGTTACTTTGCTTTCTATGCTAATAAAAATATAATAACTATAAAAGTCATGCATCGCACGAGGCACAAACTAGTATTATAACAAGGATTAATATGCTGTAACATGATTTTAATATAGAGTGTAAGTTACAATTTCATGTAATTATATATATTGAGTCAAAAGATTATATACATTGTAGCAAGATAAGCACAAAATCAATATTTTTTTTTCCTCCTCCCCCCCCCCCCCCCCCCCCCCCCCCCCCGGGTTTGTGTAAATTGCCCTATGTTAAAATGGGGATTTGGGCCATGCCGGGGCCGGTCCATGGGCGGCTTGTCTAGGCCACATATTCTTGAATTGAAATTATGGCACAAATATACTTAAGTGAAAATAAAATAAATTTCAAGCAATTGAATTATCAAAAGCTTTCAAATAATGAAATTTTTAATTAAATAAATTTGATTGACTTAATTTTCAAACTTGAAAATGTTGTACTTTTCGATAAAGTTGAGTTATTAGAAACTGTAAATTGCCTATAAAATAAAAACATACTACCCATTAAGAAAATGTTTTCCTTGTTTTTTTAGAAAAATATGGTCACGTGACCAACTTTTGAAAAATATTTTATATGGAAAAAAATATTAGTCAAACACTCCAAAAGTAGGAATTTGGGTTTAAAAAAAAAGAACAAAAAAAAAAGACATTTATTATGAAAAATAAAACCAATTTAACACACCCCATAATTTACTCTCTTTAAGTTGCAATTTGGGAAAATTTGATATGTACCATGACTTTCTAAAATATATGGAGAGCTTGGGGCGTTCTCTTTGCTGTTTTTGGGCTGTTTTCTGTTTTCGATTTTTCAAAATATTGAAAACGCGTTCTCTTTCCTATTTTCGAAAACGAGTTTTTGAAAACGGTTGAAAATTTTGTGAAGAAAACAGAAAACAACTTTTTTACGTTTTGACTGTTTTCACAAATCTGTCAAAACTCAAAATATGTGTTGAGAAATATTTTTTCAAAACGACAAAAAAGAATGAATTTTCAACAATCTAAAAATAGACACCCAAAACACAAAACACAAAACGAATTCAAAACTCAAAACATAAAACTGAAATACGAAGAGAACGCCCTTTTTTTTTTTTTTTGGAAGAATACCATTCTCAAAAAACAAAATATATTTCGATAAAACAAATGTACACTCATAAAATAAACACTAATTCGTCATCTCGGGACCTTTAATTGTCCTAAAACATTGTTAGTTTGAAAATGATTACTTGAATATTACTTTTTTCCCCTGAAAAATCGTATTTCACATTTTTCAAGTATTTTTCTTCTTTATTCATACATTCTTTAAAAAATTACTATTCAAATAATCACTTTCACAAAACACGTCTTTATTATATGCAACTCAAATTAATAAATCCATTCCTATTCAAGCTCATTTATTTAAAAAGGAATGTTCACTACAGTGTATTTTCGGAGGTATGTAAAATGTTAACAAGTAAAAAAAATCTCCGGCATCATAAGAAAAAACTTTCCATTAATTTGGCTTAGGTAAAAACACAGAGGAGGGGAATTCTTTTTCTTTTTTCATTTTTCTTTTGAAGTTTTCAATTTCAATATGAATTTTTAACATCTTCCAAGAATAGTTTTTATTCTTAATTTGGGCTCGTGCCTTGTGTAGGCACAGAGATCAGGGCCCAATAGTTTGAAAATTCAGTAAATGCAAAATTCATTCTCTTAAATCTTAATTGGCAAAAATACAAATCTGTTATAAAAAAAAAAAAAAAAAAAAGAGAAAAAGTAGAAGAGAGACTTCTGTGTATTTTATTAAGGACCAAAACCCTATATTTATAGATAAGAATCAGAGATACAATGATAATAATTTTTAGGGCTGCGGGAGTATAATTGTCATTCACCAATAAATCCTAGGTTCCGTTTGACCCACATTTTCATTTTCATTCTCATTCTTCTACTCATTTTCAACCACACATTTTTCAATAAAATAATATTTTTTATCACATCAATAATTTTTCCTTCTTTTTTAACCACACATTACCCATCATATCACTATTTCAAAATTCATTCTTCCCCAATAATCTCCATCAAACACACTCCTAATAAACTTACCATTTATAACAAAATCGATCAATTTGGAATAACAAGTCCAATAAACTTGTAACATCGTATCGCGGGTGCTCCAAGAAAAATGTGATGATCAATGTGTTCAAGGCATTCAAATATTCGGTCGGATTCCATATATGCTTCCAGATTCATGTGATTGACAAAGTGTTATATGATACAATTACTCATGCTCATCCTAAAAAGATGAAATTTTATACATCTTATCTCATCTGTATTAGAACTGTTCACACGTGATGCTATCAATATTCTCAAATAAACAAAGCAAATTTAAGTTGCACAGTTATTTATAGCTCCAAATGTATATCTTTACACTTGTATTAATTTAAAAGAAATTATAATATTTAAATGTATTTTAACGAATAACTAATATTGTATACAATTCTATGTTATAGAGCAGAAAATATAAATGATTCCAACAGTTAGTTTTCTTTTAATTTATTTTGTTATAACCATGCAATACAAGAGGCCTGAATTTTTTTTTTTTTTAAAAAGATTAATAGCAGAAAATCTCCCTAAAAACATTTTCATGAAATTGTAGAAAACCCATTATTTGAAACCTTTTGTTAAAAAAAACTCCTTGTCGCTAAGATCCGTCAAATTTGTCGTTAAAAACAATAAAAAAATATCAAAATTAAAAAGGAATGATTGCAATTTAAATACTAAAACTTTTTATTTTTTATAAATTAAATTCAAAATTTTTATATGTGTCACCTACAATTCGAAATCTTTAACATTACGTGGCCATCATCTTTGTGGGTTTTAAAAAAAAAAAACAATCAGGCTACGGTACATGGAGGGTTTAACACCCTCCATGACCGACCCTCACAATAGGGGGTCTCACATTTTCTTTTCGTATTTTTTATTTTCGTGGATTCCACTATATGTAAGCAGATGTCATTCAAGTGGTATAATTTTTCTTGACAAATCAGTAAAATTTAAAAAAATAAAAATAAAATGCTAGGTGTACAGTGTCTGATTTTACAGACCCTAAACATATCACTCATATGGGATCGACCTCATGCAGATTCCCATGTACTAAAAAAATAGCCAAAAAAATATCAATCTTATCAATTGTGAAATGTCTATAAAATATCTGTAAATTTGTTCTCTGGAAATCTAGCACCTCAAAAAAAAAAAAAAAAAAAAAAACTTGACAAGCAATAAAAGCAAATATGGCCACCCGACATCATCATTAAAAAATGCTTCTCATCTTCCTCCCCAAATCAATAATGATGAAAATGCTTTTGGACGACCCTTTTGGTCTAGCTTCAAAGTCAGGCCAAAAATAGGGGCACAGGTGGCGCCCCCCTTTTGGAGGGGCGCTGTTGAATGCTTTTAATGCTTGCCATTTATTTGGAGATCCGAAATGTTGATTTTTCACTTCTAATGTCCTATTTAATTCTCAATTTTTTAAAATTTTTTTTTTTTTAATCACACATTTTTTAATAAAATAATATTATACATAAATTCAAAATTTTTCTTTAATTTTTAACTACACATTCTCTATCAATCAACTATTTAAAATACATTTTTTTTTTTATCCAAAATGATAATCAAGTAGACCTATATATATGTACCTTTTTCTTTGTGTTAAAAAAAAAAAAAAAATTTAAAAATCCTCTACTTTTACATTTGACTTGTCAACCACTTGTTTTCTTAAATTCTCTTGTTTGCAATATTAGATACAACGTTGAATTATGTTATGAAACACTTTATAGACCATAATTGAAGAGATTTTTGTATATATGTTCTTGACCTAAAAATTCGATAATGTCGACTGACCAATAGATCTCAACTCTTCTTATGTTCACTTGTATGCTACCGGCACATTTAGCCAATAATAAAATAATACATTGAAATGTAATTAGTAAGATCTAATCAAAGTAAAGAGGGTGAGAATTAGTATTATATGAAAATTCAACTTTAGATTACACTTTGGGAAAAGAGTGAAAATAATAAATTTGAGAATATGAATTTTACGAGTGAAGATAGGAAATATTTTACTAATGAGGGTTGATAATCGAAACATTTTATGAATTTATGATACTTTACATGAATTTTCACACACACACACACACACACACGTGCACATCAATTTTGCATTAAACAAGTAGAAATTAATTTTAGCAATGTGATTTTTGTAGCAATTTATAATTTTGTTACATAAATTCCAACTATGAGACCAAATGCAGATTATCTAAGCATGTTTGTTTTAAAAAAAAATTATTTAAGTCAAAATTTATTTTGTTTGAGGACAAATAATTGTTCAAATTTGAAGGTGTTTAACAAATGTATTTTATACACTTATCTGAGTCATTAAATGTAATAAATTTTGACAAATATGGCTTAATTAGATGTTAATTTTGTTTGTTAGACAAAACTCGAGGTAAATGGGTGGAATTAGAAGAAATAAAAAAAAAAGCGAAAACAAAAGAAATGCAAAGTTCGGGATCTAATAACAAATATTCAATAATTGATTCGGATCCCAAAATGATAATTGAAGTTTGTTTGGAGTCCATTGGATGCAATTTAAAGTCAAAAAAAGAAATATAGCAGGGGTGTTATAACAAATTAATTGGGCCAAAAAGTAGTGCTTCGAATTTTTAGCATCAACTTGTGACTCATTAGTAAACGTTTGAATTGGAGAAACTATATTTCTAAAACAATTGTAGCCTTTTGAGTGATCCTTCCAACTCACTTTGATTACCACAATCAGATATCGGGAGAGAAAGTTATAACAAATATAACGAAAATTGCTCAGGGACGAATTGACATGAATTGAAGCACATTATCTTGTTTTCACCAACCTGAGAGGCATTTGGTTCAACGACGCGTGCACGGTAGTTATGTAAAAGTGCGAGCGAGGGCTATTTTCACAGATGAATCAGCAGTTTCGTTTCGTGATTCAAACTCTTTTCAAACCTAAATTGGATGCGATTTTGACATATTTTCTGGCTCTTATAATTGAAAACAAGAGCTGCACATGGGGGAACTCTTTCTTGCCTCTTCATACACAATAATATCATCAAATTCATCAAGAATAAGAGGTCAATTCATTACTTTTGGAAGAGAAGATCAAGCCCTAGCAACGAATTAAAGTCATTTGCATCAAGATTTTGAAGAATTTAACCTTGAAATTGAAGATCAAGATTTCTTGCATTATTTCATAATTTGGGTGATGATTTTCCTTGTTGTGATTCTAATTTATTAAAAGAAATGTTAGACTAGAACCATTTTAGTATTGGATGACGATGAATCATATTGTTTTATTTATTTTAATTTAAGACTAGCAATTTAGTTTATTTCTTGTTGTTCTTGATAAATTTTGCATACTCGCCGTATTATTTAATTGCATGATCACCAATTAGATAATTAATTGCTTATTGTAGTAATGAGACTCACAATAAGTTTAGAATGCAACAAAATAAACATACGTGCAATAATATAGAATAGATTTAATTTATTTATTTTGAAAAAAAAAAATTATATACTTAATTTAGAATAGATTTAATTTATTTTTTTTGAAAAAGAAATTTATATACTTAGCTTTATCGATTGTCAAGAATGCCTGAATATGATTACATTACAAATCATGAATTAAAATATATAGCAATAGGCAAATTTGAAATTCAATACAATCATCTATATTTGATACAAAAACACTTTTTATCACTTTCTTAGATAATTAAGTATAAAATCAAATCAAAATCCCACTTTTGTTTACATAATTCGAATTTTATACGTAACCGAGAACTGAAATTTATTTTCCGTGAGATTATATTGTTAATTCACTACCATCATCTGTTAACGGTTTCGTGCGCTGACGAAATTTTCCTAAGCAGTTTTTTCCTAGTTATTACCAGAAGCCTACGACCGCGTCTACGAAGTAGGCGAGGCATGGTTTGTCCCTTTAAGACAAGTCAAGGTCAATGTCTTTATGTATTCGCAGTTGCTCCTGACTTTTTATCCTATTTATGTGTTCAATTGTGATTTCTTAAGTTTATTGAGGTACATATATTCTCTGCATATTTTTGCGCCATACAATTCAATGATGCTTTCAACAGGTATGCATTAATCATTGAATTTCTGTAAACCCTTTTTTTTTTCTTTTTTCTAATTCTTGTAGCTAAATGAATTATCTGCCATTTTTATTTGAGTAGAAGCAAGAAAAGTTTAGTTAATAAAATGGAATGACCACACTTTTTTCATATTTATTTTGATAGTATCAAGTGCTTTGATTTTCGTGGAGAAGAGGAGGCTTATGGAAGTAATTCCAGACAGTGTGATAAAATTTATAAACAAATGGGAAGTAAGGGTACTGATTCTCTTCAGTATTACCCTGCAAATTTTACTAGTTATGTTGGGCAATCGCAGGAAGTATATTTGTAGGATTTGGATAAGAATCATTCTTTGGTCTGCTTATTTGTTGGCAGACTTGGTTGCAACTGTGGCGCTCGGCGTCATATCAAAGAATACTATTGATGAATCTATGAATGGAAGAAATGTTGACAATCCACTTAATCAGTTGTTTTGGTTCTGGGCTCAATTTTTACTACTGCATCTTGGGGGCTCTGATTCAATTACAGCATATTCTCAAGAAGATAATGAGCTTTGGTTAAGGCATTTTGTGGGAATGGTGACTCAGACTGGATTGGCTTTCTACATATTACTGGTGGCTTTTCCAGGTTCTTCTAGGCTTCCGATTTTAAGCCTAATTATTTTTATAGTCGGTGTAATTAATTAAGTATGGAGAGCGAATATGGGCACTAAGGTCAGCGCACAGTGAGAATTTCCGGGACTCAATGCTCACAGAGCCTGATTCAGGGCCCAGCTATGCTAAATTCATGGAGGAATTCACACTGAAGAAGGCTGAGGGATTTTATGTGGAAGCGGCTGAGGTTATAGAAAACCCAGTTCCAACTCATCATTCTTCTCCTCTTCCTGATAGAAATCTAATACAAGAAGCATATAAACACTTCCAGACCTTTAAGCGTCTCTTCGCAGATATTATCCTGAGTTTTCAAGATCGAGACAGCAGTCGGTCATATTTCCAGAATTTAACACCCGGAAATGCTTTTGATGTAGTTGAGGTTGAACTTGGATTCACATTTGATGTGCTTTACACAAAGACTTCCCAGATGTATAATTTGGGAGCCATTGTCCTTCGTCTTGTAACATTTTTGTTTACTAGCTTTGCACTATTGGCTTTCCTCTTTCTGTGCGACAAGAGCAAGTACCTGATGTTTGACTTGGCAGTTACTTACTTGTTGCTGTTTGTGGCAATCTGCCTCGAAATATATTCTGTTTTTGTTCTGCTATATTCGGATTGGACTGCTAATTTTCTGAATCCTCGTACATCTGTTAATGACTGTTGGTATAAATGGCAAGCAAATAAGCGAAGGTGGTCCAAGAAAATGGCTCAACACAATTTACTAGATCTTTGTCTGAGGGACAACCAAGGAGTGTGTTTAAGAATGCAAAAGGTTCTTCGGCGTATCCAGAAGCTTCTTCAGATGGATAATTTACTAGAAAAGCACCGGCACAAGACTTATGTGGATGTCTCTCCAGAGTTAAAGAATCTAATATTTAATGAATTGAAGAAGCACACAGAAATTGATAGCTGTGATCCTGCAGTATTGTGGAACCGACGAGGAAGTTTTACCCTGAAAAAGTATGACCATTTCTCAAAGGGTACGACTTATGAAGAAGAATTTGATCAGAGAATTCTTTTGTGGCACATCGCTACTGAAATCTGCTATTCTGTGGAATGGGGTGGCAATCCCAATAATGTGAGTGCCACTTCTACAGAAAGAAAGAAAGCAGATCATAGCAAGCACATATCAAACTATATGTTGTATCTTCTCGTGTCATGTCCTTTCATGCTGCCAATAGGGATTGGAATGATCAGGTTCCGTGATACATGCGCTGAAGCCAGAGAGTTTCTGGGAGAAAGAAATCTGGAATATGTCAGAGCCGAAGCCTGCAAGAAGTTGCTTCGAGTGAACACGGAAGTGCCACCGGCTAAAGTGAAGGGGGACAGGAGCAAATCTGTTTTGTTTGATGCCTGTGTGATTGCTAAGTCTTTGCTAGAAAAGGAAAACAGATGGAGTATAATAAGTGAAATGTGGGTGGAGATGCTGGCATATGCAGCTACTCATTGTAGAGGGAATCACCATGCTCGCCAGCTTCGAAAGGGTGGAGAGTTTCTCACTCATGTTTGGCTTTTGATGGCACATTTAGGCATCACTGAGCAATTCCAAATATCTCAAGGCCATGCTAGAGCTAAGCTAATTGTGAAATAGGATTTTTGAATGTCTACTACAATTCCTATGGTTCAAAATGTTGTTGAATCTCTAGTGGATAGTTAAAAGGAAATCAATCAGGTTTTTCGATAATTTAGACTTCCCCATTCTTTACAGCTTGAATTTCTGTAATGGCTAGGTACATCCCAACTCTGTTAAATGTAGTAAATATCAATGCTAATCTTACTGTTTTTGCTAGTCTCTCTTTGTAATTCACTTAAATGAAAGTAGAACTTTTTATCTTATTCCTCACGGAATGAAATTTGGCTCTTGAAGATTTTTAATATACCAGTACGGATGTATCAACGGATTTTTAGCACAAAAAAGATTTTATTCAGTTCTGCTCAGGAAGGAAAGGATCTTGGCATTTCTTTCTTTTCATTCAAATTACTTTCCAGTTACATTCGAGAACTTCAGTCATTACAGTAAAAACTTAACCCTGTTTCTTGTAAATTTATCTTGTGCTGCACAACTGTTGAAGAATGCTAATGACTGCAAACATGAAGCTCATGGGCTCTAGGATTATGTTCCAAGATATTGGCTAACTTAAGATTTTTCACTAAGTAGAGTGTTTTAAATTCGTCTTTATTCTGATACTCTTGATCCAGTCTGGAAACCTATATGCACACAACTTTGAAGATAACATACTTAAGATTGTTTTCACGTGTTTGGCAGGATACCTGGAGGCGATGGTATGCAATCAAAGTAGCTTAGTTGGTATGAATGCGATTCCTTTTGATTGTAATTTTTTGCTGGTTTTCTAAGGAATGGAAGAGATAGTTAATGTGAGTTTTGCTCCTAATTTCTTGTCATCCTCTCTGATTTTAAGTTTAACTAATTCTCTTTGAGGGTGATTAACTTATACTGACTAGTAGATTTTGAGGGGAAAATCAGAAGCAGAAGCATGGAAAATTTGCTTTGCTTGGCTGAATACTACAATTTTGTTGAAACTTTTGTCTGGTTATCTAATGAATGACAGAGATGTTGGTACTGATTTCTTGTCATCTTCTCCGGTTAATATTTTTCAAGGGTTTTTATACCCACTACACGCTTTTGAGAAAGAAATTAGATATATGCTAAAGGAAGCTTCACTTCAGGCAGTGGAAACATCATTTTCTTCGGCAGACCAAGAGCAACTCGGACAATCTGTCAACTTAGATCAATTTCTGAAGATTCATTGTCTGATTTTAGAGGTAAATTCATATTTTGGTGCATATTTGACTCCCAGCTGCGACTAGTCGAAGTCTTCAATTTATACTTGATATCTTCCGAGAAATGATCATGATAATCATGATTTTTTTAAACAGAAACCACCTATATGAATAACAAAAGTGATTTAATATTGTGCTTTATACATTTACATATTGATGGTAATGATGTCCTTCTTGATATTAACGTCATGGAATACACTGCATTGTAAAATTACTTTTACTTATATTGTCATGTATTTTTCTTGGACAATGTATTCACTATACTTATTTTAAAGAAAAAAAAATTAATATATGTTAAATCTCAAAATTTATAACCTTACAAAATAAAAAATAGTCCATATAGTAAAAAATTCAAGTAAATTTAAATGATGGAAATGATGCATTATTTTTGGAACATCAATAAACCTAGGACAAAAAGGAATTAATTCAATTAATTAAAGTTAAAAAATAAATAACTGGAGAAGCTAAATGAAAGGTTACTTAGTTGCTTTTCAAAATTTGCTATCAGATGGAACAATCTCTAATCAGTTTTTCTTAAATTTATCAAATACCTAAAATAATTTCGATTGTTTGGCAATCAGAAGTTGTGCCTAAGAATAAGCTCATGAAAGATCACATACCCTCTCCTCACAGTCGAGGAAGTTGTCTATTTGACACTTTTCCAATAAAACAACTCGTGCTGCCGTCGCGAAAATTTAACAAGTGAATATTATCATCTATGCAGCTTGCATAATCATCTCAGGAAATTTATTTAATAAAAGAGTAAATGCTTAGAATGCTTGCATTCAATCCATCTTCAGGAAATTTACCATTGTATTCAGATTTGGATGTCAGTTTTCTAAGGTATGATTGATTGGTTAGCACACACAATAGATAAACAGAAACAGCTCCAGGCCAATAACAATCATGAACTTTTAGCAAAGAGACATTTCCTTCCTTGCCAGCAAAATGATTTGATGCTAAACTTACCATTTATTGAAAAAAGATAGTACAGTCCAGGACAATTGCTTAGATACTAAAACTTTCAAAACCCATTAAATACATATAGCTTAACTACTGAAAACTGTGGGAAAAGCATCCCAAAACCACAGTGACATCAACTTGCATTATAATCTATAAATTCTCGTCATTTTCTTATTCATTTCACTTGATGGTAGTTTGTCTTGAAATAGAACAGAATGCTTCAGCTGTGTGAAATTCCGCCATTTGAATAGCCATTGACATTGGAAGCCACTTCATTTGGAGAAACATCTTCTAGTTCCCACTGCCATAACAGTTCATATAATCAAATTTATTAATCAAATTTGAGAATGAATATAAACGAAAATGAGAAAAAGAGGCAGTGTTTGATTCAGAAACTAACAGGCAGTGGAGTGAACTTGTAATCCTTGACAGCAATATGCACTTCACTAAAATTCTTCTCAACATTTTCTTTGAATTTTTGGGGCATGTTTGTTAGGATCAAGTCCTTAAAGTCCCTATTTTGCGACAGCCTGCTGGGAATGCTATCCAGATTTGAACAACATCTGATATTGAGCTCCTTAAGTTTCTCCATTGCTCCTTCTTCCAACTCCCATTCCTCTAAGTCCTTCAACATCCAGAGATTGAGGACTCGAAGCTCTTTGAATGTTTCCAGTGGGCAGACAATTTTCTTCCCCTTGTATGAGTTGGCCAAAAGCCTGAGAACAGTTAAGCGAGGAAGCTTTCCTAGGGTTGGCATAGGATCATCAACGAGCTGTGAGACTGATAGTGTGAGAACTTTGATATTTGGAGGAAATTGAACTGCCTCTGGTAGTTTCTGCAATTTACCCAGCAAATTGAGGTTGGAAAGTTTCTCCAAGGCCGACAATGGCCGTAAACTGAGCTCAGAAGGGCGTCCAGTATCGTCTTTAGACCGCAACCTCAATGATTCAAGAGTTGCTAGTTTTGAAATCCACTCGAGTAAATCATTCCTCGAACCATTTGTTGCTTGACTCGAGTGATCATCAGGATGGTTCAAACGGAATGAAATGCCCAATTCTCTAAGTTGAGTTAACTTGCTCAAACATTTTTTCACCGGACTCTCTGGATCAACAGATAATCCCCAGAGAGTCAGAAGTGGAGGCAAGGAACCACTTAGATGCAAAGGCATGTCCTTGTCGAGACTAATCTCATTGAGATTGAGATGCTGCAGATGTTTTAATTTCCAAATTGAAGTGGGAATTCTATTTATGTAAGTGTGCTTCAGATCTAAAGTTTCAAGGTAGGGTAAGTCACCTACAGATTTCGGGAGTTTGTCCAAGAATGTCCACCTTAACCCCAAATATCTCAGGAGAAACAAATCTCCCAAATTGTCTGGCAAACTTGGTTTATACACCCCTTCTAGATCAAGCACCCTAAGCAATCCAAAGCCCTTACCTATCATATTGCTAAGGAGATTACCTACTCCAATTGCTGGTATATCTTTCTTCTGGAAGTTAAATGATACGTAGGAGCGTAAATGTGGAAATTTAGATCGATCCAGTGAGCAATTATTGGCATCAGCATACTCAACGAGCCTACGCTCAATGTCTGAAGGAGGAACTTCGACAGGGCGATGGACATGGAAAAGCTTGATATCTAGGGCGTCCTTGTCCAATAAGTGGTCACGGAGAACACCTAGCAAACGACATTTTCTTGGGCTGCCATCAGACCTCAATTTAGAGATCTGGATCAAATTGCGAATAACCAGATTGTCAAAATACTTCTGTACCTCGTCCTCTTGGAGTTTGTCTTGTTTTTCAGGCCGCTTCACGAATCCCTCTGCAAGCCACAAGCGTAGCAGCCTCCTGATTGGGATATTATACTCTTGAGGAAAGAGCATCAAATAAAGCAGACAGAGTTTTGGGTGGGCATCCAGATCGTTGTAGCACAATGACAATATGTCCGAGGTACTCCCGTTCTCTAGCCTGTCAAGTATTGAATTACATTCCTCGTAGCCTTTACCCCTTTTTGTTGACATAAAGCTGCCGAGGAGGATAATATTCAGGGGGAGACCGTTGCATATCTTAATAATTTTCTTCTCAAGAGTCGAACTTTCATCACTTTGCTCCAAGCAGCCCACGGTATGCAAGAGCAAGTTCCTGCTATCTTCATACTCTAACTTCTTCATGTAGTGTAGAAAAGCATGTTTTGCCACTTGTTCGTGACAAGTTGTGAGAATTATCCTACTTCCATTTTTCTCATCTGGAAATGCATTTTTGAGACCTTCCCATTCCTCGCAACTCCGAACACCATCCAACACGATCAAGTACTTCCGATCCTTCAACCGCTCCCAGACTCTAGTTTGGAGCGTTTGCTCATTGAGTACACCATCTTGGTCCTTGGATTCTCCCACTTGTTTTAGCAGGTTGAGCAGGACATCTTTTGTGCTAGAATCTTTTGAGATGGCGATCCAAGCACGCAAAGACCCAAAGTGATCCTTAATGGTTCTACTTCCATAGACAGCACGAGCCAAGGTCGTCTTGCCAGAGCCCAATTCACCAACAAGAGAGATGATTCGATCGTCCTTTTCGGTTAACCTTTTCACTAGATCTTGCACATCATGTTTAAATCCAACATTGTCTGGTTTTTGCCAATCAGAAAAACTGCTGAACATGAGTTTTCCCTGTTCCCAACGCTCTCGAATAATTGAAGACTGACTTGAAAATTTCATCACATTTGAATCAATTTGTGCTTCCTTTTGATCATAATTTTGATGGGAACGATTGGATCTGAGACTTGCATTTTCAACATCATCGGGCTTCTGATCATTGAGCGCAACAATTTCCTTTTGAATTTTCTTTAATTTCCTGCTAAGCTTTTTGCAAGCAGTGAAATTCTTAAGAAAGAGGGCATGGTTCATCAGAAATCCCATTCTCTTCCTCTGGCGCTTGATGCGAAGAGCAAAAGATTCGATGGCATCCTCCACCTTGTAGAGATTTCGAAGATAATCATCTGTCACATTTGTTTCCTTGCCTTGCATTTTCTTCAGTGCCGCTTTCATCTCCTTCAGTTGAGTCCCAATCACCTTCTTGTAGGTTATTGATTCTTCTGCTACTGCATCCATTTTTTGGATAATCACCGAGACAACTGCGTCAAACGCCATGAATACAGGTTATCGATTTACTCTCTCTTCTCTCTCCTCTCTGTGTGTGTCTAGGCTTGGAATGAAAACTCTTAGCAGTACCAGCAACCAATTAATAAGCTTGGTTGCAAAGACTTGACTTGATAGTTCTTTACTCTGTCTGCCCATGCAAAGTTTTTTGGCCCCACCCCTATTGTGAGGCGGCTATGCACTGCGCTACAAACAGCAGAACCCCAAGAAAGAATTGGTTTGATGATTGACATGTTCTGGCCCAGTTATTTTGGATCAATGCAGTATCCTGGAAAAAGCTCAATAATTGCCCAGGTATGAAACCGTGCAATTACTCTGGTTCGCGTTCTCTTTGCTATTTTCGATTTTTCAAAATAATGAAAACGCGTTCTCTTTACGTTTTTCGAAAATAAGTTTTTGAAAACGGCTGAAAATTTTGTGAAAAAAACAGAAAACAATTTTTTTACGTTTTGACTATTTTCTTCACAAATCTACCAAAACTCAAAAAACACAAATTGAGAAATATTTTTTCAAAACGACAAAAAGAATGAGTTTTCAACAATCTCAAAATGGACACTCAAAACATAAAATACAAAATGATTTCAAAACTCAAAATACAAAATTGAAACACGAAGAGAACGCTAATTCCCGGAGAGAGAGAGAGAGAGAGAAATTTCTAAGAAAGTTGTTCTCCCCCCCCCCCCCCCCCCCCCCCCCCCCCGCCCCCTTTTTCAGTGAAAAAATGCGTATATGGATGACGAGGTTGGATGAATCAAGTTCAAACCGTGTCATATGATGCACTGGGAGTATTCTATTAGTGAGTTGTTTTTATCGTCCAACTAGACAAATACGCAGTTTTGTCACAATACTAGAGCCTTGTGTTTATTTAGAAAAATAATTATAAAAGAAAACGAAAAAGACACCCCAACTAAATAAATGGCTGAAATATTACATGTGGATTTGATTCAATTATGTGGTGCGTAATGTTAAAAATTGGTTACATAAAGTTGATTTGAACAACTTTTGATCAATTATTTGAGTGGGTTTGGGTAGTTGGACGTAATATTTTTTGATCAAGTGTGTCTTACTTTGCAAATAAATTAACATAGTATATTTGGGTGAATGAGAAATTAAAAGCCAAAAGATACCACTTGAAGTTCAAATAAATTTGAAATAAAATTGGTGGGAAATTGAAAATATGTCCAATCCTACATAGGAAATCAACAAAAAAAGGTTATTCTATATAATTCAAAATTGACACTGCCCTGTTTGATTGTGTAGGTTTTTTTCATGAAACTAGCCAAAAGTTTTTCATTTCCCACAAATGTTGTTGTTTGATTGCAACTTTTTTCTTTGGAACTCCGTTTCTCTCTTTCCCTCACACGCTCACCATTTCATAGTTTTTGGTGAAAATGGATTCCCACCATTTTGGTGGAAATTCATTTTTCACCTTTTGCTTCTTTTTTTTTTAATTTTTTTTAAACACATTCTAGATTCAATGGTAAAAAAATTATTCATTTAATTGACAATTTGCATGAAAAACAAAACCAAATGAATACTAAAAATTTAAGAAACTATATATATATTTTTTAATTTTTTGGCAATCCAAACAAATTTTAATACAATTGTAAAAAAAATTATCTCAAAAAGCAATAATTTGCATGAAAAACAAAGTCGAACGGATTAGGTGAAAAATTATACCAATCAAACACCATTAATTACAATTCTCTCTAAAACAAATTCTAGGCTTTGATAGGAAGAATGAAATTTGGGTGAAAAGAAAACGAATTGAATCAATTTAATTGTTTATAATTTATTTTAGAGAGAATTGTAATTAGTAGTGTTTGATTGGTATAATTTCTCATCTAATCCTTTTGATTTTGTTTTTCATGCAAATAGTTTGTTTTTGGGATATTTTTTTTTTACAATTGGAGATAAAATTTGTTTGGATTCCCAAAAAGTTCAAAAATAAAATAAATAATTTTTTATTTTTATTTATTTATTTTTTTGTATTCATTTGACTTTATTTTACATGAAAATTGTCAATAAAAGTGATAATTTTTTTTTACCATTATTTCTAGAATTTTTCCCCATTGCCTTAAAAAAAAAAAAAAAAAACTGGTACTTCAAAAACCACCAAAATGGTGTCAACTTCAATTCATCAATTAGAGGGAAATGGTGCATGTGTGAACAAAAATGAGAAAATCATTTTCAAGGAAAAAAGTGCTATCAAACACCAAAAACTAGAAAAAAAATGGAAAATGAATTCTTAGTTTCATGAAAAATTCTTTGAATCAAACATGACCTTAGTGTTTGGGCTCTAAAGATTCCCCTAAAAGAGTCACTCTAACAGGGCATTTCACTAGTCAAATTTCCTTGGGTACTTAGAGTACCAATAGTCTTTGAAGGGGATATCCTACATGCTAGTAGGTTGGGTTAAAACCACCATGAGTTGGGCCAAAACCACCGTGAGTTGGGCCATCATGGACATGGGGCTTGGGCTTGGACCAATCATGAGAATTTTGATGCTTAAAGTGACAAAATATTACGAGATCCCTAAATATATTTTTTTACAAGCGTAACGATCTCTTTTGTGTCAATCATGATCGATTCAAACTCAATTTCTTGTGATGAAAAATATTATGTCTATGACACTCACTAAACGTTTGATTCATCCAAGAATCAATTTTCCCATTTAAAAAATAGAACAATGCCTTCTAAAATTAGCGAGGTATGTGAGCAGTGATTATAATTTATTACATAAAATATCCTATATTTAAAAGTATAAAAAATTAAAAAGCAGCAATCAAATTTAAAGAACAAAAATTAACCTTAAACTATTAAAAAAACATCATTATTGCGTAGTGGGTCACCTTCTGCTTTATTTGCATTACTCATAATTTTTTTTGTGAAAATTACATCATTCCCTACTTTAAGTATTGAGAGTTCTAAAATAAAGTGGAAAATTTAATCTTTCAAAAATCAGAAATTTTATTTTATTTAATATCTTATTTAAATATTAAATTAATTATATATTAAACCCCAATTCATTAATTCATTTCCCTAACCCTAATTCATTCCACCACAATTCATTCCACCACACAAATCACAAACCTTCTCTCTCTCTCTCTCTCTCTCTCTCTCTCTCTCTCTCTCTCTCTCTCACACGACGTCGCTGGCCACCAGTCCAAGACACCGGTGACGTCGCTGGCCACCACCACGACACCGGCGACGTCCCAGCACCTATTACCCACTTATTAAACTCTTTCCCCTCTTCCTCTCTTTCTCCCTCTCTATTGGAGCCTAACGTGTTCACACTGGCCAGAAGGAGCGCGAATCGCCGCAACTGAGATAAAGCCGTATTTGCGAAGCTGACCCCCTGTGACGGCGGAATGACTCTGTGCGGGAGTTGTTGAATGGTGTGGTGTCGATTTTGTGGTGGATCTATAATTTTGGATTTTGTTTGGATGTGATTTTTGGTTGTGTATGGGTGTTGTTGTTGTTGGGTTCTGTAGGCAATAGCGGTGGTGGTGTTGGCGGTGATTTGTGTGGTGTCGATTTTGTGGTGGATTTGTAATTTTGGACTTGGTTGCGGTGGTGGTGTTGCTGTGGTGTGTGGCGATGGCGTGGTGTTGCAGTGGTGGTGTTGATGTGGTGGGTGGCGATGGCGTGGTGTTGCGGTGGTGTGGTGGTGGTGGGGGTGTTGCTCTGGTGGGGGTGGTTTTCCTGTGGTGTTGCTGTGTTGGTGGTAGTGTGGCGGTGGTGTTGCTATGGTGGGGGTGGTTTTGCTGTGGTGTTGTTGTGTTGGTGGTGGTGTGGCGATGGTGTTGCTGTGGTGGGGGTGGTTTTGCTGTGGGTGTTGCTGTGTTGGTGGTGGTGTGGCAGTGGTGGTGGTGTTGCTGTGGTGTGTTGTGGTGGTATGGTGGTGTTGCTTTGGTGTGTGACAAATTTTTGACTGATTGTGACCATTAAATTGGATAATCTGTGACCAGTAAATAATATGTGACCAATGAAAAAAATGAACTGTGACTAAGAAATAATTTGTGATCTAAAATTTGTTCATTTGTGACCAATTATAAG
The DNA here is from genome assembly GCA_019395295.1 of Osmanthus fragrans. NCBI lineage: Eukaryota > Viridiplantae > Streptophyta > Magnoliopsida > Lamiales > Oleaceae > Osmanthus > Osmanthus fragrans. The sequence goes on from JAEDXY010000050.1 coordinate 1,301,230, forward strand.
TTGTGACCAAAAAGTTGTTAATTTATGACCAATTATAAGTTGTGATTTATAATGTTCGTGATCTGTGACCGATAAAGTAATTGTGACTTATAAATTTTTCATCTGTGACTAAGGAAAAAATTGTGACCTTTAAAATTTTTGAATTGTGACTGTGAAAACATTTGTAACATTTAAAAATTTTGATTTTTAACCGAAAAATAATATGTGACTAATTAAATTGTGTATCTGTGACCGATAAATAAATTGTGACCTATAAATTTTTTGAATTGTGACGTAAAATAATTTTTGACATTTAAAATTTTTGATTTGTGACCGAAAATAATATGTGACTAGCTAAATTGTGAATCTGTGACCAAATTATATAAATCTGTGACCTTAATTTATTTAATTAATTAAATATATATATGTGTGTATATATATATATATATATATATTTAATTAATTAAATATATATTTAATTAATAAATTTATAAATAAAATTTAATAAAAATCTGATTTTTGAAATTTGAAACTTATTTTCTTATTATTGAAATGGGCCAAAGTTATACTCTTACTTATGAAAATTACCCTTTTTTTTTGTACAAAAAAACATTCATTTTGGACTTTTAAATTTTTTTGAGGCCCTTTATATAATGAGGCCCAAGGCCACTACCTAGGTAGCCTCGAGTCCAGAACTAGGTCTGCTTGGACTTGTAATAGGTGATGGCTTATCTAAACAATTGGAACCTGTTTTGGTGTACAGAATTTTTGTTTACAGAATTTGTACAGATCTGTACAGAAAACACACAATAGGGGGGTGAGTGGTTGATTTTTGGACAATGAAATACACACGAGGCCCACCCCAAGTGAGTATCTATAATTTATTTTTACAAAAAAAATCTGTACAAACAAAATTTTTCAAACAATTGTTGTCTCCATAGATTGTGTTTGTTTATTTTGTCTTTTGAACAGTCTTTCAACTTTTATAAATTGACTATCATATCTTGGATTTTATTTATTACAAAATCATTTCAAAGTCTCTCCTGCACTATTTCGTGTTCTCCATTTCGATTTCGAATATTATTTTCTTGCATATTTTAGTCTTCTTTCGGTTCAAAGAGAATAAAATATTAGTGGGTTCTTAGGTCTTATAATTAGGAGTACTACTATTACAAGTCGAGAGAGTTTTATCTTGGGAGACGAATGATAGACGATCATAATACTTGTAAGGGACATTATCATCTTAAAGAAAAAGAGTCGAACTCTTGCCTCGATCATATTAATTCTCTACTTTATTTTCTTTCTTGAATAATTTGAAACTTTATCAGATTTTTCACTTACCAAAAGATTATTTTTTGAATATATTTTTGTGCACGATAAATTCATTATAGTGGAAATTACATGGAAGCATATTTTTGAAGTTTCAATTTCAAAAATTATATTTAAAGTTTGTCTATAATTTCTCTAGAAATTATCATATCTATTACAAATTTTCACTTCCTAATTAAATTTTCAACTAATTAAATCCTAAATTTGCATTTTTCTCCTATCAAATTGTGTATATAGAACGTGTCCTAAATGATTATGTCCAATTTGACTTATATTTAACAAATTGTATTGTTTTGATTGATTATTAGTATTGAATATTGGTTATATGCTTTTCCTTTCAATTACTTAAATTGATTGCTTGTATCAAATGTACTATAAATTCTTTAAACGTAAATATACATTTTCTTGAGATGATTGTTCAAAATCAAATGTTTGTAAAATGACTGTTCAAAATCAAATAAATGAAAATGATGCAAAATATTAATGAAGGAATTTTTTAATACGTAAATATGTGTTTTCTTGGGTATGTTAAATCATTCAAAAATCAATAACAAACTATTCGGGTTGATTGTGTCTTCTAATTCAAAATATCCGTGTCCGCCATTGCCCGAATTCTGTTTTAGATTGGTTGTTTGACTTGGAGAAGTGTTGAAGAAGTAGAAGACTACAAAAAGTCATAGCAGTGTTTTGGAAGTCTATTTCAACTAAAATACTCCGTTATCAGTATCACCTATTGTAATAGGACTTCACATTGTGATAGACTCTTATTATATTATATTCTCCTAGTGTATTAGGGATTATTTGATTATATATATGTGGTGTACAACATATATTGGGTTGATCAATTGTCCAACTTATTAATTTGATTCAGAGAGATCCATTGTAATCCTTACTTTTGATATAGTGAATTCTCCGCTTCTACTCGTGATTTTCTTGAATTTGGATTTTTACATAAATCTTGTACTCTTGTGTGATCCATTATTTTCATCTTGCCCATATTTTCTTGGCTTTAATATTCATAACAAGTGGTATAATTTTTATCACAAGGTTATTGAAAATTGGTTTGTCTTCTAACAAGTGGTATTAGAGCCCAGGGTTCGACAGTTCCTAGAAGAGCCTATTTGGTTTCATATTAGAGCGAGATTTGAATATTTCGGGATGTCAAATATAACATTTGATATTCCGCTTTTGGATCGCAATACCAAATTTTTGTCATGGTTTATTTTGTTTGGATGTTGGAGGAGAAGTAACGTAATGAATTAGTTGTGATCTTGTTGCTCGTGGTGCCAATTCGAGCAAATTTGTTAACACGGATGGAGTTGGTTGTGAGCTTGATGATTTTGTTGTTCGTGATGATTCGAGCAAGTTTGATGCCCAAAGTAATTCTGTTGGTAAGCAGTGCTTAGATCCAGTTCACAATTGTTGAGTTTGTCCTAGTCGATCCTTGTGGAAGAGGTAGAGAAATTTGGTGAAGTGTTTTTGGTTGAAGAATTTGTTGGAATTTAATAGTTAATTTTTTATTCCTTACAGTGGAATTCATCTCGAAGTGGAGAATTTTTGAAGTTTCGTTCATTACAGTGAAATTCGTGTTAAGGTGGAGATTTGTTAAAATTTCAGTGTGACCCGAGTTCTGAGTTGGTTGTTTGATTTGGAGAAGTATTGAAAAAGTAGAAGACTACAAGAAGTCAAAGCAATGTTTGGAAGTCTATTTCAACTCAAATACTCCATTTTTGGTATTACCTATTTGATTATAAATATGTGGTGTACAACACATATTAAGATTGACCAATTGTCCAACTTATTAGTTTGGTCTACAAAGATCCATTGTACCCCCTACTTTTGATATACTGAATTCTCCATCTCTGCCCGTGGTTTTCCCGAATTTGAGTTCTCACGTAAATATTGTATTCTTGTGTGATTTATTATGTTCATCTTGCCCATATTTTCTTGGCTTCAATATTCATAACAAGTGGTATAAGTTCTATCACCGGGTTATTGCAAATTGGCTTATTTTCTAACAAAACTTTTCAATGTAGATGATTTTCAAGGTCACAAAATCATCAAGGTGTAATGTCCCGAAATTTTTAGAATAAAAATTTATTTATTCTATATGTTATTTTTTATTATTTTGAAAAGTTTATGAATTAAAGTGAAGCATATTTTAAATCTTTATATTTTTGGGCCAAATAATTAAATTTTGATAGGGCAAATATAAGTATATCAATATTATACTCATTGGATAGCTCGTTTTAAATCACATATTTTAGGCCCAAGAAAAAATCGATTCGGATATGTTAAACCCAAGTTATTGACATTTTAAGATTTTATCTCAAAGGTAATTTATAAGTTGGTTTTGGTTTTTAGTGTAAATTGTGGTTTTCACGTGTAGGGTTGGATGATAAATAGGGTGATTTATTTTATTATTATATTCAAGTATAAATCTTTCCTAGCATGCCAAGTGTCCCATGTGGTGGTTGGTTGAGATATATCATGATTTGTTTTACCAAAATATTCACTATCCAATTGATTTTACCACCACACGTAGAGTACTAATTGTATTTCATATTTATAAAAAAGATTATTAGTTAATTGTAATTCTATTTTAAGTAGAATAATTGTTAACTGTTAATTATGATTGGGTATATATTATGATATTTATTTTCAAATTAAAAAAATGAAATTTGAAGGTTGTATATATCCACATTAGAATTTTATCCTCATGTAATTAGATATCTTTTAAATTCGAAATTCTTGATAAGATGATCTATCTGTTAAGAGTCCAATTTAAATTGAAATTAAGAGTTTTATTTGGAGTCTATTAAGTCATCATTATCTATTAAGCACTATAAATACCATGCATGTGTCACATTTTTTTTACACACACATACTTTTATACGGTAGAAAGAGAGAGAGAAAGAGAAAGAGAAAAGAGAAAGAGAGAGGGTACTACCTGTAGTGAGAGAAAGAGAAAGGTTGTGAAAAGTCAAGTACACACATCATTATCAAGCAATTCTTCACCCAAAGCAGGAAGATAAATATTTTTAACGTGCCGGTAGACAATTTTAATATTCCAATAACAAGGTAAGATACTTATGTGCAAAGTGATATGTTTCTTTACGCTTTTATGTTCAATTAAATATGCATGGATTATCAGTGAACCTTCGGGTTTTTAAGAAAAAGATATGAGATTATAAGAGGACCTAAGATGGGTGTGTCGCTTGGTCACCGATGTACTCCATAAAGAGAAGAGTGGTATGAAATGTTATTTTATTGCATATAATTGTGTGTAGAAACTGCACGTATCTTACTGGGTGTTTTTAAAATACTCACTCTTACAAATTTTACAGGCTAGTTCGGGTCGATTGGAACAATGGAAGGACGGTGCAGCGGACTGCCAAGGGATTCAAAGAAAAGGGATTTTCGACAAATAAATTTCTAGGTTTTATTGCATTTTAAATTTATTGTTTGAGAATGTTTAAGTTTTTTTGTTTAAAGACATGATTTTATGAATGTTCTGTTTATTTGGAGATTAAAATATTATCTTTCCGCATTTAAGTAAATGAAATTATTTTTGGTAACACCTCAAAAGATGTAAGAAAAAATTGGGGCGTTACACAAGGTGACATGCTGGATGATCTAGCTCGCTACAAGAGGTTAGTTAAACAATTTATGCATGCTCTGATAAAGCCGCAGTAAGATGTTGCTCTTCGTATTATCAAGTATTTGAAGGACAGCCCTGGTTTAGGTTTGTTGTTCTCTTCAAACAATTCCTTTACTTTAAAGGCTTATTGCAATACTAATTGGGCAAACTGTCCTATAACAAGAAGATCAACAACGGGTTATTATGTGTTCTTAGGGAATTCATTGATTTCTTAGAAGCAAAGAAGCAGAAAGTAGTTTCAAGATCATCCTAAGAAGTTGAGTAGAGGTCTATGGTAGAGAGACCCTGTGCGCTAACTTGGCTCAAATTTTTGGTCAATCATATGCAATTTTGTTGTTGACACAAAAAAAGGAAGCCCAATCAAGAAGTCCAAAAGGCGAAACCCAGTTAGAAAGGAGAATGAAGCCCAGTTTGAAGGGTAAGACCAAACGAGACCATCCAAGAAGGGGTTACATAGTGATGGCCCATGATCGCTCAACCCTGGGAGACGTCGCTCAAATCTACGAGATGCCCAAAATCTGGGCGAGCGTAATGTCTTATTGTTATCTAGGGCGACGGGATCGGATAGGTTGGCTGGACGGTTGTTGGCAAAGTGTCAGCATGACTTGAGCTGTCTCCCCGTTGTATTGTTGCTTCCACCTCCTGACGGATCATTCGTTCTACCTCCTGTCGAGTCATTTCATCCAAAGTACAATCAGCAGAGTTGTCAGTACGGTGAATTTTAGAAGTTCCTGACATGGTAAGGATGATTGGTGAATAATAATGGTAAGAGTCCCGTTCGTAAAAATGATTGCTAGGGCCCCACGGTGGGCGCCAAATTGTAGACGGTAAATTCTACAATCGAGAAGGTTGGATCAATTGGGCTACCAGCAATCCTGCCAAACTCAAGAAATATAATTTGAGAATGACCGCAAGAGATCTTAAGAGGGCACTGATGTGGTGCTCGCTGAAGACCCTCCGACGGTCAAGTCAGTAAAGGTCGTCGAAAATTGCACGAATGATAGATAAAAAGCATGAAGAAATCACTTAGAATTGAATAGATTGAGATACCTGAAAGCTTGATTGACCGCGAAATTTATAGGGGTAGGATAACCGTCTAGGTGGGATAGACGAGGATTTTTCGAGATTTTGGTTGGAGCTAAATCCGTTCAGATTTAGTCGGTTGAGATGCATATTTTACTTGCAAATAACTCCAACTTGACTTGGTTAAATTGTAGTGTGATTTATCTTGAAGATAAATTATTGGGGTTCCAAATTGTCATGCGGTTCTTGGACCGTGCATTCAGAACGATTGACATAATGAATTGGGCCAAAGATGGCGCGGTTAGACCGTCTATGGTTCTTATTTTATGACTTGGGCCTCTTGGACCAATGGAGTAATTTTTATCACTACAAGGTTGTGCACATAGAAAGAGAATCAATTGCGAGTTATAAGAGTTTTATCTTTGAGTTGTATAGTGTCGAAAGTACCCGCACGACTTTAGGACAGCGTTTATCGCGACTCTCTTAGGCCAACTTTTCTAACCATGTTATCATATTTATATTATTTGACTCATGCTTATAGTTGATAATTTATTAAAGAAATCATTTAAATTTTACAACAGACACAATTCGATTTGGGCCGTTTGTGATAAATTTTCAAATCAAACCAATTAAAATTGTTTTAAATTTTTCCATGATGAACTAAACCACTTTAATTTCTAAACCAAATCAATTCAAATAATTTTTTTTGGTTTTATTCAGTTTATAACCACGATTTTGCTAAATAATAATAATACATCGAATAAGTTAATCATACATATTAATCTAAAATTTCATTTTAAAACATATATAGTATCATTAAAAATATTACAAACATTCTATAATTCTAATCATTATATTGCAGTAGTATGATATAAATATTTTAACTTTTTAATCTATTCTAATTGATGTAACATGTACAATTGTAAAACATGAATTAATTGATTATAGTTAAATGATATAAAGTAACTAATAAAATAAAATGAATAAAAAGATCAAATTCAACAATACTTTCTATATTTTTTTGTGAATCTTCCAATACTTCTACCTCATTCAAATATTGACAAATCATTATAAGCTCTTTATTACTATGCAACCAATTTTATTTTTATTTTATTTTTTTTTATGGAAAATCACGTTCTCAACCATATTTGCACTCAACAATCTCAAATTAATCAAGAATTCGACCACTAATTGGAAATGCAAACTCAAACAAATGTGGTTATTTGAATAGCTAATATATCTTTGACAATTTTGTACTTATTTGCGTTCACTTTTTGCTAAAGTAATATATCAAAATGCTCACTGGTCAAACCTTAAAATTGACCATTTAAGTAATCCACTAAATCATTATAGTAATTAATAGTAAAATCTAGAAACTAAATTAAAATGTAAATAATTAATTGAGTTATATGATCAGAAAATTGTCCACTAAAACTTAAGGGAATTTGACACAAATTAGAACAAAATACTACAACTACCAATAAAACATCAATTTGAATAAACTAACTTGAAAATTTTAGAAATTCAAGAAAATTATTAGTAAAAGGAAAAGAAATGTGTAAGTTTAAATTAAAATCTAAATTTAATTGTTTACTTAATTGTAATGAGCAATTGATGAATATGGTTCAGTAGCAATTGTTCAACACTTCACCAATTTGAGAATTTTGCATTCACAATTGTATTGACTAATGAATATTCAGGTGTGATTTAATTAACTAATTTAGATGTATAATTATCTATTTTGATATTGTATTTAATTGAGTTATGTATAGTATAGATATATCTTTTTAACTATGATGTGTTTAGTTTTAATTGGGTTGAATAAAATTTAAATAAAAATTTAAATGGTTTGACGGTTTACAAAGATTGAAACATAAATCAAACCACTTCAAATCGATTTGGTTCAGTTTAAAATCAAAACATTGATTGATACACATGAACCCAAACCAACGATTAAAAAAAAAGGTTTCGGTTCGGTTTGATGATTTCGATGTTCAACCCTAGTATTTACTATTATTTATAATGGTGAGACGCAAGTTAGTTGATTCTGATCGAGTGATAGTGAGGAGAGACCCAATACATTTCAACCACCTAAACATTCATATGGCCTAAATAACCAATAACAACATTCAATTCGCCAAGACCATAGAGCAATTCATTATCTTCCTCGAGCATGCTTACATGCCATGGCGCCTCATGAATGGTTTAGACTTGATTGGGAGGTCTAGGTATAATTATTGTATATAGCTCTGGGTAAAAAAAAATAAAGGAAAAAATGATCAAATCGAATCAATCAGGTCTATTTGGGTCGGTTTGATATAGGTATTTGGTTTGGTTTGGTTTTCTTTTAAACAAAACCATGGTGAGTTGGTTCGATTATGGTTTGAAGTCTCAAACCTTTTTTTTTTTTTCAAGAAAAATAAAAATAAAATGATAAATCATAATCTCACAACCATATCTCGATGCCCTCCAATCTATAATGTTGTAGGTAAGAAATATCACTGGAAATTCTCTCCACAAGCTCATTATGTTATACTTAACATTTTTTTTACTCAGACAGGCATACTAGATAATGCATAAAGAAAAATTCTTAAGTTTTTCATTGATCTGTCTCTATTAACCTGATTTTATTTGTTAGTCAATAATTCTTGTAATATGAAGTTATTTAATTATTTTAATTCTTGTAATTTAAGTGGGCCCAAAAATTGGACTAAAAATCCAAACCGACTAATCAGACTGAACCAAATCAAACCAATTTGGTTTGGTTTAAGAGTTAGAGTAAATTGGTTTGTGTTGAAATTTACCAAAATCGACTAATTGTATACATATTTTGATTTCACTTTCATTCTTTTCAATTGTAATAATGATTATTGTGAATATATATTAGTTCATGAAAATTTCGGATAACTTATCAAATTTTAATTATTTGGCTAAGCGAAGAACTATACAAAACCTAAAAATAGAATAATGCTACTTTGCCCACTATAGTTATAACTTCAATCTATATGGTTTTAGATGACTGGTTAAATGAAATGCACAATTAAATTATTCATTTAATTGTATTTATCATTTTTAATAAGTCTGGGCAAAAATTTGAAAAAAATCGATTAAATCAATCAAACTAAACCGATTCATGTTGGTTTGGGCCGGTTTGATATAGGTAATTAGTTTTATTTGATTTTCTTTTAAACAAAATTATGGTGGGTTGGTTCGATCATGGTTTGAAATCTCAAACTGCATGTTAACCGAATCAATCCAACATACTTACATGTTTCCCTTTTTTTGTTTTAAAGAAAAATAAAAATCAAAAGACAAACTCTAATCTCATAACTATATTTCGATTCACTCCAATCACTACGCCAAAAATGAGATTTTGCAACACATAAACGGCAATATTCGGTAGTTAAGTGTTGCGAAAGGGGTCTATTGCAACATTTTAATAAGTGAGTGTTGCAATTGGTTAGGAAAATTGAGTTTTAGCAACGTTTTGTAAATGAACATTGCAAAAAGACACATTTTGCAACGTTTATAGAACGCTGCAAAAGGTTCAGCCTTTTGCAGCGTTCAAAAAATATTGCAAAAGGTTCAAAGAACGTTGCAAAAAGCTGAACCTTTTGCAGCGTTAAAGGTTTAGGTTCAGCCTTTTGCAACGTTCTTTGAACGCTGCAAAAGGTTAGGCGGATTAGTGGGCTACTATACTGGGCTCATTAAATTACAAAATGCGGAAAGCAGCAGAAAACAAATTTCCATCTCTCACATCTCAACTCTCCCCATTCTCTCGCTCTCTCAACTCTCCTCGTTCTCTCACATCTCACATCCAAATTTCCGTCTCTCGCTCTCTCTCCCCGTTCTCCTGCCTTTCTTCCGGCCGTTTTGGAGTCATCTGAAGGTGTTAACATCGAAGGCTCCCTATCTCTCTCTCTCTCTCTGTGCTGAAATTTCTCTGGTTTCCGCGGTTGCCTGAAGTGTCTCGTAGATCGACCATCCGCGATAATAGCTACGGTATCTTTTCTTCATCATGCCGATTGTGTATTTCATATTCTTAGCTTTGTAATCGATGTTTATGTGCTCGATTTAAGGGAATTCCAAAAAAATAAATCAAATCTGTTGAAAAAATTTAGGGTTTTTTCTCTAATTTTTGAATTTTTGGGCAATTTCTGTCGGTTTTTAATTTCTGCCAAAAGGTTACTGATTACTGCATAAACGTTTATTTGTTTTGTCGAAAACCCAGAGGCAGACGTGGGTGGTTTCCCAGATTTCTTGATTAATGCTCAGCTGATTTTCTTCTCATGGGTTCATCGAGTAATAGGTATTATAGAATGTGATGCTGTAGGGAATTTGTCCACTCCTTTGCTTGGTAGTTCTTAGTTTTTTACTGTCATTTGAAGTCCCAATTTTGTAATGGGCACCACGAATTTGTGAGGAAATTATCATCGAGTAATGTGATCTGTAGTTCTTAGTTTTTTACTGTCATTTGAAGTTCTTAGAATTATCAATGAGAATTGGATATTTTCTCTTACAATTCCACATTCTGTTCACTAAAACAATTCACCTTTCAATGGAATGTTGGATTCTGTGCAGTTCCTGGTGCAAATTTGCAAATATGTCCTCCCAATAATAGTGCAAGCAGGGGCACGAGATACCAAACTCTTGGTGGTACCAGTGGTATGTAGTATCATCCATAGTTTTTATGACAGATCCTAGTAGGGAACATGGAGAACTTAATAGTAGCATCTGGTACTTTTGTCACTTGTTTAATAGATATATTGTCTGTTTGGTTTGGCTATTAATTGAACACTAGTTTGTTTTCAAAGTTCATTTGTGAGTTCATGATTCGCACATGTTCTAGAACAAAATGAGTCTTCCAACAATTTTTATAGATGACGGTGTATTGGATGGGAGATGAGGAATTTTCCCGTTATTTGGATTCACGTTTTAGAAGCCTATTTTTATTCATTCCAATTTTTGAAATCGAATTTGCAGTTTGGAAAGTTGATTTTTTATCACAGATTTTGTTGTTAGATACTCAGATAAATTAGGTTTTTGCCTGGGTTGTAAATATTTTGATGAAAGCTTAACTGGGTAATAATGGCATGCAAAAATTGTATCCATCTTCTCAAATTATATATATGCATTGTTTTGTAATGTAACACTAGCTACTTTTTTTGGTTAGTGTGATTATCTCTTTGTGCGGATTGTATGATATTCACACCTACATCTCATCTCATCTTCAGAACATCAATAAAATGGAAATGTCTAACTCATAGATTACTTGCCGTGGAAATTACCTATAAGTTATTACAAGGAGGCCTCTTTCAGATAGAATTGATTGTCTTTTAAAAAGAGGGAAACCATATTTGGTAATAGCTATTGATGAGCATTATGGTTATGATCGCTATTTTATTCTTTCGAAAATTGTTGGGTGGCTGTCATTTCCATTGCTTCAAGTTCTTCTGTGTTTGTGAAGTGTATAAAAATTTGTGTTATATTTGCGGATGAATTTTGGATGGTGCTGGGGAATTAGGCGGATGTTTCATGTTTAACGAATTTTTTCAAGCACCAAATCTGTGAGAGAATGATTAAAAATACCGTTAGATTTTTTTTCATTAATTTATTTTCTTTCTGTCTCAAGTCTATTACCGTTAAATTTCGAATTTATTTGGTATTGGTGAAATTTTTATGCATTTAACAAATTTTGTTCTATCAAAACAGAGATTGATATTGTACTTCATCTCGCAAGTCTCTCTTGCTCCTTTGGAGAAAAGATCTAAGTGGCTTTCCTCTTAGCTCACTATCAAATGAATGTGCTAGGCACTTCACGTTTGAGTTTGCTGAAAATTTGGCTGATGAAGCTGGAAATTACTTTGCCCTTGCTACTGTATTTGCTTCTTGTAAGGTATGATGATGACATAAGCTATACCCCCCCCCCTTTCCTTTTTCTGTTGCCTTCAATTTCCTGCAATTCAGTGTCTAGGTTTATGAATTATGCATATATGGCCATTGCATTATAAATATCCCTCATTCAAAAGCTTGAACAGGGGAAATATTGATACTAAACATCTTATTTTGCCTCCATTATTTTTGTTATTAAATTGGTTTTTGCTTAGTATACAGGTTTTGAAGAATGGAGTGCGCTTGTCTTCAAATCTTTCATGTACGATGGGTTGTCCAGTTTCAGACAGGATTGTTTTCGTTAATCCTGTTAGGTGTCAACTCCTGACTAACAACTGGGGTAAGTCATATGGCCGTGCGGCCAGTTCTCTGTCATTAGACATCTGCAAGGAGTTACATCTATTACTAATAAATGGGTTGCCTCACTTGTCTTCTGGTGATGACACTCTTATTCCATGTGTTGTTTCTATTGCAGAACCCCAAATGCTAATTGGCTTTGGTGAATGATTGGAAGGTAGAGAAGTGCAAAAATTGTTTGGTGAACAATTCTACAATGGAAAAGTTATTGAATTTGATACGAAAATGGGTTAGTATAGGGTGGTATATGAAGATGGTGACTTTGCAGATCTCACTGGGTGAACTGCAAGAAATGTTATTGCCACTAGACATTACAATTCCATTGAAAACACTGGTGATGAAGGTTATCAAGAAGAGACAGAAATCTGTTAACAAGACTGAAAATATCAATCCAAACTGTTCTTATTTTAGTCATTTGAATATTGCACAATCAATGTATAGCACTCGCATGGTTTAATTAATTTCAATGCAAGCAACTATTTTAATTATATGATTTCTTATATTTTTTGATGTTTTCATTTCTTTATTATGCGAATTGTTAGTTTATTATTCAAATTATTTGATCAAAAAATAGGACCAAAAATGCGTCAACGTTTGCAAAACGTTGCCATTAAAAAAAGAATGAGTCTTTTGCAGCATTTAAAAAACGCTGCAAAAGACCATGTTGCAAACGTTCAAAAGACCATTAAAAAACGCTGCAAAAGGTCTATTCTCAACGTTCAAAAAACGCTGCAAAAGGTCTTTTACAACGTTCAAAAAGCGCTACAAAATGTCTTTTGCAACATTCAAAAAACACTGCAAAAATTCCTTTAGCAACGTTCAAAAAACGTTGCAAAACGTCTTTTGCAACATCTTTTACAATGTTCGAAAAACGCTGCAAAAAGTCTTCCCTCAACAGCAACACTGGCCTCCGCAACAGACGCTAGAACGCTGCAAAAGGCCTTTTGCAGCGTTTTTTGACCGCTGCAAAAGGTCTTTTTTGGTGTAGTGAATCCATGATGTCGTCGGTAATTAATAGCTTAGAAAATTTCCTTTTACAAGCTCTTTATATTATATTTAGCATTTTTTTTCCCTACTCAAGTAGTCAAGCTACATAATGTATATTAAAAAAATAACAGAGTTCGTTAGTTTTCTGTTGATCTGTTTTTATTAACCTAATTTTATATATTAGTCAATAATTTTTGTAATATAAAGTTATTTAATTATTTTAGTTCTCATAATCTAAGTGAGCCCAAAATTTGGACAATTTTTTTAAAAACATTTTGGACTAAAATTTCAAATTGACTAACCAAACCGAACCAAATCAAACTGATTATTTGGTTTGGTTTGACTTAAGAGTTAGAGTAGGTTTGTTTGTGTTGAAATTCATCCAAATCGACTAATTTGGTTTTGATTTTGAGTTGGAGTCGAAACCAACACAAACCAAATCATGCACATACCTAATTTTTAGAGTGTGGTTATAATTCTAGCAGAACAAAATAGAATTACTCTAAAAAAAATCACCAACCTTCATTAAATAGAAATCAACATTTATTATAATTAGAATACTCGTTTCACGACAGAGTCGAAGCCCACTTCAACTTGTAAATTGAACTTTAACTTGCAATTAGGCTACTGAAGTTCAATTTGGAGCATTTAGTCTATTGTACTTTAGTTTACGAACAATCAAATCATTCCATTTGAGTTCTGTTAATTATAATCTGGCTGACATGTCCATTGAAACTAACAACGTTCCAACATGTTAGTCTATTTACCAGGGTTATCTCTGTAAAACAGCAATGGAGGTCACTAAACTTTCAACATACTTGTAACTTGGTTATTGGACTTCTATTTTGGCGCATTTAGGTCTCAATTGTTTAATTTATGACTAATTAGGCAACTCCATTTGAGTTCCTTCGATGAGCTTACCAATGTTAGCTGATTTAAGAATGGTTATTTTAGTGGTTGAATTGATTTAGTTGAAAGACACACAACATACATGTTTGTCCTAGATAAATGAATCTTTACTTTTTTATAGCTTAAAATAAATTGTTTCAAAATAACAAGAACAAAAGATTTTTCGGCCAAAAGTCTCGGAGGTTCAGTGACAACTTCAAACGCTTAGCCCCCCGTTGAGCATCCTTCAGGATATTGCCCCACTATAAAACCCTCAAAAGGGGGCAAAGATTGAGTACAGTACAAAGCAAGTAAGGTTTCAACGAAACCCTAGTATCCCGAACTCTCCTTTTTTTAGCAAACAATCACAAAGAATGCTCTTTTGGTCTACAATGCTCTTCAAAAGAATGAAAGCGACGATTCCTACTTCGGACTGCTTATTGAAGAATGCCGACTCCTCACAAGTGATATGCCAAACATTAAATTCAGTTGGGTGAGGAGATCGGCAAATCAAGTTGCACACACACTAGCTAAGGCTGCTAGTTCTTTTCATGATACTATTGAATGGTCTTCTGTTTCACCTTTATTTATTTGGAATGTACTCCTTGCAGATTTGATCAATGAATAAATTTATTTCCTTCAAAAAAAAAAAAAAAATCATCCAGTTGATGACCTATTACACACACACACACACAGAGAGAGTTCAACACGAAGAAAAATAGATGAAACGTTCAAGACTCAAACCCTAATGAATGCAAAGTCTCTTTTATATGAGATAAGCCCGAAAGTCAAATCTAACAGTGCACAACATTCCAAGTGTCAATCATCTATCGAGGCGTGTATATATATCAAATAAAAATATGCTTTCTCCAATTCCAGAATCATCCATTAATTGGATCAAAATCAGTTAATTGGACCAGGCAATTGGGCTCAAGAAATGGCAGCTTACTGGACCAGAAATTAGTTGGGCCTTCGAAAAATGTAGCAACCCATTTTCAACAATATATGAAGAATGTAAACACAAAACACTGCATTTTCTTCTACAAATTAGGCATTCATTTTACACATCCTTTGCAAATTATGTTTTCGAAGTATCAACCTTCTGCAATAAATCTATAATGTTTGATTGGTGATGCAATATAGGCTATTGTCATGAGAATAATCAACATCTACCATTAACCTTTATACATTAGATACAAAAAATTATTGAGTTATTGTACACTAGTTTAGAGAGCAAAAAATTGAATAAACTCATAAATAAAAATATCAAATATCTCATATTTATTACATTGATAAAAAATTTTAACCTAAATTACTATCTATTACTCCATGCATCCCAAATAAATAGTCCTATTTTCCTCTTTTTGTCTATCCCAAATTATAGACATATTTCTTGTTTGAAAGTGTAGTTAATATATTAGTTTCCTAATATGTCCCCATTTATTGTACTTTATTATCACAATTATAAACACTTTATTATTCAATTGTAGTTGGAATGATAAATTAACAATAAAAAAAAAACATTACATCTTCCATTATATTTATTCATTAATTTGTATTTGTATTGGATGACTTTGGAATGTTAATTACCTTGATTCTTGCATTTAACATGACTAGTACCTAGAATGGTTTAATTATCTAGAATATTGTTACATTAATGTAGGGATATATTAGGAAAGATGATAGTAAAAACTTATTATCTTAACTATATTAACTAAATTTTGTTAATCTGTGTGGGAAAAAAAAATAGAACTATCTTTATGGGACAAATGGAATATAATGTTTTAAGAATCAAAATTTCTTCACAATGGCACATTGGTCTTATGATTGATTGAATATCTATTTCCAATTGTTGGCTGAAGATGTGGAAGAAACCTCTGAAGTTTCATCCACTTCCACTTCTCCATCGACAGAGTGAGCTAAATAATTGTAGATTGAAGTGCAGTGATGTGGTTGTACCTAATTGAAGTTCAATGACCTAATCGTAAGCCTGGTGAAAGTTTAATGACCCCAGAACAAGTTTACACGAGTTGACGAGGAAAACTGGTTGACGTGTAGCCACATCATTATTTTTTTATTTTTTTATGACTGGAGAATCCGCAGCTGCTACCCTTCGGATGTGCACTGAGTAAACCCTCAGGCTGACGCAATAACTTGCAAACCACGTCAACCAAATTAACCACACTAAACAAGTCTGGTGCGACAGGTTCGACCGAGAAAGTGTTGATAGAGGGAATCGAACTTGTGACCAAAGGCCTCCACGCTCACATACTCCACTAATTCAGCCACCCTATGAGGGGCTGCCACATCATTATTTTTGATGGATATGTCAGCAGTCTTATTGATTGGACTCAAATGGGATGACACGTTGCTCATAAATCAAAGTTCAAAGACCTAATTACAAGTATGATAAACGTTCAGTGACCTCCAATGCAATTTATGTGAAAATTGAAAGAAATCTTGAATGAAAATAATTATTTATATTTTTCTCAAATGATTAAAAAACAAATGTAGTCCAACTGGCTCTGCTTAAGATCAATGCCCAGCTCAAGTGGTATGTGAAGCTCAAGTCTGTGATATAGGTTCTAGTAACATTTGGAGAGAGAGGGTGAAATTAAAAAAACAAAAACAAAAAAATTGTTTAACATGCTGACTTGATCAAGTCTCTCAGTTTACACCTTATTTATCATCGTGATATTTCATTAATTCTCAACGTTCAACTCTAACTATTTTAAGAAACAATAGATGTTTTGCAAATTATTTGATTCCATTGATAATTGAAAAAAACATTACCTAATATTGAACAAACAATTTAAATTTTTATAATCTTTATTTATGTTCAACATTATCTAGTCTAACATGTAATAGATTTTTAAATTTATATACACAACTTTTGACGGATAAATTATTTTCTGAAAAAAAAAAAAAAAAAGAGTTCATTCCAATTTAATAAGTTCTATAAATGTTGCTAATTAAGTTTGATGTTATTTGGAGAAATCCCCAAAACCTTAGGCCCGTTTGGTTTATATTTCACTTTTCAATCTTGAACTTTGAGTTTTTTGTTTTTTTGTTTATATTTCGAAGGTCTTTTAAAAATTGCTAAAAATACGTTTGATTTGTCATTTTAAAAAATCATTTTTAAAGAAAATGTTGATTTGACATTTTGAAAAATTGTTTTATGAAATCTTATTCTATGAAATTTGATTATTTAATAAAAATAAAATAATGTTATGACAATATATTATCAAGTAATATACACATTTTAAAGCTGGTAAATTTTACAATATTTTTTTCTCACTACAAAAGTAAAATAATAATAAATAATAAATTAAGTTTGAAATATATATTTTTAAAATTTTATTTAAATAAAAATTTATTTAAACACTTGTTTTTAATATTTTGAGAAAACGCTTAAAATGTCAAAAATTCGGTTTGAATGCTATTTTTAAGTTTAACTTGTTTCGAAAATGTATTTTCAGAAATGCCCGACCAAACAAGTTTTTAGTATTTTACAAAACAAAAAAAACAAAAACTGAAAACAGTTTGAAAACAACAAATCAAACACACTTAATTTTTACTTGGGACTTGGAAGGAAATTAATTAAAGGGAGAATTGCAATTAGTGTCCCAAATCTTTTAAATTATTAAAAATTATACACAAACCTTTAATTTTTACAGTTGAGAACTCAAACATTTCATCTCTATTGCAGCTAAAGGACATGTGAACAAAATTTAACCATTTGATCATAAGTTGACCAAAAGTCAACGGTCTAACCAAACTGTCCTTTTATTTTTCTTTTGTTTTAAATTTTTATATAATTATATAATTATTTTATATGGGATAATTTTGTTAGATTGTTGACTTTTGATCAATTAATGGTCAAATGGACGAATTTCATCCACATGTTATCTAGCTACGCTCAAGATGAAAGGTTTGGAACTTCAACTGCAATTCTCCCTTAATTAAATGACCATCATGATTGAGGCGGTGGTTTTATGGTCTTTGGTGGTACCAAGTGGATTGTTTTGATGTTGTTGGTGGTGGTGGTGGTGGTGGTGGTGGTGGTGGATGGAGGCGGTGAAGTTGTGATTTGTGTGATGAATTGTTTGGAAAAAAATTACATATTCTACTATATTAAAAGAGGCAATTTTTGAAGGGACAGGTGTTGGCAATTTGTTTCGTCAATAGAAATTACGTCATTTTATGTCGTAATTTTTTTTTTGCGTGTCAGAATTACAGTCAAACCTACTATATATATATATATATATATATATATATATATATATATATATATATCATATCCTAATCCTAATAATAATCCTAACTATATAAAAGGGCTATATAAAAGAGCAAGTTTTTTTTTTTTTGACCACGTGTCAATAATTTGTATCGTCAACCAACACGACATCGTTTTTAAATATAAAGTGAAAAACAAAAAATAAATTTAAAATCTCAGAGAGAGTATAACACTCTCAGATATGAGAGTGTCACTCTCAGAAAGTCATTTGTATCGTCAACCAATACGACATCGTTTATTAAGTAAAGTGAAAAAAAAAAAAAAAAATTTAAACTCTCAGAGAGAGTGTAACACTCTCAGAGAGTCTCTGAGAGTGTTACACACACACACACACACTCTCTCTCTCTCTCTCTGAAAACTAAATTAAAATCTTCACGCTAATAAAAATATCTAATATATAATAAATATACAATTCGACAAAATAAATATCAAATATTTCCTAAATATTCAATTATAACAACACCGAAAACTAAATTAAGATGATTTTAAAAAATTTAAAATCTTCGCGCTAATAAAATATCTAATATATAATAAATATACAATTCGGCAAAAAAAATATCAAATATTTCCTAAATATTAAATTATAACAACACCGAAAACTAAATTAAGAAGATTTTTAAAAAAATTAAAATTTTCACGCTAATAAAAATATCTAATATATAATAAATATACAATTTGACAAAAAATATCAAATATTTCGTAAATATTCAATTATAACAACACCGAAAACTAAATTAAGATGATTTTAAAAAATTTAAAATCTTCACGCTAATAAAAATATCTAATATATAATAAATATATAATTCGTTAAAAAAATTATCAAATATTTCCTAAATATTCAATTATAATAACACCGAAAAAAGTAGAAGATGAGAGTCAAGGTTCGATTCTTCTTCATCAATTTTTGATCAATGTTTTGCAACATACCGGATTTCAGATTTTTCAGCATACCGGATTTCATCTTTGGTGGCATACCGGGTTTGAACTTACCGAATTTCAAAGGATTAGACAGCATACCGGATATGACCAATACCGGATTTGGATGCATACCATATATCAACTTTCACATACCGGATTTTAGCACAACTTGACATACCGGATTTTGGTAAATGTAGGCAGCATACTATATATGGCCAATACCGAATAGCATACCGTATTTCATTGTAAGGGTACAAGATTTCAACACATGGTGGCATATCGAATTTCAATTATTGGTGGCATACCGAATTCAATCTCATACCAGATATGGCAAATATCGGATATGAAGTTTATCATTTGCACACCGTTTTCAACATTTGGATACTGGATTTTCTGTCATTTTCTTCTTCATTTTCTTCAATATCGATATAGTTCTCGAAATGAGATTCGACAGGATATAGACGAAATTTTTTTAAAGTTAGCTTGTTATCAAAATTTTTGAAATATTAGTTTGGAATGACTTTTTTTGATGCGTCGTAACTTTTGCTACGATTGACTGTTTCGCACACCATTAACGTCGTGAAATATTAGGCCGTAAGTACTTCAAAATGATATTAAGAATGTAATATTTCAACTTCGTTTGATATTCCGTAGTGAGCCCGAAAATGAAGACAAAAACATAAGTAATATATTCAGAAAGACGAGTTATACATTTTTTTTAACATACGCGTTTGACGTCCGTTTAACTATTTTCGATATTCATTTAAATCATTTGATATATCTATAATATAGTTTTCGAAATGAATTTCTAGAGGATATAGAAGATTTATGGATTCGGCTAGCGTAAAAATAAGATAATAACTTAAATTAGCGATTTGGAAGGGAAAACAGCGAATTTTGACCTCGAAAACGGCTCGCACCCAGCGGAGCTCGGTGGCCACGATGTGCACGCTGAATAGAGTTTTCCGAATTGGAGTCATGAGAGCGATTCTGAAAGTCATAGCAAAAGTTATGGCCGAAATATTAAGAAAGGACCAAAACTGTACAAAAAGATGACATTGGGAACCGAAGTGTAGAAGTGCCAAAAGTTTAAGGACCTGAGATTGTAATTTTTAATGATGAAATTGATAGAAAAGTCAAATTATGAGGACTAAAAAACAAGTTTCTAAATAGCGTAGTGCTTGACGATGCGTAGAGGCTAAACTAAGGATTAGGCGAGGCTAATGCGTAAAAAAGCATAAAAATGCTTTTTCTTATTTTAATATTATTTTTAATTTTAAATCAATAAAAAAATTATTTAATAATAAATAATAAATATAAATAAAAATATAAAAAAATGTGCGCCCTTATCGATCAACGCCTCGCGTTGACCGCCATATTACGCGTCAAGCGATTTTGCTTGGCGCCAGGGGTGCGCTACGCGCCTTGACACGATATTTAGAACACTGCTAAAAAGTTCAAGATGAAAGTTGAAAAATTTAACGAGCAATTACCCCCGAAAACTTAGTTACAATAAATGAAAGGAACTGCACGGAGCTTTCAGCTCCGTGTGCATGTAGCTTTTGCTCTGTGCAATGAGA